>JAWHQI010000028.1:5815000-7065000 GCA_033032865.1 Dactylorhiza incarnata | reverse complement strand
TTCCGCCCCCTCTCCCTTGGTGCTAGATCTTTAGATCTAAAATAGGAGAGATATTGGGCTCAAAAGAGCTAAATTTCAACGAGATTCATGGAGTTTCGAAGGAAGGGACCACACTAGAACTTACTTTCTAGGGCGTCGTTCGCCAAGAAAATATCCTCAATCAATTCCTCTCTTCAATACGAAGTGCTAGGACTTGATTTCATGAAGAACGGTGGTCTAATGGGGGAGTATTGCAGGAGAGAAGGCGAAATATTATTTGTGTGCTGGAGGAGGAAGATGAATAGATGATGTTCATCTGTCTTAAGAATCATACAGATTTATAATATTTAGACAGAAATCTGTTTTCTGCACGTGACAAACTTCAAGCCTATTTTTAGGCATGATCCGACCACACTCAGGTCTCATGCTCAACACAAAAGCTGTAACCCTCGGAAAGACCTTTCCAACGAGTGGTTGTGTGTTTTCAGGGGAGTTCTGTAGCTCCGACAAAGTAAAATCGAAAATGGTTGTTCAGGGAATGATCCGGTTTATGCACAGGACAACTTGTTGTCCAGATTTATTCAGCTCGGTTCAAACCCGATTTTAGATAAGTTAGGCTTACAACTAGACCTTGAGCTCAACACAAAAGTTGTATCCCTTGGCGAAACCTTTTTGGAATGGGGTGACACATAATTTTTGGTGTTAGTAGCTCCCAGAAATCACATTTTAGTAAGCATTGTTGAATATGTACAAATTTTGATGTTTTACTGATTTCTCGCAAAATAATTATCGGATGCTTACAAAATTTGGTATAAATGAGCCTGATAATATTGTGATCACCCCTGTTTAGTTCCAACATTTTTGGATACATATTTACCATGAGATTGCTTGTCGTATTATATAAATGTAGAGTATGGTAAATACGTATTGCGTAATACAATGAGGTCAAAAATTGGTGGGAATGATTCAGGAATTTATTATGACCTATGGTAGAAGTTTCAGCGGATTTGGTTTTGAATTTAGTCCTAAATTAAATATGTTGTTATAAATTAATACGCTGAATGAAATGTTAAGTTGATCAATTAGACAAGAATTTTGGAAATGTGCATAAAACGGACATATATCACTTGGTAATCTAATAGAGAGTTATATTTGTGATAACCGCTTAGTAGAAATTATGGTTGATGATTCTTAAAAAGATCGGGCGTGAGATGATTGGTATTGACTAAGCGTGACCGAATGATTCTTAGGAATTCAATTGTGAAAGCAGGTTGTGAGTCGAGCATGAAGGGTGGTATGGTTAATGTGTATGGGCAGATTTGCATAGTGAACTCGAACCTAACATTACATGCACAAGTAGTCATATAGGATCATAGATTATATTTCCCTTTCAAACACGTACCACTGCACAAGAGTAATGACAACTCGGTAGCTTTCAAAACGATATGGGTACGTTGTCGTCGAGAAGGGATATCATGTCATCAAAAAGGACTTGGTTTCTCGATGATATCGTCGATAAGCTAGCGTCGGGCAGTAGCGGTAGCGTCGATGGTAGCCGTCAAAATGATATGGGTACCTTGTCGTCAAGAAGGGGTATCATGTCGTCGAAAAGGACTTGGTTTCTCAAAGATCTCGTCGATAAGCTAGCGCCGGGCAATAGCGGTAGCGCCGACGGTAGCCTTCAAAATGGGTTGGCCTACAGTGTCGTTGAGAGGGGTACCTTATCGTCGAAAGGAGGGTGGTTTCTCCAAGATCTCGCCGATAGGCTAGCGCTGGCGATAGCCTTCAGAAAAATATTGACGGAGGTGATATCTTATCCTTGCTTATTTCAAAGTTGTGAGGTGCCTTAGACCAATAAGACGATGACACATGGATGGACTGTCCAATCCAAAGCATGGGAAATGTTTTCCCCATTAATTCCAGTCAAATCAGCCTCCATTTTTGATTTCCTCCCTGAACCTTGAACTTCACCCCTCATCCAAAGGCTGATCATTCTTCTTCTTCCTCTTCCCCACACCTCAAGAAACTAACCAGCAACCTTATTGATGGAATAAAACTAGAGAGAAGGCTTGGAGCTTGGCCAACCATCACCGTGCCGCCAAGAAGACAAACCCGCTCCATGGCCGGAAGTCAGGTGACTACCACCCCCTCTCCCTTGGTGCTAGATCTTTAGATCAAAAATAGGAGAGATATAGGGCTCAAAAGAGCTTAATTTCAGCGCGATTCATGGAGTTTCGTAGGAAGAGACCATGTTAGATCTTATGTTCTAGGGCGTCGTTCACCGAGAAAATATCTTTAATCAATTCCTCTCTTCAATACGAAGTGCTAGGACTTGATTTCGTGAAGAATGGTGGTCAAATAAGGGAGTATTGGAGGAGAGAAGGAGAAATAATATTTGTGTGCTGGAGGAAGAAGAGGAACAGTTGATGTTCATTTGTCTTATGATTCGTGCAGATTTATAATATTTAGATAGAAATCTGTTTTCTGCACGCGATTGACTTCAAGCCTATTTCTGCACACGAAAGTTGTAGCCCTCGGAAAGACATTTCCAACGAGTGGTTGTGGATTTTCAGGGGAGTTCTGTAGCTCCAGAAAAGTAAAATAGAAAATGGTTGTGCAGGGAATGATCCGGTTTATGTACAGGACAGCATGCTGTCCAGATTTATTCTGCTGGGTTCAAACCCGATTTTAGATAGGTTAGGCTTAGATATGGACCTTGAGCTCAACACAAAAGTTATAGCCCTTGGCGATACCATTTCGAAATGGGGTGACCCATAATTTTTGGTGGTCTGTAGCTCCCAGAAATCACATTTTAGTAAGCATTATTGAATATGTACAGATTTCGATGTTTTACTGATTTCTAGCAAAATATTTATCGGATGCTTAGAAAATTTGGTATATATGTGCCTGATAATATTGTGATCACCCCTGTTTAGTTCCAACATTTTTGGATACATATTTACCATGAGATTTCTTGTCGTATTATATAAATGTATATCATGGTAAATACGTATTGCGTAATACAATGAGGTCGAAATTTGGTGGGAATGATTCTGGCATTTATTATGTCCTATGATAAAAATTTCAGCGGATTTGGTTTTGAATTGAGTCCTAAATTAAATATGTCATTGTAAATTATTATGCTGAATGAAATGTTAAGTTGATCAATTAGACAAGAATTTTGGAAACGTGCATAAAACTGTACATTTATCACTTGGTAATCTAATAAGGAGTTATATTTGTGAAAACCTCTTAGTAGAAATTATGGTTGATGATCCTTAAAGAGAACATGCGCGAGATGATTGGTATTGATTAAGCGTGATCGAATGATGCTTAGGAATTCAATTGTGCTCACAGCAGGTTGTGAGTCGAGCATGAAGGGTGGTATGGTTATTGTGTATGGGCAGATTTGCATAGTGAACTCGAACCTGACATTACATGCACAAGTACTCCTATAGAATCAAAGATTGTATTTCCCTTTCATACACGTACCACTGCACAAGAGTTATGACAACTCAGTTTGGGTAGCAGTGATGTTTTGGTGTGGATTATGGGATATGGTTATATCCTAAGGTGTTATGTTAAGGAGCTGGTTGGTAGGTACTTGTATGCTAAGTAGCATCATTGAAACTTGTAATATTAATATGTGTTATGGACTTGGTTGGGAGTCCTTGGGTGCTTGATAGCACGGGTTGAGCATGGGAAATTACTTGGGTGTGTATAGTTTCACACGATTTCATAATGATTCTTGTTGGAGGATTACTTATGGCAGATCTAAGGGCTCTCCGGTCATCACACCGACGGGAGTTGGCAGATAGATCTAGAACCGGTTGGATATGGTCTATTGGTGCTTACTTCCAAAGACCCCTTCCGCGTCATAAGACGCAGCTAGTTTGGCGAGCAAGAGTACGCAGGGGTTCCGCTGTTGTGTTCTTAGCGTTGAGGCGTACGTAAGGCCTAGGTCTGGTGGTGTGCATACCCACCTAGTAGTGGAGAAGCCCGTTCCATTGTCTCCGTCTGGCCACGATGTGAGATGCCTGAGTGGTTAGCTACCCTAGAAAAACAGGAAGTACAAGTCTATGTCGACATAACAAATTAGAGTGCGTGTGTAAATCGTGGGCGAGTCATCATACATACATTCATTGCATTGCACTGTGACGCGCGAATCTCACACACCGCTATAGGCTGTGGCTCGACTGCGGCACAAAACGGCAGTGTACCGATCGTTCAAGTAATATAAAACGAGGAGTAAATCCCCGAGTATCGATCTCGGAAGGAACACAGTGAGGTGGGGTTGACTATTGAGGAGGACTTGAGATTGGAGTCCTTAAGGTCGGATGGATTGCAGGAGGCTTGGTTTGGATTGCGGAAAACAAAATAAAATAGCTACAACTACTCCTATGCAGGCCTTGAGCGCACTGCTTCGCCAGGCGGGATGGAAGACTACACGGGCCGCAATGCACCGGATCGCTAGGCGGATGGACGAGTAGGCTAGCGGATGGAGTGGAGAGAGAGTGGCGGAATGAGGGTCGCAAGCACCTCTTCGCAAAGCACACCGCTAACAATTGTTAGGGAGGCACAACACAACAACCAATCCACACCACAGGGCACACCTCAAAATGATAAGTAAGAATACCCAAATTACATAAACATAATTAAGTACAATTGCTAATAGTCAAAACACACTTCATCAAATATGTAAGAAATACAACTAAACTATCAACTACAAGGGGAGGTAAGTGTGCGAAATCGACCGACTCCGAAGTCTTGTTGAGGATTCACGGAAGGAAACGCTAGGTTGTCAATCCGCGACCAAGCTCGGTCCTCAACTGCGTCCGGGGTAGAGAAGGCTGTCACTACCTTCCAATGGAACCGTCTTCTTCGTGTCACGAACCGGAGGAATGATCACAAGCTGCTCCAATCTTGAAGAAGAAGGCTAGGTTGACTCCCTTCTTGAAGCCCAAGGATGAAGGAGGAGGCCAAGAGGAAGCTCCGGCGACGATTTGGCGTTGAAAGCTTGCCCGGAGATCCTCCCTAAGGTGGGCGGTGCTGGAGGAGGCGAAACTCCCCGAACTAGGCGGAAAACGGTGGTCTGGAGGCGATCCCCGACCTAAAATCGCATCTTTCTATTTATAGATGGAGCAGGATTAAACGACGCGCACGGTCAACGGCGCACGACCAATGGTCGTGCGCGAAGAAATGCCTCTGATCGTGCGCGAAGAGCCTGTAGCATAGCCAGATCTGCACAAAATTGCACGGTCAGTGGCGCATGACCAGTGGTCGTGCGCGAAGAAGGCCAATGATCGTGCGCTGTCGCTCAATCAGGGCTCAATCAGGGACGGGAATAAACGCACGACCAATGGTCGTGCGCCTGGTCGTGCGAGAAGGAAAACGCACGACCAGTGGCTTTTTCGACCGAAAATCCCCCAGAACCCATCCCGAGTGTCGCACAACCCTTGGACCTGCATGAAAATATACTAGACCACAGAAATACATGAAATCACACCAAGATGGGCATAAATGTGCACTAAGCAATGAAATGGGCAACGTGATCAAATAGAATTGAATATAGGCCTAAAGTGAAGTGCAAAGACTAGATAATCAGCCCAAATGAGTCCGAAAATATGTATATAATTGGGACTCATCACACCCCCAGACTTACCTGTTTGCGCGTCCCGAGCAAACAAATCCGGTGGAGTAGGAAAAAAGGTGGTTAGCGTAGAGAATTGCAAAGAAAGAGTAAGATGCGAAGTATCATACCCATGCAAATAGAAATTATGTAAAAGAAGATTCTAACTATACTAATTAATTTACAAAAGTATACATGAGTAAATAGAGATTTATTTGTACTCAGATGGTGAATCATGAAGAATTTGTGCGGTCGTGCCCGATGTGAAAGTAAACAAGCCACTCAGGAGGGTGTTGCTAAAGACCGGAATTCGGGAATAACTCCGCTGAAATCCATCAACGACGAGAACCATAAGCTTGCCCGGTTACACTCTCTCCACGGCGCTAGCAAACTCACAAGTTAAATCAATAGGACTTCGGGTTATAATTGGGCTTAGGTTACGGTATGATATTCAATGATAAACGAAACGGCTACGCAACCCAATTGAGTCAAAAAGTAATGCTGTGCCAAAACAAGGCCAAGAACGATGCTAGTGTGACACACCCCAGACTTAGCTTGAAAACTGGGTGTGCAAACAGCCTACTCCAAACAAATACCAACTGAATTTTTTTCTATTACGCCCAAGGGGATTTCTTGTCATTTTTATTCTTTACAGATTTTTTTCTTTTAACTTCATATTTTTTTTCATTTATCCCTCGATTGGTTTACAACAATATGTTCAGCACACAATACACTTTTTCTTCACATCACAAAAATTTCCATACATCACATCCAAATATGAAATGTAATTTCAGTTAACTCACTACTTGGCTGCGATAATAGGATAAGCTTCAAGCTTTGGTGATTAAAAAGAAGAGCTGAAACAAAAGAAGGGTAGGCACAAACTTGGCTTGCAAAGGTAAACGCATAGGTCATGGAAAACAAGGCTCAAACTAGCCAAAAATGGCCTACATCACATTTAACAAAATGAGTTGCTCTCGCCCATGCTTCAAGAGTCGCTTGGGGCAAGTTCTTAGCCCACGAGAAAGGTAAACCTTCCTTCCGACTCGAGCAGCACACAACTAGCGCTTGCTTACACACAACAACGTGCTACCGCAAATTTCGGTTACATTCACCAAATGAGTAAAATAAATCAAAAACCACGCAAGAACACTAATTGTAAATTAAAAGTATAGAGACAATCTAATTCTACTCAAATTTCTATGCAAGCAAGGAATATGCGACTAGAGCACTACAAGAGTCAACATCGCACTCCGATTTGCAATTCCTAAGCTAACATCCTATTTCACATTCCAAACCAAGATAAGCATGAACGGAAGCACACAAACAAGTGAGTGCGCGCTAAAGTGGGTGCAGTGGTGTGCGGAGAAAGTAAATAAATCATAAAACTGAAAATAAAATACTTCTAAGCACTAGTGCACGTGCAGTGAACACTCGGTACACTCCCCCCCCCCCCAGACTTGAATTGGACAATCACATGAATTATGACAATGAGACTAAAGAAATGTTGCGGAAGAGGGTACCTATGCTCAGATATGAGCATACCAGAAGATTGGCGTTAATACTGCGAAGGGAATCCAAGTCCGCCACCAAAAGAAATTGCTGCACACCTGCAGGCAAAAAAAGGCTCCAAGCAAAAATATATAAAACTAAACTATTAACGGGTTAGCAACAAAAACTTGGGTTGTCTCCCAGCAGCGCTTTTGTTTACCGTCCTTAAGCTGGACTTAATACCTGTATTAAGCAGTTAATAATATTGTCTAAGCATAAAAGCAAAAGTTAATAAATCCTAAATATTACATGCCTCAAAATGGTCAACTATAAGTTGATTTAAAATAGTAACTAAAAATAAAAGAGATGGGTCCGAAGACCCAACAGCAGCAGTCAAGAGGATCATGAGCTTTCCATCTCCATATTTCATCTTTCTTCATCCTCTTCCTCTCCTCCAACCTGCGGTCATGGATGAAGTAATGCTTTCCTCCCTGCACCCAGTCTTTCAAGGAAAAAGCAGGCAATGATGATGAAGTGGAATAGACGATTGAATTCATCATTGCCAACTGCTTTCCCTGCCAAGACTGCCTCTCAAAATTACCCAAGAATGGGTCTATAAATTCAAGCATCTGCAGAGGGATAAATGAAATATCAGACATTAAAACAGGCGGTGAAGCAGGAAGGATGAACTTATCAATATTAGCATTAAAAGAAGGTTGATTAGGAAATAAAATGGACGAAGAACTAAAAGAATCAAACAAAGGAGGAGTGATCCCGGTTTCACTCCTGGCAGGATCCAAGGATAGATCACTATCATCATCATAAGTATCATAGTGAGGGGAACCCAAGAACTCAAGGGCCTCGGTGGTGAGTTGGACCTCCTCGTCCCATGAGGAAGTGCAAACCTCCTCATCAATGAGAGTATCCTCCTCATCCCACCAAGGTGCATCATCGTGATCAAAGTATTCATTCTCCCCTTTAGGGAAAATGACAACCTCATCCCACTTTGGGGCACCCTCCGACTCAGAAGCATCACCCTACTCCTTCACTTCGATAGGATCATAAAAAATGTGTGTAGAAAAATCATGCAAAGAGACTGGAGGAACAAAAAGATTTGGTTCCTCTGCAAAAAGATCCGCTAACGCCTCCCCAATGGAAAGAATACTTTCCTCATCATACTCAGGTGCATCTAGGAGCTCCCATTCCTCTCCTTGTTGGCTAACAGATGAGTGATCATCATCACTAGGAGTGAAGCCATACACAGGGAGTGAGGAGTCCATGCACGAGACAAGCTCAGGGGTAGAGGGCACAATTGCCTCCATGGGTAAAGAATGAGCGATAGGGACAATGTTGTCATGAGTGGAGGAGCAGCGGTCAGGATTGAAAAGACTTGGACAGTCCTTCAATTCATGACCCTCTCCTCGACACAACAGGCAAACAAAGTTCCTAAACTGCCTAGCATTTAACTCATTCATTTGGTCTATATAATAGACCATCTTGTCGTAAGTGCTAGGAGAAATGTCCTATGATGACATATTTGACAATTAAAGCAGATATAACGAGATTGAAATTCTTTGCAAGAAAATTTACACAAACTAATAAAACTTCTTGGAATAGACTTGCCTAAAACTTTAAAATAAGAGGGAAAGAAATAAAAACAAGCAGTAAATAAGTAAAAAGCAAACAAACAAAAATAATAAGGCGACTATACACACTGGAAGAAACTTCTCTCTCTCAGCTCTCCCTCTCAAGAAACTCACACGTCTGTGTTCCCCGGCAACGACGCCAAAAACTTGACGCGCGAATCTCACACGCCGCTATAGGCTGTGGCTCGACTGCGGCACGAAATGGCAGTGTACCGATCATTCAAGTAATATAAAACGAGGAGTAAATCCCCGAGTATCGATCTCGGAAGAAACACAGTAAGGTGGGGTTGACAATTGAGGAGGACTTGAGATTGGAGTCCTTAAGGTCGGATGGATTGCGGGAGGCTTGGTTTGGATTGCGGAAAACAAAATAAAATAGCTACAACTACTCCTATGCAGGCCTTGAGCGCACTGCTTCGCCAGGCGGGATGGAAGACTACACAGGCCGCAATGCACCGGATCGCCAGGCGGATGGACGAGTAGGCTAGCGGATGGAGTGGAGAGAGAGCGGCGGAATGAGGGTCGCAGGCAACTCTTCGCAAAGCACACCGCTAACAATTGTTAGGGTGGCACAACACATCAACCAATCCACACCACAGGGCACACCTCAAAATGATAAGCAAGAATACCCAAATTACATAGACATAATTAAGTACAATTGCTAATAGTCAAAACACACTTCATCAAATATGTAAGAAATATAACTAAACTATCAACTACAAGGGGAGGTAAGTGTGCGAAATCGACCCACTCCGAAGTCTTGTTGAGGATTCACGGAAGGAAACGCCGGGTTGTCAATCCGCGACCAAGCTCGGTCCTCAACTGCGTCCGGGGTAGAGAAGGCTGTCACTACCTTCCAATGGACCCGTCTTCTTCGTGTCACGAACCGGAGGAATGATCACAAGCTGCTCCAATCTTGAAGAAGAAGGCTAGGTTTACTCCCTTCTTGAAGCCCAAGGATGAAGGAGGAGGCCAAGAGGAAGCTACGGCAACGATTTGGCGTTGAAAGCTTGCCCGGAGATCCTCCCTAAGGTGGGCGGTGCTGGAGGAGGCGAAACTCCCCGAACTAGGTGGAAAACGGCGGTCTGGAGGCGATCCCCGACCTAAAATCGCGTCTTTCTATTTATAGACGGAGCAGGAATAAACGACGTGCACGGTCAACGGCGCACGACCAATGGTCGTGCGCGAAGAAATGCCTCTGATCGTGCGCGAAGAGCCTGTAGCATAGCCAGTTCTGCACAAAATCGCACGGTCAGTGGCGCACGACCAGTGGTCATGTGCGAAGAAGGCCAATGATCGTGCTCTCGCTCAATCAGGGTTCAATCAGGGATGGGAATAAATGCACGACCAATGGTCGTGCGCCTGTTCGTGCGAGAAGGAAAATGCACGACCAGTGGCTTTTTCGACCGAAAATCCCCCAGAACCCATCCCGAGTGTCGCACAACCCTTGGACCTGCATGAAAATATACTAGACCACAGAAATACATGAAATCACACCACGATGGGCATAAATGTGCACTAAGCAATGAAATGGGCAACGTGATCAAATAGAATTGAATATAGGCCTAATGTGAAGTGCAAAGACTAGATAATCGGCCCAAATCAGTCTGAAAATATGTATATAATTGGGACTCATCACACTGCATAAAGATCCTCATCATATAAACTTGTACGAGCACGTTTATATGATGAGTTACCTGTTGTTTTGGACACTTTCACTTATTTATGAATTATGACTTCTATTATTTTTTCTATTATTAATGGGTTGACATGATGATATTTGAGAGTAGCTGACAGGATTGGCGTCTTGTGGAAGGGGGCTAGCTCGTGCGCTAACACTTCCATAAGGCGGCTGTCCTGGGCATAGGAGTCCCCTCGGTCGTGTTTTGTGTTCCGGGAGGGGGGTTTTACAAATGTTATCAGCTTGCAATGATCCTGAGATACATAAGTCCATATTGGGAAAAACCCTCTGATTTAATTAAACAAATTACCTAAAAGTGATTTTATTCCTTAGGTTGAATTACCCGTTGTATTGTAAGGGTAATATGTTCATTATATGTCTTAGGATGTCACACACAACCTAGGGTGTCAAGGCCAGATCAAGAGAAGCACAATTTGGGCAAAGTTAACAGTTGCGTCGAATGGAAATCGACGCAACATCGAGTTATTGTCGACGCTACTCTGATAAGAAGTCCAAGCAATTCACTCTTCCTATCGGAGTAGATCAAGTCGACATTATGTCGAATAGATATCAACGTAGTGGCCATGAATCTGTCGAATCCATCTGAAGTCAACGCAATGTCAACAACAATTCGACGCAGATGATGAAGTTCAGAGTTAAGCTTTTAACTCGACGGTTACATCGATTGGATATTGATGCAACGTCGACAAGCAGACTTGGTTCAGAACAAGGAAGAATTCGAAGCTGCTCTTATAATAACTCGAAGGTGCGTCGATAAGAGAGGAAGAGAACTCGACGTTACATCGAATACAGTCTGAAAAGGAAACCTTTTCAGCTGTCATTTTGGACCCTCTCTCATGGTCCACAATACTGAATACCGTTCTCCAACGGCTCCTTAATTTCCTCAAATAGAAAGAAGAATTAAATGAGGATAGAAATGCTTTCATGGAAACAAGCTTACAGTTGGTGGACGGGTCGTGAATTAAAGAAGGAAAGGAAGAGAAATTGTCCAGGGAAAAATACCTTTTCAGGACCTACCAGAAAAGGAAATCAATTAAAATTGAAGAGGGACAATAAAAGGGAGAAGTAGAAAGAGAACATAGAGCACTCATCACAATCGGCTAAACCTTTTCAATTAGGGCTTCCTCTTCTTCTTCCTCTAGGAACCCTAATAGAGAAAAGACAGAGAAGAAAGAAAAATTGCTCTCCCTATCTTACTACAAAACAACTGAAGGTTGCTCATCATCGATATCATATAGCAGCCAGGGTTCAATCAAAAATAAGAGAAAAGATCTGACAATCTGATGCGCAAAACTATATCCGCAAATGATAACGGTAAGTGTACCGTATCGAATGTAGTATAGGTTGTTAAAACAAGGTCGTATTAGACTCGGGGCGGTTGAATACTCTTACTTCGGAAAATCTCTATTATTTTATCGAATAGAATTTGTGGTTGGTTGGTTGCGAAAAAGGAGAAATAGCTTATTTAAATTAATGAATTAAAAGTTAGTACTCAACCTTGAATCACCTTGGAAAAATAAATAAATAAAGAAATAAAACTTCTAATCCTCTTTAAAAGAAATGCTTGACCGTGGAGGTTCCTGATTTATGAACGTACCTCTCTCGAGGATACGCCTAACTGAGTTTAGGTTGATCAATTGAACTCTCGTTCTAGAATTGAAACCCCTAAAGCTCGCTTTATCGAAGTGAACCCCTCTATTGGATATAACTCCAATCCGGGAGATTTATGCCATCCTCTCTCGAGGAGTGCATTCAAATCTCTTTATCCTTAAAGTGATCGATTCGAACTCAAAACCTCTCGATTATTTGACTACGAAAACAAGGATGAGATTATATATCGATAATGTAATCTCAATCAATATAAATTCAAGGATAAATCTTAAGCGATCTAAATAAGAGAAAAAGAAGTTCTAAACTGAATTATGAATTATATTTTCCTTGGATCATCTCGGCCGAGTACTAATGAAATTTAGCTACTCATGGAGATGGAGGAATTGATGAAATACAAGAGGTGCATAATGAAGATTGATAGTAGAATAAGAGTAAAAGTGCTATTTTATTAATCGAAAGGGAAATTACAACTAGGAAACAAGAAATTACAAACCTGAAATGAAAGTGCAAGCTAAGAAAGAAGATTACAAGCTTAAGAATAATAAAAGCAGTACAAGAAAATAAACTTAGAACTCCCAAAATTCGTCCCCAAACATCTGGAAAAGCTCCCTTTAAATAGCTGAATTTTTGGTGGTACACGCCCTTGGTCACGCCCGTGACCAAGGGCGTGTAAGGGGCGTGATCGAAGCGGCAGCGGAGAGGGCGCCTTCTGGAGTAATTGCGAGCGTTTCGGCCGTGTCACGCCCTAGGTCACGCCCGTGACCTGGGGCGTGTAATCCTGAAATCTGGCTGCTGGCGGGAAACTCTGGCGGGAAGAAGCGCGGGCCGAGTCACGCCCGTGACCTGATGTCACGCCCTCGGTCACGCTCGTGACCGAGGGCGTGTAATTTTAATTGACGTGGCAGCATGCTCCGGATGCTTGTGGCGGGTCGTGGCCGTAACATTGGGTCACGCCCTTGGTCACGCCCGTGGCCTGGGGCGTGTATTTGGCGAAATCTTCACGGAGCGTCCCCGGAGTGGCAGAAGCAGGTCTGGAGTATTTTGTAGGTTACACGCCCATGGTCACGCCCGTGACCTGGGGCGTGTAATTTTAACTTTTTGCTCGAAACAGCCCAGAAGACCTGAAAACATAAAATAAACTTAAGTTATCTTATGAAATAACAATGGAAGGATTTATATGATACAATTCCTAAAAATAACATAATTTTATATAAAACAACATAATAAACCTAAACTAAAAGATGAGTAAATAAATTACTCATCAAATACCCCCATACTTGCTCATTGCTCGTCCCGAGCAATCCATTTTTCACAAGGGTAAGAAAAATTAATGCAAGATAGAATGTGAAGACTAGAGAGTAAAATGCGAAGTATTATGCAGGCATGTGTAGATATTTTAGTAAAAAGATGTTCTTGGCATAAATGCTAATTTATGAAATACTTCAAAAATGCGTTATAATTATTTATTATTACTTTAAAAATGAGTCGACGGTCAATCAAAAAGTTATGTGAAGGGAGAAAATAGCGTGATTGCTGAGATTTAAATTACTAGATGTAGACGTTCAGGGTGGCCTCCAAAGAAATCCATCAATGTCGACGGCCATAGGCTTGCCCGTTTGCACTTTCTCCACTACACTTCGAACTAAATCGACTCTATGGATCTTTAGGACTTAAATAGGGTACATTTTAAGGCTTGGGTTTAAGGGTGAGGTAACAATGATAAACATGAAGGCGCATTCCACTTAAACAAAATTTTTGAGCTAAAAGAAAATGATTGCCACCACAAAATAATGAAGCTTTACCCCCATACTCGCATTTTTTCAAAGGGGAAACACTCTCATACTCTTTTATTTAAATCAAGAATCTTCATAATTGGGATCATTCCAAGTATGCATGTACATACCTAGGCCACATATCATTATGAGATTATTACTTTTTGAGATTTAAACATTTTTTTTTGAATTGATACCCATAATTGTCTTTTTTCATAGAATCGTACCCAAAATTTTTTCATTTTAGCTCAAAATCTCAAAGTGTTTATTTGGGTTTTGGGCTTTTTAGCTTTGGTGTCGAAATGATGAGGGTGGATCAAATAAAGGTGTAAGGCTCAAATTTGTGTGAACAATGGTGGTAAATCTAGGTTGGGTGCAAAGGCTCAAACTATCCAAAGAAAGGCCTAAATCATTTCCGTAAAGTTAATTTGTCTAAAGTGCATATGTTTTGAAAATAGCTTGGGGCAAGTTCTAGACATCGAGAAAGGACACCCTTTTGTTCAATTCGAGTAATAGCTTTCTAACAATCTTCTACACACTCACCAAAACTACTTTTGGATAAGACCGGATTCGAATTTAAAAGTAGAATAAATTATTACTACGCAAATTAATAAAACATAATTTTAGATCTATGCCAAGAATTTAATTTTACACCAAAACTTCTCAAGACAAGCATAAGACTAGGAGCACTACATGAGTCAACAATTTTACTCAAAAGTTTCAAAAACTATTCAAGCACAAAATTATTTTTAGTCCATATGAAAAACAGTCTACTTAGAACTTACAATTTAGCAAGTGAGAGTTTTGATGAATAAAAAGAACATTTTCTAATAGATTTTTTTTTGTTCTTGGATTTCCCAAGATCTGCCCGGTGAAGGGTTTGCAAGGTACTAGAGGCTATGATGGGAATTCAAGCCCAAGGCGTCCTTTCCAAGAAATTTAATTTCAAATTTTTATAATTTTTTTTGTTTTTGTTTTTCAAGTAAAACTATAAAGAAAGCTATGCTACACCCCCATACTTAAAATTAAACATTATCCCCAATGTTTAAAACTAAGTATGAAAGAAAAAACTAACTAAAAAAAATATGACATTAAAGAAAAATCAAGATAAATTACTAAGGTGTAAAGAGGGCTTCCCTGAATGGTAGTCGGGGTTGCTGGTCAAACACCTGCAGAGTTAAATTAGAAAAACAAACAAGAAAAGAAAGATAAAAATAAAGAGGTTAACATTGGGTTGCCTCCCAAGAGCGCTTTGTTTACCGTCGCGTAGCTTGACTAAGTGGTAATTTTAAAGATTTTGGAAGTGAATGGTTTCGATGTTTCCGGGCGCTGGGTCGTCCGGGTGATATAATTTTAGGCGTTGTCCGTTGACTTTGAAAGAGCCTTTTTCTGGGTGCTCTATTAGCACCGTTCCGTATGGCCAAACTTCTTTAACTATGAAGGGACCGGACCATCGTGATTTTAATTTACCTGGATAAAGCCTAAGTCTTGAATTAAATAATAGGACTAAGTCTCCTGGTGAAAAAGTTTTTGGATTTTTGATTTTTTTATCATGATAAAATTTTGTGCGCTCCTTATAAATCTTATTATTTTCATAGGCGTTTGCGAGCCACTCATCTAATTCATTTAATTGTAGTTTTCTGTGCTCGGAGGCTAAGTTTAAATCCAAATTTAAAAAATTTAGCGCCCAAAAGGCGCGATGTTCTAATTCCACCGGTAGATGACAAGCTTTTCCATAGACTAATCGGTACGGTGTACATCCGATGGCGGTTTTGTATGCTGTCCGATATGCCCATAGAGTGTCGTCTAATTTTAGCGACCAATCCTTCCTATTAGCGGACACAGTTTTTTCTAAAATTCTTTTAAGTTCACGGTTCACCACCTCCACTTGGCCATTTGCTTGTGGGTGGTAGGCGGTAGATAGCTTGTGGGTAACTCCATACTTTGCTAAAATTTTAGCAAGTTGGTTGTTACAAAAATGTGTGCCCCGATCACTAATTAGTGCTCGGGGTGTGCCAAATCGTGAAAATATTTTTTTTAAAAAATTTACGACGACTCTCGCGTCGTTAGTGGGAAAAGCTTGTGCTTCCGCCCACCTTGACACGTAATCGACCGCAACAAGGATATATTTATTATTAAAAGAGGAGGGTAAAGGACCTACGAAATCTATGCCCCAAAGATCAAAAATTTCGCATTCTAAAAAAATATTTTGGGGCATTTCGTCCCGGTTAGAAATGTTACCTGACCGTTGGCACCGATCACAATTACTCACAAAATTGTGAGCATCTTTGAATAAGGTGGGCCAATAGAAGCCCGACTCTAGCGCCTTTCTTGCGGTCCGGTTTGCTTGATAATGGCCACCGGTTGGCCCTTCGTGGCAGTGCCGCTGAATTTGGGCGCCTTCCTCGCCCGAAATACACCTTCTTACCACTTGGTCCGCGCAGACACGAAATAAAAAGGGATCCTCCCAAAAATAATTTTTCAAATCTGAAAAGAATTTCTTTTTTTGTTGACTTGAAAAATCTTTTGGTAGGACCCGGGCCACTAAATAGTTGGCCAAATCCGCGTACCAAGGGGTGGAAGAAGTCGTTACCTTTTCGATGGCAAGGAGGCGCTCTTCAGGGAATTTGTCGTTAATTTCGGCTTCCACTAGTGTTCCTGCAGCCGGATTCTCCAACCGTGAGAGTTGATCGGCCGCAACATTCTCCGCTCCCCTTTTGTCTTGGATCTCCAAATCGAATTCTTGTAGTAGGAGGATCCACCTTAGCAGTCGAGGCTTTGGATCTCCTTTTTGTAGTAAATACCGGAGAGCGGAGTGATCTGTAAAAACAATAGCTTTTGAAAGCGTTAAATATGATCGAAATTTATCAAACGCATAAATTATAGCCAAAAATTCTTTCTCCGTTGTTGTATTATTTGCTTGTGCGGATGTTAGAGTTTTACTTGCGTAATAGATTGGGTGAAAATGTTTATTCACCCGTTGGCCTAAAACTGCACCTACAGCAAAATCGCTAGCGTCGCACATGATTTCAAACGGAAGAGACCATATTGGCGCGATTAAAATCGGGGATTTGATTAGTTCATTTTTGATTTTATTAAACGCTTTTAAACATTCCTCATCAAAATTAAACGCGGATTCTTTTTCTAGGAGATGAGTTAGCGGTTTCGTAATTTTTGAGAAATCTTTTATAAACCGCCTATAAAACTCGCATGTCCTAAAAAACTTCTAATAGATTTTATATTGGTAGGAGGGGGAAGTTTTTCTATGACCTCGATCTTGGCCCTATCGACCTCGATCCCCTTACTAGAAACTTTATGTCCGAGGACTAACCCCTCTCGGACCATAAAGTGGCACTTCTCCCAGTTGAGTGCCAAATTCGTGTCTTCGCAGCGTTGAAGAACACGATCAAGATTATTTAGACAATTAGTGAAAGAATCGCCAAAAACAGAAAAATCATCCATGAATACTTCCATGATGTCTTCGATAAGTTCATTAAAAATTGTCAACATACATCTTTGGAATGTAGCCGGCGCGTTGCAAAGTCCAAACGGCATTCTTCGATATGCGAAGGTGCCGAACGGACAAGTGAATGTGGTTTTCTCTTGGTCTTCGGGCGCAATTGGGCTTTGAAAATATCCCGAAAGACCATCGAGAAAACAGTAGTGTGAGTGACCGGATAAGCGTTCTAAAATTTGGTCAATAAAGGGTAACGGAAAGTGATCTTTGCGGGTAGCATCATTTAATTTTCTATAATCGATGCATACTCGCCAACCCGTAACAGTATGGGTCGGAATCAACTCATTATTTTCGTTGGTGATTACCGTTATTCCTCCCTTTTTAGGCACGACTTGCACTGGGCTAACCCAAGTGCTATCAGAGATTGGGTAAATAATTCCCGCATCTAATAATTTTATTATTTCGGCCTTTACGACGTCCTTCATATTTGGATTAAGCCGTCGTTGAGGCTGAATAGTACTGCGAGAATTATTTTCTAAATTAATTTTGTGCGTGCAAAAAGAGGGGTTAATCCCCTTGATGTCAGAAATTTGCCATGCAATTGCATGGCGGTGATTATTTAATATTTTTATTAATTTGGAAATTTCCGAATCGTTAAGCGCGGAAGATATTATTACGGGCAGTTTTGAATTTTTTTCTAAAAATATATATTTTAAATGTTCCGGCAATTGTTTTAGTTCTAAACTCGGTGGCTCCTCGTAAGATGTTTTTATTTTAGAAATATTTAGGTTTACTTCTTCAAATTTGGTTGGCCGAGTTTTTTCTTCTAAACAAAATAAATTTGCAATTTCCAGATTTTCAAATAAAGGCGAAATTATTTCAGAAAACGACGTTATTTCCTCTTCAAAATTTGTTTCTAGGGTAAAACAAGAGTTGTCGTTTGGAAACGCATTTCTCATCGATTGATTTATATTAAAAGTAACTTCTTCCTCCCCAACTCGTAGGAGAAGGTTTCCGTTACTTACGTCAATTATAGCCCGAGCGGTGGCTAGGAAGGGCCGGCCGAGTATGAGTGGTACTTCGGCGTCCTCTTCGATATCGAGGATGACAAAGTCTACCGGAAAGATAAACTTGTCAACCTTCACTAGCACATCCTCAACGATCCCGATTGGATACTTTACGGACTGATCCGCTAGTTGGATGCTTATATTGGTTGGGCATGGGGTGCCCAAACCAAGCTTCTTAAATAAGGAGAACGGCATAAGATTTATGCTCGCCCCTAGATCGGCCAATGCGTTTTTAATTAATAAATTTCCGAACAAACACGGGATGGAAAACCGTCCCGGATCATTTAATTTTTCCGGTAATTTATTAAGAACTATCGCCGAACATTCTGCATGAAGAGAAATATGCGAAATATCTTCAAGTTTCTTTTTATTTGATAATAAATCCTTGAGATATTTCGCGTATTTAGGCATTTGAGAGAGTGCCTCGCAAAATGGTACATTAATTTGTATTTGTTTTAAAATATTTATAAATTTTTTATACTGCTCCTCGTTGCGCTCATTTTGTAATTTAGAAGGATACGGAATAGAAGGCGTTTGAATAATGCGCGGAGCTAAATCAGAAGAGTTTAAATGCGGAGTTGGAGTTGAAACGTTTACCTTAGGCTCGGCCAAATTTGAACTTTTTACCTCCTTTCCGCTGCGGAGGGTTATAGCGTTGGCGCTCTCCCGTGGATTGGGCTCAGTATTGCCCGGTAGAGCACCCTGCTGGCATTCGGAGAACATCTTGGTGAGTTGTCCAATCTGATTTTCTAGGCTTTTAATAGATTCAGAAAGGTTCCGGATATTGGCATCAGTAGAAGCGACGTATTTGGTGAAGACCTCTTCAAGTGAAGGGGCCTTTGGTGGTTGTGGTGGAGCGAATCCAGGAGGATTCACTTGTGGGGGGCGTTGAGCATTATTGGGGTTGCTCCATGAAAAATTCGGGTGGTTCCTTAAACCCGGATTATAACTATTAGGAAGATTATTATTATTTGGGTTATAAGGAGGACGATAGGAGTTCCCCATATAATCAACTTGTTCTTGATTATAATAATAATAATTATTATTATAATAACTATTATTATTATGATTATTAGCCCCGTTAATGGCGGAGGAAGCAGACATCTCCGTCATTTGCTTAGTAAGCCATTCTACTTGATATGCTAAATTCGGGGTGGCCTCGACTTCAAAGAGTCCGGTCGGTTTGTTAGGACGCGACCGTGGCGCATTCCACTGATAAGCATTCATGGCCATCTCCTCGAAAAGCTCTTGAGCGGCATCTGGGGTTTTGTTATTTAGAGTTCCCCCAGCTGCTGCGTCAATCATCTGCCTCGTTTGGAGATTCAAACCATTGTAGAATGTTTGAACTTGTTGCCATAAAGGAAGGGCGTGGTGAGGACATCTCCGCAATAATTCCTTGAAGCGCTCCCATGTGTCATAGAGAGACTCCGAGTCTATTTGTGTAAATGAGAGAATGTCCGTACGTAATTTAGCGGACTTCGCCGGAGGAAAATATTTAGTTAAAAATTTCTCCGTCATTTCGGCCCATGTAGTGATGGAACCTCTAGGAAGAGATCCCAACCATTGCTTGGCCTTAGTCCGCAAAGAAAATGGAAATAAACGCAAACGAATGGCGTCATCGGTGACGCCATTAATTTTAAACGTGTCGCAGATTTCCAAAAAATTCAATAAGTGTAAATTTGGATCTTCATCTGGTAACCCGTCAAAGATGTCGGTTTGCTGTACCATTTGAATGATACTAGTTTTGATTTCAAAATTATTATTTGCCACCGTCGGGCGAATAATACTTGATTATGTTCCCTCCCAATTTGGCCTCGCATAATAGGACATAGTCCGTAGTGGAGCCTCATTATGGTCGGGGTCACCCATTATATCTTCGTTAGTTTCTCCGACTGACTCTTCGCGAATTATTGGTAGATCACTAAATCGGAGACGTCGCCGCAAGGTGCGCTCGATTTCCGGATCAAAACCAAATTCAAAATCGATTGAAGAGTTTCCTCGGGTCATAAACCAAAAGAAAAGAAAAGAAGCGGAAAAAGAAAAAGGGAAAATAAAATTTTAGATAAATAAATCAATTTTTATTTAATTATATTTTTTTTAGAATTTTTTATTATTATTATTATTAGGTGAATTAAAATTAGTCCTGGACTTCCCAAGATCTACCCGGTGAAGGGTTTGCAAGGTACTAGAGGCTATGATGGGAATTCAAACCCAAAGCGTCCTTTCCAGGAATTTAGTTGCACCTTAAAATTAAGAAAAAAAGATAAAAAAAAGATAAAATTAATAGATATTTCGGTTTTCGAAATATCAACCGTCTCCCCGGCAACGGCGCCAAAAACTTGATGCGCAAAACTATATCCACAAATGATAACGGCAAGTGTACCGTATCGAATGTAGTATAGGTTGTTAAAACAAGGTCGTATTAGACTCGGGGCGGTTGAATACTCTTACTTCGGAAAATCTCTATTATTTTATCGAATAGAATTTGTGGTTGGTTGGTTGCGAAAAAGGAGAAATAGCTTATTTAAATTAATGAATTAAAAGTTAGTACTCAACCTTGAATCACCTTGGAAAAATAAATAAATAAAGAAATAAAACTTCTAATCCTCTTTAAAAGAAATGCTTGACCGTGGAGGTTCCTGATTTATGAACGTACCTCTCTCGAGGATACGCCTAACTGAGTTTAGGTTGATCAATTGAACTCTCGTTCTAGAATTGAAACCCCTAAAGCTCGCTTTATCGAAGTGAACCCCTCTATTGGATATAACTCCAATCCGGGAGATTTATGCCATCCTCTCTCGAGGAGTGCATTCAAATCTCTTTATCCTTAAAGTGATCGATTCGAACTCAAAACCTCTCGATTATTTGACTACGAAAACAAGGATGAGATTATATATCGATAATGTAATCTCAATCAATATAAATTCAAGGATAAATCTTAAGCGATCTAAATAAGAGAAAAAGAAGTTCTAAACTGAATTATGAATTATATTTTCCTTGGATCATCTCGGCCGAGTACTAATGAAATTTAGCTACTCATGGAGATGGAGGAATTGATGAAATACAAGAGGTGCATAATGAAGATTGAGAGTAGAATAAGAGTAAAAGTGCTATTTTATTAATCGAAAGGGAAATTACAACTAGGAAACAAGAAATTACAAACCTGAAATGAAAGTGCAAGCTAAGAAAGAAGATTACAAGCTTAAGAATAATAAAAGCAGTACAAGAAAATAAACTTAGAACTCCCAAAATTCGTCCCCAAACATCTGGAAAAGCTCCCTTTAAATAGCTGAATTTTTGGTGTTACACGCCCTTGGTCACGCCCGTGACCAAGGGTGTGTAAGGGGCGTGATCGAAGCGGCAGCGGAGAGGGCGCCTTCTGGAGTAATTGCGAGCGTTTTGGCTGTGTCACGCCCTAGGTCACGCCCGTGACCTTGGGCGTGTAATCCTGAAATCTGGCTGCTGGCGGGAAACTCTGGCGGGAAGAAGCGTGGGCCGAGTCACGCCCGTGACCTGATGTCACGCCCTCGGTCACGCCCGTGACCGAGGGCGTGTAATTTTAATTGGCGTGGCAGCGTGCTCCGGATGCTTGTGGCGGGTCGTGGCCGTGACATTGGGTCACGCCCTTGGACACGCCCGTGACCTGGGGCGTGTATTTGGCGAAATCTTCACGGAGCGTCCCCGGAGTGGCAGAAGCAGGTCTGGAGTATTTCGTAGGTTACACGCCCATGGTCACGCCTGTGACCTGGGGCGTGTAATTTTAACTTTTTGCTCGAAATAGCCCAGAAGACCTGAAAACACAAAATAAACTTAAGTTAGCTTATGAAATAACAATGGAAGGATTTATATGATACAATTCCTAAAAATAACATAATTTTATATAAAACAACATAATAAACCTAAACTAAAAGATGAGTAAATAAATTACTCATCACAATCATAGCTCTGCAAATCATCACAATCATAAGCAGGAGTTCATCATCAGCAGATCTAGTAGAAGAAAATAGAAGTTGTTCTTGAGACAGGCTACATAAGAATTCTGAGAACATAATTCTTCTTCCTCCCCCTTCTTCTTTTTCCTTCTCACCCTCAATAGTAAAAGTGTTTTGAGAATCCCTCTTCCAAAGGATTCAGTGGTTCAAGATCTCCTTATCAAAAGATCTGGTTGGTTCAAGATCTCCTTATCAAAAGATCTGGTTGGTTCATGATCTCCTTATGAAAAGATCATTGGTTCTGAGAGTCTCCTTGTCAAAAGACTCAGGCACAGGTGGTGCAATCCAACCAGGTGGTAGAAGAGAGGACTACCCACATATTGGGGAACCTCTATAAAATATTTGTGTCTTTTTGTTGCTTATTTTATGTGATGTCCCGTATAGTTTATATTTCTGTTACTGTTTTTCCTACTTTACTTTTCAGCACTAGTTTTATTCTGAGTGAGGAATTGCTGGAGCATAATACTTAGTGGTTTTATTGTATTTGCACAAATAGGATAGAAATAATTTTAAATCTCTATTCACCCCCCTCTAGAGTATATCTCAGGGGCACACAGTGCACTTTCAATTGGTATCAGAGGGAGGTTGATCATTAAAAGGTTTTACACCTTGATCAAAAAGACCTCCTGCACTTATTTCTATATTACAAATATTTTTATATAGAAAATGAGTACTAAGGATTATGCTTATACAAGACCCCCAGTGTAACTTGAATAAGTTCATACTCTGGAAGGCCAGAATAATGCTTTATATGAATTCCATTGATGAAGACATCTATAATGTTCTTCTCGCAGGTCCTCTAGCTCCAGTCAGACAAAAGGCAGGAGAATATTCAACAACTGAGGCTGTCTCAAGAAATGAGTGGACAGAAGTTGACAAGAATGTCAAGGCATGTGATGCCAAGGCCATGAATATTCTGGTGTCAATAATGTTAGGTGACATTTTCCAGAAGGTTGCTGAATGTCAATCAGTAAAAGATATCTGGGATTCTCTCACCATAATGGTGGAAGGAAGCTAAGATGAAAGAAAGGACAGAAAGTCCCTTCTCATGTCCCAGTATGAGAACTTTCAAAAGAAAGCTGAAGAATCTATTGCTGATATGTATGACAGATTCATCATTATCATTAATGAGCTCAGAGGCTTGGACAAGGAGATATCCTTGACTGAAATTAATGATAAAATCCTCATGTGCTTCACTAGCTCATGGGATTCAAGGATCTGGGCAATCAGAGAATCTAGGTGCCATAGAGAAATCTCTACTGAAGCTTTGCTAGGAAAGATTAAGTCTTATGAGATGCTTCTAAAGAACAGGGCTGAGTATGAAGAAAGGGAGACTACTCCAGCTCCTATCTAAAGGAATCTTGCCCTAAGAGCTACTGAAGGAGAGCCCTCTACTACTGAAGATGAGATGTTCAATCTCCTAGCAAGGAGATTCAAGAAATGGGTCAAGAGAGAAGACTCAAGGAGAAGAGAAAGGGACTCAAGGCCAGGTATGATAAAACTCTAAAGAAGGAGATTATCTGCTACACTTGCAACAAACCAGGGCATATATCTCCTGAGTGTCCACAAGAACAAAGTGGCAGAAGTAGCAAAAAGGATGAAAAGAAGAAGAAGAAGTCTTTCAAAGGGAAAGACAAGAAGAGAGCCAAGGGCTTCATTGCTGAAACATGGAGTGACTCAGATGCTGAGTTAAGCTCATCATCATCTGAAAGTGATGATGAAGCAGAAGCCGAAGCATCCTGCATGATGTCACTGGGGATATCATTAGATGATAAAGAGTAACATGTATCAGTATTTGATGATTTTGATTTTAGTTCAGATGATTTTAAAACCTGTTTTAAAGATTTCTGCATTGATCATCTTAGGGTAGAAAGAGAATTAGACACAGCTAGAACTGAATTAGAAAACCTTAAACAAGATGACATATACCTAAGAAATCAAGACTTAACAAATGAAATTACTAATAAAGAGTCAGAATTGATTGAACTTATAAAAGAAAATCTAAAGCTAAAAGAAGAGCTAGCAAAGGCAAAGGCCTTTGAGGACTCACTCAATGGGAGGAGTCGGAAGCTCAAAGACATCACAGAAAATCTCTCTATGATATTTAATCACCTAGGGTTAGGAGTAGAGCCCTCCAGTAGCACAGAAGCACCTAGGAAACCTGCCTGGAAAAATCCAGTGTCTTTTGTTAGACCTAGTGAGTATCAACCAAGTGAGAAAAAGACATCATCTAAGGGTAAGGCTAGTAGTTATCCAGAAGGGATAGATGAACCCAACAAAGTAAATCAGAATAATAAAGAAAAACCCTTAGGCAAGAATAAAGTAGAGAAATTAAATAACCTCAACCAAAAGGTTAAAGCAAAACCTAGGGTAATAAAACATTATGCTGATCTTCTTTATTTAGATACATTCTATACTCATTTCAAGTATCAAAATAATAGGTTTGGGAAACCCATTCCTTATCATCCAAAAGGGTATCATGAAAGACCCTTCTATTCCTTCATTGAACCCTACAATGGTAAAAACAAAGGGCCCAAGGTAACCCGGGTTCCTTCTAATTGTTTGAATTACTTGTGCATGGTAAGGAAGGGGACTATCTAGGAGATAGTGAGAAAAGAAATACAGAACTAAAATCAATCAGGGGAGTACTACTTCTCTTAATTCCCTTGTTATCCTTATAGTTCATAAAATTATTATCATAAACTCTATTTTCAATAAATATAATTGCTTGGAAAAACAACAAGAATTTTCTAAGGAAATGGATCTGTTCACTCAAAGGTGCGTCGAATAGAAGTCGGCGTACCATCGACTTCTACTCGACGTTAGCGTCAAGAAGCACTCAGAGTGGATAATTCGAATATAATTCGACGCAGCGTCAAGTTCATATCGACGCATGCGTCGACTCAATGGTCGTTGCTCAAAGTCGAGGTAGCGTCGATTGGAATTCGACACAACGTCGACAGGATTATGTCGACTTAAGAATCACTGAACAATCTCAGAGTTCCGTCGAATACTAGTTGACGCAACGTCGATACAATAGCGCGCACATGACTACTTCTAGAAGCAATCTCGACATAGCTTTGCGCACCAAATAATAAGTTTTATCGTCGGTACGTCGACCTACACCCTAAGTTGTGGCGATTCATATCCTTTTAAGCAATTACAGCATTAAGATCATTGCACTTTCAAATTTTCCTCTCCTTGCTTTCTTGCTCTCTTGTTGTCCAATTGTCCTGTGCCTTTCGTTCTGTCGATTTTCTCTGTATTTGTAGGTACCTTCAATCAAATGGCTCCACCTAAAATCAACTCTGGGTTTGACGTCGATATGGACTCATTCGGTGCAACGTCAGATAGCTTCAAAGACATTCTTGGCTTGTTTTAGGAAGCTAGCCTAACCAAGCTTATCTCCACATTGTGTAAGATTCTAGATGTAGAACTTACAGAATTCAAGGACAGTGTCCATGCTGCACATGATGGGTCCCTTCAAGGGACAATTTCTAGACAAGATATCAGCATAACTGATGACATTCTCTCCCAAATGTTTAATCTACTTACTGGGAGTGACTCAGAAGAATTGACAGGAGAAGAGACAAAGAATGTCCTGGAGATCATGCAATTCAAGAAAGACAGACCAATAAATCTGAAGAAGATCGACTTGGCAGAAGAGCACAGGTTCCTGGCTGACATATTTGGGAAGGTTTTATTGTGCAAAATCTCAGCTCATGATGCAATTCCAAAGCAGCAGCTGCAGATTATGGGCACTCTTGTCCTCAAGAAAAAGATAAACTGGGGGAAGTTACTTCTGAAAATTATTGGGCACAAATATGCCCACAAAGAAAATGCTTACATGAGAATAATGAGCCATGTGCTCTTCCAACACTAGCCAAGCATCAGCAAATCCAAAGGAGTTCCCATACCTCCTGGTAAAAGGATAAATATTGGGATCTTTTCCAAGTGGACCAGGCAAATTCTAAATCCCGGTCAGTCTGTACCTTCTCCTCCTCCCTCTCCTCCTCAACATGATATTGTCTCAGATCTCCCAAGGGATGATGTTCATGCACAACCCTCTCCTCAACAGCAAAATCTTCAATCCACCTCATCTACTATAGTTCCTGACTCAATCCCTCTCATTCCATCTCAACAACAACATCAACAATCTTCTTCAGCCCCAGAGCCATCTCCTCAAATTCCCCATCAAATTCCATCAACTTTTGCTCTACCTACGCCACCACCAATTCATGTCTCACCTGAAACCTACCATGCTCTCTCCCCTATCCAAGAAGACTTTGCTCCATCACCTCCTCCATCTACCACACCTATCACTTCAATTGACCTTGAGCAAATCATTTCAAAAGCAGTAGGGCTAGCTTCTAGCACCTTTGTTGATCTTCTGGTTGCTCAAACAAGAAGATTTGATAAAAAGTACTCTCAAGTGGAGTCTGAACTCATGAATTCCAAAGATCTCTACAAGGAATCAAAGATTTCATGTCCTCATCCCTAGTGTCAAAGGAGTTCTTAACCTCTCTTATCAGTAAGGTTAAGAAGGGGGAGAATGGTCAGGAGGAGGAAAGTACTGTTCCAGAGTTTAGTGGCCAAGATAAGCTGAATGATGATGCAGACCCTAATAAAGTGACCATCTTTCAAGGTCCAAATATCCAGGGGGAGATAGTTCTAGATCATACAGAAGGGAATGAGAATGAAAAAGGAAATGAGCCAGAAAATAAAGTAGATAATTAGGAGGAGCTCCCATCTACTCAGGGGGAGCTGATTGACAACGAGATGGAAGATGTACATCAGTATCTGACAGATGAGAGGGAGCTCCCTAATACACCTCAAGATACAACCCAATAGAAAGGTGGAGCAGTGGCCCAGGGGGAGCATCATGCAGAGGATTTACTGGATGAAGTGGCAAAGATTACCAAGAAAGCTGTTGACTTTGTTGAGCTGAATGCACACAGTCAGGGGGAACCACTCAATGACAACATTGCTGAAGAAGCAGAAATGTCCCATGAAGATGGTGATCCTCTGAAGATTTCTCCAAGGAAGGTTACTCCAAAAGTATTTTCAAGGAAAAGAAGAACTCCTGAGAAGGAGCAATAAGGTTCAGGTACTCTATAAAGTCTTATAATTCCTAAAAAACAGCTATGGTGATCTATATATAGTTCTAGACAATTGAATGGCTTGTGATTACAGTCTGTCATTTTCTTATGTTTATGCTGTCTTGAGTGTATCTTTGTTTATATAAAAGGAATGTGTAAAATCACTTTGAATAATCTATAAAATTTGTTAAGATAAATAGGGGGAGATTGTTAGGAAAAACCCTCTGATTTAACTTAACAAATTACCTAAAAGTGATTTTATTCCTTAGGTTGAATTACCCATTGTATAGTAAGGGTAATCTGGTCATTAGATGTCTTAGGATGTCACACTCAACTGATGGGGACCATCCCTTCATTCCCTCTCTTTCCCCTACTGTTGCTATTGAAGACCCCTTCCTATTCTGGGTCAGGACTACTACTGATGATCCGTTGATGCTGAGGACATGGAAAGGGACAGATGCTGCTAGGGACACTACTTAGAAGAAGACTTCTTATGCGGCGAAGTACTTGGAGCCGCCACCTCCGGACGAGAACGAGCCTACACCGTTTGTTGCTACGGATGGACCTCCACCTCTTTATTGGACGAGACTCGATGCTGATTTGGAGCCACCCTTGCCGATGAGGAATGATGATGAAGATGTCAAGGACCCCCCATGAGCCTTATTCGGCGCCCGGACACTCTCTTTTTATTTATTTGCACTTGCTTATTTGTTTTATTTCAAATTTGGGACTTTATTTACTTTGGTCTGCGTTTAGCAAACAGTTTTGGGCTGCGTTTAGCCGCTCCTCCTTGTAGGCCCGTATATAGGCCAACCCTTCTCTATTTTGATCATTGTTGAATGAAATTAAAAAAAAAACAAAGCTTCCCCAAAACCTAATCTCCCCTCCTCGCCTCCTGGTGGCCGTCGGTCCCCTCTTTCTCTCCCCTTGAGGTTCGGCCTCTTCATCCTCTCTCTCCCCCTCCTAGGCCGTCGACCTCTTCCCCTCTCCCTATTCCCGAACCCCTCCTCCACCTGCTCCTCAAGACCCGTCCCCTCCTCCACCCTCTTTGAGAGCTCTCGGCCGACCTCCTTCCCGTTCCTCCCTTTGAAGATTTGCGGCCTCCACCCTGGATCCGAGAGAGGCAAGATCAACAAAGGTGCTACCCGTATGCTGCGTTAAATTAATAACAAACATATTCGAGGGCTGCGTTTATCCTATATTTGGGTAGAGCGGAGTGGCGAGAGTCCTTGTTCGAAGTCGCGTGAGACCGCCGCAATCCGGTGGCCTACATCAATTTGCACTTTTTTGATGCAGGACGCCGGGGCCCCAACCGCACCCCGTGGCATCACACCAGCTAGCGGACCATGGCCAAGCACGCTTAAAAGAAGGACTACAGCCCAGGCACCCCAACCCGTCTCCGCGCCTGTTCTCAGCGCGGTGGGTTGTTGAGGCCGGGGCTCGATCTCCAGACCTCCTTGATAAGAACCACTCCTAACAGGCCTTATCACCAACTGACCTGCAGGTGAGTTGGTGATAAGGCCTGTTAGGAGTGGTTCTTATCAAGGACGTCTGGGGATCGAGCCCCGACCTCAACAACCCACCGCGCTGAGAACAGGCGCGGAGACGGGTTGTGGTGCCTGGGCTGCAGTCCTTCTGGCAGGCGTGCTTGGTCGTGGTCCGCTAGCTGGTGTGATGCCACGGGGTGCGGTCGGGGCCCCGACATCCTGCATTATCAACCTAGGGTGTCAAGGACAGATCAAGAGAAGCACAATTTGGGCAAAGTTAACAGTTGCGTCAAATGGAAATCGACGCAACATCGAGTTATTATCGACGCTACACTGACAAGAAGTCCAAGCAACTCACTCTTTTTGTTAGAGTAGATCAAGTCAACGTTACGTCGAATAGATATCGACGTAGTGGCCAAGAATCTGTCGAAGCCATCTGAAGTCGACGCAACGTCAACAACAATTCGACGCAGATGATGAAGTTCAGAGTTAAGCTTTCAACTCGACGGTTACATCGATAGGATATCGATGCAACGTCGACAAGCAGACTTGGTTAAGAGCAAGGAAGAATTCAAACCTGCTCTTATAAGAACTCGAAGGTGCGTCGATAAGAGAGGAAGAGAACTCGACGTTACGTCAAATACTGTCTGAAAAGGAAACCTTTTCAGCTGTCATTTTGGACCCTCTCTCATGGCCCACAATACTAAAGACCGTTCTCCAACGGCTCCTTATTGCCTCAAATAGAAAGAAGAATTAAATGAGGACATAAAAGCTTTCGTGGAAACAAGCATACAGTTGGTGGACGTGTCGTGAATTATAGAAGGAAAGGAAGAGAAATTGTCCAGAGAAAAATACCATTTCAGGACCTACCAGAAAAGGAAATCAGTTCAAATTGAAGAGGGACAATAAAATTGAGAAGTAGAAAGAGAAACATAGAGCACTCATAACAATCAGCTAAACCTTTTCAATTAGGGCTTCCTCTTCTTCTTCCTCTAGGAACCCTAATAGAGAAAAGACAGAGAAGAAAGAACAACTGCTCTCCCTCTCTTACTGCAGAACAACTGAAGGCTGCTCATCATCAATATCATATAGCAGCCAGAGTTCAATCAAAAAGAAGAGAAAAGATCTGACATTCATAGCTCTTGCAAATCATCACAATCATAAGCAGGAGTTCATCATCAGCTGATCTAGTAGAAGAAAATAGAAGCGGTTCATTATACAGGCTTTATAAGAATTCTGAGAACAGAATTCTTCTTCCTCCCCCTTCGTCTTTTTCCTTCTTAATCCCAACTGTAAAAGAGTTTTGAGAATCCCTCTTCCAAAGGATTCAGTTGTTCAAGATCTTCTTATAAAAAGATCTGGTTGGTTCATGATCTCCTTATCAAAAGATCAATGGTTCTTAGAGTCTCCTTGTCAAAAGACTCAGGCACAGGTGGTGCAATCCTAGCAGGTGGTAAAAGAGAGGACTACCGACATTTTGGGGAACCTCTATAAAATCTTTGTGTCTTCTGGTTGCTTATTTTCTGTGCTGTCCCATATAGTTTATATTTCAGTAACTGTTTTTCCTGCTTTACTTTTCAGCACTAGTTTTAATCTGTGTGAGGAATTGCTGGAGCATAATACTTAGTGGTTTTATTGTATTTGCACATATAGGATAGAAATATTTTTAAATCTCTATTCACCCCTCCTCTAGAGTATATCTCAGGGGCACACAGTGCACTTTCAGTCCATTACACCATGGGGTCACCTTGCTCGATAGTTCAGTTTGAGGACAAACTGATTTAGCGGAAGCAGTGGTGTGCCCATGTGTTATTCACATTATGTATGTCCACTTTTTCCTATCAAAATTTCCAACCTAATCCAAAACGCATACCCTTATGTGTAGATTTCGGCGCATTCTGAGCTAGTAAGGGGTGTTCCCCTTCCTTAGGATACTACTCCCTTCCAACAGTCAGAACTGGGTAAGACCTTCACTGCAATTTTGGACACTTTTAGATCCCAGCAGGCTCTGGTACAATAACCAAACCCGAGGTCAAACTGGTTGAGTACCTTTCGAGGTCTTTCCCCACATGTCTATCATGGGATTGAATCTGCAGTTCGTACAGAGGAGAGGCTTGACACAATGCAGGAGATGATGGTCGAAATTCGATGCCCTGCCAACATGGCAGTAACCATGGCAGTCCCTTCTTTAGAATCACATGACAAAAGATGGTGGAAGTCCCACATGGGCTCTACTTTTGAGGGACACACCTATACTAACATCAGTTGGGATGAGTTCTCGGATGCTTTTCTGGAGCATTTTGGTCCTCCCATGACGCGTGATGATCATGAGGAGAGGTGCCTGCAGCTGAAGCAGGGATATAGGTCAGTATTAGAGTATATGTGGGAGTTCTCGCATCTGGCAAGATTCACGGGCACATATGCTTTGGATGTTCAAGGGTACACCAAGAGGTTTTACAAGGGTTTGCGAGACCCTCTCAGGCAGACCCTTCCTTTTGTAGCTGATTCGAGTCTTACTCTGATCATTGAGATGGCCAAGAGGCTTGAGGCAGACCTTCTTGGGGTACAAAGTGGAGGAAAAAGCCCCGCGGATGATGTATTTGAAGCAGGGACCAGTAGAAGGAGACCGCCTAGTAGAGGCAGAGGCGATGGACATTTTCGTCCAAACTTCAGGTTGGAGTTGTACAATCCCGGTGTCCGCCAGGGGGTGAGCAGAGACAAAGGAAACATCAGGCGAAAGGAGTAAGAAGGATAGCAAGCCAGGTTGCTGGGCGAGCCGGGCTCTCGCCGGTCACTCGCAGGAAGGCGAGCGGGCCAGGCCCTCGTCGGTTTTTTGCAGGGAGGTGAGCGAGTCGAGCCACTCATTTTGCGAAAGAGACTCTTGTGGGCGGCTCGCCCATGAAGGGCTCATGATCATTTTTACCTAAAAAACCCTAGTGGTCTGCAGTTAGCCCCTCCAAACAGCGGAGTTTGGCTGTTGGCAGACCATTTTGGGCTGCGTATAGAAAAAGTGTAAGGCGGAATCCCGCTAACAGCAGACTAGACTTGAAAAACTATATAAAGACCTTGAAGGGAACCTTGGGAGAGGATTCCAATCTCAACATTCTGAGCTTCTTCCTCCCTAGGTGATCTTGGCTTTGCTCTCAGGCTCACCAAGGTGCCCAGTCTCAGGTTTGGCTTGGGAGGGGAAGCGGTCAAAGATCTTTCGGGTGTGTGGTGGGAAATCCTCGCTGCGACCAAGGGTCTGTGTTTAGTTCCGAGTCTTCGGTCGGTTCCTTCCAAGGAATCAGTAAGTGCTAGCTGTCCCTCATCTTTGAGGGCCCGAGCTCCACAAAGAAGCCAAGTCCTGGTTCCAACATTTTTGGTGCGGCAAGCATGGAGTGCAGCTAGTTAAAGAAAGCTCTAAGGAAGAGATGGCAGGAGACAACGAGCGAGAGGAGAACTTCGGCGGCTCGCCGCTACCCGGAGCGCCAGCAACGGTGGAGATGTTGGTCGACCTCAAGAGGGATCTGCTTGGGGCCTTCCAGTATGCCCTCGCCATGGCCCTTGAGGGTCTCACAAGCCCTGCACCCCAAGTGGCACCTCCAGCTGGACTAGGCGAGCACGCCTCGGGGCAGAGGCCAGGGAAGGAGGCGACGTCCTAGATGCCGGAGCAAGACCTAGCGGAGCGGGAGCTCTTCTCCATCCCAACGAGTGTGGGTTGGGTTCAGGCGAGCGCCATCCCAGTAGGAGGGATCCCGGCCAGTGGGATCCCAGCAAGAGGTCCCTCGGCGAGTGCGAGACAGGGAGGAGCCGGTTCACCTGGGGAGCTCACGGGGAGAGTGGAGCAGGTCAGGAGTGTGAAGGGAGTGAGTCCCTTCTGGGAGTTGGTGCTCTCGGCACCACTCTCCGAGGGGTTAAGCGAGCCGGCCATGACTCAGTATACCGGCAAGGATGACCCCACTCAGCACCTGCAGTGGTTCGAATACATGGTCTCTATCTGGCCTATGTTGGAGGTTTTTAAGTGCCGACTCTTTGCCACCACCCTAAAGGAGAAGCGAGGGACTGGTTCTACCAGTTTCCCTCCGGGTCGATATATGCTTTCGAGGATTTGCGTCGCGGCTTCCTGCTGCTCTTCTCAACCTCGAAGAAGAGGAAGAAGGACCCTGAGGCCCTCTTCGGCATCAAGCAGAGGCAGGGGGGTCATTAGCTCATTATGTGGATCGGTTCCAGGAGGAGGTCCTCCTCATCCAGGAGGTGCTAAGGTACACTCTCCAGCTCTCCTTCATAGTGGGGCTGCGAGAGTGGTTCTTCAAGATGGACCACAAGAGGAGGGCTCCTTTGTCTTTTGAGGAGCTGATGGAGAGAGCGGCAGAGGAGATAAAAGGGGAGGCAGCAAACCCCGAGTTCACGAAGAGGTTGGCACGCCTGAGCGAGCCGGAGGACAGGCATCCGAAACAAAGGAGAAGAGAAGAGGCAAGAGCCCCGGAGGTGGGGTGGAGGCAGCAGGAATGGGGGAGGCAAGGCCTAGGAAGGGGTTTCCACCACGGAGGGGGCAACTTCTAAGGAGGCCAAGGAAGACCCCACCAGCTAGGGTGGAGGCAGGGCCCGAGGCCGCCTCATACCCACCCGCCTCAGCAGGCGATGGCGTTTGGTCGAGGGAGACCACGCAGGGGAAGAGGAGTCGGAGCCAGAGAACCGCACCTAGGAGAAGGAATAGGGCGGCAGAGGCCGAGAGGAGAGGGGCAGTGTTGCCCTATTGTGACTTTCACGGGGAGGAAGGTTCCGCAACGGCCACCTGCCCAGAGTTTCTAGAGATGAAGGAAGCCAGAGCGCAGGCATTGCTGGAGTAGCGGGCGGTGAGGATTAAGGAGTTCCTGTCTCAGGATGAGGAGGACGAGAGGTGTGAAGACCGGGTCGATGTGGGGACCCGAGGAGGGATCGGGGCGATCCATGGGGGGGGGGGGGGGGGGGTAGGGATTGAGGCGACCCAGAAGGCAAGCCTCCATACCATCTATCATCGCAGCGTGGCTTAGATGTCCCTAGCCCCGCCATAGTAGAGAAGATCTCGTTCATTCAGAAGGACATGTCGGGTCATGAAAACCCTTTCTGCGATGCGCTGGTCATTCAGATAACGATCGAGAACTTCACCGTCTCTCGGATCCTTGTGGATAACAGGAGCTCGGTAAACGTCATCTTCAAGAAGGCATTTGATGATATGAAGGTGGAGAGCAGGAGGGTGTTGGCCTCGGACGACCCATTGTTTGGATTCTCAAGGGAGAGAAAGGAGGTAGAAGGGGGAGTGGGACTCCATGTATTCTTGGGGGGTAGTCCAGGAACTGCCAGTTTGTTATAGTGGATGCCCTCAGCAGCTACAGTTCCATCTTCGGACGGCCACTCATTAGTGCGTTCCGCTACATCCCCTCCAATTTCCACCATTGCCTCAAGTTCAGGGCGGGAGGAGTCCAAGTTTGGATAAGGGGAGATGTGAAGGTGGCTCGGCAGTGCTATGTGACTCCCCTGAACACCATATCCTGGATTGCCGAGGCGGAAAAGTGGTATCAGAAGATGGAAGAGTCGGCGAGGCTCGAGGAGGCAGTAGAGGGGGAAAGGGGAGAAGAGGGTGGAGAGGCCAAGGAAGGAGGGGCAGAAGAGACGATGGTGGTAGAGGAAGAGAGGGTAAGAGAAGGTCAGGCCCAGGAGGAAGGGGCGGAAGAGCAGAGAGGAGGAGAAGGAGATGGAAGAGGAGGAAAGAGAAGCTCAGGAGGAAGGGGCGGAAGAGCTGATGGAGGTTCGGAAAGAGAGGAAGGAGGAGGAGGCCGAAGTGTTGGCTCATAGCGAGGAGAAAGAGGGTGATTGGGGGGAGCAGTCCCGGCTGGAGGCCGTGGATGAGGTAGTGGAGCTCGAGGTCACCACCCAAGCGGGGGTGGTGTAAAAAGTCAAGATCAGTGTGGAGCTCAGCCCAGAGGAGCAGAAGCAAATCTTCGCATATGTGTAGTAAAACATGGATGTCTTCTCCTGGAGGGCGGCAGAGATGCCCAGGATTGATGCATATGTGGCTTTCCATCGCCTCAACCTTGATCCCGGCACCCGACCCATCCAATAGAAGAAGAGAGCCATTGCTGACAAGCTGGAAGGGCCCATCCGAGAGGAGGTGGACAAGCTCCTCCAAGCAGAGTTTGTATCGGAGATCCAGTACCCAATCTGGGTCTCCAATGTGGTTATGGTGAAGAAGGGGGGAGGTAAGTGGAGAATGCGTGTTGACTTTTCTTTGCTTAATAAATCATGTCACAAGGATTGCTACCCTTTGCCCCAAATCGACGCCCTAGTTGACTCAGCCGTCGATTTTTCTGTGATGTCTTTTTTAGATGCTTTTTCAGGTTATCTTCAAATCTGCATGCCCCCCCCCCCCCCCGACGTCAAAGATGTATCTTTCATCACAGGGTACGTGTGCTATTGCTAAATGATGCCCTTTGGGCTCAAGAACGCAGGAGCCACTTACCAGCGGATGATGGACCGGCTCTTCCGGGAACAAAAGGGTAAAAACCTGGAATTTTATGTGGATGACCTCATGGTGAAGAGTCGATACCTTGAGTCCCACCTCCGTGATCTTAAAGAAACTTTTGGGACATTGAGAAAATTCAAGATGAAGCACAACCCCCAAAAGTGTGTCTTCGAGGCTAGCCGGGGAAAATTCCTCGGCCACTTGCTCACCCCGGCAGGGGTGGAGCCTAATCCAGACAAATTTAAGGCCATCATAGAGTTGCGGTCACCAAGGAACGCGAAGGAGGTTCAGCGCCTCACGGGGAAGTTGGCCAGGCTTAGCAGGTTCCTCTTGTTGGGAATCTTGCCCACATGATTCCTGATTTGAAGAAGTCACCAAGTCAAGAAAACTTCACTTTGTATTTGATTACTTCTCTAGCTCGTAATCTCAGGAAGTTAAAGGAATGTCGTCGAGAAGAATAGGAGATGTCATCGACAAAGTATTCTTGTTGTCGCGATGATGAGCAAAGTAAACGCTGAGACTTGGCGTGATCGTCGAACGCTGAGACTTGGTGAGTTCGCCGAACGCAGAATACTGTTCGTCGAACACAGAAGAAAGTTTGTCGAACACAGAAGAAAGATCGTCGAACGCAGAAGGAAGATTGTCGAACGCTGAAACTTGGCGAGTTCGTCGAACGCAGAATGCTGCTCGTCGAACACAGAAGAAAGATCGTCGAACGCAGAAGGAAGATTGTTGACGCAGGATGAAGAAGCCTTGTCATTGGAATGACAAAGATAAGATCAGTGTCGAAGAGATCGTCGATAAAGAACTGTATCGCCGATAAAGTCAAAGAAGAACAGACATCGTTGTAAAGAAGCCTTGTCGCTGAAAAGGCTAAGTATGACTGATGGTGGTGAACATCGTCGTAAAGAAGGCATGTCGTCAAGAAGACTGAAGAAGGACAGCTGAAGACAAGCAGTTGGAAAAGTATGTTCTGTCGACATGTTATCACTCATGTCGTCGAGAGAATAATGTGATTACAACGACAATCTGCAAGAAAGAAGATCTCGACGACACAGTCAGAGATAGCATATCGTCGTATATGCAGAAGTGCCAGAATGTCTCGTATCGTCGAGATACCAGCATTAGAGGCAGAAGCAAGAAGAATTGAAAGTCTACCAAAGTTCAAGGCATCAACAAAGTCCTGTCATCGAGATATTACTCATATCGTCGTGATGGTATCAGTATCAGCGTGAAGCTGAAAATGTCATCGAGACGAAATTCAAAAGTTGCGGACGCACTGTCTGCATTTAATGCCACTGCCAGATTGTCCAATTAGTGCGTGCTATTAAGTAAAGGAGCGTCTGACACTTAAGGAACTTTTTCAGAAGACCGTTGGGAGCCTCGCAGCTTATAAAAGAGATAAGAGGTTGCCCTAATGTGGGCATCGATCGATCAATCAGAAAGAACTTGCGCATACAGCGAATAGAACAGTAAAAGCGGCGCAAGAAAGAAAGAAAAAGAAAGAAGAAGCAGTCATCTTCATTGACTCATAAGAATCCGTACCTCTTCAGGCTAAGAGAAGATTAAAGAAGAACTGTGCGTTTAAGATCAAAATCAGAAACATCTTCTTCAATCATATAAGCCGATCTTCATCAGGCTAAAGTTGTCGATCTTCATCCGGCAGAAGAAGCAGTCTTTTATAACTGTAATTTCTTGTAAGTCTTGCGGGCCTATTTGTCTGGCTTGAGGGCTGGAGAGCTGTGAGGCTTGAGGGCCAGGGCAGTGGACTTGCGGGTCCGATCTTGTCGAGCTTGAGGGCTCGGGCGCAGTAGGGGCTTGCGGGCCTAGGCTGTAGGCACAAGAATTAGGGGTCTGTGTAGTGTAGGGATTGAGGGCCTGAGTGTCGAGCATGCGGGCTCGTGTGCAGTAGGGGCTTGCAGTCCTAGGATGTAGGACTTGCGGGTCCGTGGTGTAAAGATTGGGGCCTGAAGTTTTTGGCGGAGTTTGCTGATCCTAGCACACTGCTGGGTAGGCGTAGAGGGACAGAGGACAACTCAAGACACCCGGTCTTGAGGAACCTCTATAGATCTTGTGTCTTCTGCGGTGTTTTATTTGTGTTTATCTGTGCGATATTTTTGTGCTCTGCTTGAATATTCGAAACTCACGCAAATATTTTCAAAAGAACCCAGATCACCTAACACCCCCCCCCCCTCCCCCTCTAGGTGAACGTTCCATTAACAACAAGTGGTATCAAAGAGAGGTTGATTTAAAGAAGACTTAACCATCTGATCTAGATCTTGGAACGACTCACCATGGCCGGTGGAGATCTGAATCGGGAAATGAGAGTCATGAAACTCCCAATCTGCATAGAGGAGAACTTTCCCATCTAGAAGCAAAGGGTAAGGCTTTTCATGGAAACAGCTGACCCAAGGATTTACTTAACAATCCAACAGGGTCCCTTTATCCCTACAACTCCCTCCACCATTGATCCAACAAGGAAGGTGATAAAGAAATATGAGGACATGACCAAGGACGAGCTTACCTTGGCAGGCCTATACAAGAGGGCCCAAAATGTCATTGTGAGTGCCATAGATGACTCAACCCTCCAGAATCTTATTCACTGCAAAACGGCCAAGGAGATGTGGGACTCCTTGATCATGTACATGGAGGGTACTGAAGAGGTAAGGGATGATAGAAAATCCCTTCTCAACCAAGAGTATGAGGCCTTCAAGCAAGGCAAGAATGAAACAATCTCTAACTATTATGAGAGATTTTTCAAGATAGTGAATGGATTGAGAAACTATGAAAGAGAGTTCACAAACTCAGATCTTAATGACAAGTTTCTTAGATCCCTCACAAAAGAATGGGATATCAAGATCTGTTCCATCAGAGAGATGGATCAGCTGGGCATCATGGTGCCCAAAAATCTGTATGGGAAGTTTCTGTCTCATGAAGTTCAACTCAACACCAGGAAGGCTGAAGAAGAAAGCTCAAAGGTGAGCTCAAGAGATAGATCTGTGGCCCTAAAGGCTGAGAGCACCAGAAGATCCAAGGGCAAGATCTCTACAACTTAGAACAGATCTGAGAGCAGTGAGGAATCAGAAGCTAACTCTTTAGATTCTGATGACACTGATAGAGAGGTGGCCCTTCGCTCAAAACTGTTCAGGAAGCTGATACATAGAAGGAGGAGGGATAATCACAGAAATTCATCCTCAAGTTCCAGAAGATCTGATTATCGTGACAGATCCAGAGCCCCCAGGGAGGAAAGGTACAGGTCTATGTTGGAGCCTATGTTCCACATCTCTTGGTTTGAGAATAACAAATACCGTGTTGTATTTGATCTTGTATTTTGTGTGTTTATAGTATGCAGGTTGTACAAGAACTATAGCTACATGATTAGTTTGCTGATTGGAGATGACTCTCTGGAAATAGAGCTAACGCCCTGTGTTAGTAGTTAACGCCCAACATTAGCAAACCGCTGAGAAGAAAACCGTTGAGAAGGAATGTCGTCGAGAACAAAGCCGTTGAGCTGCGGTTGATGAAAGAGAGCTAACGCTCGCGGTGATAGTTAACGCCCCGCGTTAACAAGAGGAGGAATGCCGTCGAGTTGAGGTCGACGAATCTGCGTTCGACGAACTTGGAGTTACGTTCGACGAATTTGCCTGCGTTCGACGAAAATTCCGTTCGACGAAAATTCCGTCCGACGAAATGTGAAGGCCGGTCGACGAATTGGAGTTCGACGAACTGAGCTCCTGCACAACAATATTGAGTTTGACGAATTTGAAGCTCCGTTCGACGAAAGTGTTTCCGTTCGACGAAATTTCTCCGTTCGACAAAAGTGTTTCCGTTCGACGAAAGTTGGTTCTGCACGATCCAGACGGTTGCGGTTTTTCCGTTCGACGAAGGGTGCATTCGATAAAGGCGAGTTCGACGAAATCAGTTCCGTTCGACGAATTTTCTTCAGCCACGCTCCCGAGTTTATGCACAATCTCAGCAACTGCCTCACTAACGCCGCGCATTAACCTTAACGCACGCGTTAGCTTCCGAGGCTATTTAAAGTACATCCCCTCTCATTCCAAATTGAATAGAGATGATTCTAGAATTCTGATACTTGGAGAGAGGTTCGTGTACAGCAAATTAAGAGATCTCCTTTGGGCTAAAATGAAGATCTAAAGAAGATTTTGAAGGAGAAGGTCTACAATGCATATTCCATACGAAGGATGATCGTTTCAATAACGCCAACATCTACATCGACTTCGTATTCACCTTCAGAATTTCATGGGGAGTTTCTCTTAACTTATCTTGTAATCTTTTATTTTTCCTTTTTGTATTTTGTGTGGAGAAATCGTTCGGTGAGAACGTCGGATTCCGGGAAGGATTCCGTGGGTAAATTTGCCTTGTGTTGGCGACTAGGTCCTTGTGAGGCTTAGGGGGTAATTCGCTGCCTTGTGCGTGGCGACTAGGTCGAGGGTAGATCTAGGGGGTGGCTAGAGGCCTTATCTGGGGATAGATAGGCTATAACCAACCGGTCCTTGGGAGAAGGACCGGTGAAACAACAAAAAGAGTTTTTATATATTTTCGCCTTGATTTCTAGCGTTATAGAAATTAAACATTTGTGTATTCAATTTATTATGAAATAAAATCATGTCTCTTAATGTTCTATTCAATTGATTTTATTTCCTCTTTGAGAATGTTTTAATTTCTATTTACATCAAAGTATTAAATTTAACATTTGTATAATTATCTTTGAAATACAATAATAATTTTCATTATCTCTGATGTTCTGGAATTGTATTTCAATTAAGATTTCATAAGTAAAATCACTGTGGCAATCTTTTTGTTCTGAGGAATATTCTCTGGAGAGCTAACGCTCAGCGTTAAGACTTAACGCCGGGCGTTAGCAACCATAAACAAAAAGTTTGTTTCAATTATTTAAAAAGGAATCTTCAATACAATCTTATCTGGAATATTTAAATATATTTTCTTATAAAATATTCTGAAACTTCAGTTGCAAACTCTAATATATTTAATTAAGATTTAAATTCCATAAAACCCTTATTCACCCCCCCCCCCTCTAAGGGCGCCGTAAGATCCAACACATGGTATCAGAGGAGGTTATTCCAATACGGCTTCACAACCGTGAATAATGGCGCTTCATGATCTCGCATCTTCTAAAGGGGATAATTTTTATGAAAATGAAAAATCATTATGTCCACCATTATTTATGGGTGAAAATTATAATGGGTGGAGAATACTTATGGAAAATTTCTTAAATCCTTGGATATTGAAGTTTGGAATATTACAATTAAAATGCCCCCAAATATTTTAAATAAAGATGAAATGTTTTTAAATGCCAAATCAATGAATAGTCTATATTGTGCATTAAATCAAAATATTTTCAAACTTATATATACGCTTCCTACTGCTTTTGAAGTTTTGAATTTTCTTGAGACTACTTATAGTTTTCCTTCCACAGATGATGAACAAGAGCAATTCCTTATTGATCCAAGAGAAGAAACTGATAAGGACTCATGCGTGAAGGAAGATTTATTTAAGAGAGAAGAATGCAACATCACAATATCGGACTCAAATGATTGCAAAACATCAAGCAAAAGAGAAGACAGAAATTATAGCAAGGTAAGAAAATCTAAATCTTCTCTTTTTGTCACAAATTCTATTTCTACATTTCGTGTGCTTAAATTTGCTAAACATAAAATTTCAAAGTTGAAACATGCTAATTCCAAATTACGTTTAGAAAATAAAACTTTAAAAGCAAATGCTAAAGTAGAATCTTATATTGATGTTTCAAATTCTCATTCATGCTCTTTAATTAAAAATGCTAAACCTTGTTTTGATTACAATACTTTTAAAGAAGAACTCAAGGTTTTGGAAAAAGGTCTTTTAACTTCAACAAAGCATAATGAAAAATTGATAAAAGAAAATGATAATTTAAGGGATAAACTAGAATCATTAAAAATGTTTATTCAAAATTGTTCATTTAATAAAAAATCTTTTTTCTTCTAGTTTATCAAATTATCAAAAGTCTAAAAGCTTAACTTCATATTATAAGAGTATGTCTATAAGAAAGAGTGGAAATGAAAATCATCAAAATAAGAATCAATCATTTAAAATTTAATGTAACCCACTCTTTCAACAATCACTTCTAAAGAAAGACAATCACTCTTATAAACTTTCAAAGAATCCATATAATAAAATTCATTATGATTATCAACATCAATATATTTTGAAAAATAATTTGAATAAACATAAATCCCAAATGAATTATTTTTCAAATAACTATCATTCCAAAAAGATGTCAAATAATCATAATATGAATTTAAAAGATAAACAACCAAAGTATGAATGGAGGCCCAAAATTAAAAATGAAACATTAACTCCACTTGTAAAGGCCCATTCATCACTATCTCTCCAAAAGCCTACACGATGTATTTGGGTAGCCAAAGGAACCATCACACTTGGTCCCCTTTGGATACCTAAATCTCTCATTCACTAGGAATCATCGTATTGCATGAAGTAGATATAAATTAAAAATGAAATATCATTACTCTACTTCATGATTTACTTAATTGCTTTTTCTTTTGTTTGTTTTCTTATTTTTGAGCCAACACGCTAAGGTCACTTAGATATATTATGAAATATGACTTTTACATTTTAAGCCTAATGTTTAACAAATCAAATTAAATTAAATTGAACATAAAGTCATAATTTTTATGTGATATCTTTCCTTTTTATATATTTTATCCTTTTTAAATCCATTGCCCATAAATGTCTTATATTATCATTATAAATTGAATGCTAAATTTTCTAAATGATATTATCAAGACTAATGAAATTACTTTCAAAATTGGATTTAAATGGATTTTTAGGGGTCTCAGGCTAACATATTAAATGCGCAACTAATTGCATATTTGTCTATTTTTCGTTGCTGCATATAATAGCCCCTATATTGAAAATCATAATCGAGAAAAATCAGAATAAAATAATATCAAAAACAATGTGTTTTAAATCAAATATAGTAACTCTGTTGATAACGCCAGGCGTTATCACTAACGCTGGCGGTAGCATATTTTCCTACAAATTCTGATTTCTCTATTTATTATTTTTTGAAAAAAAAAATTTACTGTGTTAAGTATCATTGTCTTCTATTTTCAGATAACCAAAACAATTTTGTTTGTCTCTTTAAGAAGATGAATATGAACTATATACACACCACCATGACCTATTAATATCCTATGCTAAAATTCACTATTATCATATATCATAATTCATGATCTATCAAGAATTATCATAAATCAACCTTAGGAATTATGAAATATATGATGGCTATTGGTATTATAGTTTCATATCTTATTTTGTGTGTGTAATTTGTATCTCTATTGTTTGCATGTATCGCATTATCTTTAGACCTAAGAATTAACTTGATATCAACAAGATGAAATCAAATAGAATTGTCACTTATTTCTAGGTCTATGAAAATTCAAAACTCTATGTATAAATACATGCAATTCAATTATATATTTGTCCAATTTTACTTAGCTTTGCACCATGTTGTCCTAACTCATCACACTAGCATTATCACTTACCATAGGAAGAAATCAATATCCATGCTAGTTATATCTTGCAATGCTAATGTAAATTATATCATTAAAATCTGAAAATCATATTTTCCTTTGTAGTTATTTGCATGAATAAAACTTTTCTAAATGGATTTAAAATTAACAATCTTCAATAAAAGTGTAAATCCAAAATTAATCATGCAATTATAACACAGTTAATATATTTAAGGCTTACACGCTTAGTATGTCCATAATCAATAAACCTATGACATGTGTCTCACAATAGCGAGGGCGTAGGATTGTGTGCATTAGAGACAACCTCTAAGTCATATCTTGTCCTTAACCAGGGAGGGTTCCAGTGGGTCCTTGAGAGGCACTGGGGGGAAAGAGTGCTGGGTTGAGCGTCGTCTTTTGTATGCATATGGGATTAACACCCCAACCTTCGACATGCGTGCAGCTCCTCATGCCCATCCATCACTTAGTACGGGGCTAGAGTGTAGTCACGTTGTTGAGGTATCTTGATCTTAGATATACTTATATTATATTCAATGCCTGATCATTATCTCACTCTTTGTACATAAATCATGCATATTTGTTTTTGTTCTAACATTGCATCTTGTGTTTGCATATTTTATTATTTTGAGCTTTAATGATTTTACCAAACACAAGTACTTGAAAAATCACCAAAAACATGCTAAAAGAGCCTTCAAATCTAATTAATATACTCTGAAATTTCAACTGAAGGAAGGTCTCTTTATAATTCAAATGAATCATAAAAAGGATTTTTCAAAACATCAAAATTCAATGTTCTGTTTTGGCATTAAGAAGTTAACGCCTGACGTTAGATCCTTTGCTTCAAAATATTTTTTTTTTTTTTTTGAATTATTTCTGGTATTATTTTAATATTTTGTGTGTGTTTTTTTTCTCTGTTTGTAAAAATTTTTATATCATTTTATTTCCTTTAAAACAAAATTTTATTTCTTTTAAAAAAATATTTATATATATGTATTTTCTCATACATTATTTTTGTTTATTTCTCTGGAATAGAATATCATTTACTGAAAGGGCTATTAAAGACTTCTATGATTTCCAGAGAATATACATACAAAAAAACAAATACAAAATTACAAAACAATTTCAAAGAACAAAAATATGTTTTCTTTATGTGTGTTTGTTGTTTTGTGCATATATAAAAAAATTCAAAAATTTATAAAAACTGATTGCTATTCATTGTCATTGTTAAGGATGATTAATTATATTAATTAAAGATTAAATACAATGTTTAATTTAACTTTCAAGTTTCTTAAAAGACATTGTTTTGTATTTATCATGCCTTGAATATTATCTTGTTATATGCAATGAAATTGATTGTAGATAAACATGTGTAGAAACGCTTAGCATACCTCTAAGTATGAGTAATGTATTATGTTTGATAATGATTCATTCATTCACTTATTTTTGATAACCTACATATGTTTACAATCTTATTCTTACATGATTGTGTAGTGTAATAACATAAATAATTAAAATGCTTAAATAGATTACCTATACAACATTGAATTGGTTATTACAATTCTTTGTCTTTCATGCACTTATTCTTTAGATAAATGTGGTTTAAAAAAAATGCTATGTTTGCAAAACAAGTGAATTCGGAGTCCTTAGTTAGTAAACTAAAAAGCAAATAATCAATGACACGGAAAACTCCACCAAGCACTACTCACCCTCCTGATAAGTCTTAATGAGCATTGTGAGGTTGAGCACCTTGGCTAAGAATTGTAAAGTGTCTGTAGCAAACAATTTATACACCACTTCTCTTAGTACACCGGATCATAAAAAATTGAAAATAAAGCTAAAAAGTATAAATGTAATCCCCAAGCACTACTTTGCACCCTGATAAGTCTTAATAAGCATTGTCTGTGCAGAGCACCTTGGTAGTTGTACTATTTACTCATGTGCTTTGAAATAGTGTGGAAGTAAAATTATTTGTGTATTTTAATGTTGCGCTATTTCATTATATGTCATGTGTTTTTGATTGATTCACTTGTATACTTTATCAAAACACTACTTTGTACACATCACTATCTTTCATAAAACTTCTACTCATGAGAATTGGATCCTAATGCTCATCTACTCGAATCGCTATAAACTTAAGTAAATGCACTAGATAACTATGCATGATCGCTACAATGTTTATGTTTACTTGAAATGCAAATTTTATTACATTGTAGTTTGTGTATCTTTTCTTGATATTATGAAGTCATGCTTGCAATTTTTTATCTTAATGGAATAGCATCTCTTCAATCTTCAACTCAAACATCAACTTTTCAAATTTAAAACTCATTATCCTTTATATGGTTTAATCTTCTAAAATGATGTTTATGTTTAAGAGTGCTTATTATTTTTATCCCCGTGTTTTCCTTTCAGCAAGTGGTATCTTAAAATAGAATGCTTACTTTATCATGTTAGCTATGTTGCTTACTACTTTATGTTACATCATGCTTATATTTTTCTCAACAAGTAGTATTTAACAAACTTTTGATTGCATCCTATTTTTCTTCTCGACATAGAACATATTACTCTTTATTGCATACTCCCACCTAAACCCTCTTTTGACATTACCAAAAGGGGAGATTAAATTGCATAAATCTAATATTTAGGGGGAGTGCATTATAATAATATTAAACAAAAAAGGGGTATATTTGTAGGGGGCGTAATCATATAGGAGGTGCATACACTATCATATGCTCGATCATGACAATCCTTCAATAAGTGGTTCCTTATCTATCTTAGAAGATATACACTCATCCCTACCCAGTTTTGCTAATAACAAAGGGGAGAAGAAATTGAGAAATCTAGTAAAATAGATATTTATGGGGAGTAAATTATAGGAGAACACTAATGTAGGGGGAGGACTTCATATAGAAAAAGTATGCATTATCACTATCAAATCTATCATGCTTTTAACCTGTTATTCATGCATATCTTAATGCATATCTTATCACCGCACTTATCTATAAACACAAATGGTCTTAATCTCACTAATTTCTCATACAGGTATTTGTTATTATCAAAAGGGGGAGATTGTTGGAGCCTATGTTCCGCATCTCTTGGTTTGAGAATAACAAATACTGTGTTGTACTTGATCTTGTATTTTATGTGTTTATAGAATGCAGGTTGTACAGGAACTATAGCTACATGATTAGTTTACTGATTGGAGATGACTCTCTGGAAAGAGAGCTAACGCCCCACGTTAATAATTAACGCCCAGCGTTAGCAAACCGCTGAGAAGAAAATCGCTGAGAAGGAATGCCGTCGAGAACAAAGCCGTCGAGCTGCGGTCGACGAAAGAGAGCTAACGCCCGCGGTGAAATAAAATCATGTCTCTTAATGTTCTATTCAATTGATTTTATTTCCTCTTTGAGAATGTTTTAATTTCTATTTACATCAAATTATTAAATTTAACATTTGTATAATTATCTTTGAAATACAATAATAATTTTCATTATCTCTGATGTTCTGGAATTGTATTTCATTTAAGATTTCATATGTAATATCATTGTGGCAATCTCTTTGTTCTGAGGAATATTCTCTGGAGAGTTAACGCTCACCGCTAAGGCTTAACGCCAGGCGTTAGCAACAGTAAACAAAAAGTTTGTTTCAATTATTTAAAAAGGAATCTTCAATATAATCTTATCTGGAATATTTACATATATTTTCTTATAAAATATTCTGAAACTTCAGTTGCAAACTCTAATATATTTAATTAAGATTTAAATTCCATAAAACCCTTATTCCCCCCCCCCCCCCTCTAAGGGCGCCATAAGATCCAACAGTCTAACCCTGGTAAACATTATTTAAATAATACCGTTTCTATTCCTGCAGCAAGACAGGACACATGGCTGCTGACTGCCCCTCTAAGAAGATGGAGTCAAGGAACCATGAAGAAACAAGAAGCTCAAGGAGCAAGAGGAAATCAGAAAAAGGATTCATGGCAAAGAAGGTCAGAACACTGAGTGATTCTGACTCAAGTTCCTCTGGTACTGAGGAAGATGCACTCATTGGCTTGATGGCCATCAGTGAAGACAACCAGGATGACATCTCTCTTGGGAAGGTAACTAACAGAACTTCTCTATCTGACTCTGATTCTGAATCAGTAGCAGATTCCTTGCATGATGATGGGGGTGTGTCTGCTGTCAACATCACAGCCTCAAGATCCCAATATGATGTTGAATCTGAACTGATAAGGCAATATAAAGCCTTATGGAAAGCTTTCAAAAGCTGTAAAAAACTCCTCAATGTCCAGACCAAGGAGTTAGATTCCTTGAAGCCTGTTCAATCTGAGCTCCAGGAGACAGCTGAGAAGCTGGCTGCTATGAGCAAAGAAGTGGAAAAATTCAAGGAAGCCATAAGGCTTAAGAATGTTGAATTAGGACAGAAGAACAAGGTCATCAAGGACCTTGAGGAAATATTGTTGGCGAGAAGAAACTTGCATCCAGCTTCTCTATGACCAAAACTATCCTGCCTATCATTGACACCTTCTCTGGACAGTTCAGAGATGGTATTGATTTTACTCAGGAGACAGTTACGGGCAAAGATTCTGAAGCTAGACCTTCCTACAAGAAGGTGCTGGTGTCAAGTCCTTCAGCCCACCAACCTGCAGCTATAGCAATCAAGAGCAAGGGAAAGGCTGTTCCTACAAAGCCTGTTCCCAAGAAGGTGAACCAAAATGTGGTGAGGCCGATTCCACCCCAGACTCACACATATGAGGTTCACCCATGATCTGTTAAGGAAGAAGCATTCTCTTCTGCTCATCAGCACTGCCACCACATTCAGATGGTGAAGCAGAAGAGAAGATACAACAGACATGAATGCTGGTGCTATGGGAAAGTAGGCCACTTTGCCTTGGATTGTTGGTTCATCCCAACAGGGCTCAATGCAAAGAGAGTGCAGAACCCTCCGAGGTTTAGTGTTCCATTATACCACCCTAACAGAAACAAAGGACCCAATCCATATTGAGTACCTAAGGGGAAGTAATTTGTCTTGCAAGTAGGTCCAAATGCCAACCAATCTCCAATTTGTTATTTGGACAGTGGCTGCTCCAGGTACATGACTAGAGTCAGAAGTTACTTGAAAGAGTTCATCCCCGTGGAGAATGGACCAACCGTGATCTTTGGTGGTTCAGAAAAGGGAGTGACCAAGGGCTATGGAAACATATCTTATGGGTTAGTTACAATCACAAAGGTTGCTTATGTGGAGGGATTGAAACACAATATCATAAGCATAAGTCAACTTTATGACTTAGGCTTTGTTATTACCTTCCACAAGGACAAGTTTCTGATTAAGAAGTCCTTAGATTCTGAGGCTACCTTAACTGGCACTAGGAATGGGAATATTTATTGCTTAAACTTTCTCAATACAAATTCTTCAATGCCCATATGTCTTGTAGCTGATGGTAAAGAGGCTCTATGTGTACAATGGCACAAGAGACTTGCACACATCAACTATAAGACAATAGGCAAGCTTTTCTCACAAAACCTAGTTAGGAATGGACTTGATATTAAGTGCATCAAAGATGGTCCATGTCAAGCTTGCCAACTTGGAAAGCAAACTACGACCAGCTTTAAAAGCATATCTAACAAAGAGTCCACTAGGTGCTTATTTCTACTGCACCTGGATTTGTTTGGTCCTATGACAGTTCATAGCTTAGGAGGGAAGGCCTACACCCTTGTAGTTGTTGATTATTATTCAAGGTTCACTTGGGTATTCTTCCTCAAAAATAAATCAGATACCCTAGATATCTTAAAAAATTTTGTCAGGCAGATTCAGAATGAGATGGACTGTACTATGGTCAAACTCAGAAGTGATCATGGGACAGAATTTCAGTCAGGGGCCATGACAGAATTTTGCCGAGAACTAGGTATCTCCCAAGAATTTTCCTCACCCAGAACTCCTCAACAGAATGGGGTTGCTGAAAGGAAGAACATAACCTTGATAGAGGCAAGTAAGACAATGCTAAGTGACTCCTCTCTACCAGAATATTTTTGCGCAGAGGCTGTCAACACTGCTTGTCATGTGATAAATAGGGCTTCCATCATCAAAGACCACAAGAAAACTCCCTATGAGTTAATGAAGGGCAGAAAACCAACCTTATCCTATTTTAGGATCTTTGGCAGCAAATGCTATGTCCTTAGTAATGGGAAATCCAAACTAACTAAGTTTGCTGAGAAAAGCAGTGAGGGTATTTTTGTTGGCTACAACTCTCATAGCAAGGCCTATAGAGTGTATAACATCAATGCCCAAGCAATGGAAGAATTTGTACATATGGTATTTGATGAGACTAGCCTTATACATAAGGGCTGGTCTAGTTCTCTAGTGAATACAGGTACAGTGGAGAGAATAGAAAAGTTATCCATTGAAGACAATGCTGGTACCTCACTAAGAAATAAGAATCAGTCAGTGGTAGTTGAAATCGAGGAAGAATCTACAGAAAGTTTAGAAACGGATGAAGAAATGCAACCTGAAGAAATTGCTGATGGAGAAGTGCCCAGAATACTACCCATTGCCTTGAGACAAGTAAGAGATCATCCTCAAGAGCAAATAATAGGAAATATCAACCAAGGTGTGATGACAAGGAGCAGAGCTGCAAATGAAGCATTGTACCTTAGTTTTCTCTCTCAAATTAAACCCAAGAAATTTGAGGAAGCAAATCAGGATCCATTATGGATTGTAGCAATGCAGGAGGAACTGAACCAGTTTAAGAGATGCAAGGTTTGGAAACTGGTTCCAAGACCCCAAGGGCAGAACATCATAGGAACTAAATGGGTCTACAGAAATAAGTTAGATGAAAATGGAATCATCACCAAGAATAAAGTAAGGCTAGTGGCAAAAGGCTACAGACAAGAGGAAGGGATAGATTTTGATCAGACATTTGCTCCAGTAGCTAGACTGGAAGCAATAAGACAGTTTCTGGCCTATGCAGCATACCAAGGTTTCAAGGTCTACCAGATGGATGTGAAGTCAGCCTTTCTAAATGGTGACCTCAAAGAGGAGGTATATGTAGAGCAGCCCTCAGGTTTTGTAGATCCTACACACACTGATTATGTTTATTTTCTTAGAAAAGCCCTTTATGGCTTAAAGCAGGCACCTAGAGCCAGGTATGAGACTTTGTCAAGCTTTCTAATTGAGAACAAGTTCTCAAGGGGTAAGATTGATAAAACATTGTTCCTAAGGGAAGTGAAGGGCAAGATCTTGCTAGTGCAGATCTATGTTGATGACATAATCTTTGGCTCTACAGATTACAATCTCTGCAAAAAGTTTGCCAACTTGATGCAGGGAAAGTTTGAGATGAGCAGTATGGGTGAGCTCAAATACTTCCTAGGTCTCCAAGTGAAACAATCTGAAGATGGAATTTTAATCTCTCAGACCAAGTTCATAAGGGAGCTAGTCAAGAAATTTGGATTGGAGAGTGCTTCTTCAATGAAGACTCCAATGGGAACCAATGTGTCTCTGGACAAGGATGAGAAAGGCATACCCTTTGATGAAACCAAGTACAGATGCATGATTGGATCCTTGCTTTATCTAACTGCAAGTAGGCCTGACATAATATTTGCTATATGTGTCTGTGCTAGATATCAGGTGAATCCTAAGGAATCTCAGCATGTCTCTGTCAAGAGAATCTTAAGATACCTAAAGGGTACATCAAATATTGGCCTATGGTACCCTAGGAACAATGGATGTGTACTAACTGGCTACTCAGATGCAGATTATGCAGGGTGCAAGGAAGACAGGAAGAGTACCTCAGGGACATGTCAATTCCTTGGTGGAAGACTAATCTCTTGGAGCAATAAAAAGCAGACCAGTGTGGCAATCTCAACATCAGAATCAGAGTATATCTCTGCTGGGAGTTGTTGTGCCCAACTGCTATGGATTCAGCATCAACTTGAAGACTACAATCTACAGATGACCAAAACACCCATATTTTGTGACTTTTTAAGTGCAATCTCAATTGCTAAGAATCCTGTCTCTCACAGCAGGACTAAGCATATTGAGATCAGGTATCACTTCATCAGGGAGCATGTGGAAAATGAAGATATCACCCTTGAATTTGTCCCAACAGACAAACAAGTGGCTGATATATTTACAAAGCCCCTAGATGAAGCTATGTTTAACTTCTTCAAATTCAAATTGGGGATGTTAAAATTAGAGTAATTCTTAACTTATTCTTCACTGATACCTTTCCAGATAATTGGTTAGAAATTCTCTCAGGAATTGGATGAACTATGACAAAGTAAGGGGGAGCTTGCTACCTAAAGGAGAGCTACAGAAAAGAAGTTAGAAAGGGGGAGAAATGGCATCAACATGCTCAAGACAAGATGATCAAGAAGACCTCAAAAGATAGGGGGAGCAAAGCAGTAGGGGGGCCACAAAAGAAGAGAAATCAAATCAAGGGGGGCTACAAGCTTGATGTACTCAGAAGAGAAGCAAAAGATAAGTAAAATCAGTCATTTGACATTTAAGATAATAACATTTATTGTCAAGTGAAAGTAGTCTTGAATTGAGATTCTGACTTCTTCAAATAGGGGGAGATTGTTGGGAATCTTGCCCACATGATTCCTGATTTGAAGAAGTCACCAAGTCAAGAAAACTTCACTTTGTATTTGATTACTTCTCTAGCTCATAATCTCAGGAAGTTAAAGGAATGTCGTCGAGAAGAATAGGAGATGTCGTCGACAAAGTATGCTTGTCGTCGTGATGATGAGCAAAGCAAACACTGAGACTTGGCGTGATCATCAAACGCTGAGACTTGGCGAGTTCGTCGAACGCAGAATGCTGTTCGTCGAACACAGAAGAAAGTTAGTCGAACACAGAAGAAAGATCGTCGAACGCAGAATGCTGTTCGTCGAACACAGAAGAAAGATTGTCGAACGCAGAAGGAAGATCGTCGAACACAGGATGAAGAAGCCTTGTCATTGGAAAGACAAAGAGAAGATCAGTGTCGAAGAGATCGTCGATAAAGAACTGTATCATCGAGAAAGTCAAAGAAGAACAGACATCGTTGTGAAGAAGCCTTGTCGCTGAAAAGGCTAAGTATGACTGATGGCGGTGAACATCGTCGTAGAAGAAGGACAACTGAAGACAAGCAGTTGGAAAAGTATGTTCTGTCGACATGTTATCACTTATGTCATCGAGAGAACAACGTGATTACAATGATAGTCTGCAAGAAAGAAGATCTCAACGACACAGTCAGAGATAGCATATAGTCGTATATGCAGAAGTGCCAGAATGTCTCGTATCGTCGAGATACCAGCATCAGAGGCAGAAGCAAGAAGAATTGAAAGTCTATCAAAGTTCAAGGCATCGACAAAGTCCTGTCGTCGAGATATTACTCATATTGTCGTGATGGTATCAGTATCAGCATGAAGCTAAAAAATGTCATCGAGACAAAATTCAAAAGTTGTGGACGCGCTGTCAGCATTTAATGACGTCGCCTGATTGTCCAATCAGCGCGTGCTATTAAGTATAGGAACGTCTGACACTTAAGGAACTTTTTCAGAAGACCGTTGGGAGCATCACAGTCTTATAAAAGAGATAAGAGGTTGCCCTAATGTGGGCATCGATCGATCAATCAGAAAGAACTTGGGCATACAACGAATAGAACAGTAAAAATGGTGCAAGAAAGAAAGAAAAAGAAGGAAGAAGCAGTCATCTTAATTGACTCATAAGAAGTCGTTCCTCTTCAGGCTAAGAGAAGATTGAAGAAGAACTGTGCGTTCCAGATCTAAATCAGAAATATCTTCTTCAATCAAAAGAAGTTGATCTTCATCAGGCTAAAGTTGCCGATCTTCATTCGGCAGAAGAAGCAGTCTTTTATAACTGTAATTTCTTGTAAGGCTTGCGGTCCTATTTCTCTGGCTTGAGGGCTGAAGAGCTGTGAGGCTTGAGGGCCAGGGCACTGGACTTGCGGGTCCGATCTTGTCGAGCTTGAGGGCTCGGGCGCAGTAGGGGATTGCGAGCCTAGGCTGTAGGCACAGGACTAGCGGGTCTGTGTAGTGTAGGGCTTGAGGGCCTGAGTGTCGAGCTTGCGGGCTCGGGTGCAGTAGGGACTTGTGGTCCTAGGCTGTAGGACTTGCGGGTCCACGGTGTAAGGCTTGGGGCCTGAAGTTTTTGGCGGAGTTTGCTGATCCTTGCACACTGCTGGGTATGCACAGAGGGACAGAGGACTAGTCAAGACATACGATCTTGAGGAACCTCTATAGATCTTCTGTCATCTGTTGTGTTTTATCTGTGTTTATCTGTGCAATATTTTTGTGCTCTGCTTGAATATTCGAAACTCGCGCAAATATTTTCAAAAGAACCCAGATCACCTAGCACCCCCCCCCCCCACCTCTAGTGAACGTTCCATTAACAACACCTCTCCAGGGCGGGAGAGAAGTGTGCACCATTCTTCAAGGTGCCGCGGGGGAATCAAAAGTTTGAATGGACCCCTGAGTGGAGAGGGCTTTTCAGGCGCTGGAGGAACAATTGACCCAAGATCCCTTGCTGTAAGGGCCAAGGCAAGGAGAAGACTTGTCCCTATACTTGGTGGTAGGACCTGAGGCAGTGAGTTCGGTGCTAGTCCGGGAAGAAGGCAGAAGGCAGCTCCCAATATACTATGTTAGCCAAGTACTAAGGAAGGCAAAGCTTCGGTACCCCATCTTGGAGAAGTTAGCTTTCGCCATGGTGGTGTCGGCCCGAAAGCTTCGACCTTATTTCCAAGTGCATTTGATCAAGGTGGTGACCGATCACCCCCTTCGCAACATCATGTAAGGGGTGGAGCACTCGGGGAGGTTGGCTAAGTGGTCGGTAGAGCTATGTGAATTTGATATTTCATATGTGCCCAGGTTGTCAATAAAGGCCCAAGCGGGGCGGACTTTTTGGCGGACTATGTGACCGAGGTAGAAGAGTCCGAGCTGCCCAGCTCGGTGGCCTGTAGGATGTTGGTGGACGGGGCCATGGGAAAGCATTCCTTCGGGGGTGGGGTGGTTTTGGTAAGCCTCCAAGGGACGAGAAACGAGAAAGCAATCAATATTCATTTTCCCCTCACCAACAACCAGGCAGAGTACGAGGCGGTAGTAGCGGGTCTGCGGTTGGCCCAGGAATTGGGAGTGCAGGATGTGGAGGTCTCGACAGACTCCATGGTGGTGGCTTGCCAGGTTAGGGGGGAGTTCGAGGTAATGGAGTCGACTCTTCAGCGATATTTGGAAAAGGTCAAGGGGCTCATAGGGCAGTTTTAGACCTTCTCAATCCATCACGTGCCAAGGGAGGAGAGTGTCGCGGCGGACCTCCTGGCCAAGTTCGGTCCTAGGGCAGGCGGGGCGGTGTTAAATTTTTTTATTTGAACCATTTAGGAGTAAGCAGGAGTTGCATCAACCGAGTTAAAGCCAAAAAACCACAATACCACACAGCAACACAAGAGACTTTATTGAATCACAAACTTCATTTACAGTGCGAGGTATACATGGCGAGACATGATTCATCAGAATCATGGAGACGAGAAGATCAAAACATACCAAAACAAAATCCGGCGGCTAGACAAGCTGAGACCGCAGAGACCGCTCGACTCCAGAAGTCGTCCGGCTTGATCTGAGACCGCGCGAACAGAAACCGGACAGACAGCCGGCACTGCAAGACCGCACCTCAGACCGCACGAACTGGAGCTTTATTGGAACAAATAACTGAAGCTGTCGCCAGACCGCCACTCAGATCGCCTAGCCGCTGAAGGTCGCCTGATCGCTGAGCTCGCTGCGAACAGCACAAGAATGAACATAAACCAGTTCGCAGATAGACAGCTGCCGAACTGTTAAGTCAAGCCGCTGGGAATCACCAAGGAAGGAGACCGCAACTTGCTGACCGCAAACCTGCGAACACAAGAAACAATCAACTCGCTTCCGATACCGCTCGACCTCAAAGTGAGACCGCACGAAATTAACCCAGGCTCAGTTCTTACAGTTCTCGTTATGAATGACGGGCCATGCACCCCTATTTATAGGCGGGTAGATGGATGTCGTCACCGCACAACCGGGATACAGTCACCACCCGTCAGATCGCCAGTGGTCTCATAATGCAGACCGCGTGATCAGACCACTTGGACGACCATTCAACCAAGACCGCAGATCAGCAAGCAGATCGCGCACAGGTCGCGCGAACACGAGACCGCATACAAACCGCGCAGACACAAGTGTACTCCTTCCTTAGACCACCAGGAGCAAACCAGAACCATCTGGCCAACTTCAAACAAGGTGCCAGATCGCCAAGCACAAATCGCCCGGACAGGCGGTCACACATAAGAACAGACCGCCCGGTCTTCCAATAAGGTTGACAGGCAAACCAGCAGATCAACTCGGGAACATACCGCAGCTACAAAGAACAGACCGGCAGAACCAGCAGTCCGCCAGAACAGACCGGCAGAGCTAGACCGGCAGAATATAAACACAAACCGTGCGGTCTCGGCGGTCACCCTAAAATCAGACCGCCCGGTCACCTCCACTTCACTTCAAAATTTCAACACTCCCCCTTGAAGTGGGAAGTGGAGACAAGCCCGAGTAAACTCCGCAACCGTGTAAACGGTCTCTTTGCCAGCGTCTTTGTGAAGATGTCTGCGACATTGTCCGCACTCCGAACATGCTCGACCATAAGAGATCCTCCCAACACCTTTTCACGAATGAAATGGTGTTCAATCTCAATATGCTTGGTCCTCGCGTGACAGACTGGATTATTAACCAGCTTGAGAGCACTCTCATTTTCTCCGCGTAGCATAGTGGGACCTCGAACCTCCTCATGAACATCCTCCACCAACCTCCTGAGCCAAATGGCTTCCTGAGCTGCCAAGGCCGAAGCCTTGTATTCCGCTTCTGTGGTAGATACGGACACCGAGTCCTGCTTTTTGCTGCACCAAGAGATAGCTGTGGGGCCCATCATAAAGACATAACCAGACGTTGATCTCCGATCATCCACGTCTCCCCCGTAGTCAACATCCATGTATCCATGCAACTCCAAGCTTGACCCTCTCCTAAATAGGAGACCCAAATCAGAGGTCGACTTCACATATTTCAGAATCCCTTTTGCTGCCAGAAGATGAGGCTTCCATGGCTCCGCCATGTACCGACTCACTTTGCCTACTGCATAAGCAATATCGGGCCTCGTGATGGTCAAGTAAATCAAGCTCCCAACAAGAGCTCGGAACACCAACGGATCAGATAGAACTCTCCCCTCATCCTTCCGAAGTTTATGATGCTGTTCCAGAGGTATAAAGCTGCTCTTCCCTTCTTCCATGCCGAATCGTAGAACGATCCGCTCCGCATATCCTTCCTGAGAAATGAGCACTCCGCTCTCCCTCCTCTGCACCTCGAGTCCAAGGAAATGGTGAAGCTCCCCCAGATCCTTCATCTCGAACCTGATAGCAAGCTCAGCTCTCAGCCTTGCTACCGCCTCCTTTGAGTTCCCAGTGACAATCATGTCATCCACATACAGCAGCACAATAACTCAAAACCCCTCTCTTTCTTGACGAACAAGCTAGAATCAGAGTCTGAAGCAAAGAACCCGCAGAATAGAAGATACTCTGCTATCTTCCCATACCACGCCCGAGGCGCTTGCTTTAACCCATACAGAGCCTTCTTCAGTTTGCAGACGTAGTCCGGACACTCTTCCGAAATGAAGCTCGGCGGTTGGATCATAAAGATATCCTTTTCGATCTCGCCGTATAAGAAGGCATTCTTAACGTCGAGCTGCCAAATCTCCCATCCACTTGAAGCCGCCAAAGCAATAACAAATTGGACCGAAGTCATCTTTGCCACCGGACTAAACGTCTCATCATAATCTTCACCATACAGCTGTGAGAACCCGTGAGCTTTAAGGCGAGCCTTGTATCGCTCGATCGTACCGTCAGCTTTCTTCTTGAGTTTATAAACCCATTTGCATATCACAGGGGTAATGCCCTTGGGCCTGGGCACTAGAGACCAAGTCTCATTCTTCTTGAGAGCATCCATCTCCTCTTGCATAGCAATATCCCACTGCTTCACACCTTTGGCTTTCTTAAAGCTCGACGGTTCCCTTTCATCCAAGGGACCAGCGAAGAAACATGAGACGAAGCTCACCATTTTTCCTCCTGTATATCGATCTGGTGGCTTGATAGTCCTCTTCGAACTCCTAAGAGGTTGCTCCTGACTAACCACCTCCACAGCTGCTTCTTCTGTGCAAGCTCCTCTTCCAGATGAACTTGGAGCATCGCTCCCCCTACTTCCAGAACCTGAAGCCTCCATCTCAGAGCTTGATACAGCTGGAACTCCTGGTGAAACAGGCAACTCCACTTGAAGACTTCCCGCAGCTTTCCCTGCTTCATCAACCCTGCTTTCCGGTAGTTCAATTCCTGAACTCCCCTTGTAGGAAGTCACTTCATCGAACACCACACCCCGAGATACCACTGATCTCCGTGACTCAGGATCCATGCATCTCCATCCTTTCTTCAGCTCATCATACCCAACAAAGACTAGCTTCCTTGCTTTCGCATCTAGCTTTGTCCGAAGAGCATCAGGAATATGCGCATAGCAGGTTGACCCGAACACCCAAAGGTGTGCAACACTCGGCTTCTCCATGAACATCAGTTCGTGAGGGGTCTTCATGTTGATTGGACTTAGAGGCATCCTGTTGATGACATAAGCCGCACAAGACATTCCCTCCGCCCAAAAAGACTTTGGGATACTCTTGGTATGAAGCCAGCATTTGCAAGTTTTCGTCAGATGACGGATCTTCCTCTCCGCAACGCCATTCTGCTGTGGAGTATGGGCACAAGTGAGCTCTCTCCGAATGCCGTGTTTCCTGCAAAAACTTGAGACCGTAGGTGAACTCCCCACCATTGTCAGTTCTCAATTTTTTCACCCGCAGGCCTTACCGACCTTCCACCAGCTCCTTGAACTCCACAAACTTCACAAAGGCTTCCGACTTCTCTTTCAGAAAATACACCCAGACATATCTGGTGTAATCGTCAATCAACACCAACATATATATGTTGCCTCCAAGGCTTGGGGTGGCAGTCGGTCCCATCAAATCACCGTGAATGCACTCCAACGGTGATTTGCATCTAGTTTGTGATTTATCAAATGGAAGTCGATGAGACTTACCAAACTGACATCCAACACAAACATGACCGTCTCCATAAGAGGACAAGCTAGGCAAGCCCTTGACAAGGCCCCTTACCGCCATAGCCTTCAATTTGTCCTTGCCAACATGCCCCAACCTTTCATGCCAGATAGTCGCGCTATCGTTGGTCTTCATCTTATCAACATAGGTACTTGTCGATAACACGAACAAGTCCTTCACCCGCTTTCCAACATGGATAACATCTCCCTTTATTTCTGGTTGAGTTTTAAGAAACTTCACTTCTGTTGGGCCAAACAGAACATGATAACCGGCATCGACCGCATTGGTCACAGAGAAGAGATTTTTCTTCATACCAGGCACGTGATAAACACTCCATAATGTGAGTGGACCCTTATCACTGCTCAGGGAGACAACACCTTCTTGTTCGACAACATGAACAGAATTATCAGTCGTAATGATAGCATCATTACCTGAGTAAGGTGCCAAAGAAGAGAACTTTGATTCATCCCCGGTGAGATGATGTTCACACCCTGAATTAACAATCCAATCCTCTTCGAAGTTGATGGCAGCCAAGGCCTTAACGGGCATTGCCGTCATATTAGCCGCAAAGGCTCTTCCCCATCCAGCTTCATCAGGCTTTGGCTTCTCCTTCTCTACTACATGTCCCGACTGAAGATTAACACGACAATCCTTCTTGAAGTGGGCGATCTTATTACACCTGAAGCACCCTGGTCCATCTCCCTTCTTCTTCCCATCAGACTTAGGAGCATAACCCCTATCCTGATGACCTGAAGTATAGGGTCCATCATAAACCGGCTTCTTCTTCTCCCACTTCTTCTTCTTCTTCCCAGAGAACAACACATCACTATCTCCCCCAGAGATAGAAGTCCCCGCCATCTGTCTTGCCAAACTTTCTTGCGAAGCAAGTAAGTTCTCCAGCTCCAACAGAGATGGTTGATTTGCCCAACCTTGAACTAAAGTCACAAAGGCAAGATACTCCTTCCGCAACCGGCGGATGGTATGCCTCTTCAGTTTTGCCTCTGAGATGGGCTCATCAGGGTCCAAAGCAGAAATCTCTGCTGTGAGGTTCTTCATCTTGAGAAAGAAGGTAGAAATAGAAAGATCGCCTTGAGAGGCCTTTTCCAACTCATTTTCAAGAAACTGTGGCCGAGCTACATTCTTCTTATTAAACAGACCGTCCAAAGACTTCCAAATCTCAGCAGCAGATTTACATCCTATGTGTTGAAATTGTTGAAGTGAAGTTGAAAGAAGTGCGGCCGGTCTGAAGGCTGGAGACCGCAGAGATCGCGCAGTCTGCGCTGGTGCTCTGGCGGTTTGGATCTGGCGATCTGGTGTGATCGGCCAGCTTGCTTCTTGGGTTTGGTCGCTAGTTCTGGCGACCTGTTGCGGGTTGTTTCCGGTCTTATTCTAGTCGGTCTGTTCCTGGCTAACCGATGTGACCGGGCGGCTTGGTTGTGCTGTTCTGGCGACTTGGTCGGCCAGTTGCTTCTCTGTGCTGGCGATCTCAGGAAGGGTGATCGCTATGTTCGCACGGTTTGTGCGCGGCTTGCTGCTGTCTTCGATCTTGGACTGAATTGTATTCAAGTGCTGTGCTCGCGCGGTCTATCATTTGAGACTGTTCGCGATCTGATGGGTGGTGACTGTATCCTGGGTTGTGCGGTGACGACATCCGTCCACCCGCCTATAAATAGGGGTGCATGCCCCGTCATTCCTAACGAGAACTGTAAGAACAAGAGCCCGGATAGTTTCTTGCGGTCTCAAGTTTGAGTTCGCGCGGCTTGGTTGCGAGTTAACCGTTTGTTGTGTTCGCAGGTTTGCGGTCAGCAGGTTGCGGTCTCCTTCCTTGGTGATTTCCGGTAGCTTGAATAAACAGTTCGTCTGTGGTCTGTTAGCGAACTGGTTTATTGTTCTTGTGCTGTTCGCAGCAAACTCAGCGATCAAGCGACCTTCAGCGGTTAGGCGATCAGAGTTTCGGTTTGGCGACAGCTTCCGTTCTTTGTTCAGTTCAATAAGCTTCAGTTCGTGCGGTCTGGGATTGCGGTCTGGTAGTGCAGTTTGTCTGCTTCTGTTCGCGTGGTCTCAAGGTGTTTCTGCGGTCTGACTGTTCAAGCGGTCTGGGAGTACAGCAGAACAAGCCGAGCGGCCTGAGCCTTTGTTGCAGTCCGAGCGGTCTCTTTCTGGCAGACCGTTGGTTTCTGTTTTTTGGTGTGTTTGTTCTTCTCATCACCGTGATTCTTATGAATCATGTCTCGCCATGTATGCCTCGCATTGTAAAGCAGTTCTATTTTAATAAAGATTTCTTGTGTTGCTGTTTTGGCATTGTGGTTGTTTGGCTATAACTCTTGTTGATACAACTCCTGCTTACTCCTAAACGGTCCAATCAAATTTTTTAACATGGTATCAGAGGTAGGTTTCTGGAGTGGATAAGCAGTGTTCAACTAGAGTTGCCATCGTCTTTGTGAAGAAGAGACCACATAGGTTGCCATGGAAGGCGGATTCGCAAGAGGTCTTGGTATTGAACTCCTCACATCGACTAACTTTAAAAAGTGGAAGTCATGTATGGAGAGTTACTTGCTTGGCGAGGATCTATGGGAGGTAGTTGGCGGAGAAGACACACAAGAGGTGTTTCTAGCAGGAGATAATATGGCAGAGGTGAGACTTTGGAGGAGGTTGAATGCTAAGGCAGAGTTCACTCTCAAAAGGGCTATCTCACCGGAGCTGTTTGATCATATTATCGAATGTAAGTCTGCTGCTGAGATTTGGACATCCTTGGATGGATTGTTCAATAAGAAGAATGTAGCGAGGCTATAATTTCTTGAAAATGAGTTGGCGAGAGTCTCTCAAGGTGATCTTTCTATTTCTACCTTCTTCCTTAAGATGAAGAACCTCACGGCAGAGATTTCTGCTTTGGACCCTGATGAGCCAATCTCTGAGGCAAAGCTGAAGAGGCATATCATCCGCGGGTTGCGGAAGGAGTATCTTGCTTTTGTAACTTCAGTTCAGGGTTGGGCAAATCAACCGTCGTTATTGGAGCTAGAGAACCTTCTTGCTTCGCACGAAAGTTTAGCAAGACAGATGGCGGGGGTTTCTATCTCCGGGGGAGAGAGTGATGTGATGTTCTCTGGGAAGAGGAAAAAGAAGTGGGAAAAGAAGAAGCCGGGTCATGATGGACCCTCTACTTCAGGTCAGCAAGATAGGGGATATGCTCCTAAGTCTGATGGGAAGAAGAAAGGAGAGGGACCGAGGTGCTTTAGATGCAACAAGACCGGGCACTTCAAGAAAGATTGCCGGGTGAATCTTCAGCCAGGACATGCAGTGGAGAAGGAGATGCCAAAGTCTGGTGAAGTTGGATGGGGAGGAGCCTTTGTGTCTAATATAACTGCGATGCCCATTAAGGCCTTGGCTTCCATCAACTATGAAGAAGACTGGATTGTTGATTCAGGGTGTGGACATCATCTCACCGGGGATGGATCAAAGTTCTCTTCTTTGGCACCTTACTCAGGTAACAATGCCATCATAACGACTGATAATTCTATTCATCCAGTAGAGCACGAAGGAGTCGTCTCTCTGAGCAGTGATATGGGTCCACTCACGTTGAGGAGTGTTTATCACGTGCCTGGTATGAAGAAGAATCTCTTCTCTGTGACCAATGCGGTCGATGCCGGTTATCACGTTCTGTTTGGCCCAACAGAAGTGAAGTTTCTCAAAACTCAACCGGAAATAAAGGGAGAAGTTATTCATGTCGGCAAGCGGGTGAAGGACTTGTTCGTTTTATCGACAAGTACCTATGTTGATAAGATGAGGACAAATGATGGTGCAGCCATCTGGCATGAAAGGTTGGGGCATGTAGGCATGGACAAATTGAAGGCTATGGCGGTAAGGGGCCTTGTCAATGGCTTGCCTAGCTTGTCCTCCTATGGAGACGGTCATGTCTGCGAAGGATGTTAGTTTGGTAAGTCTCAACGACTTCCATTTGACAAATCGCAAACAAGGTGCAAAGCACCGTTGGAATGCATCCACGGTGATTTGATGGGACCAACTGCCACCCCAAGCCTTGGAGGCAATAGATATATGTTGGTGTTGATTGACGATTACACCAGATATGTCTGGGTGTATTTCTTGAAAGAGAAGTCAGAAGCCTTTGCAAGGTTTGTGGAGTTCAAGGAGCTGGTGGAAGGTCGTTTAGGCCTGCGGGTGAAAAAATTGAGAACTGACAATGGTGGGGAGTTCACTTCTGGTGAGTTCTCAAGTTTTTGCAGGAAACACGGCGTTTGGAGAGAGCTCACTTGTGCCCATACTCCACAGCAGAATGGCGTTGCCGAAAGGAAGATCCGTCATCTGACGGAAACTTGCAAATGCTGGCTTCATGCCAAGAGTATCCCAAAATCCTTCTGGGCGGAGGGAATGTCTTGTGCAGCTTATGTCATGAACAGATTGCCTTTAAGTCCTATCAACATGAAGACCCCTCACGAACTAATGTTCAAGGAGAAGCCGAGTGTTGCTCACCTTCGGGTGTTCGGGTCAACCTGCTATGTGCATATTCCTGATGCTCTTCGAACAAAGCTAGATGCGAAAGCAAGGAAGCTAGTCTTTGTTGGGTATGATGAGCGGAAGAAGGGATGGAGATGCATGGATCCTGAGACACGGAGGTCAATTGTTTCTCGGGATGTGGTGTTCGATGAAGTGACTTCCTACAAGGGGAGTTCAGGAGTTGAACTACCAGAGAGCAGGATTGATGAAGGAGGAAAAGCTGCGAGAAGCCTTCAAGTGGAGCTGCCTGTTTCACCAGGAGCTCCAGTTGTGTCAAGCTCTGAGATGTGGGCTTCAGGTTCTGGTAGCAGGAGGAGCGATGCTCCAAGTTCATCTGGAAAAGGAGCTTGCACAGAAGAAGCGGCTGAGGAGGTGGTTAGTCAGGTGCAACCTCTTAGGAGGTCGAAGAGGACTATTCAACCACCAGATCGATACACAGGAGGAAACATGGTGAACTTCGTTTCATGTTTCTTTGCTGGTCCCTTAGATGAAAGGGAGCCGTCGAGCTTTGAAAAGGCCAGAGGTGTGAAGGAGTGGGACATTGCTATGCAAGAAGAGATGACAGCTCTCGAGAAGAATGAGACCTGGTCTCTTGTGCCCAAGCCCAAGGGCACTACTCCTGTCACTTGTAAGTGGGTCTTCAAGCTGAAGAAGAAAGCTGACGGTAGTATCGAGCGTTACAAGGCTCGCCTTGTAGCTCGCGGGTTCTCACAGCAGTACGGAGAAGATTATGATGAAACGTTTAGTCAAGTGGCAAAGATGACTTCGGTTCAATTTGTTATTGCCTTGGCGGCTTCGAGTGGTTGGGAGATTTGGCAACTCGACGTGAAGAATGCCTTCTTATACGGCGAGATTGACAAAGAAATCTTCATGACTCAACCGCAAGGTTTCATCTCGAAGGAGTATCTGGACTATGTTTGTAAATTGAAGAAGGCCCTGTACGGGTTGAAGCAAGCGCCTCGGGCGTGGTACGGGAATATTGTAGAATATCTCTTATTCTGCGGATTCGTTGCTTCAGACTCTGATTCAAGCTTGTTCACCGGGAACTCGAAGGAAGCTGTTGCAAGACTCAGCGCTGAGCTTGCTATCAGATTCGAGATGAAGGATCTGGGGGAGCTTCACCATTTCCTTGGACTCGAGGTCCAGAGGTGGGAGAGCGGAGTGCTCATTTCTCAGGAAGGATATGCGGAGCAAATCGTGAAACGATTTGGCATGGAGGAAGGAAAGAGCAGCTCTATACCTTTGGAGCAACATCATAAGCTTCGAAAGGATGAGGGGAGAGTCTTATCTGATCCGTTGGTGTTCCGAGCTCTGGTTGGGAGCTTGATCTACTTGACGATCACAAGGCCGGATATTGCTTATGCAGTTGGCAAGGTGAGTCGGTACATGGCGGAACCATGGAAACCTCATCTTCTGGCGGCAAAAGGCATATTGAAGTATGTGAAGTCGACCTCTGATTTGGGTCTCCTATATAGGAGAGGGTCAAGCTTGAAGTTGCATGGTTTCATGGATGCTGATTATGGGGGAGACGTGGATGATCGGAGATCAACCTCTGGTTATGTCTTTATGGCGGGTCCCACAGCTATCTCTTGGTGCAGCAAGAAGCAAGACTCGGTGTCTGTATCTACCACGGAAGCGGAGTACAAGGCTTCGGCCTTGGCAGCTCAGGAAGCTATTTGGCTCAGGAGGTTGGTAGAGGACGTTCATCAGGAGGTTCGAGGTCCCACTATGCTACGCGGGGACAATGAGAGTGCTCTCAAGCTGGTTAACAATCCAGTCTGTCACGCGAGGACCAAACATATAAAAATTGAGCACCATTTCATTCGTGAAAAGGTGTTGGGAGGATCTCTTATGGTCTAGCATGTTCGGAGTGCAGACAATGTCGCAGACATCTTCACAAAGCCGCTGGCGAAGGGACCGTTTACTCGGTTAAGGGAGTTGCTCGGGCTAGTTTCCACTTCCCACTTCAAGGGGGAGTGTTGAAATTGTTGAAGTGAAGTTGAAAGAAGTCCGGTCGGTCTGAAGGCTGGAGACCGCAGAGATCGCGCGGTCTGCGCTGGTGCTCTGGCGGTTTGGTTCTGGCGATCTGGTGTGATCGGCCAGCTTGCTTCTTGGGTTTGGTCGCTAGTTCTGGCGACCTGTTGCGGGTTGTTTCCGGTCTTGTTCTAGTCGGTCTATTCCCGGCTAACCGCTGTGACCGGGCGGCTTGGTTGTGCTATTCTGGCGACTTGGTCGGCCAGTTGCTTCTCTGTGCTGGCGATCTCAGGAAGGGTGATCGCTATGTTCGCACGGTTTGTGCGCGGCTTGCTGCTGTCTTCGATCTTGGACTGAATTTTGTTCAAGTGCTGTGTTCGCGCGGTCTATCATTTGAGACCGTTCGCGATCTGATGGGTGGTGACTGTATCGCGGGTTGTGCGGTGACGACATCCGTCCACCCGCCTATAAATAGGGGTGCATGGCCCGTCATTCCTAACGAGAACTGTAAGAACAAGAGCCCGGATAGTTTCTTGCGGTCTCAAGTTTGAGTTCGCGTGGCTTGGTTGCGAGTTAACCGTTTGTTGTGTTCGCAGGTTTGCGGTCAGCAGGTTGCGGTCTCCTTCCTTGGTGATTTCCGGTAGCTTGAATAAACAGTTCGTCTGCGGTCTGTCAGCGAACTGGTTTATTGTTCTTGTGCTGTTCGCAGTAAACTCAGCGATCAAGCGACCTTCAGCGGTTAGGCGATCAGAGTTTCGGTTTGGCGACAGCTTCCGTTCTTTGTTCAGTTCAATAAGCTTCAGTTCGTGCGGTCTGGGATTGCGGTCTGGCAGTGCATTTTGTCTGCTTCTGTTCGCGCGGTCTCAAGGTGTTTCTGCGGTCTGACTGTTCAAGCGGTCTGGGAGTACAGCATAACAAGCTGAGCGCCCTGAGCCTTTGTTGCATTCCGAGCGGTCTCTTTCTGGCAGACCGCTGGTTTCTGTTTTTTGGTGTGTTTGTTCTTCTCATCACCGTGATTCTTATGAATCATGTCTCGCCATGTATGCCTCGCATTGTAAAGCAGTTCTATTTCAATAAAGATTTCTTGTGTTGCTGTTTTGGCATTGTGGTTGTTTGACTATAACTCTTGTTGATACAACTCCTACTTACTCCTAAACGGTCCAATCAAATTTTTTAACACTATGATGTGGTCAAACAGCTCTGGTGAGATAGCCCTCTTGAGTGTGAACTCTGCCTTAGCATTAGTCCTCCTCCAAAGTCTCACCTCTGCCATATTATCTCCTGCTAGAAACACCTCTTGTGTGTCTTCTCCTCCAACTATCTCCCATAGATCCTCGCCAAGTAAATAGCTCTCCATACATGACCTCCATTTCTTATAGTTAGTCGATGTGAGGAGTTCAATACCAAGCCCTCTTGCATATCCACCTTCCATGGCAATCTATGTGGTCTCTTCTTCACAAAGACGATGGCAACTCAAGTTGAACACTGCTTATCCACTCCAACAACCTCGCTTTGATACCATGTTAATTTTTTTGATTTGAACCGTTTAGGAGTAAGCAGGAGTTGCATCAACTGAGTTAAAGCCAAACAACCACAATGCCACACAACAACACAAGAGACTTTATTGAATCACAAACTTCATTTACAGTGCGAGGTATACATGGCGAGACAAGATTCATCAGAATCACGGAGACGAGAAGAACAAAACACACCAAAACAAAATCTGGCGGCTAGACAAGCTGAGACCGCACAGACCGCTCGACTCCAGAAGTCGTCCGGCTTGATCTGAGACCGCGCGAACAGAAACTGGACAGACAGCCAGCACTGCAAGACCGCACCTCAGACCGCACGAACTGGAGCTTTATTGGAACAAAGTACTGAAGCTGTCGCCAGACCGCCACTTAGATCGCCTAACTGCTGAAGGTCGCCTGATCGCTGAGCTCGCTGCGAACAGCACAAGAACGAACATAAACCAGTTCGTAGACAGACAGCTGCCAAACTGTTAATTCAAGCCGCTGGGAATCACCAAGGAAGGAAACCACAACCTGCTGACCGCAAACTTGCGAACACAACAAACGATCAACTCGCTTCCGAGACCGCTCGACCTCAAAGTGGGACCGCACGAAATTAACCGAGGCTCAGTTCTTACAGTTCTCGTTATGAATGACGGGCCATGCACCACTATTTATAGGCGGGTAGACGGATGTCGTCACCGCACAAACGGGATACAGTCACCACCCGTCAGATCGCCAGCGATCTCATAATGTAGACCGCGCGATCAGACCACTTGGACGACCATTCGACCAAGACTGCAGATCAGCAAGCAGATCGCGCACAGGTCGCGCGAACACGAGACCGCGTACAAGCCGCGCGGACACAAGTGTACTCCTTCCTTAGACCACCAAGAGCAAACCAGAACCATCTGTCCGACTTCAAACAAGTCGCCATATCGCCAAGCACAAACCTCCCGGACAGGCGGTCACACATAAGAACAGACCGCCCGGTCTTCCAACAAGGAAGACAGGCAAACCAGCAGATCAACTCGGGAATAGACCGCAGCTACAAAGAACAGACCGGCAGAACCAGCAGTCCGCCAGAATAGACTGGCAGAGCCAGACCGGCAGAATATAAACACAAACCGCGCGGTTTCGGCGGTCACCCAAAAATCAGACCGCCCGGTCACCTCCACTTCACTTCAAAATTTCAACAGACGGTGTCGGACCTCTTCCGACCATCCATCGAGGAGGGTGAGATGATGGAGGTGGACTGATGAGTCTGGTTTATACAGTGATTTCTGGCCTCATTTGGGTTTGTTTTAGTGTCATTGCACTTCATTTGCTGTTCATATACGCTTATATTGATAGCATGGCGTTTCTGCGCCTTTCGTGCAATCCTTTCCCCTTTGTGGCATGTTTTTCCTATTTATTACTGTATGCCTGTGTTATGGATCCTGTGGTGTGCACGGATCGGGGTTGTGTACTTTTCCTGCAGGTCCTGGGGTCGTGTGCATGTTCGGGATGGTGCGGGATGATTTTTGGCCTAAAAAGCCTCTGATCGTGCGCATTCCTTCGCGCACGATCAGGCGCACGATCATTGATCGTGCGTTAATTCCCAGCCAGATCAAGATCGGACCAAAGATATGCGCACGATCACAGGCCTTTCTTCGCGCACGACCACTGGTCGTGCGCCCCTGACCGTGCGATGTTTTCTATTTTCCCTTTGCTACAGGTTGACTGCGCACGATCACAGGCATTCCTTCGCGCACGACCATTGGTCGTGCGCCACTGACCGTGCGCAGTACTTATTCTGCTCCTTATTTAAGGCGATGTTCCGTGATTTTAGGGATAGAGCGAGTTTTTTGGCGCGATTTCTGCGCGAGACTCCGCCGTTCCACCTCTCCAAGGTCCCTCCTTCCATTCCTCCCCTTGAGAAAGCTTCATCCATTGATCCTAAGGGCATTCTAGGGTCCCGGAAGCATTCTTTGCCATCTACGGCCAGCATTCCAAGAGGAAGACATCTCCATTGGGGGAAGAAGAAGTGAACCCAGCTCTGAGGAGAAGACGGGCAGCAGTTGGAGGTAGTGACAGCCTCTACATCCCGGAAGCAACCAAGGACTGAGCTCGGAGGAGGCGTGACGACCCCCCATTCCGACCACGATCCGCGGCGAGGCTTCTCATCTCGTGGTTACTTCTACCCCTTCTCTTTTTGTGATTTGTACTCTTAATAGTTGTAATGAACTGAATGAACATCTATTTGTCTATGAATGGAAGTTTATTTATGATCTTGTCTCTTCGTTATGCTGTGTTGTGATGCGCTCCGCCCCCGCTCCACTTACACCCACACATTCTAGCACCCGCTCTAGCAAGAGCTGGAAGCGATAGCGAAGAGGTGCCTTCGACCCTCACCCCTCACATTTGCACTCACCTCATCCATATGCTTATCGGCCATCCGCTAAGTGAAGCACGGCATCGTGGCCTGCACTGAACCCATCCACCAAGTGAAGCGGTGATTGCGACCCGCATAGTGTTTAGTTTTCTCAGTTCTCGTTGTATAAAATCAACCAAACCCCCCTCTTGTTTTGTTAAACCTAGAACCCCCATAATTAATTTCCTAACTAGCAAATCGTATTCCCTAACTTGCGGTCCTTTGAGAACGATATTCGGGGAGCTACTCCCTACTTTTATTATTTGACAACGACCGGTGCACTGCCATCGTACTGCATTTCGTGCCCGCTAATTAGCGGTGTGGAAATAGCGCGTCAAGTTTTTGGCGCCGTTGCCGGGGACTGCAAGCGGTTATGATTTATTTGTTGGGGAATTAGTTTAAGGGTGCTTTTGTTTTTGATACTTCTCTTTTTGGTATAGTGTGCGCATGCATAGACATCATCCTGGTGAATTTGTAGCATTTGATCCTGAGATAGAGCGTACTTTGCGGGCGCGTCTACGTGCGGCTGCCACCATGAATGTTAATGAAAATCAGGCTAATCCAGGAGTGGGAAATGCACCGGCCGCAGCTCAAGCGGCTGATGAGAACGAAGTGGTTAGGCCACGGCCTAGGACCATGAGGGACTACACCACTCCTACTGTGGGGAGTGTGTACCCCGGATTTGGCCCGGCTATTACTAACAACAATTTTGAGATAAAGCCGGCCATTCTGAATATGATCCGCAGTAATGCCCAATTCTCTGGGTTAACCAGTGAAGACCCCCATCTTCACCTAGCTGAGTTTGCGGAGATTTGCGGTACATTTCGGTACGCAGGAATTGCTGATGAGATGGTGAAACTCAGGTTGTTTCCATTCTCCCTCCGCGACAAGGCGAAGGCTTGGCTCCACACAATACCACCCGGCGCAGCTACCACCTGGGATGCTCTGCAGACGAAGTTTTTGGCAAATTTCCACCCGGTGGACAAGGTTGTAAACTTGCGGAGAGAAATCGCAACCTTCCGGCAACACGATCAGGAGACCCTTGCGGAAGCATGGGATAGGTTCACGGACCTCCTCCGGAAGTGCCCTCAGCATGAGCTACAGCCTTGGAGCTTGGTGGAAAATTTCTACTTTGCAATTGAGCCCAATTATAGGGCCATGATTGACGCAGCTGCAGGCGGCACCCTGATGAACCATACACCCGAGGAGGCACTGAGGATTCTCCAGGACACCGCCACTCATAGCTCGTTCTGGACTGCTGGGAGAAACGCCCCAAGGAATGCTCGTGGGCTCTTTGAGGTGAGCACATCGGACGCATCTGCCGAGGTGGCATCGACACCTTATGACAACGTCATGCTACTTAAGAGGCCTGCCCTCCCTCCTGCCCCAGTAATGGCCATTTCGTGTCAAGGATGTGGAAACCTCGGGCATCATGCTTATGAGTTCCCCTCAGGTGAGCAACCCGCTGAATTAACTTTTGATGAAAGTGTGAATTATTTGAATGATCAAAATCGGGGAGTACCATTTAACAACGCTTATAACCCGGCCGTGAGGAGTCACCCGAACTTCTCATGGAAACAAAACGTGCCTAACCAACGATGGCAAGGAGGCTCACATCAATTTGATGCGTAAGCCTCCGGTAGCCAACCAAGGCCGCCACAACCGGGGTTTGCTCAAAATGCACCACCGCAGAGGAAGAGCGCATTGGAAGAAATGATGGAAAAATTTGTTGATCTGGCACAAACAAATATGGCCAATCAAACTGCGTCAATGCGGAACTTGGAGACGCAGCTAGGCCAATTGGCCCAGGTACTCTCCGAGCGTACGCAAGGCGCTCTTCCAAGCAATACTGAAAAGAACCCGCGGGAGCAAGGCAAAAGCATTGCTGACGCGGATGGTGGTCAAGTGAGCCCTTGCGTTGTTGAATGTACTATCAATAACATCGAGGTTGCCGCGCTTTGCGACTCTGGTGCATCTCGCAACATTCTTGCTCTGCAAGACGTTGAGAGGTTGCACCTAACAATGAACTCTGAGGACCGGAAGTCGTTGGTATTGGCTAATGGAGTGACTGTTGAAACTGAAGGTGAGATTCTTGAGGTTGTAGTAAATCTTAATGGAACGAATGTGGTCACTGACTTTCAGATTCTCGGCCCCATGGAAAATGATTCCATGCCAATCTTGGGGGTTCCTTTTCTGAAGGAGAGCGGCGCAACCCTCCACATTGCCACGGGTTGTGTCACTCTACCTTCCAATGCAGCGAATCTTTCTGGATTATCTTATCTTCCTAACTTCTCTGTAAGTAAAAGTAAGTGCAGGTCTAATGAGGAAAAATCTGACTTTGACGTGAAGAATCCTAGAGAGGAGAAAAGTATCACTCTGCTGAAAGAAGAAGCAAAGCAGCTCACAAATAATGAGTTGGAGATAGAAGGGAAAAGCAATGAGACCAAGGCGTTGGAAGTCATGGGAGAAGGCGGAGCGACGAGCCTTCCAAACAATGTCTTTATTGAGAACAAGAAATGTAAACAATCTAAACAGGTTCATTGGGCTGATCTACCCCCTCTTGAGGGTGCAGAAATGAAGCCCCCGGCTGATCCCAATCCGACAAACACTATCTCTCTTCCCGCCCTTGGTGCTCGGTGGCGTTCTCCTTCGGTGGAAAAGCTGAAGCGGGAAAGAATCCTGCGTGCTGCGCGCTCTGCAGCCCTCTAGCGCGAGAAGGAGGAGGTTAGGGGCAAGGGAGAGACATCTTCCTTGGGCCCCAAAGCTTTCACCTCCTGCCCATCTCGCGTGACTGGAGAGAACCACCACAAATCAGCATATAGCTGATGCGTGCCGGGATCTCCGGGCTGTGCTGTGTGCCATCTGTGATGTTTTTGTGCTTCTTGTTTCATGTTATTTGCTGCGTAATACTGTCTCTTTAGCTTTTTATTATAAGACTTGTGCTATCAAACTATAATACAGGTATTTGGTCCACCTTCAAGGACGTTAAACAAAAGGGCTCTTGGGAGACAACCCACTTGGGACCATTTGGTTCCGTTCTTTCTTGTCATTTTCTTTGCTATTTTTGTTGTGCTGGGACCCTTTTAATCGCAGGTCCGCATCTATTGGAGCATGGCGGGATCACCGCCTTCTGAACAAAATGCCATATCTTCTGGTATGCTCATTTCTGAGCATGGGGTAATCTCTCCTCCTAGCCTTTTTAAGCTTATGCCGCTATCGAACATGTTTTTTGCTTAGTATAAGTCTGGGGGAGTAAGAGTTATCGTTACCTCCTGCACATGCACAGTACACAACATACTAGGATTTACGATGTGTTATATTGTAGCATTGCTCATCTCATGGCACACCACGACACCCACATGAGCGCACTTAAATGTAGGCGCGCGACGAGTCTAACTAGTCTCGGTTGTGTGAAGGGGAAATCACGGTGCGGGGTTAGGATTGCGAGACGAAGTACTTTGTTGACTCCTGTAGTGCTCCTAGTCGAGTGCTCATGTCTCGTAGGAATTCGTGTAGATTTAATTTATTTTTATGCTTTTAGTTTACATTTTCCTATTAGCGTAAATATTGTTTACTTTACTCAATTTGGTGAATCCGGTGTGAATCAAACGGTAGCATAGGAATGTGTGTAGACGTTCATTAGTCTCGTGTTGCCCGAGTCCGGAAGAAGGATTATCTTTCTCGGTGGCTAGAACTCGCCCCAAGCGATTCTTGAAACATGGGTATTCGGTTGGTCAATTGCGTGAATGTGATATAGGCCATCATTTTGGCCCGGTTGAGCCTTTGCACCCTTTCCTATCGATTTATCCTCGTTAGCCCAGTTGTGCCTACCCGTTTTTTTGATTCAGCCCCACTTGTTTCGCACCAAAGCCCAAAAGCCAATCCTAGTCACACACCCAAATCTGAGCTCTAGCTGTTTATTATTTTTGCAAGTTGGGTTGTTGATGTGGTGACATGTGTGTGAAGTTGTGAATATGTTTTAGTGTTTATTTGCTGAAAATGATAAGAAAAGAAAAAAAAAGAAAGAAAATAAAAAAATGAAAAAGAGAAAAGATGTGAGAAGAAAAGAAAAGGATATGAGTTTGAATGAAAAATTCATTCGTACAGGTTTCAGTTTGGGAGTAGGCGGTGCACGCACCCATGTTGTTAATTCCAAGTCTGGGGGTGTAGTGTACCCGCATGTTTGTGTGGTGATGAGGATAGTTTTTCTGAGCTAGCTCATTTGGGTTTAGTGTCTGAGCCGTCGCTTTTATCTTTGTTTACCTCACCTAAACCCAAGCCTCACCTCAAACCTAAAAGTCCTATTGATTCACGCATTTGAGTCATACCTGTGCCGTGGAGAGAGTGCGAACAGGCAAGCCTATGGTCACCGACATTGATGGATTTCAATGGAGTTGTCCCGAGTCCCGATCTTTGGCAACGCTTGCCTCAGCGTTCAGTTTACTTTCTTCCTATGTACGACCTTATGATTCACCGTGATTCACTTGTTGAGTAAACGTAATATATAAATACGCTCTTAGAAAATTTTAAACTAACATGTATATTTAGAAATTTTGTCTACTAGATTTCTATGCACATGCGTATGAGACTTCGCATATTACTCCGCCCTTGCAATTTCTAACCCTACTATGTCTTTTCTCGCTCCGCCGGATTTGTTTGCTCGGGACGCGCAAACAGGTAAGTCTGGGGGTGTGATGAGTCTGGTTTATACAGTGATTTCTGGCCTCATTTGGGTTTGTTTTAGTGTCATTGCACTTCATTTGCTGTTCATATACGCTTATATTGATAGCATGGCGTTTCTGCGCCTTTCGTGCAATCCTTTCCCCTTTGTGGCATGTTTTTCCTATTTATTACTGTATGCCTGTGTTATAGATCCGGTGGTGTGCACGGATCGGGGTTATGTGTACTTTTCCTGCAGGTCCTGGGGTCGTGTGCACGTTCGGGATGGTGCGGGATGATTTTTGGCCTAAAAAGCCTCTGATCGTGCGCATTCCTTCGCGCACGATCAGGCGCACGATCATTGATCGTGCGTTAATTCCCAGCCAGATCAAGATCAGACCAAAGATATGCGCACGATCACAGGCCTTTCTTCGCGCACGACCACTGGTCGTGCGCCCATGACCGTGCGATGTTTTCTATTTTCCTTTTGCTACAGGTTGACTGCGCACGATCACAGGCATTCCTTCGCGCACGACCATTGGTCGTGCGCCACTGACCGTGCGCAGTACTTATTCTGCTCCCTATTTAAGGCGATGTTCCGCGATTTTAGGGATAGAGCGAGGTTTTTGGCGTGATTTCTGCGCGGGACTCCGCCGTTCCACCTCTCCAAGGTCCCTCCTTCCATTCCTCCCCTTGAGAAAGCTTCATCCATTGATCCTAAGGGCATTCTAGGGTCCCAGAAGCATTCTTCGCTATCTACGGCCAGCATTCCAAGAGGAAGACATCTCCATTGGGGGAAGAAGAAGTGAACCCAGCTCTGAGGAGAAGACGGGCAGCAGTTGGAGGTAGTGACAGCCTCTACATCCCGGAAGCAACCAAGGACTGAGCTCGGAGGAGGCGTGACGACCCCCCATTCCGACCACGATCCGCGGCGAGGCTTCTCATCTCGTGGTTACTTCTACCCCTTCTCTTTTTGTGATTTGTACTCTTAATAGTTGTAATGAATTGAATGAACATCTATTTGTCTATGAATGAAAGTTTATTTATGATCTTGTCTCTTCGTTATGCTGTGTTGTGATGCGCTCCGCCCCCGCTCCACTTACACCCACACATTCTAGCACCCGCTCTAGCAAGAGCTGGAAGCGATAGCGAAGAGGTGCCTTCGACCCTCACCCCTCACATTTGCACTCACCTCATCCATATGCTCACCGGCCATCCGCTAAGCGAAGCACGGCATCGCGGCCTGCACTGAACCCATCCACCAAGTGAAGCGGTGATTGCGACCCGCATAGTGTTTAGTTTTCTCAGTTCCCGTTCTATAAAATCAACCAAACCCCCCTCTTGTTTTGTTAAACCTAGAACCCCCATAATTAATTTCCTAACGAGCAAATCGTATTCCCTAACTTGCGGTCCTTTGAGAACGATATTCGGGGAGCTACTCCCTACTTTTATTACTCGACAACGACCGGTGCACTGCCATCGTACCGCATTTTGTGCCCGCTAATTAGCGGTGTGGAAATAGCGCGTCATGGACCAGCGGGCATCTTGGATGGATCCCTTCATCACCTTCCTGACATCAGGGAAGTTCCCCGAAGGGGATGTGGTTAAGCGACGCTTCAAGTATAAATCAACATATTATTCCTTGCATGCAGGAGGACTGTATAGAAAATCACTCTTGGGACTCTTATCCCGTTGTGTATCGGAGGAAGAGGTCCCAAGGGTCCTGGAGGAAATTCACTCCGGGGAGTGTGACAGCCACTCCGGGAGCCAAACCTTGGAGGGGAGAGTGTTGAGGCAGGGCCACTTTTGGCCTACCCTCAGCAAGGATGCGACGGAGTTCGCAAGGAGGTGCTCAAAGTGTCAACTGTTTGCTCCTCTCCAACTCCTGCCAGCCCAAAGGCATCGGTCCATCACAGCACCCTGGCCCTTTGCTCTATGGGGCTTGGGCCTGGTAGGTCCTTTCCCGCAAGCGAGTGGCCAAAGAAGGTTCTTGATGGTGATGATTGATTATTTCTCCAAGTGGCTGGAGGTGAAGGCGCTGGCCAAGGTAATGTCTCAAGTAGTTAGAAATTTCATATGGGGAGAGATAGTATGCAGGCATGGGCTCCCGCTAGCCATGGTTACAGACAACGGACAACAATTTGCCAGTGACGAGTTCGTCAGCTTCTGTATCTAGCTTGGCATAGACCTTCGGTTTGCGTCAGTCCACCACCCGAGGAGCAATGGGCAAGTTGAGGCGTCAAGCAAAATTATCGTGAACTTGCTGAAGAAGAAGGTCGAGAACCTCAAGGGGAACTGGGTAGAGCAGTTACCCTCGGTCCTCTGGGCCCTGAGGACCACTCTGAACAAGGCCTTGGGGGAGACTCCATTCAAGCTCTCCCACGGGTCCGAGGTCGTTCTCCCAGTGGAATTTGAAGTAAAGTCCCCCAGAGTTGTCGCCGCGGGCGAGGGTGATGATGAATGGCTTGTGGAGAATGGGGAAGAGCAAAGGCTATCGCTGGACCTGGTGGAAGAACTCCGGGACTTGGCCACCGTCTGGCAAGAAGAGGTCAAGCGGCGAATGGCTCGGTACTTCAACAAGCATATCCGAGTAAAATAGTTCGAGAGAGGAGACCTGCTGTTGAAGAAGGTTGACGCGGTCGGGACAGGAGCCGCAGTGGGAAAGTTCAATCCCAACTGGGATGGGCCGTATATTGTAGATATGGCGCTCAAGTCAGGAGGGTACCACCTCCGAGATGTGGATGGGGTACTCCTCGGCCTGGCTAGGAGCGGGGATGACCTGAAACGATTCTATCCTTGAAGTTTTGGTAATTGACTTGTTATATGTTCTATTCTCAATATATTGGTTTGGAAGTTTTTTCTAAGCAGGAGTCCCCAAGTTTTGGTGCTGGAGTTGTTGGGTTTTCTATATACCCTTTTAAATGATAAAAGCATATCAAATATGCGTAGCGGAAGAAACAACAAGATCAACCCAAATAAATACGAATCTTGCGATTTCATGAATAAAGAAATAAGGAAAACAAAACATTGCAATACCTGAAGGGGATTCAGTCAACACTCAACCAAGATGCTCCAAGAAGAAATTGTTTGTTATTGGATGTCTACTTATCACCTAGAGAGGGGGGGGTGAATAGGTTTTTCAAATTATTTTACTTCCCTCTTTAGGTGTTCTTGTTTTCTAGATTATAGATTTAGCGTTTGGTAGAGCATAACACAGAAAGCACACAAAGAATTATAGAGGTTCCTCAAGACAGGGTGTCTTGAGTAGTCCTCTTTCCCTCTGTGCCTACCTAGTAGTGTGCTAGGCTCGACAAACTCCGCCAATGTCTCCGGCCCGCAAGCCTTACAACTCGGACCCGCAAGTCCCTACAGCCTAGGCCCTCAAGCCCCTTCACTGCACCCAAGCCCGCAAGCTCGACACTCAGGCCCTCAAGCCCTACACAGCACAGACCCGCAAGTCTTGCCTGCAGCCTTGGCCCACAAGCCCCTTCACTACACCCGAGCCCGCAAGCTCGACACTCTGGCCCTCAAGCCCTACACAGCACAGACCCGCAAGTCTTGCCTACAGCCTTGGCCCGCAAGCCTCTTCACTGCACCCGAACCATCAAGCTCAACACGTTTGGACCCGCAAATCCTTCTGTCCTAGCCCTCAAGCATGACACTCAGATCTGAAAATAGATCCAACAACTTTGGCCCGCAAGCCTTACAAAGATTGATTCACAATATTGAACTTCTGCATGATGGATATCGACTTCTTTACTTGAAGAAGATGCTTTTGATGTGAACCTTCACAGTGCAAATCTTCTTCAAGCTTCTTGCTCTGCTGGATGTTGACTGGCTTCCTTTCTTGAATGATTCTTAGCAGTCGATGAAACTTTACTGCAACTTGATGAACACAGAATGATCGTTTTGTTCTTCCCTTCTTTCTTTCTTCATCGTCGCTTGTACTTTTGTATTGCTAGGCGTGATTCTTTTTCGTTTCTTTTTCTCTCCTCACTTTTCTAGGGCATCACTGTTCCCTTTTATAGGACGTACGAGCCGCTTAACGTTCACATATGATGTCCTTTACTGACAGACGCCCATCCATTAAGAGCATGCAATGATTGGACAATCAGGCGGCGACATTAAATGCTGACAGCGCATCCGGCTACTTTTGAATCTGTCTCGACGATATTTCCATTATTATGATGATATGGACAATATCTCGACGAGAGGGCTTGTCGATGTCTTGATCTAGTTTCTTCTTCAATTCTTCATCAGATAGTGATATCTCGACGATACGGGACATCACTTCTGCACTCAAGCTTAAGACGACACGAAGTCATCAAACTGATATCGACAGGAACTCCTTGTCTGCTAGATATCGTTGTGACCACATTATCTTGTCGACGACATAATTGTTATTATGTCGACAGACTATACTTCAGCAACTGTCTGTCTTCATATGACCTTCTTTAGTCTTCTCGACGTTACGCCTTCTTTACGACGATGTCATCGACATTAGTCTTACTTAGCCTTTTCTGACGTCAAGGCTTCTTGTCGATGAAATCTGTTCTTCCTTAGCCTTATCGACGTCAAGGCTTCTTGTCGACGATATCTTTGTCATCTTTGAGTCTTCTTCTTCATCTCGACTTTCTGATATCGTCGTGTAGATGTCACAACGATATCACCATTTTGCCTTGCTCTGCATGTTGTTGACGATATGCTTGATCCTTTTCGACGACATCAGACACAATCATTATTCTTTGCTTTGCCCTTCATTTCAATGATGTGCCTATACTTGTCAATGATATGTCCAGCCTTTTTCGACGATATTATACCTAGGCAGGTTATTGAAGTACTGGACATATTGTCTTATCTCTGCAAGCATGAACTAGATATGACATTAGATACAATTTGAACTTATCATTGAGTTGAGCACTTCTTCAAATCAGGAACACTGCTGGGCATTGTTCCCAACAATCTCCCCCTATTTGAAGAAGTCATAACCCACTCAATGATAAAGTACATCTTAAGCAAATAGGCATATAATGATGACATTGCATCTATGTTTGAGTGAACACAGAATTTGACAAATATTACTTCATTTATAAATAGTGCCAAATGTTTTTAAAGGATTTTGACATTTATACATTTAGCTCCCCTAAAGATTTAGCCATATATAGCTCTGGTGCCCTCATAGCAGCTTCACCCTTTGCTTTCTTGGCACTGGCTTCCTGCTCCTTTTCAGCTTGTCTGATGAAGTATTCAAACGGTTTGGGATGATACTTGAGAGGTTTAGGAGCATCAGTTGGGATTCTACCTGCTTGTTTGTCCCTTCTATGACACCTTCTCGATTCTTATTGATCTTCATATTTAGCCCATTCTTGAGGACTGTATACATTGTATCGTTAACCTTTATTAGCTTTCACTTGCTCCTATGCTTTTAGAATGATGTATCTTGATTTGGGACTCCATCTTTCATAGGTATCCTTTTTCTCCATTTCTTCCCTGTACTTTCTCTTCCTCATTTTTACTTCTTCATCCTCCAGTACTTCCTTCTCTTTACCCTTATCAGTGGCAGTATCATGAATGTCTGCATGTTGCTCTTCAGCAGGGTACTCTTCTGCAGGCTGGTCAAAATGTAGAGGAGGGAGATTCATTGCTTCCCTGATGGTATTTGTGGCCCATATATATATATATGACATGCTCACCACTTGTAACACCCTGCCAGTATGAATAGTATAACAGTAGGTCCGGCCGGGACCCCACGCCATACAAACCACACTAGCTAGGAGTTAAAAGGTGATAAATAGAAAGAACTACAACAGAGTAAACTAAACACTAGCGGAAGCATAATGATTTAACATTTCATTTAGAACTGTCCACTATCATAGGAATGAAAACATAAAATAGAGTTACGGCCTTAGGGCCTTACATTCACCAATGTACAAAACTCAGAACATACTTCGGCACGCAGGCCGGCAATACATGAGAAAGCAGAAAAGGGAGCTGGCCTTCAAGGGCCAACTCGGCAATAGGGCCATCGCCCGCTATTTCCCACTAGTCTCACCTGCACCTGCATAGGAACATTCCACCGAGCGGTGGCAAACAAGGTAACGGTCAGCACAACTGACCAAATTATAACGACCCCACCCCTTTCCCGGGGTGGCGGAGCTTCTACCCTGCAAGCAAGCCATACTAGCACAAGTACTAATATAAAGAAAGTGCAACTACACAAGGTGAGGTTTCAAGCACAATCAATCTTCTAGGTTGAGCATCAAAAAGAAGGGAACCTAGGTATGCACATGATGTTGGTTGGGTTCACCCGAAGGTTCCTCACAACCGCCTAAACAACCGCATGAGGCTAACAACATCAATTCCACAAAACACTCCACCGTAAGGGCCATCGCCTTAGGTGGGGAAAAGATCTTTTGGTCGGTCTAGGTAAATCACCTTCCACGACCTCTCCCATGATCACACAGCTTCCATGAGGTAGGGACCTCTTACCGATCTGCATGTAAACGGGTTTGGTTTAACTTTGCCCGTGCTCTAATCGTCGCGATCTATCGCACGACGCGGGTACTGCTTCACCTCGGCCCGTAAGGGTTTAGCACTTTCAAGTGCTACACAATTTATAAGCTACGCACCTAACCCCTTCGCAAGGATCTAGGCTTCACAAATACTCAATAAGGGAGGTACAATACGCTCCGCATCAATTTCGTGGTGAAGGTTTGCCTTCATCCAATCTCAAAGCATGGGGCTTTCGTTAGGATCTTCACAAGACGCCTACACTTAAATCCCGCAATACTATAGATGATTTCACGGAGTCATTCTCCGGCACGCATTCTAGGCTTAACCTAAATGCAAGGTTGCAAATCAAGCATCACCGATTCAGGCTCACGGCCACGAATAGGCTTCACACAAAATGCCTAAATCCGCACGACTACCGGATTTCTACATGCAATAATGTCGGGGACGGACACAATCTACCCGGAGTTCCGAAGAACTTGAGGAAATCTTACATTTCACCCATTTGGTGAAAGGGATTCCTCATGCAAGCATAGAGAAATGAAAGAGAGGACAATTGACAAGTCCAAATATCGGGAGGGAGAATCGTTACCCTAGAAGCGTTCTTCTTAGCCATGGATCTGAGATTTCACACGGAGGGAAAGGACCGCACCGGGCTGCACTCTCCAGATCTGGAAACGGCTCGCGAAACGGAGCTCCGGAGCTCCGTCAATGGCGGGATCTCCTCTTCTTCTTCCTTGCCTCCTTCTTCTTTCTCTAGCCTAGGAGAGAGAAGAGCCTTGATATTATGAGAATAGAACCCCTCTCGAAAGCCCTAATACCCTCCAGCCATTCATCACAGCCGTTGGATCAAATTCCAAGAATTTTGAACGGCCGGATCATCTTCTCCGTTCATTTTCGCGGAGCAGAATAAACAGTGCGCACGTTCACAGGTGCACGGTCACTGGTCGTGCGCAAAGAACCTCTGGTCGTGCGCGTATAGCTCTTCAGCCGACCATATTTCCTCTCAATTAACGCACGATCATGCGCACGATCACTGGTCGTGCGCGAAGAAGAGGCCACTGGTCGTGCGCGAGGAGCAGGTAGGGAAAATTCAGCTTACTTCGAGCGCCGCACTACCATTCCGCCTACTTCGACAAACTATGATTTTTGGGGTGTTATAACTCCACCTCCCTTAAAAGAATTTCGTCCCGAAATTTCGAAAACCGTAGTAATAGTAAATACAGTTAAAATTACCTGAGGGGAATAGCTCGGGGTACTCAGCGAGCATCGCTTGCTCTCTTTCCCAAGAGAGCTCCTCTCTTCCGCAATTATTCCAACGGACTTTCACCATCCGTATGGACTTGTTCCGCAACTGCTTCACTTAAGTGTCTTCAATGCAAATGGGCTTGACTTTCGTCGTTAGCCCACCATCTACCAACACTTCGTTGACAGCAACAACCACATTAGGCTCTTTAACAGCCTTCCGCAACACAGAGATGTGGAACACATCAAGCAGCCCGCTCAACTCCAAAGATAGAGCAAGCCGGTAAGCAGCTTCATCGATGCGCTCCAAGATCTCGAACGGTCCTAAGTACCTCGGACTTAGCTTTTTCAAGCGTCGGATCCTTGATACTCCTTTGAACGGTTTGATCTTGAGATAGACCCAGTCGCCAACGGAGAACTCGACGTTTCGGTGTTTTGCGTTGTAATATTTTGCCTGCCGATCCTGGGCAATGAGCAAGCGCTCCCTAATAGCCCGGATCGATGTATTCGCCTCATCCACGTCTTTGCATTTTAACAACTTAGTGTCGCCTATTTCAGCCCAAAACAATGGTGTGCGACATTTCCTACCATAAAGAGCCTCGAAAGGGGCCATCTTTATACTCGCTTGGTAGCTGTTGTTGTAAGCAAATTTGATCATAAATAGATGGTCCTCCCATCTCTTTCCAAAATCCAGGGCGCATATCCTCAGCATGTCTTCCATCGTCCTATTGGTCCTTTCGGTCTGTCCATCCGTTTGCGGGTGGAAGGCCGTGCTAAACTTCAGCTTGGTACCCAATAGTTGATGAATCAGCTTCCAATCATTCGATGTGAACCGCCCATCACGATCACTGACGATGCTACGGGGAATCCCGTGCAACCGTACGATGTTATCCACATACAACTTTGCCAGTTTTTCTACAGAATCATCCTTCCGGTTCGGAATGAAGTGTGATACCTTTGTCAGTCTGTCCACGATCACCCAGATGGCGTCGTTTCCATGTTGTGATCTCGGCAATCCGTGCACGAAATCCATCGAAATATCATCAAACTTCCATTCCGGAATCGGCAAGGACTTCAAATATCCACCGGGACGTTGACATTCCGCATTCACCAACGCGCAAGTATTACACTTGGCCACGTAGAGGGCAATGTCCTTCTTCATACCCGGCCACCAGAAAAGTTTCTTCATGTCCATGTACATTTTCGTGCTCCCAGGGTGGATCGAGTACTTGGTATGATGAGCCTCGTACATTAACTCCGCCCGTAGAGTACCAATGTTTGGGATGCACAATCTGCCCTCTTTCCACATAAGGCCATCTTCGAAGGAGAAATCAGCGTTTAACCCATCCACGATTTCCGCTTTATAGCACTTCATGCTCTCATCCAGCTCCAATGCTTGTCGAACTCGGTCGGCAAGGTCGTATTGAACCTCCGTCCAGTTCAAGCATGCTGAAGTAGACGCTTTTCTATCAACGCAAATGATCTCCATTTCTTCTAGCTCGCGGATTAGACGCTCATCGTGCATCAAAATCCAATTTGCTTGAGCGGGAGCCCGACGACTCAACGCGTCCGCAACTATATTTCCCTTTCCAGGAGTATATTTGATGTCGAAGGTGTAGTCCCCGAGGAACTCCATCCACCTCCTCTGACGCATATTCAACTCCCTTTGATCCAGCAGGTACTTGAGGCTCTTGTGGTCGGTAAAGATGTCGATCTTCATGCCATACAAATAATGCCTCCAAAGTTTGAGAGCAAATACCACGACCGCTAGCTCCAAATCATGGACCGGGTAATTCCTCTCATGAACCTTCAATTGTCGGGAGCCGTAGGCAATTACCTTTCCGAACTGCACTAGGACACAACCCAAACCACTCCCCGAGGCGTCGCTATAAATTTTGTAGCCTTCCGTACCACGTGGCGAGCATAGAATGGTCGCCGTGGTCAGACGGCTCTTCAGCTCTTCAAAAGCTCATGCGCACTCGGGCGACCAAACGAACTTATGATCTTTCCTAGTCAGTTTAGTGAGAGGGAGTGCAATCCTCGAGAAGTTCTCCACAAAGCGCCTATAATAGCCGGCAAGTCCTAAGAAACTTCGGACTTCCGCTACGTTTTTCAACAAAGGCCACGCTCAGATCGCTTCTATCTTCGACGGATCAACTGCAATTCCTTCTCCACTAACAACATGACCAAGGAATGCAATAGACGGTAGCCAAAACTCGCACTTGGAGAACTTGGCATATAGCTGACTCCTCCTCAAGGTGCTCAGAACTGCGTGCAGATGCCCTACATGCTCCTCTTTCGACTGAGAGTATACCAAAATGTCATCGATGAAGACGATCACAAATTGATCCAAATGCTCTCGAAACGTCCTATTCATTAAGTCCATGAATACCGACGGTGCATTAGACAGACCGAACGACATCACCGTGAACTCATAGTGCCCAAAGCTGGTACTGAACGCTGTCTTTGGAATATCACATTCCCTTATCCGCAGTTGGTAATAACCGGACTTAGGTCCAGTTTGGAGTATACCGTCGACCCAACCAGTTGGTCGAATAAATCATTGATTCTTGGAATCGGATATCGGTTCTTCTCGGTCAACTTGTTTAGCTCTTAATAATCGATACATAGACGCAAGCTCCCGTCCTTCTTTTTCACAAAGAGGACCGGTGCACTCCAAGGCGATGAACTTGGACGTACGTAGCCTTGCTCTAGCAGCTCTTGCAATTGGACCTTCAGCTCTGCCAATTCCTTTGGCGCTATCCGGTACGGTGAGCGGGCCACGGGTTTGGCACCTGGCACTAACTCGATACAGAAATCAATCTCTCGCTGAGGCGGAGCCCCAGGGAGTTCGTTAGGAAACACGTCGGCGTACTCCGCTACAACCGGGACATCACACAACCTGGGTTTTGGTTTCGAAGCCTCCAACAAGGTGAAGAACAACTCGGCGCCTTGTCTCACCGCCTTAACCACTTGGAGAGCAGACATCAGCGTATTGCTCGCTCCTCGCATACCGGCGAACGTGGTTTCGTCTTCGGTGTTCTTTCCCAGAGTGATCTCCTTTGAATTGCAATCTATGCATGCTCGCTGCTCCAAGAGCCAGTCCATGCCGAAGATCACATCAAATTCCGCTAACGGTAATAACGACGCTTCCAAGTCGAAATCATGACTTCCGATCCGCACCTTCACACGGCTCTTCCTATCCGCACTCATGCGAGATCCATTGGGTAGCACTACTTCCAATCTATCCTCTACTAAGGTAGACGGCACTCCGATTCGCACCACGAAGTCCACAGACAGAAAAGAGTGCGATGGACCCGTATCAAATAGAGCTCTTGCCGGATAGTTGAAAATTAGGACGAAACCTAATTGTACACAAATAAAGCATAGTCGTACAACAGTATGAATTATATATATAGCTGTAAAAGCTAGCTTCTAATTCGTACCTGTGACGACATTAGTCTGTTGTATAGCTTCTTGTTGGCCAAGCGAATAGACTCTCGGCTGAGTCGGAATGTGCTGGGAAGCCGAAGACTCCGCAGCTTTACCCTTTTCCGCAGCACGAGCATAGTCCAACGCTCGGTTCTATGCCTTCGGGGACCACTTCGACACACCGCGGCCTTGTGTCCCACCTTCCCGCAGGTGAAACACGTGATAGGACCCCGCATAGTCGTTGCTCCCGAAACATTTGAGCGAGTTTGCTCCGCCGGTTTGAACTTCCTTTTGTTCTTTCTGAACTCTGACTTGGACTGAGAGGCCGGCGCATGAAACTCAGGTTTCTTTGCCACAGTTTTTGCTTGTACCCTCTTCATGTCCAACTCTAGGGATCTGGCAGTTTGAACCATCACATGGAAACCTAACGTCATTGGGCCTGCAAGGAGCAGCCTCAACTCGTCCCGAAGACCTTCATAGCACTTGTTCGTCTTTGTCTCTTCATCTTCCATCATAGGCCCCGCATAATGACCCAGTTTAGTGAACTCGTGCAAGTACTCATCCACTGAGCTGTCGCCTTGAGTTAACTTTAGAAACTGGTTCTGCAACGCAATGCGTTGGGCAGAAGAAATATACCTTTGAAGAAATGACTTTGAGAACTCCGCTATCGTGATCTCGGTAATCTCCTTGCCTCCAAACTTGTGCACTTCCTGTTCGGCCCACCAACGCTCTGCCTCTCCGTTAAGGAGGAAGGTGGCTAAAGTGACCATCATAGCTTCTTCTGTTGCTGTCGCCTTTAAAGTTTTTCTAACCGTTGACAGCCAGTCCTCCGCCTCCGTTGGGGATCCGGTCCCCGAGAAAGTTGGAGGGTGGAAGCTTAGAAAGTGTTGCAGTTGTTGATCACGCGCTCGCGCAACGGCTACACGCTCTACAGGACGCTCCACCCTTTGCACCACCGCAGGTTCCACTGCAGCCACTGGCACAGGGGTCTCAACTCTCGGTTCCACCGCAGGTTCCATTGCAGGTTCGATCACCGGGGCCGCATCAGTATTAGGCGTAGCAGGTTGTACAAGCCTTTGCGGTTGAGCATTGATCATCGCGAAGACAGCTTCTGCGATTAACCTGATCATCTCAGCAGGATGAGTGGTCGCTGGCACTTCAGCTGACCCACTACTTTCAGCAGTGTTACGGGGTTGAGACGGCCCCGCACCACTCCTAGTCACCTATAATCGTGTAAGACACAATTTAGTGACTGAAAGCATAGCAAACAACAATCGTGGAACACTCAGGTTCCGCAAACAAGTATGTTTTTTCATTCCTAAGTGGACATTCTTATTAGTTTTTGTCGTTTTAGGTGAATGCACATCCCGTGCACACCACCCCTTAAAAGGAATTCGTCTCGAATTCGCTAAACTACGGATTGACGCCTTAAGTCTGATACCAAATTGTAACACCCTGCCAGTACGAATAGTATAACAGTAGGTCCGGCCGGGACCCCACGCTATACAAACCACACTAGCTAGGAGTTAAAAGGTGATAAACAGAAAGAACTACAACAGAGTAAACTAAACACTAGCAGAAGCATAATGATTTAACATTTCATTTAGAACTGTCCACTATCATAGGAATGAAAGCATAAAATAGAGTTACGGCCTTAGGGCCTTACATTCACCAATGTACAAAACTCAGAACATACTTCGGCACGCAGGCCGACAATACATGAGAAAGCAGAAAAGGGAGGCTGGCCTTCAAGGGCCAACTCGACAATAGGGCCATCGCCCGCTATTTCCCACTAGTCTCACATGCACCTGCATAGGAACATTCCACCGAGCGGTGGCAAACAAGGTAACGGTCAGCACAGCTGACCAAATTATAACGACCCCACCCCTTTCCCGGGGTGGCAGAGCTTCTACCCTGCAAGCAAGCCATACTAGCACAAGTACTAATATAAAGAAAGTGCAACTACACAAGGTGAGGTTTCAAGCACAATCAGTCTTTTAGGTTGAGCATCAAAAAGGAGGGAACCTAGGTATGCACATGATGTTGGTTGGGCTCACCCGAAGGTTCCCCACAACCGCCTAAACAACCGCATGAGGCTAACAACATCAATTCCACAAAACACTCCACCGTAAGGGCCATCGCCTTAGGTGGGGAAAAGAGCTTTTGGTCGGTCTAGGTAAATCACCTTCCACGACCTCTCCCATGATCACACGGCTTCCATGAGGTAGGGACCTCTTACCGATCTGCATGGAAACAGGTTCGGTTTAGCTTTGCCCGTGCTCTAATCATCGCGATCTATCGCACGACGTGGGTACGGCTTCACCTCGGCCCATAAGGGTTTAGCACTTTCAAGTGCTACACAATTTATAAGCTACGCACCTAACCCCTTCGCAAGGATCTAGGCTTCACAAATACTCAACAAGGGAGGTACAATACGCTCCGCATCAATTTCGTGGTGAAGGTTTGCCTTCATCCAATCTCAAAGCATGGGGCTTTCGTTAGGATCTTCACAAGATGCCTACACTTAAATCCCGCAATACTATAGATAATTTCACGGAGTCATTCTCCGGAACGCATTCTAGGCTTAACCTAAATGCAACGTTGCAAATCAAGCATCACCGATTCGGGCTCATAGCCACGAATAGGCTTCACACAAAATGCCTAAATCCGCACGACTACCGGATTTCTACATGCAATAATGCCGGGGACGGACACAATCTACCCGGAGTTCCGAAGAACTTGAGGAAATCCTACACTTCACCCATTTGGTGAAAGGGATTCCTCATGCAAGCATAGAGAAATGAAAGAGAGGACAATTGACAAGTCCAAATATCGGGAGGAAGAATCATTACCCTAGAAGCGTTCTTCTTAGCCATGGATTTGAGATTTCACATGGAGGGAAATGACCGCACCGGGCTGCACTCTCCAGATCTGGAAACGGCTCGCGAAATGGAGCTCCGGAGCTCCGTCAATGGCGGGATCTCCTCTTCTTCTTCCTTGCCTCCTTCTTCTTTCTCTAGCCTAGGAGAGAGAAGAGCCTTGATATTATGAGGATAGAACCCCTCTCAAAAGCCCTAATACCCTCCAGCCATTCATCACAGCCGTTGGATCAAATTCCAAGAATTTTGAATGGCCGGATCATCTTCTCCGTTCATTTTCGCGGAGCAGAATAAACAGTGCGCACGTTCACATGCGCATGGTCACTAGTCGTGCGCGAAGAACCTCTGGTCGTGCGCGTATAGCTTTTCAGCCGACCATATTTCCTCTCAATTAACGCACGATCATGCGCACGATCACTGGTCGTGCGCGAAGAAGAGGCCACTGGTCGTGCGCGAGGAGCAGGTAGGGAAAATTCAGCCTACTTCGAGCGCCGCACTACCATTCTACCTACTTCGACAAACTACGATTTTTGGGGTGTTACACCACTGGCCTTTATCATTGATCTCTCCCCCTTTATGACTTCTTCAGATATCCCCCTTTGGAGAATCTCCTCAGAAACCAATATCTTGTTTTTAAGCATGTGGATTCCTGCTTCCAAGTGATTCTTGGTCTCAAGCAGATGACTGTATAGATCTTTATTGTGGTGATCTAGACTTTCTTGGAGATTAGTTTTGTGTTCAACCGTCCTCTTGGTGGATGCAATGTAGGCCTTTTCTATGTTGCTGACAATCAATGTCTGACTGACCCCTAAGTTAGATAGACCCTTGTGAGTAAGTGCTGTCTCTTTGGCAGTATACTCTTGTAGATTCTTCACATCATTTCCCAGGCTCTCAGTTTCAGCAGATAGTTCCCTTTTTAGTTCATTGACCGCAGAGGTAACATAACTTTCAATTTTTAATCTTTGCTCTTCTAGGAGCATCTTTATCTGAGACAATAGTGAGAAATCCATTGGCCTATTCTCTGGAGGTGAACTAGCTTGTCCTGGTTCCTCTTCTTTATTCCCCTCAACCATTGGAGATGGAGATTTTCTGATGGGTGACTGGTTTGGCTCTTTTTCCTTTTCATGACTTGGCAGATCTCTCCTAGTCTCATCGGCAGAATTCTCTAGCTTCTCTTCTTGGGGATCTTTACTTGGGTCCTCTTGGTCTACTGATCCATGATGGACAGCATCCTCAGCCCCAATGATCTTATTGATCACTTCTTCCGCTTGTGCAGGGAGTTCACCATTCTTCTCCCCCTCAGTCTCAGCATCCTCTTGCTCAGTTCCTGCTGTTACCATTGTCCCGGATCCCAGACTCAGGGCAGAGGTCTAGAGGGAGACATTTCTTTTCTCTACAGGCACTTCAGAGTCAGACGAGTCTGAGCTGTTGCCTGATTCACTTTCTTCAGATGATCTTTCACCCTTCCTCTTCACATCCTCTGCAGTCTTCAGCTTCTTGGAAGACTTAGTCAGAGTTTTCTCCCATCTTTCCAGTATCCTGATGTCCATCCTTCTCATGTGATGGATTATTACTCCATACTTCTTGTTGAAGCTTTCAGGGTAGGATAGCAGTAGATACAATGATAGTATTCTTCCCAAATTTGGAACTTGAAAGTTGTCTTGAATCCTCTTGAAAATAATCTCACCACAGTTGGTCTTCTTACTTAGGATTATCCTTGCCATTATCTCGAACATGGTCTTGGATATCCTATCATGCGACCCTACCTTGCAGAGGAGGGCTTTTCCTACAATGTCACCTATGAGTTTCCCTTGTTGATTGAAATTCTTTCTTTCCAGAGACCCATATGTCTTGCTAGAGTGACCGCACCATTCTAAAGCCTTGTTAAGGTCTTCCTGGGTGACCTTTTCATCTTCCTCCCCCTTGGCGAAGGTCGGTGGCGGAAGAACCCTGGCCAACCTCTTGGGAATCACCTTGACCTTTATCCAATTAATCAAGCTATTCACATATGTACCGTTTGAGCCACCCTTGTCTTTCGAGTAGAACTCCAACACTTCTCTTTTTAATATTACTGTTGACTCTGAGAGAGCGAACTCCAGGCCGACGGTGTCTAATAGCATAATGGTGCTCTGAATCTCTTCTGTCCCTTCTGAGAAACAACCCCTCTCTATTTCGCTTCCTTCATAGAGAAATCCTTCCTTCTTTGGCACCATTTCTTACTTGATCGAAGAGGATACTAGTTTAGTCGACTCGTTCACTCTTCGAAGGCGTAGAGAGCACGACGTCCTTTTAGTGCTAATGTAGAAAGTGTTTTAACATTAAGATATCTGACCTTATTTATAGTTTCTGAGTTGGAAGATGAAGTGTCATTTATTAATTGTCTGATTAACTCGAGTTAAGATGTTATGATTGGTTATGCTCAGGTCTATTTAAGAGTGCATTGATGAATAGGTATCGTCGTGACGCAAATTCGATGTCGAGGAATCATTCTGATGATACCAATCATCATTTCGATGATATAGTTTTGCGTTCAAAATGATATTGTTCATTTTCACTCTTTTATATGAACAGTGCCTTGCATATGTGCTCCTTGAGTGACAGCTTTTGCTTACCCAAGTAAAAATTACCTTTAACAAAATGATAAAGATGAGTTTATGTATTGAACATCAATATAGTTACCTTCACCTTAGATTTTATATCTTCTTGAGCTAGTAGCTCCCCCTTGACCAGTGCATCTTGGCATGTGGTTAGGTTTTTCTTAGTCCAGAGTTAAGTCTGGATCACTTATTATCCATTAGCCTTGTTTGCTTTTGATTGGCTAAATGGACTTCCCTGCAAGACAAATTTAATATCCCTTAGGAACCCAAGGTGACTTGGGTTCTAGGTTCTTGTTAGCATAATAAGGAATTCTTCTACTCACCTCAGCCTTTCCAGGAGGCCTCTCCTTTGCACTAGGCACACTAGGGTTGTGCCAATAGTCAATGGCAAAGTGTCCCACTTTACCACAGCACCAACATTCATGGATGGTGTACCTTCTTTTCTGAACAATTTTTGAAGTGGGTGGAGAATCACAATGCTTATGTTCAGTAGAGAAGGCAGTAGCATTCTTCCTATCTCTCTCAGCCAAGGGCTGACTAGCTGCTCTAGTATAATTATTTCTTCTTGACTTTATCCGTTGGTCAGTAACAGATGTCAGCTTAGTAGCTGATATGGTGTTGATGGCATCTGATATGATCAAGTGAGAGTTGATTATACTGGTGCTACCAGCCTGCTTCTTATCTGGAAGAGATTGGGAAGGTGTTGCTCCTTTACCATTGAAGGTGGGGGATGAGGCACCAAACACAAATGGTCCATGATGGGCCATTTGGATTTCCTCACAGGGAGCCTTCAATGCACTCATCCCCATGCCCTTTCTCCTCCCATAGTTAGGAGCATTTACCAAGCTATTGGAGTTTCCATTCATCTAGTGACCATGGACACTGTCCTGGTCATATTCATTAGAGGGAAGCACTACCTTCTGAAAGGTGGTATGAGGCTCAGCTTTTGTTTTGCCCTGTGTTTCATTCCCAGCATCTATTGCCCCTTCATTGAACTCAATCCCCTCCTATTTACATAGGAGAAGAAGGTGTCAATGATGGGCAGTATAATTTTGGGCATAGAGAATTGAGCCACTAAGCTTCTTTCCTTAAGAAGATCATTCTCAAGTTTCGTAATGAGTTCTTCCCTTTGGTTTCTTTCATCGTGAAGCTTGCCTATGATCTTCTTGAGCTTGCAGGAATTGGTGCCCCCATTGTGGGACATACCCATTTCCTCACTCATCTCAGCCTTAAATGGGTCTGAGTGATTCTATCTCCTTAGCTTGCTTCTTAAAAAGCATCTTGCTCTTTCTCAGAGCAGCCAAGAGATCACCAAACTGATCTATTATATCAGCATGGTTCTTATTGTTGCATGATGAGCAGCCCTGTTCATCATTTTCAGAAGATGAGCAATCATCTGATGCACTCTTGGGCTTCTTAATTTAAGTAGTGGGTAAAGGTGTGTGAGTGATGCGCACCTCATCATAATTTGATTCATCATGATTTTCTTCATCTGATAGAGCCATCAACCCATAGACCTCCACATCCTCAGAGTCACAGTCTTTGAGAGTCAAGGGTGCTCTTATTCTTCTTCTGACCACATAGCATTCTTCATCTTCAGATTCACTGTCTGAAAATAGTCAAGGGTGCTCTGATCGCTATAGTTCTTTCTTCTTTGATATGAGAAGAACTCCATATGCTTTCACTTAAGGATATGAACTTCCTGATGTCAGATCCTTTATTTTTCTCCATAGAGTTTGGATATGATAATCACTTGATTTGAAACACCCAAGAGCAGATCTGTTCAAGCTGTTAAGCTTTTCTTTGAACAACCTCGCTCTGATACCACTTGTTAGTTATTGGGTGTCTACTTATCACCTAGAGGGGGGGGGGGGGGGTGAATAGGTTTTTCAAATTATTTTACTTCCTTCTTTATGTGTTCTTGTTTTCTAGATAATAGATTTAGCGTTTGGTAGAGAATAACACAGAAAGCACACAAAGACTTATAGAGGATCCTCAAGACAGGGTGTATTGAGTAGTCCTCTTTCCCTCTGCGCCTACCTAGCAGTGTGCTAGGCTCGACAAACTCCGCCAATGTCTCCGGCCCGCAAGCCTTACAACTCGGACCCGCAAGTCTCTGCAGCCTAGGCCCTCAAGCCCCTTCACTGCACCCGAGCCCGCAAGCTCGACACTCAGGCCCTCAAGCCCTACATAGCACAGACCCGGAAGTCTTGCCTGCAGCCTAGGCCCACAAGCCCCTTCACTCCACCCGAGCCTACAAGCTCGACACTCAGGCCCTCAAGCCCTACACAGCACAGACCCGCAAGTCTTGCCTACAACTTAGGCCCTCAAGCCCCTTCACTGCACCCGAGCTTGCAAGCTCGATACGTTTGGACCCGCAAGTCCTTCTGCCCTAGCCCTCAAGCCTCACAGATCTCAAGCCCTAAAGCTTGACACTCATATCTAAAAATAGATCCCACAACTTTGGCCTGAAAGCCTTACAAAGATTGATTCACAATATTGAACTTCTGCCTGATGGAGATCGGCTTCTCTACTTGAAGAAGATGCTTTTGATGTGAACCTTCATAGTAAAAATCTTCTTCAAGCTTCTTGCTCTGCCGGATGTTGACTGACTTCCTTTCTTGAACGATTCTTAGCAGTCGATGAAACTTGACTGCAACATGAAGAACACAGAATGATCATTTTGTTCTTCCCTTCTTTCTTTCTTCACCACCGCTTGTATGTTTTATTGCTAGGCGGGATTCTTTTTCATTTCTTTTTCTCTCCTCACTTTTCTAGGGCATCACTGTTCCCTTTTATAGGACGAACGAGCCGCTTAACGGTCACATATGATTTCCTTTACTAACAGACGCCCATCCCTCAAGAGCATGCGCTGATTGGACAATAAGGCGGCGGCATTAAATGCTGACAGCCCGTCTGACTACTTTTGAATCTGTCTCGACGATATTTCCATCGTTACGACGATATGGACAATATCTCGATGACAGGGCTTGTCGATGTCTTGAACTAGTTTCTTCTTCAATTCTTCATCAGATAGTGATATCTCGATGATACGGGACATCACTTCTGCACTCGAGCTTAAGACGACATGAAGTCATCAAACTGATATCGGCGAGAACTCCTTGTCTGCTAGATATTGCTGTGACCACATTATCTTGTCTACGACATAATTGATATTATGTCGACAGACTATACTTCAGGAACTGCCTGTCTTCATATGACCTTCTTTAGTCTTCTTGACGTCACGCCTTCTTTACGATGATGTCATCGGCATCAGTCTTACTTAGCCTTTCCGACGTCAAGGCTTCTTGTCGACGACATCTGTTATTCCTTAGCCTTATCGACATCAAGGCTTCTTGTCGACGATATCGTCAACATCTTTGAGTCTTCTTCTTCATCTCGACTTTCTGATATCATCATGTAGATGTCACAACGATATCACTATTTTCCCTTGATCTACCTGTTGTTGACGATATGCTTTATCCTTTTCGACGACATCAGACACAATCATTCTTCTTTGCTTTGTCCATCATTTCAACGATGTGCCTATACTTGTCAATGATATGTCCAGCCTTTTTCGACGATATTATACTTAGGCAGGTTATTGAAGTACTGGACATATTGTCTTATCTCTGCAAGCATGAACTAGATGTGACATTAGATACAATTTGTACTTATCATTGAGCTGAGCACTTTTTCAAATCAGGAACTCTGCTGTGCATTGTTCCCAACAGATATCCCGAGGACAACCTCTGAGTCCCAAGCGCTGAAATCAATCGGCGCCTCTACGGAAGTCCACACGAGCGATGAAGAACCCTAGCTTCTTGTTGCACAAGAACTAGGTCGGAGAAGAAGAGCCCTCTACGTCTCCCACAGACTACTAGGTCTGACGACAGGGAGAGGCGGCGATGACATCGGGGTGCGGGAACAGCCGATCGGAACCCTTCCGTCTCTCTCGTTCTTTCGCAAAAGGAGATCGCTCGTTTAAGGTACAGAATCGTATTCTATTTATACCCAGGCTAGAGAGAGAGGCTATCCGCAAACCCATGACCTACATTGGAGTAAATTGAATTCGTCGAGTGAACATTTCACTAAAGAAATTCGTCGAGTAACAAACAGAATTCGTCGAGTAAAACAGAATTCGTCGAGTGAACCTTTCACTAACAAATTCGTCGAGTAACAAATGATTCATCGAGTAATCATAACTTCGTCGAGTTCGTCGAGTAGTCATGAATTCGTCGAGTAATTATGATTTCGCTGAGTAATCATCAAATCGTCACTCGAGTAAAAATTGAAGTAAGAGTCGTCGAGACACTCTCGACGACTCGACTTGAAAACTTGTCAACACGCTCCACACAATATTCACAATACCTGTGGAACATTCAGTTGACTCATCCCAACTCCAATAAGTCATAGGATTGGTCCTTAACTCATATCCAGTATGAGTAAGGCCAACACAATTCTTCCTCCAACTTCTCCAAACACTCTTGTGTGTGACCCCATAGGCTCATATCGCGTTGGCAGTGAGACTAGATGCTTGATCACTTCCAAATCACATTGGAAACACCAACAGGAGTGCCCATGATCGATTCTACGTACTGTCGTGTTCTCATAGACGGTGGGTCAGGTTGATCTCTGGAGAGGCTGGCATGATGGAAAGTTTTGGTGCTGGATTGCCCCAGATCGATTCCGCTGCCGGGCTCTCATAGACGGTGGGTCAGGTTGATCTCTGGAGAGGCTGGCAAGATGGAAAATTTTGGTGCTGGAGTGCCCCAGATCGACTCTGCTGTCGGGCTCTCATAGACGGTGGATCAGGTTAATCTCTGGAGAGGCTGGCAAGATGGTAAGTTTTGGTGCTGGAGTGCCCTAGATCGATTCTGCTGTCGGGCTCTCATAGACTGTGGGTCAGGTTGATATCTGGAGAGGCTGGCAAGGTGGAAAGTTTTGGTGATGGAGTGCCCCAGATCGATTCTACTATCGGGCTCTCATAGACGGTGGGTCAGGTTGATCTCTAGAGAGACTGGCAAGGTGGAAAGTTTTGGTGCTGGAGTGCCCCAGATCGATTCCACTGCCGGGCTCTCATAGACGGCGGGTCAGGTTGATCTCTGGAGAAGCTGGCAAGTAATCTATTCATGTTAATGGGCTCGGTTCGCCAAATCTCTCAAGGACTGGATAGGGCGAGCCTTTGAGCTCACTCGCAAGAAGTGAAAGACAACAATTGATGAAAAATGCCAAGTCCAGGGGTAACAGTGAGACGGCTGGATACAGTGGTTGCACGGCTCGTTGGGTCGGGCCCTGGCTCGCGAAAATACTTGGAGAATTTATACATGATGGTTAAAACCACCGAGTCAGGGAGATCCACCGACACAGTGGTTCGCAAGCAGCGATGGATGCTCGCAAGGGTTGAACGAGCGAGGCAGAGTAGCATCGACCCCGCTCACAAGGACCCCTACGAGGCGAGTCGGAAGTGTGAAGCGGCCCAGACCTTACGCAGTGTTGAAAACAAATAGATGGTCTACCTAACGAAGCGCCTACGCGAAAGAAGCTACGCGAACGCCTTCTTAGGTATGCGCGAGGTAGGGTAGCAAGACCAAATGAAAACACGATAAAATGGTTGTAACCATCGCAGATAAGAAAGGTGCGAGTACGGGCCTGGCTGAACGCAAAGACGCGAGCGTGGGTAAGAATATGAGCACAAGTGTAACGAAATACATTTGTGCGAGCGTAGAAAAGAAAATTGGCGCGAGCAAGATGGAAAAGCAATTAAAAGATAGAAAAATGTTCCATGTTTCTTTTTTCAAAAGTTTGTTACAAAATAACGGCGAACTCGCCGGGTAAAAACAAAAGTTTTACATTGAAAATTATGAAGTTAATGTTGGTCGATGGACGACTCTTCCTCTCTCCCGCGGTCTTCATGCTCCGGAGTCAGCGCGAACAGGTCCGGGATGACGTCCTCGATGCCGAGCTCCAGGGCATACGGGGAAAGCAGACGAGGTTGGCAATGCCCATGGAATTTTGCGGGTTGCCTCCTGTTCATTTTGAGATATCTTGCGAGTCCCAGCTCACGGAGGGGATGGAGGGAGTGCAGCTCTGATCGGCTCACAGACGTGCGCCTTGAGGAACGCGACCTCTGATTCCAGGTTGGCGTTCTGCGAGAGTAGCTGGCTCGCAGTCTCGACATCCTAAAGAAGAAAAACGTAAGTCAAGCGAAACATATAGCGAGCGAGATGGAAGTTGTGTGGAGGACATACCATTCCACCCTGAAGGCTGGTGAGTAGACCTTCCGAGATGGCCTCTTTCCCTTTGAGGCTTGCGACCTCGTCGGCGTCCGCCTTGAGCTCGCACTGGAGCTCTTTAGAATCCCTTTCTGCGGTGAGGTACCACTGAGCCACCACGTGGGATAGATCCAAGGAACGGAAGTGGGCTCGCATGGACTCGTTGACGAGCAGTCGGGACCGCAGGGCGCCGAAATGGGCTTTGTCCTCACGGCCGTATAGCCCGGAGGCGAGGAAGAACGCCTCGCCTCCAACCTTATCGCTCTCAACCCAGGAGGGGAGAAGTGAAGATCAAGAGATCTTGTTGAGGTCAGGATCCCATGCGAGCACCGGCTCGCCTAGGGCGTCAGGAAGTTTAGTGCCCAGGCCGATGTTCTTGTGGCTGATTGAATTGGTCCAGCTAGCAGCGTCCTTCAGCTCGCTGCCCTCCTGGGCAGCTTTTTGGCTCGCGGAGGGGGTGAGCGAGTCATCGACTCGCTCTGGTCCATGACCTCTTTCCCCTTTGTTTTGGAGGGGGTGTCCTAGTTCCTCTTCTTGGCAGGGGCCTTCTCGGTGAGCTGGCTCGCAGGCGGCGGCCGCTTTTTACCCTAAGTTGAGCCAGGGGTTTCTCGGCAAGCATCGGCAGCCGCGATGGCGAGAGTGCTTGAAGAGAGGGTTGCGCTCCTCGCATACGGGGGATGGATGGGAATATCCCGCTCTCCTGCAAAGGCAAAGAAACAGTTAGCGGATAGAACGAGAAGAAACTATAGGATCTTGCGAGTGCGTGTCGAACCTTCCCCTTACGGGACCAACAATATCGAGTCTACCCTCTGCCAGAGCTGGGCGACCTCGAAGTTCTTACCGTCCAACTATTGGTAGAGCTTCACGTCGTCACTGCCGAGCGAGGCAGGGGGGCAGTATATTGCATCATCCCGTTGGAGGGGGAGAAGGGGATGTTGCCGAATGGTCCTTTCACCATGACGTATTTCTGGTGCCAGTAATGAGCTTTGTTAACCGTCTCGCAGACGGTGAAATGCTGGCTTGCAAAGTGGATTGCCCATTCCTTGTACGCGCCGAAGGAGAAGACTTTGTGGAAGACGAGCAGGCTGAACTCGATCTTCTCCTCCCGCAGGTAGCAAGCGAACGTGACCACCACGGTGATCGCGTTCGACATCGGCTGGCTCTTAGAACACTGTGTAAGACCCAATTATTTTTTTGAAAACACAGGTCTTATGCCCAGAACCGCTGCTTTGCGGTGACACCAACACATGGGAAGGTCGCCATTACAAAGCGCTGATCCTGCCGGCCATATCGATCACAGAAGAAGAAAGGTATAAACAAACACTAGAAGTTCAAGTCCACAAATCACATGTTATATATATAAATGTCCACATGGTATAACTGAAATAACAAAGGTTACAATAATAAAGAGGGCTCAGGCCCTGTACATCATATCCTCACTACAAGGTCACTCGAGGAAAAAAACTACTAATCACTCACTGATCCCGAAACTGGTGCTCCTGTACTAGACTGGCCCGCCTCCGTCTGCACCGGCCTCTGGTGCTGCTGTGTCTCCTCGATCCCCTAAAATGATATAGTCCACCGACCGTTAGTCAAAAGACTAATCCAATCCACCACCCCTCCCCCAGTGACTCCTAGGCACCGTGCGGGAAGGATGAAGCAGAGGACATCAAGGGGTATAAATAATAGCAGGTGACAGGAGCATAATCAACAGGGAATGTTTCTACACTACACATGTGTATATATATAATTAAAGCAGTAAAAGAGCATAGTAAGAGCAGGTAATGAATAAGTAAATGCAGTATATAAAACATGTATATAATAGAAAAGTAAACATTGATTTATAGGAATGCCCATACAAACCTATAGACAAAGTGGTCGTTTAGCAAGGCCTATCGTATAAAGAGTCCCATAACCAATTTATACGATAGGGGTAGGGGTTGAAATGCAATGTTTATGCCATGACATACAGAGTTATGCCATTTATGCTATGTTCACACAAGTGCAACTCACACACCTCGACTCTATGCGCACAGACCTTTAGTTTCCCCTTCTTGGAGTTAGCAAGACTCCCAGGATACTCCCGTAGTGGCAAATGGAAGCGGTGGGTTGGGCCTCGCCCACCTCTAGGTTGCAATTCACACTACCTAACCTAGACCTATCGTACGCCTCAACGCAAAACTGTGGAGCATCTGCGTACTCTTACTGGCTGGACCACAAGACTTTCATGGCTAAGTGCAAATTCCACACTTGCCGAGTCAACGTATTGACGTCGGTGTGAACGACCGTCCAATACCGAAGACCCACCACCTTCATGCACATGCAAACATGTTCTACTATTTCCCGATCCATAAACTCCCCGGGCTAACCTGCCCGTCATCATAACCTTCCGATCCAATGGCTCGCCGGACCAACCCGTCTATACCAACAAGCATTACTAAGTCACAAGCTCACCAAACTAACTAGTCCGCTGCTACAACCACCGAGCCTACCGCTCGTAAGACCAAACCAACTAACCTACCGTAACCACGGGGTATGGGTGCGCGTATTATTAAGTTAATCTTGTACATCAACATATCCCTATAATTTATGGTTTATCTTGGACTTCCCGAGGATTACCCTATAAGGGGCTCGCTACGGTACTAGGAACTATAATGGGATGACACCCCAAAGCTCCCTTTCTCAAGAAACTTAGTGTTGTTGGTATCTACCCATAAGATTGCCCATCTTAACACTTCACTTGAATTGCTCTACATTTTTATGACCTTTTAAGCGGAGAGACGATCTTTCGTCTGTCCCGGACACAACTTTACCCTTAACCCACCAAGTACACTTATCAACTAAACTCCTTTCTTATGACCTCAACCTCTTCATCCTGACCATGCACACAAACTACATGCCAATTCCACTTGGTAGGCCCCTAAATACCCAAGTTTCATATGTTTACTATACGCACACAAAACTAACTATATGAAGCTAATAAGTAGAAGTACTCCAAATATTCATCCCCATGACACAAGATTATTTCTGGAGGGCTATCAGGTCTTTATAAGACTAAATCCAGAGATTCATATTTTCCCTCAACATTTTAGCATTTATTTAAATTTCTCCAATATTTTCCAAGTATGAATATGAACATGAAGTGTAAGGTATTCTCATGACATGACTCTCATAAAATTATGATAAATCTATCATTCCAAAATAACAGTAAATCCAGAGTGTCACAATTTTACAATCAGGAATTGTCCTCTAATTATAATATTGAATATTTAACCAAAATTAGAAATTAAAGAAGCAACCACTAATAATACTTGTTCAAAAATTATGGGAATATTAGCAGACATTTATATTGATCAGAAAAGTTCTCAGGCCAAATTTTAGAATTTATAAAGGCATATTATCCACTCAAATAAATATTCCAAAGGAATCCTAATATGAGCATGTTGTGAAGTAGCCTACTGATAACAACCTCCAAAAATTATATAAAAATGTACAGAGCTTTCTAGTGCTCTAAAATGTCCTATCACCAAGTTGCACATTTTTTCAGAGAGTTTTGAACCCTTAATTATATTTCTTAAGATTAAGGTAGGATAAGTGCCTTGTAAATGAAGTACTGGTTCAATCATCTAATAAATTTCACAAAAAATACCAGAGGTCTATAATATGATTATAAAGTCACTGCCAAGGTTTCATCATCATCCAAGAACATTGAGCATGTAAATGTCTCTTATAAGAAATTTTCCTAAAGGGTTTATGACCTGATTTAGGGGAAATATTTACTCCTAAAATTCTCTCAAAATTGCCTAGAGCATAATCACACCCCATGAACATATCTCCTAAATTCCATTGCCATTCTAGGGCTTTTGACCACATGGCCTTCACAAGGTTCAATATGCACCCCAAGGGGTAAAATTAGGGTCCTAGGGCATATCCACCTCTACAACACCCCATCTTACTCATAAAGGTGTTTTAGGTGATCCTAAACCAGTGGCCAATGTTTCAGCTCATGGTGATGACTTCTGACCACCATACCCCAAGATAAACACCATGCCCTAACTTTGACCCAATTTGACCTAACTTGGGTTGACAAATTACCCAACCAGATCAGTCCCAATTAGGATGAGATTTTTTCCAGGGTCATATGATAACCCTAAAAAGTACCCACCAATATTTGGAGGGCATTGGAGGTCATTTGACTCACTAAATAATTAATATTTGATTTATGAAATTATTACAAAAATCTTAGAAAAAGTTTCTCCTAAAATTCCCATCTTTGGGTATGATGTGTGGGTAGGTGTAAATAGCCTAGGTTTTAAATTTCAAGGCCATACCATTTATCAATAGAAAGACATTCAAGAATATGTGACTGTACTACCCTAGGGACCAGTCCTTGAAAAATGACTCCACGGGGACCTATAGTGCTCCTATTGGGCTGAAACAAATTTTCTCTTAAACTAGACACCAAGGGCTATGTTGAAACCAGAAACTGGTTCCTTGTGGAGCTCGGGGCCCCCAACAGGTTGGGGGGCGACTAGCACTTACTTATCCCCTGAAAAAAGTACGTCGGGGTCTCAGAACTTAACACAGACCCTTAACTCAGCAGGGAGGTCCCACCACACACCCGGAAGATCTTGAGATTGCTTCCCCTCCAGAGCCAAAGCTGAGGCCCGGGCACCTTGGAGAGCTCAGAGGAGTCTCAGCAAGGAAAGCCTAAGGAGAGAGAAGCCAAAAACTGGATCCCCCCAAAGGTGCCCTTTGGGTCTTATTTATAGTTTTTCTGAACTGGTCTACGAATAGCGGAAATCCGCCTTTTGGTTTTGCTATTTGCACCCCAATTTGGTCTGCTAACATCCAAACTCTGCTGTTCGGGGTGGCTATTTGCAGGCCTCCAGGGGCAAGAGGGTAATTCCAACTTCCTTTCCCCTGGAAGAGGGGTCTGCGAGACCAGGAATGCTTCTCGGTCTCGCCCTACTGTATGCGAGGGTTCCTATCGCCTCTGCGACCTCTGGAGTCTCGCAGAGCCCATGGCATGACACATCTCGCCGAGCACTTCGGCGAGATCGGCTCTTATACTTCTAGCTCTCGCCCTACGCCAACTGCCGAGACCACGCCCCGGCGCTCTCGCCTATGCTTTCTTGGAATGCCGCTCTGCGAGATCTAGGGGTGGATCCAGGCGAACCCTGGTTTGTACACAATCCCCGCTCTTTGCGAGTTTATCTTGAGCTCGCAAAGAATCGTCCAAACCTAGGGTGTTCGCTTGGCGACAGCTGTCTTGTCAGGAATCTTTCTGTGGGTCCCACTGCCTGGCTATAAATACCATTCGGGCTGAAGGGTGCCCTCATTTTCTTTTACTCCTCACTCTTCTGTTTACTGTAGCTATCCTTTGATGCCTCTCTCCAAAGAGATGGAAGCTCGCCTGAAAGCCTCGAAGGCTCGCGAGACAGCGATGATGTTGAAGCCCCCGGCCTGGATGGACCGTGCGTCCGCCTCCCCTGCGCCACAACTGAAGAAGGCGAAGGCTGTTCGCCGACTGGGGGATGACACTGTTGACCTCGGCTCCTCCCCCAACGAGAAACCCGTTGAGGAGGTATGGATTATTTCCTTCGGGCGAGAATACCTAACCGCCATTTTCTAAACTTCGCTCTCGCAGGCCACTAAAGCTGACAAGGGTATCGGCGGGCCCTCGAACGAACCTCTCACCACCCTTCGGGAAAATGCGAATACTGCCGGCGAGAATCCTCCCGGTACGCTGCCTGATCTCGCTGTGTCTCGCTTTAAATCTCTCTTTGATGATGCTTATTGTTCCTTCACTTTCTTTTTGTAGTTTCGCGCCATGCGACTCCAGGGGAGCAGGGTCAGCGAACTCCCTCACCCAAACACCAGGACGCGAACCTCTCGGCGCCGAACTTTAGGCTTCTTGCCAACGAGGATTCGGGTGGCTCGCGTCCGTCGGACGCCCCCTTCACCGGTACTGTGAAATACCCCCCTGGAAAGGGGAAAACTCAGCCACCTCATTATGGCATCGCCTTCGATCCTCCGCCTAACGTTTTTCGCCCTCGCACGGGTAAACCTTCTCGCCTCTGATATTCACTCCGAATTATCTTCCCTAACCTCGTGTGTGACCCTTTTTTGTCAGATGGCGAGACCCAACTTACCGACTCCGAATTCGGAGATGAAGAAACGTCCCCATTTCCAGAGCGGGTGGAAGATTTCCTAGGTGATACGCGAGACCCTGAGGTGATGAAGAAGAGAACCGCGGAGTTGTTCCAAAAGCAAAACCAGATGTTGCAAGATCTTAACATTCAGGCGAGAGTGGATAGACAGGCCGCCGAGAAGAGATACGCATCCCTGATGGATGAGTGCGACAAACTTCGTGCGACGATACCCCTGGATCCTAGCGAATGCGAGACCTCCCAAGAGACACTTATAGCGAGGATGAGAGACCACGCCCAACTGATCGAACGCGACGGTCGTGCTGCTGCTGAATTCCACAACCCCCGGAGGCCGCCGAGGAGGGGGCCGCGCGGTGGCGGTAGATGGCAGTGGTTGCCTTACTGATCTCGCGACCTTGCGTTTTCTATTTTATGAACAATTCGCTTTTGTTTGTTTATTGCAACAATTTCGCCAGACCATGGCCCTTAGTGATTCTCGCTCGCCACGAGTATCGGACAATTTATTAACTTCGGCTATTGCTCGCGGATTTATAACGCAGCTTTTCCTTTACCTTGTTCTCGCTTGCCTGTGACATTTTCGCTTGCGAATTATTTTATTCTAACCTACCCTGCAGATTGATCTCACTCGCCAATGATTGGCGAAATAACTTCATTTGGTGCGTCCCAATGATGTGACGTTTTGTCCGACTGCACCCTGGCGCTTGGGCTTCTTCCCGCCGTTTTTTCTTTTCTATAAATAGTCTCACCATTAATATCATTTACCTACCGCCTTCCTCTTCTCCCAGTTGCAGAGCTCTCGCCAGCTCTGTTCTCGCCTCCTTCTACACTTGTTCTCGCAGGTACTCGGGATGGTGAAACCCGCGAAAGAGCTTCCCGAGGCCGAAGGCCGGCTGAAGTGTTCCTGGGCCTATTGCGAGCATGACTTCTTCCACTGTAATATGAGCGAGGAAGAATACCTTTCCTCCATCGCCGATTACGTCCCCTCCGATTTCACCGCCCGCCGGCCTGAGAAGGGCGAGGTGATTAACACCTTACGGGCCGACGAGATTGCCATCCCCATCGCGCACTTCGCGGTGGGCCTGCGACTTCCCCTCTGGCCCGAGGTTCGCCAGGTATACTTCCTTCCCACCTTCATCATTTTCGCGAGACTGATCTCGCTCGCTACATTTTTTCTTTACTTGCGGTTTTTCAGGTTCTCCGGCACTATGGAGTTGTTCTTGGCCAGCTCACCCCCAACGCGATGGCGATAATCGTGGGGTTCGCTTGCTTCCTCCGCGAGGAGCGGATTGAGTTCAGCCTTTCGGTTTTCCGGAAGCTGTTCTCCTTCCGTGCCTATTCTGAGGGCACGGTCTACTTCGTAGGGTCGGGCTTCAAGGTCGTCGAGACCGTAAACAAAGCTCATTTCTGGGCCCAGAAGTTCCTCCTGGTAAAGGGGAACTTCGGCAACATCCCGATCTCGCCAATCCAGTACAACGACACCGTCTACCGTCCTCCCCCTCTCGGCGGTCACGATGCCGACCTCTGCCTGTTTTTTCAGAAGAAGAACTTCGAGGTAGGCCATCTCCGCCGGAACGTCGACATTCTTCCACCGGTGCTCCCCGGGGAAGGTAAAGATCTCGCCTCCATTATCCGCTTTATATTGGTTCTCGCTATTCTCCCTAACACAATTCTTAAACAGGTGAGCGAGACATTCCCCTCCACCCACCTTACGCGAGCAACATCAAACCCTCTGCTGACTTCGCTCTCACCACGATGGGGGCGGCGGCCTGCCGAGAAGATCATCCCCCCCCCCTGCGGCTGCCTCCAAGAAAAGGATGGAGGCCTCGGGAAGCAAGCCTTCCCGCCAACCCACTTCAAAGAAGCCGAAGATAGGCGCGAGCCCGCGCGCCTCTGTGAAGGGAAAGCGCCCTGCCGAGTCCTCGACTCCCGGGGTCGATGCTTCCTCGCACCCCGAGGTTCGGGAAGTCGAACCAACCGAGGTTGCTACCAGGACCCCGGCAATGCCTATTCCAACGAAGCACCCACACTTCGGCCTTGGGGTGCGGGCCAAGGATGGGACCGGCGAGCGCTTAGTGCGCTGGAGGGAGGAGGCCAACCGGGTCGACGTCTCCTCTGTTCTTCCCACTTGGGTGGAGATGGATGAGGTGACCTCCCACGCCTTCAATCTATCCTATGTCTTATATGGCCGCGAGGACGCCGCGGCCTATACAGAAGCGACCGCCCGGGGTCTCGCTTATGAGAGCGCGAGGTCCCAGTTGCGGTCAGTGGAACTCGCCCACATGACGGGCCGCAGGTGCCTGGAGCTGGAGAACGAGTGCACCGAGCTCGCCGAGGCCCTCAAGGTCTCGCAGGCGAAAGTGGGTGATCTCGCGGACAAGTTAGCCTCCGCCGAGACCGGAGTGGTGAGTCATTTATCAACCCTGCTTCTCCCTTTTTTCCTACTTTCTCTTTACGCGTTTTTTGCTTCCAGGAGGCCGAGATGGCTAGGTTGTCGGATGCTCGGGTCCTGAGCTTGGAGGGTGAGGTTGCCGCGTTGAAAGCTCTCAATCGTGATCTCACTCGGGCTGCCCTTCCCCCCTCTCCTCGCCGGTTAAAGGAAGAGAGGCGCGATCGCGACGAAGCACTACGCGTGGAGTCGACGAACGCGGCACGCTTCGTCTTTCAGGCCATGAAAGGTGATGGGTTGCTGGTTGCCGAGACCGAGAGCGTGTCGGTCGAGGATATCGTGCCGGAGCTCTTCCGGCCGCTTCCGCCAGTGAAGGATGATGATGACGACGAGGAGTTTTTTGCCGAGGACTAGAGAGCGCAACTCCTGTTTTTATTTGTCGTAAATTTTGGGGCTGGCGAGATCGCCGCCCATTTGTAACTAAACTCTTCTCTTGAATGGAAATTTTGTGCATCGCTTCCTTTTTTCACTTAGCCTTCCTTAGATTTTATTTTCATACTAGTTTATCTTATATCTGCCGAGGACCCCCCTTCTCGCCCGGCGAGAGGTCGTCCCCTCATTTTCTAAACGTTTCGGAGACCAAACATTTTCTCTTTGTTACCATACTGCCGAGGACCCCCCTTCTCGCCCGGCGAGAGGTCGTCCCCTCATTTTCTAAGCGTTTCGAAGACCAAACATTTTCTCTTCGTTAACATACTACCGAGGACCCCCCTTCTCGCCCGGCGAGAGGTCGTCCCCTGATGAGTCCTGATTATATACACCTTCATGGACTCATCCGGGCCATTATTTAGTCAATATCACGCACTTTAGCCTTATTATAGTTTATAATTGATAACCCATGCTAGGTGCACATTTTGGCCCACTTTGGTGTGTTTTCGTGTTTATTTCCTTTCATAGTACTCATATGTTGTTAAGTGCCACTTTCGGTGGCTAGTTCTGTGTTTGTGCTGGAATAGGAGGCGTGCAAGTGTTTCCGGTGCAATTCTGCACAGGAACACTGCGCACGATCACTTGTTCTAGTGCGCACGACCACTGGTCGTGCGCCACTGATCGTGCGCACTTAGCCCCTTTTTACGAGTTCTGTCTGGTGCAGTGCGCACGCCCATCAACTCCAGTGCGCACGACCACCGGTCGTGCGCCACTGTCCGTGCGCACTTAATAGTAATTTTATGAGTTCTGTCTCACCTATTGCGCACGACCACCGACGCTAGTGCGCACGATCAACGGTCGTGCGCCACTCGTGCGAGCATTTTATTTTATAATTTCATCTCTTGCAGGTTCTGTCCAGGCAGTGCGCACGATCGCAGGATTCCAGTGCGCACGACCACTGGTCGTGCGCCAATGATCGTGCGCAGTGTTTAATCCAGCGCCTATTTAAGCGCCTGTTGCGATTTTAGGGCGGATTATTCATTCCGGGAGCGGGATTTCTGTTCCGTACGCCGCCGACCGCCCCCTTGGATCGCCCCTACTTCATCTCCTACGCAAGGGGAAGCTTCCTCGGTCCATTCCTAGACATCCTCCATCGCCCGTGAGTGTTCTCCATCATCCGCAAGCCTCCAAGCAATCATTTTCGCTTTCCGCCCGGTGAGAAGAAGAAGAGACCTTGAGTCGAAGACGACGGAGCACGTAGGGAGATTGTGACAGCCCTCTACGCCGGAAGCATCGTCCGCCCGAGTCCGGAGGTAGCCCGACAACCTACCATTCCGGCCGTGAACGGCCGCTAGTCTTCACCGCCGGTTATCTCCTTCCTCTTTCCTTGATTGTACCCCTTTGAATCTTTTACTAAATGAATATTGTGATATTTACTTGATGAGAATGAATGTTTCTGAGTTCTTATTCATGGGTTGGTTGTGATTCACCACGTTCAAGCGCACTCACTCACACACGCACGCAAGGCGTTTGCTCCGTGTTGGCAAGAGCTAATGACGGTTGTGAAGAGGTGTTTGCGACCCTCACTCTCTCGCGCCCGAGTCCACTTCATTCGCCTCACGAAGCACGGCATCGCGGCCGTTGCATCCACCTCACGTTGCGAAGCGGTGTTCTCGACCCGCATCTCTTTTATTGTTGTTAAAATTAGGAAAACCAACCAAAAACCCCTTGTTGTGTTTGTGAAACGCTTGTGTAACAATATTCACTGCACGATTCGATCACCCATCCTGCATTCCTCAAGAGACCGACATCCGGGGATATTATTCTCCACAATTATTACTTGACAGCGACCGGTGCACTTGCCGACGCGCATCAAGTTTTTGGCGCCGTTGCCGGGGAATGCAGACGTGATGAATTCGTCTGTGTGAAGCTTTGTTGCACAAGAATTTCCCTTTCTTTCACCTCTTTTGTTCACCTCTGTATTCGCAGCATGACCTCCATTCAGGAATGCATCTACCATGGAAGCTTAAACGATTTAAGGGATCAAGCAAAAAGGAACAATCATGACTTTGGGATCTCCGCCGACGTCATTGAGTACATGTATGGGAACTGCAAGTTCAGCGGAGATGAGCATGAAGATGCGGGGCAACACATGCGGGATTTCTTAGACATCTATTACACTTGTATTTTCAGTGGAGTTGAAAATGACCCACAGAAGATTCTGGCATTTTCATTCTCCATGCACAAAAAAGCCAAAAGCTGGTATTGGGATACCCGGAAACGAGAGGTGATCACATGGAAACAACTCGAAGGGAGATTTTTACAAGAGTTTCAACATCGTACTCAAGCCTTGGATAAGTACAGGGAACTCATGACCTTTGAACAAGGGAAGGAGGAGACGTTAGACAATGCTTGGGAACGTTTCCAGTCCCTGCATAGGGGTTGTTACCGTGGTGATCTCTCGGAAGCTTTCTTAATTCAGATTTTTTATTTTGGAGTGCGGGAGAAATTCCGTCTTCTATTTGATGTGGCAGCCGGTGGGGCCCTGTTTAATAAATCGGGGAAGGACGCATGGGAAGTGGTCGTGAATATTGTTCACACCAGTCAGCATTGGAGTCATGTCATTTGCTCCACAAGTACTGCTGCAGTTAATGCCGTGACGCTCAAGGGAGCAGCGAATTTGGTGCCGCCTGATCAACCAGAACAGTTAGCAACCTTGGTGGTTGGGGTATTGAACAAAATGAATGACCAATCAGTCGCAATCCAACAGCTTCGCTCTACTATTGGGACTCTTTCTGATGTTGTTTCTGGACTTGCAATTCAGCATCCTGAGTCAGTAAATACCATGCGATTGAGAAGTGGGAGAAGTGTAGACAATCCCCCTCGACCGGAACCGCTTGCGGTTTCCACTGACAAGCCTAATGAAGACATCCACGAGAAGCCGACTCAGATTCATTTCGAGCCACACCCCGTGAGTGAGGCACAACCCTCGAAAAGCGCTGCTCACCCCCCATTTCCCCACAGGCTGCGCAACGAGAAATCCGAGAAGCAATTCCACAGATTCTTGGAAGTAATGAAAGGAGTGCAAGTGAGCATACCACTCATTGAAGCTATCTCTCAAATGCCGGGCTACTCCAAGTTTTTGAAAGACTTGATCTCGAAGCGGAAGCAGTTGGAGGGTCTCAAAACTATCGACCTCACCGAGGAGTGCTCCGCCATTGTTTCCAATTTACCCACAAAGTGCAAGGATCCGGGCAGCTTCACGATCCCTTGCAGGATTGGCCAGCACCGTTTCAGCCAGGCACTCTGTGACTTGGGGGCATCAATCAACTTGATGCCACTCTCTATCTTTCGTGAACTTGGTGCTGGTATCTTGAAGCCAACACAGGTAATGCTGCAACTCGCTGATCGGTCGATCAAGAAGCCATCAGGAATTGTCGAGGACCTTACAATCATTGTAAACGGTCTCGCTTTCCCAGCTGATTTTATCATTCTCGACATGAAGGTCGATACAAATGTACCCATTATCTTGGGGCGGCCCTTTCTGGCTACTGCTCGTGCTATTATTAATGTGGAGCAGGGGGAGCTCACTCTAAGACTGGGGGAGGATGCTATATCGTTCAATGTCCATAGCCCTTCGCAACTCTTTGAAATAACGGAGTGTGAGCCAGCAGAGGCACTTGAAGAATTCGATGGTCAGAACGATGTGGAGTTGGATGACCGCGAGGTGTGTTGGCAGCACAAAGACAAGGAGGAGGAGGGTGTTCACTCAAACCAGCCCGATTTGGCACATTCAATTGGAGAGCCCTCCAACGTTTCTGCTGATCCATACCCTTGTTCGGCTCTCAAACAACTTCCGGACTCTCTCAAGTATGTCTTTCTTGGAGAAACAAACACGCATCCGGTGATTATCTCGGCAGCCCTCTCCGCTGCTGATAAGTAATAAAATATATGTATTTTTGGTATAAGTATTAGTATAGTTTTAATTAATATTGTGAATTTTCTATGTAAATTAATGAATAAATTGCTTCTTTATTATTTCTGGTTTCTAACTTAGTTTTATTTTTGTTTTTGCAATTTTTTGCAAAATTTTCACAGGTCACGCCCTCAGACACGCCCGTGACCAAGGGCGTGTAATTTTAAAGATCAAATATCAACGGGATGGCTCAATTCAGATCAAATCCCGACAAGTTGATCAAGTCACGCCCGTGACTCTACAAGTCACGCCCGTGTTCCAGCAGAGTCACGCCCGTGAGCCGCCAGCGCATCACGTCTCGAAGCCGCACCCATGCTGCCGACATCAGCCACCCATAGTCACGCCCGTGACTCACCAAGTCACGCCCGTGACATACCAAGTCACGCCCGTGTGCAGCCATGTTTGACGGCCAGACCTTCCAGAAGGCGGCGAATACAGCCGAGCAAATGTCACGCCCTAAGTCACGGCCGTGACATTCAAGTCACGCCCGTGACCTAGGGCGTGTAAAACTCAAATTTTCCCTATAAATAGAGGGGCTCGGCTGAAGTTATTTTCATCCAAATTTTGAGTGGTTTTTGTTGTATTGTGAGTTCTTTTGAGTGATTGTGAGCTTCTCTTCTGCATTTCAGTTTAAGTTCGTTTGTAGTTTTTTCGTCTACCTAGTCTAGTTGTAATGCTGATTTCAGAAATAAAATGATGTTTTTCTCATTTGGATCATCTTCTTTTTATTAATGTTAGTGTGTGTGCGTGTATGAGTTTAGCTTTATTGCTTTCATAATTTAGTTTTGTTGCTTTTATAGTTAGTTTTATTGCTTTCATAATCTAGGTTTACTGTTTTCATAGCTTAGATTTACAAGCTTTCATAAAATAGTTTTATCGTTTTCTTTTTCGCCTTATTTTATCGCTTTCATTTTAAACGCTTTCTTTTTCAATTTCTTTTAGAGTGTGTGCGTGTATGAGATAGTATTTTCCTTTTTTGTAGCTTAGTTTTTATTTCAGTCTTTATATAACTGCTATATACCACCCCCTTCTCAAATAAGAGGCTAATTTACTTTAGCACTTATTTAAGTCGGTTGGGATGGATATTATTTCTGCACCTTTATAAGTCTTTTCATTTCTATACCACCCCCTTCTCAAATAAGAGGCTAATTTACTTTAGCACTTATTTAAGTCGGTTGGGATGGATATTATTTCTGTACCTTTATAAGTCTTTTCATTTCTATACCACCCCCTTCTTAAATAAGAGGCTAAGAACTTTTTAGCACTTGTTTAAGGTGGTTGGGACGGATATTATTACTGTTTTTATATAAGTCTTTTTATTTCCTTTTTATCCGCTTATATCCGCTTTAATTATCAAACATGTATTTTTCAACCGATAATGCCGTCTCCATTCCGATGAGTGGCTAATTTCCTTTAGCGCACGACGTCGAAGAGCATTGGGACACAAAAATAGTTTTTCTATAAAAATTAAAACATCTCTTTCTAAAATAATTAACGCTTAAGGTTTACCCGAGAATTACGTTGAGTGGAGCCACATAATCGATGTGTGGTTTTCATTTCCGTTTTCGTACCTAGTTAGCCGAGAGGCTCGTGTGTGCGGACTGATCACTCACGGGTAAAGAGAAGTGCGCTCTACCCTCGAGAGAGGACGAGGTAACTCTTCCGAATTGGAAATAAAAACCCAATAGCGGGGTTCGCAACATAAAGCGAGTATTAAGAACATTCGATTGTAGAACGAGAGTTCGGTCGAATATTCATAATCTCAGGTGGGCGTACCCTCGAGAGAGGAGCGTTCATAATTATGGAACCTCCACGGCCAAGTCATCTTAATATTTTGAAAAGTCATCACTTTTAATTCTACGAAAAATCTATTTTCGTCTCAAGGTAATTCGACGTCGCGCGCTATATTTCTCATCACTTAGAACTCTAGTAAATCGCTTAAATCATCTTTCGCATTTTATCATTTAGAACTCTAGTTAAATCAACTAAAAATATTATTCCGATAAAATAATAGTTCGTCCCTCGAAGTAGCATAATCAACACGACCCGCGGAAATATACGATCCCGATATTTTCTAAAAATATCCTGTATTACTTGCGATAAGGTATACTTGCCTTTATCAAATGATTAATTTGGACTAAAAATTCAAACACAGCTTTTCAAACTCATTTAGTGCAAAACTCTCCTTTTCTACTATTCAATTCAATAGAATTCGGCATTGTAGCCGAAGCGTAATTGTCAATATTCCGAAAGAAGAAAAAGATCGTTACTTCTATCCTTCGATAGGATAACGGTTAATTTCTCAAAGTAGGAGTACTTGCGAGACTCTTCGAAAATATCCGCCAATTCTAAACTCTTAATATAAAGGTTATCTTTTATTTATAAAACAAAAAGAAGAAGCCCAAGTAATCATCAAGTTTTTGGCGCCGTTGCCGGGGACCTTTGTGTTGTTATTTGAAAGTAGGAACTGCTATTAATTTTATTCCTTATCTATATATTACAAAAAAAAAGGGCACAAAAAAAAAAGAGGTTACAAAACTAATAAAAAAAAATTATATAAATATAAAAACTTATATTATATTAAAAAAAAAATATAATAATAATAAAACAGAAAATCCAAAAATATTGTTTTTTAATTTATGACCCGAGGAAACTCCTCGGACGATTCGACTATTCCTTTTGACCCCGAAATCGAGCGCACTCTTCGTGAGCGCATCCGATCTCGTGATCAAAACTTACTCGAAACCCCCGAAGAGTCAATCAGAGATACTGTAAATATGGGCGATCCAATTCCAAATGCGGCCCCGGCCCGGACCATGGCATATTATGCCCGGCCGAATTTGGAAGATACAGGATCCAGTATTACTCGCCCGACAGTTAATAATAATAATTTTGAAATAAAATCCAGCATAATTCAAATGGTACAACAGTCGATTCAGTTCGACGGTTTGCCAGATGAGGACCCAAATCAGCACCTTTCAAACTTTTTAGAAATATGCGACACCTTTAAAATTAATGGCGTCACTGATGACGCCATTCGTTTACGCTTATTTCCATTTTCGCTACGGTCAAAGGCCAAATCATGGTTGACTTCTCTTCCGAGAGGGTCCATAACCACGTGGGCCCAATTGACGGAATTTTTCTTAACTAAGTATTTTCCTCCGTCAAAAACCGCAAAACTACGCACGGATATCACATCCTTTGTGCAATTCGATTCCGAGTCTCTTTATGAGACTTGGGAGCGTTTTAAGGAATATTTGCGTAGGTGTCCTCATCACGCGCTACCAACTTGGCTACAGGTCCAAACGTTTTATAATGATTTAAATTTTTCTACACGGCAGATGATTGATACGGCTTCCGGGGGAACGTTAAACAACAAAACCCCAGAGACCGCTCAAGCTCTGATCGACGAAATGGCCATGAATGCGTACCAATGGAACGTGCCAAGGTCGCGTCCTACTAAACCGGCTGGTCTTTTTGAAGTGGACGCCACTACTTTCTTAGCCTCACAGGTAGAGCGGCTAAGTAAGCAGGTGGCAGAGATGACTGTTTCCTCCTCCACTCCCGCTTGGAATAATAATAATAATAATAATAACGTAATCGAAGAATCGGTGGATTACCTCGGTAATCCGGTTAGGCCCCCCTTCAACCCTAATAACAACCCGTATAGTAATACTTATAATCTAGGTTGGAGGAGCCACCCTAATTTCTCCTGGAGCAATCCTAACAATGCTCAGAGGCCCCCAAATATGAATCCTCAGGGATTTCCGCAAGGATTTCCGCAGGGATTCCAGCCTCCTCCTCCAAGACCTTCGCCGCTCGAAGATATTTTGTCTAAGTACATCGCGTCCAACGATTCAAATATCCGGAATCTTACCGGATCGATTAAAAGCTTGGAAAACCAGGTTGGACAACTTGCAAAGATGGTCTCCGAGCGGCCATACGGAGCTTTACCAGGGAATACAGAGCCAAACCCAAGGGAAAATGCCAACGCTATAACCCTTCGAAGCGGCAAGGAGGTCGTCTCCCCATTGCGGGTTGAGCCTAAGGTATGCATTTCGCCTCCGACCCCTCCACCCTCTTCTTCGATTCTAATTGCTCCAGCTTCTCCGGTTGTGCCAAATGTTTCAAGTCCTCGAATTCCTTACCCGTCTAAAATTAATAAAGAGAAGGAGGACGAAAATTATCAAAAATTTTTGCGTATTTTAAAACAAATTCAAATAAACGTCCCCTTCTGCGAGGCACTCTCCCAAATGCCGAAATATGCGAAATATCTTAAAGAGTTGCTTTCTAATAAAAAGCGACTCGAGGATGTTTCGCGTGTTTCCCTTAATGCGGAATGTTCGGCTGTTCTCCTTAACAAATTGCCGCCAAAACTAAACGACCCGGGACGGTTCTCCATCCCGTGTCTCTTTGGCAATATGTTAATAAAGTACGCTCTTGCAGACTTAGGCGCCAGCATCAATTTGATGCCTTTTTCTCTTTTCAAAAAACTCAATTTAGGCGTCCCGAGTCCGACAAAAATGAGCATCCAACTCGCGGATCGCTCGGTAAAGTACCCAATCGGGGTAGCGGAAGATGTTCTGGTCATGGTTGACAAGTTTATCTTCCCGGTAGACTTTGTCATCCTGAACATAGAGGAGGACGTCGAGGTACCCATCATCCTCGGTCGCCCCTTTCTCGCAACCTCCCGTGCGTTAATCGATGTCAGTAACGGTCGCCTCCTCCTTCGAGTTGGAGACGACGAAGTTACTTTACATATCAACCCCTCCATGCGGAACTCACTATCGAATGATGATTCCTGTTTCAATTTGGAATCCGCGTTTGTGGACGAGTGTTCTTCTCTTTCAGAATTGCTATCCTTAATGATAGACGATTCGGATCTGGCGAATCAACCTCCTTTAGAAGAATTACCGCCAGATTCGCCTTTCGAGCCTTTCAACTCGAAAGATTTAAAAATCTCCACTTCCTACGAAGAACCTCCGGTCTTGGAGCTTAAGCAACTCCCCGACCATCTAAAATATGCTTTTCTAGCCGCGAACTTAAAGCTTCCGGTTATAATATCTTCTACTTTAACTGATTCAGAAACATCCGAATTGGTTGAAGTTTTATCTAAACATCGCCGTGCAATTGCATGGCAAATTTCCGATATCAGGGGAATTAACCCCTCATTCTGCTCCCACAAAATTTTTCTCGAAGAAAACCCCCGCAAAACAATTCAGCCTCAACGACGACTTAACCCGAACATGCGGGAAGTCGTTAAGACTGAAATTATTAAACTCCTTGATGCGGGGATTATCTATCCTATTTCCGACAGTACGTGGGTAAGCCCCGTACAAGTCGTCCCGAAAAAGGGCGGTATAACGGTCGTGGCAAACACGAATAATGAATTAATCCCAACTCGTACTATTACGGGTTGGAGGGTGTGCATCGACTACAGAAAACTAAACGATGCCACCAGAAAAGACCACTTTCCGTTACCGTTTATTGATCAAATCTTAGAGCGTCTCTCCGGTCACCCTTTTTATTGCTTCCTTGATGGTCTCTCGGGATTTTTCCAAATCCCTATTTCACCCGAGGACCACGAAAAAACGACTTTTACTTGCCCTTTCGGCACCTTCGCATATCGGAGGATGCCGTTTGGCCTCTGTAACGCGCCAGCTACATTCCAAAGATGTATGCTGGCAATATTTGGCGAGCTAGTAGAAGACATAATGGAAGTCTTCATGGATGACTTCTCCGTCTTTGGAAACTCTTTTAAAAATTGTTTAAAAAATTTAGATAGAGTCCTCCAACGGTGCGAGGAGACAAACTTAGTCTTGAACTGGGAGAAATGCAACTTCATGGTCCGAGAGGGTTTAGTCCTCGGCCATAAAATTTCTTCCAAGGGGATGGAGGTCGATAAGGCCAAAGTCGCTATAATTGAACAACTTCCTGTTCCTTCGAACGTCAAATCAATTAGAAGTTTTCTTGGCCACGCAGGTTTTTATCGGCGGTTCATTCAAGATTTTTCAAAAATAACCAAACCGCTAACTCACCTCCTGGAAAAAGATTCCCCATTCATTTTTGACACGGCCTGCGTAGAGGCGTTTAATTTTATTAAAAAGCAACTTATCAATTCTCCAATTCTGGTGGCGCCAGATTGGTGTCTTCCGTTTGAGATTATGTGCGACGCGAGCGATATCGCAGTAGGAGCTGTCTTAGGCCAACGCGTAAATAAATATTTTCATCCAATATATTACGCTTCTCGCACACTCAATGCCGCACAGGCTAACTACACCACAACGGAAAAGGAACTTCTCGCCGTCATCTTTGCTTTTGATAAATTCCGACCCTACGTAACCCTTTCACATGTAATCGTTTTCACTGATCACTCCGCCTTGAAATATCTTTTGGCCAAAGTTGATGCTAAGCCTCGCTTACTTCGATGGATCCTCCTTTTACAGGAATTTGACTTAGAGATCCGGGATAAGAAGGGGGCTGAAAATTTAGCAGCCGACCACCTCTCACGTTTAGAACACCCCGTCGCAGAAGCGCTCGTCGAACCCGAAATAGACGATCGATTTCCTGAGGAGCGCCTTTTCATCATAAATAATACCAAAACTTCTTCTACCCCTTGGTTCGCAGATTACGCGAACTATTTAGTCGCGCGGGTCCTTCCAAAAGATTTTTCGACTCAGCAGAAGAAGAAATTCTTCTCTGACTTTAAAAACTACTTTTGGGAGGACCCCTTTCTCTTTCGAGTCTGCGCAGACCAAGTGATACGAAGGTGTGTTTCCAGCGAGGAGGGTGCGCAAATATTGCGACACTGCCATGAGGGGCCGGCTGGAGGGCATTATCAAGCCAACCGGACCGCGCGGAAAGCGTTAGAGTCAGGCTTTTATTGGCCCACTCTCTTTAAGGATGCTCACACTTTTGTGAGTATATGCGATAGCTGCCAGCGGTCGGGTAACATCTCCCGTCGTGACGAGATGCCCCAAAATTTTTATTTAGAATGCGAAATTTTCGATTTGTGGGGCATAGACTTTGTAGGCCCCCTACCTCCTTCTTTTAATAATCGCTATATCTTAGTGGCGGTCGACTATGTATCTAGGTGGGCGGAAGCGCAAGCTCTGCCCACCAATGATGCGCGAGTCGTCGTCCATTTTCTAAAAAAATTATTTTCTCGCTTTGGCACGCCCCGTGCAATAGTAAGTGATAGGGGCACGCACTTCTGCAATGCCCAGTTTTCAAAAATTTTATCTAAATACGGCGTCACGCATAAGCTCGCCACCGCCTATCACCCCCAAACGAGCGGCCAAGTAGAGGTAGTAAATCGCGAGATAAAACGCATTCTGGAAAAAACAGTCTCTTTAAATAGGAAGGATTGGTCCTCAAAACTCGACGACGCGTTATGGGCGTATCGTACGGCATACAAGACCGCTATCGGTTGTACGCCCTATCGATTAGTCTACGGCAAAGCGTGCCATTTACCGGTAGAATTAGAACACCGCGCTTTTTGGGCCTTAAAATTTTTAAATCTCGATTCGAACTTAGCCTCCGAGAATAGGAAATTCCAACTCAATGAACTCGATGAATGGCGTGCGAACGCTTATGAAAGTAATAAATTTTATAAGGAGCGTTCTAAGTTCTACCACGATCGAAAAATTAAATTTCCAAAAACTTTCGCGCCGGGCGATCTTGTCCTTCTTTATAATTCACGTCTTCGTCTTTTTCCGGGTAAGCTCAAATCCCGCTGGTCCGGCCCCTTTGCAGTCAAAGAGGTTTGGCCGTATGGGACCGTTCTTATCTCTCACCCCGAAAAAGGCGATTTTAAAGTCAACGGCCACCGTTTAAAACTATATCTTGCGGGCGATCCGGTGGACGGACACACAGAATCTTTAACCCTCCCCAATTTATAATCTCACCACGCCAAATGCGTCAAGCTACGCGACGGTAAACAAAGCGCTCGTGGGAGGCACCCCATATTTATCTAATATTTTTATTATGCTTTTTCTCTATTTTTGCAGGGTTTCTTCCGACCCCGCCAGCTTTACTTCAGGGAAGCCTTTTTGCTTCCTTTTTCCTTTTGTATATATTGCATTGTTATTTTCCCTTCTTCATACTTACATTACAACATTGGGGACAATGTTGGGTTTTACGTATGGGGGTGTATTTCCCGTTTTCAAAAAAAAAAAAAAAATAATAATAATAATAATAATATGTATTTTTTGTAGTTGACAAAAACAAAAAAAAACAAAAACACAAAAAAACAAAAACAAAAAAAAAAAAGAAAAAAAAAAAAAAAAGAAAAAAAAAAAAAAAACTCCAAAAATAATAAACCCTACTTTACTTTTATTCTTAAAGCACTTAGTTTCGAGAGTATATGTTTGTGGATTTTCATAATCGCTAGTTTTACTATTTGTTTGTTTATCTAAGATCGATAGATTTAAACGTTCGGGGTTAAGTTTTAAAGAATATCTTGTGTTTTTAATTTAAATAGAGGCTTTGTTATCAAGCACTACTTCTACTAGCTAAAATAGAGACATGTGTATTATGTTAGCAAAACAGCTTTAGACTGCAATTATCCCTATTTTATGTCTTCAGGAATCTAGGAATATTCAACTTACTAAGGTTGCTCTCAAAACTTTTTTTTATTATTCTAGAATTTCTCTTGAAAACCCCTTGTATACACCAATTTAGCATGGCAAAAACACAAAAAGAAGAAAAAAAAAAAAAAAAAAAGATCTTATGTCAATGGGAATACAAAAATTCCGTAAACATAGGCACCCAATATTTGTTAAAAGAAATCCTATGTCAATGGGAATTGCAAATTCCGTAAACACAGGCATTGGGTTAATTAAAAAGGTCAATTTTCCCTCGTCCCTCGTACACCAACGATGGGAGTCAAAGGAAACTTTATAAGAGGGGTGAGATGATACAATTCATCACCCCTAATCCAAGTACTCTTCTATTTGCCAAGGCTTTTTACCCCCTTTTCCCTTAACCAAATTATTGTTTCTAGTTTTAATTCAAAAAATCATTTGAGAGCATAATTAGTAACTTATATTTTTCCTTTATGTTTCTTTAAACAAAGGTTATTATAATTTCGATCTAATCTCGTTTACTAATGATTGCAATTTTGTTTGCTATTTGGTTAATTAAGAAGTCTTTTGGCCAGGACATTTCTTCTACTTAAATCATTTGCATAATTTAGGACTTAACTCTTATTACTCCGAATTTTTATTTTTCAGTCTCTTATGATTAAAATAAAACGATAGCCAAAAATTAGAACTTATGTTAATCCCGTATAGATCTCTCTTACTTTTGCCCTGGAATAGCAAAAGCTTAAGTATGGGGGTATTTGATAAGTAATAAAATATATGTATTTTTGGTATAAGTATTAGTATAGTTTTAATTAATATTGTGAATTTTCTATGTAAATTAATGAATAAATTGCTTCTTTATTATTTCTGGTTTCTAACTTAGTTTTATTTTTGTTTTTGCAATTTTTTGCAAAATTTTCACAGGTCACGCCCTCAGACACGCCCGTGACCAAGGGCGTGTAATTTTAAAGATCAAATATCAACGGGACGGCTCAATTCAGATCAAATCCCGACAAGTTGATCAAGTCACGCCCGTGACTCTACAAGTCACGCCCGTGTTCCAGCAGAGTCACGCCCGTGAGCCGCCAGCGCATCACGTCTCGAAGCCGCACCCATGCTGCCGACATCAGCCACCCATAGTCACGCCCGTGACTCACCAAGTCACGCCCGTGACATACCAAGTCACGCCCGTGTGCAGCCATGTTTGACGGCCAGACCTTCCAGAAGGCGGCGAATACAGCCGAGCAAATGTCACGCCCTAAGTCACGGCCGTGACATTCAAGTCACGCCCGTGACCTAGGGCGTGTAAAACTCAAATTTTCCCTATAAATAGAGGGGCTCGGCTGAAGTTATTTTCATCCAAATTTTGAGTGGTTTTTGTTGTATTGTGAGTTCTTTTGAGTGATTGTGAGCTTCTCTTCTGCATTTCAGTTTAAGTTCGTTTGTAGTTTTTTCGTCTACCTAGTCTAGTTGTAATGCTGATTTCAGAAATAAAATGATGTTTTTCTCATTTGGATCATCTTCTTTTTATTAATGTTAGTGTGTGTGCGTGTATGAGTTTAGCTTTATTGCTTTCATAATTTAGTTTTATTGCTTTTATAGTTAGTTTTATTGCTTTCATAATCTAGGTTTACTGTTTTCATAGCTTAGATTTACAAGCTTTCATAAAATAGTTTTATCGTTTTCTTTTTCGCCTTATTTTATCGCTTTCATTTTAAACGCTTTCTTTTTCAGTTTCTTTTAGAGTGTGTGCGTGTATGAGATAGTATTTTCCTTTTTTGTAGCTTAGTTTTTATTTCAGTCTTTATATAACTGCTATATACCACCCCCTTCTCAAATAAGAGGCTAATTTACTTTAGCACTTATTTAAGTCGGTTGGGATGGATATTATTTCTGCACCTTTATAAGTCTTTTCATTTCTATACCACCCCCTTCTCAAATAAGAGGCTAATTTACTTTAGCACTTATTTAAGTCGGTTGGGATGGATATTATTTCTGTACCTTTATAAGTCTTTTCATTTCTATACCACCCCCTTCTTAAATAAGAGGCTAAGAACTTTTTAGCACTTGTTTAAGGTGGTTGGGACGGATATTATTACTGTTTTTATATAAGTCTTTTTATTTCCTTTTTATCCGCTTATATCCGCTTTAATTATCAAACATGTATTTTTCAACCGATAATGCCGTCTCCATTCCGATGAGTGGCTAATTTCCTTTAGCGCACGACGTCGAAGAGCATTGGGACACAAAAATAGTTTTTCTATAAAAATTAAAACATCTCTTTCTAAAATAATTAACGCTTAAGGTTTACCCGAGAATTACGTTGAGTGGAGCCACATAATCGATGTGTGGTTTTCATTTCCGTTTTCGTACCTAGTTAGCCGAGAGGCTCGTGTGTGCGGACTGATCACTCACGGGTAAAGAGAAGTGCGCTCTACCCTCGAGAGAGGACGAGGTAACTCTTCCGAATTGGAAATAAAAACCCAATAGCGGGGTTCGCAACATAAAGCGAGTATTAAGAACATTCGATTGTAGAACGAGAGTTCGGTCGAATATTCATAATCTCAGGTGGGCGTACCCTCGAGAGAGGAGCGTTCATAATTATGGAACCTCCACGGCCAAGTCATCTTAATATTTTGAAAAGTCATCACTTTTAATTCTACGAAAAATCTATTTTCGTCTCAAGGTAATTCGACGTCGCGCGCTATATTTCTCATCACTTAGAACTCTAGTAAATCGCTTAAATCATCTTTCGCATTTTATCATTTAGAACTCTAGTTAAATCAACTAAAAATATTATTCCGATAAAATAATAGTTCGTCCCTCGAAGTAGCATAATCAACACGACCCGCGGAAATATACGATCCCGATATTTTCTAAAAATATCCTGTATTACTTGCGATAAGGTATACTTGCCTTTATCAAATGATTAATTTGGACTAAAAATTCAAACACAGCTTTTCAAACTCATTTAGTGCAAAACTCTCCTTTTCTACTATTCAATTCAATAGAATTCGGCATTGTAGCCGAAGCGTAATTGTCAATATTCCGAAAGAAGAAAAAGATCGTTACTTCTATCCTTCGATAGGATAACGGTTAATTTCTCAAAGTAGGAGTACTTGCGAGACTCTTCGAAAATATCCGCCAATTCTAAACTCTTAATATAAAGGTTATCTTTTATTTATAAAACAAAAAGAAGAAGCCCAAGTAATCATCAGCTGCCAACGAAACTGCACTAGTGGGCGTGCTGAGAAGGTACCACAAGGTCTTCGGACGTTCTCTGGCTGACATCAAGGGAATCAGCCCCACGGTCTGCATGCATAAGATCCTCCTTGAAGATCAGTACAAACCGACAGCACAACCCCAAAGGCGGCTGAACCCGAAAATGCAAGAGGTTGTGAAGGCTGAAGTGATAAAGCTTTTAGATGCTGGCATCATTTACCCAATCAGCGACAGCAAATGGGTCAGTCCAGTCCAGGTGGTCCCAAAGAAGGGCGGGATCACTGTCGTTGCCAACGAGAAGAATGAGCTGCTACCGACCCGAATGATCACTGGGTGGAGAGTCTGCATTGACTACCGCAAGCTGAACGATGCGACGCGCAAGGACCATTTCCCACTCCCCTTCATTGATCAGATGCTAGAAAAGTTAGCAGGGCAGGATTACTACTGTTTCTTGGATGGGTACTCAGGGTACAATCAGATTTTAATTGACCCTTCTGATCAAGACAAGACTACATTCACATGTCCATCCGGTACCTTCGCGTTCAAAAGAATGCCATTCGGACTGTGTAATGCCCCCGCAACTTTCCAACGTTGTATGCTCGCCATTTTTGCTGACATGGTAGGGGATTTCCTCGAAGTCTTTATGGACGATTTCACTCTATTTGGCAGTAGTTTTGACAGTTGCCTCGCAAATTTGGCCAAGACATTGAAGCGGTGTGAAGACACCAATCTTATCTTAAACTGGGAGAAATGCCACTTCATGGTGCGCGAAGGAATCGTCTTGGGGCATAAAGTTTCCTGCGAAGGGCTTGAAGTGGATCAAGCGAAAGTTAGTGTCATCAGAAACCTCCCTCCACCCATGTCAGTGAAGGGCATTCGAAGTTTTCTTGGCCATGTGGGCTTCTATCGAAGGTTCATCAAGGACTTCTCCTCCATCTCAAAGCCTTTATCTCGCCTGCTGGTTAAGGACGTCCCATTCCATTTCGATGAAGCATGCATGCACGCCTTCGAAACTTTACGGGGGCAACTCATCTCAGCCCCAATTCTGGTGGCACCCGACTGGACTCTACCTTTCATTATCATGTGCGACGCAAGTGATGTGGCCGTAGGTGCTGTTCTCGGTCAAAAGAAAGACAAGACTTTTCACACTATCGCGTATGCCAGTCGAACTCTCAACAGTGCACAAGCCAATTATACCACCACGGAGAAAGAAATGCTAGCTGTGGTCTTCGCTTTTGAAAAGTTTCACTCATACTTGGTACTCTCCGAAGTGATCGTGTATACGGACCACGCCGCTCTCAGGTATCTTTTCAGTAAGAAAGAATCCAAATCGCGTCTGATTCGTTGGATTTTACTCTTGCAGGAATACAATCTGGAAATCAAAGATAAGAAAGGGGTGGAGAACGTGATTGCTGATCATCTCTCACGTTTGGAGTACGACACTCCTAATTGCGTTGTGGAGGAAACTGACGACTATTTCCCGGATGAAAAGTTATTTGCAATCACCACATCCTCCCCGACCGCACCTTGGTATGCAGATATTGCTAATTACTTGGCTTGTAGAACACTCTCCCCGAGTTTGTCCCCTCAGCAAAGACGGAAGCTTGTCTCCGACGCAAAATACTATTTTTGGGAAGATCCGCTCTTGTTCCACACATGCAGCGACGGGATTATTAGGCGTTGCATTCCGGAAGCTGAGTTTCAGTCTGTATTACAGCATTGTCATGACAGAGAGGCCGGCGGGCACTTCGGGGCCGTTCGAACAGCACGAAAAATCCTGCAATGTGGATTGTTCTGGCCGACCCTCTTCCGGGATGCCCATGCCTATGTCACCAAGTGCGACGAATGTCAAAGGACTGGGAATATTTCCCGGCGTGATGAGATGCCCCTTAATAACATGCTGGTTTGCGAACCCTTTGACGTCTGGGGAATAGACTTCATGGGCCCTTTCCCAATGTCTCATGGTAAGCATTACATTATTGTGGCAGTTGATTATGTCTCGAAGTGGGTGGAAGCTGAGGCGGTTGCCACGAATGATGCCAACACTGTGCTGCACTTTATCCACAAGAACATCTTCTCCAGGTTTGGGACGCCGAGAACTATCATCAGCGACGGCGGGAGTCATTTTTGCAATAGACAGTTTGTGCAGCTCATGAAAAAGTTTGGGGTCCATCATAAAATTTCTTTGGCTTACCACCCCCAAACATGCGGGCAAGTCGAAGTCTCCAACCGCGAGCTCAAGCGAATAATTGAGAAATCAATACATTCAAATAGGAAGGAGTGGGCTAAGAAGGTCGATGACGCATTATGGGCCTACCGGACTGCGTTCAAAACACCCATTGGAATGACTCCGTTTCAATTAGTCTATGGCAAGGCATGTCACCTCCCTGTAGAGCTGGAGCATAAAGCATTATGGGCTACCAAACTGTTGAACATGGACATTGGAGCCGCGGCCGAAGTGCGTCGGTCCCAACTCAACGAGTTAGAGGAGCTCCGTCATTTTGCTTATGAAAACGCTCGCATCTATAAGGAGAAAACGAAAAAATGGCATGATCAGCATATAATTCCTAAGGAGTTCAAAATTGGGGACCAGGTGCTGCTCTACAACTCCCGTCTCCGCCTCTTCCCAGGGAAGCTTAAATCGAGGTGGAGTGGTCCTTTCTCCGTGACCGATGTCTCGCCTTTTGGTGCCATTGAAATATCTGGAGATAAGGGGGACAAGTTTAAGGTCAATGGACATCGGCTGAAGTTATATGATGGCGCCACTATTAACAAGGAGCGTCAGTTGTTGACATTGGGAGATGGACTTCATACATGCACCGGCAGCTGATTTCCTATTCTTGTCTCTTATCTTTTGTGTGAAACTCTAGTTCTGAACTTTTTCTTTTTAAATTCCTGCACTCTTTATAAACAATGCTAATACAGGTATTTGGTCCAGCTTAAGGACGTTAAATGAAAGCGCTACTGGGAGACAACCCAGATTTCCGGTTTTTTTTTATATTTCCTTTTATCTAACCTTTCCTAGTTCAGTTTTTGTTTTTTTTGCTTTTGTTGTTTTGAGTTTTGCTTGCAGGTTTTGTGTTCGATGGTGGATGCTGCGGATTGTCTTGATTTTAAACGTCATTCTTCTGGTATGCTCACGTGCTGAGCATTGGGTAACTTCTTCCCTAGCTTTCAATTTTGATTTTCACCGTCATATCATTATGTTGTATGGTTTTGATTAAGTCTGGGGGAGAGCCGTTTCTTTGTCACCCACTGCACATGCTCATCTCATTTGCATACTAGAAGTATTTTAATTTCAGTTATTTAGTATCGTTCATCTTCACACACCACTTCACCCACTTGAGTGTGTGCTTATCTTGTTGTGTTGTTCCGTTTAAACTAGTCTGGTCGGAAGGTGAAATAGGCTATTAACACAGGAATTATTATTTGGAGCGCAGTGTCGACTCATGTAGTGTTCTAGTCGCTTCGCATGCTATAGTAGAATTTGCGTAGAATTAGATTTTCTTTATGCATTTAATTTATGTGCAGTATCTCTGCGTAAATTTAGATTTAATGTACTCAAGTGGTGAATTCGAATGAAATTGATGATAACCCGGTGTTGTGTGTGTGCGGTCGCTAAACGTGTGTTGCTCGAGTCGGGAGGAAGGTTTATCTTTCTCGTGGGCTAAGAACTTGCCCCAAGCGACTCTTGAAGCATGGGTGAGAGCTACTTGTTGAGTCAAGCATGATGTAGGCCACCATTTGGCTAGTTTGAGCTTTGTTATTCCATGCCCCTTTCATTCGCCTTTGCAAGCCAAATTTGTGCCTACCATTTTTATGTTCAGCTCCTCTTCATCCACCAAAGCCTGAAGCCTATCCTACGCCCGCAACCAAAAAAATGTTTTAACTGTGCTCATAATTTCCAACTTGTGTGGTGTGTGGTATCATTGTGTTTTGAAGAGAAAATATTGTCTATCCGCTGATTTTGAACCAACTGGAGGTTGCTTGAAAGAAGAAAAATATATAAAAGAAAAAAAAGAAGAGTATCCTGAAAATAATCCTCCCAAGCTAAAGAGAAAAATCTGTTGGTATGTGTAAAGTAGGCTGTGTGCACACCTGGTTTTCATGATAGGTCTGGGGGTGTGTCACACGAGCATAGTTGTTTGGTTTTGTAAGGTGCAGTGTGCCGTTGGCTCATTTGGGTTGCGTAGCCGTCATGTTTATCTTTGCATATCATTCCGTAACCTAAGCCCCGTTTTAATCCTATAAGTCCTACTGATTTGATTTGCGAGTTTGCTAGCGCCGTGGAGAGAGTGTGACCGGGCAAGCGTATGGTTCACGACGTTGATGGATTTCAGCGGAGTTATTCCTAAGCCCCGATCTTTTGCAACACCCGCCTCAGCGTCTCGTCACTTCCATACCGGGCATGATCGTCAAATTCTTCATAATTCACCCACTGAGTACAATTAAATCTTTGATTACGCTTTAGTACTTACGTAAATTAGTTAGCATAGCTAGAATCTTCTTCTACTAGAATTCCTACTCGCATGCGTATGTTACTTCGCACTGTACTCCCCTGCGTAATTCGCTATTTTAATTATCTTTTTCAACTTCCGCCGGATTCGTTTGCTCGGGACGCGCAAACAGTTAAGTCTGGGGGTGTGATGAGTCCTGATTATATACACCTTCATGGACTCATCCGGGCCATTATTTAGTCAATATCACGCACTTTAGCCTTATTATAGTTTATAATTGATAACCCATGCTAGGTGCACATTTTGGCCCACTTTGGTGTGTTTTCGTGTTTATTTCCTTTCATAGTACTCATATGTTGTTAAGTGCCACTTTCGGTGGCTAGTTCTGTGTTTGTGCTGGAATAGGAGGCGTGCAAGTGTTTCCGGTGCAATTCTGCACAGGAACACTGCGCACGATCACTTGTTCTAGTGCGCACGACCACTGGTCGTGCGCCACTGATCGTGCGCACTTAGCCCCTTTTTACGAGTTCTGTCTGGTGCAGTGCGCACGCCCATCAACTCCAGTGCGCACGACCACCGGTCGTGCGCCACTGTCCGTGCGCACTTAATAGTAATTTTATGAGTTCTGTCTCACCTATTGCGCACGACCACCGACGCTAATGCGCACGATCAACGGTCGTGCGCCACTGGTCGTGCGAGCATTTTATTTTATAATTTCATCTCTTGCAGGTTCTGTCCAGGCAGTGCGCACGATCGCAGGATTCCAGTGCGCACGACCACTGGTCGTGCGCCAATGATCGTGCGCAGTGTTTAATCCAGCGCCTATTTAAGCGCCTGTTGCGATTTTAGGGCGGATTATTCATTCCGGGAGCGGGATTTCTGTTCCGTACGCCGCCGACCGCCCCCTTGGATCGCCCCTACTTCATCTCCTACGCAAGGGGAAGCTTCCTCGGTCCATTCCTAGACATCCTCCATCGCCCGTGAGTGTTCTCCATCATCCGCAAGCCTCCAAGCAATCATTTTCGCTTTCCGCCCGGTGAGAAGAAGAAGAGACCTTGAGTCGAAGACGACGGAGCACGTAGGGAGATTGTGACAGCCCTCTACGCCGGAAGCATCGTCCGCCCGAGTCCGGAGGTAGCCCGACAACCTACCATTCCGGCCGTGAACGGCCGCTAGTCTTCACCGCCGGTTATCTCCTTCCTCTTTCCTTGATTGTACCCCTTTGAATCTTTTACTAAATGAATATTGTGATATTTACTTGATGAGAATGAATGTTTCTGTGTTCTTATTCATGGGTTGGTTGTGATTCACCACGTTCAAGCGCACTCACTCACACACGCACGCAAGGCGTTTGCTCCGTGTTGGCAAGAGCTAATGACGGTTGTGAAGAGGTGTTTGCGACCCTCACTCTCTCGCGCCTGAGTCCACTTCATTCGCCTCACGAAGCACGGCATCGCGGCCGTTGCATCCACCTCACGTTGCGAAGCGGTGTTCTCGACCCGCATCTCTTTTATTGTTGTTAAAATTAGGAAAACCAACCAAAAACCCCTTGTTGTGTTTGTGAAACGCTTGTGTAACAATATTCACTGCACGATTCGATCACCCATCCTGCATTCCTCAAGAGACCGACATCCGGGGAATTTATTCTCCACAATTATTACTTGACAGCGACCGGTGCACTTGCCGACGCGCATCATCCCCTCATTTTCTAAACGTTTCGGAGACCAAACATTTTCTCTTTGTTAACATACTGCCGAGGACCCCCCTTCTCGCCCGGCGAGAGGTCGTCCCCTCATTTTCTAAACGTTTCGGAGACCAAACATTTTCTCTTCGTTAACATACTGCCGAGGACCCCCCTTCTCGCTCGGCGAGAGGTCGTCCCCTCATTTTCTAAACGTTTCGGAGACCAAATATTTTCTCTTTGTTAACATACTGCCGAGGACCCCCCTTCTCGCCCGGCGAGAGGTCGTCCCCTCATTTTCTAAACGTTTCGGAGACCAAACACTTTCTCTTTGTTAACATACTGCCGAGGACCTCCCTTCTCGCCCGGCGAGAGGTCGTCCCCTCATTTTCTAAACGTTTCGGAGACCAAACATTTTCTCTTTGTTAACATACTGCCGAGGACCCCCCTTCTCGCCGGGCGAGAGGTCGTCCCCTCATTTTCTAAACGTTTCGGAGACCAAACATTTTCTCTTCGTTAACATACTGCCGAGGACCCCCCTTCTCGCCCGGCGAGAGGTCGTCCCCTCATTTTCTAAACGTTTCGGAGACCAAACATTTTCTCTTTGTTAACATACTGCCGAGGACCTCCCTTCTCGCCCGGCGAGAGGTCGTCCCCTCATTTTCTAAACGTTTCGGAGACCAAACATTTTCTCTTCGTTAACATACTGCCGAGGACCTCCCTTCTCGCCCGGCGAGAGGTCGTCCCCTCATTTTCTAAACTTTTCGGAGACCAAACACTTTCTCTTTGTTAACATACTGCCGAGGACCTCCCTTCTCGCCCGGCGAGAGGTCGTCCCCTCATTTTCTAAACGTTTCGGAGACCAAACATTTTCTCTTCGTTAACATACTGCTGAGGACCCCCCTTCTCGCCTGGCGAGAGGTCGTCCCCTCATTTTCTAAACGTTTCGGAGACCAAACATTTTCTCTTTGTTAACATACTGCCGAGGACCTCCCTTCTCGCCAGCCTCTCCGCGAGTTCAACCGGCCCTACCAGTTAGCGAGAGCCTGGCAGCGGGATCATCCGGGGCAATCCAGCACAAAGAGCTTATCACCTTGCCAGCCTCTCCGCGAGTTCAACCGGCCCTACCAGCTAGCGAGAGCCTGGCAGCGGGATCATCCGGGGCAATCCAGCACAAAGAGCTTATCACCTTGCCAGCCTCTCCGCGAGTTCAACCGGCCCTACCAGCTAGCGAGAGCCTGGCAGCGAGATCATCCGGGGCAATCCAGCACAAAGAGCTTATCACCTTGCCAGCCTCTCCGCGAGTTCAACTGGCCCTACCAGCTAGCGAGAGCCTGGCAGCGGGATCATCCGGGGCAATCCAGCACAAAGAGCTTATCACCTCGCCAGCCTCTCCGCGAGTTCAACCGGCCCTACCAGCTAGCGAGAGCCTGGCAGCGGGATCATCCGGGGCAATCCAGCATCCTCATTTGTTACTTGGAACTTAGGATTAATATAAGACACTGCCTGTGAAAATAGTTCATAGAGATCAGGTTACATGAGAACTTCATGGATAGAAACGCTTCAAGTCATCCCCGTTCCGAGCTCGGCCGAGAGGTACCCCTTCCACATCCTGGAGGTGGTACCCCCCCCCCCCCCCCCCGACTTCAGCACCTCACTTACAATATATGGGCCCTCCTAATTGGGATTGAGCTTACCCACTGTGGCTCCCCTTCCTGCCGCATCCACCTTCTTCAGTACCAAGTCCCCCTTCAGGAAATGCTTTACTCGTATGTACTTGTCGAAGTACCTGGCCATCCGCCTCTTTACTTCTTCTTGCCTAATGACAGCCAAGTCTCGGAGTTCCTCTACCAGGTCCAAAGACAACCGTTGGCCTTCCTCGTTGCTTACCCTCCATTCTTCATCTCCTTCTTCCGCGGCGGCCACCCTAGGCGTCTTGACTTCAAACTCGACCGGGAGGACGGCTTCGGATCCGTGAGATAGCTTGAACGGGGTTTCCCCGGTGGCTGTGTTTGGAGTGGTCCTCAGAGCCCAGAGGACCGAGGGTAGTTGCTCCACCCAACTCCCTCTAAGATTCTCGATCTTCTTTTTGAGAAGGTTCACTATAATTTTGTTCGCCGCCTCCACCTGCCCGTTGCTCCTTGGATGGTGGACCGACGCGAACCTGAGATCTATGCCAAGTTGGGTACAGAAGCTGACGAATTCATCGCTGGCGAACTGTGGTCCATTATCCGTGACAATGGCGAGAGGGAGCCCGTGCCTGCAAATGATCTCCCCCCAAACAAAATTCTTTACTACCTGAGTGGTTACCTTGGCCAGCGCCTTTGCCTCGATCCACTTGGAAAAATAATCGATCATCACCAGCAAGAACCTCCTTTGACCGCTTGCCTGGGGGAAAGGTCCTACCAGGTCCAGTCCCCAAATAGAGAACGACCAAGGGGCCGTGATCGTTCTCAACCTCTGAGCTGGGAGGAGTTGAAGAGGAGCGTAGAGCTGACACTTGGGGCACCTCCTGGAGAACTCGGCCGCATCCTTGCTGAGGGTGGGCCAGAAGTAACCTTGCCTCAGAACCCTCCCTTCCAGGGTCCGGCTTCCCGAGTGGCTGCCACATTCCCCGGAGTGGATCTCCTCCAGGACTCTCGGGACTTCTTCCTCCGAGACACAACGGGCTAGGAGCCCTGAGAGTGTCTTTCTATAGAGTATCCCTGCATGCAAGGAATAGTAGGCCGATTTATACCTGAGTCGCCGCTTGTCAATTTCCCCCTCGGGGAACCTCCCCGAGGCTAGAAAAACAATAAAAGGGTCCATCCACGACGCCTGCTGATCTACTTCCATGAGCTCTCCTTCCTCAATGGAGGGTCGGAAGAGTTCTGACAGGGCTCCCCCACCCTGAGGGCCAAACTTAGCCAAGGAGTCTGCCTGAGTGCTTTCCTCTCTGGGGACATGCTTGATGGAAAAGGTTCGGAACTGCCCCACCACCCCCTTGACCTTTTCCAAGTACCTCTGGAGGGTCGGCTCCTTGACCTCGAACTCTCCCTTGACTTGACAGGCAACGACCATGGAGTCCGTCGAGACCTCCACATCCTGTACTCCTAGCTCCTGGGCCAAGCGGAGACCTGCTATCACCGCCTCGTACTCTGCCTGGTTATTGGTGAGGGGAAAGTGGAAATGGATTGCTTGCTCTACCCTGGTCCCTTGGGGACTGACCAGGATCACCCCTCCACCAAAGGAATGCCTTCCGGATGCTCCATCTACTAACATCTTCCAGGGCACCGGATGGGGTAGTTCTGACTCATCCACCTCAGTAACGTAGTCCGCCAGGAAATCTGCCACCGCCTGTGCTTTTATGGACACCCTCGGTACATAAGAGATATTGAACTCGCTCAACTCTACCGACCACTTAGCCAACCTTCCGGAGTGTTCTACTCCCTCCATGATACTGCGGAGGGGGTGGTCGGTTACTACCTTTATGGAATGTGCCTGGAAGTAGGGTCGGAGCTTCCGGGCCGACACTACTAGAGCGAAGGCCAGCTTCTCCAAGATAGGATATCTAATCTCGGCCTTCTTCAGCACTCTACTTACGTAATAGATCGGCAGCTGTTTCCTCCCTTCTTCCCGGACAAGCACCGAACTCACGGCTTCCAACCCTACCGCCAGGTATAGGGATAAGTCTTCCCCTGACCTCGGCCCTTGCAGTAGCGGAGCCTGGGCCAGTTGTTCCTTCAACGATTGAAAAGCCTTTTCGCACTCGGAGGTCCATTCGAAATTTTGATTACCCCGTAACACCTTGAAGAAAGAGGAGCATCTCTCCCCTGCCTTGGAGAGAAATCTACTTAACCCAGCCAACTTTCCTGTCAAGCGTTTGACCTCCTTGGCATTTCTTGGGGGTGCCAACTCGAGGATTGCCTTGACCTTATCTGGGTTAGGCTCCACCCCAGCCGGGGTGAGCATGTGGCCCAAGAATTTTCCTCGACTGGCTCCGAAGACACACTTCGACGGGTTGAGTCTCATCTTGTACTTCCGTAGGGTTTCGAAAGTTTCCTCGAGGTCGCGGAGGTGGGATTCAAGACCTCGGCTCTTGACCATGAGGTCATCGACATAGACCTCCAGGTTTCGCCCCTTTTGCTCACGGAAAACCGGATCCATCATCCTTTGGTATGTAGCCCCCGCATTCTTGAGTCCAAAGGGCATCATCCTGTAACAGTAGCATCCATCCCTCGTGATGAAGGAGACGTCTTTGATGTCAGGGGGATGCATGCGAACCTGGTGGTAACCTGAAAAGGCATCTAAGAAAGACATCATATGAAAACCGACGGCTGAGTCAACCAGCGCGTCGATTCTAGGCAGAGGGTAGCAATCTTTCGGGCATGATTTATTAAGCAAAGAGAAATCGATACACATTCGCCATTTACCTCCCCCTTTCTTTACCATGACGACATTGGAGACCCAGCCTGGGTACTGGATCTCCTTTACAAAACCTGCTTTCAGAAGTTTTTCCACCTCCTCGCGGATAGGGCCTTCTAGCTCGTCTGCAGTGGGCCTCCTCCTTTGGCGAATGGGGCGGGTGCCGGGCTCGAGGTTGAGGCGGTGGCAAGCCACATCCGCATCTATCCCGGGCATCTCCGTGGCACTCCAGGCAAAGACGTCCACATTCTTCTGGACGCAGGCGAGGATCTCCGCCCTCTCCTCCGAGTTGAGCTCTCCGCTGACCCGGATCTTCTCCATCACCCCCAGTCGGGTGACGACTTCCAGTTCGATGACCTCGTCTACGGCCTCCAGCCGTGACTGCTCCCCCCAAGGCCTCTCCTCCTCTCCTTCGTCGGCGAGCTCCTGGGCTCCTCCTTCCTCCCCTTCCGTCTCCATCACCTCCTCCACCCTTCTCTTCTCGGCCTTTCCTCCTTCTTCTCTTCCTCCTTTCTCCGCCCAGGGTCCTATCTCGACCCCTTCCCGGGCATGAACTTCCTCCTCCTTTTCTCCCTCTTCTCCTTCATCTTCCCCTGCCTCGGTCATCTTCTCCATCCTCTTATCCCACTCCTCCGCTCCCCCCATCCAGGAGATGGTGTTGACAGCCGTCACGTAGCACTGCCTCGCCACCTTGGGGTCTCCCCTGACTCGGATCTGGATTCCACCTGTGTTGAACTTCAGGCACTGGTGTAGGGTGGAAGGGACGCATCTAAATGCACTAATAAGAGGCCGACCGAAAATGGCGCTATAGCTGATTGGGGCGTCCACAATCACGAAACGGCAGTTCCGCGATTGCCCCCCGAGAGTTACATGGAGTCCTACTCCTCCCTCCACCTCCTTTCTCTCTCCCGAAAAACCAAACAAGGGGCCATCCGAGGCCAACACCCTTCGGGCCTCTACCTTCATCTCGTCAAACGCTTTATTGAAGATAACGTTGACCGAGCTGCCGTTGTCCACCAAGATCCGCGAGACGGTAAAGTTTTCGATGGCGGTTTGGATAACTAGCGCATCGCAGAACGGGTCTTCATGACCGGGCATGTCCTTTTGGGAGAAGGTGATCCTCTCCACCGGGGGCGGGGCTTGGGATGTCGAAGCTACGCTCCGACGGTACATAGCATGGAGGCTCGCCTTCCGGGTCGCCTCAACTCCCACCCCTCCGTGGATCACCCCGATTCCCCCCCGGGCTCCTACATCCACCCGATCTTCGCATCTTTCCTCTTCGTCTTCCTGGGCGGGGACTTCTTCGATCCTTACCGGGCGCTGCTGCGGTTGTGGTGCTGGCCCCCTTGCCCCTCTCATTTCTAGGAACTCCGGGCAGGTGGCGGTCGCGTGGCCTTCCTCCTGGTGGAAGTCACAATAGGGCAGCGCCGCCACCCTCCCCTCGACTCCTACTCCTCTGTGCCTCCTTCTGGGACCGGCTCCTCCAGCCCCCGCCCCCCTTCCTCTTCCCGCTCTTCCTCTCCCGATCTCCATTGCTTGATGGGGCGGGGGAGGAGGTGGCCTTGGGCCCTGCCTCCATCCCAGCTGAGGGGGTCTCCCCTGTCCTCCCTGGAAGTTACCTCCTCCGTGGTGGAACCCCCTTACCTGGCCCTGCATTCCACCGCCTTGCTGTCTCCACCCCAACTCTGGGACCCTGACCTCCTCCCTTCTTCTTCCTTCGGGGTGCCTATTCTCCGGCTCGCTCAGCCGTGCCAATCTTTTTGTGAACTCGGGGTTAGCTGCCTCCCCGTCTACTTCCTCTGCCGCTCGCTCCATTAGTTCTTCATAGGAAAGAGGGGCCCTCCTCTTGAGATCCATCTTGAAGAAACCCTCTCGCAGCCCCACCGTAAAGGCCAGCTGGAGTGTGTGCCCAGGTACCTCTTGAATGAGGAGGACCTCTTCCCTGAATCGCTCCAGATACTGGGCTAGGGACTCTCCTTGTTTTTGCTTGATACTGAAGAGAGACTCCGGGTCTTTCTTCCTCTTCTTCAAGGTGGAGAAACGCAGCAGGAACCCCCTACGCAAATCCTCAAAAGCATATATCGAACCCGAGGGTAACTGGTAGAACCAGTCCCTCGCCTTCTCTTTAAGGGTGGTGGCGAAGAGTCGGCACTTGAAGGCGTCCGACATGGGTCTGATCGAGACCATATCTTCGAACCATTGCAGGTGGGGAACGGGATCGCTGTTCCTGACATACAAGGTCATGGATGGTTCCCTGAACCCCTCGGGGAGTGGTGCCGAGAGCACCAACTCACAAAAGGGACTCCCCCCGTTCACCTTCTGAACTGGATCTACTCTTCCTGCAGAACCTCCTGCCGAGGCTCCCTCTGCCACCCCTGGGTTTGCCGAGAACACCGTTGTCGAGACCCCTCCTGCCGAGACCACTCTGGTCGGGATCTCGCTCGCACCTACTGGACTGGGGAAGAGCTCGCGACCCGCGAGATCTCGGCCTGCCTCCTGGGCCGCTACTTCCTTGCCCGCTCGCTGGCCTGGGGCGTTCTCGCAGCCCCCAGATGGAGGAGCCATCTGAGGGGCCGGGGTAGCGAAACCACCCAGCGTCGAGGCTATGGCGCTCTGAAAGGCTCCAATCATATCTCTCTTGAGCTCGGCCAGCATATCCACCGTCACTGGCGACCCTGCGGGTGGCGAACCTCCGAACCCTGCATCTTGCTCATCCTCGCCCGCCATGCTTTCTCCTAGAGATTTTCCTGTACTAGCCACTCTCCACGCTCACCGCACCAAGAATGTTGAAACCAGAAACTGGTTCCTTGTGGAGCTCGGGGCCCCCAACAGGTTGGGGGCGACTAGCACTTACTTATCCCCTGAAAAAAGTACGGCGGGGTCTCAGAACTTAACACAGACCCTTAACTCAGCAGGGAGGTCCCACCACACACCCGGAAGATCTTGAGATTGCTTCCCCTCCAGAGCCAAAGCTGAGGCCGGGGCACCTTGGAGAGCTCAGAGGAGTCTCAGCAAGGAAAGCCTAAGGAGAGAGAAGCCAAAAACTGGATCCCCCCAAAGGTGCCCTTTGGGTCTTATTTATAGTTTTTCTGAACTGGTCTACGAATAGCGGAAATCCGCCTTTTGGTTTTGCTATTTGCACCCCAATTTGGTCTGCTAACAGCCAAACTCCGCTGTTCGGGGTGGCTATTTGCAGGCCTCCAGGGGCAAGAGGGTAATTCCAACTTCCTTTCCCCTGGAAGAGGGGTCTGCGAGACCAGGAATGCTTCTCGGTCTCGCCCTACTGTATGCGAGGGTTCCTATCGCCTCTGCGACCTCTGGAGTCTCGCAGAGCCCATGGCATGACACATCTCGCCGAGCACTTCGGCGAGATCGGCTCTTATCCTTCTAGCACTCGCCCTACGCCAACTACCGAGACCACGCCCCGGCGCTCTCGCCTATGCTTTCTGGGAATGCCGCTCTGCGAGATCTAGGGGTGGAGCCAGGCGAACCCTGGTTTGTACAGGCTACAACATTTATGTTGGGCACTTTTTCATTTGAGGGGGTGTTCTAGTATTTCTAATAATTAAAATAAAATAAAAGTCTCTGCGTTCGACGAAAGCCGATCTGCGTTCGACGAAATCTGTTCTGCGTTCGATGAATTCAGTTCTCCCGCCAGTTCAGCAGATTATCCCTCAGTTCGACGAACACCAGATTCAGTTCGACGAACTCCAGATTCAGTTCGACGAACTCTAGAGTGTGTTCGACGAATGAATTCTGTTCAACGAACTCCGGATTTAGTTCGACGAACTCAACTATCAGTTCAACGAACTGAGCCTACGGCTCGACGAATTTCTTCTACTCAGATCGACGAATTAATGAAATAACGTTATAACATAATCATTTAAATATGTGAATAGCTAATCACGGCAGATCTGAAGGCTCATAGTCATCATCCCCGAGGGATGGATGGCGCGCGACAGCCCATCCTGGGCTTCTTTGTGGGATGATTTCCCGGCCACCTGTACCTCTTCCCGACCAGCCAATGCCACCACCACCTCCATTGAAGTGGTGGACGGTGATGAGTCTCATTTATATATACTTTTATGGACTCATCCGGGATAGTTTTCTCGCATATGCACTTCACTTTTAGATCATTATTGCTTATATTTTGCTTGAACACATTTCTTCACAAAGTGCACTCTTTGGTCCCGTTTTGGTGTGCAATTGCGCGCTTTATTGTTGGGGGTAAGCACATGGTGCTCCCCAACCCTTTTTTTAAATTTGGATTGAGCTAGAAGGGTATTCCCAGCTGTATGATTGTTATTTGGTGCTGTGCAGGTGGGTAGAACATCCATTTTGCCCAGATTTCATGTCTGCATGAATCATATGGTCGTGCATTTTCTTGACGCACGGTCGCCTGCGATCGTGCGTTCTCATCTATGGCCCAAAGTATCATTTTGAATTTAGTCGTGTGTTTTTACGCACGGGCGGCTTTGACCGTGCGTGAGTAAAACGCACGGGCGCGCTCTGGGTCGTCTTCCTGGTGTTATTCTTAATTAATATCGCACGGTTCATGCACGGTCGTGCGTTCGACCGTGCGTGACCAATTTCTGACCAGTTCTTTATTTAAGCTACAGAATCCGCCTTAAACAGGGGACCTTCTTCCCGCGCCCAAGGGCTCCAGTTTCTCCCTTTTTCGCCGCTCCATCACCGCCCACCTTTGGGAGGAGCTCCGGCCACCATTCTCTTGCAAATCTCAAGCCGGAGAATCCTCTAGGCCTCCTCCATTGTTTGTGCACCTCCAAAGCTCCATTTTGATGGATTTCGTGCTGCACTTGGGAGGTTCTCCAGTGATATCGTGGCCAAAGAAGATTGACGGAGAAGACGGGTATAATAGAAGAAGGTGACAACTCTTCTGGACCCCGGACGGCAGTTGGAGCCAGAGCTCGGACAAGGATTGACAACCCTAGATTCCGGCCGTGAACCTCCGATGAGTCTCCGTGCTTTGGTTGTAATCTCAACCTCCTTTACATTGTAGTGTGTTATTCCTTAATTATTGGGGGTGTATGAACAATGTTTGCTAAACCTTGTTTTGTCATTTAATATTTCATGTCTATGTGAAATCGTTATATGTGGTTTATGCAAGTGAGGAGCGCCCCATTCCATCCTCCATCCCGTCGTCATGTTCGTGTGCCGCACTAGCAATTTTTAGTGGCGTGCTTATTGACGAGGTGCTTGCGACCCTCATTCCGCAGGTGTGACCCACTCCATCCGCAAGCCCACTCTTCCATCCGCCTAGCGAAGCGTGGCATAGCGGCCCATGTAATCCATTCGCCTAACAAAGCAGTGCGCTCAAGGCCTTCACAGTTCGATTCTGCACTCACAACTCCATCCGCTTGCCTACTCGTCCATCCGCCTAGTGAATCAGTGCATAGCGGCCCGTGTAGTTTTCCATCCCGACTGGCGAAGCATTGCATAGAGGCATTGCATAGGAGTAGGTGTAATTGTTTTCTTTTATTTTCCATAATCCAAACCAAATCTCCCGCATTCCATCCGACTAAAAGACATCAATCTCAAGTCCTTACTCAAAAGTAAACTCCACCTTACTGTGTTCCTTCGAGATCGATACTTGGGGATTCACTCCCACATTTTATATTACTTGAATGATAGGTACACAACCGTTTCGTGCCGCAGTCTTGCTACCGCCTATAGCGATGTGCTAGATTTGCGCATCAGACGGCGATAGGGGTGGTTGGCCGGCCGGAGGTGGTCAGAATCGGGGTTTAGAGGAGGGGAAAGAGAGCTCGAACCGAGCCCTTTCGGAAGCACGATCCGAACCCAATTGAGCTCGGATCAAGCCCCAAATTATCATAAGATCTAGCACTAAGGGAGAGGAGGCGGATCGGACCTGTGTGGGGGATTGGTGGCGCATATTCCGGCGAGTTGCCATGGCCGGAGGTGGAGCTTTCGGCGCCATGTCGATCCTAGCTTCTGGTGCTCGATTTCTTCGGGAAGGAGGGAGGTTTCACTCCTCTTTGATCCCTGAGGGTGTTAAGGAGATCAATTGGGGGAGGGGAGGAGGTTACAACCTTGAATGCCATTAAGGTCCATCAAGGTGATTTTGGTTTTGGCTTGAGGGAGATGAATAGGGGCTCAATCCAGTCGGGAGAAGGCTAGAAACTTCTCCTCTCCCCAAGAGGAGATGAATGGTGCCATTATTGGAGGAGATGGGAGGTTTCCTCTTCCTCTCCATTAACTCCCCCTTCCTTCTCTCTCTTTCAAATTAGGGCTTTCTCTCTCCTGGCCGAATTTCCTGAAATTGAATGTCCAATTCAGTAGCACCCAACCCCATTAGGTGGTGGACCACCTCAATTGGGTCTAGGCCAAGTGAATTGGGCTTGATTAGGTCAAATAGGTCATTTTGACCTAAATATAGCATAATGTTGACTTTGGTCAATTTGACCATTTGGTAAAGGTTAGGAAGGTCTAGGTAGGGTCAATTTGACAAGGTGAGGGTCAATTGACCCTTAATTGGACACTTTGACCAAAATAGGGTTAGGAATGACTTTGGTCAAAATGGCCAATCTGGTGGACCCATGATGGAGATTTTTGGTCCATTGGGTCCCTAATAACCTTATAAGGGTAGGGGAAAGGTTAATTGGGCATGGTGGAGGTCAATTGACCATAATTAGGCTACTTTGACCAATTTGGGTTAGGGTTGACTTTAGTCAATTTGGCCTCTTTGGTTGACCTCAATGGGTCCTTGGTGCTCTAAGGGGACCCCTAAAGGGTTAGGTATGCTATGGAGGGGTCAAAGGGTCAAGTTCAGGCCCTTAAGTCCAACCCTATGCTTGTTAACTAGAAATTGATATTTGCAGACCACTGGGGTTTCCTTCTTCCTGGCTAAGGCCAAGTGGTCTCTTCAAGCTTCCTAGGGTTTTGTCATGACCTAGTCATGACAAAACCACTCTAGAGGTCTAGTTGTTTGGGGGATGTTACAAATCCCAATAAACAAAAAATAATAATTTCGTCCTCGAAATTCAGGCTAGGCTCGCGGGGTTTTCACCGATAGTGACTGAACGTAACATCCCCTAAGAATTGAAGTTATTTCTGACTCGAAGAGCACTGACTATCTCTGCTGCACCAGTTCTAGTGGCTCTCAAGTGAATCAATCAATCGGAGGCTACCAAGCCATCTATAGTAGAAATTTGGTGCTCCGGCCGTAGTAGAGCTCTCCTAAAGGAGGAGACATGGAAGGCGTCTTGCAATCCCGCTAACTCCAGCGGCAACTCCAGTCTATAAGCCAATGGGCTGATCCACTATAGGATCCTGTAGAGCCCCATCTATCTCATAGTGAGCTTCTTCCACCTGCGAACCCGCAAGACTCCCTGCATCAGACGTATCTTCCAGAACACCCGATCTCCAACCTGGAACTCTGCCTAACAATACCACACATCGTAATACCTAACCTGGCTGCTCTGGGCCTCCAGCATCCTAACTCGAATCAGTCGCACCTGGGTATCTATGTCCTCCATAAATTCTGAGCCGAGTGCCTTGGGATCCTCATCCTGGACCCAAGACAGTGGAGTCTTGTGACTCCATCCCTCTGAGGGTGGAAAGCTGTGCTGAACGTCAACCAAGAGCTTAGATAAGCCTGGACTAATCTTCACTCTTTGGACATAACCCGTCCATCCTGATCCGACACGATCGTCCTGGTCACACCACGATAACGGACAAACTGCTCAACAAATCCCATCAAACACCAACTAAAGTGTCCATCCAGCCCAGGGTGACCCTAGCTACCTTTGTCAATCTATCATCGATGTTCCAAATAAAACTGTGTTCGGAGTGGTAACCTGTGTGTGAAATCCATAGTTATGTCCCCGACCTACTCTAACACGAGTAGTGACTATAGTAGTTCCCCCAAAGACTCTTGCACTTGGCCTTCATCGTGCATCACAAAACGTATGACGTCTTTCTTCATTCTGAGGACATACGTGTTCCGGAATACACCATTTTTCCGGTGACTAAAGCTCTTGTTAATATGGGTAGACAACACTTCTATAAGGTTTTCTCCGCATGTTTAGGTTCTTATTCCTTCAAGTACATCCGTGTGATCAATCATCTCCACTCTACAACTTATCCAGTTCTTACCATTGGTGGGACTGCTCAGTGTTGGATCGGTAGGCGCCCTTAGAGGGGGGGTGAATAAGGGTTTTAAAAACTTTAGATATATTTTGAATAACTTTGAAAAAGCTTTGATTATAAAACTAAAGAAGATCAAGACATATCAAGTGAAGTAAAAGTAAAGACATGATTTTATTAACTTGAGAAGCATGATTACAAAACTTGATCTCTTATCGAAGCTAGAAATCAAAGCTAATAGAAATAGACTCCTTTTTGTTTTCTATCCCGACTCGCTTCCCCACGAACCGGTGGCCCTAGCCTATCCTCCTCGAATTCGGCCTCAAGCCACTCTAGCCAACCCTTCCCCGGATGTGGCCTCGAGCACCCCCTAGACCTAGCCTAGATCTATTCGCCAACACGAGGCGAGTTTCCCCCTAAGTCCTACCCAGACCTAGTCTCCAACACGAGGCGATTTCACTAATCGTTTACAAGAAAAATATGAAATGAAAATAAATAAAAACTCCCTTCTGAAGTCGGAGGCGAAGATCCGCTGTAGAATAAGCGTTGTAGAGACGGACTTCGTTTGGATCCGGCGTGATGAGATTCTCCTTTAGAAGTTTGCAGAACTTTGGTAGGACTTCAACTTTCGGCCAAGATAGACTCTAGAATTCTGGCACTCTATCTCTCTATATTATCTCTCTGATGTGTGTCTGAAACGAGAGGAGAGGAGTCCTTTTTATAGCCTCAGCGCTAGCGGCGGCGCTATCCCATATTAGGACATGTTTTGCACGACAGAATCTTCATTCCGAGTAAACAATTCCTCCAATTCTTCCTTGCCAACTGTGTGCGTCGCTACCGCCTGCGCTATCGACTAACGCCAGGCGGTATCTCCTTCCATATGTGCTCCCGAAATTGCGCTATCATCGCTAGCGCCAGGCGCTAAATGCTACCGCCGGCGCTAGTGGGAGACTTGGAATTACTATTTTAATTCATCGGAATTCGTCGGGAGTTCTCGAGAACATTCGACGAATTGACTTAGCCGCATAATTTCCTTCACAAGTATGCCTTTTTGACTTCTGTCTGTGTTCGTCAATATTCGTCGGGAGTTCATGAGAACATTCGACGAATAGAGTTAGCTGCTAACAGATCGTCGAACGACAGCTAGCGCCTGCGCTAGTGCTACCGCCAGCGCTAGTGGAAGATTTGGATTTGATGGCTCAACTTTGGGGGCAACCTTCTTATGTAATCCTTGAGTCATGTGGAATTTGTTATCCTGCACACTTAAACACACAAGATCAAATACACATAGGTTTTGTTATTCTCAAACCTAGGTGATGCGGAAGACCATGTTCCAACAAACTCCCCCTTTTGATAATAACAAAACCATTAATGATAAATCAGAGCATTAATATATATAAGCATGAAGAAACATACTTGTGTGTGTGTGAGAGTGATGACTTAGGATAATGAATGATTTTAGCATTTAGAATTGCTCCCCCTAAATACATGCTCCCCCTAAGTGAATGTTCTCCTAATATGTAAGCTATCATCTTAATTAAGCATTATAGTTTGATAGTAGATTAATATTTATCATGTTAGTTCTCCCCCTTTTGTTATTAGCAAAAGCGGGTAAGGAGACATCACCAAAAGGTTGATAATAAGATAAAAGCATGATCGAGCTTGTAGAGAATGAGAAAGAGTTTTATAGTTATTTTCATCACAATATTGTCATAAATCAAAGTTTTTAGCATAACCAAATAGAAGGTAAATGTAAAGTTGCGGAAGACTTAGAAAAACTTCTTTTGTAAGACATGATAATTAAATATAAAGGAGTTTAATTTTATAAAGAAGATGTTTTGTAAACAGTTTAAAATCAGTAAGAACTTAACCAAGCATGAGATAATGATATCAGAAAGATTGTACTATAATGTTATGTTAATTCATAGTTTCAAAAACATACTAAACATTGTAGAGAGCATGCTAGGTTAGCTAGTGCATTTCATAAGTAAAGAATAGTATAGAATTAGCATTAGGATCCAATACTCATGAGAAGAAGTGTTATGGAAGATAAAGATGTGTACATAAGTATATTTTTTAGTAGAGTAAACACATGTTTTAATCAAAAATACAAGTAATATGTAAAGTAAGATCACAATAAAACACAAATAATTTTACTTCCACAAACTTCAATGCACAAAAAAAATGTACAACTACCAAGGTGCTTTGCACACACAATGCTCATTAAGACTTATCAGGGTGCAAAGTAGTGCTTGGGGGATCACATAGTTTTATTCTTCAAGATTGCTTTTCATTGTGATCCGGTGTACTTAAGAATAAGTGGTTTTTATTTTAAAAGAAAGTTATGGTTTGCACAAGATACTTTATTATTCTTTCCAAGGTGCTCAACCTCACAATGCTTATTAAGACTTATCAGGAGGTTCAAGTAGTGCTTGGTGGAGTTATCTTTGTCACTTGATTTTATGATTTTTGTTTTGTACAAAGTTCTCCGAATACACTTGTTATGCAAACCAATATAATTTATGAGAAAAATAACCACTTTTCTTAAATTTTAAAAGTGCAAATAAAGGAGTGTAGGTAAGATACTTGTGCAGTTTTAATTCATAGTACTAATACAAAACATACACAAGCATTCTTAGATTAAGCACAAATGTAGACAATGCCAAAATAAGTGAGTGAATAAAGATCATTATCAAACGTAAAACATTTACTCATACTTAGAGGCATGCTACGCATAGTTCTACACAACTTTTAATATAATTGATGCACATGGTAATAGATATATCAAAGCATGATGAAAACAATGTTCAAAGAGTTTGAAAAAATAAATTGCAACATTATAGAAGTTCTAAAGAATAGATTAAATCATGCTAGATTTTCATAGGAAAATCCATACAGTTTTTTTTGATAGTTTTAGTGTTTTATATTTTTGTATTTTATTTCATTTTGCAAAGAGACATAATCTTTAAAAACAAAAACATATTTTTTGTAATTTGGTTTTTGTAATTTTGTATTTGATTTTTGCATAAAGTACAGAAAAACAAAACATATTTTTTGTAATTTGTCTTTTGTATTTTTGTATTTGATTTTTCAAAAATTAAATAGAAGCAGAAGTGCGAAAATAAATAGTACATAAAAAATAATATATTTTTAGGAATTTTTCAAAATTTTAAAATACAGAAAAAACAAATATGCATGCTAGCGCCGGCGTTAGCGCGGGAAACATTACACAATTTTTTATGATTTTGAAATTTTTAATTGTTGATCTTGATTAAGTGTCCCAATAGCAGTTTCATGCTGAAATCTCAGATTTTTAGGAGATGTTTTCGATTGCAAAATTGTGTTTGTGAATATGCATAAACATGAAAGAATTTGGACACATAACACAAGTCGTAAGAAACTGAATTTTGCATCACTAAGCTGCACAAACAGTGGAGAATAATTGAGGAATTTTATAGAGTTTTATTTTCTTAAAAAAATCAGAAGGGAGCGATACCGCCGACGCTAGTGATAGCGCTGGCGCTATCAAGCCTTTAGTTAAATCCCGATCCCTTTTTCATTTTCGCCATTTTCAGTCACCCTCTTCGGTAAAACCCTAGAAGACGACCCAGCCCACGCGTAGATCTGAGGTAAATCTTCATCCTTTTTTATGATTTTTGTTTTAAAACTTGATTTTGATGTTAGAGATGAAGATATTTGAGGTTTTTAGGTGGATTTAGAAACTAGATCTACAATGGTTGATTTTCTTCAAGATTAGTGTTTTTTATGAGGATTTTGGTTTTGATCTTGATTTTTATGTGGATTTCTTGCATCTAGTAAATTAGGATCTGAAAGTATTTTATTTTTTACGGAGATTTTTACTATTTCAAATGTGAGGAGTAGTGACGGCGCTACAGTGGGCGTTATTGATAATGCCGGGCGCTATTGATAGCGCTGGCGCTAGTACCGGTTGCTTAATTTTTTAATTTTTCTTGTATGTGCAGATGGCACCTGGATCTAAGGGTAAGAAAACATCAGAGCTGGTCGTGGAAGCAGCTGTAGTAGGTGTTCCATATGTCGTGGAGTTCGACTTGCCATGCCACCATCATATCATGCAGTTATTTGCTACTTCCGAGGTGTCGAATTTATTTAGTTCTGATGGATTTTCTTTGGAGTTAGTGCGGGATTTTTATACACACTTGGAAGACCCATCACAGACCAGGCTGGATGGAGGAGTGCAGTCACAGGTGCAAGGACAAGTGGTGACCATTACCCATGAACTACTGAGCCTCGTGTTTGGATTGTCCCAGCATTCTAATCGGTTGGAGATTGTGGAGAGGTTCAGGGTGGACAGAGATTGGACTCAGGTGAACATGGTGCTACATAACAAGGAATGCAAAAGTCAGATCTCATCTGTGTCGACACTCACCGTGGATGCCCTAGTTGTTCAGGATGTATTACGCCACACAATTTTGCTGAAGTTGGGTGACACAGCAAAGGTCACATCCCAGCTCAGTTATGTTACTTATTTTATTTTGGAGGAGGAGAAGTTCGACGTGGCTGACTTATTACTTTCCCTGATTCGCTATTCCTACAAGTTGCGGCAACCTTCCCGTCATAGATACAACAACTTACCCCTGGGCGGCATTATACAGCGGGTAATTCAGATGATGTATCCTTCTATTGAAATGGGTTTCTACTTGATAGATTGCTACCCTCCTATCTATAGTCCTTCTCACTTGCGAGCAACATTTATCCCGGATGAGCCATCGACATCTACTCGACCACCACTCCGGCGAGGAGCGTCATCTCGAGGGGCTCGAGATGATTCATTTGGGTCATTTCAAGAGGAGATGGGAGAGCGGATGGCAAAAGTGGAGAAGTATGTTTCAGGGATAAAGAAGATGGTGAAGTTCATGATCAAGGCCTTAAAGCTAAAACCATCAACACCAGAGCGGAGGGAGTGGGATAGCCCAGATCAGGAGCCGCCCCATCATTCGACTCGAAAGGCTCGCAGAAGACACTCCCCAAGTCCTAGTGTGGAGGAGATAGATGAGGAAGAGTAGGTAGGAAGGTCCGAGGGGAACGCATTTCAGTTTTGTAATAATGCTGGAGTTTGAACCTATGTTGTTGTTTGATTTTGTTATCTTTGGATGTTTGATCATTTTATCTGATCCTTCTTTGGTAGTTTTGTTTTATGTGTTGTTTATAATTTTTGAAGTCATGAAGTGGAGATGTTTAGCATATTTTTGAAAATCTAAGATTAGATAATTTAATACCTCATAGAAGATTTTGAGTTATATAAAAAAAACTAGGTCACCAAAATAGGATATGATTTTGAATTTTGATTAATTTTATAGGCATATTAAACTTTAAGAAATAAGATCAAGTTTCCTATAATATACGATGATCATAGCATGATAGTCTTTAAGGGAAATAAGAGAACAAAGATTAGAGCATATCATGAAGTAGAATATTTGATAATTTTTGATTTCTACTTCATGCGAATGATAAGGTATTGTTGAATGAGAATTTTAGGTATCCAAAGAGGACCAGGAGTGACGGTTCCTTTGGGTACCCAAATACCACGTGTTTGCTTTTGGGTAGATAGAATTGAATGCGCCATTTTGAGTGGAGTTAGTGTTTCGTTTTTGATTTTGGGTCTCCATTCAAACTTTGGTTTAATATTATTTTTATGAGTCAAATTTTCATTGTGATTGTTGAAAATATTTTTCATAGGAAATTTGTGAACATTTACTTTTATGTTGGGAGAAGTTTGATAGTGATAGTATTTTGGAATTTCATTTTGAAGTTTTTTATTCCCATTGTTTGATTTATTCATATTTTGAGATATCATATTTAACTTGCTCTTAGAGTTTGTTTGATATTGAGAATTTTTCTTTAAGATTTCCTTAAGCAAGATAATTTTTGTTTCTAATTCATTGTTCTTAAGTTTCAAGTTATGTCTAGCTTTATTATACGCAATTGTGCTATTTTTAAGAGTAGAAGCAATTGAATCAATGTGGTTTTGGTATTCATTTCTGTATTCCTCAAATGTTTCATCCATCTCTTCAATTTCAATTTTATAACTTTTGCATGTAGCACAATCACCTTTTAAAGATGAATTTTCTAAAGACAACTTTTCATTATGTTCTTTTATACATATATTTTCATTATCAAGTTCCTTAAGTTTTACCTTGAAATTATCACAATCAAGGCAAGGTTTTGTGTTTTCAAGTAAAGGACAAGATGGTGAAACCACATCACAATTTGATTCTAAATTAACATTAGCTTTTAATCTCTTATTTTCTAAATGTAGATTTTTAATAGTGATTTTCAATTTCTTGATCTTACGTTTAGCAGTTTTTAGTATATTGAAACTAGAAACATAAGTTATTACACAAGAATAAGATTTAGACTCTCTTACAGCACTTTTCGTAGAGGCAAAGTGTGTGCATGAAGTTCCTTCGTTATCTTTTGGGCCTTCCTCCATCATAGATGACTTTTCATCTTCTTTTTCTTTTTCCAAGTTAGTTTCCATGATTTCCATGTCTTTGCTACGAGAGAGATCTTCTTGACTAATGGTGGATGCTTGTATGTTCTTCTCCTCCTGAGTTTGGTCCATACCTGCGAGAGGAAAATCATACATTTCTTCAAGAAATTGCCAAACTTTGTATGCACTAGAAAAACAATATATTAATTTGAAAATTTCATTTGATAGAGCACAAAATAAATAATGTTTGGCTTTTGCATTTAGTTGACGTTCCTTTTTATTTGATTCATCCGCAGGTCTTATAATGGCTAAATTCCATACTTCGATATCTAAAGTCTTAATAAAATTTTCAATTAAAATTTTCCATCCTTTATAATTTGTTCCTTCAAATAAAGGTGGTTTAAGAGATATTTCTTCCTCACAGAAATTTGCCCCACTGGTAGAAGCGAGATCATGAGACGCCATTATTCCCGGTTGTTAAGCCGACTGGAATAAAACGCCTCTGATACCACTTGTTGGATCGGTAGGCGCCCTTAGAGGGGGGGGGGGGGTGAATAAGGGTTGTAAAAACTTCAAATATATTTTGAATAACTTTGAAAAAGCTTTGATTATAAAACTAAAGAAGATCAAGACATATCAAGTGAAGTAAAAGTAAAGACATGATTTTATTAACTTGAGAAGCATGATTACAAAACTTGATCTCTTATCGAAGCTAGAAATCAAAGCTAATAGAAATAGACTCCTTTTTGTTTTCTATCCCGACTTGCTTCCCCACGAACCAGTGGCCCTAGCCTATCCTCCCCGGATTCTGCCTCAAGCTGCTCTAGCCAACCCTTCCCCGGATGTGTCCTCGAGCACCCCCAAGACCTAGCCTAGATCTAGTCGCCAACACGAGGCGAGTTTCCCCCTAAGTCCTACCCAGACCTAGTCGCCAATACGAGGCGATTTCACTAATCGTTTACAAGAAAAATATGAAATGAAAATAAATAAAAACTCCCTTCTGAAGTCGGAGGCGAAGATCCGCTATAGAATAAGCGTTGTAGAGGCGGACTTCGTTTGGATCCGGCGTGATGAGATTCTCCTTCAGAAGTTTGCAGAACTTTGGTAGGACTTCAACTTTCGGCCAAGATAGCCTCTGGAATTCTGGCACTCTATCTCTCTATATTATCTCTCTGATGTGTGTCTGAAATGAGAAGAGAGGAGTCCTTTTTATAGCCTCAGCGCTAGCGCTACCGCCGGCGCTATCCCATATTAGGACATGTTTTGCGCGGCAGAATCTTCAATCCGAGGAAACAATTCCTCCTTGCCAACTGTGTGCGTCGCTACCGCCTGCGCTATCGACTAACGCCAGGCGCTATCTCCTTCCATATGTGCTCCCGGAATTGCGCTATCATCGCTAGCGCCAGGCGCTATGTGCTACCGTCGGCGCTAGTGGGAGACTTGGAATTGCTGTTTTAATTCGTCGGAATTCGTCGGGAGTTCTCGAGAACATTCGACGAATTGACTTAGCCGCACAATTTCCTTCACAAGTATGCCTTTTTGACTTCTGTCTATGTTCGTCGATATTCGTCAGTAGTTCATGAGAACATTCGACGAATAGACTTAGCCGCTAATAGATCGTCGAACGACAGCTAGCGCCTGCGCTAGTGCTACCGCCAGCGCTAGTGGAAGATTTGGATTTGATGGCTCAACTTTGGGGGCAACCTTCTTATGTAATCCTTGAGTCATGTGGACTTTGTTATCCTGCACACTTAAACACACAAGATCAAATACACATAGGTTTTGTCATTCTCAAACCTAGGAGATGCAGAAGACCATGTTCCAACACTCAGATCATCAGGTGTCCCAGTCATCCTCAAATTTATGGTGGTGCACTTGTGAACCTTATGAGTATATGTTATAACAGTCCTGGCCCAGCCTGACCCGGGCCCCTGGCACCAGAACTGCCGGCACCTAAAGGGTCTAGCCTGACCCGGGCCCCTAGCCCCCTTCAGGTTAAGCCTGACCCCAACAACTGGTCAACAACAAGCCTGCAGGCCGTACACCCCAACCCCTCTCTGGCCCACCACAGGGCCCAGCGGGTTGTTGGAGACATATAGTCTCCCTTCGGTGAGAAGTGAGCCAGTTAAGCGGCGGCACGTGGACTTCCCAGGAGGTCACCCATCCCAGAACTACTCCAGCCCGAGCACGCTTAACTACGGAGTACTTTCACTTCTCATCACCAACTGAGCTGCAGCTCAATTGGTGATGAGAAGTGAAAGTACTCCGTAGTTAAGCGTGCTCGGGCTGGAGTAGTTCTGGGATGGGTGACCTCCTGGGAAGTCCACGTGCCGCCGCTTAACTGGCTCACTTCTCACCGAAGGGAGACTATATGTCTCCAACAACCCGCTGGGCCCTGTGGTGGGCCAGAGAGGGGTTGGGGTGTACGGCCTGCAGGCTTGTTGTTGACCAGTTGTTGGGGTCAGGCTTAACCTGAAGGGGGCTAGGGGCCCGGGTCAGGCTAGACCCTTCAGGTGCCGGCAGTTCTGGTGCCAGGGGCCCGGGTCAGGCTGGGCCAGGACTGTTATAAAAAGTGCACTTTTTTTGTAACGACCCAGGCCCGACTCGTCAACACGAGATCCAGCGGGACCCAGCCAGGCCGCTACCGGGCTGCAGCCCAAGCACCCCAACCCCTCTCCAGCCCACAGGCGGGTTGTTGGAGACCGCAGTCCCCCTTTGATGAGAATTGAGCCAGTTAAGCGGCAGCGCGTGGACTTCCCAGGAGGTCACCCATCCCAGAACTACTCCAGCCCGAGCACGCTTAACTATGGAGTACTTTCACTTCTCATCACCAATTGAGCTCAATTGGTGATGAGAAGTGAAAGTACTCCGTAGTTAAGCGTGCTCAGGCTGGAGTAGTTTGGGATGGGTGACCTCCTGGGAAGTCCCCGTAGGGCCGCTTAACAGAATCACTTCTCATCGAAGGGGGACTGCGGTCTCCAACAACCCGCTGTGCCCTGTGGTGGGCCAGAGAAGGGTTGGGGTGTACGGCCTGCAGGCTTGTTGTTGACCAGTTGTTGGGGTCAGGCTTAACCTGAAGGGGGCTAGGGGCCCGGGTCAGGCTAGACCCTTCAGGTGCCGGCAGTTCTGGTGCCAGGGGCCCGGGTCAGGCTGGGCCAGGACTGTTACATATGTTAACCAATCTTTATTAGTATCAATGTTTGTAAGATGGATCCCAATCATTTTCTATATGGAGTTAGATTCTTAAGGTATATGGGTAAAATCTTTTGAAACCCTAAGATTTTTCACAAGTCACTTTCATCAAGGAATTATCATCATGTTTATTTCTCCAAATTCCTATCAGCTAACCTTTGTTAGTCTTGGTCACTTTCGAATGGTCCAAAGTAAGATAAACTTTGATCGTTCTTATCATAGTAACCTCAAACACTATATTCTAATTCCAATAAGTTATCGTCTAAGATCACTGGTTATCCGTCATCATAGCTCCCAAGGTATAAGGGCTATTATTGTAGTTAAAATCTTCTACCATGATAGGGCGTGATTTATAACGAATCATAAGTTAATCACTTCTGAAAGCCCCAAACTACCAGAACTTTCAAATATAACTAAAGCTTGCATGACCTAATTTCAGTTCCCAACTTCCAGAAAGGCATTTGCATCCCTAAGTGACTAAACCTAGCAACTTTACATTTCCAATGATTCAACTAAGGTTAAGTCATTGCTTGATCAACGATGTCTATCCATTTTTCTTGTAATACTACAGATCATTATTCTGAACATACTGTTACACCATCTTATCTTTGTCCGAGTAACGTCGAATATGATCAACTTCAACATCACCATGTTCACGACGCAACACCTTCTAAATTGGATCTATGGGAAACCCAAGTCAGTAACTAATTAGCCCAATAAACAAAAGGTAAGCCCCAATAAACAAAAGATAAGACACTATCCATTTTGGGCTAAGTATCTTCGATATCTCCATGTTATATTCGTCCTAAGTATGTACACAATCCTCAGGGCACACAACCTTAGACTTGGGGTTCTATCTTAAGAATTTTTGGTGTTCTCCATACTTTAGACTCTTCCAGGTACCTTCTACGACAAACTTATCAAGGTCAACATGAAACTCACTCCTAAACGGGTCTCTTCCGAACTTGAATTCTCATTCGACCCTCGGTGTTTGTCGTGGTGGTTGTCTCTAATGTAATCATGTCACTGGTACGAGGGTTGAGTTTACGAGTCCCATACAATTCTGCTTATGTGTCTGTCTCTCTTTCTCTAGCCTTTTTGGGGTATCCTCATACCTTCACTAAAGTTATACCTACGGTCTATTTCAGACTAGGGCATGGTATAAATTGTCATGGTAAGTCACGTGTCCTAGTGGAGTTTAAATCTAACTCGCTGACTAAAGAACTATCTAAAGAAATCTTTGTAGCCGGAGGTATTCCCTGCTGGGGGCAGGGTTCGCCGCAGGCTACAAAAGTAAACTTGCCACTCGTAAGGAGATTTAGCTAAAAAGATTCAATTAAAAGTGGACTTTTTCATGTGATTTCCCCATATGGGCACACCATTGCTTCTGTTGCTTAGTTTGTCCTCAAACTAAACTCGCGCAGGGTGGCCCAGGGTTTGTGGACTTCTTTTCTTCGGATCGAGGTTTGCTCTGATAACACTTTGTAAGACCCCTTTTTTTTAAAACCCGGGTCTTATGCTCAGAACCGCCGCTTTGCGGTGACACCAACACATGGGAAGATCGCCACTACAAAGCAATGATCCTGCCAACCACATCGATCACAGAAGAAGAAAGGTATAAACAAACAATAGAAGTTCAAGTCCACAAATCACATGCTATATATATATATATATATATATATATATATGTCCACATGGTATAACTGAAGTAACAAAGGTTACAATAATAAAGAGGGTTCATGCCCTGTACATCATATCCTCACTACAAGGTCACTTGCAGAAGCAAACTACTAATCACTCACTGATCCCGAAACTGGTGTTCCTGTACTAGACTGGCCTGCCTCCGTCTGCACCGGCCTCTGGTGTTGTTGCGTCTCCTCGATCCCCTAAAATGATATGGTCCACCGACCGTTAGTCAAAAGACTAAGCCAATCCCCCACCCCTCCCCCGGTGACTCCTAGGCACCGTGCGGGAAGGATGAAGCGGAGGATATCAAGGGGTATAAACAATAGCAGGTGACAGGGGCATAATCTACAGGGAATGTTTCTACACTACACATGTGTATATATATAATTGAAGCTGTAAAAGAGCATAGTAAGAGCAGGTAACGAATAAGTAAAGGAAGTATATAAAAACATGTATATAATAGAAAAGTAACCATTGATTTATTGGAATGCCAATACAAACCTATAGACCAAGGAGTCGTTTAGCAAGGCCTATCGTATAAAGAGTCCCATAACCAATTTATACGATATGGGTAGGTGTTGAAATGCAATGTTTATGCCATGACATGCAGATTTATGCAGTTTATGCTATGTTCACAAAAGTGCAACTCACACACCTCGACTCTATGCGCATAAACCTTTAGTTCCCCCTTTTTGGAGTTAGCAAGACTCGCAGGATACTCCCGTAGTGGCAAACGGAAGCGGTGGGTTGGGCCTCGCCCACCTCTAGGTTGGTATTCACACTACCTAACCTAGACCTATCGTACGCCTCAACGCAAAACCGCGGAGCATCTGCGTACTCTTATTGGCTGGACCACCAGACTTTCATGGCTAAGTGCAAATTCCACACTTGCCGAGTCAACGTATTGACGTCGGTGTGAACAACCGTCCAATACCGAAGACCCACCACCTTCATGCACATGCAAACATGTTCTACTATATCCCGAGCCATAAACTCCCCGGGCTAACCGGCCCGTCATCATAACCTTCTGAGCCAATGGCTCACCGGACCAACCCGTTCGTACCAACAAGCATTACTGAGTCACAAGCTCACCGGACTAACTAGTCCGCTGCTACAACCACCGAGCCTACCGCTCGTAAGACCAAACCAACTAACCTACCATAAGCACGGGGTGTCGGTGTGCGTATTATTAATTTAATATTGTACATCAATATATCCCTATAATTTATGGTTTATCTTGGACTTCCCGAGGATTACCCTGTAAGGGGCTCCCTACGGTACTAGGAACTATAATGGAATGACACCCCAAAGTTCTCTTTCTCAAGACACTTAGTGTTGTTGGTATCTACCCATAAGATTACCCATCTTAAAACTTCACTTGAATTACTCTACGTTTTTTACGACCTTCTAAGGGGAAAGACGATCTTTAGTCGGTCCCGGACACAACTTTACCCTTAACCCACCAAGTACACTTATCACCTAAACTCCTTTCTTATGACCTCAACCTCTTCATCTTGACCATGCACACCAACTACATGCCACTTCCACTTGGTAGGCCCCTAAATACCCAAGTTTCACATTTTTACTATACGCAGACCAAACTAACTATATGAAGCTAATAAGTAGAAGTACTCCAAATATTAATTCTCATGACACAAGATTATTACTGGAGGGCTATCATGGCATTATAAGACTAAATCCAGAGATTCATATTTTTCCTTAACATTTTAGCATTTATTTAAATTTCTCCAATATTTGCCAAGTATGAATATGAACATGAAGTGTAAGGTAGTCTCATGACATGACTCTCATAAAATTATGATAAATCTATCATTCCAAAATAACAGTAAATCCAGAGTGTCACAATTTTACAATCAGGAACTATCCTCTAATTATAATATTGAATATTTAACCAAAATTAGAAATTAAAGAAGCAACCACCAACAATACTTGTCCAAAAATTATGGGAATATTAGCAGACATTTATATTGATCAGAAAAGTTCTCAGGCCAAAATTTAGAATTTATAAAGGCATATTATCCACTCAAATAAATATTCCAAAGGAAAATATGAGCATGTTGTGAAGTAGCCTACATATAACAACCTTCAAAAATTATATAAAAATTTACAGAGCTTTCTAGTGCCCTGAAATGTCCTATCACCAAGTTGCACTTTTTTCCAGAGAGTTTTGGACCCTTAATTATATTTCTTACTATTAAGGTAAGATAAGTGCCTTGTAAATGAAGTACTAGTTAAATCATCTAATAAATTTCACAAAAAATACCAGAGGTCTATAATATGATTATAAAGTCACTACCAAGGTTTCATCATCATCCAAGACCATTGAGCATGTAAATGTCTCTTATAAGAAATTTCCCTAAAGGGTTTATGACCTAATTTAGGGGAAATATGTACTCCTAAAATTCTCTCAAAATTCCCTAGAGCATAATCACACCCCATGAACATATCTCCTAAATTCCATGGCCATTCTAGGGCTATTGACCACATGGCCTTCACAAGGTTCTATATGCACCCCAAGGGGTAAAACTAGGGTCCTAGGGCATATCCACCTCTACACCACCCCATCTTACTCATAAAGATGTTTTAGGTGATCCTAAACTAGTGGCAAAGGTTTCAACTCATGGTGATGAGTCCTGACCACCATACCCCAAGATAAACACCATGCCCTAAGTTTGACCCAATTTGACTTTTTTGGTTTGAAAAAATACCCAACCAGATCAGTCCCAAATGGGCTGAGATTTTTACCAGGGTCATATGATAACCCTAAGAAGTACCCACCAAAATTTGGAGGGCATTTGAGGTCATTTGACCCACTAAATAATTAATATTTGAATCATGAAATTATTAAAAAAAACTTAGCAATAGTTTCTCCTAAAATTCCCATCTTTGGGTATGATGTGTGGGTAGGTGCAAATAGCCTAGGTTTTAAATTTCAAGGCCAGGCCATTTACCAATAGAATGATATTCAAGAATTTGTGACTGTCCTACACTAGGGACCATTCCTAGAAAAATGAATCCACAGGGAGCTATAGTGCCCCTATTGGGCTGAAACAAATTTTCACTTAAACTAGACACCAAGGGTTACAACATTTATGTTGGGCACTTTTTCATTTGAGGGGTTCTAGTATTTCTAATAATTAAAATAAAATACAAGTCTCTGCGTTCGACGAAAGCCGATCTGCGTTCGACAAAATCTGTTCTGCGTTCGACGAACGTCGTGCTTCAGTTCGACGAAATCCATTGTACGTTCGACAAATTCAGTTCTCCCGCCAGTTCAGCAGATTATCCCTTAGTTCGACGAACTCCAGATTCAGTTCGACGAACTCCAGATTTTGTTTGACAAATGAATTCCATTCGACGAACTTTGGACTCAGTTCGACGAACTCAACTATCAGTTCGACGAACTCCAGAGTGTGTTCGATGAATGAATTCCGTTCGACGAACTCCGGATTCAGTTCGACGAACTCAGCCTACGGCTCGATGAATTTCTTCTACTCAGATTGACGAATTAATGAATAACGTTATAACATAATCATTTAATCTGTGAATAGCTGATCATGGCAGATCCGACAGCTCATAGTCATCATCCCCGAGGGATGGACGGCGCGCCACAGCCCGTCATGGGATTCTTTGCGGGATGATTTCCCGGCCACCTGTGCCTCTTCCCGGCCAGCCAATGCCACCACCACCTCCGTTCAGGTGGTGGACGGCGATATGGGGTGGTTGGCGGCCGGAGTTGGTCGGAATTGAGGTTTAGAGGAGGGGAAAGAGAGCTCGAACCGAGCCCTTTCGGAAGCACGATCCAAGCCTAATTGAGCTCGGATCAAGCCCCAAATTATCATAAGATCTAGCACTAAGGGAGAGGAGGCGGATCGGACCTGTGTGGGGGCATGGTGGTGCGTATTCCGGCGAGTTGCCATGGACGGAGGTGGAGCTTTCGGCGCCATGTCGATCCTAGATTCTGGTGCTCGATTTCTTCGGGGAGGAGGGGGGTTTCACTCCTCTTTGATCCCTGAGGGTGTTAAGGAGATCAATTGGGGGAGGGGAGGAGGTTACACCCTTGAATGCCATTAATGGCCATCAAGGTGATTTCGGTTTTGGCTTGGGGGAGATGAATAGGGGCTCAATCCAGTCGGGAGAAGGATGGAAACTTCTCCTCTCCCCAAGAGGAGATGAATGGTGCCATTATTGGAGGAGATAGGAGGTTTCCTCTTCCTCTCCATTAACTCCCCCTTCTTTCTCTCTTTCAAATTAGGGCTTTCTCTCTCCTGGCCGAATTTCCTGAAATTAAATGTCCAATTCAGTAGCACCCAACCCCATTAGGTGGTGGACCGCCTCAATTGAGTCTAGCCCAACTGAATTGGGCTTGATTAGGTCAAAATAGGTCATTTTGACCTAAATATAGCATAATGTTGACTTTGGTCAATTTGACCATTTGGGTTGACCCCAATGGGTGGATAGTCACCCATTTGTCTCCCTTAAGTGCTAGTAAGGTCTAGGTAGGGTCAATTTGACAAGGTGAGGGTCAATTGACCCTAAATAGACCACTTTGACCAAAATAGGGCTAGGGTTGACTTTGGTCAAAATGGCCAAATTGGTGGACCCATGATGAGGCTTTTTGGTCTGTTTGGTCCCTAATAACCTTATAAGGGTAGGGGAAAGGTCAATTGTGCATGGTGGAGGTCAATTGACCCTAGTTAGGCTACTTTGACCAATTTGGGGTTAGGGTTGACTTTAGTCAATTTGACCTCTTTGGTTGACCCCAATGGGTCCTTGGTGTTGTAAGGGGACCCCTAAAGGGTTTGGTATGCTATGGAGGGGTCAAAGGGTCAAGGTGAGACCCTTAAGTCCAACCCTATGCTTGTTAACTAGAAATTGCTATTTGCAGACCACTGTGGTTTCCTTCTTCCTGGCTAAGGCCAAGTGGTCTCTTCAAGCTTCCTATGGTTTTGTCATGACCTAGTCATGACAAAACCACTCTAGGGGTCTAGTTGTTTGGGGGATGTTACACGTCGTAGTACTTGAGTACCTAAATAATTTACCAAGAGAAGGTTAGCATGCTCCCAGCGAGGCGAGTAAAAATTGCGAGGGTCAAGTAAATTTCCTGGCATACTTCTGGCCAGAGTGGGAGCCGAAACCCATTCTCAAAAGGAGCAATGGGGATGTTGAGCTCGTCAATGGACAAATCGTTAAGGGAGGCAGTGCTCGGTGGGCGGCGAGCAACATACCCCGAAGGGATGTACTTGTCCACTATCAAGAGGAACTCGTCACCAGTGAGCGAGGCGCAGAAGAACGAGTGGTCGCAAAAGGCCCCGGCGCACCTGTCACGCCCTTTGGATTCGCCCTCGGCAACCATGATGATTAGTAGCTGTGAAACGGGAAAAGAGCGAGCGCGATCTGAAGTGTGCGAGAGGGCCTGAAAGAGAAAAGAAGGGTTGGAGTGTACAACCCCGATATTCGCCGAGCATACTCCCGAAGACTCATTGGAGCATCATGGTAGCATCGACCCATGCAGGAAGGGAGGTAGAGGCAAGGGGGACGAGCGGTGAGGGAGGAGGCCTCCCGCTTACCCAGCCTATATAGAGGAGCGAGAGGTGGAGGGACAGGTCCCCCGCTCCCAGCTAGGGGGGCGAGCCCGGGCTGCCGCCCGGGGAGCTCGCCCCCGCTCCCAGCTAGGGGGGCGAGCCCGGGCTGCCGCCCGGGGAGCTCGCCCCCGCTCCCAGCAAGGGGGGAGAGCCCGGGCCGCTGCCCGGGGAGCTCGCCCCCGCTCCCAGCAAGGGGGGGCGAGCCCGGGCTGCCGCCCGGGGAGCTCGCCCCCGCTCCCAGCTAGGGGGGCGAGACCGGGCTGCTGCCCGGGGAGCTCGCCCCCGCTCCCAGCAAGGGGGGCGAGCCCGGGCCGCAGCCCGGGGAGCTCGCCCCCGCTCCCAGCAAGGGGGGGCGAGCCCTGGCTGCTGCCCGGGGAGCTCGCCCCCGCTCCCAGCAAGGGGGGGCGAGCCCGGGCTGCCGCCCGGGGAGCTCGCCCCCGCTCCCAGCAAGGGGGGGCGAGCCCTGGCTGCTGCCCGGGGAGCTCGCCCCCGCTCCCAGCTAGGGGGGCGAGCCCGGGCTGCCGCCCGGGGAGCTCGCCCCCGCTCCCAGCTAGGGGGGCGAGCCCGGGCTGCCGCCCGGGGAGCTCTCCCCCGCTCCCAGCAAGGGGGGCGAGCCCGGGCCGCTGCCCGGGGAGCTCGCCCCCGCTCCCAGCAAGGGGGGCGAGCCCGGGCTGCTGCACGGGGAGCTCGCCCCCGCTCCCAGCTAGGGGGGCGAGCCCGGGCTGCTGCCCGGGGAGCTCGCCCCCGCTCCCAGCTAGGGGGGCGAGCCTGGGCTGCCGCCCGGGGAGCTCGCCTCCGCTCCCAGCAAGGGGGGTGAGCCTGGGCTGCCGCCCGGGGAGCTCGCCTCCGCTCCCAGCAAGGGGGGTGAGCCCGGGCTGCTGCCCGGGGAGCTCGCCCCCGCTCCCAGCTAGGGGGGCGAGCCCGGGTTGCTGCCCGGGGGCTCGCCCCGGCTCCCATCCCGTAGGGGGGGCGAGCTCAGGAGAGCATTCGGTCTGCGTTTAGCGTCGTGCAACAGCGGGTTTTGGCTATTCGCAGTCCAGTTTTGGCTATTCGCAGTCCAGTGGTCTGCGTTTAGCGCTTCAGAACAGCGGGATTTGGCTATTTGCAGTCCAGTTTTGGCTATTCGCAGTCCAGATCCGAAAAACCTATAAATAGGACCAAGGGGGCACCATTTGGGGGGATCTGATTCTAGGCTAGCTCTCTCCCTCTCTCTCCCTCCCCAAGTCTCTCTAGGGGGGTGAGGAGAGCCTCCAGTGGTGCCCAAGCTTAGTAGTGGCTTGGGAGGGGAAGTTCCTGAGGGGCTTCCGGGTATGTGGCGGGACCTCCCCACTAAGCCCTTGGTCCAGTCCCTAGTTCCAACACTTTCAACCTAGAGCTCTCCCTTGGGAGGAGTAAGGATTGGTCGCCCCTCGGCTAGCTGAGGGCCCCGAACTCCACAGAGACTAAGTCTTGTTCGCAAGTCTCGGTTTCAACACAATCCCCGCTCTTTTCGAGCGTGGCTCACGCTCGGAAAGAAATGTCCAACCCTGCATATTCGACGAGTGTCGCTGGGAATCCGATTATTGGTGCTATCTTGGAAAAGCCACAGCACCTCCCCGAGAGGTCCCCCAACCTTGCCGGCTAGCGAGAGCCCGGCTAGCAGGGCCACCTCGGGGAAAAAACACTTAGAGAATTTTCGGCCACTGAGCGGTTCCTGACCCTGCCAGCTAGGTGGGAGCCTGGTCAGCAGGTCTGCATGGGAACTAAGTACTTGGGACTTTCTTTCCCCCGAGCGGTCCCCGGCCCTGCCAGCTTGATGGGAGCCTGGTCAGCGGGCCAGCGTCGGGTCGACACACTTCTAGGAGCGAGCTCTACTAGTGGTGGACATTGGGTCGACACACTGCTAGGAGCGAGCTCTACTAGTGGTGGACATAGGGTCGACACTCTGCTAGGAGCGAGCTCTACTAGTGGTGGACATTGGGTCGACACACTTCTAGGAGCGAGCTCTACTAGTGGTGGACGTTGGGTCGACACACTTCTAGGAGCGAGCTCTACTAGTGGTGGACATTGGGTCGACACACTGCTAGGAGCGAGCTCTACTAGTGGTGGACATTGGGTCGACACACTGCTAGGAGCGAGCTCTACTAGTGGTGGACATTGGGTCGACACACTGCTAGGAGCGAGCTCTACTAGTGGTGGACATTGGGTCGACACACTGCTAGGAGCGAGCTCTACTAGTGGTGGACATAGGGTCGACACACTGCTAGGAGCGAGCTCTACTAGTGGTGGACGTTGGGTCGACACACTTCTAGGAGCGAGCTCTACTAGTGGTGGACATTGGGTCGACACACTGCTAGGAGCGAGCTCTACTAGTGGTGGACATTGGGTCGACACACTGCTAGGAGCGAGCTCTACTAGTGGTGGACATTGGGTCGACACACTTCTAGGAGCGAGCTCTACTAGTGGTGGACATAGGGTCGACACTCTGCTAGGATCGAGCTCTACTAGTGGTGGACATTGGGTCGACACACTTCTAGGAGCGAGCTCTACTAGTGGTGGACGTTGGGTCGACACACTTCTAGGAGCGAGCTCTACTAGTGGTGGACATTGGGTCGACACACTGCTAGGAGCGAGCTCTACTAGTGGTGGACATTGGGTCGACACACTTCTAGGAGCGAGCTCTACTAGTGGTGGACATAGGGTCGACACACTGCTAGGAGCGAGCTCTACTAGTGGTGGACATAGGGTCGACACACTGTTAGGAGCGAGCTCTACTAGTGGTGGACATTGGGTCGACACATTTCTAGGAGCGAGCTCTACTAGTGGTGGACATAGGGTCGACACACTGCTAGGAGCGAGCTCTACTAGTGGTGGACATTGGGTCGACACTCTGCTAGGAGCGAGCTCTACTAGTGGTGGACATAGGGTCGACACACTTCTAGGAGCGAGCTCTACTAGTGGTGGACATAGGGTCGACACACTGCTAGGAGCGAGCTCTACTAGTGGTGGACATTGGGTCGACACACTGCTAGGAGCGAGCTCTACTAGTGGTGGACATTGGGTCGACACACTTCTAGGAGCGAGCTCTACTAGTGGTGGACATAGGGTCGACACTCTGCTAGGAGCGAGCTCTACTAGTGGTGGACATTGGGTCGACACACTTCTAGGAGCGAGCTCTACTAGTGGTGGATGTTGGGTCGACACACTTCTAGGAGCGAGCTCTACTAGTGGTGGACATTGGGTCGACACACTTCTAGGAGCGAGCTCTACTAGTGGTGGACGTTGGGTCGACACACTTCTAGGAGCGAGCTCTACTAGTGGTGGACATAGGGTCGACACTCTGCTAGGAGCGAGCTCTACTAGTGGTGGACATTGGGTCGACACACTTCTAGGAGCGAGCTCTACTAGTGGTGGACGTTGGGTCGACACACTTCTAGGAGCGAGCTCTACTAGTGGTGGACATTGGGTCGACACACTGCTAGGAGCGAGCTCTACTAGTGGTGGACATTGGGTCGACACACTGCTAGGAGCGAGCTCTACTAGTGGTGGACATTGGGTCGACACACTGCTAGGAGCGAGCTCTACTAGTGGTGGACATTGGGTCGACACACTGCTAGGAGCGAGCTCTACTAGTGGTGGACATAGGGTCGACACACTTCTAGGAGCGAGCTCTACTAGTGGTGGACGTTGGGTCGACACACTTCTAGGAGCGAGCTCTACTAGTGGTGGACATTGGGTCGACACACTGCTAGGAGCGAGCTCTACTAGTGGTGGACATTGGGTCGACACACTGCTAGGAGCGAGCTCTACTAGTGGTGGACATAGGGTCGACACACTTCTAGGAGCGAGCTCTACTAGTGGTGGACGTTGGGTCGACACACTTCTAGGAGCGAGCTCTACTAGTGGTGGACGTTGGGTCGACACACTTCTAGGAGCGAGCTCTACTAGTGGTGGACATTGGGTCGACACACTGCTAGGAGCGAGCTCTACTAGTGGTGGACATTGGGTCGACACACTGCTAGGAGCGAGCTCTACTAGTGGTGGACATTGGGTCGACACACTGCTAGGAGCGAGCTCTACTAGTGGTGAACATTGGGTCGACACACTGCTAGGAGCGAGCTCTACTAGTGGTGGACATTGGGTCGACACACTTCTAGGAGCGAGCTCTACTAGTGGTGGACATAGGGTCGACACTCTGCTAGGAGCGAGCTCTACTAGTGGTGGACATTGGGTCGACACACTTCTAGGAGCGAGCTCTACTAGTGGTGGACGTTGGGTCGACACACTTCTAGGAGCGAGCTCTACTAGTGGTGGACATTGGGTCGACACACTTCTAGGAGCGAGCTCTACTAGTGGTGGACGTTGGGTCGACACACTTCTAGGAGCGAGCTCTACTAGTGGTGGACATTGGGTCGACACACTGCTAGGAGCGAGCTCTACTAGTGGTGGACATTGGGTCGACACACTGCTAGGAGCGAGCTCTACTAGTGGTGGACATTGGGTCGACACACTTCTAGGAGCGAGCTCTACTAGTGGTGGACATTGGGTCGACACACTGCTAGGAGCGAGCTCTACTAGTGGTGGACATTGGGTCGACACACTTCTAGGAGCGAGCTCTACTAGTGCTGGACATAGGGTCGACACACTGCTAGGAGCGAGCTCTACTAGTGGTGGACATAGGGTCGACACTCTGCTAGGAGCGAGCTCTACTAGTGGTGGACATTGGGTCGACACACTTCTAGGAGCGAGCTCTACTAGTGGTGGACGTTGGGTCGACACACTTCTAGGAGCGAGCTCTACTAGTGGTGGACATTGGGTCGACACATTGCTAGGAGCGAGCTCTACTGGTGGTGGACGTTGGGTCGACACACTGCTAGGAGCGAGCTCTACTAGTGGTGGACATTGGGTCGACACACTTCTAGGAGCGAGCTCTACTAGTGGTGGACATCGGGTCGACACTCTGCTAGGAGCGAGCTCTACTAGTGGTGGACATTGGGTCGACACATTTCTAGGAGCGAGCTCTACTAGTGGTGGACATAGGGTCGACACACTGCTAGGAGCGAGCTCTACTAGTGGTGGACATTGGGTCGACACACTGCTAGGAGCGAGCTCTACTAGTGGTGGACATTGGGTCGACACACTTCTAGGAGCGAGCTCTACTAGTGGTGGACATAGGGTCGACACTCTGCTAGGAGCGAGCTCTACTAGTGGTGGACATTGGGTCGACACACTTCTAGGAGCGAGCTCTACTAGTGGTGGACGTTGGGTCGACACACTTCTAGGAGCGAGCTCTACTAGTGGTGGACATTGGGTCGACACACTTCTAGGAGCGAGCTCTACTAGTGGTGGACGTTGGGTCGACACACTTTGTAACGGCCCGGCCCCATTAGTCCGAACCGTTAGACGCCTGGCCCCATTGTCCAGGACGCCCGGGCTGCAGCCCGCTTTTTACACCCCAACGCATCCCTGTAGCCTGTTTCTCAGCTACAGTGCGTTGTTGGCGGTGGGACTCGAACCCGCCCCGCCCTTGATAAGAACCTCTTCAAACAGGTCTCATCACCAACTGAGCTGCAGCTCAGTTGGTGATGAGACCTGTTTGAAGAGGTTCTTATCAAGGGCGGGGCGGGTTCGAGTCCCACCGCCAACAACGCACTGTAGCTGAGAAACAGGCTACAGGGATGCGTTGGGGTGTAAAAAGCGGGCTGCAGCCCGGGCGTCCTGGACAATGGGGCCAGGCGTCTAACGGTTCGGACTAATGGGGCCGGGCCGTTACAAAAAAAGTGCAACGCCCCAGATTCTTTTAGCAAAGCACGTGAAATTAAGAATAATTATCCGAAATTGAGGTTTTAATTTAGGGCGTTACCTTTCGGAATCGTCGTCGTCGTCCGGCGGATTAGCGCTAGATGGGGGTGTTGATTCGGCGTTAAATTTGGTAAAGGTGCAAATATATGCATATATATATATATACATACGTTTATACGATTTAGATTAAGGTGACGGGTTATATATATATATAAAGAGCGATACAAACATGAATACGATATATATATATATGCGTATATGCGTTTAAGATTTTGATTTCGTCAGGCCTTATGTTCACATGCAGGTGGTTTTATGCAGGATCAACCACAACACTTATAGTTATTATTAATATTACATACAAAAGGGGCCTTGGTTATAACTCCTCTCAGCTGGCTTCTAATCGGCATTTTCTCGGTTCCTGCTCTCCCTCTCCCCGATACCCTTCCCCTTCTTCTCCGATCTCTGCCGTGGAGAACACTTCTAGGGTTTCGTTGGTCGGCGCCGTTTTTGTCGCCGGTGCTATCGGAGGAGGTTGGGTCGCCGGAGCTAGGGTCCAGGGCGGCTCTCTCCTTGCGTGGTTGCGGTCCGGCAAGTCGCCGTGAGTAAGCGAGGCAAGAAAACTTCCTCTTCTCCTCCCTTCTCCTACTTTTACTGCCTTCTTACCCCAGCGCAATTTCACCTGTTCTTCATATTGTTATTGCAAAGGAAATTTCTTTTTTTTTTGCTTTTGCTGGGGCAAGGAAAATGGTTACCTGCTTATTAAGCCCCAGCGTAGGACCTCTTTTGTTGATTATGCCTTCTGCTATTTCTTTGTTGCCGTGGGAGCCGATGTTTTGGGTTAGATTCATTCAACTTGTTGTTGGGAGAGTTCTCTGCTGCTATGTGATAGATTCCCTATTGGTTGTATAAGGTCCAGCTCAAGGTTTTATATGCATATATCCCTTTTTTTTGGTCTGCCTATAACTATGATAACATTGGCAGTTATGGTTGCCTGTTGCAATAGGTTTGGCTATATGTATAAAGGTATATACTCAGTTGCTTGCCACCGAATCGGCTCATTTTATTTTTGGTAAGAGTCCTGCTATAGTTTTGGCCGCATCTATGCAAATTGGTTGCCTGAGAGCTTGGTCCGTCCCGTGAGAAATCTAACGCTAAGCTAATGAATGAGATCCATGGGAATTTCATGATTCTTCTACCCTTTCTTACCCCTCGGGTGATATATCTTTTGTTGTTGATTTGGGGCTGCTCCTTTCCTTGTTGAATTGGGGGATGTTATGCTTTAAGGGGCTGCTCCTTGCTGAATTGAGGGCTGTTGGTGCTGTTGGGGGCTCTGTTTGGGGCTGCCTTTGTGTGCTTTGTTTGCTTTAAGGGCTGCACCTCGTGCATTTAGGGATTGCTGTTTATGTGGTTAGTATGGTGGGGGCTGCCCCTTGGGATTGTCTATGCTTAACCCGAATGGTGTTTGCGTGTTTAACTCTGCATATCCCTTATTATTACTTGGCTAAATATTGATGGACTTGGTTGCATTGGAATGATGGGTACAGGGAACAATGGGGTCCTCCATCATAGTTATGTTAATAGTGGTTGGTGGGGCGATGAGACCACCACCACGGCGCCTTTATTTAGTTGGGGTGAATGTCCCCTTTATGTGAGTGGATAGTGACATTGTTTTGGGTCCGCCACCCCCCTGTCCATGTTTGCATTATATGCCAAGTTTAGTCATGCTCTCGATTCTCGGGCTGGTTATATGCGGGATCTCCTTAAACTTCTATTACTGAACCCTTATATAAGCATATATATATATAGTTATATATATGAATGTATGTGTATATATATATGTACTATATGCTCGTTTCAGTCTGTGTACGCTACTTGTTACCCTGCCTTTTCTTTTCTTATACCCATGCTGTTTTCTTGCACCCTTTGGGCTGAGGCATTCTTTTCTTATGGATGCCTCAGGTTCAGGTTAGTAGCTGCCGCCAGAGTTGAGCGGGGTCGCTCTGATCGTCGTCGAGGCCTTCCCTCTCCAGTGGGTAAGGATTCAGCTCCTTTTGTTGTAGCTTGTCTTTGATAGTTGACTTGTTCGCCTGCGGGTTCGTGTCAGATGTTGACGCCCGTACGGCTTTTTGTTTGGTTCACTTGCTGCTACTACTGCTAGTTCCTTTACTGCCACTTGGTTATTTTGTGATTATACACTCTGGGAAAAAAACTTATTTTGATGCATACTATAGCAGTTTCTTCTAGCATTATAAGAAAAGTTGATCTTTTAACCGTTAGTTGCATTTACTATTAAGTATCACATATTTGCAAAAACGTAAACTTAAATAAAACTAATAACTCCTTATTATATACTAAATTTAGACCGGCGATTGCCCTGGAGACGTCTCTAGTCTTCAGCGCCGTTAGGGGATAAAGTGAACTTATTTTCTTCCGTTGTGAATGCTTGTCTTTTATAAGGTGCGGCTAGGTAAACCGCAGGGCCGAGGGACGCGGCTTTCTAATCTAATGAAATGAATCTTAAAAGATAATCCTTTTACTTAATTCATTCCTTTTTTTTTTTGTAAAAGAAAATGTTCGTTTGAGTGCTCGCCTGAACGTCTGTAGTTGTCCCCTACAGGACGTGGCATCATGACGCGTGTTTTCCCCTTCGCTCTGATAATATAATTTATTTCGGGAAAATACGGGTTGTGACAGTTGGTATCAGAGCTAGGTTAGCCGGGTTGCTGGAAATGGTCTGGTTGGCCCGGTTAACCGTCCAGTAAGAATCGTTAATCATTGCATACACTCACCGATGGGTCATCGGTAGATCTCGGCTGAAGCACGAACACTACACTCATAAGCATGAAAGAAGTATACGGGGCATATTATGTAGTATGGGATGCATAATATGTGTCTGTATATGGATCCTCATAGGTGACAACATGCGACTGTTATGTAGTATGGGATGCATAACGTAGGTCGCATGCGTGTCCATTAGATTTTCTTTTTCGTTGCATGCGATAATATGTAGTATGGGATGCATAAGATCGCATGTGTACGCCGCTCATAGCATGCATTAAGGCCTTTTCTTAGTTTGCATAGCACTGCATGCATAGCATAACATTGCATAAGCACACGTGCCAAGCCAGAGATCTACACGATGACACATGTACACCCATGATTTAAAAAGGTAAAATTTTAAACTTATGTGCATACGAGTGAGGTGCACGAGAGGTAAAGGATGGTATACCATCCTGAGTATAACGTGATAATATGTATTTACTTTTCCCAGAGAAAAAGCAGTAGCAAAAGCAAGTATTTGTATGTCCTCTCTTCCTAGAGGTTTGAGTCCAGTCTTAGCAGGCTGTTTGTATCAGGTTCTTCCTCGTTCTCGTTGTAGTCCAATCTTTCTGTGGTAATTTAGTCTCTATAGCAGCGTTCTATCTTTGTTATGTCATGTGTCTACTGCCTTGTTAGGCGAGTTTAAGGTTCGAGATTGTCGGGCGCACGTTCTTTTTGACTCTGGTGCCACTCACTCTTTTGTGGCCAAGAAGTTGTTGATCGGTATCGCTGGGCCTTGGAGCGTGTTGATGATCCGTTTTGTGTCAAGTACCCGTCCGGAGATTCGGTGGTGTTAGATCTGTGCGGGAGGCAGTGTCCGATTGTTATGGATGAATTTTTGGGCTATGCAGACTTGAAGGTGATTGATTTGGGGGATTTTGACGTGATTCTGGGCATGGATTGGCTAGCCCGATTTGACGCTGTGATCCAGTGCAGGGATAAGCATCTGGATTTCCTGATGGATGATGGCCAACCCAGGAGCGTGTTCGGGTTCCCGCGTCAGGCTTCCTCAGTTATGTCGGTAGTCTGTGCCCAGGCTTTGGCGGAGTTTGATGGTCGGGTCTGTGTTGTTTCCGTGTTGCTTGCGGGTTGCGCATCGGTGCCCTGTGTGGAGGACATCCCTGTGGTGCGGGAGTTCCCGGACGTCTTTCCCGATGACCTTCCTGGTCTCCCTCCTGAGCGAGAGATTGAGTTTACGATAGATTTGGAGCCCGGGACCCGCCCTATCGCGAAGGCACCCTATCGTATGGCACCGCGGGAGCTGGAGGAATTGCGCACGCAGTTGGATGAGCTACTTCAGCTTGGATTCATTAGGCCGAGTTCGTCGCCTTGGGGTGCGCCGGTTCTGTTTGTGAAGAAGAAGGATGGGTCGATGAGGTTATGCATCGATTATAGAGAGTTGAACAAGGTCACGATCAAAAACAGGTATCCGCTTCCACGAATTGATGACTTGTTCGACCAGTTGCATGGTAGCTGCGTGTTCTCGAAGATCGACCTTCGGTCCGGTTACCGTCAGTTGAGGATTCGCGACTCAGACGTTCCGCGAACTGCTTTCCGGTCGCGTTACGGGCATTTTTGAGTTCCTGGTCATGTCCTTTGGGCTGACGAATGCGCCCTCTGCTTTCATGGATCTGATGAACAGGGTATTCCGGGACTTTCTGGACCAGTTCGTAGTGGTCTTCATTGACGATGTGCTGATTTATTCTTCGAGCGAGGAGGAGCATGCTCGGCATCTGCGGTTGGTGCTGTCTACCTTGAGGGCACACCAGCTGTATGCCAAGCTGAGCAAATGCGAGTTCTGGCTTTCGCAAGTTTCATTTTTGGGTCACGTCGTGGGCAAGAGTGGCATCTCTGTAGACCCAGCGAAGGTCGCTGCTGTTTTGGACTGGAAGAGGCCGTCGTCGCCGAAGGAGATCCGGAGTTTCCTGGGTTTAGCTGGCTACTATCAGAGGTTTGTGGAGGGTTTCTCAGGCATTTCCGCGCCTCTGACCAAGTTGACGCGGAAGGAAGCGGCTTTCGATTGGAGCGAGCAGTGCGAGGAGGCCTTCCAGGAGTTAAAGAGGAGGCTGTGTTCCGCACCGGGTTTGGCTCTCCCGGTTGAGGGAGTGGAGTTTCAGGTCTACGTCGATGCTTCGTTGTTAGGCCTTGGATGCGTCCTCATGCAGGAGGGCAAGGTCATTGCGTACGGGTCGCGGCAACTAAAGGTGCATGAGCGGAACTACCCGACGCATGATTTGGAGTTTGCTGCGGTGATCTATGCCTTGAAGCTGTGGAGGCATCTCTTGTATGGAGTGGAGTGCAAGATCTACTCAGATCACAAGAGCTTGATTTACGTATTCTCGCAGCGAGAGCTGATCCTGCGCCAGCGTCGATGGATGGAGTATGTGGCTGATTATGATGTGGAGATCCTCTATCATCCCGGCAAGGCCAACGTAGTGGCGGATGCCCTGAGCAGGAAGTCAGCTTCTGTTTTCGGACTCTCTGTGCAGTCCTTGGTGGAGGAGTTCTTTCTGATGAGCATTGCGGTGAAGCCCAGTGGTGGTCCGTCTCGTTTGGAGGTTGAGGAGCCGTCCTGGATTGTTTTGGCAAAGTTGCACCAAAGGGATGATCTGGATTTGCAGCACCTCCAGAGTAGAGCGGAGAGGGATGAGTTGCCAGATTTCTCGATTGATGTGGAGGGTACTTTGCGGTACCGCGGCAGGCTGTGCATACCCGCGGTGGAGCAGATTCGGGCGAAGATTTGCGAGGAGGCTCACGACTCCAGCCTATCCTATCACCCTGGCTCTACCAAGATGTATCGCGACCTGAAGCAGATTGTGTGGTGGCCCGGCATGAAGGGCGATATTGCGAGATTCGTGGCGCAGTGCTACACTTGTCAGCGCGTCAAGGCAGACCACAGGAGGCCTGGGGGCAAGTTGTCGCCGTTGGATATTCCCTTGTGGAAGTGGGAGAGCATCTCTATGGATTTCATTACTGGATTGCCAAGATCTCCGCGGGGGCATGATGCAGTGTGGGTCATTGTTGACAGATTGACCAAGTGTGCTCACTTCGTGCCGTGCAAGACTGGTTATTCGATGGAGAAGATTGCGTCTCTGTATGTGCAAGAGGTCATCAGGCTGCATGGGGTTCCAGCGAGCATAGTGTCTGACCGTGATTCCAGGTATACCTCTCGTTTTTGGCAGAGTCTGCAAGGGGCCTTGGGCACCGATCTCAGGTATTCTACGGCCTATCATCCGCAGACGAATGGGCAGACGGAGAGGGTTAATCAGATCGTGGAGGATATGATCCGGTGCTATATTTTAGAGCATGGCGGAGCTTGGGATGAACGCCTTGGGCTCATGGAGTTCGCGTACAATAATAGCTACCAGAAGAACTTGCAGATGGCTCCGTTTGAGGCGCTGTATGGGAGGAGATGTCGGACTCCCCTGTTTTGGGTTGAAGTGGGCGAGAAGCCAGTTCTGGGTCCTGAGGCTTTGGAAGATATGAGTGTTGCTGTGACGCAGATCCGTGAGAAGCTCCGGGTAGCTCAGGAGCGCTACGAGAAGTACGCCAATCGGCGTAGGAGCGATTTGGAGTTTGCGGTGGGGGACTTGGTGTTCCTTAAGGTGCCACGATGGCAGGTGTTAAGGGGTTTGGGAAGAGCCATAAGCTGGACCCCAGGTATGTAGGCCCTTTCGAGGACGTCGAGCGCATCGGGGTTTCTGCTTACAGTTGCCGTTACCTGCCTCTTTTCCCGGTGTGCATGACGTTTTCCATGTGAGCCAGTTGCGCAAGTGTGTCCGCAGCGATCGTCATGTTCTAGATTCTGTGCCAGTGCTGCAGCCCAATCTATCGTTTGTAGAGCAGCCCGTTCGCATTTTGGAAAGGGCGGATCGAGTGTTGCGGAGGAAGACCATTCCTATGGTCAAGATCCTCTGGGACAATCAGGATGTTCGGGGTGCGACCTGGGAGCTCGAGTCAGCGATGAAGGAGTCCTATCCTCATCTTTTCGGCTAGTTTCCCCGGTAAGTTCCCGTCTCTTGTGTTTTTCCTTGTTTGATATTGTGGTTGCAAAGTTTCGGGTCGAAACTTTTTGTGAGGAGGGGTGACTGTAACGCCCCAGATTCTTTTAGCAAAGCACGTGAAATTAAGAATAATTATCCGAAATTGAGGTTTTAATTTAGGGCGTTACCTTTCGGAATCGTCGTCGTCGTCCGGCGGATTAGCGCTAGATGGGGGTGTTGATTCGGCGTTAAATTTGGTAAAGGTGCAAATATATGCATATATATATATATACATACGTTTATACGATTTAGATTAAGGTGACGGGTTATATATATATATAAAGAGCGATACAAACATGAATACGATATATATATATATGCGTATATGCGTTTAAGATTTTGATTTCGTCAGGCCTTATGTTCACATGCAGGTGGTTTTATGCAGGATCAACCACAACACTTATAGTTATTATTAATATTACATACAAAAGGGGCCTTGGTTATAACTCCTCTCAGCTGGCTTCTAATCGGCATTTTCTCGGTTCCTGCTCTCCCTCTCCCCGATACCCTTCCCCTTCTTCTCCGATCTCTGCCGTGGAGAACACTTCTAGGGTTTCGTTGGTCGGCGCCGTTTTTGTCGCCGGTGCTATCGGAGGAGGTTGGGTCGCCGGAGCTAGGGTCCAGGGCGGCTCTCTCCTTGCGTGGTTGCGGTCCGGCAAGTCGCCGTGAGTAAGCGAGGCAAGAAAACTTCCTCTTCTCCTCCCTTCTCCTACTTTTACTGCCTTCTTACCCCAGCGCAATTTCACCTGTTCTTCATATTGTTATTGCAAAGGAAATTTCTTTTTTTTTTTGCTTTTGCTGGGGCAAGGAAAATGGTTACCTGCTTATTAAGCCCCAGCGTAGGACCTCTTTTGTTGATTATGCCTTCTGCTATTTCTTTGTTGCCGTGGGAGCCGATGTTTTGGGTTAGATTCATTCAACTTGTTGTTGGGAGAGTTCTCTGCTGCTATGTGATAGATTCCCTATTGGTTGTATAAGGTCCAGCTCAAGGTTTTATATGCATATATCCCTTTTTTTTGGTCTGCCTATAACTATGATAACATTGGCAGTTATGGTTGCCTGTTGCAATAGGTTTGGCTATATGTATAAAGGTATATACTCAGTTGCTTGCCACCGAATCGGCTCATTTTATTTTTGGTAAGAGTCCTGCTATAGTTTTGGCCGCATCTATGCAAATTGGTTGCCTGAGAGCTTGGTCCGTCCCGTGAGAAATCTAACGCTAAGCTAATGAATGAGATCCATGGGAATTTCATGATTCTTCTACCCTTTCTTACCCCTCGGGTGATATATCTTTTGTTGTTGATTTGGGGCTGCTCCTTTCCTTGTTGAATTGGGGGATGTTATGCTTTAAGGGGCTGCTCCTTGCTGAATTGAGGGCTGTTGGTGCTGTTGGGGGCTCTGTTTGGGGCTGCCTTTGTGTGCTTTGTTTGCTTTAAGGGCTGCACCTCGTGCATTTAGGGATTGCTGTTTATGTGGTTAGTATGGTGGGGGCTGCCCCTTGGGATTGTCTATGCTTAACCCGAATGGTGTTTGCGTGTTTAACTCTGCATATCCCTTATTATTACTTGGCTAAATATTGATGGACTTGGTTGCATTGGAATGATGGGTACAGGGAACAATGGGGTCCTCCATCATAGTTATGTTAATAGTGGTTGGTGGGGCGATGAGACCACCACCACGGCGCCTTTATTTAGTTGGGGTGAATGTCCCCTTTATGTGAGTGGATAGTGACATTGTTTTGGGTCCGCCACCCCCCTGTCCATGTTTGCATTATATGCCAAGTTTAGTCATGCTCTCGATTCTCGGGCTGGTTATATGCGGGATCTCCTTAAACTTCTATTACTGAACCCTTATATAAGCATATATATATATAGTTATATATATGAATGTATGTGTATATATATATGTACTATATGCTCGTTTCAGTCTGTGTACGCTACTTGTTACCCTGCCTTTTCTTTTCTTATACCCATGCTGTTTTCTTGCACCCTTTGGGCTGAGGCATTCTTTTCTTATGGATGCCTCAGGTTCAGGTTAGTAGCTGCCGCCAGAGTTGAGCGGGGTCGCTCTGATCGTCGTCGAGGCCTTCCCTCTCCAGTGGGTAAGGATTCAGCTCCTTTTGTTGTAGCTTGTCTTTGATAGTTGACTTGTTCGCCTGCGGGTTCGTGTCAGATGTTGACGCCCGTACGGCTTTTTGTTTGGTTCACTTGCTGCTACTACTGCTAGTTCCTTTACTGCCACTTGGTTATTTTGTGATTATACACTCTGGGAAAAAAACTTATTTTGATGCATACTATAGCAGTTTCTTCTAGCATTATAAGAAAAGTTGATCTTTTAACCGTTAGTTGCATTTACTATTAAGTATCACATATTTGCAAAAACGTAAACTTAAATAAAACTAATAACTCCTTATTATATACTAAATTTAGACCGGCGATTGCCCTGGAGACGTCTCTAGTCTTCAGCGCCGTTAGGGGATAAAGTGAACTTATTTTCTTCCGTTGTGAATGCTTGTCTTTTATAAGGTGCGGCTAGGTAAACCGCAGGGCCGAGGGACGCGGCTTTCTAATCTAATGAAATGAATCTTAAAAGATAATCCTTTTACTTAATTCATTCCTTTTTTTTTTTGTAAAAGAAAATGTTCGTTTGAGTGCTCGCCTGAACGTCTGTAGTTGTCCCCTACAGGACGTGGCATCATGACGCGTGTTTTCCCCTTCGCTCTGATAATATAATTTATTTCGGGAAAATACGGGTTGTGACACACTTCTAGGAGCGAGCTCTACTAGTGGTGGACATTGGGTCGACACACTGCTAGGAGCGAGCTCTACTAGTGGTGGACATTGGGTCGACACACTGCTAGGAGCGAGCTCTACTAGTGGTGGACATTGGGTCGACACACTTCTAGGAGCGAGCTCTACTAGTGGTGGACATAGGGTCGACACACTGCTAGGAGCGAGCTCTACTAGTGGTGGACATTGGGTCGACACACTACTAGGAGCGAGCTCTACTAGTGGTGGACATAGGGTCGACACACTGCTAGGAGCGAGCTCTACTAGTGGTGGACATAGGGTCGATACACTGTTAGGAGCGAGCTCTACTAGTGGTGGACATTGGGTCGACACACTGCTAGGAGCGAGCTCTACTAGTGGAGGACATTGGGTCGACACACTTCTAGGAGCGAGCTCTACTAGTGGTGGACATAGGGTCGACACTCTGCTAGGAGCGAGCTCTACTAGTGGTGGACATTGGGTCGACACACTTCTAGGAGCGAGCTCTACTAGTGGTGGACATAGGGTCGACATTCTGCTAGGAGCGAGCTCTACTAGTGGTGGACATTGGGTCGACACACTGCTAGGAGCGAGCTCTACTAGTGGTGGACATTGGGTCGACACACTGCTAGGAGCGAGCTCTACTAGTGGTGGACATTGGGTCGACACACTTCTAGGAGCGAGCTCTACTAGTGGTGGACATAGGGTCGACACTCTGCTAGGAGCGAGCTCTACTAGTGGTGGACATTGGGTCGACACACTTCTAGGAGCGAGCTCTACTAGTGGTGGACATTGGGTCGACACACTGCTAGGAGCGAGCTCTACTAGTGGTGGACATTAGGTCGACACACTGCTAGGAGCGAGCTCTACTAGTGGTGGACATTGGGTCGACACACTTTTAGGAGCGAGCTCTACTAGTGGTGGACATAGGGTCGACACTCTGCTAGGAGCGAGCTCTACTAGTGGTGGACATTGGGTCGACACACTTCTAGGAGCGAGCTCTACTAGTGGTGGACGTTGGGTCGACACACTTCTAGGAGCGAGCTCTACTAGTGGTGGACATTGGGTCGACACACTTCTAGGAGCGAGCTCTACTAGTGGTGGACGTTGGGTCGACACACTTCTAGGAGCGAGCTCTACTAGTGGTGGACATAGGGTCGACACTCTGCTAGGAGCGAGCTCTACTAGTGGTGGACATTCGGTCGACACACTTCTAGGAGCGAGCTCTACTAGTGGTGGACGTTCGGTCGACACACTGCTAGGAGCGAGCTCTACTAGTGGTGGACATTGGGTCGACACACTGCTAGGAGCGAGCTCTACTAGTGGTGGACATTGGGTCGACACACTTCTAGGAGCGAGCTCTACTAGTGGTGGACATAGGGTCGACACACTGCTAGGAGCGAGCTCTACTAGTGGTGGACATAGGGTCGACACACTGCTAGGAGCGAGCTCTACTAGTGGTGGACATTGGGTCGACACATTTCTAGGAGCGAGCTCTACTAGTGGTGGACGTTGGGTCGACACACTTCTAGGAGCGAGCTCTACTAGTGGTGGACATTGGGTCGACACACTTCTAGGAGCGAGCTCTACTAGTGGTGGACGTTGGGTCGACACACTGCTAGGAGCGAGCTCTACTAGTGGTGGACATTGGGTCGACACACTTCTAGGAGCGAGCTCTACTAGTGGTGGACGTTGTGTCGACACACTTCTAGGAGAGATCTCTACTAGTGGTGGACATTGGGTCGACACACTGCTAGGAGCGAGCTCTACTAGTGGTGGACATTGGGTCGACACACTGCTAGGAGCGAGCTCTACTAGTGGTGGACATTGGGTCGACACACTGCTAGGAGCGAGCTCTACTAGTGGTGGACATTGGGTCGACACACTGCTAGGAGCGAGCTCTACTAGTGGTGGACATAGGGTCGACACACTTCTAGGAGCGAGCTCTACTAGTGGTGGACGTTGGGTCGACACACTTCTAGGAGCGAGCTCTACTAGTGGTGGACATTGGGTCGACACACTGCTAGGAGCGAGCTCTACTAGTGGTGGACATTGGGTCGACACACTGCTAGGAGCGAGCTCTACTAGTGGTGGACATTGGGTCGACACACTTCTAGGAGCGAGCTCTACTAGTGGTGGACATAGGGTCGACACTCTGCTAGGAGCGAGCTCTACTAGTGGTGGACATTGGGTCGACACACTTCTAGGAGCGAGCTCTACTAGTGGTGGACGTTGGGTCGACACACTTCTAGGAGCGAGCTCTACTAGTGGTGGACATTGGGTCGACACACTTCTAGGAGCGAGCTATACTAGTGGTGGACGTTGGGTCGACACACTTCTAGGAGCGAGCTCTACTAGTGGTGGACATTGGGTCGACACACTGCTAGGAGCGAGCTCTACTAGTGGTGGACATTGGGTCGACACACTGCTAGGAGCGAGCTATACTAGTGGTGGACATTGGGTCGACACACTTCTAGGAGCGAGCTCTACTAGTGGTGGACATAGGGTCGACACACTGCTAGGAGCGAGCTCTACTAGTGGTGGACATTGGGTCGACACACTTCTAGGAGCGAGCTCTACTAGTGGTGGACATAGGGTCGACACACTGCTAGGAGCGAGCTCTACTAGTGGTGGACATAGGGTCGACACACTGTTAGGAGCGAGCTCTACTAGTGGTGGACATTAGGTCGACACATTTCTAGGAGCGAGCTCTACTAGTGGTGGACGTAGGGTCGACACACTGCTAGGAGCGAGCTCTACTAGTGGTGGACATTGGGTCGACACACTTTTAGGAGCGAGCTCTACTAGTGGTGGACATAGGGTCGACACACTGCTAGGAGCGAGCTCTACTAGTGGTGGACATAGGGTCGACACACTGCTAGGAGCGAGCTCTACTAGTGGTGGACATTGGGTCGACACATTTCTAGGAGCGAGCTCTACTAGTGGTGGACGTTGGGTCGACACACGTCTAGGAGCAAGCTCTACTAGTGGTGGACATTGGGTCGACACACTGCTAGGAGCGAGCTCTACTAGTGGTGGACATAGGGTCGACACACTTCTAGGAGCGAGCTCTACTAGTGGTGGATGTTGGGTCGACACACTTCTAGGAGCGAGCTCTACTAGTGGTGGACATTGGGTCGACACACTGCTAGGAGCGAGCTATACTAGTGGTGGACATTGGGTTGACACACTTCTAGGAGCGAGCTCTACTAGTGGTGGACATAGGGTCGACACACTTCTAGGAGCGAGCTCTACTAGTGGTGGACGTTGGGTCGACACACTTGTAGGATCGAGCTCTACTAGTGGTGGACGTAGGGTCGACACACTTCTAGGAGCGAGCTCTACTAGTGGTGGACGTTGGGTCGACACACTTCTAGGAGCGAGCTCTACTAGTGGTGGACATTGGGTCGACACACTGCTAGGAGCGAGCTCTACTAGTGGTGGACATTGGGTCGACACACTGCAAGGAGCGAGCTCTACTAGTGGTGGACATTGGGTCGACACACTGCTAGGAGCGAGCTCTACTAGTGGTGGACATTGGGTCGACACACTGCTAGGAGCGAGCTCTACTAGTGGTGGACATTGGGTCGACACACTTCTAGGAGCGAGCTCTACTAGTGGTGGACATAGGGTCGACACTCTGCTAGGAGCGAGCTCTACTAGTGGTGGACATTGGGTCGACACACTTCTAGGAGCGAGCTCTACTAGTGGTGGACGTTGGGTCGACACACTTCTGGGAGCGAGCTCTACTAGTGGTGGACATTGGGTCGACACACTTCTAGGAGCGAGCTCTACTAGTGGTGGACGTTGGGTCGACACACTTCTAGGAGCGAGCTCTACTAGTGGTGGACATTGGGTCGACACACTGCTAGGAGCGAGCTCTACTAGTGGTGGACATTGGGTCGACACACTGCTAGGAGCGAGCTCTACTAGTGGTGGACATTGGGTCGACACACTTCTAGGAGCGAGCTCTACTAGTGGTGGACATAGGGTCGACACACTGCTAGGAGCGAGCTCTACTAGTGGTGGACATTGGGTCGACACACTTCTAGGAGCGAGCACTACTAGTGGTGGACATAGGGTCGACACACTTCTAGGAGCGAGCTCTACTAGTGGTGGACATAGGGTCGACACTCTGCTAGGAGCGAGCTCTACTAGTGGTGGACATTGGGTCGACACACTTCTAGGAGCGAGCTCTACTAGTGGTGGACATAGGGTCGACATTCTGCTAGGAGCGAGCTCTACTAGTGGTGGACATTGGGTCGACACACTGCTAGGAGCGAGCTCTACTAGTGGTGGACATTGGGTCGACACACTGCTAGGAGCGAGCTCTACTAGTGGTGGACATTGGGTCGACACACTTCTAGGAGCGAGCTCTACTAGTGGTGGACATAGGGTCGACACTCTGCTAGGAGCGAGCTCTACTAGTGGTGGACATTGGGTCGACACACTTCTAGGAGCGAGCTCTACTAGTGGTGGACATAGGGTCGACACTCTGCTAGGAGCGAGCTCTACTAGTGGTGGACATTGGGTCGACACACTTCTAGGAGCGAGCTCTACTAGTGGTGGACGTTGGGTCGACACACTTCTAGGAGCGAGCTCTACTAGTGGTGGACTTTGGGTCGACACACTGCTAGGAGCGAGCTCTACTAGTGGTGGACGTTGGGTCGACACACTGCTAGGAGCGAGCTCTACTAGTGGTGGACATTGGGTCGACACACTTCTAGGAGCGAGCTCTACTAGTGGTGGACATAGGGTCGACACTCTGCTAGGAGCGAGCTCTACTAGTGGTGGACATTGGGTCGACACATTTCTAGGATCGAGCTCTACTAGTGGTGGACGTAGGGTCGACACACTTCTAGGAGCGAGCTCTACTAGTGGTGGACGTTGGGTCGACACACTTCTAGGAGCGAGCTCTACTAGTGGTGGACATTGGGTCGACACACTGCTAGGAGCGAGCTCTACTAGTGGTGGACATTGGGTCGACACACTGCAAGGAGCGATCTCTACTAGTGGTGGACATAGGGTCGACACACTGCTAGGAGCGAGCTCTACTAGTGGTGGACATTGGGTCGACACACTGCTAGGAGCGAGCTCTACTAGTGGTGGACATTGGGTCGACACACTTCTAGGAGCGAGCTCTACTAGTGGTGGACATAGGGTCGACACTCTGCTAGGAGCGAGCTCTACTAGTGGTGGACATTGGGTCGACACACTTCTAGGAGCGAGCTCTACTAGTGGTGGACGTTGGGTCGACACACTTCTAGGAGCGAGCTCTACTAGTGGTGAACATTGGGTCGACACACTTCTAGGAGCGAGCTCTACTAGTGGTGGACGTTGGGGTCGACACACTTCTAGGAGCGAGCTCTACTAGTGGTGGACATTGGGTCGACACACTTCTAGGAGCGAGCTCTACTAGTGGTGGACATTGGGTCGACACACTTCTAGGAGCGAGCTCTACTAGTGGTGGACATAGGGTCGACACTCTGCTAGGAGCGAGCTCTACTAGTGGTGGACATTGGGTCGACACACTTCTAGGAGCGAGCTCTACTAGTGGTGGACGTTGGGTCGACACACTTCTAGGAGCGAGCTCTACTAGTGGTGGACATTGGGTCGACACACTTCTAGGAGCGAGCTCTACTAGTGGTGGACGTTGGGTCGACACACTTCTAGGAGCGAGCTCTACTAGTGGTGGACATAGGGTCGACACTCTGCTAGGAGCGAGCTCTACTAGTGGTGGACATTCGGTCGACACACTTCTAGGAGCGAGCTCTACTAGTTGTGGACGTTGGGTCGACACACTTCTAGGAGCGAGCTCTACTAGTGGTGGACATTGGGTCGACACACTGCTAGGAGCGAGCTCTACTAGTGGTGGACATTGGGTCGACACACTGCTAGGAGCGAGCTCTACTAGTGGTGGACATTGGGTCGACACACTTCTAGGAGCGATCTCTACTAGTGGTGGACATAGGGTCGACACACTGCTAGGAGCGAGCTCTTCTAGTGGTGGACATAGGGTCGACACACTTCTAGGAGCGAGCTCTACTAGTGGTTGACGTTGGGTCGACACACTTCTAGGAGCGAGCTCTACTAGTGGTGGACATTGGGTCGACACATTTCTAGGAGCGAGCTCTACTAGTGGTGGACATAGGGTCGACACACTGCTAGGAGCGAGCTCTACTAGTGGTGGACATTGGGTCGACACACTTCTAGGAGCGAGCTCTACTAGTGGTGGACATAGGGTCGACACACTACTAGGAGCGAGCTCTACTAGTGGTGGACATAGGGTCGACACACTGCTAGGAGCGAGCTCTACTAGTGGTGGACATTGGGTCGACACATTTCTAGGAGCGAGCTCTACTAGTGGTGGACGTTGGGTCGACACACTTCTAGGAGCGAGCTCTACTAGTGGTGGACGTTGGGTCGACACACTTCTAGGAGAGATCTCTACTAGTGGTGGACATTGGGTCGACACACTGCTAGGAGCGAGCTCTACTAGTGGTGGACATTGGGTCGACACACTGATAGGAGCGAGCTCTACTAGTGGTGGACATTGGGTCGACACACTGCTAGGAGCGAGCTCTACTAGTGGTGGACATTGGGTCGACACACTGCTAGGAGCGAGCTCTACTAGTGGTGGACATAGGGTCGACACACTTCTAGGAGCGAGCTCTACTAGTGGTGGACATAGGGTCGACACACTTCTAGGAGCGAGCTCTACTAGTGGTGGACGTTGGGTCGACACACTTCTAGGAGCGAGCTCTACTAGTGGTGGACATTGGGTCGACACACTGCTAGGAGCGAGCTCTACTAGTGGTGGACATTGGGTCGACACACTGCTAGGAGCGAGCTCTACTAGTGGTGGACTTTGGGTCGACACACTTCTAGGAGCGAGCTCTACTAGTGGTGGACATAGGGTCGACACTCTGCTAGGAGCGAGCTCTACTAGTGGTGGACGTTGGGTCGACACACTTCTAGGAGCGAGCTCTACTAGTGGTGTACATTGGGTCGACACACTTCTAGGAGCGAGCTCTACTAGTGGTGGACGTTGGGTCGACACACTTCTAGGAGCGAGCTCTACTAGTGGTGGACATTGGGTCGACACACTTCTAGGAGCGAGCTCTACTAGTGGTGGACATTGGGTCGACACACTGCTTGGAGCGAGCTCTACTAGTGGTGGACATTGGGTCGACACACTTCTAGGAGCGAGCTCTACTAGTGGTGGACATAGGGTCGACACACTGCTAGGAGCGAGCTCTACTAGTGGTGGACATAGGGTCGACACACTGTTAGGAGCGAGCTCTACTAGTGGTGGACATTAGGTCGACACATTTCTAGGAGCGAGCTCTACTAGTGGTGGACATAGGGTCGACACACTGCTAGGAGCGAGCTCTACTAGTGGTGGACATTGGGTCGACACACTTCTAGGAGCGAGCTCTACTAGTGGTGGACATAGGGTCGACACACTGCTAGGAGCGAGCTCTACTAGTGGTGGACATAGGGTCGACACACTGCTAGGAGCGAGCTCTACTAGTGGTGGACATTGGGTCGACACATTTCTAGGAGCGAGCTCTACTAGTGGTGGACGTTGGGTCGACACACTTCTAGGAGCGAGCTCTATTAGTGGTGGACATTGGGTCGACACACTGCTAGGAGCGAGCTCTACTAGTGGTGGACATAGGGTCGACACACTTCTAGGAGCGAGCTCTACTAGTGGTGGACGTTGGGTCGACACACTTCTAGGAGCGAGCTCTACTAGTGGTGGACATTGGGTCGACACATTTCTAGGAGCGAGCTCTACTAGTGGTGGACATAGGGTCGACACACTGCTAGGAGCGAGCTCTACTAGTGGTGGACATTGGGTCGACACACTTCTAGGAGCGAGCTCTACTAGTGGTGGACATAGGGTCGACACACTGCTAGGAGCGAGCTCTACTAGTGGTGGACATTGGGTCGACACACTTCTAGGAGCGAGCTCTACTAGTGGTGGACATAGGGTCGACACACTGCTAGGAGCGAGCTCTACTAGTGGTGGACATAGGGTCGACACACTGTTAGGAGCGAGCTCTACTAGTGGTGGACATTGGGTCGACACATTTCTAGGAGCGAGCTCTACTAGTGGTGGACATAGGGTCGACACACTGCTAGGAGCGAGCTCTACTAGTGGTGGACATTGGGTCGACACACTTCTAGGAGCGAGCTCTACTAGTGGTGGACATAGGGTCGACACACTGCTAGGAGCGAGCTCTACTAGTGGTGGACATAGGGTCGACACACTGCTAGGAGCGAGCTCTACTAGTGGTGGACATTGGGTCGACACATTTCTAGGAGCGAGCTCTACTAGTGGTGGACGTTGGGTCGACACACTTCTAGGAGCGAGCTCTACTAGTGGTGGACATTGGGTCGACACACTGCTAGGAGAGAGCTCTACTAGTGGTGGACATTGGGTCGACACACTGCTAGGAGCGAGCTCTACTAGTGGTGGACATTGGGTCGACACACTGCTAGGAGCGAGCTCTACTAGTGGTGGACATAGGGTCGACACACTTCTAGGAGCGAGCTCTACTAGTGGTGGACGTTGGGTCGACACACTTCTAGGAGCGAGCTCTACTAGTGGTGGACATTGGGTCGACACATTTCTAGGAGCGAGCTCTACTAGTGGTGGACATAGGGTCGACACACTGCTAGGAGCGAGCTCTACTAGTGGTGGACATAGGGTCGACACACTTCTAGGAGCGAGCTCTACTAGTGGTGGACGTTGGGTCGACACACTTCTAGGAGCGAGCTCTACTAGTGGTGGACATTGGGTCGACACACTGCTAGGAGCGAGCTCTACTAGTGGTGGACATTGGGTCGACACACTGCTAGGAGCGAGCTCTACTAGTGGTGGACATTGGGTCGACACACTGCTAGGAGCGAGCTCTACTAGTGGTGGACATAGGGTCGACACACTTCTAGGAGCGAGCTCTACTAGTGGTGGACGTTGGGTCGACACACTTCTAGGAGCGAGCTCTACTAGTGGTGGACATTGGGTCGACACATTTCTAGGAGCGAGCTCTACTAGTGGTGGACATAGGGTCGACACACTGCTAGGAGCGAGCTCTACTAGTGGTGGACATTGGGTCGACACACTTCTAGGAGCGAGCTCTACTAGTGGTGGACATAGGGTCGACACACTACTAGGAGCGAGCTCTACTAGTGGTGGACATAGGGTCGACACACTGCTAGGAGCGAGCTCTACTAGTGGTGGACATTGGGTCGACACATTTCTAGGAGCGAGCTCTACTAGTGGTGGACGTTGGGTCGACACACTTCTAGGAGCGAGCTCTACTAGTGGTGGACATTGGGTCGACACACTGCTAGGAGCGAGCTCTACTAGTGGTGGACATTGGGTCGACACACTGCTAGGAGCGAGCTCTACTAGTGGTGGACATTGGGTCGACACACTGCTAGGAGCGAGCTCTACTAGTGGTGGACATAGGGTCGACACACTTCTAGGAGCGAGCTCTACTAGTGGTGGACGTTGGGTCGACACACTTCTAGGAGCGAGCTCTACTAGTGGTGGACATTGGGTCGACACACTGCTAGGAGCGAGCTCTACTAGTGGTGGACATTGGGTCCACACACTGCTAGGAGCGAGCTCTACTAGTGGTTGACATTGGGTCGACACACGTCTAGGAGCGAGCTCTACTAGTGGTGGACATAGGGTCGACACTCTGCTAGGAGCGAGCTCTACTAGTGGTGGACATTGGGTCGACACACTTCTAGGAGCGAGCTCTACTAGTGGTGGACGTTGGGTCGACACACTGCTAGGAGCGAGCTCTACTAGTGGTGGACATTGGGTCGACACACTGCTAGGAGCGAGCTCTACTAGTGTTGGACATTGGGTCGACACACTTCTAGGAGCGAGCTCTACTAGTGGTGGACATAGGGTCGACGCTCTGCTAGGAGCGAGCACTACTAGTGGTGGACATTGGGTCGACACACTTCTAGGAGCGAGCTTTACTAGTGGTGGACGTTGGGTCGACACACTTCTAGGAGCGAGCTCTACTAGTGGTGGACATTGGGTCGACACACTTCTAGGAGCGAGCTCTACTAGTGGTGGACGTTGGGTCGACACACTTCTAGGAGCGAGCTCTACTAGTGGTGGACATTGGGTCGACACACTGCTAGGAGCGAGCTCTACTAGTGGTGGACATTGGGTCGACACACTTCTAGGAGCGAGCTCTACTAGTGGTGGACGTTGGGTCGACACACTTCTAGGAGCGAGCTCTACTAGTGGTGGACATTGGGTCGACACATTTCTAGGAGCGAGCTCTCCTAGTGGTGGACATAGGGTCGACACACTGCTAGGAGCGAGCTCTACTAGTGGTGGACATTGGGTCGACACACTTCTAGGAGCGAGCTCTACTAGTGGTGGACATAGGGTCGACACACTGCTAGGAGCGAGCTCTACTAGTGGTGGACATAGGGTCGACACACTGCTAGGAGCGAGCTCTACTAGTGGTGGACATAGGGTCGACACATTTCTAGGAGCGAGCTCTACTAGTGGTGGACGTTGGGTCGACACACTTCTAGGAGGGAGCTCTACTAGTGGTGGACATTGGGTCGACACACTGCTAGGAGCGAGCTCTACTAGTGGTGGACATTGGGTCGACACACTGCTAGGAGCGAGGTCTACTAGTGGTGGACATTGGGTCGACACACTGCTAGGAGCGAGCTCTACTAGTGGTGGACATAGGGTCGACACACTTCTAGGAGCGAGCTCTACTAGTGGTGGACGTTGGGTCGACACACTTCTAGGAGCGAGCTCTACTAGTGGTAGACATTGGGTCGACACACTGCTAGGAGCGAGCTCTACTAGTGGTGGACATTGGGTCGACACACTGCTAGGAGCGAGCTCTACTAGTGGTGGACATAGGGTCGACACACTTCTAGGAGCGAGCTCTACTAGTGGTGGACATAGGGTCGACACTCTGCTAGGAGCGAGCTCTACTAGTGGTGGACATTGGGTCGACACACTTCTAGGAGCGAGCTCTACTAGTGGTGGACGTTGGGTCGACACACTGCTAGGAGCGAGCTCTACTAGTGGTGGACATTGGGTCGACACACTGCTAGGAGCGAGCTCTACTAGTGGTGGACATTGGGTCGACACACTTCTAGGAGCGAGCTCTACTAGTGGTGGACATAGGGTCGACACTCTGCTAGGAGCGAGCTCTACTAGTGGTGGACATTTGGTCGACACACTTCTAGGAGCGAGCTCTACTAGTGGTGGACGTTGGGTCGACACACTTCTAGGAGCGAGCTCTACTAGTGGTGGACATTGGGTCGACACACTTCTAGGAGCGAGCTCTACTAGTGGTGGACGTTGGGTCGACACACTTCTAGGAGCGAGCTCTACTAGTGGTGGACATAGGGTCGACACTCTGCTAGGAGCGAGCTCTACTAGTGGTGGACATTGGGTCGACACACTTCTAGGAGCGAGCTCTACTAGTGGTGGACGTTGGGTCGACACACTTCTAGGAGCGAGCTCTACTAGTGGTGGACATTGGGTCGACACACTGCTAGGAGCGAGCTCTACTAGTGGTGGACATTGGGTCGACACACTGCTAGGAGCGAGCTCTACTAGAGGTGGACATTGGGTCGACACACTGCTAGGAGCGAGCTCTACTAGTGGTGGACATTGGGTCGACACACTGCTAGGAGCGAGCTCTACTAGTGGTGGACATAGGGTCGACACACTTCTAGGAGCGAGCTCTACTAGTGGTGGACGTTGGGTCGACACACTTCTAGGAGCGAGCTCTACTAGTGGTGGACATTGGGTCGACACACTGCTAGGAGCGAGCTCTACTAGTGGTGGACATTGGGTCGACACACTGCTAGGAGCGAGCTCTACTAGTGGTGGACATAGGGTCGACACACTTCTAGGAGCGAGCTCTACTTGTGGTGGACGTTGGGTCGACACACTTCTAGGAGCGAGCTCTACTAGTGGTGGACATTGGGTCGACACACTGCTAGGAGCGAGCTCTACTAGTGGTGGACATTGGGTCGACACACTGCTAGGAGCGAGCTCTACTAGTGGTGGACATTGGGTCGACACACTGCTAGGAGCGAGGTCTACTAGTGGTGGACATTGGGTCGACACACTGCTAGGAGCGAGCTCTACTAGTGGTGGACATAGGGTCGACACATTTCTAGGAGCGAGCTCTACTAGTGGTGGACATAGGGTCGACACTCTGCTAGGAGCGAGCTCTACTAGTGGTGGACATTGGGTCGACACACTTCTAGGAGCGAGCTCTACTAGTGGTGGACGTTGGGTCGACACACTTCTAGGAGCGAGCTCTACTAGTGGTGGACATTGGGTCGATGATGAGTCCTCATCATATACACTTTTATGGACTCATCTGGGCCGTTTAGTTAGTCATTTCACTGCACTTTAGCCCTGTTTTAGTTCATATTTGATATCCCATGCTAGGTGCACCTTTTGGCCCATTTTGGTGTGATTTCATGTTGATTTTCATTAGTAGTTTTTATGCATTGTTCGGTGCCACTTTTAGTGGCCGGATTGGTGGTTGTACGCTAGAACAGGAGTCGTGCAGGTGCTTCCGGTGCAATTCTGCACAGGAACACTGCGCACGATCACTGGTTCTATTGCGCACGACCACTGGTCATGCGCCACTGATCGTGTGCACTTAACGCTTTTTTCATAAGTTCTGTTTGGTGTAATGCGCACGATCATCAACTCCAGCGCGCACGACCACCGGTCGTGCGCCACTGCTCGTGCGCACTGACCATTAATCTTTAAGTTCTGTTTCATCTATTGCGCACGACCACTGACGCTAGTGCGCACGACCATCGGTCGTGCGCCACTGGTCGTGCGAACATGTTATTTTGTAATTTCTGTCTTTGCAGGTTCTGTCCAGGCAGAGCGCACGATCACAGGATTCCAGTGCGCACGACCAATGGTCGTGCGCCACTGACCGTGCGCACTGTTTAATTCCAGCGCCTATAAATTCCCTGCTCGCGATTTTAGGTCATGATCCCCCGCTTTCTTCCGCCGTTTTCCGCCCGGTTCCGCCCAGTTTCGCCCCTCCACCGTCGCCCACCATCTAGAGGTGCTCCGGGCTTGCTCTTCACGCCTATCTTGAGCCGGAGTTTCCTCTCGGCCTCCTCCTTCATCCAAGAGCTCCAAAGGAAGACCTAGCCGCTATCTCCATCGAGCAAGAGGAAGTTGGCAACCTCCACCGGATCGTGACACGAAGAAGACGGGTCCATTGGAGAGTCGTGACAGCTCTCTCTACCCCGGACGTAGTTGTGGACCGAGCTTGGACGCGGATTGACAACCCGGCGATTCCAACCGTGAATCTTCAACGAGCCTTCGGATTCGGTCGATTTCTTGCCTTGTTCTCTTCTTATTGATGTGTATGTAGCTAGATCTAACATTATGATGAAGCGTGCTTGATTATTAGCATTTTTACTTGATTATGTCTATGTGATTTGAGTATTCTTGCTTATTATTTTGAGGTGTGCCTTGTGGTGTGGATTGTTGGTTGTGTTGTGCCGCCCTAACAATTGTTAGTGGTGTGCTTGTCGAAGAGGTGCGTGCGACCCTCATTCCACTAGCCTACTCGCCCATTCGCCTACCGAAGCGTGGCATCGCGGCCCGTAATCCATTCGCCTATCGAAGCAGCGCGCTCAAGGCCTGCATAGTTCGATTCCATTAGCCTTCTCGTCCATCCGCCCTTGCGACGCAGCGCGCTCAAGGCCTGCCTAGTTTCCATCCCGCCAAGCGAAGCTTTGCATAGCGGCATTGCATAGGAGTAGTTGTTAGCTTTTATTTTGTTTTCCAAAAGCCAACCCAACTCCCCCGCAATCCATCCGATTTAAGGACTTCGATCTCAAGTCCTGCCTCAATAGTAAACTCCACCTTATTGTGTTCCTCAAGAGACCGACACTCGGGGATTTATTCCCAACATTTATTACTTGAACGATCGGTACACTGCCGTTTCGTGTCGCAGTCAAGCTACCGCCTATAGCGGTGTGTGAGATTTGCGCCATCAAGTTTTTGGCGCCGTTGCCGGGGAACACAGTCGTGTGAGTTTTCTGGAGAGGGAGAACCTGAGAGAAAAGCCCTTCCATTTGTAAATTGCATTTTCTGTTATTTTATTTCTGTTCTTTTTATTCCATTTTCTTGTTTTATAGTAGGTTGCTTTAGTAAATTTTTGTTAGGTGTAGTATTTCGCACAATAGTGTTTGTCTTTTTGAATCGTTTTATCTTCACACTATGTGGGCACATCTAAATTTCCGTTGCCGTTGGTGTGGAGCTACTTCCCACTCTAGTGTTGAATGCCCTACGGAGAATAGTAGGCATAATTCCTCTCGCCCAGCATATAGAGCATCGACTCCGTCTGATACTCCATATGGTGCGCGTAAGTCTTATGGCTACTCTGCTGAGCCATTACCGTCATACTTCTTTTCGGCTCCAGCCCCCGCTGTGCCAAAGAAGCCTGCTAGGCAGTGCCAGTTTTGTCGGGGCACAGATCATGCCCTGAAGGATTGTGTTGCTTATCTTCGCCAATTGGATGAGGATGACGAGCCGGATATTCGGATCGTCCCAACTCCTAGCTCTGGCGGCACACCTTCAACATCCGGCTATGTGTCTTTGTCACCTTCACATTTTGAAGGGTATGGCATGGATACGGTCACCGGATGTGCGGCTGATCTATGCACCGACATTGCTGAGCCCATTCTCCCAGTGCATCCACCACCTCTAGTGGATTCGATTCTTTGTGAGGAATCGGTGCTCGACTTTTATCCGAGCACTATTCCTCTCCCTGTTGTGCATACTACACTCGTCTCAGACGACATTGTTGATGATGTGTCGCAGGAGGAGGCGGTTGATCTGAGTGTTGTGCCTATTCCTATGGAGGAGGACAACCTTCTAGGTGAAGAGGAATTTTCCTCAGCACCGGTGGAGGAAGTCCAAATCCTAAGCCTGGCCACCGTTGATCCCGCCGAATCTTGTAGCATTGATGACAATGCAAACATTATTTTACTTCCCCAACCTAATGGGAGTGAGACCGGGACCACTCCCCCGATTGTTGATTATTTATGTCATTCTTCCTTTTTATTTCCTGACCCCCCTTCTTCATCTGAGCCTGTGCAGGTTGAGTCTTCACAGGTACATCAGGAGGACTTGGAGCATGATGCTCAAGTCAATGATGAGAGCATCCTCTCATGTGAGGAGGTTGATCCTCCCTCCGTAGAGGAAGCCCCACTCATTGCCTTTGCCTCCTGCTGCCCCCCTGTTGACGATACCTTGCTAGGCAAGGAGGTGTTTTGTGAGATGAGTGAGGACCAGGCCTCCTCCTCTTCTTACTTTCTTTTCCCTCTACCTGTGTCAAGCAGGTATTATTTATATTCGGGTAGAGGCGTGACTGTTCTTTCGCCGTATCGGTACCCGCTACCGACACGCATATTAGAACAGTTACCTGTCCACTTTTCTTTTCATAGGCCCATTAGCTAGAACTGTACAAATGCCAAATAAGTCGTGCTGGGATGACAATAACCCCAGTAGTTATCTTCCTTTTCTGCAATTTTTATTTTTATCTAATCATGTTTAGTCAGTAGTATTTTCTTTTCAGTTTCCTACTTTCTTCTGTTTTTGCGGAGCTGACCCCCTGCAGGTATCTCTTCTGGATGACGGACGCTGCAGCTTAGTCCAGGCTTACACGCCAATCTTCTGGTGTGCTCATTTCTGAGCACTGGGTACTCTCTTTCCCTAGCATTATTCTGAATTTTATAGCTGCATTTTGCGCATATTGTTTAGTTTAAGTCTGGGGGGGAGTGTACCGAGTGTTCACTACACGTGTACACGTTTTTGCATATCAGAAGTATATTTTTATCATTACACACCACTTCACCCACTTGAGCGCGCACTCATCTGTTTGCTTGCTCTGTTGTGAATTTAATTCTTTTGCTTATTTGGGAAAATCTAGGTGATGGCTTAGGATTATGTAGCAGAGTAAAATGTTGACTCTAGTAGTGCTCCTAGTCGAGTGCTCGGTTGCATAGAATTTTGTGTAGAGTAGATTTCTTTTTATGCTATGGTTTTATGTTTTTCTTATTAGTGTAAATGTTGTTTACTCTACTCAAATGGTGAATCCGGTGTGAATCAAACGGTAGCATAGGGATGTGTGTAAACGATCGTTAGACTCGTATTGCTTGAGTCGTGAGAAAGGAGAATCTTTCTCGGTGGCTAGAACTTGCCCCAAGCGATTCTTGAAGCATTGGCATAGGATAGTTCTAGTGCGTGAGAATGACGTAGGCCATTATTTTGGCCCGGTTGAACTTTTTATTTCATGCCTATTGTTTACCCTTGCTAGCCCCTTTGTGCCTATCCTTTTCTTGATTCAGCTCCACATCTTTCTCGCCAAAGCCTAAAAGCCTAACCTAGTCGCACACCCAAATCTGAGCTTTAGTTGTAGTTTCATTTACATTTTGGGGGGTGTTGATTGTGGTGTTTATTATGTGAACCTGTGGATATGCTCAATTGAAAATTTGCTGAAAGAAAAAGACAAGAAAAAGAAGATTTAAAGAAAAAGAAAAAAAAATGAAAAGAAAAAGAGAAAAAGAAAGGTGTGTTTTATTGAAAATCTTGTAGAAAAATTATGTATTGGGAGTAGGCGGTGCACACACCTATGTTGCAAAAGTCCAAGTCTGGGGGTGTGGTGCACTTGCATTCGATTTTGGGTGCACGGGTAGTTATTCTTAAAGCTCATTTGGGTTAGGTGTTTTAAGCCGTCCTGTTTATCATTGTTTACCTCACCGTAACCCAAGCCCCATCTCTAACCTAAAGTCCTACTGACTCACGCTATGAACCAATCTAGTGTCGTGGAGAGAATGTGATCGGGCAAGCTTATGGTCACCGACACTGATGGATTTCAGTGGAGTTTGTCCCGTACCCCGATCTTGAGCAATGCTCATCTCAGCGTTTAGTTTACTTTCTCCGTGTGCAAGACTAAATGATTCACCGTTGTTCACCATTTTGAGTAGTTGTAATATGCTTTTACTCTTTTAGAAATATATAAACTGTTTATATAATCAGAAATCTTCTCTACTATTCTTCTTATGCACGTGAGCATGCGACTTCGCATGGTACTCTGTATTGTAGTTTTAAGCCATCTACTGTTCTTTCCTAGTTCGCTTAGAATTTGTTTGCTCGGGACGCGCAAACAGTTAAGTCTGGGGGTGTGATGAGTCCTCATCATATACACTTTTATGGACTCATCTGGGCCGTTTAGTTAGTCATTTCACTGCACTTTAGCCCTGTTTTAGTTCATATTTGATATCCCATGCTAGGTGCACCTTTTGGCCCATTTTGGTGTGATTTCATGTTGATTTTCATTAGTAGTTTTCATGCATTGTTCGGTGCCACTTTTAGTGGCCGGATTGGTGGTTGTACGCTAGAACAGGAGTCGTGCAGGTGCTTCCGGTGCAATTCTGCACAGGAACACTGCGCACGATCACTGGTTCTATTGCGCACGACCACTGGTCGTGCGCCACTGATCGTGTGCACTTAACGCTTTTTTCATAAGTTCTGTTTGGTGTAATGCGCACGATCATCAACTCCAGCGCGCACGACCACCGGTCGTGCGCCACTGCTCGTGCGCACTGACCATTAATCTTTAAGTTCTGTTTCATCTATTGCGCACGACCACTGACGCTAGTGCGCACGACCATCGGTCGTGCGCCACTGGTCGTGCGAACATGTTATTTTGTAATTTCTGTCTTTGCAGGTTCTGTCCAGGCAGAGCGCACGATCACAGGATTCCAGTGCGCACGACCAATGGTCGTGCGCCACTGACCGTGCGCACTGTTTAATTCCAGCGCCTATAAATTCCCTGCTCGCGATTTTAGGTCATGATCCCCCGCTTTCTTCCGCCGTTTTCCGCCCGGTTCCGCCCAGTTTCGCCCCTCCACCGTCGCCCACCATCTAGAGGTGCTCCAGGCTTGCTCTTCGCGCCTATCTTGAGCCGGAGTTTCCTCTCGGCCTCCTCCTTCATCCAAGAGCTCCAAAGGAAGACCTAGCCGCTATCTCCATCGAGCAAGAGGAAGTTGGCAACCTCCACCGGATCGTGACACGAAGAAGACGGGTCCATTGGAGAGTCGTGACAGCTCTCTCTACCCCGGACGTAGTTGTGGACCGAGCTTGGACGCGGATTGACAACCCGGCGATTCCAACCGTGAATCTTCAACGAGCCTTCGGATTCGGTCGATTTCTTGCCTTGTTCTCTTCTTATTGATGTGTATGTAGCTAGATCTAACATTATGATGAAGCGTGCTTGATTATTAGCATTTTTACTTGATTATGTCTATGTGATTTGAGTATTCTTGCTTATTATTTTGAGGTGTGCCTTGTGGTGTGGATTGTTGGTTGTGTTGTGCCGCCCTAACAATTGTTAGTGGTGTGCTTGTCGAAGAGGTGCGTGCGACCCTCATTCCACTAGCCTACTCGCCCATTCGCCTACCGAAGCGTGGCATCGCGGCCCGTAATCCATTCGCCTATCGAAGCAGCGCGCTCAAGGCCTGCATAGTTCGATTCCATTAGCCTTCTCGTCCATCCGCCCTTGCGACGCAGCGCGCTCAAGGCCTGCCTAGTTTCCATCCCGCCAAGCGAAGCTTTGCATAGCGGCATTGCATAGGAGTAGTTGTTAGCTTTTATTTTGTTTTCCAAAAGCCAACCCAACTCCCCCGCAATCCATCCGATTTAAGGACTTCGATCTCAAGTCCTGCCTCAATAGTAAACTCCACCTTATTGTGTTCCTCAAGAGACCGACACTCGGGGATTTATTCCCAACATTTATTACTTGAACGATCGGTACACTGCCGTTTCGTGTCGCAGTCAAGCTACCGCCTATAGCGGTGTGTGAGATTTGCGCCATCAGTCGACACACTTCTAGGAGCGAGCTCTACTAGTGGTGGACATTGGGTCGACACACTTCTAGGAGCGAGCTCTACTAGTGGTGGAATTTGGGTCGACACACGTCTAGGAGCGAGCTCTACTAGTGCTGGACATTGGGTCGACACACTGCTAGGAGCGAGCTCTACTAGTGGTGGACATTGGGTCGACACACTGCTAGGAGCGAGCTCTACTAGTGGTGGACATTGGGTCGACACACTGCTAGGAGCGAGCTCTACTAGTGGTGGACATTGGGTCGACACACTGCTAGGAGCGAGCTCTACTAGTGGTGGACATTGGGTCGACACACTTCTAGGAGCGAGCTCTACTAGTGGTGGACATAGGGTCGACACTCTGCTAGGAGCGAGCTCTACTAGTGGTGGACATTGGGTCGACACACTTCTAGGAGCGAGCTCTACTAGTGGTGGACGTTGGGTCGACACACTTCTAGGAGCGAGCTCTACTAGTGGTGGACATTGGGTCGACACACTTCTAGGAGCGAGCTCTACTAGTGGTGGACGTTGGGTCGACACACTTCTAGGAGCGAGCTCTACTAGTGGTGGACATTGGGTCGACACACTGCTAGGAGCGAGCTCTACTAGTGGTGGACATTGGGTCGACACACTGCTAGGAGCGAGCTCTACTAGTGGTGGACATTGGGTCGACACACTTCTAGGAGCGAGCTCTACTAGTGGTGGACATAGGGTCGACACACTGCTAGGAGCGAGCTCTACTAGTGGTGGACATTGGGTCGACACACTGCTAGGAGCGAGCTCTACTAGTGGTGGACATTGGGTCGACACACTTCTAGGAGCGAGCTCTACTAGTGGTGGACATAGGGTCGACACTCTGCTAGGAGCGAGCTCTACTAGTGGTGGACATTGGGTCGACACACTTCTAGGAGCGAGCTCTACTAGTGGTGGACTTTGGGTCGACACACTTCTAGGAGCGAGCTCTACTAGTGGTGGACATTGGGTCGACACACTTCTAGGAGCGAGCTCTACTAGTGGTGGATGTTGGGTCGACACACTTCTAGGAGCGAGCTCTACTAGTGGTGGACATTGGGTCGACACACTGCTAGGAGCGAGCTCTACTAGTGGTGGACATTGGGTCGACACACTGCTAGGAGCGAGCTCTACTAGTGGTGGACATTGGGTCGACACACTTCTAGGAGCGAGCTCTACTAGTGGTGGACATAGGGTCGACACACTGCTAGGAGCGAGCTCTACTAGTGGTGGACATTGGGTCGACACACTTCTAGGAGCGAGCTCTACTAGTGGTGGACATAGGGTCGACACACTGCTAGGAGCGAGCTCTACTAGTGGTGGACATAGGGTCGACACACTGTTAGGAGCGAGCTCTACTAGTGGTGGACATTGGGTCGACACATTTCTAGGAGCGAGCTCTACTAGTGGTGGACATAGGGTCGACACACTGCTAGGAGCGAGCTCTACTAGTGGTGGACATTGGGTCGACAAACTTCTAGGAGCGAGCTCTACTAGTGGTGGACATAGGGTCGACACACTGCTAGGAGCGAGCTCTACTAGTGGTGGACATAGGGTCGACACACTGTTAGGAGCGAGCTCTACTAGTGGTGGACATAGGGTCGACACTCTGCTAGGAGCGAGCTCTACTAGTGGTGGACATTGGGTCGACACATTTCTAGGAGCGAGCTCTACTAGTGGTGGACATAGGGTCGACACACTGCTAGGAGCGAGCTCTACTAGTGGTGGACATTGGGTCGACACACTGCTAGGAGCGAGCTCTACTAGTGGTGGACATTGGGTCGACACACTTCTAGGAGCGAGCTCTACTAGTGGTGGACATAGGGTCGACACTTTGCTAGGAGCGAGCTCTACTAGTGGTGGACATTGGGTCGACACACTTCTAGGAGCGAGCTCTACTAGTGGTGGACGTTGGGTCGACACACTTCTAGGAGCGAGCTCTACTAGTGGTGGACATTGGGTCGACACACTTCTAGGAGCGAGCTCTACTAGTGGTGGACGTTGGGTCGACACACTTCTAGGAGCGAGCTCTACTAGTGGTGGACATTGGGTCGACACACTGCTAGGAGCGAGCTCTACTAGTGGTGGACATTGGGTCGACACACTGCTAGGAGCGAGCTCTACTAGTGGTGGACATTGGGTCGACACACTTCTAGGAGCGAGCTCTACTAGTGGTGGACATAGGGTCGACACACTGCTAGGAGCGAGCTCTACTAGTGGTGGACATTGGGTCGACACACTTCTAGGAGCGAGCTCTACTAGTGGTGGACATAGGGTCGACACACTGCTAGGAGCGAGCTCTACTAGTGGTGGACATAGGGTCGACACACTGTTAGGAGCGAGCTCTACTAGTGGTGGATATTGGGTCGACACATTTCTAGGAGCGAGCTCTACTAGTGGTGGACGTTGGGTCGACACACTTCTAGGAGCGAGCTCTACTAGTGGTGGACATAGGGTCGACACACTGCTAGGAGCGAGCTCTACTAGTGGTGGACGTTGGGTCGACACACTTCTAGGCGCGAGCTCTACTAGTGGTGGACATTTTCCTCCCTGTCCCGAGCGGTTCCCGGACCTGCCAGCTTGATGGGAGCCTGGTCAGCGGGCCAGCATCGAGGCTAAGCATTCTCTTGCTCGCCCCGAGCGGTTCCCGGCCCTGCCAGCTAGGTGGGAGCCTGGTCAGCGGGCCAGCATCGGGGCTAAGTATTTTTGAAAAACTTTCATTATATTAAACCATCCTAGTACATGTTGGAAAAACTAGACATGGAAACGGAACATAGCATTACACGAACTTAAGGCTAGAAAATGAAACTTAAGTATGGAAGCCGAACTGAGCCTCCCACTCCCAGTCTTGGTCTTCCTTGACTTCTTCCGGTAGTTGTTGATGTTGCCCTGGACCCCTCGCATCCTTCATCTCTGAGAACTCAGGGTAAGTGAACGTCGCGTGACCCTCCTCCTGGTGGAAGTCGCAGTAGGGTGATTCCACCCTACCCCTTCCTTTCCTTCTTCTTCCTGCTTTTCTGATTCTCCTCCGTCTACCCCCACCAATCTCCATGGTTTGCTGAGGTGGTGGAGGGGGTGTGTTTGGTCCCGGCCTCCACCTCAGGCGGTTGGATCTTTTTCTTTTGAAGTCCTTACCTCCTTGCTCTCGCGGAGTCGAATTGTTGACCTCTGCGCTCGCCGGGCTATTGGATAGCCTCCACCCGAGGTGGTCTCGACCATCAACATCCACTTGGTTTCTTTTGGGGTGGAGCGAGTGGGGGTCGGATGCCTCCCCGCTCGCCCCCTTTTGGGACTGGTCTGGAAGAGACGGGGCGAGCTGGGACGGTGCCTTCCTCCTGAGCTCGCCCCCTTAAGGGGCTGGGGCGAGCTGGGAGGGCGCCCCCCTCCTGAGCTCGCCCCCTTGAGGGGCTGGGGCGAGCTGGGAGGGCGCCCCCCTCCTGAGCTCGCCCCCTTGAGGGTGGGCGAGTGGGGGTATGGCACCTCCCCACTCCCCCCTCACCGGTATCTCCTTTCTGAACTGCTGGCCGAGAGTTCCCTCCTCCACCTGCTGGGGCGGGACCTCCGAACCGTCTCCTCTTCTGCCTACGGCCGTCGTGGCGAAGGCGATCTGCAAGGTCTGCAGGACCTCTCGCTTGAAGCTTTCAAACATCTCCAACGTCACTCCAGCCACCGGGGGTTGCGAATAACCTGGGTCGGAACTTCCTCCACCTCCGTCCATGGAGTTCATCTCGAGAGTTTCGTGAATCGGTCAGACTCCACGCTCACCGCACCATGTGTTGAAACCGAGATTTGCGAACAAGACTTAGTCTCTGTGGAGTTCGGGGCCCTCAGCTAGCCGAGGGGCGACCAATCCTTACTCCTCCCAAGGGAGAGCTCTAGGTTGAAAGTGTTGGAACTAGGGACTGGACCAAGGGCTTAGTGGGGAGGTCCCGCCACATACCCGAAAGCCCCTCAGGAACTTCCCCTCCCAAGCCACTACTAAGCTTGGGCACCACTGGAGGCTCTCCTCACCCCCCTAGAGAGACTTGGGGAGGGAGAGAGAGGGAGAGAGCTAGCCTAGAATCAGATCCCCCCAAATGGTGCCCCCTTGGTCCTATTTATAGGTTTTTCGGATCTGGACTGCGAATAGCCAAAACTGGACTGCAAATAGCCAAATCCCGCTGTTCTGAAGAGCTAAACGCAGACCACTGGACTGCGAATAGCCAAAATTGGACTGCGAATAGCCAAAACCCGTTGTTGCACGATGCTAAATGCAGACCGAATGCTCTCCTGAGCTCGCCCCCCCTACGGGATGGGAGCCGGGGCAAGCCCCCGGGCAGCAACCCGGGCTCGCCCCCCTAGCTGGGAGCGGGGGCGAGCTCCCCGGGCAGCAGCCCGGGCTCGCCCCCCTTGATGGGAGCGGGGGCGAGCTCCCCGGGCGGCAGCCCAGGCTCGCCCCCCTAGCTGGGAGCGGGGGCGAGCTCCCCGGGCAGCAGCCCGGGCTCGCCCCCCTAGCTGGGAGCGGGGGCGAGCTCCCCGGGCAGCAGCCCGGGCTCGCCCCCCCTTGCTGGGAGCGGGGGCGAGCTCCCCGGGCAGCGGCCCGGGCTCGCCCCCCTTGCTGGGAGCGGGGGCGAGCTCCCCGGGCGGCAGCCCGGGCTCGCCCCCCTAGCTGGGAGCGGGGGCGAGCTCCCCGGGCGGCAGCCCGGGCTCGCCCCCCTAGCTGGGAGCGGGGGCGAGCTCCCCGGGCGGCAGCCCGGGCTCGCCCCCCCTTGCTGGGAGCGGGGGCGAGCTCCCCGGGCAGCAGCCCGGGCTCTCCCACCTAGCTGGGAGCGGGGGCGAGCTCCCCGGGCTGCAGCCCGGGCTCGCCCCCCCTTGCTGGGAGCGGGGGCGAGCTCCCCGGGCAGCGGCCCGGGCTCGCCCCCCTTGCTGGGAGCGGGGGAGAGCTCCCCGGGCGGCAGCCAGGGCTCGCCCCCCTAGCTGGGAGCGGGGGCGAGCTCCCCGGGCGGCAGCCCGGGCTCGCCCCCCTAGCTGGGAGCGGGGGCGAGCTCCCCGGGCGGCAGCCCGGGCTCGCCCCCCCTTGCTGGGAGCGGGGGCGAGCTCCCCGGGCAGCGGCCCGGGCTCGCCCCCCTTGCTGGGAGCGGGGGCGAGCTCCCCGGGCGGTAGCCCGGGCTCGCCCCCCTAGCTGGGAGCGGGGGCGAGCTCCCCGGGCGGCAGCCCGGGCTCGCCACCCTAGCTGGGAGCGGGGGACCTGTCCCTCCACCTCTCGCTCCTCTATATAGGCTGGGTAAGCGGGAGGCCTCCTCCCTCACCGCTCGTCCCCCTTGCCTCTACCTCCCTTCCTGCATGGGTCGATGCTACCATGATGCTCCAATGAGTCTTCGGGAGTATGCTCGGCGAATATCGGGGTTGTACATGGAGAACAGTTAATGCGGTAGTTAGAAAGTAAAAGATGACGGCTATTTATAGAAATGAAAAGGGCGGGAAGAAGTCGAAGCGCCGGGTGTGGGGGGGGGGGGTGCAGAGAGCGGAATCACGCAGTGATTTTCAGCTTCTTTGGGCCTTATCCGCTCCAAGCGGGTTGGCGTCCTGGCAAAGTCCGCTGAATCGCCACCGGCGAGCCAAAACTGCAGAAAGAAGAAAGCAAAAGTCGCAAGGGCGAGACGACATCCTGTGAGCCAGGCATATCAAATGAAAAATAAGTAAGGCGCGAGCACAATCAACATAACGGTAGAAATCATGCAAAGCAAGAAAGAAAGAAAGCTCGCGAGCGAGCAGAAATATCCTTATTACAAAGTCACTAATTGTTCAGAACTTCCATAAGCGGGGGAAAATAGTAGCGAAAGCAAGCAACAAATTACAATAAAATATAGCTGTTCAGTAATTGTGCCATTTCCAGCAGCCGCGGGCTCGCACACCAGAGCGCGGAGGAAATCTCGGATAATGGTAGTCGCAGACAGACTGGACCTTGCGCTGCATCAGCCGCATTTAGTCCTCGATTCGCACGAGGTGCACCCAAGATGAGGTGACCTCGCAGTGAGCGACCTGCTGTACCTCAACGAGGACGCGGGCGTTCGCATCCTCCATGGCGGCAAACCTCTCCTCGTAAGAGGCCCTGTTCATCCGGTCTTGGTCGTATAGCTCTCGCAGCATCAAGGTGTGCTTCTGAAATATCTCGGCCACTCGCCTTTTCATCTATTCTGGGACGCCGGGGTCCCCCAAGAAATCCGCGACCTGGCTCGGCGAGGGGGGGGGGGGGGGGGGGGGCACATCTCCACCTCCCTGCGCTCTGACTCGGTAGTCGGGGTTGGAGGAACACCTGCGAATGAAAGAAAGTCAGCAAAAGAAGCAGTGAGAGAGATAATCGGCAGAAATTATTTAACCTGGCGAAATGAGAATGGTACGAGGTCGCGGGCGATATGAGCTCGGCTGGCGCTTGAAGGCCTCAGTAAAGGACGGGGTGATGGACTTTCCTAAGCCAGGGCGGTGCGTCGTCCCATCATCAACCCGGGGTTCAGCAAGAAGCGAGCCACCCGTGCTCCGTTGGCCAGAGTGCCGAACCCGGGGGTAATGATATTCATTTTCGGTGGGGTCGGCGAGCCCACCAGAGTGGGGACTCGCCTCCCTGAGTTCGCGAGAGGAGACTCTGCAAAATGAAATGAGGCGGGTCAGCGATCAAAGAAGAGCGAGAGAGGATAAGATAAATGGCTTACCAGGACGCGAGGGTGAGGCTCGCAGGTCAGTGGTCCTCGCATCAGGGGGATCAGTCATCCCGGGGGATGGGGGGCGAGACCCCGTTGGAGATGGCCTGATAATATTTCTCTTTGCGGGAGGGTCCTGCGAGCAAGGAAATAGAGTTATGAAAATACTATTTGGGATATCGAGTCCTTTTAGCAGAACCTGCGAGGCGAGCTCGTAGCAGGGAGAGGGAGACAATGGAGATGACTCATCCTCCTCGGACGGTCGTCGGATGTTCTTAGCCCTCTTAACCTGAGGTGGGGGTGGTGCAAGTTGTAGAGAGATCTAGGAGGCAAGCTCGGCAACTTTAGCCTTCTGGACCATCTGCGAGGCCTTGAGGAGAGCAAGTATCTCCTCCTTCTTGGACATCTTGCAGGGAACAGTGGAGAGCAGGGATAGGAGTGAGAGGGAAGGAAGAAAATGTTCATGCACCAGCCTGAAGGAAGGGTATTTATAGCAGTAGGCATGGGTCCCACCAAAAGATTCTCACCACGTCACCAAGGGGCCGGCGAACACTAGGGGTTGGATGTTTCTTCGCGAGCCTAAAATAGCCTCACGAAGAGCGGGGATCGTGTACCACCCCGGTGTCCACAAGGGGGTGAGCAGAGAAAAAGAAACCATAAGGCGAAAGGAGTAAGAAGGCTAGCGAGCCAGGGTGCTGGGCGAGCCGCACTCTCGCCGGTCGCTCGCAGGAAGGCGAGCGGGCCAGGCCCTCGTCGGTTTTTTGCAGGGAGTTGAGCGAGCCGAGCCACTCATTTTGTGAAAGAGACTCTTGTGGGCGGCTCACCCAGGAAGGGTTCATTGTAATATAACCCAAACAACTAGACCCCTAGAGTGATTTTGTCATAACTAGGTCATGACAAAACTCTAGGAAGCACAAAAGACCATGTGAACTTAGGAGAAGAGCACCTTGGTCTGCAAATAGCAATTTCTAATTACCAAGCTTAAAGTTGGACTTTAGGGCCTCACCTTGACCCTTTGACCCCACCATGGCACACCTAACCATTTAAAGGGTCCCTTAGGGCACCAAGGACCAATTGGGGTCAACCAAAGAGGCCAAATTTACCAAAGTCAACCCTAACCCCAAATTGGTCAAAGTAGCCAATTTAGGGTCAATTGGCCTCCACCATGCCAAATTGACATTTCCCCTACCCTTATAAGGATAGTAGGGACCCAATGGACTAAAAATCCACATATGGGGCCACTAATTTGGCCAATTTGACCTAAGTCAACTCTAGCCCTGTTTTGGTCAAATTGCCTTATTGTGGGTCAATTGGCCTCCACCTTGCCAAATTGACCCTACCTAGACCTTCTTAACCCTTAGGGGAGGCCAATGGGTCACTACCCACTCATTGGGGTCAATCCAAATGGTCAAAATAACCAAAGTCAACTCCACCCTAAATTTAGGTCAAAATGACCTATTTGACCTAATCAAGCCCAATCCACTTGGGCTAGGCCTAATTGAAGTAGCCCATTTGCCTAGGAGACTGAGAATTACTCAAAGAGGCATCCAATTTCTGTAAATGATGATTAGGAGAAAGAAACCCCATTTTCCCCAAAAATGGAGGAGAGAGAAAGAGAGGAATAATGGCCATTCATGGCTTGGGAGGCCAAAGGCCTCCCCTCTTCACCTCCCATGGCTTGATAATCCTCCCCTCAGTAATTTGGAGAAGCTTAATAGCCATGGCCGGCCACATAGGTGGTTGTATTCATGAAATTTCAGTTGGCCGAAATTGGCCATTAATTGTAACATCCCCAATCCTACTAGACCCCTAGTGTGTGGATGGTGACCTTAAAGGGTGGGATGAGGGGCCTTAAGGACCCCCTTAGGATGAGAATTTTGCTAAGTGCACACCTAAAGACCCAATCAAATAGGACCCAAGCTACTAAGGAGGGCCAATTGGACACCAATTTCCCCAAAATGAGACCACCCTTAGTCCCCTAAACCTTAAGGAAGGGTGATGGGGTGAACATCACCCCTTAGTGGGGCTCAATTCCATAGGATTAGCCCAAAATCACCTTAGGTGAACATGGACCAAACCAATCAATTAAGGGGCAATTGACCCCCAAGTGGCCAAATTGACTTCCCCCTTATACACCTAGCACTAAAAGAGCCCTATTAGACCCAAAGGCCCCATCATGAGGTGACCCATACTCCTCAATTGGGCCAAAGTGTGGCTAGGGGCAAAATGGTCAAATCCACCATCTAGTGACCAATTGGCCACCCAATGACCAAATTGATCTCACACCTATATTCTAAATATAATTTTGAACATAAAGGTCCCAAAAGCCCCATCATGGGGTATCCAATTGCCCTTAATTGGGCCAATGCCCTAATTAGGGCACTTTTGGGCAAAAACCCAAATCAATCAATTGAGGGCCAATTAGCCTTCCAATGATCAAATTGACCCTCCCCCTACTCTCTAAATATCATTAGGGATCTAAGAGACCCAAAATCCCCATCATGGAAGGGTCAATTCACCTCAATGTGGCCAAAGTCCCAAGGAAGGGCCATTTGGGTAATTTCACACCTTTGGATCAAATTGGGCCAAATAGGGCCCCACCATGGGGCAAGCCCTATTAGGTGGTGACATGGGACCCATGACCTACATGGGGGACCAGTCAACCCAAATGGTCAAGTCTAAGTCAACTCAATTGGGTGTAAACCCAACTTGAGAGGCCTAACCCATTTTTCCCCATTATAATGACCTAAGTCCTAAGTTAACTAATTAAAATGAACTTATAAGGACCTGGTGGAGTGTGGCTAAGAAGGATTGGGCTAACCCAAGCTAACCCAAGAGGGCTTTGGGCTAAAGGAGGGGACAAAAAGTGAAAAGTTAAAGGAAAAGCCTTCCCCTCTCCCTCTCTCTCCTCCCAATCAGCCTTGGGCTCTTCCCTGATGGTGTTGAGTGTTGAGGAGGAGCTGGAAAGCTGGTAAAGGCAGCCATGTCGGCTGAGGTGGCAATCCCGTGAGCTCCAGCTTCAAATCTTCCAAGGCTGGCCTCCTCTCCCTATTTAAACCCCTCCACGAGCTTCAGAAGCTCCTTTACTGTCGGAGAGGAGCTTTGGTTTGAGGAATTCTGTAGAGGATTGCTAGCTGACGAGAGCTCGCCGGAGACGGAGAAGGAGATGGCAAACCGCCGGAATACCCGCTGCCCATCTCGTTTCCAGGTTCGCTTCTCCCCCCCCCCCCCCCCCCCCCCCCCTCTGACTGTGCTAGCATCTAGGATTGTTAGAAGTCGAATTCGAGCTCAATTGAGCCGAGTTCATTTCAGATTTTCCCTGTTATTCTCCATTTGGTCTTCTTAGTAGAACCGCCGGAAACCGCCTCCTCCGTCGACCAATCCACCGCCAATCGATCGGCACCACCTCAACAGAGGTGGTGGGGGCGGTGGCTGGCCAGGGAGATGGAAGGATGGCCGGGAATTCCAGTTTGAAACGGCTCCAGGGCAGGCTGATCTGCGTCGTTGGCTCGAGGAAGACGATGAAGGAGCGCCGCCCGATCTGCTTTAAGATCCGTGCGCAATCAGCGCCTTAAGTAATGTATCATGGGTTGTTGTTAGCCAGTTTCTGTAGCTTTTTGTAGCTTAATTTAAGGCCCTTAAAAGCAATAAATCAAAAAAATGTCGTGAGACAAATTTTGTAGATCTGGAAGTCTACTTTCATTTGAATCTTAGATCAAATCATTTGGAGTTGATTTGACTCCTATAGAGCCATTTTTCTGAGACTGGTACAAAATATAACTTGCCACAAATACAACCATAACTCTCATTTGGCTTGGAGTTTAGGGCTGAAATTTTAAACACTATTGTAACTATCCCTGACCTACATTGTGCCCAAAAATCAGAATTTTTGGGGTAAACTTTTCTATAGTTTTGTCCAAACATTGAAAAAAAATTAAATTTGTGATAATTAGGTGGCCAAACCCCCTTGTGGGGCCCCCAAATTAGGGTGGGGTGAAGTTTAGGCTAAGTCCACACACTGTTAAAAAATATTGGGTCCATTGGACCACTCCTTGTGGGTGAACCCTCTTTGGAGTGAGGATGGCTTAAGGGTTTGTGTGTGTTGGGCCAGAAAATTTATTTAACTTAAGGAGCCAAATTGAGGCCCTTAATGGCCAAATTATGAAAATAGTGTGAGACACACTATTGTAGCCCTAAATGTCTAGTTTCATTAGAGACTAAGATTTTGGCATTTGGAGGTAAGTAGACCCCAGAGGAGCCTTTTTCCTAGGGCTGGTCCTAGGTGGGGTTAGCCCACTAAAACCTTAATATCTTTTGAATGGTTGGGCCTATGGGGTTGAAATTTTGGCCACATCAGTGCCCACCCTAGGCCTACCCTGTGCCCAAAAATTTGTATGTTTAGGGCATTTTTGTTATAGTTTTGATCATAACTTAGAAAATTGACCTAAGAATAATTAGTGGGTGTAATCATCCCTAATGGCCCCAAATTTTTGGTGGCATGTAGATATGTATATGAGTAGCCTCTGTTCCAAATTTGAGGACATTTGGAGTTCATCTTAATGGTGAACCCCCAAGGGACATTTTGATGCCCTAGGTTTGGAAAACCACTTAGCCTTGGTGGCTTGTGGATTTTGGAGTTTAGCCATAAGGGCTTATCCAAATCCAGTGATAATGGGGCTTAGGGGTTGTGTAGGGTCTTGCTCATCATCAATGGGTGATTGGAGCAATGGAGACCAAAAACCTTAGCCCAGACCTCTAAAATTACTTAATTGCCCTTTGGGCCTTAATGATGAAGCAACTAGGACCTAAACATATATTTAGACAACCAAACTTCATCCCTAGGTAGAGAATAGTGTTATAGGGCTAGGATAATTATCATGAGATTTTTACTATTTAATTAGTATTTATTTTGATTTATGGAGAAATTTGCCTAATTGATGGATCATGTCAAATCAAGAACTTAGGGTTATCTTCACCTTACCAAATTGAACAATGATGTCAATTGAAGTAATAGTACCCTCTGGATTTAATCTTATGATCCTTGATGATTTTTCCATGCTTCCTTGGTTGAATTTACACATATGCTACTTTTGAAAATAAATTAATATTAAATGGCATTTGTCCTTGATAAATTCTGAAATTTGGGCCAGACATTGACATTTATATTCTAAAGCATTGGAATTATTTGGGGTGCCATTTACTTAGGAATTTATCCATTTTATGATTTTTGTGAAAAACCTAGGTTTTGGGAATTTAATTATGATGTATAGTAAAACCATACATAAGGCCCCCAAACTCTATAGGAATGTTACTTATGATGATATGTGGCATATGAAATTTTACTTGGAACACTTATAGTGAAAAAGTTTGTATTCATAAGGAAATTACCATTTATGCCCTTTTGATGACTTATACAAATGCTTGAGCAAATCACCTTGAAACTCTATGAAATTTTTAGATGATGATCACACCAATGACTATAACTTATGGGAATTTTTCTGGAATTTACAATGCAATTGTGATTTTTATTTAATTAATTGGGTGATTTTGTATTTACTTTCAATTATTTAATTCAGGGGCAAAACAGTAATTATGATCCTACATACTTGGTGGTTATGCATTTGAATTCAGTATACATACAGGATAATTATTTGGTAGGCATTGGACCAAAATTTAGAGTACTCCATGAACAATTTAGGGTGTGTCACAATATTCAAGAAAAATAATTAAATATTAAACTAAGTTGGAAAATTATGAAAATTGATCCATGTTCTATCTAGGTTAGTAGGAACCTTGGATAAAATTTGTGGAACCATAGTACCTGTGGTTAGGGTTTTCCATTTGGGATGGTGGATTACCCTTAGGTGGTCTGCTTTTAGCAAAACTGGATTTTTGTAATCTGACCCTCTAGACCCATGGGACTTGGAAGATGAATGATGTGTAGTGATAAGGAGCTCATGATTAATATGTCTACCAATGAGGGGTCACCACTTGAGAAATTCATGTCAAGTTTAAGTCAGGAGAGAGAGGGAAAGCTGCACTTGGCCCAATTGGGCCAAGAAGGTCTAGTGTCCAAATTCACTACCTATTTAAGAGCAATACAAAGAAGGAGCAATAAATCACCAACCAATTAAATGTCTTGTGAAGGGGAAATTTGAGATTCAGCCCATTGCGTCCCCTAGTACCACCGGGAACCCTTCACCGGGTGGGCCGCGGGAAGTCCAGGACTAACCTAAAATCACCAAAGAGGTAACATGAGAAATAAGTAAGGAAACACGTCCACCAATCTAAATAAGTATCTTGTAAAAGGGAGTTTGGGATTCAGCCCATCGTGTTCCATAGTACCGAAGAGAGCCCTTCACCGGGTGTACCTCGGGAAGTCCAAGATTAACCCTAAATTGCAATAACATTTAAGGTAGGCAAGTGTAGCCATAGTAGGGTAAGATTGGATTTATGTATCTCCTCGCAGTTGCGGGAGTGGCAGGATTGTGGTGCTTTGTTAGACTAACGGGAACCTCGGGGGGGGGGGGATGATTATCCCGGTAACTTTCTCAGAAATGTGGCAGGTCTTCGGTACTAGGCAGGTCGTCACTCCGACCGCGGTACGTTGACTTAGCGGCTGTGAAGGGGTCTAAGGGGCCAGCTTGGCTGCGTGTCGGGATGACAGTTCCCCGAAGACACCTCTCACTTGGCTCACAGTCTAGTGGTCTCCAGCAAAGAGTTCGCAGAGCTCCGCGGTTGTTTAGCGTCGAGGCATACGTGCGGTCTAGGCCTGGTAGAGTGTATACCCGCCTAGGAGTGGACATCCCGGTCCGCTACCACCGTGTGTCACAGCGGTTGGTACCCGAGAGGTTGACTTCTTATCAAATAGAGGGAACTACAAAGGTCTGTGTGCACAGAGTCGTGTGTGTGAGTTCATTGCATAATCATTCATAGCATAAGCATAGCATACGCACTTGCAGATCCTCATCATATAAATTAGTATGGGCTCTTTTATATGATGAGTTAAAATTCCTGGAAATCCTAACTTATAAGTTTGTATGGGCATTCATATAAGTTAGGGTACGAGATTGATTACTTGTCGCTACTGTTCTTACTGCTTTGCTTTATTTGCTTTACTTACTGTTTACTTACTGTTGTACCCCATTATTATACTCCTGCTTATACTTGATGAGTCCCAATTATATACATATTTTCGGACTCATTTGGGCCGATTATCTAGTCTTTGCACTTCACTTTAGGCCTATATTCAATTCTATTTGATCACGTTGCCAATTTCATTGCTTAGTGCACATTTATGCCCATCTTGGTGTGATTTCATGTATTTCTGTGGTCTAGTATATTTTCATGCATGTCCAAGGGTTGTGCGACACTCGGGATGGGTTCTAGGGGATTTTCGGTCGAAAAAGCACTGGTCGTGCGTATTTCTTCTCGCACGACCAGGCGCACGACCACTGGTCGTGCGTTAATTCCCGTCCCTGATTGAGCCCTGATTGAGTGACAGCGCACGATCATTGGCCTTCTTCGTGCACGACCATTGGTCGTGCGCCACTGACCGTGCGATTTTGTGCATATCTGGCTATGCTACAGGTTCTTCGCGTACGATCAGAGGCATTTCTTCGCGCACGACCATTGGTCGTGCGTCGTTGACCGTGCGTGTTGTTTTTTCTGCTCCGTCTATAAATAGAAAGACGCGATTTTAGGTAGAGGATCGCCTCCAGACTGCCGTTTTCCGCCTAGTTCGGGGAGTTTCGCCTCCTCCAGCACCGCCCACCTTAGGGATGATCTCCGGGCAAGCTTTCAACACCAAATCGTCGCGGGAGCTTCCTCTTGGCCTCCTTCTTCGTCCTTGGGCTTCAAGAAGGGAGTCAACCTAGCCTTCTTCTTCAAGATTGGAGCAGCTTGTGATCATTCCTCCGGTTCGTGACACGAAGAAGACGGGTCCATTGGAAGGTAGTGACAGCCTTCTCTACCCCGGACACAGTTGAGGACCGAGCTTGGACGCGGATTGACAACCCGGCGATTCCTTCCGTGAATCCTTAACAAGACTTCGGAGTCGGTCGATTTCGCACACTCACCTCCTCTTGTAGTTGATAGTGTAGTTGGATCTCTTATATGTTTGATGAAGTGTGTTTTGATTATTAGCATTTATACTTGATTATGTCTATGTGATTTGGGTATTTCTGCTTATCATTTTGAGGTGTGCCTTGTGGTGTGGATTGTTGGTTGTGTTGTGCCGCACTAGCAATTGCTAGTGGCGTGCTTGTTGACGAGGTGCTTGCGACCCTCATTCCGCCGGTGTGACCCACTCCATCCGCAAGCCTACTCTTCCATCCGCCTAGCGAAGCGTGGCATAGCGGCCCGTGTAATCCATTCGCCTTACGAAGCAGTGCGCTCAAGGCCTGCATAGTTCGATTCCGCACTTATTCACCTCATCCGCTAGCCTACTCGCCCATCCGCCTAGTGAAGCAGCGCGCTCAAGGCCTGCCTAGTTTCCATCCGCCCGGCGAAGCAGTGCGCTCAAGGCCTGCATAGGAGTAGTCGTAGCTATTTTACTTTATTTTCCATAATCCAAACCAAGCCTCCCGCAATCCTTTCGACCTAAAGGACTTCGATCTCAAGTCCTTCCTCAATAGTCAACTCCACCTTACTGTGTTCCTTCCGAGATTCGATACTCGGGGATTACTCCTCGTTTTATATTACTTGAACGATCGGTACACTGCCGTTTCGTGTCGCAGTCGAGCTACCGCCTATAGCGGTGTGTGAGATTTGCGCCATCAAGTTTTTGGCGCCGTTGCCGGGGAACACAGACGTGTGAGTTTTCTGGAGAGGGAGAATCTGAGCGAGAAGCCCTTCCCTTTGTGTATTGCATCCTTTCTTTATTTGATTTCTTGTTATTCCTTTTTCCTGTCCTATATTAGGTTGCTTAGTAAATTATTGTTGGGTGTAGCATTTTGCACAATAGTATTTTTACTTTGAATCATTGTATCTTCACACTATGTGGTCTTTATTCAATATCCGTTGCCGTTTTTGTGGAGATATCTCTCATGCTAGTGATAGATGTCCAAAGGGAGATAGTAGCCCTAGCACTCCCAGCCCAACATATGGAGCATCGACTTCGTCTGGTACTCCATATGGTGCGCGAAGGTCTTATGGCTATTCTGCCACACCTTTACCTTCATACCTCTTTTCGGCTTCAGCACCCACTGTGCCAATGAGGACCGTTAGGCAGTGCTTGTTTTGTCAGAGCATGGATCATGCCCTGAAGGATTGTGCCGAGTATCTTCGCCAATTGGACGAGGATGACGAGCCGGATATCCGGATCGCCCCGACTCCTACTTCTGGCAGCACACCTTCAACATCTGGCTATGTGCCTATATCACCTTTAAGTTTTGAAGGGAATGATGTGGACACTGTCACCAGATGTGTGGCTGATCTGGGCACTGACATGACTGAGCCCATCTCCCCTGTAAATCCATCTCCTAGCGTAGATTTGATTCTTTGTGAGGAACCAGTGCTTGACTTTTATCCAAGCACTATTCCTCCCCCTGTTGTGCATTCTACTACATTTGTCTCTGACGACATTATTGAGGATGTTTCGCAGGATAAGGCAGGTGATTTATGTGTTGTGCCTATTCCTATGGAGGAGGATATTTTCCAAGGTGATGAGGATTCTACCTCAGCACCGGTGGAGGAAGTCCAAATCGTGAAGGAGGTCACTGATGATCCTACCGAGCCCTGCAGCATTGTCGATGATGCTGACATTATTTTACTTTCCCAATCTAATGGGAGTGAGACCGGGACCACTCCCCCGATTTCTGATTATTTATGTTCTTCTTCTCTTTTATTTCTTGACCCCCTTTCTTCTATATCTGAGCCTGTACAGGTTGAGTCTTCGCAGGTATTTCAGGAGGACTTGGTGCATTCTGCTCAAGTCAATGATGAGTGTAGCCTCTCATGTGAGGAGGTTGACCCCCCTCCATAGAGGAAGCCTTATTCATTGCCTTTTCCTCCTGTTGTCGCCCTGAAGACGAAACCTTGCTAGGCAAGGATTTATTTTATGGTGAGATGAGTGAGGACCAGGCCTCCTCCTCCTCTTATTTCCTATTTCCTCTACCTGTGCTGAGCAGGTATTATTATACAGGTAGAGGGGTAACTGTTTTATCGCCGTATCGGTACCCGTTACCGAAACGGATGATGGAACAGTTACCTGTTCATTTTTCTTTTCATAGGCCCATTAGCTAGAACTGTACAAAACCTGAATAAGTCGTGCTGGGATGACAATAACCCCAGTAGTTATCTTATCTTTTCTGCATTTTATTTTCCATGTCCATCTTAATTTCAGTCTTTGTTTTTAGTGTATTTTTGCTTTTGTTTTGCGGAGCTCACCCCTGCAGGTCATTCCTATGGAAGGCGGTGGTCGCGATTCTTCGTATGGCGGAGGTGCGGCTTGGCCTTGTTCTACACGCGTCTTCTGGTATGCTCACTTGCTGAGCATTGGGTACCCTCTTCCCCTAACTTTGTTTTAGAATATCTTAATGCATAGTTTAAATCTGGGGGAGAGTAGTTGTGTTTACCCGCTCACGTGCACACTGCATATGCATACTAGATGCTTTTATTGATTTATTTTGTTTAGATCATTGCATCACACACCACTTGCACCCACTTGAGCGCGTGCTTAGCTGTGTGCGTGCCGCGAGTTAAACTCATTTCTTGAGCAAGATTCGGGCAAATCATCGTGCTGGCTTAGGATTGTGAAACGGAGTAAAATGTTGACTCCTGCAGTGTCCTAGTCGAGTGCTCTCGTTTCATGTAGAAATTTGAGTAGATTTAATTTTTCTGTATGCTTATAGTTTTATATTTTTCTATTTGCGTCAATACTGTTTATTCTACTCAAAAATGGTGAATTCGGTGTGAATCAAACGGTAGCTTAGGGATGTGTGTAGCCGGGCATTAGGTTTGCATTGCTCGAGTCGGGAGGACGGATAGTCTTTTTCGTTGGCTAAGAACTTGCCCCAAGCTATTCTCGAAGCATGGGTATAGGTTAGTTCAGTGCACGAACGTGATGTAGGCCCTTATTTTGGCCCGGTTGAGCTTTGTACCGATCCTAATGTCTTATCCTCGGTAGCCCCGTTGTGCCTACCCCTTCTTTTGATTCAGCTCCACCATTATTTCACCAAAGCCTCATAGTCGATCCTAGTCGCGCACCCAAGTCGAGCTTTAGTATTTTATATATTCATTCAGGGTGTTGATGTGGTGAATATTTTTGTGAAAATGTGGATGTGCTTCAATGTTTAATCTGCTGATTATGTTGTGAAAAATGAAAAGAAAAAAAGAAAATTGAAAAAAATGGATATAGAAAGAAAAAGTTTAATTGAAAATAATTTTTGATTTGTATTTGGGAGTGGGCAGTGCACACACCCATTATAAAAAAATAAAGTCTGGGGGTGTGGTGTACTCGCATATATTTGGGTTAGCGGATAGATTAATTCTTTTATGCTAGCTCATTTGGGTTTGGTGCGTAGCCTCCATGTTTATCCTTGTTTACCTCACTGAAACCCAAGCCCCATCTTCACCTAAAGTCCTACTGATTCGTGAGTGAGCCAAACCAGTGCCGTGGAGAGAGTGCAAACAGGCAAGCCTATGGTCACTAACATTGGTGGATTCCTTTGGAGGTTGTCCTGAGCCCCGATCTTTGGCAATGCTCACCTTAGCGATTAGTTTATTTTCTCCCTACGCGTGACCGGATGATTCACCGTGATTCTATCTTTGAGTAGTAATAAATTTTTTATACGCATTTTAGAAAAGTACAAACTGTTATGCATACTTAGAAATTTCCTCTGTTATATTTTTATGCGTGCGAGCACGCGACTTCGCATGGTACTCTGTGTCGCAATTTCTCTATTAGCTATTTGTTTTTCTCCGTCTGCTTAGATTTTGTTTGCTCGGGACGCGCAAACAGGTAAGTCTGGGGGTGTGATGAGTCCCAATTATATACATATTTTCGGACTCATTTGGGCCGATAATCTAGTCTTTGCACTTCACTTTAGGTCTATATTCAATTCTATTTGATCACGTTGCCCATTTCATTGCTTAGTGCACATTTATGCCCATCTTGGTGTGATTTCATGTATTTCTGTGGTCTAGTATATTTTCATGCAGGTCTAAGGGTTGTGCGACACTCGGGATGGGTTCTAGGGGATTTTCGGTCGAAAAAGCCACTGGTCGTGCGTATTATTTCTCGCACGACCAGGCGCACGACCACTGGTCGTGCGTTAATTCCCGTCCCTGATTGAGCCCTGATTGAGTGACAGCGCACGATCATTGGCCTTCTTCGCGCACGACCATTGGTCGTGCGCCACTGACCGTGCGATTTTGTGCAGATCTGGCTATGCTACAGGTTCTTCGCGCACGATCAGAGGCATTTCTTCGCGCATGACCATTGGTCGTGCACCGTTGACCGTGCGTGTTGTTTTTTCTGCTCCGTCTATAAATAGAAAGACGCGATTTTAGGTAGAGGATCGCCTCCAGACCGCCGTTTTCCGCCTAGTTCGGGGAGTTTTGCCTCCTCCAGCACCGCCCACCTTAGGGAGGATCTCCGGGCAAGCTTTCAACGCCAAATCGTCGCCGGAGCTTCCTCTTGGCCTCCTCCTTCATCCTTGGGCTTCAAGAAGGGAGTCAACCTAGCCTTCTTCTTCAAGATTGGAGCAGCTTGTGATCATTCCTCAGGTTCGTGACACGAAGAAGACGGGTCCATTGGAAGGTAGTGACAACCTTCTCTACCCCGGACGTAGTTGAGGACCGAGCTTGGACGCGGATTGACGACCCGGCGATTCCTTCCGTGAATCCTTAACAAGACTTCGGAGTCGGTCGATTTCGCACACTCACCTCCTCTTGTAGTTGATAGTGTAGTTGGATCTCTTATATGTTTGATGAAGTGTGTTTTGATTATTAGCATTTATACTTGATTATGTCTATGTGATTTGGGTATTTCTGCTTATCATTTTGAGGTGTGCCTTGTGGTGTGGATTGTTGGTTGTGTTGTGCCGCACTAGCAATTGCTAGTGGCGTGCTTGTTGACGAGGTGCTTGCGACCCTCATTCCGCCGGTGTGACCCACTCCATCCGCAAGCCTACTCTTCCATCTGCCTAGCGAAGCGTGGCATAGCGGCCCGTGTAATCCATTCGCCTTACGAAGCAGTGCGCTCAAGGCCTGCATAGTTCGATTCCGCACTTATTCACCTCTTCCGCTAGCCTACTCGCCCATCCGCCTAGTGAAGCAGTGCGCTCAAGGCCTGTCTAGTTTCCATCCGCCAGGCGAAGCAGTGCGCTCAAGGCCTGCATAGGAGTAGTCGTAGCTATTTTACTTTATTTTCCACAATCCAAACCAAGCCTCCCGCAATCCTTCCGACCTAAAGGACTTCGATCTCAAGTCCTTCCTCAATAGCCAACTCCACCTTACTGTGTTCCTTCCGAGATTCGATACTCGGGGATTACTCCTCGTTTTATATTACTTGAACGATCGGTACACTGCCGTTTCATGTCGCAGTCGAGCTACCGCCTATAGCGGTGTGTGAGATTTGCGCCATCAATACTCCTACTTATACATGATTAGATTAGCCCCTTTTACACTTGTGTAGCTTAGAATTTGTGTATATACTAGTTTACTTTCCCTGTCACCTGCGTGTTCCTTGCTCGTCACCCGCTTCTTCCTCCCGTGCGGTACCTAGGAGTCGTAGGAGGAGGAGGGGACCTAGCGAGCTCGGTCATTTTTGACTGACGGTTTGCATTGGGGACGAAAAACAATCTAGGGTTCCGAGGAGACGGAGCTGTCGCACGCGCCGCAGGAGATGAGGGCAGGACCTGAGCAGCCAGCGACGCAGCGGGTAGCGGCCACGAGACATCAGGTGGATTACAGTTTGAGGGATAGTGATGAGTGATGTTGAGATAGCTTCCGCATGTAGAGAGGATGTGAGATGTGACAGATTTGTTTCATGATGTACCGGGCTTAAGCCCTTTCATTTATGTACTTCCTATTTTCATGCTCGGACTTATATATATATATCGTTTGATTAGCTTTTGATATATATTGGAATGTGATTTGTGGACTCCTTTTATTTAGTTTGTACTCACTTTTACTATTGCTCGCACTATGATCGTAGCTGGCAGGGTCGACGTTGCATGGTGTAGCCCAACCCGTGTGTTGGAAGTCACCGCAATGCGTCGGTTCTGGGCATAAGGTCCGCTTGGCCCCGGGAGCGGGGAAGGGATCTTACAAATGGTATCAGCTCGCAACGAACCATCATGGGTACGAGCAATTAGTCCACAACCACTTGGGCCACCTCCGCACGAGTGTAGTTTGGGGACAAACTACGCAGCGGAAGCAGTGGTGTGCCCATGTATGAAACCACATTCCTAAGTCCTTTAAGCATGATTTAGATTCGTCAATCATCTAAAACTTCTTATATTCGTGTCAGGCTGATCTTGGATGCATTTCGGGCTCAGGTGATCCCAGCACCTCAGCCGAACCCAGGGTCGAATTGGTTGAGCACGTTCAAGGGTCTGTCCCCACTGGTGTATAGAGGGACAGAGGATGCGGTGAAGACGGAGGAGTGGCTGGATACCATTCAGGAGATGCTGGCAGGCATTAGTTGCCCGGTCAGCAAGGCTGTATCCTTAGCAGTTTCAGCACTGGATGCCCACGCGAAGAGGTGGTGGAAGTCACTGGCAGATTCCACCTTCCGCGACAGAGATTACTCGGGGATTACCTGGGATGAGTTCAGCACGGTGTTCCTGGACCACTTCGTATCAGCTACAGATAGGGATGCGTTGGAGGAGAGATTTCTGCACCTGACTCAGGGGACCCGTTCAGTGATCGAGTACCAGAGAGAGTTCTCTCATTTGGACAGGTTCGCGGGGGCACAGTTTGTGGATGATCGAGGCTTGGCGAAGAAGTTCTACAAGGGGTTGAGGGCCCCTCTCAGGCAGGCTCTCCTGTTCATATCAGAGGGCACCCTGACTCAGATTATAGAGGTGGCGAAGAAGTTTGAGGCAGACCAGTTGTCAGAGCAGGTCAAGGGTAAGAGATCAGCGGACATGATGTATCATGGAGAGGGTGGCAATGACCGACAGCAGGATAGAGCTATGAGGCCCAGGAGGGGTGGAGGACGTCCTCGTCCTTTTGAGGCACCGGCGCAGCAGCCTCAGATGATGTTGGCCCCTTAGCCACTACGAGCTATAGAGCCAGAGAGAGAAGACGGTCGTGGACGACCCCCGGTGGTCTGTTTTGAGTGCAACCAGTCGGGGCACATCAGGATCTATTGCCCGCGGCGTTTCCCTCCACCTCCACCAACCCCTCCAGCGGTCACTCCGACAGCCCCTCCAGCACCTCCAGCACACCAGGGCCGTGGAGGTGGACGTGGCCATGGCCGAAGATTTCATGAGAGGAATAGGCAGCCAGAGCAGGCTTTTGCATTGGACCTCGCCCAGCCGAGGAACCCCGAGGAAGTCATCGCAGGTATATTTTTTAATTATGTACCTACAACTTCTTAAATTCCCTTAACTTTAGTAGTAGCTTAACCTTATAACAACCCATAGGTGTTGTGCTCGTCAACGGAAAACCCGCACACACGTTGTTTGACACGGGTGCATCGCACTCCTTTATCTCGGAGGACTTCCTCGTAGGCTTGGAGGGGATCCAAAGGGTCGATGGCATAGTAAGGAGGGTGCGACTTCCAGACGGTTCAGAGATGCGCACCACGGCCAAGTGCACCATGGACCTTGAGATCGAGGGAAAGATCTTTGAGTCCTGGGCATCGATCCTGAAGCTACCGGATTACGATCTGATTTTGGGCATGTCGTGGTTGCACTACCACCATTCCAAGATCGATTGTGCGACGAAGAGGATCGAGCTACTGGCTTACGGGACCACCTGGGTCACCGTCGGAGGTATTAGATCTATCCCTCGTACCCCTCTATCTTCTACACAAGTCGTGAAGGCCCATGAGCAGGGGGAGGAGGTATATGTAACGCCCCTAAATTTTCCGGTATTTGTTTAATTCAGTGATGGCATGTTTTTGACGTTGGGGCGTTACTTTTAATGTCGAGTTAGCGGCGCGTTGCCGTTTGCGCGTTTTCGCGTCCATTTGGGTCAAGTCGACCAAAGTTTGCGACGCCCCGGAATTGAAAAATTCTACGTTAGGAAATTAGATTATTTAATTTTAGACTTGCCTATCAAGTTTCGTCGCGATCCGAGCCATTTTGGAGCCTCGACGCATTTTAGAAGTTTTGTATATATTTTAAGCTCGCCGTAACTCCCGCCATTCATATCTCGAAAATGGCACGTCGGATTTTGATTCCAACTTCGCCGTTGGATTCGTAGCGCCGCCGTTCACCTAAGGCGGAATTTTCGTTGGATTCGGCATTCGTTATTTTTTTGATAAAATAATAATAATATTATTATTATTATAAAAAAATTATGAATGTATATAAATATATACGGTTCATTCAAAGTTGCGTCGATTCCTCCCCTCCCTCATGCTTCGATTTATCCCCTCATGCGTCGATTTATCCTGCATGCTTGCGTCGATCTCAATATATATATATATATATAAATATATATATATATATATATATATATATATATATATTTGCAGCATGCGTCGACTTCTCCAGCCTTATGCGTCGATTTCTTCTTCCAGCCTGCGTCGACTTCACCTCCAGCATGCGTCGACTGCCTTGCGTCGACTTTCTCCAGCATGCGTCGACTGCCTTGCGTCGACTTTCCCCAGCAGCCTTGCATCGACTGCCTTGCGTCGACTTCCTTTCGACGCATGCGTCGACTTCTTTCCCCTCCTTGCGTCGACAACTTCAGCTCCTGCTATTATTAATAATAATAATAATAATATTATTATTATTAAAATTAGGTTTTGTTGCATAAAAGAAAACGAGCCCAGTTCTCTTCTCCTTCTTCATTCTGTCCGAACCAGAGAGTAGAATCGAGCGACGGGGACGATGATTTCTCGAATCTTCCGGACGCCGCCGACGGAGCTCCGGTGGTCGGAATCGCGAGTCGAGCATAGATTCGGAAAGCTCTCGACGAGAGCTTCGTCCTCGTGGTAATTTCCTTCCGCTTCGTGAAACTTTTTCGTTAGGTCTTTTGTACCCTAACCTTTTCTAGCCTGATCTCTTGTAGATCTTGACTCCTCTCGCCTTCTTGTGACCCGATCTACAACGGGGAGCGATTCGGAGAGTTTTTCCAGCAAAACCTAAGGCAAGTGGTGTTCTTGCCTTGCTCTTTCTCTTTGCCATATAACTGCTCCAAGCTGGTACTCTTGATCTAACTGTGCCATATCTCCATTCTTTTATCCTCTAATTATTACTGCTAATAACTGGACATTTTGCTAGTTAATGAAAAGACTTTTGTCAGCATTACATCTCCTTGTATTTTCCATTTCTGCTTGCAATTTAGTATGATATGATCTGTTGGGCCTCGCCCAATGCTCCTTGAAAGAACCATGATTAAAACTGTTGGAGGTCGTACACGATGTTGGCAATGCCACCGGTGCGATGCTCTTTTAATTTAATAAATTCTGTTGGAGGTCGTACACGATGTTGGCGGTGCCACCGGTGCGATGCTCTTTTAATTTAATAAATTCTGTTGAAGGTCGTACACGATGTTGGCAGTTCCACCGGTGCGGTGCTCTGAGGGTCGTGACGATGCGATAGGGATTTATCCCCACATGGCTTCTCTTTTTTTTTCTGTTTGTCTGTCTGATGAGCTGATCAGTCTCTATAATTCTGAACAAGAGTAACATGATTAATAATTTGAAAGTTGATGGTTCTTTTCTTTTGCTTATGGTGAGTTTTGTCATCGCCTGTGTTCTCACCTTTGTCTGGTGAGCTTATTCTGCTGATTTTTAGTCGTTCTGCTGTTTCCTTTTCTGCTGATGATTAGATATTTCTGCTATTTCTTTTCCTGTTGATTATTAGCTGCTAGCTTTGTCATCACTGACCCTTGCAGCTTCTGTTTCCCTCCGGTCTCGCGGAGGTTTGCTTACTTTCTTATTTTCTGCACCACTTGTACTTGTTTTCTGAGGTGTTCTTTCTTTGAATGCCTCAGGTTCTGGACAGTAGCAGGTGTTAGTGCGGAGTTTTTTTTAGTTGCCGTCTTCTGACTCTCTTGAGGTAGAGTATTCTGTAGACTTGTCGGCCCATGGGTTCGTGTCAGGTGTTGACGTCCGTGGTGCCGTTTAGTTAGATTTTTGTTTCACTACTGCTGTTACTTGTGGTTCACTTTTGAACACTTGTTCTGGAATGGTTAGATATTGGTTGGCTTCATGGCCCTTGTTAGATATGTTAAGGTAATTGTTGCATTGCATAGCATGATTTGAAATGTTAATCTCACTACTTTCTGCGCGTGATAAATCTACTTTTATATATAGTAAATCCACACATTCGATCTTGCATGGCGCATCTCACTATGTCTTCATGTTCACTTAGGCCACTAAGTAATTAAATCAAGTATTTTTTTTCCGCTGCGTAAAACTATATTTTAATAGCGTGGACCAGTTGATCCACCTAGCCGAGGGACGCAGCTTGTTAATTTTCTGCATAAATAATTTTTGAATCACTTTGATTTGATAATAATAATTGCTTGGATTGTGATGAAGGATAAGTTGCCTTAACGTCAGTAGGCGTCCCCTACGTGACGTGGCATCACAACGTGTAGCTTTCCCTACTCTGATAGCATTTTAAATGTTGGGAAAATGCGGGTTGTGACAGTATACCTCATTTGCTTCGAGATGGCAGAGTTGAAGATATTGGTGGACGAGGTACCGATAGTCCGGGACTTCTCCGACGTATTCCCAGAGAAGTTGCCCGGCTTGACGCCGCATAGAGACGTAGACTTCCATATTCAGCTAGTACCCGGGGCGAGGCCAGTGTCCCGGGCACCGTACCGCATGGAAACCAAGGAGTTGGCAGAGTTCAGAGTGCAGTTGAAGGAGCTAGTGGATGCCGGATTTGTGAGGCCGAGCTCGTCCCCATGGGGAGCTCCGGTCTTGTTTGTAAAGAAGAAGGATGGGACCCTCCGACTGTGTATCGACTATCGGGAGCTCAATAGGTTGACGGTGCAGAACACCTATCCGCTACCAAGGATTGATGAGCTGTTTGACCAGTTGCAGGGTGCCCACTAGTTCTCCAAGCTGGATTTGCGGTCGGGATACTATCAGTTGAGGATACGGGAGGAAGATATACCGAAGACCGCATTCAGCTCGAGGTATGGATTGTACGAGTTTACGGTGATTCCGTTTGGGCTCACCAACGCCCCATCAGCATTCATGAGTATGATGAACCGGATCTTCGAGTCTTTCTTTGATATATTTGTGATAGTATTCATCGATGATATTTTTGTCTACTCGAGGACCGAGGAGGAGAACGCCAGCCATCTAGCAGCGGTGCTGAGGAAGCTGAGGGAGAACCAGATGTTTGCCAAGTTCTCGAAGTGCCAGTTCTGGTTGAGGGAGGTGGCTTTCTTGGGACACATCATCAGCGGAGCCGATCTAGCAGTAGATCCGGCTAAGGTGCAGGCTGTCAGAGATTGGCCGAGGCCGAAGACCGCAGCGGATATCCAGAGTTTCTTAGGATTAACGGGGTATTACCGCAAGTTCGTAGCGGAATTCTCCAGGATTGCACTTCCCCTTACTTCATTGATGAAGAAGGATGTTGTTTTTGACTGGACGCCGCAGTGTGAGGCAGCCTATGTAGAGCTGAAGGATAGACTTATCTCAGCCCCTATCCTTGCACTTCCATCTGGGAAGGAAGGATTCCAGATCTACACCGACGTGTCATATCAGGGGATGGGAGCGGTACTTATGCAGCATGGGCACGTGATCGCCTATGCCTCCCGTCAGCTGAAGAAACATGAGATGAACTATCCGGTGCACGACCTAGAGCTTGGAGCGGTCGTATTTTCTTTGAAGGTGTGGAGACATTATTTATACGGGGTTCATTGTGAGATCTTCTCGGATCACAAGAACCTCAAGTACATCGACACCCAAAATGACCTCAACCTATGACAGCGGCTATGGTTGGAGTTCTTGTGCGATTACGACTACACCATACATTATCATCCGGGCAAGGCCAACACAGTAGCGGATGCACTGAGCAGGAGGGGCAGTACCTCAGAGGCAGAGAGCAGGATGATGGCCATGGAGTTGGTGCAGACGCTGGGGGATATGCAGATTACTCTGGTGAGCAGAGCCGACCCAGGAGTATATGTTGAGTACTTGGCTTCGATGAGTATGATCTGTGATATACGGGACCGTATCCGGGAGGGACAGCAGCAGGATCTGGCTTTGGAGCCGGTATTCAGGTTATTGGCAGATGGCGCTGCTGGAGATTACTCCTTGAAGGAGGACCTCGTTTACCACCGCGACAGAGTTTACATCCCCGCCGAGAAGTGGATTCGAGAGGAGGTTCTTTGGGAGGCCCATTGATCCCAGTATTCGGTACACCCCGGCATTACCAAGATGGCGGCGGACCTGCGGAAGGTCATGTTTTGGCCAGGGATGAAGAAGGATATCATACAGTTTGTGACCCATTGTGAGAGTTGTCAGAGGGTGAAGGCGGAGTGCAAGGCTCCAGGAGGTCTATTGCAGCCACTCCCGGTGCCGGAGTGGAAATTCGAGGATATATCTATGGATTTTGTGCACGGCCTGCCACGTTCTCGCTCGGGGAACGACTCCGTTTGGGTGATTGTCGACAGGTTGACCAAGGTGGCACGATTCATTCCAGTTCGGAAGGAGGGTCCGGTCAGCGACCTAGTTCGTTTGTTTGTGGAGAAGGTAGTGAGGTATCATGGGGTGACCAAGACGATAGTTTCGGATCGAGACGGACGCTTCACCTCCAGGGAGTGGAGAGCGGTCCAGGCCTACTTGGGATCCCGGTTGACTTTCAGCACTACGTTCCACCCTCAGACCAACGGTTAGACAGAGCGTACCAACCGGACGATGGAGGACTTACTGCGACTGTGCATTCTGGATACTGGCAAGCCTTGGGAGCAACTGTTGCCGCTGATTGAGTTTTCGTACAACAACAGTCACCAGGCTAGCATTGGGATGGCACCATACGAGGCACTTTACGGGAGAAAGTGTCGCACCCCTCTTTCTTGGGTACAGGATGAGGACCCGCGGGCCTTGGGTTCAGATTATATAGAGGAGTCGGATGCTATAGTCCAACTGATCCGGGATCGGATGTTGGAGGCGCAGAGTAGGCAAGCAAAGTACTATGACGCCCGACACCGTATGGTAGAGTTCCAGGTGGGGGATCGTGTCTTCTTGAAGATACGCCCGGTGCACGGAGTTACACGGATAAAAGGGCGGAAGAAGCTCAGTCCTCGGTACATGGGGCCGTATACGGTCCTGGAGAGGATCGGTCCTTTGGCATACAGGCTAGAGTTGCCGCCCAAGCTGGCAAACGTGCACGAAGTCTTCCACGTTTCCGCCCTCCGGAGAGCTCTCCTTCGGCCCAAGCAGCTTGTGGAGTCTACTTCAGGCTCGGTGGCACCCGACCGATCAGACATGCTAGAGCCTATCCGGATCGACGACTCGGAGGTCCGCGTCTTGCGGCGAAAGAAGGTCCCGCTGGTGAAGGTGTTGTGGTCCAACCATGCGCAAGAGGAGCACACTTGGGAGCCCTTGGACCTCATGCGGGAGCGCTACCCGGGACTCTTTACTTCAGGTACGGTTTAATATTGTAAGTTATATTCCCTTATGTGCTTTACATGCATCCCGTAGACCCAAACTAGAATTTCGAGGACGAAATTATTTTATTGTTTATTGGGATTTGTAACATCCCCAATACTACTAGACCCCTAGTGTGTGGATGGTGAGCTCAAAGGGTGGGATGAGGGGCCTTAAGGACCCCCTTAGGATGAGAATTTTGCTAAGTGCACACCTAAAGTCTCAATCAAATAGGACCCAAGCTACTAAGGAGGGCCAATTGGACACCAATTTCCCCAAAATGAGACCACCCTTAGTCCCCTAAACCTTAAGGAAGGGTGATGGGGTGAACATCACCCCTTAGTGGGGCTCAATTCCATAGGATTAGCCCAAAATCACCTTAGGTGAACATGGACCACAACCAATCAATTAAGGAGCAATTGACCCCCAAATGGCCAAATTGACTTCCCCCTTATACACCTAGCACTAAAAGAGCCCTATTAGACCCAAAGGCCCCATCATGAGGTGACCCATCCTCCTCAATTGGGCCAAAGTGTGGCTAGGGGCAAAATGGTCAAATCCACCATCTAGTGACCAATTGGCCACCCAATGACCAAATTGATCTCACACCTATATTCTAAATATAGTTTTGAACATAAAGGTTCCAAAATCCCCATCATGTGGTATCCAATTGCCCTTAATTGGGCCAATGCCCTAATTAGGGCACATTTAGGCAAAAACCCAAATCAATCAATTGAGGGCCAATTAGCCTTCCAATGATCAAATTGACCCTCCCCCTACTCTCTAAACATCATTAGGGATCTAAGAGACCCAAAAGCCCCATCATGGAAGGGTCAATTCACCTCAATGTGGCCAAAGTCCCAAGGAAGGGCATTTTGGGTAATTTCACACCTTTGGATCAAATTGGGCCAAATAGGGCCCCACCATGGGCCAAGCCCTATTAGGTGGTGACATGGGACCCATGACCTACATGGGGGACCAGTCAACCCAAATGGTCAAGTCTAAGTCAACTCAATTGGGTTTAAACCCAACTTGAGAGGCCTAACCCATTTTCCCTATTATAATGACCTAAGTCCTAAGTTAAATAATTAAAATGAACTTATAAGGACCTGGTGGAGTGTGGCTAAGAAGGATTGGGATAACCCAAGCTAACCCAAGAGGGCTTTGGGCTAAAGGTGGGGACAAAAAGTGAAAAGTTAAAGGAAAAGCCTACCCCTCTCCCTCTCTCTCCTCCCAATCAGCCTTGGGCTCTTCCCTGATGGTGTTGAGTGCTGAGGAGGAGCTGGAAAGCTGGTAAAGGCAGCCATGTCGGCTGAGGTGGCAATACCGTGAGCTCCAACTTCAAATCTTCCAAGGCCGGCCTCCTCTCCCTATTTAAACCCCTCCACGAGCTTCAGAAGCTCCTTTACTGTCGGAGAGGAGCTTTGGTTTGAGGAATTCTGTAGAGGATTGCTAGCTGACGAGAGCTCGCCGGAGACGGAGAAGGAGATGGCAAACCGCCGGAATACCCGCCGCCCAGCTCGTTTCGAGGTTCGCTTCTCCCCCCCCCCCCCCCCCCTCTAACTGTGCTAGCATCTAGGATTGTTAGAAGTCGAATTCGAGCTCAATTGAGCTGAGTTCATTTCGGATTTTCCCTGTTATTCGCCATTTGGGCTTCTTGGTAGAACCGCCGGAAACCGCCTCCTCCGGCGACCAATCCACCGCCAATCGATCGGCACCACCTCAACGGAGGTGGTGGTGGCGGTGGCTGGCCAAGGAGATGGAAGGATGGCCGGGAATTCCAGTTTGAAATGGCTCCAAGGCGGGCTGATCTGCGTCGTTGTCTCGAGGAAGACAATGAAGGAGCGCCGCCCGATCTGCTTTAAGATCCGTGCGCGATCAGCGCCTTAAGTAATGTATCATGGGTTGCTGTTAGCCAGTTTCTGTAGCTTTTTGTAGCTTAATTTTAAGGCCCTTAGAAGCCATAAATCAAAAAATGCCCTGAGACAACTTTTGTAGATCTGGAAGTCTACTTTCATTTGAATCTTAGATCAAATCATTTGGAGTTGATGTGACTCCTGTATAGCCATTTTTCTGAGACTGGTACAAAATATAACTTGCCACAAATACAACCATAACTCTCATTTGGCTTGGAGTTTGGGGCTGAAATTTTAAACACTATTGTAACTATCCCTGACCTACATTGTGCCCAAAAATCAGAATTTTTGGGGCACACTTTTCTATAGTTTTCTCCAAACAATGAAAAAAATTAAATTTGTGATAATTAGGTGGCCAAACCCCCTTGTGGAGCCCCCAAATTAGGGTGGGGTGAAGTTTAGGCTAAGTCCACACACTGTAAAATAATATTGGGTCCATTGGAACACTCCTTGTGGGTGAACCCTCTTTGGAGTGAGGATGGCTTAAGGGTTTGGGTGTGTTGGGCCAGAAAATTTATTTAACTTAAGGAGCCAAATTGAGGCCCTTAATGGCCAAATCATGAAAATGGTGTGAGACACACTATTGTAGCCCTAAATGTCTAGTTTCATTAGAAACTAAGATTTTGGCATTTGGAGGTCAGTACACCCCAGAGGAGCCTTTTTCCTAGGGCTGGTCCTAGGTGGGGTTAGCCCACTAAAACCTTAATATCTTTTGAATGGGTGGGCCTATGGGGTTGAAATTTTGGCCACATCAGTGCCCACCCTAGGCCTACCCTGTGCCCAAAATATTGTATGTTTAGGGCAATTTTTGTTATAGTTTTGATCATAACTTAGAAAATTGACCTAAGAATAATTAGTGGGTGTAATCACCCCTAATGGCCCCAAATTTTTGGTGGCATGTAGATATGTATATGAGTAGCCTCTGTTCCAAATTTGAGGACATTTGGAGTTCATCTTAATGGTGAACCCCCAAGGGACATTTTGATGCCCTAGGTTTGGAAAACCACTTAGCCTTGGTGGCTTGTGGATTTTGGAGCTTAGCCATAAGGGCTTATCCAAATCCAGTGGTAATGGGGCTAGGGGTTGTGTAGGGTCTTGCTCATCATCAATGGGTGATTGGAGCAATGGAGACCAAAAACCCTAGCCCATACCTCTAAAATTACTTAATTGCCCTTTGGGCCTTAATGAAGCAACTAGGACCTAAACACATATTTAGACAACCAAACTTCATCCCTAGGTAGAGAATAGTGTTATAGGGCTAGGATAATTACCATGAGATTTTTACTATTTAATTAGTATTTATTTTGATTTATGGAGAAATTTGCCTAATTGATGGATCATGTCAAATCAAGAACTTAGGGTTATCTTCACCTTACCAAATTGAACAATGATGTAATGATGTCAATTGAAGTAATAGTACCCTCTGGATTTAATCTTATGATCCTTGATGATTTTTCCATGCTTCCTTGGTTGAATTTACACATATGCCACTTTTGAAAATAAATTAATATTAAATGGCATTTGTCCTTGAAAAATTCTAAAATTTGGGCCAGACATTGACATTCATATTCTAAAGCATTGGAATCATTTGGGGTGCCATTTACTTAGGAATGTATCCATTTTATGATTTTTGTGAAAAAACTAGGTTTTGGGAATTTAATTATGATGTATAGTAAAACCATACATAAGGCTCCCAAACTCTATAGGAAGGTTACTTATGATGATATGTGGCATATGAAATTTTACTTGGAACACTTATAGTGAAAATGTTTGTATTCATAAGGAAATTACCATTTATTCCCTTTTGATGACTTATACAAATACTTGAGCAAATCACCTTGAAACTCTATGAAATTTTTAGATGATGATCACACCAATGACTATAACTTATGGGAATTTTTCTGGAATTTACAATGCAATTTTGATATTTATTTAATTAATTGGGTGATTATGTATTTACCTTCAATTATTTAATTCAGGGGCAAAACAGTAATTATGAACCTACATCCTTGGTGTTTATGCATTTGAATTCAGTATACATACAGGATAATTATTTGGCAGGCATTGGACCAAAATTTAGAGTACTTCATGAACAATTTAGGGTGTGTCACAATATTCAAGAAAAATAATTAAATATTAAACTAAGTTGGAAAATTATGAAAATTGATCCATGTTCTATCTAGGTCCGTAGGAACCTTGGATAAAATTTGTGGAACCATAGGACCTGTGATTAGGGTTTTCCATTTGGGAAGGTGGATTACCCTTAGGTGGTCTGCGTTTAGCAAAACTGGATTTTTGTAATCTGACCCTCTAGACCCGTGGGACTTGGAAGATGACTGATGTGTAGTGATAAGGAGCTCATGATTAATATGTTTACCCACGAGGGGTCACCACTTGAGAGATTTAGGTCAAGTTTAAGTCAGGAGAGAGAGGGAAAGCTGCACTTGGCCAAATTGGGCCAAGAAGGTCTAGTGTCCAAATTCACTACCTATTTAAGAGCAATACAAAGAAGGAGCAATAAATCACCAATCAATTAAATGTCTTGTGAAGGGGAAAATTGGGATTCAGCCCATTGCGTCCCCTAGTACCACTGGGAACCCTTCACCGGGTGGGCCGCGGGAAGTCCAGGACTTACCTTAAATCACCAAAGAGGTAACATGAGAAATAAGTAAGGAAACACGTCCACCAATCTAAATAAGTATCTTGTAAAAGGGAGTTTGGGATTCAGCCCATCGTGTTCCCTAGTACCGATGAGAGCCCTTCACCGGGTGTACCTCGGGAAGTCCAAGATTAACCCTAAATTGCAATAACATTTAAGGTAGGCAAGAGTAGCCATAGTAGGGTAAGATTGGATTTATGTATCTCCTCCCAGTTGCGGGAGTGGCAGGATTGTGGTGCTTTGTTAGACGAACGGGAACCTCGGGGTGGGGGGTGGGGGGATGATTATCCCGGTAACTTTCTCAGAAATGTGGCAGGTCTTCGGTACTAGGTAGGTCGTCACTCCGACCGCGGTACGTTGACTTAGCGGGTGTGAAGGGGTCTAAGGGGCCAGCTTGGCTGCGTGTCGGGACGACAGTTCTACGAAGACACCTCTCACTTGGCTCACAGTCTGGTGGTCTCCAGCAAAGAGTACGCAGAGCTCCGCGGTTGTTTAGCGTCGAGGCGTACATGCAGTCTAGGCCTGGTAGAGTGTATACCCACCTAGGAGTGGACATCCCGGTCTGCTACCACCGTGTGTCACAGCGGTTGGTACCCGAGAGGTTGGCTTCCTCTCAAATAGAGGGAACTACAAAGGTCTGTGTGCACAGAGTCGTGTGTGTGAGTTCATTGCATAATCATTCATAGCATAAGCATAGCATACACACTTGCAGATCCTCATCATATAAATTAGTATGGGCTCTTTTATATGATGAGTTAAAATTTCTGGAAATCCTAACTTATAAGTTTGTATGGGCATTCATATAAGTTAGGGTACGAGATTGATTACTTGTCGCTACTGTTCTTACTGCTTTGCTTTATTTGCTTTACTTGCTTTACTTACTGTTTACTTACTATTGTACCCCATTATTATACTCCTGCTTATACATGATTAGATTAGCCCCTTTTACACTTGTGTAGCTTAGAATTTGTGTATATACTAGTTTACTTTCCCTATCACCTGCTTGTTCCTTGCTCGTCCCCCGCTTCTTCCTCCCGCGCGGTACCTAGGAGTCGCAGGAGGAGGATGGGACCTAGCGAGCTCGGTCATTTTTGACTGACGGTTTGCAATGGGGCCGAAAAACAATCTAGGATTCTGAGGAGACAGAGCTGTCGCACGCGCCGCAGGAGACGAGGGCAGGACCTGAGCAGCCAGCGACGCAGCGGGTATCGGCCACGAGACATCAGGTGGATTACATTTTGAGTGATAGTGATGAGTGATGTTGAGATAGCTTCCGCATGTAGAGAGGATGTGAGATGTGAGAGATTTGTTTCATGATGTACCGGGCTTAAGCCCTTTCATTTATGTACTTACTATTTTCATGCTCGGACTTATATATATATCGTTTGATTAGCTTTTGATATATATTGGAATGTGATTTGTGGACTCCTTTTATTTAGTTTTTACTCTCTCTTGTACTCACTTTTACTATTGCTCGCACTATGATCGTAGCCGGCAGGGTCAACGTTGCGTGGTGTAGCCCAACCCGTGTGTTGGAAGTCACCGCAATGCGTCGGTTCTGGGCATAAGGTCCGCTTGGCCCCGGGAGCGGGGAAGGGATCTTACATTAATGGCCTTCATGACAATTGGAAGTTACACCTCTTCCCCTCCCCAATTGAGCCTCTTATATTCATCACTTGACTAAGGGGAGTATTTTCCCCCATTTACTTGAAGGGATAGGTAAAGTTGGTGTGGAGGATGCAATGGCTCCAAAAGCTCCAAGGTCGGCCATGGAGGAACGAAAACCGGCGCAACTTTAGGCCACCATACAGGTCCTCCCCTCCTCCTCTCTCTTCTGTGGGTAGATCCCCTCAATCGGCGACAAGATTCGAGTCCAAATGGCTTGGATCGGGTTATCCAAAGCCTGGATTTTCCATGCTTTTAATCCCGACCTAAAATCCCTGTTCCGGCCACCTCCAGCCGGCCAACCACCGCAAATCATCGACCACCTCCTCAACGAAGGTGGTGGTGGCATTGGACGGCCGGGGAGGCACTTAGGTGGCCGGGAAAATAGGGATCAAGGTGGTCCAGGTGCGGCTAATCCCAGCCATCTGCTGGAGGAAGAAGACAGCTCGATGTCGTCTGTTCCTGCTTCAGGATCTGTGCAAGCCTTTTTATTTAATGATATGGTTTACATTATTTGGTCAAATAAGAAGCAGTGTTTTGTTTTAATTATTATGAATAGAACAACCCCTCAAATGAAAAAGTGCCCAACATCAATATTGTAGCCCTTGATGTGTAGATTACATGAAAATTTGTTTCAGTTCAATAGGGGCACTGTAACTCCCTGTGGAGCCTTTTTGCTAGGACTGGTCCCTAGGGTAGGGAAGTCACCTTTCCTTGAATAACTCTTGATAGAGAATTGCTATGGGCATGAAAGTTGAAACCTAGGCTATTTATATCAACCTTATCATCATATCAAAAGATGGGAATTTTAGGAAAACCTTTTTCTAAAGTAATTGGAATAATTGCATAAATCAAATATTAATTAATTATTGGGTAAAATGACCTCCAATGCCCTCCAAATTTTGGTGGGTGCTCCTTAGGGATGTTGTATGATCTTGGTAAAAATCTCATCCCAATTGGGACTGATTTGGTTGGGTAATTGGTCAACCCAAGTTAGGTCAAACTAGGTCAAAATTAGGGTATGGTGTTCATCTTGGGGTATTGTGGTCAAAACTCATCACCATGAGTTGAAACCTTGGCCACTGGTTTAGGATCACCTAAAACACCTTCATGAGTAAGATGGGGTGGTGTAGAGGTGTGTTGGAACTTGTGTTCCACTTCTCTTAGTTTGAGAAATAACAAATCACACTATGTATTTGATCTTGCTTGTGTTTATAGTGTGCAGGTACTATAGTTATATAACCCTATGAACAAGATGCTGATTGATGATGATTCTCTGAAAAGAGAGCTAACATTCGCGTTAGTTGTTAATGCCCCACGTTAACAACCGTTGAGAACCCTTGAGAAGGAAACCGTTGAGAAGTAAACCGTTGAGAAGGAAACCGTCGAGAAGAAACTGCGTTCGACGAAATCTAAAAACGTTCGACAAAATGTGATGCCGGTCGACGAAACTGCGTTCGACGAAATCTGAAGACGTTCGACGAAATGTGATGCCGATCGACGAAACTGCGTTCGACAAAATTTGAAGACGTTCGACAAAATTTGATGTCGCACGACGAAATGGTGTTCGACGAAAGGAGGTTCCGGTCGACGAAAATTGCGGTTGACAAAATGGGATTACGTTCGACGAAAGCGCATTCGATGAAATGAGTTTCGTTCGACGAAATTAGTTTCTGCCACGATCCCGATGGTTGCGGTTGACGAAATGGGATTCCGTTCGACGAAAGCGCGTTCGACGAAATGAGTTTCGTTCGACGAAATTTGTTTCTACCACGATCCCGATGGTTTGCACGATCTCAGCAACTGCCGTACACGATGCTCAACGCTGGCGTTAACTCTTAACGCTGCGCGGTAGCTCCCATGTCTCTATATGACCTGATTTCGTTTGCTCAAAATAGAGATGCATTGAAGCCTTCATTCTAGAAATCTTAGAGAGCATTTCATTCAGAATTCAAAGAGAACTCCCAACACCAACATTGAGGAACAAGAGTGAGAAGGAGATTTCCAACGGCAAATTTGAAGAAGGATGCTCGCTTCAACTCCGATGTGGTCATGCCGTATCTTCAACATCTCCTCCAGCGCTCTTCATTCTAGGGAGTCATTTATTATAATTTTATTTTTATCCTTTTATATTTTCTTGTAATGGTAGTAATTCGCCACCTTGCGTGTGGCGACTAGGTCCTTGTGCGGCTTAGGGGGTAATTCGCCGCCTTGTGCGTGGCGACTAGGTCAAGGGTAGATCTAGGGGGTGTCTAGAGGCTTTATTTGGGGATAAATAGGCTATAGCCAATCGGTCCTTGGGAGAAGGACCGGTGAAGGAACAAAAAGAGATTTTCAAGTTGTCGCCTCCAATTTCAAGCGTTATTGAAATTTTATCCTTGTAATCATTTTTGTGATATATAAAATTCTTTTTCAATATATCTAATTTTTCTGGAGTTATATTTCATAAAGAAAATCATTTTGAATATTTCTGTGAAAATCTTTCTGTTAATTAAAATCTATAAGTTTATTCCAATAACAGTTAACCCCTTATTCACCCCCCCCCCTAAGGGCGCCATCAGATCCAACACTTGGTATCAGAACGGGTTATTCCAAAACGGTTTCACAACCAGGAATAATGGCGCATAATGATCATGCTTTCGCTGAGGGTCAAGGGATCAGTAGACCTCCACTATTTACCGGAACTGATTATAATTATTGGAAAAATAGAATGCGTTGTTTTTTAACTGCTTTAGATAATGACGTTTGGGGTAAGGTAGAACAAAGTTACTCTCCACCAACATTTGTTGTTGGAGAAGTCACTAGGGAAAAACCTACAGATAGATGGGATGACAATGATAAGTTGAGATGTAAGAATAACGCTAAAGCAATGAATGCGTTATTTTGTGCTTTGGATAGAACAAAATTTAATAGAACTTGTGCTTGCGAAACAGCTTATGATATATGGAATTTATTAGAAATTACTCATGAAGGTACTTCGCAGGTTAAGGATTCAAAGCTCTTCCAACTTGAATCTGAGTATGAGAAATTTCGGATGGAGGCGGATGATGAAGTAGATTCAATGTACACAAGGTTCACCAAAATCATCAACGACTCAAAAGTACTTGGAAAGGTGTTCTCCAACGACGACTTGATGAGAAAAATTTTAAGGTCTCTCCCTCCAAAGTTCAATCCAAAGGTGACGGCTGTCTCAGAGTCGCACGATTTGAAGAAGCTCCAAATTGAGAGCCTCTTTGGGAACCTGAAGACCCATGAGGTTGAACTCAAAATTCAACAACAAGAGTACAACTTGGAGCCAAAGAAGATGAGTTTGGCCTTAAAGTAAAAAAAGGAGGCAAATAGAGATGATGATGAAGAGGACGAGGAGAGCCTTTTTGTGAAGAAGTTCAAAAGGTTCATGAAGAATCCGGAAAGGAGAAACACCTTCCGGAAATATTTCATCAAAAAGGGATCTTCATCGAAGTAAGAGAGAGGTGGCGACGAGGACGATGATGAACGACCACCACCGGAGTGCTACCATTGTAGAAAGACCGGATATATTCGGAGCCAGTGCCCAAAATATCTGAAAGAGCGTAAAGAAAAAGGGCACACGGGAAAAGGGAAGAAGTAGGTCCTAAAAGCGGCTACATGGGATGACTCCTCCTCCGAGGATTCAAGCGGCTCATCCACTAGCGATGAAGAAGAGGCAAATATGTGCCTTATGGGAAAAAGTGATAAGACTTCCGAGGATGAAAGCAGTTTCCAAAGCGACACTGAGGTAACTCTCCCTACTTCTTATGATGACTTATATATTGAGTATTTACAAACCTGCAAATTCTTTGATACAAGTTTAAAATATATTGATCTTCTAAATTCTGAAAATAAACTTTTGTTAAAAGAAAACAAAAAATTATCTAAACTATTAGGGAAAGAAAAGGTATCTTGCCAAGAGTGCAATCACTCCTTGGCAAGAGTGAAATAACTTGAAGAAGATCTTTCTAAATCCCACTCCACTATTGAACTTCTTACTAAGGAGAAGGGGGATTTGGAAAGAACTTTAAAAACCACTCTTTCTCAAATATAGGATGGAAAGAAGAGTTTTGCGAAACAGTGCGTTATGTTGGTAACGGAAAACACTGCTCTCAAAGCTCATATTCGTGATTTAAATTTTTCTATTATGAAGTTTGGAGTTGGGCAAAGATCTCTGGACATGATCTTGGCCAACCAATGCCTGGGAAGTGCCAAATCTGGCCTTGGATATAGCTCTAGAAACTATCGCCAGACGTTAACTCCTAACGCTGGCGTTAGCTATAATTCCAGAAACACGAATTCTGTTATTAATAATTTCAAAAATTCAAATGTTACCTCATTTTCCAACAAGAGTTTATCCAAAACGTCAAAAAGGGTCTCAACCCCTTTTATATTGTGTGCCAAATGTCATTTATTTGGACACACCTCAAACTCTTGTAAGAAAAAGGGTGGTAGTGCTATAAAGCAAATTTGGGTGCCTAAGGTTTCCACCTACTGTATGGGAGGAACCTCTTGGGTATCCAGATCTTTACTCTCATATCCTTTTTAGGTATGTTGGCAGGCTAAGGACAAAAAGGACGTGTGATATTTGGACTCGGGATGCTCCAAACACATGATGGGAAACAAAGCAAAGTTCCTTAGCCTTGAGATGAAGAAAGGAGGGATGGTGACATTTGGTGACAACGGAAAAGGAAGGATCATGGGCATCGACACAGTGGATAACGATTCTTTTTCAATCTCAAATGTTTTATTTGTAGATGGCTTAAAACATAATTTAATTTCAATTAGTCAATTATGTGATATAGGCTTAAATGTATTATTTAAATCATCTACAAATCTATGCAAAATTATATATTCTAAAACAAATGATGTCGTACTCACCGCACCTAGGATGCTAATATTTATATTATTACTTTTAATGATCTTTCAAATTCTTCTTTAAAATGCTTTATTTCTAAAAATGAAGAATTAAAACTTTGGCATAGGCGCCTTGGTCACTCTAGCACCAAGCTTATTTTGAAATTATCAAAAGATAAATTAATTAAGGGATTACCTATGCTTAATGGAAATTTATCTTCTCTTTGTACGCCTTGCCAAAAAGGAAAATTTTCAAAAAATTCTTTTAAAAGCAAAAATGTAATTTCTACCACTAAACCTCTTCAATTAATTCATATGGATTTATTTGGACCGGTTAGCACTTCTAGTCTAGGAGGTAGAAAATATACATTTGTAATAATTGATGATTATTCTAGATTTTGTTGGACATTTTGTACATCTTCCAAATCCGATGCATTCCTTGAATTTACTAAACTATGCATTCGTATTCAAAATGAACTTGATTTGAAGATTAAATGCATACGTTCGGATCATGGAGGACAATTTGAAAATGATATATTTTCTTCTTTTTGTGATGATTTAGGAATTAAACATGAATTTTCCGCTCCTCGCACCCCACAACAAAATGGTGTAGTAGAGAGGAAAATTAGAACCCTTCAAGAGCTAGCACGCACTATGCTTTGTGAATATGGGTTGCCTAAATTATTTTGGGCCGAAGCGGTTAATACTTCTTGTTATATTATTAATCGTGTCATGCTTCGTCCTATTTTAAAATTGACAACTTATGAGCTTTACTTTAAAAGAAAACCTAATGTATCTTATTTTCATGTGTTTGGTTGTAAATGTTTCATTTTAAACACTAAAGATGCAAAATGCGATGAGGGAATTTTCATTGGTTACTCTTCAACTAGCAAGGCTTATAGAATATATAATAAAAGAACTAAAGTAGTTGAAGAGTCTATACATGTAAGATTTGATGAGTTTGTTCCTTGTGTAGATTCTAATCATACAGGAAATGAAGACGAACCTATTTCCCCTTTAGAGCATGAGGATGATGAATCACTTGGAGAAAAAGAAGAAGAAAAAGAGGAGAAAGAAAATGAGATAGTAGAATAGGTTCCTCCAAGCGTGTTGCAGTTTACTAAGGATCATCCAAAGGAGCTTGTGATAGGAGAACCATCAAAAGGGGTAAGTACTCATTCTTCTTTACATGAGTCTTTATCAAACCTTTGTTCCGTATCCGAAATTGAACCAAAAAATGTTTCAACCGCTTTAAATGATGAATTTTGGTTTTTAGCTATGAATGATGAATTAAATCAATTTGAACGTAACAAGGTTTGGAATTTAGTAGAGAGGCCATCTAATTATCCGGTTATAGGAGTCAAATGGATTTTCAAAAACAAACTAGATGGTGACTCTAAAATTACAAGGAATAAAGCTAGACTAGTTGCACAAGGGAATTCACAAATCGAAGGGGTAGATTTTGATGAAACTTTTGCACCTGTTGCTCACCTTGAGTCTATTTGAATATTTCTTGCATTTGTGAGTTTTAAAAGATTTAAATTATTCCAAATGGATGTTAAAAGTCCATTTTTAAATGGGATTATAAAAGAAGAAGTTTATGTAGAACAACCCCCCCCCCCCCCCCCCGGTTTTGTGAATGAAAAATTTCCTAATCATGTGTATAAGTTAGAAAAAGCACTTTATGGATTAAAGCAAGCGCCTCGTGCTTGGTATGATAGATTGACATTATTTTTCATAAAGCACGGTTATAAAATGGGAAGTGCGGATAATACACTCTTCATTAAGCATGTAGATAATGATTTGATTATATTGTAAATTTATGTTGATGATATTTTTTTTGGAGCCACTAATGAAGAGTTATGTAATGAAGTAATTTTAGTGATGAAAAATGAATTTGAAATGAGCTTGGTAGGAGAACTCACTTATTTTCTAGGATTTCAAATCTCACAAAAACAAGATGGTATATTTATTTGCCAAACTAAATATGTTCATGATATTCTTAAAAGATTTGGATTTGAAAACCTAAAACAAGCTAATACACCAATGAGTGCATCACTAAAATTAGGAAAAGATGAAGCCGGTATTTCTATTGATCAAACATTATATAGAGGGATGATAGGCTCATTACTATATTTAAGCGCATCTAGACCCGATATTATGTTTTCTGTTTGCGTATGTGCTAGACTTCAAGCTAACCCAAAAGAATCACATTTAAAAGCGGTGAAACGTATTTTTAGATATCTAATCGGAACGTCTAGATTAGGCTTATGGTATCCTCATAATGATTGTTTTATTTTACACGGTTTTTCTGATTCAGACTATGCGGGATATTCATTAGATCGTAAGAGCACTAGTGGCACATGTCATTTTATAGGCCCTTCACTCGTATCATGGTCGAGTAGGAAACAGAATTCTGTTGCCCTCTCCACCACCGAGGCCGAATATATCGCACTGGGTAGTTGTTGTGCACATGCCTTGTGGATGACCCAAACGTTAGAAGACTTTGGTATTCATCTAAATAACATTGAATTAAAGTGTGACAACAAAAGCGATATAGATCTCACAAACAATCCCGTACATCACTCTAGATCGAAACATATAGATGCCCGACATCATTTCATTAGAGATCATATAATGAAGGAACATGTTAAAATTAGCTTTATAGGGACGGAATCACAACTTGCCGACATTTTTACCAAACCTCTACCTGATGCATGTTTTCACATGCTTAGGTTAGAATTAGGTGTCTTAGAAATGTCACTTTAACCTTTATAAAAAGCTATCAAATTATTTTATGTACTTTGTTATATTTGTTTGCATTTTTGTTCTTCAAAATTTTAAAATTCAATAAAAAAATGTAAAAAAAACTATTGGAAAACCACCAAAAACACGCTAACAAAGCCTTCATATCAACTTCATAATGTCTGAAATTTCAACTATAAGAAGGTATCTTTATATTACCAATGAATCATGAAAATGATTTCTTCAAAAAGTCAAAATTTAGTACCCTGTCCCGGCGTTAAGAAGCTAACGCCTGGCGTTAGCCTCTATGCTCAATTTTTTTAATTTTTTTTCTTTTTCTTGTTTGTTGTTATTAACTTCAAAAATTAAAAACAAAAAAATAAATATGTGCTTAAATGTTTATTTCAAGGATGATTATATATATTGCTTAATGATTTTTTTTATAATGTTTAATTTAAACCTTCAAGTTTCTTACAAACATTGTTTTGATTTTATCATGTCTTGAATATTATCTTCAAATGTGTAAAAACAAAATTGGTTATAGATTACATGTGTAGAAATGTTTTTACATGCCTCTAAGTATGAGTAAAGTTTTTATCTTTGATAATGATTTTCTCACTTACACCTTTTTGTTAATATACATGTGTTTTAAATCTTATTGCATAGTTGTGTAGTACATGAACTTATTTTGAATCTCATAAATAGTTTACCTACACAACATTGAATTCTTTGTTCTTCATGCACTTGTGATTAGAGAAATGTGGTATATAAAATAAAAATTTATATGTTTGCAAAATCAAGTGAATTCGGAGTCCTTAGTCATTAATCTAAAAAGCAAATAATGAATGATAAGGTTAACTCCACCAAGCACTACTCACCTTCCTAATAAGTCTTAATGAGCATTGTGAAGTTGAGCACCTTGGAAAGAATTGTAAAGTGTCCTGTGCAAACAATATTTACGTCACTTCTCTTTAAAAATAAAAATTCAAAAAATATATGTGCATTGAAATTTGTGAAAGTAAACTTGTTTATGTTCAATTCAAGTTATGTTCTTACATTACTTAATTTCATGTGGTTTGATTTATACTCTTGTATACATTATCAAAACACACTTATTGAACACATCATTATCATTTATAATACTTCCACTCATGAGAATTGGACTAAAAATTTCTCTATACAATTTTCTACAATCATGAGTAAATGCACTAGATAGCAACACATGATCTTTACAATGTTTTTGTATACTTGAAATGCAAATTGATTTACATTGTAAACATATCTTTACTTGATATTTTTATAATCTTGCTTGCTACTTTTTGTTATAAATTACAAATGAACTTGCAACTTTTATTTTTAAGTTTCAAAACATCTAAATTTTTTGGGTTAAACACTTATTATATTTTGTACTTACAATTTCTACAAGATGTTACAAATTGCTTTCGCTGTGTTAACTATTTATAATCAAGTTGCACTTATCTCTACTAAATGCATATTATTTTATATTTCTATGATTTTATCCCACCTTCTTTTGATTATAACAAAAGGGGGAGAATAATTGAAGAAATAAAGAAATCTTTTATTTAGGGGGAGTTCATTCAGAAATGCATTCATGTAGGGGGAGTATCCACATATGGGGAGTATGCATGTTTATAACGCTTAACATTTACTATAAACACTACTTTAATTCTAATTTATTTCTTATTGGTGGATTTGTTATTATCAAAAGGGGGAGATTATTGGAGCTTGTGTTCCACTTCTCTTAGTTTGAGAAATAAAAAATCACACTATGTATTTGATCTTGCTTGTGTTTATAGTGTACAGGTACTATAGTTATATAACCCTATGAATAGGATGCTGATTGATGACGATTCTCTGAATAGAGAGCTAACGCTAGCATTAGTTGTTAACGCCCCGCGTTAACAACCGTTGAGAACCGTTGAGAAGGAAACCGTTGAGAAGGAAACCGTTGAGATGGAAACCGTTGAGAAGGAAACCGTTCAGAAGGAAACCGTCGAGAAGAAACTGCGTTCGACGAAATCTGAAGACGTTCGACGAAACTACGTTCGACGAAATCTGAAGACGTTCGACGAAATGTGATGCTGGTCGACGAAACTGCGTTCGACGAAATTTGAAGATGTTCGACGAAATTTGATGCTGCACGACGAAATGGTGTTCGACGAAAGGATGTTCCAGTCGACGAAAATTGCGGTTGACAAAATGGGATTACGTTCGACGAAAGCGCGTTCGACGAAATTAGTTTCGTTCGACGAAATTAGTTTCTGCCATGATCCGGACGGTTGCAGTTGACGAAATGGGATTCCGTTCGACGATAGAGCGTTCGATGAAATGAGTTTCATTCGACAAAATTTATTCCTGCCACGATCCCAACGGTTTGCACGATCTCAGTAACTGTCGTACATGATGCTTAACGCTGGCGTTAACTCTTAACGTCGCACGGTAGCTCCCGTGTCTATTTAAGACCTGATTTTGTTTGCTCAAGAGAGAGATGCATTGAAGCCTTCATTCCAGAAATCTGAGAGAGCATTTCATTCAGAATTCAAAGAGAAATCCCAACACCAACATTGGGGAACAAGAGTGAGAAAGAGATTTCCAATGTCAAATTTGAAGAAGGACGCTCACTTCAACTCCGACGTGGTCATGGCGTATCTTCAACATCTCCTTCAGCGCTCTTCATTCTAGGGAGTCATTTGTTATAATTTTATATTTATCCTTTTATATTTTCTTGTAACTGTAGTAATTCGGCGCCTTGCGTGTGGCGACTAGGTCCTTGTGCGGCTTAGGGGGTAATTCGTCGCCTTGTGCGTGGCGACTAGGTCAAGGGTAGATCTAGGGGGTGTCTAGAGGCCTTATCTGGGGATAGATAGGCTATAGCCAACCGGTCCTTGGGAGAAGGACCGGTGAAGGAACAAAAAGAGATTTTCAAGTTGTCGCCTCCAATTTCAAGCGTTATTGAAATTTTATCCTTGTAATCATTTTTGTGATATATAAAATTCTTTTTCAATATATCTAATTTTTCTGGAATTATATTTCATAAAGAAAATCATTTTGAATATTTCTGTGAAAATCTTTCTGTTAATTAAAATTTGTAAGTTTATTCCAAAAACAGTTAACCCCTTATTCACCCCCCCCCCCCTCTAAGGGTGCCATCAGATCCAACAAGGTGGATATGCCCTATGACCTTAGTTTTACCCCTTGGGGTGCATATAAAACCTTGTGAAGGCCATGTGGTCAAAAGCCCTAGAATGACCATGGAATTTAGGAGATAGGTTCATGGGGTGTGATTATGCTCTAGGGAATTTTTAGAGAATTTTTAGGATTACTTATTTCCCCTAAATTAAGTCATAACCCCTTTAGAGAAATTTCTTATAAGAGATATTTACATTCTCAAATGGTCTTGGATGATGATGAAACCTTGGTAGTGCCTTTTTAATCATATTATAGACCTCTGGTATTTTTTGTGTAATTTATTAAATGATTTAACCAGTACTTCATTTTCAAGACACCTATTTTGTCTTAATCTTAAGAAAAATAATTGAGGCTCCAAAACTCTCTGGAAAAATGTGCAACTTGGTGATAGGACATTTCAGAGCACTGGGAAGCTCTTTAAATTTTTATATAATTTTTGGAGATAGTTATCAGTAGGCTACTTCACAACATGCTCATATTAGGATTTCTTTGAAATATTTATTTACGTGGTTAATATGCCTTTATAAATTCTAAAATTTGGCCTGATAGCTTTTCTGATCATTATAAATGTCTGGTAATATTCCCATAATTTTTGGACAAGTATTGTTGGTGGTTGCTTCTTTAATTTCTAATTTTGGTTAAATATTCAATATTATAATTAGAGGACAATTCCTGATTGTAAAATTGTGACATTCTGTACTTATGGTTATTTTGGCATGATAGATTTATCATAATTTTATGGGAGCCATATCATAGGAATACATTACATTTCATGCTCATATTCATACTTGGCAAATATTGGAGGAATTAAAATAAATGCTAAAATGTCAAGGAAAAATATGAATCTCTGGAGTTAGTCTTATAATGCCATGATAGCCCTCCAGTAATAATCTTGTGTCATGAGGATGAATATTTGGAGTACTTCTACTTATTAGCTTCATATAGTTAGTTTGGTCTGCGTATAGTAAGAATGTGAAACTTGGGTATTTAGGGGCCTACCAAGTGGAAGTGGCTTGTAGTTGGTGTGCAAGGTCAGGATGAAGAGGTTGAGGACATCAAAAAGGATTTTAGGTGATAAGAGTGCTTGGTGAACTAAAAGTTATGGTCGTGCTTGGGGTTGACGAAAGATCATCTTTCCCTTAGCGTATCATAAAATGCTTAGGGGTAATCTAAGTGTAATAACAAGGAGGGTATTATTTTGGGTAGATACTAACAACACTAAGTGTCTTGAGAAAGGGGGCTTTGGGGTGTCATCCCATTATAGTTCCTAGTACCGTAGCGAGCCCCTTACAGGGTAATCATCGGGAAGTCCAAAATAAACCATAAATTGTAGGGATAAGTGGTTATACAAGATTAACTAAGTAATATACTCACGTACACTCCATTGTCACGGGTGTTTAGTCGGTTTGGTCTTACGAGCGGTAGGCTCGGTGGTGGTAGTATCAGACTTATTAGTCTGGTGAGTTGTGACTCAACCATGCCTGTTGGTACAGACGGGTTGGTCCGGCGAGCCGTTGGCATGGAAGGATATTATGACGGGCAGGTTAGACTGGGGAGTTTACGGCTCGGAATATAGTAGAACATGTTTGTATGTGCATAAAGGTGGTGGGTCTCTGGCATTGGACGGTCGTTCATGATGGCGCAAATCTCGCACACCGCTATAGGCGGTAGCTCGACTGCGGCACGAAACGGCAGTGTACCGATCGTTCAAGTAATATAAAAGGAGGAGTAAATCACCGAGTATCGATCTCGGAAGGAACACAGTAAGGTGGAGTTGAGTATTGAGGAGGACTTGAGATTGAAGTCCTTAAGGTCGGATGGATTGCGGGAGGCTTGGTTTGGATTGCGAAAAACAAAATAAAATAGCTACGACTACTCCTATGCAGGCCTTGAGCGCACTGCTTCGCCAGGCGGGATGGAAGACTATACGGGCCGCAATGCACCGAATCGCTAGGCGGATGGACAAGTCGGTTAGCGAATGGAGTGGAGAGAGCGGCGGAATGAGGGTCGCAAGCACCTCTTCGCAAAGCACACCACTAACAATTGTTAGGGCGGCACAACACAACAAACAATCCACACCACTAGGCACACCTCAAATGAAAATATAACAAGATTACTCAATCACATAGACATGATTTCATACTAATGTTAACAAATAAAAGTATACTTCATCAAACATATAAGAAATCCAACTAAACTATCAACTACAGGAGGAGGTGAGTGTGCGAAATCGACCGACTCCGAAGTCTTGTTGAGGATTCACGGAAGGAATCGCCGGGTTGTCAATCCGCGTCCAAGCTCGGTCCTCAACTGCGTCTGGGGTAGAGAAGGCTGTCACTACCTTCCAGTGGACCCGTCTTCTTCGTGTCACGAACCGGAGGAATGATCACAAGCTGCTCCAATCTTGAAGAAGAAGGCTAGCTTGACTCCCTTCTTGAAGCCCAAGGATGAAGGAGGAGGCCAAGAGGAAGCTCCGGCGATGATTTTGCATTGAAAGCTTGCCCGGAGATCCTCCCTAAGGTGGGCGGCGCTGGAGGAGTCGGAACCCCCCGAAATAGGCGGAAAACGGCGGACTGGAAGTGAACCCGACCTAAAATCGCGCTTGCCTATTTATAGGCGGAGCAGGAAATAAACACCGCGCACGATCAGGCGCACGACCAATGGTCGTGCGCGAAGGAATGCCTCTGATCGTGCGCGAAGAACCTGTAGCATAGGCCTGAACTGCAAAATAGCACACGATCAGCGGCGCACGACCAGTGGTCATGCGCGAAGAAGGCCAATGATTGTGCGCCGTCGCTCGATCAGGCAAGGGAATTAACGCACGACCAGTGGTCGTGCGCCTGGTCGTGCGAGAAGGAAAACGCACGACTAGTGGCTTTTTCGACCGAAAATCCCCCAGAACCCATCCCGAGTGTCGCACAACCCTTGGACCTGCATGAAAATATACTAGACCACAGAAATACATGAAATCACACCAAGATGGGGCATAAATGTGCACTAAGCAATGAAATGGGCAACGTGATCAAATAGAATTGAAAATAGGCCTAAAGTGAAGTGCAAATGCATGAAACCTAGCCCATATGAGTCCGGAAATCACTATATAAACTGGACTCATCACACCACCAGACTTACCTGTTTGCACGTCCCGAGCAAACAACTCTCGGCGGATGGGAAAAACAAGGGTTAGAAAGGTGATTGTGGCTAGGAGTAATATGCGAAATCAAATAATCACGTACATAAAATTTTCGTAGAAGAAATATCTACTATGCAAAGTAATTTACAAATATCTAAAATAGTAAATAAGAGATTAGTTTACTCAAAAGTTGAACCAAGTGAGATCTCCCAGTCACGTGTAGGGAGGATGTAGAGACGCGCTCAGGCGAGTATTTCGACAAATACGGGATACAGAACTAACTCCACCGAAATCCATCGGTGTCGGGAGCCATAAGCTCGCACTTTCGCACTCTCTCCACAGCATTAGGTAAGACTACACACTAGTCAATAGGGCTTTCGGGTAAATATGTGGCTTAAGTTGCGGTAGGATATACAATGATAAACTCGGAGGCTAACGCACCTAATACATTTGAGCAATACAATTTGTAAAACCCCGGCAACACATAAAGCTGATGTGTTCATCGCCAACACCCAACATAAAGTAATTCCTATCAAACAATTCAGAACTTCTGAATTAGAATGTAAAGAACTCGGAATTTTTTTTCTTTTGGAGCGCTAATCTTTTCAATTTTTAGCTCACTAATACCCTCTTTTTTTTTAAACTTTTTTCTTCAACTTAGCCGATAACACCACATCACAATAATTAGTTATACTATAAAGCTCAAAACACGTGCGTATACAGGTTTGGTGATCTTGGCATAAGCGAGAGCGGTGGAGCTAGAAAAGGTGGGATAGGCTCAAAATTGGTTAGCAAGGGTAAATTTCTGGTTTTGGCTCAAAGCTCAAACGGTCCAAAGAATGGCCTACATCATGCTAAAGCATTAGAACTACCAGGTGCCTATGTTTCGAGAGTCGCTAGGGGCAAGTTCTTAGCCACCGAGAAAGATAACTCTTTCTCCCGACTCGAGAAATACGAATCCAGCGTTCGCTACCAACTCACCTACACTACCGGTAGATCGACACAGGTTCATGCTTTGAGTAAATTAAAACTCTAATTACTAGATTAGATAAGAATAAAGATACAAAGCATGAAAATAGAAATAGCTTCTACGCAAAATTCTATGCAAAACATGAGTATTCGATTAGAACACTACTGGAGTCGACATCGTACTCCAAACCACAATTCCTAGCTAACACTATTGACTTCCCGGCTCCATTCCGAAAGGAAATTTGGCACGGTAGCACTCACAAGTAAGTGTGTACATAGTGGGTGCGGTGTGTGCGTGCCACATAAAAATTGATAAACTAAATAAACTGAAAGCTAAAATAATAACACTACCGGAATGCGTGCGTGCGTGCACGTGCATGGTTCTCACTCTCCCCCAGACTACAAAAGCATAATCTAAAATATGATTCTTTAAGCATTAAACTAAGGAGAAAAGGGAGAGTGTACCCCATGCTCAGAAGTGAGCATACCAGAAGAATTGGCGTTAAATTCTGAAAATTTCTCTCCAAGAGTCCGCCACCAAAGAAATTGCCGCACACCTGCAGGCAAAGAGGCTCCAAGCAAAAATATATAAAACTAAACTATTAACGGGTTAGCAACAAAAACTTGGGTTGTCTCCCAGCAGCGCTTTTGTTTACCGTCTGAAGTATCTAGTTGCCTACCTAAATCACCTAGAGGGGGGTGAATAGGTGATATCCACGTCTTTTGCGGAATAAAAAAAAAAATTAAGCGTAAAGCACAGCACACAAAATAAATCACAGCCACAGATAACACCAGGAATTTATAGTGGTTCCCCGTACTTGGGTACTCCACTGCCGGCCTCGCCAATCTAGCACCACAGCTAGACTTGACTACTCACTAAAACTCGGATCAAGAACGATCCTACAGTCTCAGAGTCAAACTCCTACAAACTCAGAGAGAACCTCTCTTACAACTCGGAGAAAACTTCTCCTACAACTCGGAGAACAACCTCTCCTACAACTCGGAGATAACAACTCCTACAATAGATGATAAAAGGTTTTGAACAATGAGATACCAGATCTGAATAACAGAGGCGTTTTCTTCCTTCTTCTTGAATAGCTTTTGAGAACGATGAGGAAGAACAACGATCCTTCAAATCTGTCTTTGGCAATCCGAAATGATCCAATAGAGATTGTAGAATCAGAACACGGATCAATCGAATCCTTCTTGATAGAAATCGGCAACTCCAATCGTAGACGACGGTGAGGCGGCGCTTTTCACGTTCGTTTTGATCGGGAGAGAAATTAGGGTTTGAGAACGATTCGAAAAACTTGTGTTTTTAATGACTCAAGAGCGATCCTATATATAGAGGGAAGAAATTAAGGGATAAACCGGCCTTAAATGCACTCAATATAGCCGTTAGGATCGGGAGAGAGCGTTTATGAAACGACAAGAACAGAGATAACAAATTAGATAATATTTCGAACAGAATTCTCGAGACATAAGGGTTCTCTCGAGACATGAGGGATCTCCCGAAATATGAAGCAAAGAGAGCAGGAAAGAGATGTCTCGAGAACTCGATGAGCTCTCGAGACATTACAAAGATTTCGGACATAAGGTCTTTCGAGACATGCTTGATCTCTCGATACATCAAGAACAGAAATACCGAGATCCAAAGAACTTGCCTCTCGAGACAAGTCAGAACTCTCGAGACATACTTGATCTCTCGAGACATGTCCTTAGGAAAATTGTTTTCAACAATTTTCTTTTCTTCTCTTGAACACTTGCTGCAACCGCACTCCAAAGTCTTCAATAGTCTTGAAAATGAAGTGTACCCCAATAGAGAGATCACACATGAGTCATCACCATGTTTCATATAATGAAGAATTACATTGTATGAAACTGTGTTTGCAGACCCATTGTGACCTGACATTGAGTTACACTTAGCAATGATAATCTGCAAGACAATACTGGAAAAGCATATCAAATACAAATGCAATTCAATCTTAGTTTAAGGGTGACTTCTCACAAATCAAGGTAATTATTATTACAATTTCCAACAATCTCCCCCTATTTGTAGAAGTCAGAGCCCTATATACTAAGTTGAATTACAATAATATAGAATAAATATGCTACACTACACAATGATATGAAAATGAATAAGTAGAGAACATCAAATCAACAATTATATATATATGTCTAAATTGAATTGTTAAGAAGACTTAATGTTCAACAAAATCAGAACCAAAACAGAATATGTCTTGACAGCATCAGCATTATCCTTCAAGATCTTCTTTTCATCTTTTCTTCTTGTCTGGAGAAATAAGCATAAGGCTTGGGATGGTAAAACGGAGGTGGAGCCGGAGCATCAGCATTATTATAACCAAAAGCACTGAAATGAATCCTTCTCTTCCTTTGAGCTGTCTCATGTTTTTCCCATTCTTGAGAGCTGTAGCATTCAGATCTATTCATTTTACCTTCATGAACTAACTTATAGGTTTCAAGAATTATGTCTTTTGAGACTGGGCTCCAGAGTTCTGGAAAACTCTTCTCAACCTTAGCTTTGCACTGACCTGTAGAGCTAGAACTTGGAACAGATCGACTAGCAGAAGGACCTTCACCAAACATTCTTTTTCTTTTGGTCCCATCCCTATCTGATTGATCTTCAACAATAGGAGCCTTCCCAAGTAGTTCTTCTGGCCTTGGAGAAAACTGAGGAACAGGAACATCTGGATCAATTGCTAACTCAGGAAAAATCTGATTATGAAGCCACGTTGCTGTTTTGAAGGAATAAGCATTAATATCAGCAACTTGCTTCAGCACCCTGGAAGAGAACTGATCAAACTGAGATTTCCATGAGCTTTAAAGAGCAGATACGGAGCTTTCAATCAAGTCTGTCATTTGAGCTACTATATTTTCCTCCCCCTTTCTGACTTCTACAGATAGGGTTTGGATAGTATCATCTTTGAAGTGACCCACCTCATCAACAATCCTGAAGGTGTTAGTTTCTGCATCATTTACCATAGATTGTTGAAGCTTGGTTACTATTACCGTCTGTTCCAACACTGTGCCTACACCTTTAGTTGCATGTTCAATTTGTTTGCTTCCCAGGCACATCAATTCAGAGAGATTTTCATAATTTGATTTGATTTTAGCTAACTCCCTGCCAAGTTCACTTTCAACTGAGGCAATCTTCCTGTGAACAGTTGTCAAAGAGTTCTCAAACTGTTCACTTTGCTTCTTGAGCATAGCTTCAATCTTGCCCAGAAGAGAATCTGCATCATGGATTGGAGGGGAAGAATGAGAGGATGGAAGAGTAGCAGCAGGGGCAGCACCAGGAGCATCATCAGGGATTTCTTCAATCTCAAGAGAAGAAACCTTATTATCTTCTGCACAACCTAGCTCATCTGGAGCATTCTTGGTTGTGTCAAACTCTGACTCCCCCTCAACATGTACTAGGGGAGGTGTTAATTCATGAACTGACATATCATCATCATCTTCAAAAACATAATCAGCACCAGACCCTGCCTGTTGGCCACTGGGACTGTGCCCTTCAGATATTTCTTGTTGAATATTCTTCAGAACAGCTGAAACTATCTCATTTGCTAAAGAAGTTTCTACTGCAACAACTGATGGAGAAGGAGGTGGTGGAGGAACTGAATTTGGAGTGTGAACAGGTGAGGGTGATGGGATAGTATCTGACGGATCTGAATGTGTCACTGATGGAATGAGTTCTGTTGGAGCTGAAGAGGGCTGACCTTTTGCTTTAGAACGGATTGGCAGCTTGGCACGACTTGAAGCTTTAGAACGAATCCGAGGAGGAGGAATTTCTGCTTCACTTGCAACTGCAGACTGATGAGTCTCCCCCTCAGAAGTAGCACTAGCCATTCTCGGCTTCTTTATTCGAATGTCCCATCTCTGCATGGAGATGACATCGATCTTCTTAAGGTGATGGATAATTGCACCTTTGGACATGTCAAAAATAGCAGGATTAAACTGATTCAGGAATAATGAGATGATCCGGGCAAAGTTTGGAGAATTAATGCAAGCTTTGATATTGGAGAATAAGATTGAGGCCCAATCTCTCTTTTTCCCTGACACAATTCCAACCATTAATAGAAAAGTCTCTTCAGACACATGCCCTTGTGTGCCTGTCTTGCAGAATAGAACTTTTAATATAATGTCCACCAGAAGCTTCCCCACATCATTCATCTTGTGCCTCTTCACTGCAGAGAAATCTGAATCCAGACCACAATACCTTGCTGTTCTCAACCAGTCATTGTCATCTAGATCTTCTTCAGCATCAAGCTCAGATAGATGCAAGTACTTCACGAGGGTCTTAGGTGAGATTTTTATCTTAATTCCCTTGACGAATGAGACCAACATCCTCCCTTCCTTGATAGGCTTCACATTGATAAAGAATTCTTCCACCTCATCAAACAGCACCCGGCAAGGATGCTCAAGAACGAAAGCAAGACCGGCGGCATCAAGCAAGCAAAACAGGTTTTTGAAATCATCGGATAAACCGGCGATACCTGAGCGAACGACTTCATTGCCGACGCCGATCTTTGGATGAGGAGAAGGCGCCATTGAAGCAAGATATGGAGAATTGTCGAATGGAGAAGATGAAGTATCGAGAGCCACCGAGAGCACTGAGACCTGTCGCTAACCATCGCCGCTCGAGAGAAAGTCGAAAGGTCGGGGAAGTCTCGGAAATTGATTTCGTGAACATCAAGTTTTCGATTTCTTATATATATATATATATGATTTTGATTTCACGTTAAAGTGACATTTTGAAGAAAATTAAAAGTGGAAATAGCGCTTACCTGACGTTTGGAATCTTAAAGAAAACTATGTCTCGGGACATAGGGTATGTCTCGAGAACTCAGGAGTTTCAACAGGTTATTTCCTTCATTGATGTCTCGAGTGATAACCCATATCTCGAGACATCACCATATCTCGAGATCTTAAACTTGTCTCGCGAGAACCAGCCTGTCTCGAGAGTTCCCTGAAGTCCTTTGGATGATGTCGAGATTTTAAAGTGACTTGAGTTGTCGAGAAAACAGGTAGTTCCCGAGACAACATGTAGTTCTCGAGACATATGCCTGAAGTTTTCAGGAAAAATTCTGAATTTTTGTAATCTTCATGTCTTCATGGTTTTGCTTGACTTGATCATTACTCCATGTTGAGCAATCCAAGTTCCGTTTTGAAGAAAGAGAATTTAGTCTCATCCAGTGGCTTCGTGAATATGTATGCAACTTGCTTATCCGTGGGGACATAACTTAGATTTATATCACCCATCTCCACATGCTCCCGGATAAAGTGATATCGTAGCTCGATGTACTTTGTCCGACTGTGAGAGACTGGATTATTTGCGATAGCAATTGCACTGGAAGAGTCGCAAAACATGGGAATGTCTTTGATCTTCATGTTGTAGTCTTGAAGTTGATTTCTTATCCATAGAAGTTGTGCGCAACAACTGCCAGCAGAAATGTATTCTGACTCGGCGGTTGATATTGCAACACAATTCTGCTTCTTGCTACTCCAGGAAATAAGTCTCCTTCCGAGGAATTGACACGTCCCAGAAGTGCTTTTCCTGTCGTCTTTGCTACCTGCAAAGTCTGCATCTGAAAAACCAATTAGTTCGCTATCATTACTTCTTGGGTACCATAAGCCAAGATTTGGCGTGCCTTTAAGGTATCTCAAAATCCGCTTTGCGGCAGTATAGTGGGATTCCTTTGAGTTCACCTGAAATCTAGCACATACACATGTAGAGAACATTATATCAGGTCTACTGGCAGTAAGGTAGAGCAAAGAGCCAATTATGCTTCTGTACTTGGTTTCATCAAAAGGTTTCCCTTTCTCATCCTTGTCCAGAGACGTAGCTGAACTCATTGGAGTCCTCATAGAGGTTGCATTCTCCATTCCAAATTTCTTAATCAACTCCTTGGTGAACTTTGTCTGAGAAGTGAAGATTCCATCTTCAGACTGTTTCACTTGAAGTCCTAAGAAATATTTCAGCTCACCCATACTGCTCATTTCAAATTTCCCTTGCATAAGTTTAGAAAACTTTTTGCAGAGGTTATTGTCCGTAGAGCCAAATATGATGTCATCGACATATATTTGCACTAGCAAAATCTTGCCTTTTACTTCCCTAAGAAATAATGTCTTATCTATCTTTCCTCTTGTGAACTTGTTCTCAAGAAGAAAGTTAGACAGCGTCTCATACCAAGCTCGAGGAGCTTGTTTCAAACCATATAAAGCTTTTTGTAATAAATAAACATGATTGGGATGATCAGGATTAACAAAACCTGGGGGTTGTTCAACGTATACTTCCTCTTTAATGTCTCCGTTTAGGAAAGAGGACTTGACATCCATTTGATATACGGTGAAACCCTTGAAAGCAGCATAAGCAAGGAAGAGTCTGATCGCTTTGAGCCTTGCTACTGGAGCGTACGTCTGATCGAAGTCGATACCTTCCTCTTGTCTGTATCCTTTAGCTACAAGTCTGGCTTTGTTCTTTATGATTGTTCCTTCTTCATCCAGCTTGTTTCTATACACCCACTTTGTTCCAATGACATTTTTGTCCTTGGGTTTTGGAACAAGTGTCCATACCTTACAGCGTTTGAACTGATTTAATTCTTCTTCCATAGCAATTATCCAGGATGGATCTTCATTTGCCTCTTGGAATTTCTTTGGTTCGACCTGCGAAAGAAAACTTAAATGCATATTTTCGTTAATGGTACCTCGTCTTGTTCTTATTCCTTCATGAGGATCTCCTATGATCTGATCAACTGGATGATCCCTCATTTGTCGTAGTCCGAGGTTCCTTGCATGATTTGGACCAATAGGAATTTCTTCTACTGTTGGAGTATCTTCCTCCACTTGGATTGGCTCTTCATCAGGATGATCTTCTTCATAGATAGTTATTGGGGGAATTTTGACGAAGTGTTGAGAATTTTCTTCAACTGGCTGATCCAAGCTTAAGTCCTGCAGCTTTGAACCTGTGTCTACAGAAGAAATGCTAGAGGAGCTGCCTTGTAGCATGCTCGTCTCATCAAATACAACATTAATAGATTCTTCTACCACCAGGGTTTTCTTATTAAAAACTCTATATGCCCTACTATGGATACTATAACCTACAAAAATACCTTCAAAGCTCTTTTCACTAAACTTAGTTTTGTAATGCTTTCCATTGTTTAGCACAAAGCATTTACTACCAAAGATTCGAAAATAAGAAATGGTCGGTTTCTTGCCTTTTAGAAGTTCATAAGGAGTCTTTTCATGGTTTTTGTTTATGAGTGCTCTGTTTTGCACATGGCATGCAGTATTGACAGCTTCAGCCCAGAAATATTCAGGTAGTGAAGAGTCACTCAACATGGTTCTGCAAGCCTCAATAAGTGTTCTATTCTTTCTCTCAGCTACTCCATTTTGTTGTGGAGTTCGAGGAGAGGAATTCTCATGAAAGATACCGAGGCTTTCACAGAATTCTGTCATGGCTCCAGATTCAAATTCTGTACCATGGTCACTTCTGATTTTGACCACCGAACAGTTAAATTCATTTTGGACTTGCCTGACAAAATTAGTGAAAGTGTCAAAGGTATCTGACTTGTGTTTCAGAAAGAATACCCAGGCAAAACGAGAGTAATCATCTACAATAACCAATGTGTAAGATTTTCCTCCTAAACTTCTAATTTGCAAAGGACCAAACAAATCCATATGGAGCAGGTATAAACACCTGGTTGAATCTTTGCCAATAATGCTCTTAAAGGTAGCTCTTGTTTGCTTGCCTTTTACACATGCATGACAAGGTCTATCTTTAATGCACTTAACATCTGGTGCATCTCGCACTAAGTTTTGAGAAAACAATTTATTAATAGTTTTGAGATTTCTATGTGCTAATCTCTTGTGCCATTGGTCAACAAGAGATGCACTATCTTTTGCCAAAAGACATACTGTTGTAGAAGATGATATACAAAGAAAATTTAAACAAAATATGTTTCTACAGCGAATGCCTGATAAAATCGTTTCATGATTTTCAGCCGACTTTATCAAACACTTATCTTTATGAAAATCAACAATGTATCCTTTATCACAAAGTTGACTTATGCTTATCAGATTTTGTTGTAATCCTTCCACATAAGCTACATCGGAAAACGATACATTACCATTAGAAATCATACCATAGCCTTTAGTTATTCCTCTATCTGAACCGCCAAAAATAACTTTTGGACCGTTCGCAACTGGAATGTAGTTTTGCAAAAGGCTTCTTGTCCCGGTCATATGCCGAGAGCATCCACTGTCCAAGTACCAGATAGGATTTTCATTGGCCTTTGGACATACCTGCAAAAACAAATCATTTCGCCTTAGGAGCCCAAACAGATTTGGGTCCTTGGTCCCGTGTCAGTTGAGCACCACGATGAATGTTAACATTGCGAGTGGTCTGCCTTTCAACATTCACTTGTGGTCTCCTAGTATACGTTGTATTGAACCAACAATCAATGGCAAAGTGACCAATTTTGCCGCAGCACCAACAGTCGAATCTGTTGTACCTTCTTTTTACACTCTCCTGCTTAACTTTTTGAACGTTAGCTCTTGCAGGAGCAGTCCTTTTCGATGAGGATACCTCATGGGGACATCACACACAAGGTGGTATTGTCTTCTTCGGCTTTGGTGCAACAGCATTCACTTTTGGTGCTTTCTTAGCACTCGGGCCATGAACAAATGGACCGTACCCTTTCCGATTAATCTCTTGATAGGGTGCTTGAAAAGCACTATCACCAAAGTTTCGGGGAGGAGCCCATTCCTTATGATCATTCACAGGTGAAAAAGGAATTGGTCGTGTGAAATGACCATAGGAACTCTCCATATCATAAGCATTCGTAGGGAATATGACTCTCTTGAATGCTACAGGCTCTTGATGAGCTTTCCCTTTTTCTTTGGTAGTAGCTTTCTTAGCAACCAGACCATTCTTCTTAGCAATTGAATTTTTTGAAGAATTGCTAGTACTAGCTTCATGACCTAAACCGCTTCCTTTTGCCTTAGTGGTAAAAGTACCAATAATTGGCAGAACAGTTTTAGGTTGAGAGAATGCTTCAACCAACTTCTTCTCAGCCGCAAGCTGTTCCTCCAAGACATTTATCGAATGATCTCTCAGGGCAAGAGTCTCTTCCGAGCTTTTGATCTTGTCTTTTAAGGCTTGGACTTCCTCTTTGAGAGAAGAAAGTTCTTCAACTTCTTTTCTCAAGTTAGATTCCACCTCCTTGAGAGCCATGATCTCCTTACCCTGAGTTTTGACAACCTTTCGGCACTTGTCAAAACTTTGGAGCATTTTGGTATATTGAGACATGAGCTCAGATTCATCGTCTAAGGAGTTATCTTGTTGTTCAGCCGAAGCATAATCAGAATCGGATAGAATAGTGTGATCATTTACCTTTCCGGTGTACGGGGGTGCTTCTTCATCATCAGACATGGCCATCAGGCCGAAGTAAGCTTCTTCTTCATCACTCGACTCATCGGAGTCACTGTCGCTCAGAGTTTTGACTTTCTTAGCGACGAAACTTCTATCTGATTTCTTCTTTCCGTGTGTGGATTTCTTGTCTTCTTTTCTTCCACCTTCTTTCTTCTTGAAGGGACACTCAGTAATTATGTGCCCTGGCTTATTACAATAGTAGCAAATAATGTCAGAAGAAAAATGTTTGTTCTGTTTCGATTTGTACCTGTCATTATTGCTTGAGCCCTTCCTGTGATAGTCGCCATCACGACGAGAATGTTTATGATCCGAGGAAGACGGCTTGTTGTTCATGTGCCTTCGTTTGTTCAGCAGTTTCTTAAACTGACGGGAAATCAAAGAGAACTCCCCATCAGACAGTTCGGAACAGGAGGAGCTGGCTTCCGATTCTTCTTCATGATCAGATTCCTTTTCTCTAATCGGTATCACTGCTTTGCTCTTCTTTGAACTCTCTGCCTTCAAAGCTAAGGTTCTTTCTTTGCTTGAAGCTCGATTGACATCCTCTTCAGACTTTCGGATGTTCATTTGTAATTCATGAGATAGCAGCTTCCCGAACAGATTCTGAGGTTCTAGACTTGGCAGTTTTCCAAACTCTATAATGGCCACAATTTTGCTATCCCAGTCTTTCGTTAGGGAATGCAAGAATTTGTCATTTAGTTCACCGTTTGTGAACTCCCTGTCGTAGTTCCTCAGACCATTGACTATTTTGAAGAATCGCTCGTACGCATCAGCGATGCACTCCTTCTTACTCTACTTGAAAGCCTCATACTCTTGATTGAGTAGGGATCTTCTGTCTTCTCTCACTTCGTCAGTACCTTCCATTAGAACAATCAAGGATGTCCACATTTCTTTGGCTGATTTGCAGTGGATTAAGTTTTGCAACATGGAATCGTCCACTGCACTTGCAATTATGTTTTTGGCCTTCTTGTCAAGAGCAACAAGAGCTATCTCATCCTTGGTCAAATCCATCATTTTCTTAGGTATCTGAACAGTAGGATTTGTAGACGAAGCAGTCATTGGCACATGGGGACCTTCTTCCACGACTTGGAAGATTCTGGGATCTGCAGCTTCCATATAAAAACGGACTCTTTCCTTCCACATAGGAAAGTTGGCCTTAGTGTAGATGGGCAATTTCAGAGAGGATTCCTTGACTCTATCCATGGCTTGCTAGCAACTAGAAGGATGGATCCTGTTCAAGGTGTTAACCTAGCAACGAACAACGACCCTCTGATACCAATTGAAGTATCTAGTTGCCTACCTAAATCACCTAGAGGGGGGTGAATAGGTGATCTCCACGTCTTTTGCGGAATAAAAAAAAATTAAGCGTAAAGCACAGCACACAAAATAAATCACAGCCACATATAACACCAGGAATTTATAGTGGTTCCCCGTACTTGGGTACTCCACTGCCAGCCTCGCCAATCTAGCACCACAGCTAGACTTGACTACTCACTAAAACTCGGATCAAGAACGATCCTACAGTCTCGGAGTCAAACTCCTACAAACTCAGAGAGAACCTCTCTTACAACTCGGAGAAAACTTCTCCTACAACTCGGAGAACAACCTCTCCTACAACTCGGAGATAACAACTCCTACAATAGATGATAAAAGGTTTTGAACAATTAGATACCAGATCTGAATAACAGAGGCGTTTTCTTCCTTCTTCTTGAATAGCTTTTGAGAACGATGAGGAAGAACAACGATCCTTCAAATCTGTCTTTGGCAATCCGAAACGATCCAATAGAGATTGTAGAATCAGAACACGGATCAATCAAATCCTTCTTGATAGAAATCGGCAACTCCAATGAGTTGATCGATCTCCAATCGTAGACGACGGCGAGGCGGCGCTTTTCACGTTCGTTTTGATCGGGAGAGAAATTAGGGTTTGAGAACGATTCGAAAAACTTGTGTTTTTAATGACTCAAGAGCGATCCTATATATAGAGGGAAGCAATTAAGGGATAAACCGGCCTTAAATGCACTCAATATATCCGTTAGGATCGGGAGAGAGCGTTTATGAAACGACAAGAACGGAGAAAACAAATTAGATAATATTTCGAACAGAATTCTCGAGACATAAGGGTTCTCTCGAGACATGAGGGATCTACCGAAATATGAAGCAAAGAGAGCAGGAAAGAGATGTCTCGAGAACTCGATGATCTCTCGAGACATTACAAAGATTTCAGACATAAGGTCTTTCGAGACATGCTTGATCTCTCGAGACATCAAGAACAGAAATACCGAGATCCAAAGAACTTGCCTCTCGAGACAAGTCAGAACTCTCGAGACATACTTGATCTCTCGAGACATGTCCTTAGGAAAATTGTTTTCAACAATTTTCTTCTCTTCTCTTGAACACTTGCTGCAACCGCACTCCAAAGTCTTCAATAGTCTTGAAAATGAAGTGTACCCCAATAGAGAGATCACACATGAGTCATCACCATGTTTCATATAATGAAGAATTACATTGTATGAAACTGTGTTTGCAGACCCATTGTGACCTGACATTGAGTTACACTTAGCAATGATAATCTGCAAGACAATACTGGAAAAGCATATCAAATACAAATGCAATTCAATCTTAGTTTAAGGGTGACTTCTCACAAATCAAGGTAATTGTGATTACAATTTCCAACACCGTCCTTAAGCTGCACTTAATACCTGTATTAAGCAGTTAATAATATTGTCTAAGCATAAAAGCAAAAGTTAATAAACCCTAAATATTACATGCCTCAAAATGATCAACTATAAGTTGATTTAAAATAGTAACTAAAAATAATAGAGATGGGCCCGAAGACCCAACAGTAGAAGCAGAAGGAAGGATTTATCCTCCATCCCCAAATCTCTTTCTTTTTCGCCTTCTTCTTCTCTTCCGACATTAGATCAGGATATGAATATCTTTTGCCTCCCTGCAGCCAATCCTTTAAGGGAAACACCATCACAGCACTGTATTTCCCCTGCAAGTATTGGTTTTCATCATTACCCAAAAATGGGTCAACATACTCATAATCCCGCATGGATGGAAAAGAATAAGCATTAAAAATATCAGGAAGAGGAGATAGAGGTGGATCAGCAGTGGAGGGCATTTTAGGTTCAGCTCCCCAAAGATTTACCACTGCTGAATCCCCCTACACATGTTCAAGCCAAGAAGGGTGGTCAGGAAACAAAATAGAAGAAAGACATAAATAATCTGTAATTATAGGAGTGATCCCGGTTTCACTCCCAGCAGGATCCAAGGATAGATCACTATCATCATCGTAAATATCATAGCAAGGGGAACTTGAGAACTCAGGGGCCTTAGTGGTGGTTTGGACCTCCTCATCCCATGAAGAAGTGCAAACCTCCTCATCAGAGAGAGTATCCTCCTCATCCCACCGAGGTGCACCATCGTGTTCAAAGTATTCATTCTCCCCTTCAGGGAAAATGACATCCTCATCCCACTCAGGTGCATCTAGGAGCTCCCATTCCTCTCCTTGTTGGCCAACGGATGAGTGATCATCATCACTAGGAGTGAAGCCATACACAGGGAGTGAGGAGTCCATGCACGAAATAAGATCGGGGGTAGAGGGCACGATTGCCTCAATGGGTAAAGAATGAGTGATAGGGACAATGTTGTCATGAGTGGAGGAGCGGCGGTCAGGATTGAAAAGACTAGGACAGTCCTTCAATTCATGACCCTCTCCTCGACACAACAAGCAAACAACGTTCCTACACTGCCTAGCATTTAACTCATTCATTTGGTCTATATAATAGACCATCATGCCGTAAGTGCCAGGAGAAATAGCCCATGAAGACATTTTCAACAAAAAAAAGCAGATAAAACGAAACTGAAATTCTTTGCAAGGAAATCTACACAAACTAATAAAACTCCTTGGATTAAACTTGCTTAAAACTTTAAAATAGGAGAGAAGAAATAATAACAAATAATATAAATTTAAAAAGTAAACACAAATAAAAAGGCGGCTATAAACACTGGAAGAACTACTATCTCTCGGCTCTCCCTCTCAAGAAAACTCACACGTCTGTGTTCCCCGGCAACGGCGCCAAAAACTTGATGGCGCAAATCTCGCACACCGCTATAGGCGGTAGCTCGACTGCGGCACGAAACGGCAGTGTACCGATCGTTCAAGTAATATAAAACAAGGAGTAAATCCCCGAGTATTGATCTCGGAAGGAACACAGTAAGGTGGAGTTGACTATTGAGGAGGACTTGAGATTGAAGTCCTTAAGGTCGGATGGATTGCGGGAGGCTTGGTTTGGATTGCGGAAAACAAAATAAAATAGCTACGACTACTCCTATGCAGGCCTTGAGCGCACTGCTTCACCAGGCGGGATGGAAGACTACACGGGCTGCAATGCACCGAATCGCTAGGCGGATGGACGAGTAGGTTAGCGGATGGAGTGGAGAGAGCGGCGGAATGAGGGTCGCAAGCACCTCTTCGCAAAGAACACCACTAACAATTGTTAGGGCGGCACAACACAACAAACAATCCACACCACTAGGCACACCTCAAATGAAAATATAACAAGATTACTCAATCACATAGACATGATTTCATACTAATGTTAACAAATAAAAGTATACTTCATCAAACATATAAGAAATCCAACTAAACTATCAACTACAAGAGGAGGTGAGTGTGCGAAATCGACCGACTCCAAAGTCTTGTTGAGGATTCACAGAAGGAATCGCCGGGTTGTCAATCCGCGTCCAAGCTCGGTCCTCAACTGCGTCCGGGGTAGAGAAGGCTATCACTACCTTCCAGTGGACCCGTCTTCTTCGTGTCACAAACCGGAGGAATGATCACAAGCTGCTCCAATCTTGAAGAAGAAGGCTAGGTTGACTCCCTTCTTGAAGCCCAAGGATGAAGGAGGAGGCCAAGAGGAAGCTCCGGCGACGATTTGGCATTGAAAGCTTGCCCGGAGATCCTCCCTAAGGTGGGCGGCGCTGGAGGAGTCGGAACCCCCCCAAATAGGCGGAAAACGGCGGACTGGAAGTGATCCCGACCTAAAATCGCGCTTGCCTATTTATAGGCGGAGCAGGAAATAAACACCGCGCACGATCAGGCGCACGACCAATGGTCGTGCGCGAAGGAATGCCTCTGATCGTGCGCGAAGAACCTGTAGCATAGGCCTGAACTGCAAAATAGCGCACGGTCAGCGGTGCACGACCAGTGGTCGTGCGCGAAGAAGGCCAATGATCATGCGTCGTCGCTCGATCAGGGAAGGGAATTAATGCATGACCAGTGGTCGTGCGCCTGGTCGTGCGAGAAGGAAAACGCACGACCAGTGGCTTTTTCGACCGAAAATCCCCCAGAACCCATCCCGAGTGTCGCACAACCCTTGGACCTGCATGAAAATATATTAGACCACAGAAATACATGAAATCACACCAAGATGGGGCATAAATGTGCACTAAGCAATGAAATGGGCAACATGATCAAATAGAATTGAAAATAGGCCTAAAGTGAAGTGCAAATGCATGAAACCTAGCCCAGATGAGTCCGGAAATCACTATATAAACTGGACTCATCAGTTCACACCGACGTCAATACGTTAACTCGGCAAGTGTGGAATTTGCACTTAGCCATAAAAGTCTGGTTGTCCATCCAGTAAGAGTACGCGGATGCTCCACGGTTTTGCGTTGAGGCGTACGATAGGTCTAGGTTAGGTAGTGTGAATTCCAACCTAGAGGTGGGCGAGGCCCAACCCACCGCTTCCATTTGCCACTACGGGAGTATCTTGGGAGTCTTGCTAGCTCCAAAAAGGGGGAACTAAAGGTCTATGCGCATAGAGTCGAAGTGTGTGAGTTGCACTTGTATGAACATAACATAAACTGCATAACTCTGCACGTCATGGCATAGACATTGCATTTCAACCCCTACCCCTATCATATAAATTGGTTATGGGACTATTTATATGATAGGCCTTGCTAAACGACCCCTTGGTCTATAGGTTTGTATGGGCATTCCTATAAATCAATGGTTACTTTTATATTATATACTTATCTTTACTTACAGTTCTTTACTTGCCCTTTACCATGCTTTATTTACTGCCTCAATTATATATACACCTGTGTAGTGGTAGTTATTCCTGTAGCTAGGTCGTCATCTGCTTTGTTTTATACTCCCTTGCTGTCCTCCACTTCATCCCTCCCGCACGGTGCCTAGGAGCCACTGGGGGATGGGTGGTGGGAAACAAGGCTTAGTCTTTTTGACTAACGGTCGGTGGACAATATCATTTTTGTGGATCGAGGAGACGTAGCAGCACAAGAGGCCGGTGCAGACGGAGGCGGGCCAGTCTAGTACAGGAGCACAAGTTTCAGGATCAGTGAGTGATTAGTAGTTAGCTTCCGCGAGTGATCTTGTAGTGAGGACATGATGTACAGGGCATGAACCCTTTATTATTGTAACTTTGTTATTTCAGTTATACCATGTGGACATTTATATATATAGCTTGTGATTTGTGGACTTGAACTTCTATTGTTAGTTTATACTTTTCTTCTTATGTGATCGATATGGCCGGCAGGATCGGTGTTTTGTAGTGACGACCTTCTCGTATGTTGGTGTCACCGCAAAGCGGCAGGTCTGGTCATAAGACTCGAGTTTTTGAAGGAAAAAGGGGTCTTACAAAGTGGTATCAGAGGCAAACCTCGTTTCGAAGAAAAGAAGTCCACAAACCTTGGGCCACCCAACGCGAGTTTAGTTTGAGGACGCAGCGGAAGCAATGGTGTGCCCATATGGGGAAATCACATGAAAAAGTCCACAGGATACTTAACCTTTTTGCAAGTTTTCTTTTGTCGCCTGCGACGAACCCTACCCCCAGAAGGAAATACCCTCAGCTATAAAGATCTCTTTAGATAGTCCTTTAGGCAATGAGTTAGACTCAGCCTCACTAGGACATGTGACTTACCATGACAATTTATACCATTCTCTAGTCTGAAATAGACCGTAGGTATCATTTTGGTGAATGTACAAGAATACCCCAAAGAGGCTAGAGAAAGAGAGACTGACACATAAGCAGAATGGTATGGGACTCGTAAACTCAACCCTCGTATCAGTGACATGATTATATTGAGACAACCACCACGACAAACACCGAGGGTCGGATAAGAATTCAAGTTCGGAAGGGACCCGTTTGAGATTGGTTCATATGTTGACCTTGATAAGGTTGTCGAAAAGGGTACCTTGATGAGTCTAAAGCATGGAGTGTACCAACAAGTCTCAAGATAGAACCCCAAGTCTAAGGTTGTGTGCCCTAAGGATTGTTTGCATACTTGGGATGAATATAACATGGCGATATCAAAGATACTTAGCCCAAAATAGATAGTGACTTATCTTTTGTTTATTGGGGCTTATCTTTTGTTTATTGGGGCTTACCTTTTGTTTATTGGGCGAATTGGTTACTGACTTGAGTATCATTTAGATCTAATTTAGCAAGTGCTATGTCGTGAACGTGGTGATTTTGAAGTCGATCTTATTCGATGTTACTCAGGCAAGGATGTGATAGTGTAAAAGTAGGTCTGGAATGATGATCTGAAGTATTACCAGGACAATGAAAGGACATCGTAGATCGAGAAATGACTTGACCTTAGTCGAAGCATTAGAAATGTAAAGTTGCTAGGTTTAGTCACTTAGGGATGCAGATGTCTTCCTGAAAGTTGGGAACTGAAATTAGGTCGTGTAAGCTTTAGTTATATTTGAAGTTCTTGTGACTTGGGGCATTCAGAAGTGATTAACGCATGAGCGGTAAAAATCACGCCATGTCGTGGTAGAAAAATTCAATTATAATAGCCCTTTTACCTTGGGAGCTATGATGATGAATAACCAGAGATCTTAGACGATGACTGATTGGATTTTGAATCTAGTGTTTGAGTTTACTATTATAAGAACGGTCTAAGTTTATCTTACTTTGGACCATTTGAAAGTGATCAGGACTAGCATATGTGGAAGTGATAGGAATTTGGTGATATAAACGTGATGATATTTCCTTGATGAAATTGACTTGTGCGAAAATTTTAGGGTTTCAAAAGATTTTACCCATATACCTTATGAATCAAACTCCACATAGAAAATGATTGGGACGCTTGATGATTTGATCAGTCCCACCAATGGTAAGAACTGGATAAGTTGTAAAGTGGAGATGATTGATGACTCGTGCGTACTCGTAGGAATAAAGTGATTGTGTAGAGAAGTTTTTATAGAGTCGATGTCTACCCACATAAATGAGAAATATAGTCACCGGAGAAATGGTGTATTGCGGAATGTATATTTCCACGGAATGAGGAAAGACAACATAAGTTTTGTGACGCACCATGAGGCTTGTCAGTTGGTGAAGTAAGTGCAAATGTATTTGGAGAACTACCACAGTCACTGCGCATGTTAGAGTGGAGTTCAAGGACATAACTATAGATTTCACACACAGGTTACCACTCCGAACACAGTTTTATTTGGAACACCGAGGATAGATTAACCAAAGTAGCTAGGGTCACCCTGGGCTAGAAGGATGCTCTCGTTGGTATTTGATGGGATTTGTTGAGCAGTTTGACTGTTATCGTGGTGTGACCAGGATGATCATGTCAGATCGGGATGAACGGTTTACGCCTAAAAAGTGAAGATCAGTCCAGGCTTATCTGGGCTCCTGATTGAAGTTCAGCACAGCTTTCCACCCTCAGAGGGACGGAGGCACAAGACTCCACTGTCTTGAATCCAGGATGAGGATCACAAGGCACTCAGCTCGGAATTTATGGAGGACATAAATACCCAGGTGGGACTGATTCGAGTTAGGATGCTGGAGGCCCAGAGACGCCAGGTCAGGTATTACAAAGCATGGTATTGTTAGGTAGAGTTCCAGGTTGGAGACCATGTGTTCCGGAAGATACATCCGATGTAGGGAGTCTCACGGGTTTGCAGGCGGAAGAAGCTCAGTTTGGGATAGATGAGGCTCTAAAGGATCCAGGAGTGGATCAGCCCGTTGGCTTATAGACTAGATCTGCCGCTGGAGTTAGCGGGATTGCACGACGTCTTCCATGTCTCCTCCTTTAGGAGAGCTCTACTATGGCCGGAGCAGCAGATATCTATTACAGATGGGCCAGTAACTTCTGACCGATCATTTTGCATGGAGCCGATTGATCAGGATAGACGATACGAAGATGCTGGTCTTGCAACGCAAGAAGGTCCCGCTGATCAAGGTCCTATGGAGAAATCATGGACAGGAGAAGCTTATCAGGGAGCCTCTAGAACTGATGTAGCTTATGCGCAAATCTAACACACCGCTATAGGCGGTAGTGAGACTACGGCATGAAACGGCAGTGTACCGATCGTTCAAGTAATATAAAATGTGGGAGTGAATCCCCAAGTATCAATCTCGAAGGAACACAGTAAGGTGGAATTATCTATAGAGGAAGGACTTGAGATCGAAGTCCTTTAGGTCGGATGGATTGCGGAAGGCTTGGATTGGATTGTGGAAAATAAAATAAAAGAGCTAAATCAACTACTCCTATGCAGGCCTTGAGCGCACAGCTTTGCTTGGCGGGATGGAAACTACGCAGGCCTTGAATGCACTACTTCGCTAGGCGGATGGAAGAGTAGGAAAGCAGATGGAGTGGTAAGTGCGGAATCGAACTGTGCAGGCCTTGAGCGCACTGCTTCGTGAGGTGAATGGACTACACGGGCCAATATGCCACGCTTCACTAGGCGGATGGAAGAGTAGGCACACAGATGGAATGGGTCACACCGGCGGAATGAGGGTCGCAAGCACCTCATCAACAGGCACGACACTAGCAATTGCTAGTGCGGCACATGAACATGACGACGGGATGGAGGATTGAATGGGGCGCTCATCACTTGCATAAACCACATATAATGATTTCACATAGACATGAAATATTGAATAACATAACAAGGTTTAACAAACATTATTCATACACCCAAAAGATAAATGAAAAAACACTAAAATATAAAGGGGGTTGAGATTACAACCAAAGCACGGAGACTCATCGGAGGTTCACGGCCGGAATCTAGGGTTGTCAATCCTTGTCCGAGCTCGGGCTCCAACTGTCGTCCGGGGTCCAGAAGAGCTGTCACCTTCTTCTATAATACCCGTCTTCTCCGTCAATCTTCTTTGGCCACGATATCACCGGAGAACCTCACAAGTGCAGCACAGAATCCCTCAAAATGGAGCTTTGGAGGTGCACGAACAATGGAGGAGCCATAAAGGATCTCCGGGCTTAAGATAGGCGTGATGATTAGTCCCGGAGCACCTTCTGGTGGTGGAAGATGATGCAGGGGCGGAAGAGGCGAACATGGCTCGAAAATGCCGGAGCTGGAATGTCCTCCCGACCTAAAATCGCGCACATCTATTTATAGGCGGAGCAGAAATTAATAGCGCACATGGTCAGGCGCACGACCAGTGGTCATGCGTGAAGAAATGCCTCTGATCATTCGCGAAGAACCTGTAGCATAGTCCTGAACTGCAAAATAGTGCACAGTTAGTGGCGCACGACCAGTGGTTGTGCGCGAAGAAGGTCAGTGATCGTACGAACTTCTCTGTCTGATAAGGGGAATTAACGCACGACCATTGGTCGTGCGCCTGGTCGTGTGCGAAGGAAAATGCACGCCCATTGGCTTTTTCGGCCAAAAATCCCCCAGAACCAATCCCGAGTGTCGCACAACCCTTGAACCTGCATGAAAATATCCAGGACCCTTGGACAACAAGAAATCACACCACAATGGGCATAAATTTTGCACTAAGAGTGGAAATACGAAATGTGATCAATAGAAGCATTTATGAGTAGTAAGTGAAGTGCATTGGCGAGAAAAACGACCAAGATGAGTCCAGAAATCACTATATAAATGGGACTCATCACACCCCCAGACTTACCTGTTTGCGCGTCCCGAGCAAACCAATCACGGTGAATCATAAGGTCGTACCATGCGAAGTCGCATGCTCATGCGCATAGAAATACAGTAGACAAAATTTCTAATTATACATATTAGTTTATACTTTTCTAGGAGCGTATTTATATATTACAATTACACAAAAAGTGAATCACAGTGAATCATAAGGTCGTACATAGGAAGAAAGTAAACTGAACGCTGAGGCGAGCATTGCATGAATCAATAGGACTTTAGGTTTTAGATGAGGCTTGGGTTTAGGTGAGGTATACAATGATAAAAACGACGGCTCAAGCACTAAACCCAAATGAGCTAGCACAGAAAACTATCCTCATGCACCACAAAAAGACACGCGGGTACACCACACCCCCAGACTTGAACTTGACTACATGGGTGTGTGCACCGCCTGCTCCCAATCATAAGTTTGTACAAAAAGATTTTTTTCACTTAAGCTCATCTCTTTTTCTTTTCTTCTTACTTCTTTTCTTTTTCTTATTTTCTTTTTCTTTTCTTTTCTTTTCAAAACATTTTCAGCAAAATGAGCAATGAAGCGCATCCACATTTTCACAAAAAAATATCACCACATCAACACCCCAATCATGAAAACGATATACAACCAGTGCTCAAATTTGGGCGTGCGACTAGGATTGGCTTTTAGGCTTTGGTGAAATAAAAGTGGGGTTGAATCAAAGAACGGGTAGGCACAACTGGGCTAACGAGGATATAGCGATAGGAATAGGCACAAAGGCTCAACCGGGCCAAAATGAGGGCCTATATCACATTCACACAATTGATTAACCGTATACCCATGCTTCAAGAATTGCTTGGGGCAAGTTCTTAGCCACCAAGAAAGATAATCCTTTCTCCCGGCTCGGGCAATACATGTCTAGCGAACATCTACACACATTCCTATGCTACCATTTGATTCACACTGGATTCACCAATTTTTGAGTAAAGTAAACAATATCTACGCTAATAGAAAAATATAATCTAAAAGCATAAAAAGAAATTGAATCTACACGAATTTTTATGCGAGGCATGAGCACTCGACTAGGAGCACTACATGAGTCAACATTTTACTCCGCCTCATAATCCTAAGGCAGCACAATGATTTTTCAAATCACACAGAAGAGACTAATTCGACTCGCGACGTGCCAACAGCTAAGCCCACGCTCATGTGGGTGCTGTGAAGTGCAATAAAAATGAACAATAACTTAAATAGAAGCTTCTAGTATGCTAAGCACTAGTGCACGTGAGCAGGCACATAAAACGACTCTCCCCCAGACTTAAACTAAACAAAACCACATAATGTATAACATGAAAATTAAAAATAGAGCTAGGGGAAGAGAGTACCCAATGCTCAACAAGTGAGCATACCAGAAGACGCAAGTAAATCCAGGGCAAAGATGCCCTACGAAGAATCGCAACCGCCACCTTCCAAAAAGAAAGTACCTGCATGGGTGAGCTCCGCAAAAACAAAAGAACATTGAAAAACTAAAACTGAATTGAAACTTAATTAACTATTCTAACTAACGAAAAATAAAATTGCAAGAAAAAGTAAGATAAATACTGGGGTTATTGTCTTCCCAGCACGACTTATTTAAAAACATAACAATTCTAGCTAATGGGCATATGAAAAAGGAAATGAACAGGTAACTATTCTAATATGCGTGTCGGTAGCGGGTACCGATACGATGACAGAACAGTTACTCCCATACCTAAATAATAATACCTGCTTAACACAGGTAGAGGAAATAGGAAGTAAGAAGAGGAGGAAGGCTGGTCCTCACTCGTCTCACCACAAAATAAATCCTTGCCCAGCAAGGTGTCATCTCCAGGGAGGCAGCATGAGGAGAAGGCAATGAGTGGAGCTTCCACTACGGAGGAGGGATCAACCTCCTTACATAAGAGGATGCTCTCATCATTGACTTGAGCATCATGCTCCAAGTCCTCCTGGGGTACCTGTGAAGACTCAACCTGCACAGGCTCAGATATAGAAAGAGGATCAAGAAATAAACTAGAAGAAGAACATGAATAAAAATCAATCGGGGGAGTGATCCCGGTCTCACTCCCATCAGGATGGGAAAGTAAAATAATGGCAGCATCATCGATAATGCTGCAGGGCTCAGTAGGTTCATCAGTGACCTCCTCCACGATTTGGACTTCCTCCACCGGTGCTGAGGTAGAATCCTCATCAACTTGGAAAATATCCTCCTCCATAAGAATAGGCACAACACATAAATCACCCGCCTTATCCTGCGAAACATCCTCAGTAATGTCATCAGAGACAAATGTAGTAGTATGCACAATAGGGGGAGGAATAGTGCTTGGATAAAAGTCAAGCACCGATTCCTCACCAAGAATCGAATCCATACATGGTGATATATGCACATGGGAGATGGGCTCAGCCATGTCAGAGCCTAGATCAGCCACAACTCTGATGAGCGTGTCAGCATCATTCCCTTTAAAACTTGAAGGTGATACATCAACGTAATCAGAGGTGGAAGGTGTGCTGTCAGAGTTAGGAGTTGGGACGATCCAGATATCCGGCTCGTCATCCTCATCCAATTGGCAAAGAAATGCAGCACAATCCTTCAAGGCATGATCCATGCTCCGACAAAACAAGCACTATTTTGCATTTTTCTTCGGCTCAAATTGGACCGGAGATGAATGCAAAAGGGGCACGTGCGGAGCGGAAGAGTAGACATAGGACTTACGCGCACCATATGGAGTACCAGACGAAGTCGGTGCTCCATATACTGGGCATTGAGTGCTAGGGCTATTATCTCCCTTTGGACATCTATCACTAGCATGAGATATATCTCCTCACAAACGACAACGAATATTAAATGAAGCCCATATTGTGTGAAGATAACAAGATTCAAAAGAAAAAACACTATTGTGCAAAATACTACACCCAACAATAATTTACTAAGCAACCTATGTAAAACAAGAAAATGGAATAAAAAGAACTGAAATAAAATAATAAATGCAATTTACAAATGGGAGAACTTCTATCTCTCAGTTCTCCCTCTCCAGAAAACTCACACGCCTGTGTTCCCTGGCAACGGCGCCAAAAACATGATGCGCAAATCTAACACACCGCTATAGGCGGTAGCGAGACTGCGGCACGAAAAGGCAGTGTACCGATCGTTTAAGTAATATAAAATGTAGGAGTGAATCCCCAAGTATCGATCTCGAGGGAACACAGTAAGGTGGAGTTATCTATCAAGGAAGGACTTGAGATCGAAGTCCTTTAGGTCGGATGGATTGCGGAAGCCTTGGATTGGATTATGGAAAATAAAATAAAAGAGCTAAGTCAACTACTCCTATGCAGGCCTTGAGCGCACTGCTTTGCTTGGCGGGATTGAAACTATGTAGGTCTTGAACGCACTACTTCGCTAGGCGGATGGAAGAGCAGGCTCGCGGATGGAGTGGTAAGTGCGAAATCGAACTGTGCAGGCCTTGAGCGCACTGCTTCGTGAGGCGAATGGATTACACGGGCCGTTATGTCACGCTTCGCTAGGCGGATGGAAGAGTAGGCACATGGATGGAATGGGTCACACCGATAGAATAAGGGTCGCAAGCACCTCATCAATAGGCACACCACTAGCAATTGCTAGTGCGGCACACGAACATGTCGGCGGGGTGGAGGATGGAATGGGGTGCTCCTCACTTGCATAAACCACACATAATGATTTCATATAGACATGAAATATTAAATAACATAACAAGGTTTAACAAACATTGTTCATACACCCAAAAGATAAATGAAAACAACACTACAATATAAAGGGGTTGATATTGCAACCAAAGCACGGAGACTCATCAGAGGTTCACGGACGGAATCAATCCTTGTCCGAGCTCGGGCACCAACTGCCATCCGGGGTCCGGAAGAGCTGTCACCTTCTTCTATTATACCCGTCTTCTCCGTCAATCTTCTTTGGCCACGATCTCACCGGAGAACCTCACAAGTGCAGCACGGAATCCCTCAAAATGGAGCTTTGGAGGTGCACAAACAATGGAGGAGGCTTAGAGGATCTCCGGGCTCAAGATAGGCGTGAAGGTTAGTCCCGGAGCACTTTCTGGTGGTGAAAGATGATGCAGGGGGCGGAAGAGGCGAACAGGGCTCGAAAACGGTGGAGCTGGAATGTCCTCCTGACCTAAAATCGCGCACATCTATTTATAGGCGGAGCAGAAATTAATAGCGCACACGGTCAAGCGCACGACAAGTGGTCGTGCGCGAAGAAATGCCTCTGATCGTGCGCGAAGAACCTGTAGCATAGTCCTGAACTGCAAAATAGCGCACGATTAGTGGCGCACGACAAGTGGTTGTGCACGAAGAAGGTCAGTGATCATGCGAAATTCTCTGTCTGATAAGGAGAATTAACGCACGACCAGTGGTCGTGTGCCTGGTCGTGCGCGAAGGAAAACGCACGAACAGTGCCTTTTTCGGCCAAAAATCCCCCAGAACCAATCCCGAGTGTCGCACAACCCTTGAACCTGCATGAAAATATCCAGGTCCCCTGGACAACAAGAAATCACACCACAATGAGCATAAATGTGCACTAAGAGTGGAAATACGAAATGTGATCAATAGAAGCATTTATGAGTAGTAAGTGAAGTGCATTGGCGAGAAAAATGGCCCAGATGAGTCCGAAAATCACTATATAAATGGGACACATCAATAGGAGAGATAGTCGGTGCTCTTCGAGTCAGGAATAACTTCAATTCTTAGGGGATGTTACGTTCAGTCACTCTCGGTGAAAACCCTGCAAGCCTAGCCTGAATTTCGAGGACGAAATTATTTTTTTTGTTTATTGGGATTTGTAACATCCCCCAAACAACTAGACCCTGATGGCGCAAATCTCACACACCGCTATAGGCGGTAGCTCGACTGCGACATGAAACGGCAGTGTACCGATCGTTCAAGTAATATAAAACGAGGAGTAATCCCCGAGTATCGAATCTCTCAAGGAACACAGTAAGGTGGAGTTAGGTTTCGAGGAAGGACTTGAGATTGAAGTCCTTAACGTCGGATGGAATGCGGGGGAGTTGAGTTGGCTTTTGGAAAATAAAATAAAACAACTACAACTACTCCTATGCAATGCCGCTATGCAATGCTTCGCTTGGCGGGATGGAGACTAGGCAGGCCTTGAGCGCGCTGCGTCGCAAGGGCGGATGGACGAGAAGGCAAGCGGAATTGAACAATGCAGGCCTTGAGCGCGCTGCTTCGTTAGGCGGGATGGAATACGGGCCGCGATGCCACGCTTCGGTAGGCGGATGGACGAGTAGGCTAATGGATCGAACTATGCAGGCCTTGAACGCGCTGCTTCGTTAGGCGGGATGGAATGCGGGCCGCGATGCCACGCTTCGGTAGGCGGATGGACGAGAAGGCTAGCGGAATGAGGGTCGTAAGCACCTCTTCGACAAGCACGCCACTAGAAATTGCTAGTGCGGCACCGGACAACCAACAATCCACACCACAAGGCACACCTCAAAATAATAAGCAAGAATACTCAAATCACATAGACATAATCAAGTATAAATGCTAATAATCAAGTATGCTTCATCATAAAGTTAGATCTAACTACATATACATCAATAAGAGAAGAATAAGGCAAGAAATCGACCGAATCCGAAGGCTCGTTGTAGATTCACGGTTGGAATCGCCGGGTTGTCAATCCGCGTCCAAGCTCGGTCCGCAACTACGTCCGGGGTAGAGAGAGCTGTCACGACTCTCCAATGGACCCGTCTTCTTCGTGTCACGATCCGGTGGAGGTTGCAAACTTCCTCTTGCTTGACGGTAATGGCGGCTAGATCTCTCTTTGGAGCTCTTGGATGAAGGAGGAGGCCGAGAGGAGACTCCGGCTTAAGATCGGCGTGAAGAGCAAGCCCGGAGCACCTCTATGTGGTGGGCGACGGTGGAGGGGCGAGGTCGGACGAACTGGAGCAGAAAACGGCGGAATACGGCGGGGTCTTGACCTAAAATCGCGAGCAGCGGATTTTATAGGCGCTGGAATTAAACAGTGCGCACGGTCATTGGCGCACGACCAGTGGTCGTGCGCACTAGAATCCTGTGATCGTGCGCTCTGCCTGGACGGAACCTGCGAAGACAGAAATTATAAAATAACATGTTCGCACGACCAGTGGCGCACGACCGGTGGTCGTGCGCACTAGCGTTGATGGTCGTGCGCAATACAGCAAACAGAACTCAGAATTTTAATGATAAGTGCGCACGAGCAGTGGCGCACGACCGGTGGTCGTGCGCACTGGCGTTGGTGATCGTGCGCAGTGCACCAAACAGAACTCGTGAAAAAGGGTTAAGTGCACACGATCAGTGGCGCACGACCAGTGGTCGTGCGCAATAGAACCGGTGATCGTGCGCAGTGTTCCTGTGCAGAATTGCACCGGAAGCACCTGCACGACTCCTGTTCTAGCGTACAACCACGAATCCAGCTACTGAAAGTGGCACTTAACAGCACATGAATACTACCAATGACAATAAGCACGAAAATCACACCAAAGTGGGCCTAGATGTGCACCTATCATGGATTATCAAATATAAGCTATAACAAGGCTATAGTGCGGCGAATTGACTAAATAAATGGCCCAGATGAGTCCATAAAAGTGTATATGATCAGGAATCATCACACCCCCAGACTTAACTGTTTGCGCGTCCCGAGCAAACAAATTCTAAGCGTACGGGGAAAGAAAAGTAGATGGCTTAAAACTACAATATAGAGTACCATGCGAAGTCGCATGCTCACGTGCATAAGAAAAATAGTAGAGAAGATTTCTCATTATACACAACAGTTTATATATTTCTAAAAGGGTAAAAGCATATTACAACTACTCAAAATGGTGAACAGCGGTGAATCGTTCGGTCATGCATACGGAGAAAGTAAACTAAACGCTGAGACGAGTATTGCCCAAGATCGGGATGCCGGACAAACTCCACCGAAATCCATCGGTGTCGGCGACCATAGGCTCACCCGGTCACATTCTCTCCACGACACTAGATTGGTTCATAGCGTGAGTCGGTAGGACTTTAGGTTAGAGATGGGGCTTGGGTTACGGTAAGGTAAACAATGATAAACAAAATGGCTTAAACACATAACCCAAATGAGCTTTTTTTTTAAAAATAACTACCCGCGCACCAAAATCGAATGCAAGTGCACCACACCCCCAGACTTAGACTTTTGCAACATAGGTGTGTGCACCGCCTACTCCTAATACATAATATTTCTACATGATTTTTTTTTTAATAAAACTCATTTTTCTTTCTTCTCTTTTTTTTTCATTTTTCTTTCTATCTTTCTTTTTCTTGTCTTTTTTTTTTCTTTCAGCAAAATTTTCAAATGAGCACATCCACAGATCCACATAATAAACACCACAATCAACACCCCCCAAAATGTAAATGAAACTACAACTAAAGCTCAGATTTGGGTGCGCGACTAGGCTAGGCTTTTAGGCTTTGGTGAGATAAATGTGGAGCTGAATCAAGAAAAGGGTAGGCACAAAGGGGCTAGCAAGGGTAGACAATAGGCATGAAATAAAAAGTTCAACCGGGCCAAAATAATGGCCTACGTCATTCTCACGCACTAGAACTATCCTATGTCAAAGCTTCAAGAATCGCTTGGGGCAAGTTCTAGCCACCGAGAAAGATTATCCTTTCTCCCGACTCAAGCAATACGAATCTAGCGGTCGTTTACACACATCCCTATGCTACCGTTTGATTCCACCGAATTCACCATTTGAGTAAAGCAAACAACATTTACACTAATAAGAAAAATATAAAACCATAGTATAAAAAGAAATCTACTCTACACAAATTTCTATGCAACCGAGCACTCGACTAGGAGCACTACTAGAGTCAACATTTTACTCTGCTACATAGTTCTAAGCCATCACCTAGACTTTCCCAAATAAGCAGAAGAATTAAATTCACAACAGAGCAAGCAAACAGATGAGTACGCGCTCAAGTGGGTGATGTGGTGTGCAATGAAAATAAACAAAACATTTTAAATGAAATCTTCTAGCATGCAGTGCAGTAGTGCACGTGAGCGGGTAAACAAAACTACTCTCCCCCAGACTTAAACTAAACAATCCGCATAATATATGACAGGAAAATCAAAATAGGGCTAGGGGAAGAGAGTACCCAATGCTCAGCAAGTGAGCATACCAGAAGATTGGCGTTTAAGCTAAAATGAGCTGCAGCATCCGCCATCCAGAGAAGGTACCTGCAAGGGTCAGCTCCGCAAAAACAAAAGACAAAAGAAAACTGAAATGAAAGTACTACTAACTAAACATAATTAGAAGAAATAAGAATGCAGGAAAAGAAAGATAACTACTGGGGTTATTGTCATCCCAGCACGACTTATTCTAAATTAAAACGGTTCTAGCTAATGGGCCTATGAAAGGAGAAGTGGACAGGTAATTGGCCTAATATGCGTGTCGGTAGCGGGTACCGATACGGAGAAAGAACAGTCACGCCTCTACCTGAATATAAATAATACCTGCTTGACACAGGTAGAGGGAAAAGAAAGTAAGAAGAGGAGGAGGCCTGGTCCTCACTCATCTCACCAAAACTATCCTTGCCCAGCAAGGTATCGTCCACAACAGGTCCGCGGGAAGAAAAGGCAAAGAATGAGGCTTCCTTAATGGAGGAAAGATCAACCTCCTCGCATATAAGGACGCAATTAATGTTTACTTGAGCAAGAAGCTCCAAGTCCTCCTGGGGCACCTGTAAAGACTCAACCTGCACAGGCTCGGAAGAAGAAGGGGGGTCCAGAAAGAAATGAGAAGAAAAACGTAAATCATCAACAATCTGGGGAGTGATCCCGGTTTCACTCCAAGCAAGATCCAAGGGTAGATCGCTATCATCATCGTAAATATCATAGCAAGGGGGACTTGAGAACTCAGGAGCCTCAGTGGTGATTTGGACCTCCTCGTCCCATGAAGAAGTGCAAACCTCCTCATCAGAGAGAGTATCCTCCTCATCCCACCGAGGTGCATCATCGTGTTCAAAGTATTCATTCTCCCCCTCAGGGAAAATGACATCCTCATCCCACTTTGGAGCATTCTCCTAGTCAGAAGCATCACCCAGCTCCTTTACTTCGATAGGATCATAAAAAATGTGTGTAGAAAAATCATGCAAAGAAACTGGAGGAACAAAAAGATTCGGTTCCTCTGCGAAAAGATCTGCTAAAGCCTCCCCGATGGAAAGAATACTTTCCTCATCAAACTCAGGTGCATCAAGGAGCTCCCATTCCTCTCCTTGTTGGCCAACAGATGACTGATCATCATCACTGGGAGTGAAGCCATAAACAGGGAGTGAGGAGTCCGTGCACGAGACAAGCTCAGGGGTAGAGGGCACAATTGCCTCCATGGGTAAAGAATGAGTGATAGGGACAATGTTGTCCTGGGTGGAGGAGCGGAGGTCAGGATTGAAAAGACGCGGACAGTCCTTCAATTCATGACCCTCTCCTCGACACAACAAGCAAACAATGTTCCTACACTGCCTAGCATTCAACTCATTCATTTGGTCTATGTAATAAACCATCTTATCATTAAAGCTCGGCGAAATATCCCATGACGACATTTTCAAAAGTCAAAGCAGATAAAAAGAAACTGAAATTCTTTGCAAGGAAATCTACACAACTAGAAAAATTCCTTGAATAAAACTTGCCTAAAACTTTAAAATAAGGGAGGAAGAATTAAAAACAAGCAAAAGATAATTAAAAGGCAAACAAAAATAATAAAGCGGCTATACACACTGGAAGAACTACTATCTCTCGGCTCTCCCTCTCGAGAAAACTCACACGACTGTGTTCCCCGGCAACGGCGCCAAAAACTTGATGGCGCAAATCTCACACACCGCTATAGGCGGTAGCTCGACTGCGACACGAAATGGCAGTGTACCGATCGTTCAAGTAATATAAAACGAGGAGTAATCCCCTAGTATCGAATCTCTCAAGGAACACAGTAAGGTGGAGTTAGGTTTCGAGGAAGGACTTGAGATTGAAGTCCTTAACGTCGGATGGAATGCGGGGGAGTTGAGTTGGCTTTTGGAAAATAAAATAAAACAACTACAACTACTCCTATGCAATGCCGCTATGCAATGCTTCGCTTGGCGGGATGGAGACTAGGCAGGCCTTGAGCGCGCTGCGTCGCAAGGGCGGATGGACGAGAAGGCAAGCGGAATTGAACAATGCAGGCCTTAAGCGCGCTGCTTCGTTAGGCGGGATGGAATACGGGCCGCGATGCCACGCTTCGGTAGGCGGATGGACGAGTAGGCTAATGGATCGAACTATGCAGGCCTTGAACGCGCTGCTTCGTTAGGCGGGATGGAATGCGGGCCGCGATGCCACGCTTCGGTAGGCGGATGGACGAGAAGGCTAGCGGAATGAGGGTCGTAAGCACCTCTTCGACAAGCACGCCACTAGCAATTGCTAGTGCGGCATCGGACAACCAACAATCCACACCACAAGGCACACCTCAAAATAATAAGCAAGAATACTCAAATCACATAGACATAATCAAGTATAAATGCTAATAATCAAGTATGCTTCATCATAAAGTTAGATCTAACTACATATACATCAATAAGAGAAGAATAAGGCAAGAAATCGACCGAATCCGAAGGCTCGTTGTAGATTCACGGTTGGAATCGCCGGGTTGTCAATCCGCGTCCAAGCTCGGTCCGCAACTACGTCCGGGGTAGAGAGAGCTGTCACGACTCTCCAATGGACCAGTCTTCTTCGTGTCACGATCCGGTGGAGGTTGCAAACTTCCTCTTGCTTGACGGTAATGGCGGCTAGATCTCTCTTTGGAGCTCTTGGATGAAGGAGGAGGCCGAGAGGAGACTCCGGCTTAAGATCGGCGTGAAGAGCAAGCCCGGAGCACCTCTATGTGGTGGGCGACGGTGGAGGGGCGAGGTCGGACGAACTGGAGCAGAAAACGGCAGAATACGGCGGGGTCTTGACCTAAAATCGCGAGCAGCGGATTTTATAGGCGCTGGAATTAAACAGTGCGCACGGTCATTGGCGCACGACCAGTGGTCGTGCGCACTAGAATCCTGTGATCGTGCGCTCTGCCTGGACGGAACCTGCGAAGACAGAAATTATAAAATAACATGTTCGCACGACCAGTGGCGCACGACCGGTGGTCGTGCGCACTAGCGTTGATGGTCGTGCGCAATACAGCAAACAGAACTCAGAATTTTAATGATAAGTGCGCACGAGCAGTGGCGCACGACCGGTGGTCGTGCGCACTGGCGTTGGTGATCGTGCACAGTGCACCAAACAGAACTCGTGAAAAAGGGTGAAGTGCACACGATCAGTGGCGCACGACCAGTTGTCGTGCGCAATAGAACCGGTGATCGTGCGCAGTGTTCCTGTGCAGAATTGCACCGGAAGCACCTGCACGACTCCTGTTCTAGCGTACAACCACGAATCCAGCTACTGAAAGTGGCACTTAACAGCACATGAATACTACCAATGACAATAAGCACGAAAATCACACCAAAGTGGGCCTAGATGTGCACCTAGCATGGATTATCAAATATAAGCTATAACAAGGCTATAGTGCGGCGAATTGACTAAATAAATGGCCCAGATGAGTCCATAAAAGTGTATATGATCAGGACTCATCAGACCCCTAGAGTGATTTTGTCAAAACTAGGTCATGGCAAAACCCTAGGAAGCACAAAGGACCATGTGAACTTAGGAGAAGAGCACCTTGGTCTGCAAATAGCAATTTCCAATTACCAAGCTTAGGGTTGGACATTAGGGCCTAACCTTGACCCTATGACCCCACCATGGCACACCTAACCCTTTGGAGGGTCCCTTGGGGCACAAAGGACCCATTGGGGTCAACCAAAGAGGCCAAATTGACTAAAGTCAACCCTAACCACAAATTGGTCAAAGTAGCCTATTTAGGGTCAATTGTCCTCCACCATGCCAAATTGACCTTGCCCCTACCCTTATAAGGATAATAGGGACCCAATGGACTAAAAAGCCCCATCATGGGGCCACCAATTTGGCCAATTTGACCTACGTCAACTCTAGCCCTGTTTTGGTCAAATTGCCTTATTGTGTGTCAATTGGCCTCCACCTTGCCAAATTGACCCTACCTAGACCTTCCTAACCCTTAGGGGAGGCAAATGCGTCACTACCCACTCATTGGGGTCAACCCAAATAGTCAAAATAACCAAAGTCAACTCCACCCTAAATTTAGGTCAAAATGACATATTTGACCTAATCAAACCCAATCCACTTGGGCTAGGCCTGATTGAAGTAGCCCCTTTTCCTAGGAGACAGAGAATTACTCAAAGAGACATCCATTTTCTGTAAATGATGATTAGGAGAAAGAAACCCATTTTCCCCAAAAATGGAGGAGAGAGAAAGAGAGGAATAATGGCCATTCATGGCTTGGGAGGCCAAAGGCCTCCCCTCTTCACCTCCCATGGCTTGGTACTCCTCCCCTCAGTAATTTGGAGAAGTTTAATAGCCATGGCCGGCCACATAGGTGGCTGTATTCATGAAATTTCAGTTGGCCCAATTTGGCCATTAATGGCCTTCATGACAATTGGAAGTTACACCTCTTCCCCTCCCCAATTGAGCCTCTTATATTCATCACTAGACTGAGGGGAGTATTTTTACCCCATCTACTTGAATGGCTCGGAAAAGTTGGTGTGGAGGATGCAATGGCTACAAAAGCTCCAAGGTCGGCCATGGAGGAACGGCAACCGGCGCAACTTCAGGCCACCACACAGGTCCTCCCCTCCTCCTCTCTCTTCTGTGGGTAGATCCCCTCAATCAGCGATAAGATTCGAGTCCAAATGGCTTGGATCGGGTTGGCCAAAGCTTGGATTTTCCATGCTTTTAATCCCGACCTAAAACCCCTGTTCCGGCCACCTTCGGCCGAACAACCACCGCAAATCGCCGACCACCACCTCAACGAAGGTGGTGGTGGCATTGGCCGGCCGGGGTGGCGCTTAGGTAGCCGGGAAAACTAGCACATGGTGTCCCAGGCGCGTCTAATCCCTGTCGTCAGCTGGAGGAAGAAGACGGCCAGATGTCGTCCGTTCCTGCTTCAAGATCTATGCAAGCCATTTTATTTAATGATATGTTTTACATTATTTGGTCACATATTAAGTATTGTTTTGTTTTAATTATTAAAAATAGAAGAGCGCCTAAAATGAAAAAGTGCCCAAAATCAATATTGTATCCCTTGATGTGTAGATTAAATGAAAAAAAAAATCAGGTCAATATGGGCACTGTAGCTCCCTGTGGAGCCTTTTTTCTAGGACTGGTCCCTAGGGTAGGGCAGTCACCTTTCCTTGAATAACTCTTGATAGAGAAATGCTATGGGCTTGAAAATTGAAACCTAGGCTATTTATATCAACCCCATCAACATATCAAAAGATGGGAATTTTAGGAAAACGTTTTTCTAAGTTAATTGGAATAATTTCTTAAATCAAATATTAATTAATTATTGGTTCAAAGGACCTCCAAATTTTGGTGGGTGCTCCTTAGGGATGTTGAATGATCTTGGTAAAAATCTCAGCCCAATTGGGACTGATTTGTTTGGGCAATTGGTCAACACAAGTTAGGTCAAACTAGGTCAAAATTAGGATATGGTGTTCATCTTGGGGTATTGTGGTCAAAACTCATCACCATGAGTTGAAACCTTGGCCACTGGTTTAGGATCACCTAAAACACCTTCATGAGTAATACAGGGTGGTGTAGAGGTGGATATGCCCTAGGACCTTAGTTTTACCCCTTGGGGTGCATAGAGAACCTTGTGAAGGCCATGTGGTCAAAAGCCCTAGAATGACCATAGAATTTAGAAGATAGGTTCATGGGGTTTGATTATGCTCTAGGGAATTTTGAGAAAATTTTAGGAGTACTTATTTTCCCTAAATTAGGTCATAACCCCTTTAGAGAAATTTCTTATAAGAGATATTTACATGCTCAAATGGTCTTGGATGATGATGAAACCTTGGTAGTGCCTTTTTAATCATATTATAGAGCTCTGGTATTTTTTGTGTAATTTATTAAATGATTTAACGAGTACTTTATTCTCAAGGAACCTATTTTGTCTTAATCTTAAGAAAAATAATTGAGGCTCCAAAACTCTCTGGAAAAATGTGCAACTTGGTGATAGGACATTTCAGAGCACTAGGAAGCTCTGCAAATTTTATATAATTTTTTGAGATTTTTATTAGTAGGTTACTTCACAACATGCTCATATTAGAATTTCTTTGGAATATTTATTGAAGTAATTAATATGCCTTTAAAGATTCTAAAATTTGGCCTGATAAGTTTTCTGATCAATATAAATGTCTGGTAATATTCCCATAATTTTTGGACAAGTATTGTTGGTGGTTGCTTCTTTAATTTCTAATTTTGGTTAAATATTCAATATTATAATTAGAGGACAATTCTTGATTGTAAAATTTTGACATTCTGTACTTATGGTTATTTTGGCATGATATATTTATCATAATTTTACTGGAGCCATATCATAAGAATACCTTACACTTCATGCTCATATTCATACTTGACAAATATTTGAGGAATTAAAATAAATGCTAAAATGTCAAGAAAAATTATGAATCTCTGGAGTTATTCTTATAATGCCATGATAGCCCTCCAGTAATAATCTTGTGTCATGAGGATGAATATTTGGAGTACTTCTACTTATTAGCTTAATATAGTTAGTGTGGTCTGCGTATAGTAAAAATGTGAAACATGGGTATTTAGGGGCCTACCAAGTGGAAGTGGCATGTAGTTGGTGTGCAAGGTCAGAATGAAGAGGTTGAGGACATCAAAAAGGAGTTTAGGTGATAAGAGTGCTTGGTGAGCTAAGAGTTAGGGACGTGCTTGGGGTTGACAAAAGATCGTCTTTCCCTCAGCGTGTCATAAAATGCTTAGGGGTAATCCAAGTGTAATAACAAGGAGGGTGTTCTTATGGGTAGATACCAACAACACTAAGTGTCTTGAGAAAGGGGGCTTTGGGGTGTCATCCCATTATAGTTCCTAGTACCGTAGCGAGCCCCTTACAGGGTAATCCTGGGGAAGTCCAAGATAAACCATAAATTGTAGGGATAAGTTGTTATACAAGATTATCTAAGTAATATACTCACTCACACTCCATTGTCACAAGTGCTTAGTCGGTTTGGTCTTACGAGCGGTAGGCTCGGTGGTTGTAGTATTAGACTTATTAGTATGGTGAGTTGTGACTCAACCATGCTTGTTGGTACGGACGGGTTGGTCCGACGAACCGTTGGCTCGGAAGTATATGATGATGGGCAGGTTAGCCCGGGGAGTTTACGGCTCGAGATATAGTAGAACATGTTTGCATGTGCATAAAGGTGGTGGGTCTCAGGTATTGCACAGTCATTCACACCGACATCAATACGTTGACTCGGCAAGTGTGGAATTTGCACTTAGCCATAAAAGTCTGGTGCTCTAGCCAGTAAGAGTACGCAGATGCTCCGCGGTTTTGCGTTGAGACGTACGATAGTCTAGGTTAGGTAGTGTGAATACCAACTTACAGGTGGGTGAGGCCCAACCCACCGCTTTCGTTTGCCACTACGGGAGTATCCTGGGAGTCTTGCTAGCTCCGAAAAGGGGGAACTAAAGGTTTGTGCGCATAAAGTCGAAGTGTGTGAGTTGCACTTGGATGAACATAGCATAAACTTCATAACTCTACACGTCATGGCATAAAAATTGCATTTCAACCATTACCCCTATCGTGTAAATTGGTTATAGGACTCTTTATACGATAGGCCTTGCTACACGACCCCTTGGTCTATAGGTTTGTATGAGCATTCCTATAAATCAATGGTTACTTTTATATTATATACTTGTCTTTACTTACTAGTCTTTACTTGCCCTTTACCATGCTTTATTTACTGCCTCAATTATATATACACATGTGTGGTGGTAGTTATTCCTGTAGCTAGGTCGTCATCTGCTTTGTTTTATACCCCTTGCTGTCCTCCGCTTCATCCCTCCCACACCGTGCCTAGGAGCCACTGGGGGATGGGTGGTGGGAAACGAGGCTTAGTCTTTTTGACTAACGGTCAGTGGACCATATCATTTTAGGGGATCAAGGAGACGTAGCAGTACAAGAGGCTGGTGCAGACGGAGGCGGGCCAGTCTAGTACAGGAGCATAAGTTTCACGATCAGTAAGTGATTAGTAGTTAGCTTCCACGAGTGATCTTGTAGTGAGGACATGATGTACAGGGCATGAACCCTTTATTATTGTAACTTTGTTATTTTAGTTATACCATGTAGACATTTATATATATAGCATGTGATTTGTGGACATGAACTTCTATTGTTCGTTTATACTTTTCTTCTTCTGTGATCGATATGGCCGGCAGGATCAGCGCTTTGTAGTGGCGACCTTCCCGTGTGTTGGTGTCACCGCAAAGCGGCAGTTCTGGGCATAAGACTCGGGTGTTTGAAGGAAAAAAATGGGGTCTTACACTCATGATCATTTTTACCTATAAACCCATGGTGTTAAACAGTTAGCCCCTCCAAATAGCGGAGTTTGGCTGTTGGCAGACCATTTTGGGCTGCGTATAGCAAAAGTGTAAGGAGGAATCCCGCTATCAACATACCAGACTTGAAAAACTATATATAGACCTTGAAGGGCACCTTTGGAGAGGATTCCAATCTCAGCATTCTGAGCTTCTTCCTCCCTAGGTGATCTTGGATTAGCTCTCAGGCTCTCCAAGGTGCCCAGTCTTAGCTTTGGCTTGGGAGCGGAAATGCTCAAAGATCTTCCGGGTGTGTGGTGTGACCTCCTCGCTGCGACCAAGGGTCTGTGTTTAGTTCCGAGTCTCCGGTCGGTTCCTTCCAAGGAATCAGTAAGTGCTAGCTGCCACTCATCTTTGAGGGCCCGAGGTCCACAAAGAAGCCAAGTCCTAGTTTCAATAGGAGCAGCCAGCACGACCGCTACCATTTCCCCCGCCGCAGCAGGCTCAGGGTCAGGCACCTCAGCAGCCAAGAGAGCCCTTTCAAAGGGTTTGCTATCACTCTTACCAGTCGGGCCATATTCGTATCTACTACCCCCAGCTACAAGGCAATGCTCTGAATCATCCCATGGCTCCTCCAGCAGCACAACGAGGATGAGGCCGAGGACAAGGTCAGGGATGAGGACCTCACGGTAAAGGCGAACAACCGGAGCATATGTATGCATTGGATCTCGTAGAGCCCCAGAACCCTGAGGAGGTCATCACAGGTACTTCAGTGTTCTTCTTATGATTACTTAGTACCTTGCAAAAACCTTAGCTTTAGTTTAACTTATGACCCGAACAACAAAAATCACCCAGGTATAGTACTTGTTTGCTGCAAACCCGCATACACCTTGTTGGATACAAGTGCCTCGCACTCGTTCATCTCAGAGAAGTTCGTAGACGACCTGGACCAAGTGCAACATTTCGAAGGCATCTATAGGAAGGTGCGACTTACGGACGGGTCGGAGATAGTGTCGTGCGCCAAGTGAAACTTGAATGTGGAGATTGGTGGAAAGCTATTAGAAGCACCGACGACACTTTTGAAGATGACAGATTTTGACCTGATCCTGGGCATGAATTAGATGCATGGGAACTATGCTAAGATCGACTACCCAACAAAGAAAATTGTACTGAGGCATGAAGATTCCGAGGTAGTGATCAAAGGTATTATCCCCACCTCCCATCTATTATTATCATCTATTCAGGCTGTCAAAGCCCATGAGCAGGGAGACGAGGTTTATATAGTCTACTTTGAGATGAAAGAGATATAGATCAACATTGCTGAAGTACTGGTGGCTCAGGACTTTTCTGATGTCTTCCCGGACAAGCTTCACAGACTACCCCCACATCGAGAGGTGGATTTCCAGATCCAACTGATACCGAGTGCTAGACCCATTTACCGGGCCCCATATAGGATGGCACTGTCACAACCCGCATTTTCTCTAAATTTAGGAATATCAGAGTAAGAGAAAATACACGTCATAATGCCACGTCATACAGGAGACAACTGTAGACGCTTAGGCGGGAACCTATTACTTATTCAATCAAAATAGGATTACATGATAAGTCATCATTTGAAATAATTTATTAGGGGTTTAGAGGTAAGAACTGTGTCTCTCAGTTCGTGGATCAACTAGTCCACCGAGAAAGTATATATAATTGCAGCGGAAAATACTTGATTTAGTTACTTAAAGTCCTAAATGTAAGCAATGACGGAGCATAAAGTAAATGATATGCACATAACTAGGCATATTGTAAGAGTAGAAAATACCTTTAGGTGACTTTAAAGTTAAGGGTTTCAGTTAGAAAGAATGCAATGAGGATGAAGAAAAGCCATTTTTATAACTATAGTGCACCTAAGATAAATCATTCCCAGAGAGTAAGATACACAAGATCTAAAAGTAGTGGCATTTATCTGGCAAATAAAGTATAAATTATAAAAAGGGCACAATGGCCGTCAACAACATGACACTAACCCATTGGCACCAACTAGTATGTCTGTTCGCAAGAAGAAACTAAAGACAACTACCTCGCAGCAGCGGGGTGAACAACTACTAAAACTCTGAACTCCAGGATACACTGTCATAACCCGCATTTTCCCACGAATTTAATAAATATTATCAGAGGAAAGGGAAAATACGCGCTATGATGCCACGTCAAGCAGGGGACAACTACCGACGCTCAGGCAAACACTCCTTACGATTATTTTATAAATGACATAAATGTGCTTTGATTAAAGAGAGAATTTTACTTTTTAGCTTAAGACCGTGTCCCTCGGTCCGGTGGATCATCTAGTCCACAAGTAGAAAACTATATATACGCAGTGGAAAATAGGTTAATTTTAGCCTACATGAGCATGAAGATCAACATCCAAAAAATGATATGCATAAATCTATGTTTAGTACAGTAAGAAAGGAATTTCTACGATCTTCAAAGTATGTGACATTTATTTAAAATCATGATATGCAAGAATGACATTTTTATACCAATAGAGTAACTAATGCATCCTAGCATAAAGCTTCCCAGAGAGCAAGTAGGTAAACAACCCAAAAGTAACAGCAAAACTACTAGCAAGTAATCTAAAGATAAAAGTCATACGGGCGCCAACAACTGACACGAACCCACAGGAAAGAAGGAGAACTCCAAAAAAACTGCCTCTTACTAGAAGAGAGGAAGGGCCTCGACAAGAGACCCGAACAACGCCGCTCTAACTCCTGCGACAGCTAAAGACCTGAACCTGAGACATTCATAAGAAAAGAATGCCTTAGCCCAAAGGGTGCAAGAAAACCAAGATTAGCAGCATCAGAAGTAAAAGAGTGCAGAAAGGAAACTAAGCAGATAAACATCAATAATCTTTCAACAACTCGAGCTAGCTCAAACGAGTGCACTCGGTAAGGGGAAAAGCCTGCACCAGACGGTATTAGCCAAAACAATCAAAGCCCGCCACGTGTCCGCCATTGCGGCTCAGAGGTGATGGTCATATATATAATATCATAATACACATATATAAGCCTATACGTTTATAAGAATTTGAGACTGATCAGCTCGAGGGAAAAGCGTCCCCCAAAAGAAAGAACTACGACGGTGGTATCTCCACTAACGTCCGCAGCACAAAAACAAAATAGGAGTGCTGCGGCGGTGACTTCAATCCACCCAAACCAACATCCCAAAAGAGGCACCGTGGCGGTGACTTTTAGCTCACACGCTCAACAGACCACACAAAGCACCAGAAGCAGGGGTGCATAAATCATATATATAAGTAGATAACTAAACCACGGTGCAGTTCACCAGAGAACTCTCAGACATTAGACAATGAAGATTTCAGAAAGCCGACACCATGACAGGTCTGGGGTCGGAACAAGACGAAGAAAACATAGCACGAAGACCAAACACCTGAACAAGACCCAACGATTCATAAGAAAACACATGGTGAATCCAAACTAGACACCCCCAACAAACTTTTCGCAAGGATACGACAAAGGGCACGAAAAGACACCATAAACGATGACTAACCAAAAAGAGGACAACACAACAACCAAAGCGTAGCTTCAAACCATCGTCTCAATAGAAGGACTAAAAAACTTGAAATCATCGCTATATACGAGGGCTGCCTAAAAAGGTATTGAAAATCATACTATAAGTATAAGGCTGCCGATAATTGGTACGCATAGAAAGTTCAAAGCCGAAATATCTCTACATCTCTTTCAAGTTTAAAGATTAAAGGCTTCGTTGAATCATCGAGAACTAGCCACAGAAATTCCAAAGAAATTTAGCACCTAATTCCCCAAAACTGTCAGGAATTAGGAAACAAATTTTCCGGGGAATTTAAAATCTAATTTTCCCCCGACCCAACAAGAGTTAACAAACATAAATTTCCAGGAAGTTAAGCCCGCCAAAACATCCAAACTTAGCCAACAAAAGAAAAAAGGGGCAGGATTGGGAATTATTTCCTAGCGAATAGATGCAGAATTTCATAAATCGAGAATTTAAACTAGGAGGAAACAAGGGACACAAAATAAATCAATAGCTATCATGCTCAAATCAATGAGAATACCAACTGCCAACTAGAACCAAGGGGAAACAAAGTAGGACAATAGCTGCCATGCTAAATCAAGGAGGAGACAGCCACAAAGATATTATAGAGAACCTGGCCCACAACGAAGAGGAACACCACAACAAAATCCTAATAGGTAGGACCATGAATAAAGCAGGCCCAAGACGTCATGTCTTATAAAGCAGCCCACCAAACAGAACTCTATAAGGCCACCCCCAACAAAATTAATCTTATATTTGATACAGGGAAATACACTTTAGCATTTGCACTTTAAGTAATAAGCCATAAAAATAATATTTGTTCACTTAACTATAGAGCGAAGCGGCCAATGATTTGAAGCGATTATAAAGTCTCGAAACTAAAATACATCTATATAACCTCCAAGTTAACAATTAATAGCTTTGCCTAAACTTTGAGAACCAATAAGAGAAATTCTCGGGAATGTTAGCGTCTAGCTCCCCCCACCCGGACAGGAATTAGGAAGCTAAATTTCCAGAAAATTTATGATTTGGTTCCCAATACCGCCATGAACTTAAAGGGGCTCGAGTCAGGGAAATTCTGCCAACAGAGGGAAATAACCATACTTTTAGCTCGCTATAAGGGAAATAGGAAGAATTTAACAAGACAGTCACATGAAATTAAAAGGTGAAATATCTCGCTTTAACCAGTGAAGGGTGCAGCTCAGTAAAACCAACCAGGCTTTTCGCTATTGGAACACGCGGATTTTGCAGAGTTATGAATAATTTAGCCATCCAAACCTCTAAGGAAATGCACAATATAAGCATTGAGGTATGCATGTTTGCCCAACCCGATTTCTAAATGAACGACAAGGGTAACCATCCCTACTCTTATCCACCCAGAATTTCCACTAGTCCAAGCATATAACCAAAAGAAAGCCATCCTGTCTTTTAGACGAAATGCAAGATTAGCCACAAATTTTGATTTAGAAAAAAACAACAGGAGTAACCAACTAGCAGCCAACCAAGAAAAAAAAGAAAGGGGCCAGAACATTTTCAGCATAACACCCCAAACAATGACCCAGCCGGTATAACCACGGAAATCTAAGACAACTTCCAGCATAAAACTAAGCAGAGCCATGCATCAGTAAAGAGGATATCTCCAGCATAATACTAGGTAGAGCATAAAAATCAAGAACCGAAATTTCCAGCATGAATTAGGTAGTACCAAGCATCAGGAAAGAGAGAAGCTTTCAGCATAAACTAGGTAGAGCCCAGCAATTAGGAACCCAAAAAAAAAACTCCAGCATGAACTAGGTAATACCAACCATCAGGAAAGGAGCTGCCTTCCCCATACTCACCACCAATTTCAGATAAACAGAAGGAAAGAGGGGATGGGGAAAAAGAGTAGAAGAGTTTCCTTGCCTCGAAACTACCGGCGACCCCGCCAAATCGCGACAATCCCACTAGGGTCGACTGCTAGCTCAGCCCCGACGACGAAGACAGGGCCCGGCGACCTCCCAAACCCTCCGACGGCCGAATCCTCCGACTTCCGGCGACAGCTCGACACCGACCGACCAACCCTAGCTCCACGACTGGCCGACTTCACGGGAGAAATGGGGTTATCGGGGAAGGGGAGAAGGAGAGTGGCTGAGGGGGGGGGGGGGGGGGGGGGTTTGGATAATTATATGTATAATTAATTGTATATGTATAATTATATAAATATGTATAATTATATGAATAATTATATGTATAACTTTTATATATAAATACACATATAAGAAAATTTTTATACGCATAAAACTTATATATACTCATATATATAACTGTGTATATATATCCGCCTACATAAACCTCCCTATTTGAAAAACACGGTTGCACAAATTCACTCATACAAGACCCTATATACACGAATATACATATATCTATATATATCTATACATATACCCGCATATAAGCCTGTTTCTAGAAACAAAACGCCGGATGACGACGACGCTCCCGAAACGGTAACGCCCCTACGCATACCTGCTTAGATTAGTTATAAGAGAAAACCCAGGGCGTTACAGTCACCCCACCAAGAAGGCAGTTTCGTCCTGAAACTTAGAACCGAAAGTTAGAAGACATCGAATGAAAAGTACAAAGGGAGAGGTAAGCTCACACTCGCTAGATAGAAACACTAACTGAAAAGGGCTAGGAAAACAGATGCGGATAAGATTACCCAAAAGGAAAACTACATTACCAAGAACTCGAAATGTCCGAGCCGAGAACAGAAAGCAGATCGCGGGACATCTAACTCGCAGATCCCCAACTAAAGGAAGCCTAAATGAAGATCAGACTTCGAAAACACCGAACTAACTTTCCTCTTTACGAACAAGACGAGAGCACTCCAGGGCAAGGAACTAGGCTAGGAAAAAGCCACACTGCAACCACACATATAACTGAGTGTGTAACTCTCGCAATACACGCGGGGCCAAAGGGTACGGTGCCCTAGCAATAGGACGGGTACCCAGCTCAAGGTCAGAAACAAACTCCTCAACTCTCGCAGGCAGAAAAAATAGGGGGATTAACTGGGAAGACATCGGGAAACTCCCGCGCCACATGAAAAACCTCGACACACGGCAAACTGATAGCGGTTTCTAGCATAGAAACGAGGTAAGCAAACCCACCGGGAACTAAAAGGTTACGAGCACACACCGCGGAAAGAATCAGAGGAAATACCTAGCGCGAAAAGCCAACGCACTTAAGGAAAGACCGGTGTCCAGCTTAAAGACCAAACACTTTACCTTTCGTTGGATAACAGCATCGAACCTGGACAACCAGCCCAAACCCAAAAATCACAATGAAAGCTCTAGGTCTAGCACCTTAATATTAGCAAAGCTAAGAAACCACCTAAGAGGACAGGACAACTCTGAAAGCCCTGATTCGACACCACAGAAACAACAAGAGGGAAACTTAACACTAAGGGGATCACCATACCGATCGAGGGTCAAACCACGATGCTCTACTAACGGCCTAGCCACGCACAAGTGGGTAGCACCAGAATCGAAAGGAACGTGCGCCTAACGGTTATATATCTTAAATTCTCCTATAAAATTGGATACGCAACTAATCGAGCGAAAAAAATCTAGTACAAACGCTGAAGGCTAAGAGTGAGATTAGAATCTAACCTGAAATTACCGAGGGGGAAAACAGATCTCTTTCCTTTGCCACAACATTTAACTCGGCCTCTCCTCGATCTAACTGACGCTGCTGAGGCGGTGGCGGTGCCAGAGCCGCAAGAGCAAGCTGCTGGCCGGCCAACTGGAACTGCGAACACCGGGATTTCTCATGCCCTTTCAGCCCGCACTGATAGCATGCCCTATCCTTTAACCGACAATGAGTCGCATCATGCCCTCTTTGCCCACAATACTCACAGGACTTGTCCTTCCTCCAACACTGGGTAAGATCGTGCCCCATCTTTCTGCAAAAAGTGCAATAACTGATACTCTTCGAAGCACCTTGAAGATCCAACTCCTGCCTTCCCTTCTTTCTTGGGGCAGGACTGCAACTATTAACAACCTTCCTCTTTTCCCTTCCCAACACAGCCTCCTGACCCACCACAGGGTTCTGCCCCTCAGGCTGCTGCCCAAAAGTAGCTGCCATCAAAATCTGAATCTGAGCCTACATCTCGACCACTTGCCTCGACAACGCCTCGTTACTCTGACGCACTCCTCAATTACAGCTTCATTACGCGCACCCAAAGACTCGCCCCCTGACCGGGGAGATGACTACGACGCACGACGCTCTGGAGTCATCGACTGCAATTACGAATGAACACCTTAATACACCTAGCTTAAGACACAACAGCTAGGAACTAAGATTTCCTAACCCGATACAGATCAGAAAAGAGTAGATACTTGCTCTTGCTGTTACCTTGCTCTGGGAATTCATGAAATGATGTTATGCTAAACTTAGGATGATATATCATCACCCTATCAACTCTTGTGCATATAATATGAATGCATGAATGCCGCAAACTTTATTTCAAATCATGTGTGTACAAGCGTCATCATGTATGTCTTTAGCTTGGCACGTGTGCTAATGCTATGTTATGATGTATATGCAGTGCTATGCAATCTAAAAAGACCTTAATGCATGCTATGAGCGGCGTACACATGCGATCTTATGCATCCCATACTACATATTATCACATGTAACGAAAAAGGAAAACGAGCTAATGGACACGCATGCGACCTACGTTATGCATCTCATACTACATAACAATCGTATGTTGTCATCTGTGAGGATCCATATACAAACACATATTATGCATCCCATACTACATAATATGCCCCGTATACTTCTTATCATGCTATGATTGTAGTGTTCATGCTTCAGCCAAGACATACTGATGACCCTTCGATGTGTGTGTGCGATGAATGACGATTCTCACCAGGCGGTTAACCGGGCCAACCAGACTATTCGCAGCAACCCGGCTAACCTCCCTCTGATACCAACTGTCACAACCCGCATTTTCCCTCGAATTTAATAAATATTATCAGAGCAAAGGGAAAATACGCGCTATGATGCCACGTCAAGCAGGGGACAACTACCGACGCTCAAATAAACACTCCTTACGATTATTTTATAAAAGACATAAATGTGCTTGGATTAAAGAGAGAATTTTACATTTTAGCTTAAGACAGTGTCCCTCGGTCCGGTGGATCATCTAGTCCACAAGTAGAAAACTATATATACGCAGCGGAAAATAGATTCATTTTAGCCTACATGAGCATGAAGATGAACATCCAAAAAATGATATGCATAAATCTATGTTTAGTACAGTAAGAAAGAAATTTCTACGATCTTCAACGTATGCGACATTTATTTAAAATCATGATATGCAAGAATGATATTTTTATACCAATAGAGTAACTAATGCATCCTAGCATAAAGCTTCCCAGAGAGCGAGTAGGTAAACAACCCAAAAGTAACAGCAAAACTACTAGCAAGTAATCTAAAGATAAATGTCATACGGGCGCCAACAACTGACACGAACCCGCAGGAAAGAAGGAGAACAACTCCAAAAAAACTGCCTCTTACCTAGAAGAGAGAAAGGGCCTTGACAGGAGACCCGAACAACGCCGCTCTAACTCCTGCGACAACTAAAGACCTGAACCTTAGACATTCATAAGAAAAGAATTCCTCAGCCCAAAGGGTGCAAGAAAACCAAGATTAGCAACATCAGAAGTAAAAGAGTGCAGAAAGGAAACAAAGTAGATAAACATCAATAATCTTACAACAACTCGAGCCAGCTCAAACGAGTGCACTCGGTAAGGGGAAAAGCCTGCACCAGACGGTATTAGCCAATACAATCAAAGCCCGCCACGTGTCCGCCATTGCGGCTCAGAGGTGATGGTCATATATATAATATAATAATACACATATATAAGCCTATACGTTTATAAGAACTTGAGACTGATCAGCTCGAGGGAAAAGCGTCCCACAAAAGAAGGCATTGCGACAGTGGTATCTCCACTAACGCCCGCAACCCAAATACAAAATAGGAGTGCTGCGGCGGTGACCCCAATCCACCCAAACCAACAGCCCACAAGAGGCACTGTGGCGGTGACTTTTAGCTCACACGCTCAACAGACTCACACAAAGCACCAAAAGCAGGGGTGCATAAATCATATATATAAGTAGATAACTAAACCACGGTGTAGTTCACCAGAGAACTCTCAGACATTAGACAATGAAGATTTCAGAAAGCCGACACCATGCCAGGTTTGGGGTCGGAACAAGACGAAGAAAACATAGCACGAAGGCCAAACACCTGAACAAGGCCCAACGGTTCATAAGAATACACATGGTGAATCCAAACTAGACACCCCCAACAAACTTCTCGCAAGGATACGACGAAGGGCACGAAAAGACACCATAAACGATGACTAACCAAAAAGAGGACAACTCAACAACCAAAGCGTGGCTTCAAACCAACGTCTCAATAGAAGGACTAAAAAAACTTGAAATCATCGCTATATACGAGGGCTGCCTAAAAAGGTATTGAAAATCATACTATAAGTATAAGGCTGCAGATAATTGGTACGCATAGAAAGTTCGAAGCCAAAATATCTCTACATCTCTTTCAAGTTTAAAGATTAAAGGCTTCGTTCAATCATCGAGAACTAGCCTTAGAAATTCCAAAGAAATTTAGCACCTAATTCCCCAAAACTGTCAGGAATTAGGAAACGAATTTTCCGGGGAATTTAAGATCTAATTTTCCCCCGACCCAACAAGAGTTAACAAGCATAGATTTCCAGGAAGATAAGCCCGCCAAAACATCCAAACTTAGCCAACAAAAGAAAAAAAGGGCAGGATTGGAAATTAGCCGAGCAAGACCACTTATGCTTAACTAAAAAGATAAGACCAAGGAAAAACCCAGCATAAAACAAATAGCCGACGAGCTCAACCTTCCCCACGAGAACGAAATCTCTAGCATATAGCCTAGGAAATTTAACTTAGCATACACCCAAGTAAATACCTAGCCTTTGAATCAGAACACAATTCACGAACCGGGTAATTGACTTATGTGTAAACCAAGGAAAAATTTCCTAGCGTATAGATGCAGAATTTCATAAATCGAGAATTTAAACTAGGAGGAAACATGGGAAACAAAATAAATCAATAGCTATCATGCTCAAATCAATGAGTATACCAACTGCCGACTAGAACCAAGGGGAAACAAAGTAGGACAATAGCTGCCATGCTAAATCAAGGAGGATACAACCACAAACATATTATAGAGAACCTTGCCCACAACCAAGAGGAACACCACAACAAAATCCTAATAGGTAGGACCATGAATAAAGCATCCCCAAGATGACATGTATAATAAAGCAGCCCCCAAATAGAGCTCTATAAAGCCGCCCCCAACGAAATGAATCTTATATTTGATACAGGGAAATACACTTTAGCATTTGCACTTTAAGTAATAAGCCATAAAAATAATATTTGTTCACTTAACTATAGAGCGAAGCGGCCAATGATTTGAAGCGATTATAAAGTCTCGAAACCAAAATACATCTATATAACCTCCAAGTTAACAATTAATAGCTTTGCCTAAACTTTGAGAACCAACAAGAGAAATTCTCGGGAAAGTTAGCGTCTAGCTCCCCCCAGCCCGACAGGAATTAGGAAGCTAAATTTCCAGAAAATTTAGGATTTGGTTCCCAATACCGCCATAAACTTAAAGGGGCTCGAGTCGGGGAAATTCTGCCAATAGAGGGAAATAACCATACTTTTAGCTCGCTATAAGGGAAATAGGAAGAATTTAACAAGACAGTCACAAGAAATTAAAAGGTGAAATATCTCGCTTTAACCAGTGAAGGGTGCAGCTCAGTAAAACCAACCAGGCTTTTCGCTATTGAAACACGCAGAATTTGCAGAGTTATGCATAATTTAGCCATCCAAACCTCTAAGGAAATGCACAATATAAGCATAGAGGTATGCATGTTTGCCCAACCCGATTTCTAAATGAACGGCAAGGGTAACCATCCCTACTCTTATTCACCCAAAATTTCCACTAGTCCAAGCATATAACCAAAAGAAAGCCATCCCGTCTTTTAGACGAAATGCAAGATTAGCCACAAATTTTGATTTAGTAAAAAAAAATAGGAGTAACTAGCAGCCAACCAAGAAAAAAAGAAAGGGGGCCAGAACATTTTCAGCATAACACCCCAAACAAGGACCCAGCCGGTATAACCACGGAAATCTAAGTCAACTTCCAGCATAAAACTAAGCAGAGCCATGCATCAGTAAAGAGGATATCTCCAGCATAATACTAGGTAGAGCCTAAAAATCAAGAACCGAAATTTCCAGCATGAATTAGGTAGTACCAAGCATCAGGAAAGAGAGAAGCTTTCAGCATAAACTAGTTAGAGCCTAGCAATTAGGAACCAAAAAAAAAACTCCAGCATGAACTAGGTAATACCAACCATCAGGAAAGGAGCTGCCTTCCCCATACTCACCACCAATTTCAGTTAAACAGAAGGAAAGAGGGGAGGGGGGAAAAAGAGGAGAACAGTTTCCTTGCCTCAAAACTACCGGCGATCCCCGCCAAATTGCGACAATCCCACTAGGGCCGACTGCTAGCTCAGCCCCGACGACGAAGACAGGGCCCAGTGACCTCCCAAACCCTCTGATGGTCGAATCCTCCGACTTCCGGCGACTCCGGCGACAGCTCGACACCGACCGACCAACCCTAGCTCCGCGACTCGCCGGCTTCACGGGAGAAATGGGGTTATCGGGGAAGGGGACAAGGAGAGAATGGCTGAGGGGGGGGGGGGGGGGGGGGAGGGTTTAGATAATTATATGTATAATTATATAAATATGTATAATTATATGAATAATTATATGTATAACTTTTATATATAAATACACATATAAGAAAATTTTTATACGCATAAAACTTATATATACTCATATATATAACCGTGTATATATATCCGCCTACATAAACCTCCCTATATGAAAAACACGGTTGCACAAATTCAATCATACAAGACCCTATATACACGAATATACATATATCTATATATATCTATACATATACGCGCATATAAGCCTCTTTCTAGAAACAAAACGCCGGATGACGACGACGCTCTCGAAACGGTAACGCCCCTACGCATACCTGCTTAGATTAGCTATAAGAGAAAACCCGGGGTGTTACAGTCACCCCACCAAGAAGGAAGTTTCGTCCCGAAACATAGAACCGAAACTTAGAAGACATCGAATGAAAAGTACAAAGGGAGAGGTAAGCTCACACTCGCTAGATAGAAACGCTAACTGAAAAGGGCTAGGAAAACAGATGCGGATAAGATTACCCAAAAGGAAAACTACATTATTAAGAACTCGAAATGTCCGAGCCGAGAACAGAAAGCAGATCGCGGGACATCTGACTCGCAGATCCCCAACTAAAGGAAGCCTAAACGAAGATCAGCCTTCGAAAACACCGAACTAAATTTCCTCTTTACGAACAAGAAGAGAGCACTCCAGGGCAAGGAACTAGGCCAGGAAAAAGCCACACTGCAACCACACATCTAACTGAGTGCGTAACTCTCGCAACACACGCGGGGCCAAAGGGTATGGTGCCCTAGCAACAGGACGGGTACCCAGCTCAAGGTCAGAAACAAACTCCTCAACTCTCGCAGACAGAAAAACCAGGGGGATTAACTAGGAAGACATCGGGAAACTCCCGCGCCGCATGAAAAACCTCGACACACGACAAACTGATAGAGGTTTCTAGCATATAAACGAGGTAAGCAAACCCACCGGGAACTAAAAGGTTAAGAGCACACACCGCGGAATGAATCATAGGAAAGACCTAGCGTGAAAAGCCAACGCACTCAAGGTAAGACCGATGTCCAGCTTAAAGTCCAAACGCTTTACCTTGCGTTGGATAACAGCATCGAACCTGGACAACCAGCCCAAACCCAAAAATCACAACGAAAGCTCCAGGTCTAGCACCTTTAGATTAGCAAAGCTATGAAACCACCTAAGAGGACAGGACAACTCTGAAAGCCCTGATTCGACACCACAGAAACAACAAGGGGGAAACTTAACACTAAGGGGATCACTAACCTGATCGAGGGTCAAACCACGACGCTCTACTAAAGGCCTAGCCACGCACAAGTGGGTAGCACCAGAATCAAAAGGAACATGCGCCAAATGGCTATATATCTTAAATTCTCCTATAAAATTGGATACGCAACTAATCGAGCGAAAACAATCTAGTACAAACGCTGAAGTCTAAGAGTGAGATTAGAATCTAACCTGAAATTATCGAGGGGGAAAACTGCTCTCCTTCCTTTGCTACAGCATTTAACTCGGCCTCTCCTCGATCTAATTGCCGCTGCTGAGGCGGTGGCGGTGCCATAACCGTAAGAGCAAGCTGCTGGCCGGCCAACTGGAACTGCGAACACCGGGATTTCACATGCATGCTCATTCAGCCCGCACTGATAGCACGCCCTATCCTTTAACCGGCAATGAGTCGCATCATGCCCTCTTTTCCCACAATACTCACAGGACTTGTCCTTCCTCCAACACTGGTAAGATCGTGCCCCATCTTTCTGCAAAAAGTGCAATAACTGATACTCTTCGAAGCACCTTGAAGATCCAACTCCTGCATTCCCTTCTTTCTTGGGGCAGGACTGCCACTATTAACATCCTTCCTATTTCCCCTTCCCGACACAGCCTCCTGACCCACCACAGGGTCCTGCGCCTCAGTCTGCTGCCCAAAAAAAGCCGCCATCAAAATCTGAATCTGAGCCAGCATCTCGACCACTTGCCTCGACAATGCCTCGTTACTCTGACGCACTCCTCAATTACCACTTCACTGCGCGCACCCAAAGACTCGCCCCCTGACCGGGGAGCCGACTCTGATGCACGATGCTCTGGAGTCATCGACTGCAATTACGAACGAACTCCTCAATACACCTAGCTTAAGACACAACATCTAGGAACTAGGATATCCTAACCCGATACAGATCAGAAAAGAGTAGATACTTGCTCTTATTGTTACCTTGCTTTGGGAATTCATGAAATGATGTTATGCTAAACTTAGGATGATATATCAGCACCCTATCAACTCCTGTGCGTATAATATGAATGCGTGAATGCCGCAAACTTCATTTCAAATCATGTGTGTACAAGCGTCATCATGTATGTCTTTAGCTTTGCACGTGTTCTAATGCTATGTTATGATGTATATGCAGTGCTATGCAATCTAAAAAGGCCTTAATGCATGCTATGAGCATCGTACACATGCGATCTTATGCATCCCATACTACATATTATCGCATGTAACGAAAAAGGAAAACGAGCTAATGGACACGCATGCGACCTACGTTATGCATCCCATACTACATAACAGTCGTATGGTGTCACCTATGAGGATCTATATACAAACACATATTATGCATCCCGTACTACATAATGTTGAAATTGTTGAAGTGGAAGTTTGGAGGCTTTTGGACCTGGGCGGTCTGGGAGGAGGTCGGGCGGTCTGGCGTAACCGCGCGACTTGGCGGTCTGCCTCTGTGGTCTGGCTTGTCTTAGCCTAGCTGCGGTCTCCTAGAATGACAACTGGTATCTGGTCCAAGGCGGTTGAAGGTGAAGGCCGCGCGGTCTGTCTCTGACCGCGTGGCGGGTTGATCATCTTCAAGGTTCTTCCAGAATGCGGTCTGGTGTCTGACCGGGCTTTCCGGTAGTATACGAGGACTAAGGGACTTAGTCACGCGGTCTCAGTTTGCGGTCTCAGGAGGAGACTGGTATGCGAGCTGGTCGCTGTTTGCGGTCTCAGGAGGAGACCGGCATGTGGACAGGAGTTCGCGGTCTGTTGGCGAACTGGCTGTGTTCGCGGTCTCTGGCGAACACAGAAGGTGAACAGCTTCGGGCGGTCTGGCGATCTTCTTTGGAGTCGCGATCTGCTGTGAGAGTGGCGGTCTCTCATGGTTGATGTTGAAGCTGGCGAGTTCACCAAAATGAAGCAGGAGGACTGTTGCTGATCGCGCGGGTTGACTGGTAAGGTCGCGCGGTCTGGAGGGTGGTGATCCTATCTCATAGGGTGGTGACTGGATTAGGTCCCACGCCTATAAATAGGAGCCACTGTAGCAGCAATGTAGACACACCAAGTGTAAGCCGGTTTCTCTTCTTTCCTGCGGTCTCTATTTGTCTGACCGGGCGGTCTGCTGATTGAACTCTTCTTGTGCAGCTTCTGCGGATAGTGCATGCAGCAGTGATCACCTCTTCCTCTGAAAGTGTTCGGGTGGTCTGCGGCTTGGAGTTGTGGTGCTGGAGTTCGGGAGAATCAGGAGTTTGGTAGAAGTGCGGTTTGGTGGTGTTCTGTGATCGACAGGTCGCTGCGGTCTGGCAGCTTGCTCAAGTCGCAGGGAGGTCGCGCGGTCTGAGCGGTCTCAAGTTATCTTCAACTTTGTAATTTTCTCTTTGGTGTTTGTGCTGGCGAAATCATGTCTCGCCAAGCATGTCTTGCCTTGTAATTGAAGTACTGCTATCAATAAAGATCACTTGTTTGCCTAAAGTTGTTTCTGGTTGTTTTGGCTAGTATCTCTAAGTTGACTAGCTCCTGCTCGCTCCATAAAGGTCTTTCAAAAGTTTTAACATGGTATCAGAGGGAGGTTGGAGTGGTTGAGCAGTGAGTAACTTAGAGTAGCCATCGCCTTTGTGAAGAAGGAATCAGTGGAAGAACAATGGAAGGTGGATTTGCAAGGGGTCTTGGGATTGAGGTGCTTACATCGACTAACTTCAAAAAGTGGAAGTCATGTATGCAAAGCTATCTTCTAGGTGAGGACCTCTGGGAGGTTGTTGGAGGAGATCAGACGCAGGAAGTTGTCCCGGTAGGGGATAATGGGGCTGAGGTGAGAACTTGGAGGAGGACGAATGCGAAGGCAGAGTTCACTCTGAAGAGGGCAATCTCACCTGACTTGTTTGATCACATCTTGGGGTGTGGATCGGCTGCGGAGATCTGGAGAGCCCTGGATGGGCTGTTTAACAAGAAGAATGTAGCAAGGCAACAGTTCTTGGAGAATGAGCTGGCAAGGTCGGTTCAGGGTGATCTTTCTATCTCCACTTTCTTTCTGAAGATGAAGAACTTGTGCGTTGAAATCTCAGCATTGGATCCTGATGAGCCTATCTCTGAGGCTAAGCTGAAGAGGCACATCATCCGTGGCTTGCGGAAGGAATATGTTGCCTTTGTGACGTCAGTGCGGGGATGGGCAAATCAGCCGTCTCTGTTGGAGCTGGAAAACTTGCTTGCATCGCAAGAAAGTTTGGCAAGACAGATGGCGGGGGTGTCTGTGTCTGGGGGAGATGGCGATGTGCTCTTCTCGGGGAGGAAGAAGAAGTGGGATAAGAAGAAGAAGATCGTTGGAGGTAATGGGCCTTCAACTTCTGGGCAGCAGGAAAGGGGGTATGCTCCCAAGGCTGACGGGAAGAAGAAGGGTGAAGGTCCGAAGTGCTTCAAGTGTGGCAAGTATGGCCACATCAGGAAGGATTGTAGGGTGGTCACCCAAGCTGGGCATGATGCTGAGAAGGAGGAAGCTGAGGCCAGGCACATTGATGGAGGATGGGGAGGAGCCTTCTCGGCTTCTGTTGGAGCCTCGACTCCTATCAACTATCAGGAGGACTGGATTGTGGACTCGGGGTGTGGTCATCACCTCACCGGAGACGAGACAAAGCTTTCTTCTACGCAGCCCTATACAGGTAACAATGCAATCATTACTGCTGATAATACTGTGCATCCAGTAGAGAAGGTGTGGGTTGTCTCCTTGGACAGTGACAGAGGGCCGCTTACTTTGAAGAGTGTCTATCACGTGCCTGGTATGAGGAAAAACCTCTTCTCCATGGCCAACGCTGTAGACGCTGGGTATCACATTCTGTTCGGCCCAACAGAAGTGAAGTTTCTACGCAATTTTGAGGCTGTAAAGGCCGAGGTTGTCCATGTCGGGAGACGAGCAAAGGACTTGTTCGTTTTATCGACAAGTTCCTATGTCGACAAGATGAAGACGAATGATGGTGTTGTTATATGGCATGAGAGGTTGGGACACGTTGGGATGGACAAGCTGAAAGCAATGGCGGTGAGAGGTCTGGTCAAGGGCCTGCCAAGTCTATCCTCCTACGGAGAAGGTCATGTTTGCGAGGGATGTCAGTTCGGCAAGTCTCATCGACTACCGTTTGACAAGTCACAGACAAGGTGTAGTGTGCCGTTTGAGTGCATCCACGGTGACTTGATGGGACCTACTGCTACCCCAAGCCTCGGAGGCAGCATATATATGCTGGTGTTGATCGATGATTACACCAGATATGTCTGGGTATATTTCCTGAAGGAGAAGGCGGAGGCGTTTGCCAAATTTGTGGAGTTCAAGGAGCTTGTGGAGGGCCGGCTTGGCCTGCGGGTGAAGAAGCTGAGAACTGACAACGGAGGGGAGTTCACCTCTGGTGAGTTCTCTAGTTTTTGCAGGAAGGCAGGTATCCGGAGGGAGCTCACTTGTGCACATACTCCACAACAGAATGGAGTTGCAGAACGGAAGATCCGTCATCTGACGGAGACCTGCAAGTGTTGGCTACATGCCAAGAGTATCCCAAAGTCCTTCTGGGCGGAGGGAAAGTCTTGTGCTGCCTACGTCATCAACAGGATGCCTTTGAGCCCCATCAACATGTTGACCCCACATGAGATGATGTTCAAGGAGAAGCCAAGCGTGGCACACCTTCAGGTGTTTGGTTCCACCTGCTACGTGCACGTTCCAGATGCTCTGCGGACAAAGCTAGATGCAAAAGCAAGGAAGCTAGTCTTTGTCGGATATGATGAGCAGAAGAAAGGTTGGAAGTGCATGGACCCAGAAACGCAGAGATTTGTTGTATCTCGCAACGTCGTGTTCGATGAGGTGACATCTTACAAGGCATCTTCTGGTGTAGAGCTACCTGAGAGCAGGGTAAAGGAGCCAGAGAAAGCTGTGGAGGATCTTCAGGTGGAGCTACCTGTGTCACCAGGTGGTCCATCTCCTTCTAGTTCTGAGACGGAGGCTTCTGGTTCAGGGAGCAGGGGGAGCAATGCTCCTAGCATGTCTGGAAGAGGAGCTAGGGAAGAAGCAGCTGGAGATAATGCGGTTCAGGGGAAGGAGCTGAGGAGGTCGAAGCGAACCATCATTGCCCATGATCGCTATACAAGAGGAAACATTGTGAGCTTTATCTCATGTTTCTTTGCTGGTACCTTAGATGAGAGGGAGTCGTCGAGCATTGAGAAGGCCAGAGGCATGAAGGAGTGGGACATTGCTATGCAAGAAGAGATGGCATCTCTCGAGAAGAATGAGACCTGGTCTCTTGTGCCCAAGCCCAAGGGCACCACTCCTGTTACATGCAAGTGGGTCTACAAGCTCAAGAAGATAGCTGATGGCAGTATCGAGCGGTACAAGGCTCGCCTTGTTGCTCGGGGGTTCTCGCAGTAATACGGTGATGACTACGAGGAGACTTTCAGTCCGGTGGCAAAAATGACTTCAGTTCGATTTATCATTGCTTTGACAGCGTTCAGTGGATGGGAGATTTGGCAGCTCGACGTCAAGAACGCTTTCTTGTACGGCGAGATTGACAAGGACATCTTCATGGTCCAGCCACTAGGCTTTGTATCTGAAGATTTTCCGGAGCATGTCTGCAAGCTGAAGAAGGCCCTGTATGGGTTGAAGCAAGCGCCGAGGGCGTGGTACAGGAAGATCGCAGAATATCTCTTATTCTGTGGATTTGGTGCTTCAGACTCAGACTCAAGCTTGTTCGTCAAGAAGAGCGGAGAGCTTCAGGTCATCGTGCTGTTATACGTCGATGATATGATCGTGATGGGGAACTCAAAGGAGAAGGTAGCACAGCTTCGGGCCGAGCTGTCCATCAGGTTCGAGATGAAGGACTTAGGTGAGCTTCACCATTTCCTTGGACTCGAGGTGCAGAGGAAGGAAGGTGGAGTGCTGGTGACCCAGGCCGGATATGCGGAGCGGATTGTGGAGCAATTCGGCATGAAGGAAGGGAAGTGCACTTCCACACCTCTGGAGAAGGCTATGAAGCTTCGGAAGGATGAGGGGAGGATTATGCAAGATCCGTTGGTGTTCCGAGCTCTGGTCGGTAGCTTGATTTATCTGATGATCACGAGGCCGGATATTGCATATGCAGTTGGCAGAGCGAGTCAATATATGCCGGAGCCACGGGTACCTCATCTGCTAGCAGCCAAGAACATTCTGAAGTATGTCAAGGCGACCTCGGACATGGGTCTCCTATACAGGAGGGATGCGGGCTTCGAAGTGCACGGGTACATGGATGCTGACTACGGGGGAGATTCGGATGATCGGAAGTCGACATCTAGATTAGTCTTCATGGCGGGCCCTATAGCTATATCATGGTGCAGCAAGAAGCAGGATTCCGTATCGGTCTCCACCACGGAAGCGGAATACAAGGCTTCAGCCTTGGCAGCTCAGGAAGCCATCTGGCTTAGGAGGTTGGTGGGAGACGTCCACAAGGAGGTTCGGGAGCTGACTCTGCTACGCAGTGACAACAAGAGTGCTCTCAAACTGGTGACTAATCCAGTTTGTCACTCGAGGACCAAGCATATTGAGATCGAGCATCACTTCATGCGGGAGAAGGTGCTGGAGGGGTCTCTTTCGGTCGAGCATGTGTGGAGTGGGGACAATGTCGCAGACATCATCACAAAGGCGCTGGCAAAGGGGCCGTTCACTAGGCTAAGGAGCCTATTGGGGCTGGTTTCAACTTCCCACTTCAAGGGGGAGTGTTGAAATTGTTGAAGTGGAAGTTTGGAGGATTTTGGACCTGGGCGGTCTGGGAGGAGGTCGGGCGGTCTGGCGTGACCGCGCGACTTGGCGGTCTGCCTCTGCAGTCTGGCTTGTCTTAGCCTAGTTGCGGTCTACTGGCATGACCACTGGTATCTGGTCCAAGGCGGTTGAAGGTGAAGGCCGCGCGGTCTGTCTCTAACCGCGTGGCGGGTTGATCATCTTCAAGGTTCTTCCAGAATGCGGTCTGGTGGCTGACCGGGCTTTCCGGTAGTATACGCGGACTAAGGGACTTAGTCGCGCGGTCTCAGTTTGCGGTCTCAGGAGGAGACTGGTATGCGAGCTTGTCGCTGGTCCGGTCTCAGGAGGAGACCGGCATGTGGACAGGAGTTCGCGGTCTGATGGCAAACTGGCTGTGTTCGCGGTCTCTGGCGAACACAGAAGGTGAACAACTTCGGGCGGTATGGCGATCTTCTTTGGAGTCGCGATCTGCTGTGAGAGTGGCGGTCTCTCATGGTTGATGTTGAACCTGGCGAGTTCACCAAAATGAAGCAGGAGGACTATTGCGGATCGCGTGGGTTGACCGGTAAGGTTGCGCGGTCTGGAGGGTGGTGATCCTATCTCATAGGGTGGTGACTGGATCAGGTCCCACGCCTATAAATAGGAGCCACTGTAGCAGCAATGTAGACACACCAAGTGTAAGCCGGTTTCTCTTCTTTCCTGCGGTCTCTATTTGTCTGACCGGGCAGTCTGCTGATTGAACTCTTCTTGTGCAGCTTCTGCAGATAGTGCAGGCAGCAGCGATCACCTCTTCCTCTGAAAGTGTTCGGGCGGTCTGCGGCTTGGAGTTGTGGTGCTGGAGTTCGGGAGAATCAGGAGTTCGGTAGAAGTGCGGTTTGGTGGTGTTCTGTGATCGACAGGTCGCTGCGGTCTGGCAGCTTGCTCAAGTCGCAGGGAGGTCGCGCGGTCTGAGCGGTCTCAAGTTATCTTCAACTTTGTAATTTTCTCTTTGGTGTTTGTGCTGGAGAAATCATGTCTCGTCAAGCATGCCTTGCCTTGTAATTGAAGTACTGCTATCAATAAAGATCACTTGTCTGCCTAAAGTTGTTTCTGGTTGTTTTGGCTAGTATCTCTAAGTTGACTAGCTCCTGCTCGCTCCATAAAGGTCTTTCAAAAATTTTAACACATAATATGCCCCGTATACTTCTTATCATGCTATGAGTGTAGTGTTCATGCTTCAGCCAATACATACTGATGACCCTTCGGTGTGTGTGTGCGATGAATGGCGATTCTCACCAGGCGGTTAACCGTGCCAACCAGACTATTCGCAGCAACCCGTCTAACCTCCCTCTGATACCAACTGTCACAACCCGCATTTTCCCACGAATTTAATAAATATTATCAGAGCAAAGGGAAAATACGCGCTATGATGCCACGTCAAGCAGGGGACAACTACCGACGCTCAGGCAAACACTCCTTACTATTATTTTATAAAAGACATAATTGTGCTTGGATTAAAGAGAGAATTTTACATTTTAGCTTAAGACCGTGTCCCTCGGTCTGATGGATCATCTAGTCCATAAGTAGAAAACTATATATACGCAGTGGAAAATAGGTTCATTTTAGCCTACATGAGCATGAAGATCAACATCCAAAAAATGATATGCATAAATCTATGTTTAGTACATTAAGAAAAGAATTTCTACGATCTTCAAAGTATGCGACATTTATTTAAAATCATGATATGCAAGAATGAAATTTTTATACCAATAGAGTATCTAATGCATCCTAGCATAAAGCTTCCCAGAGAGCAAGTAGGTAAACAACCCAAAAGTAACAGCAAAACTACTAGCAAGTAATCTAAAGATAAAAGCCATACGGGCGCCAACAATTGACACGAACCCACGAGAAAGAAAGAGAACAACTCCAAAAAAAACCGCCTCTTACCTAGAAGAGAGGAAGGGCCTCGACAGGAGACCCGAACAACGCCGCTCTAACTCCTACGGCAGCTAAAGACCTGAACCTGAGACATTCATAAGAAAAGAATGCCTCAGCCCAAAGGGTGCAAGAAAACCAAGATTAGCAGCATCAGAAGTAAAAGAGTGCAGAAAGGAAACTAAGCAGATAAACATCAATAATCTTACAACAACTCGAGCCAGCTCAAACGAGTGCACTCGGTAAGGGGAAAAGCCTGCACCAGACGGTATTAGCCAAAACAATCAAAGCCCGGCACGTGTCCGCCATTGCGGCTCAGAGGTGATGGTCATATATATAATATCATAATACACATATATAAGCCTATACGTTTATAAGAACTTGAGACTGATCAGCTCGAGGGAAAAGCGTCCCCTAAAAGAAGGCACTGCGATGGTGGTATCTCCACTAACGCCCGCAGCCCAAAATCAAAACAGGAGTGCTGCGGTGGTGACTCCAATCCACCCAAACCAACAGCCCAAAATAGGCACTGTGGTGGTGACTTTTAGCTCACACGCTCAACAGACTCACACAAAGCACCAGAAGCAGGGGTGCATAAATCATATATATAAGTAGATAACTAAACCACGGTGCAGTTCACTAGAGAACTCTCAAACATTAGACAACGAAGATTTCAGAAAGCCGACACCATGCCAGGTCTGGGGTCGGAACAAGACGAAGAAAACATAGCACGAAGGCCAAACACCTGAACAAGACCCAGCCGTTCATAAGAAAACACATGGTGAATCCAAACTAGACACCCCCAACAAACTTCTCGCAAGGATACGATGAAGGGCACGAAAAGACACCATAAACGATGACTAACGAAAAAGAGGACAACTCAACAACCAAAGCGTAGCTTCAAACCAACGTCTCAATAGAAGGACTAAAAAAACTTGAAATCATCGCTATATTCGAGGGCTGCCTCAAAAGGTATTGTAAATCATACTATAAGTATAAGGCTGTCGATAATTGGTATGCATAGAAAGTTTGAAGCCGAAATATCTCTACATCTCTTTCAAGTTTAAAGATTAAAGGCTTCGTTGAATCATCGAGAACTAGCAACAGAAATTCCAAAGAAATTTAGCACCTAATTCCCCAAAAATGTCAGGAATTAGGAAACGAATTTTCCGGGGAATTTAAGATCTAATTTTCCCCCTACTTAACAAGAGTTAACAAGCATAAATTTCCAGGAAGTTAAGCCCACCAAAACATCCAAACTTAGCCAACAAAAGAAAAAAGGGGCAGGATTGGAAATTAGCCGAGCAAGACCACTTATGCTTAACTAAAAAGATAAGTCCAAGGAAAAACCCATCATAAAACAAATAGCCGACGAGCTCAACCTTCCCCACGAGAACGAAATCTCTAGCATATAGACTAGGAAATTTAACTTAGCATACACCCAAGTAAATACCTAGCCTTTGAATGAGAACACAATTCACGAACCGGGTAATTGACTTATGTGTAAACCAAGGAAAATTTTCCAAGCAAATAGATGCAGAATTTCATAAATCGAGAATTTAAACTAGGAGGAAACAACGGAAACAAAATAAATCAATAACTATCATGCTCAAATCAATGAGTATACCAACTGCCGACTAGAACCAAGGGGAAACAAAGTAGGACAATAGTTGCCATGCTAAATCAAGGAGGAGACAGCCACAAAGATATTATAGTGAACCTTGCCCACAACCAAGAGGAACACCACAACAAAATCCTAATAGGTAGGACCATGAATAAAGCATCCCCAAGATGACATGTATAATAAAGCAGCCCCCAAATAGAGCTCTATAAAGCCGCCCCCAACGAAATGAATCTTATATTTGATACAGGGAAATACACTTTAGCATTTGCACTTTAAGTAATAAGCCATAAAAATAATATTTGTTCACTTAACTATAGAGCGAAGCGGCCAATGATTTGAAGCGATTATAAAGTCTCGAAACCAAAATACATCTATATAACCTCCAAGTTAAGAATTAATAGCTTTGCCTAAACTTTGAGAACCAACAAGAGAAATTCTCGGGAAAGTTAGCGTCTAGATCCCCCCAGCCCGACAGGAATTAGGAAGCTAAATTTCCAGAAAATTTAGGATTTGGTTCCCAATACCGCCATGAACTTAAAGGGGCTCGAGTCGGGGAAATTCTGCCAACAGAGGGAAATAACCATACTTTTAGCTCGCTATAAGGGAAATAGGAAGAATTTAACAAGACAGTCACATGAAATTAAAAGGTGAAATATCTCGCTTTAACCAGTGAAGGGTGCAGCTCAGTAAAACCAACCAGGCTTTTCGCTATTGAAACACGCAGATTTTGCAGAGTTATGCATAATTTAGCCATCCAAACCTCTAAGGAAATGCACAATATAAGCATAGAGGTATGCATGTTTGCCCAACCCGATTTCTAAATGAACGGCAAGGGTAACCATCCCTACTCTTATCCACCCAGAATTTCCACTAGTCCAAGCATATAACCAAAAGAAAGCCATCCCGTCTTTTAGACGAAATGCAAGATTAGCCACAAATTTTGATTTAGAAAAAAAAAACAGGAGTAACCAACTAGCAGCCAACCAAGAAAAAAAGAAAGGGGGCCAGAACATTTTCAGCATAACACCCCAAACAAGGACCCAGCCGGTATAACCACGGAAATCTAAGACAACTTCCAGCATAAAACTAGGCAGAGCCATGCATCAGTAAAGAGGATATCTCTGGCATAATACTAGGTAGAGCCTAAAATTCAAGAACCGAAATTTCCAGCATGAATTAGGTAGTACCAAGCATCAGGAAAGAGAGAAGCTTTCAGCATAAACTAGGTAGAGCCCAGCAATTAGGAACCCAAAAAAAAACTCCAGCATGAACTAGGTAATACCAACCATCAGGAAAGGATCTTCCTTCCCCATACTCACCACCAATTTCAGATAAACAGAAGGAAAGAGGGGAGGGGGAAAAAGAGGACAAGAGTTTCCTTGCCTCGAAACTACCGGCGACCCCGCCAAATCGCGACAATCCCACTAGGGCCGACTGCTAGCTCAGCCCCAACGACGAAGACAGGGCCCGGCGACCTCCCAAACCCTCCGACGGCCGAATCCTCCGACTTCCGGTGACTCCGGCGATAGCTCGACACTGACCGACCAACCCTAGCTCCGCGACTAGCCGGCTTCACGGGAGAAATGGGGTTATCGGGGAAGGGGAGAAGGAGAGATTGGCTGAGGGGGGCCGCCGGGTTCCACTCTGGTATGAGGGGGAAAAAAGGGGGGGGGGGAGAAAAAAGAAAAAGAGGGGGAGGAGAAAAAAGAGGGGGAGGAGAGGGAAAGGGGGATGGAGGAAGAAAAAAGAGGGAAAGGAAGAAAAAAATGGAGGGAGGGAGAGATGAATGCTCTTTGCAGTGATTATTCATATCACCGAGATGACAATTTGGATCTCCGCGGAGAGTCATTTGGATCTTCGTGGAGATCCAAATGGCTCTCTGCGGAGATTCAAATGGTTTTCTGCGGAGAACCTTTTGGATCTCCGCGGAGAATCATTTGCTCTCCGCGGAGAACCTTCTGGATCCTTGAAAATGTTGCTTCATTAAACACTTATATAAAACATTTCCTAGAGTGATATGGTTATTATTTTAATTTTTACAAATCATTTTTTTTCTTTTACGATGATCAATTGTTCACGGAAGCATACCATGATATGGTATATATAGTTAAAGTTGATAGCAGTCATTTATTCATTTTTTTTAATATTCAACTTTTTCCAAGTAATTATGTACATCTGAGATGACCATTTTCATTAAATTATCTGAAATTCTCCATTAGCTTGAACTCCACGCAAAACATTCTTGTGGTTTATAACTTTCTAATATATATAATAAATGGTAAAATTACATTGTGTAGATCCAAAAATGTTTTCTATAGTTTGTATTCTCAATAAGAATTTGTTGAAAAACAACCCCATAGTTTTCATCAAAAGATGAAAATGCATCTAATTTGCAGAAAAAAAAATCTATCATCCCTTATTGAAGCTGTGGTCTTCTCATCTATTGTCTTTTATCTTTTTTTTTTGAATAAAATAATACATTTATATTTCAAAATAATCATTTAAGTTTTAATTAAAAGTTATTTTTTGTCAAAATCAAATATTGAGTATTAATATTTTGTCAAAATCAGTTGAAGATCAACATAGGAGAAGACCACAGCTGTATCATATAAATGTTGAACCAACATGAACATTCATTGTATAAACCTGCTAGTTTTTGAGTTGATTTCAACACAATTTATTCCAATTAATTTTCATAAATATTTTATTAACTAATCAACTGCATCACCAGACTCTTAATACCCACCATTGATCCTAGGGAAGAGTATTATGAATTTTTTCAACTAAGCATTGTTTTCCTGCGGAGGAAGATTTATCGAAGAAAAAAGACGTTAGCCACAACACTGAACCGATAATTTCACAGACATGCATTTAATAAATCTTAAAGATGAACGCCTCAATTTATTGTAGTCTGAAAATCTATATTTGCATATATATTATATATATTTAAAAGACGTTAGCCACAACACACCAAACCACACCATACTGACGCACCACAACAAATTAATAAAGTTCTGTTCAGATATACAACTATTTGATGCACATAAACATCATATATAAGCCAGACGGAGTTATGTTTGACCAAAATAGCTTTATATATGTTATAGTCTCATCAATATTCATCCCTATTACTTTACTTTTTAATCTCTTTCTTCAGTAGCTAACATTTCTGTGCCACTCTCAGTTTTCACTTTGCCCAGATCTGCAACATGATATTGCGCGGCGTATTTGTAAGCAGGTCCTTCTGTGGCCTTCATCGAAGGTTCATTCAGGAATGCTCAATTGCTCCTTGTTCCCAAGAGGATCATTCAGGAATGCCCAATTGAATAATGTTGCCTAATACATGTTTCTCAATTGAATTTAACTGGGAAATCTACAAACCGCTGTGGTGGAAAAAATATGAAATATTATATATACAAAAGAGCATCATGATTAAAAGTTGGGCTTACCTTTTTAATAAACTATCCCTATGAAATTTGTCAGAACTGCACCAAAGCAATTTATAAGAACCGTAAGGGTGCAGTTTTGAATCACAGCACCCATGCATTTTTGATAAACTACATGGGTGCAGTTTTGATAAGCTGAACCAATGTAGTTGGACTGAAGTGAGGCCGAACATTATATATATATATATATATATGTTAATTTATAGTAATTCTGATAAAAAAAAATTCCAATTCAATTGGATTATGTTAAATATTGCATTTAAAATGATAGGTAGAAATTCAAGGTTTCATATTTCATAAAAAATTTATATGAAATTATATCATTATAAAGGTCTCCCCGGAGAGCCAAAAGGGTCTCCCCGGAGAGCCTAAAGGGTCTCCCCGGAGAGCCAAATGGCTCTCCCCGGAGAGCCAAATGGCTCTCCCCGGAGAGCCAAATGGCTCTCCCCGGAGAGCCAAAAGGCTCTCCCCGGAGATCCGGAGAACCGCGAAGATCCTTTTGGTTCTCCGCGGAGTTCCTTTTGGCTCTCTGTGGAGATCCAAGAGGTTCTCCCCGGAGATCCAACGGCCGAGAGAGGAGAAAGACATCGCCGAGAGAGACCTGAATTGAAGACGTCGTCAAGAGATCCAATTCAGCGGACTGAATAAAGTCAAGAGGGAATGGCGGACTGAAATTGTGGAAATAAGAGTGGATCACGCCGGAGAAGAAGGGATCTCGCCGAAAGTGAGGCTTGGAGCTCGCCGGAATTTTCGGCCATGAAAGGGGCGGTCAGATCTGGGGAGGAGAAGCTCGGACATGATGGAGAGATCTCTAGGTGGGAGGAGTTGGGTCGGCCTTGGATCGTCGTTATAAGGAGAGCAGAGGAGAGGTGATGGCGTGATGTTGGAGGTCGAGGACGCCGGAGTTTGTAGGGGTCGCCGACGTTTGAGCTGGGAGAGAGAGAGAGAGCGGGGAGAGAGAGAGAGCGGGGAGAGAGAGAGAGAGAGAGGAGCGGGAGAGAGAGAGAGAGAGCGGGGAGAGAGAGAGCTGGCCAGCTGGGTGAAATTTTTTGCGTTTTTTTTTTATTTTATTCAGTCATATTCAGTCTACCTGAGTGAGACCCAACCGAGGGGGGGAGGGGGGGGGGGGGGGGTTAGATAATTATATGTATAATTAATTGTATATGTATAATTATATAAATATGTATAATTATATGAATAATTATATGTATAACTTTTATATATAAATACACATATAAGAAAATTTTTATACGCATAAAACTTATATATACTCATATATATAACTGTGTATATATATTCGCCTACATAAACCTCCCTATTTGAAAAACACGGTTGCACAAATTCACTCATACAAGACCCTATATACACGAATATACATATATCTATATATATCTATACATATACCCGCATATAAGCCTCTTTCTAGAAACAAAACGCCGGATGACGACGACGATCCCGAAACGGTAACGCCCCTACGCATACCTGCTTAGATTAGCTATAAGAGAAAACCCGGGGTGTTACATACACCACTAGCCGCTACGGCTCTGAACCTGAGGCATTCAATAAAACAAAGAACGCCTCAGCAAGGAATTACAAGTGGCAGAAAACTAGCAGAAAAGTAAGCAAGGCATAAGGGGTACCAACCCAAGCCAGATTTACCGAAAGAGAAACTCTAACAAGAACTCAGCAAAGCACCATGTGCACTAATTACCAAAAAAGGAACAAGCAAGTTTATTTATCTTGTTAATTTTATTTAATGAGACTGATCAGCTCAATTAAATGGGAGCGGTTACCTACCTCCGCCACCCAAAGCCCAAAAACTGGGTGGGGTGCATCTAGACCCAACCACCCAAACACGACTACCGTGCAAGGCTATTACATTTCTCCCACTGTCCCCCAAACACAACTACTGTGTAAGGCTAAAGACAAAGGTTCTTATTAATTAAAATTCAATTAAACACGGGACGCTGCCTGAAAGGATAATCACTAGGATGCCCTAAGAGATAGGGTCACAACAAAGTAAACCTTTTTCCAATACTAAACATTAGAGAACTCATAAGTTGTTTTTACCGCAACGAGTACGATGTCTCAAAGGGGAGAAGTAAACGGAGGCACAACTCAAGCACTAAGAACATAGAAGGCTTTTCTCGGGGGGTGGGGGGGGGGGGGGGGGGGGGGGTTAAGGGTTACGAACAACCATGAGATCAAGGCAAGGATCATAAAGTTTCTCGACGAACAATGGCGGGATAAGATAACTCCTCGGGACATCCCAAGTGCAGGAGAGAGTGATTTCTTGAGAAAATTAAGGTGTCAGGACACAGGACTTCTCGAGAGAAAGAAGGCATTTCTCGAGAACTCAAAGGATCTGGACTCAGGACTTCTCGAGAAATTAAAGGCATTTCTCGAGAACTCAAGGGGTCTTCTGGAGAACTCAAGGGATCTTCTCGAGAACATCAAGGGATCTGGACTCAGGACTTCTCGAGAAATTAAAGGCATTTATCGAGAACTCAAGGGGTCTTCTCGAGAACTCAAGGGATCTTCTCGAGAACATCAAGGGATCTACTCGAGAACTCAAGGGATTCTTTCGAGAACTCAAGGGATCATCTCGAGAACTCAAGGGATCTTCTCGAGAGAAAGAAGGCAATTATGGCCAAGTTCCGAAGAGCACTCGTCTGCAGGAAAGAACTCTAGGTAGAGATGTTTTCTCTGGGGAAATTCAGCTACTAGGAGGGGATTCGAGGGTAGAGCTATCATTCAACACACTCGAAATACGTGTCAAACAGCACGGTAAGAACCCAAACACCATAAAAAACAGTGATGCATCCAAAAAACAAGGGAGAGACGAAAGCCACTAGCCTTAACCTTGCAATCTCGAAGATCTCCATTCCGGAAGCTATGGATCGGCTAAGAAAACACACGAGCACAGATTCCTGAAACTTTTCGGACCAAAAGGAGGGGTTAAGTCACTACCCTAACTCCAAAAATTCCACAAAACAGGAAAAGCTTACCACTAAGACGAAGATCTCGCCGACAGCTTTCCAAATCTACCCTCCAAATGCAATTCCGACAACCACAACCCTAGGAATCGTCGACCGAACGCTCCACGAAGCTCCGCTCTCGCTCTTTCGCTCGGCCGCTGTTTTGATCGAGGGAGGAAGAAGAAGAGGAGGGGGAGGGATCTTTAGGTTTTATTCTAAAACCTAATTTAATATTTAAATAATTAAATATTACCCCATTTACTTAAACTACGAGGGAAACTAGTTCACCTCGGATTTCTATGAAAATTGCACCTAAACTGAGAATCGGCGCTATGAATCCATCGGCAGAGTCAGAATTCTATTCCGACGAGCCAAACTCGGGATAAAGCTTCCCAAAGCTAAAATCTTAACATCGACACAAAATCTTCTCTACAAATCAAAATGACGCGAAAACTCACGCTCGATCAAAATTACATACTTTAACTATGCTAAGGCTCAAAACTAAACCTGATGAGCTGACGTAACGCCCTTACGCCAAAATTACGCCACAGCGGTCACGTAAATAATTAACAAAAATCAGGGGCGTTACAGTCACTCCCCCTAAAAGGAAGTTTCGTCCCAAAATTTGAAATCCAAAGGTTAAGAAAGATACAAAATCGAATCCAAAGTGTTCCAGACAGAAGGTTTACCCGAAATCTAAGAGAAGAGGATAGGATGAGTCTCTCTCATGGAAGACTCCAGCTCCCATGTTGCGCTCTCGACACCCTGATTCTTCCAAAGAACCATAACCATCAAGATCATCTTACTCCGCAACACACGCTCCTGAGTCTCCAAGATGCGGACAGGCTCTTCGACAAACGAATGATTGGGCTGCAGTACGGGCACCGAATCAAGAACAAGCCGATCACTACGCAAACACTTCTTCAACTGGCTCACATGAAACACATCATGAACATTTGGGAAGGAAGCGGGCAAATCTAATATATAAGCTGACGCTCCGATGTGCTCAACAATCCGGAAAGGTCCCACATACCTGGGGTCCAACTTGTGGTTCCTTCCAAATCTCTTAACGCCTGGCATCGGAAAAACTTTCAAGAACACCTTATCTCCAATACCAAACTCTAGCTCCACCCTCCTCCGATTGGCATACTTCTCATACCGCTCCTGAGCAATTCAAAGCTTCTCGCGGATATGAGTCACAGCAACGCTCATCTCTTCCAAAGCCTCAGGGCCTAACAACGGCCTCTCGCCAACCTCGGCCCAAAATAAGGGAGTTCGGCAACGCCTCCAGTACAAAGCCTCAAAGGGGGCCATTTGCAAACTCTCCTGAAAATTATTATTGTAGGTAAATTCCATCAACCCGAGACGCTTGTCCCAAGATCCTCCATGATCTAGAATATAACACCTTATCATATCTTTCAAAATTTGATTTACTCTTTCAGTCTAACAATTGGTCTGAGGGTGGTAAGCGGTAGAGTATCTAAGGTCAGTGCCCAAAGCTCCCTGCAAACTCTGCCAGAAACGAGACATATACCTTGAGTCTCGGTCCGACACAATGCTCATGGGCACACCATGCAATCTGATGACTTCGTCCAAGTACAGCTCTGTTATCTTCTCCATTGAATATCCAATCTTAAAAGGTACAAAGTGGGCACACTTTGTCAATCTATCAACTATGACCCATACCGAATCATGACCTGCGGGAGATCTCGGCAAACTGGTAATGAAGTCAATTGAAATACTCTCCCACTTCCAGCTTGGAATATCCAACGGGTTCAACTTACCTCCAGGCCTCTTATGATCTGCCTTCACGAGCTGACAGGTTAAACATTCAGAAACGTACCTTGCTATATAACTCTTCATACCTGGCCACCAAACAATCTGCTTCAGGTCTTTGTACATTTTTGTGGAACCAGGATGATAGGAAACACTAGAGTTGTGCGCTTCACTACAGATCTTTGCTCGAATATCTTCCGACGCGGGAATGCAGTATCTATCTCGATACATCAGGGTCTCTTTATCATCAATAGAAAAATCAGGTAATTCTCCTTTTTCAGTCCTAACTCGAAGATGCTGCAAGTCAGGATCTTCCTTCTAATGCAATCTCGTAAGGGTAATCCAAGAAGGTTCATCAGCCTCTAAGCTCGAAGGCGCGGTGCAACTACCGACTGAAATATCCATCAACATAAACTCCTCTACTAAGGACGGCACAGAGAGATTAAAGATATGCGCGGTCTTTCTGCTCAGGGCATCAACCACTACAGTAGGCTTACCCGGATTATAGAGGATATCAACCTCATAATCCGCAACATACTCCAACCACCTCCGTTGGCGCAAATTCAGCTCTTTCTGGGTGAAGACATACTTCAGACTCTTGTGATCCGTATAAATCTTGCATGACACTCCATATAATAAATGTCTCCAAAGTTTTAAAGCATAGATCACTGCAGCAAATTCTAAGTCATGCGTAGGGTAATTCCTTTCATGAACTTTCAATTGTCTAGACCCATAAGCAATCACTTTGCCTTCTTGCATCAAAACACAACCTAACCCAATGTGAGATGCATCCACATACACAGCGTACTCTATTCCTTCGATCGGCAAGGCCAACACAGGGGCACTGCACAAACGCCTCTTTAAGTCCTGGAAGGCTTCTTCGCACTTATCGCTCCAAACAAAAGCGGTATTCTTCTGGGTAAGCTTAGTTAAAGGTGCCGACAGCACTGAAAATCCTTGAACAAATCTCCTGTAGTACCCAGCCAACCATAAGAAACTCCTTATCTCCTTAGGTGTTGAAGGCGTCTTCCAATCTAACACAACAGAAATCATAGCGGGGTCTACAGTAATTCCATCCTTGTTCACCACATGGCCCAGGAAGGACACCTGAGAAAGCCAGAACTCGCACTTACTCAACTTCGCATACAACTTGTGCTCTCTAAGAGTAGACAGTACTCAGCGCAAATGCGCAGCATGCTCCTCAGCACTTCTAGAATAAACCAGCACATCATCGATGAATACTACGACAAAATGATCCAGAAAATCCTTGAACACGCGGTTCATCAAGTCCATAAACGCAGAGGGTGCATTTGTCAATCCAAATGACATAACTAGGAACTCAAAATGGCCATAACGAGAACGAAAGGCAGTCCGGGGAACGTCCGACTCACGGATCCTAAACTGATGGTAGCCTGATCGAAGATCAATCTTTGAGAACACTATGCTACCACGCAACTGATCAAACATGTCATCTATCCTCGGCAACGGATACCTGTTCTTGATAGTCACTTTGTTTAACTCTCTATAATCTATGTACAATCTCATGGAACCGTCCTTCTTTTTCACGAACAACACTGGAGCACCCCAGGGCGAAGAAATTGGCCTAATGAAACCACACTGCAACAACTCATCTAACTAAGTTCGCAACTCTTCTAACTCGCGCGGGGCCATACGGTACGGTGCCTTAGCAATAGGATGATTACCCGTGTAACACCCCAAAATCCATATAATTGCTTTACATGAAGACCCTAAGAGCATTAGAGGAGTCTCATAGGGTTTTGGGGATGTTTGGGGCGCTTAGGAAGCTTTTTAGAGAAGCTGATTTTTGACATGGCTTGCGACACGGCCATGTGCAAGGCCGTGTCCGTGAATTTTAAGCGTCAAACTTTGGCGGAGTGATGGTGCAAATCTTAGCACACCGCTATAGGCGGTAGTAAGACTGCGGCACGAAACGGCAGTGTACCGATCGTTCAAGTAATATTAAACGAGGAGTAATCCCCGAGTATCGAATCTCGAGGGAACACAGTAAGGTGGAGCTATCTATCGAGGAAGGACTTGAGATCGAAGTCCTTTAAGGCGGATGGATTGCAGAAACGGGGGGGGGGGGGGGGGGGGGGGGGGTTGATTTGGTTTGTGGAAAATAAAGTGAAAAATCTATCACTACTCCTATGCGATGCCGCTATGCAAAGCTTCGCTTGGCGGAATGGAATCTACGTAGGCCTTGAGCGCGCTACTACGTAAGGGCGGATGGACGAGTAGGCAAATGGAATGAGGGTCGTAAGCACCTCTTCAACACGCACGCCACTAGCAATTGCTAGTGCGGCAACGAACGTGACGGCGGGATGGATGATGGAATGGGGCGCACCTCAAGCAACATAAACATAAAATGACATCACATAGACATGAAATCAAGAAATATAAACAAGTTTATGCACTCTACTTCATCATAATAGTGAGATCCACACATATACACAACAATAAGAGAAGTACAAGGCAAGAAATTGACTGAATCCGAAGTCTTGTTGAAGAATCACGGTTGAAATCGCTGGGTTGTCAACCCGCGTCCAAGCTCGGTCAGCAACTGCGTCCGGGGTAGAGAGAACTGTCACTACTCTCCAATGGACCCGTCTTCTTCGTCTCACGGTTCGGAGGAGGTTGCAAGCTTCCTCTTGCTTGAAGGTGATGGCATATAGATCTCTCTTGATGCCCTAGGATGAAGGAGGAGGCCAAAGGGACGAAACCCCGGTGGAAAAGGCGGAATCGCGCTGTTGTACGACGCGTACGGTTCTCTCCGAGTTTAGGTCAAAACTGCAGCTTTTATAGAAAATCGTCAGAAAATTGGTCGCGCGCGGTAGAACGCACGACCGTGCGTCGACCGTGCGATACTTAAGCTCAGCAGGCGTGCAGGGGAAGAAGACCTTCCGCCCGTGCAATTTGTTCACACACGACCAACGCCGCTCGTGCGCTAAGACGCACGGGTAAACTTCGATGCTTTGAAATCAGCAAGACACATGTCGACCGTGCGTTTTGTTCACGCACGGGTGAATCCGCTCGTGCGTCAAAACGCATGAGTAAACTCCGATGCTCCGTTTTCCTGCCCAGACACAAACGCACGACCGCACAGACCATGCATCAAGGAAAACGCACGACCGTGCGATATGCACAGAAATTACATTGGGGAAAATGGGGCGATCAGGTCCCCTGCATACATGACACACAAGCTGGGAATCCACGTCCAGCAGCACAGGGATACAGAAAATGCCATGGGGAGCACGAAGTGCTTTCCCCCAATAACAAAGTGCGCAATTGCACATAAAAACAGGTACAACTATATACTTCTAACAAAAGCATAACTAAAGGAAATATGAACGAAACTGAAGCACAAAAGCAGAAAAAACTAGCCTAAATGAGTCCGAAAATATGTATATAATAGGGACTCATCACACCCCCAGACTTACCTGTTTGCGCGTCCCGAGCAAACAAATCCGGCGGAGTATGAAAAAGGTAGCTAGAGTAGAAAATTGCAGAGACAGAGCAAGATGCGAAGTATCATACGCATGCAAATAGAAATTCAATAAAAGGAGATTCTAACTATGCTAACTAATTTACAAAAGTATAAATGCGTGAATAGAGATTTATTTGTACTCAAATGGTGAATCATGAAGAATTTGTGCGGTCGTGCCCGGTGTGAAAGTGAACAAGCCACTCAGGAGGGTGTTGCTAAAGACCGGAATTCGGGAATAACTCCGCTGAAATCCATCAACGTCGAGAACCATAAGCTTGACCGGTTACACTCTCTCCACGGCGCTAGCAAACTCAAAAGTTAAATCAATAGGACTTTCGGGTTATAATGGGGCTTCGGTTACGGTATGATATTCAACGATAAACGAGACGGCTATGCAACCCAATTGAGTCTAAGGATAACGCTGAACCCAAAACAAGACCAGAAGCGATGCTAGTGTGACACACCCCCAGACTTAGCTTGAAAATTGGGTGTGCACACAGCCTACTCCAGCAAATACCAACTGAATTTTCTATTACGCTCAATGGGGTTTCTTTTCATTCCAAATCTTTTCAGATTTTTCTTTTAACTTCATTTTTTTTCTTTTTCTTTTTCTTTTATCCCCGGTTCGTTTACAAAAAGGAGTTCAGCAAATAAAATAGATCTTTCTTTCACATCGCAAAGGTTCCAAGCATCACATCCAAATATGAAATTTAAGTTCAGTTAACACATTTTTGGTTGCGAAAATAGGATAAGCTTCAGGCTTTGGTGATTGAAAGAGGAGCTGAAACAAAGGAGGGGTAGGCAGAAACTTGGCTTGCAAAGGTAAGCGCATAGGTCATGGAAAACAAGGCTCAAACTAGCCAAAACACAGGCCTACATCATATTTAACAAGATGAGTTGCTCTCACCCATGCTTCGAGAGTCGCTTGGGGCAAGTTCTTAGCCCACGAGAAAGGTAAACCTTCCTTCCGACTCGAGCAACACACAACTAGCGCTCGCTTACACACAACACCGTGCTACCGTAAATTTCAGTCACATTCACCAAATGAGTAAAGTGAATCAAAGATTACGCAAGAATACTAATTGTAAATTAAAAGCATAGAGATAATCTAATTTTACTCAAATTTCTATGGAAGCATGCGGATGCGACTAGAGCACTACAAGAGTCAACATTATACTCTGAATTGCAATTCCTAAGCTAACATCCTATTTCACATTCCAACCAAAATAAGTATGAACGGAAATACAGATACAAGTTAGTTCGCTCTCAAGTGGGTGCTTTTTGTGCAGACAAAATGAACAAAAATATTAGAAATAAGACTTCTGGCATGCTAAATAAATGTGCACGTGAGTGGGTATACAACAATATCTCCCCCAGACTTAAACTATGCATTAAGATATTCTAAAACAAAGTTAGGGGAAGAGGGTACCCAATGCTCAGCAAGTAAGCATTCCGGAAGCCTGTAGTGAAGCTCTACGAAGAAAAACAACCACCGCCTTCACAAATAGAAAATACCTGCAAAGGGTGGTCTCCGCACAAGGAAACTAAAGTAACACCTAACCAACTCATTAGAGTGGGCGATAAAATAAAGGACAAGAAAAAGTAAGATAACTACTGGGGTTATTGTCATCCCAGCACGACTTATTTAAAAACATAACAGGTCTAGCTAATGGGCGTATGAAAGAGAAAATGAACAGGTAACTGTTCTAATATGCGTGTCGGTAGCGGGTACCGATATGGAGACAGAACAGTTACCCCTCTACCTAAATAATAATACCTGCTTAACACAGGTAGAGGAAATAGGAAGTAAGAAGAGGAGGAAGGCTGGTCCTCACTCGTCTCACCACAAAATAAATCCTTTCCTAGCAAGGTGTCATCAACAGAGAGGCAGCGGAAGGGGAATACAATACATGACACGTGCCCTGTGGAGGAGGGATTAACCTCCTCACACAACGAAACATGCACACGATTGGCTTGGGCAGATTGCACCAAGTCCTCCAGCATGCTCTGTGCTGACTGACCCTGCATAGGATCAGGAAAAGAAGAAGGGGGATCAAGAAACAAACAAGAAGAATGACTTAAATAAAAATCAAGCGGGGGAGTGATCCCGGTCTCACTCCCATCAGGTTGGGGAAGTAAAATAATGTCGGCATTGTCGACAATGCCGCAAGGTTCGGTGGGATCAATGGTGGACTTCTCCAGGATTTGCACTTCCTCCACCGGTGTTGAGGGAAAATCCTCTTCACCTAGAAGGTTGTGCTCCTCCATTGGAATAGACACAACACAAAGATCGCTCGCCTCCTCTTGCGACGCATCTTCAACAATGTTATCAGAAATAAATGTAATAGAATGCACAATAGGGGGAGGGATAGGGCTTGAAAAAGAATCAAGCACCGATTCCTCACAAAAAATCGAATCTATGCATGGTGATATATGTACAGGGGAGATGGGTTCAATCGTGTCAGATCCTGGATTAGCCACACATCTGGTGACTGTGTGTTGGAACCTTAGGTTCTGATTTGAGTTAGGATCCTTAGTTAATCATTATCAACTCTCCTAAAGCAAACATAAATTAAATATAATGCGATCGAATCGGAGAAGAATAGATAAAAATATAACAAGCCCTCTGCGTTCGACGAACGGCTACCGGCGTTCGACGAACAGCGTTCAGCGCTCGACGCCTTCTCTCAGGCTCAGCGCTCGACGCTTTCTCTATCTCATAGCGCTCGACGAACTCATCCAGACTTAATAGGTCAACGAGATAAATCAGGGTCGACGAAATATTTTATTTGCGGAGAATGGTTTAGCACATCAAAACGGCGAGCTCAGACCGACGAAAGAAAACCTGAGTTCGACGAAAACTTTATGTGGCTCTGTCAGTTCGACAAATAAAATATAATTTTTGCTGACAACTCTTTTATATTATGCAAATATCTTTATTATATTCTGCTAATCTAGCCGTTGCAGCATTAAAAGCATATTACCGTTTATGTATTGTCAAATCGGCAACTCCTCTTTCCAAGGAACAAAATTAAAGAGATTTTATCTCTTTCCATTTTCCCGAGCAAGGTTTCAAAAGCTTTCTCCAGACTATATATTCACGAGAAGAGCAGAAAGAAAAAAAAAAGTAGAGTGAGACATATAGGAGAGAAAGAGAAACAAATACAATGAAGCAAATCTATCTTTCTTTTGCTAATATCTTCTTACAGATCACATACATCCTACGACACCAATCACAACCATTTGCTCAGGATCATCTCTGCCTAGGAAGAAAGAAGTGTTTGTACAATCAAGAGAAGAGAACTCCAGAACTGTCATCAACTTACATCAGACAGGGGGAGCTCTTCAACATCCTCATCAAGATCCATTCAACTTCAAACCAGGATCTTCAAGAGTCTTCCTATACGGAGAAGAACAATTTAATTTCTGCTTTTATCTTTCCTTACTTTACCCCTTCCTGTACAGGGTTATAACTCCCTTCAAAAGTTAACTCTCGGTGACAGGGCACCTTAGCAAAAACCTGCAGTTTGGTTAGAGCACCTTATCACCAGCTCACCTGGTGTGAGGGAACCTTATCAACAACCTCATAGTTGATTCCTACCAAGGGTGGTAGAAGAGTAGACGTACCCAGATTTATTGGGGAACTACTATAGCTCCTTGTGTCTTCTGTGCTTGATTATTTCTTTGTGTTTGTGCTGTGTGTGCTATTTATTAATTCTGTAGTTTTCAATAACTCACACTAAATACACATATAACTAAACAGTAGTTTAATTTCCGCTATAAAACGTATTAAAAAACTTTTAATACTCTATTCACCCCCCCCCCCCCCCCCCTTAGAGTAATTTAAGATCTGACCTCCACTTTCAATTGGTATCAGAGGTAGGTTGATTTGTCACACAGGTTAACACCTGAAATCAGAAAGATCACCTAGTTCTTATTTTCTTTGTTTTTCAAAAATGACACAAGACCCTTCACTTTCAGATCCACCTATATTTAATCTGGATAATTTTTCTTTATGGCAAGTTAGGATTAAGATATATATGAATGACATAGATGAAGAAATTTACAAATCTATTATGTCAGGGCCTGTTTATGTTGCCGCTGATATATCCTCCTCAAAGAAAACTACCGAAATAAAATGTGGCAACAATGAGACTGATGTCACTGCCCGTGTTTACAAAATGAAGCCAGATAAATTCAAAGCTGGTGCTGATAATGGGCGGACTGATAAACAAAAAGAACCTTCCCCATCTACAGAACCTTCTCCATCCTCAGATGCAGATGCCAAAGCCATGCAGATCTTGGCTCAGTCAGTGTCAAAAGACATTCTTCAAAAGCTTGAAGACTGCACCTCTGCAAGAGGAATCTGGACCTCCCTCTCTAGGATGGTAAATAAACCTTCTTCCATCTCTTCAACTAACTATATTTTTGATGCAGAACCATCAACAAATCTAAGTGAAGAAGAACAGGAAGAAGAACTTAGGGCTAGAGCATTCTGCATGATGGCCATATATGGAGGCTCATCTCAAATTCCAGATGCAGAAATCGAATCGGAAAAACTTGAGGTAACAGAGGTAACTCCAACTTATAATTCTACCTCTACTCAAGATAAAACTAATCATAAATTAACATTTACAGAATTAATAAAATATGAAAATAAACCTTTAAAAGAGTTAACAAATATAAATTTTCTAACTCCTGAGAATAATAAACTTCAAGAAAATTTGAAATCTTTAGAAGAACAGATTATTTCTCTTAAAAACAAATTTTATATGGCAAGCACAACTAATGGGAGAAATCTCAAAATGCAGGCCAAAAAGTTTGAACAACCTTCTAAAGAGAAATTAATTAATCATGATCAACAAAAATCTTCAAACTTATATTTTAATGAAATAAAAAGGCTAATATATTTTAAGAAACTTTCTAATTAATTATTAATAAGTTTCTCACCATTAACTCCATCCTAACTCAAACAGCAAATCTAAAATTTACATGGATTGTTTCCATTATAAAAACAATATTAAGACAACTTTGTATTCTTACAGACTTCTCCAAGTCAGTTTGAACATTCTACTGTAGCTGCATTGATCAGTAATGATCATAGCACTGAGTGTGAGTTTCTTCTGATAAAAGGGATTCTATGAGAACGAAGATGTCTGACAATGTTCTTATAATCTAAAACATTCCTTAAAAGTCATTAACAGCTGTAGCAACTCATATATTAAAATCCTTCTAGAATAATAAAATTAACCAAGTGAGAGAGAAAATGAGAAGCTCAAAACCCCAAAGTAAAGGTTGTTGTAATTGAAAATTTTAATTCAGATCTTAAGAAATTAAAATCTAGGAAAGCAGAGTTGCTCAAATAATTTTAAAAGGAGAATATAAAAGTTAAGATTGTTGGCATCCTAAACCAAATAGGGGGAGATAATTACCAAGCCACCAATTTTAATTTGATTTAAGATCCCAACTCAAATAGGGGGAGATTGTTGGAACCTTAGGTTCTGATTTGAGTTAGGATCCTTAGTTAATCATTATCAACTCTCCTAAAGCAAACATAAATTAAATATAATGCGATCGAATCGGAGAAGAATAGATAAAAATATAACAAGCCCTCTGCGTTCGACGAACGGCTACCGGCGTTCGACGAACAGTGTTCAGCGCTCGACGCCTTCTCTCAGGCTCAGCGCTCGACGCTTTCTCTATCTCATAGCGCTCGATGAACTCATCCAGACTTAATAGTCGATGAGATAAATCAGGGTCGACGAAATATTTTATTTGCGGAGAATGGCTTAGCACATCAAAACGGCGAGCTCAGACCGATGAAAGCAAACCTGAGTTCGACGAAAACTTTATGTGGCTCTGTCAGTTCGACAAATAAAATATAATTTTTGCTGACAGCTCTTTTATATTATGCAAATATCTTTATTATATTCTGCTAATCTAGCCGTTGCAGCATTAAAAGCATATTACCGTTTATGTATTGTCAAATCGGCAACTCCTCTTTCCAAGGATCAAAATTAAAGAGATTTTATCTCTTTCCATTTTCCCGAGCAAGGTTTCAAAAGCTTTCTCCAGACTATATATTCATGAGAAGAGCAGAAAGAAAAAAAAAGTAGAGTGAGACATATAGGAGAGACAGAGAAGCAAATACAGTGAAGCAAATCTATCTTTCTTTTGCTAATATCTTCTTGCAGATCACATACATCCTAAGACATCAATCACAACCATTTGCTCAGGATCATCTCTGCCTAGGAAGAAAGAAGTGTTTGTACAATCAAGAGAAGAGAACTCCAGAACTGTCATCAACTTACATCAGACAGGGGGAGCTCTTCAACATCCTCATCAAGATCCATTCAACTTCAAACCAGGATCTTCAAGAGTCTTCCTATACAGAGAAGAACAATTTAATTTCTGCTTTTATCTTTCCTTACTTTACCCCTTCCTATACAGGGTTATAACTCCCTTCAAAAGTTAACTCTCGGTGACAGGGCACCTTAGCAAAAACCTGCAGTTTGGTTAGAGCACCTTATCAACAGCTCACCTGGTGTGAGGGCACCTTATCAACAACCTCATAGTGGATTCCTACCAAGGGTGGTAGAAGAGTAGACATACCCAGATTTATTGGGGAACTACTATAGCTCCTTGTGTCTTCTGTGCTTGATTATTTCTTTGTGTTTGTGCTGTGTGTGCTATTTATTAATTCTGTAGTTTTCAATAACTCACACTAAATACACATATAACTAAACAGTAGTTTAATTTCCGCTATAAAACATTGATGAGTCCCAATTATATACACATTTATGGACTCATCTGGGCCGATTTTCTAGTCTTTGCACTTCACTTTAGACATGTTTTCATTCCTATTTAATACTCCATGCTAAGTGCACTTTTAGGCCCGTTTTGGTGTTATTTCTTGTTCATCTTCGTTACTAGTTTTCATGCAGTGTTAAGTGCCACCTTCAGTGGCTAGACTGGTGATGTATGCTGGAACAGGAGTTGTGCAGGTATTCCCGGTACAATTCTATACAGGAACACTGCGCACGATCACTGGCTCTATCGCGCACGACCACAGGTCGTGCGCCACTGATCGTGCGCACTTAACACCCATTTTATGAGTTTTGTCTTGCTTATCGCACGACCACTTACGATAGTGTGCACGACCACTGGTCGTGCGAACATGTATTTTATAAATTTCTTTCATTTCAGGCTCCGCCCAGGCAGCGCGCACGATCGCAGAACTCCAATGCGCACGACCACTGGTCGTGCGCCAATGACCGTGCGCAGTATTCATTCCAGCGCCTATATATATGCCTGTTCCGCTTTTAGGGCGGGATCGAGCCGCTGAGAGCGCGAGTGGCAGTCCGTACGCCGACGATTTCCATTCCTGGACACCTCCACTTCATCTCCTAAGCAAGTGGAAGTCCTCTCCAACCATTCCAAGTATTTCTCCATTGTCCGGGAGCATTCTCCACCATCCGCAAGCCCTCAAGCAGCTGTTTTCCACTCCAGTCCGGTGAGAAGAAGAGGAATCCTAAGGTAGAAGACGACGGAACCACGTAGAGAGAACGTGTCAGTTTCTCTACACCGGAAGCACAGTCCGCCCGAGTCCGGAGGTAGCTTGACAAACTACCATTCCGGCTGTGAACGGCCGCTAGTCTTCATCCATTGGTTATCTCTTTCCTCTCTCCTTCGTTGTAATCTTTGAATCTTTTAAACTTGAATATCATGATGTTTGGTTTAAATGGAATGAATGTTTCTTCTCTTTTCATCATTACTTGCTTGTGAATCGCTTCGCCTCCACTCATCCACTCACTCATTCACGCACTCAAGGTATTCGATCCGCGTTAGCAAGAGCTAACGGCGTTTGTGAAGAGGTGTTTGCGACCCTCGCCTTCCCGCACTAGAGCACGCTCCATCCGCCTCACGAAGCACGGCATCGCGGTCGTTGCATCCATCTCGCCTTGCGAAGCGGTGCTTTCGACCTGCATTTCCTTCATTGTTGTTAAGAGTAGGAAAACCCAACCAAAACCCCCCTTTTTGTGTGTTTGTTTACGCTTGTGTAACAATAGTCACACAACGCGATTCGTTCACCCAACCTGCATTCCTCAAGAGACCGACACTCGGGGATCCTATTCCCAAACTTTATTACTTGCGCGACCGGTGCACTTGCCGAAATATCGCATCAAGTTTTTGGCGCCGTTGCCGGGGAATGTTCAGGCGTGTAACGTCTTGAGTTGTGAGCTTCTGTTACAAGAGCAGTTGTTTTTGATTTCCTTTGTTTTGTTCTCTTTTTGTTGTGACTGTGCATGCAGAGACATGCCGCGGGGGAACTTGTACCCTTTGATCCAGAGATCGAACGGACCGCTCGCACACGAAGGCGCGCAGCAGCCGTACAGGCGGCAATGGGTGACAACATAGACCCAAACAATGCTGACCCAAGAGTGCCCGATGTGGGGGAGCACCCACCTGGAGATGAGCAAGAGGTAGTGAGGCCTCGACCCAGAACGATGAGAGATTATACCACTCCGACAGCTGGGAATGTGTATCCGGGATTTGGTCCCAACATTATGAACAACCAGTTCGAGATCAAACCTGCAATCTTGAACATCATCCGGAACAATGCTCAGTTCTCCGGGATGACCAGTGAAGACCCGCACCTGCACCTGGCAGAGTTTTCCGATATCTGCGGAACTTTCTGCTACACTGGAATACCTGACGATACAGTCAAGCTGCGACTGTTCCCATTCTCATTTCGCGACAAGGCCAAGGTGTGGCTCCATTCTATTCCTCCTGGGACCGCCGCGACTTGGGATGCTCTTGCATCCAAGTTCCTGGCCAAATTCCACCCCGTTGATAAAATTGTGAGCCTGCGGCGGGAGATCGCCACCTTTCGCCAAGCTGACCAAGAGACCCTTGCCGAGGCGTGGGAGCGCCTTAATGATCTTCTCCGCCGCTGCCCGAACCACGAGCTCCAACCATGGAATGTGGTAGAGACATTTTACTTTGCGATCGAGCCCAACTACAGGGCAATGATCGATGCTGTTGCGGGTGGTACTCTAATGAACCACACTCCAGAGGAGGCCCTTCGGATTCTGTGTGACACCGCCTCCCACAGTACATTCTGGACTGCCGGGAGAAATGCACCAAGGAACGCCCGCGGTCTCTTTGTGGTCGACTCACTTCCTCCTACACCCGCACCTGCTGCTGTCTTTACGTGCGAAGGATGTGGAGGCGGCGGCCACCACGTGTACGAATGTTCAGGGAACAACGTATCAGGTGACTTCGCGCACTTATCCTTGAATGAATCCGTTAATTTTGTAGGAAATCAGTCTAAGGGCGTGCCATTTAATAATGCTTATCATCCGGGAGTGAGAAGTCACTCGAACTTCTCATGGAACCCAAACACGCATGGCCAACGATGGGCACCGGGGCAGCATCAAAATGATTCTTACGCCTCCGGGAGCCAACCGTGGCCACCACACCCGGATTATAACCAAGGCCCCCCAACCCAAAAAAAGAGTAATCTGGAGGAGATGATGGAAAAATTTATGCAAGCGGCTACCTCAAATATGGTGAACCAAACCGCATCCATGCAGAACTTGGAAACGCAGCTGGGCCAATTGGCCCAAGTGCTAACCAAGCGGTCGCATGGGACCCTTCCTAGCAACACTGAAAAGAACCCAATAGATCAAGGGAAGAGTCTCGGCGATGTGGTAGAGGCTGATCCAAGTGAGTTAGTGATTTCTTGTTCCATCAATAATCTTGAAACGAAAGCTTTGTGCGATTCCGGCTCCTCCCGCAACGTCATTGCGTTGCAAGACGTTGCTAAATTGCAACTTGAGATGAACACGGAGGATCGGAAATCCCTTATGCTTGCTAATGGGACCGTTATACAATCTGAGGGGGAAGTGAAAAATGTAGAAGTGATAGTTGAGGGGACGATTTTGGTTGCTGATTTTCAGGTGTTGGGACCCCAGGAAAATCACTCTATCCCTATCTTGGGCGTGCCGTTCTTGAAAGAGAGCGGTGCCACCCTTGATTTCGCTACGGGGTGTGTCTTCCTACCCAATAAGGTGCCGCAGCCCACTTGCCCCAAAGCTATAACTGAAACATCCACTCCTCCCCCTCTCTTTATTTTTGATGAATCTCTGAGTTGTGCAGGAAATGAAGAAGATAAAGAACCAATTGAAGGAGAAAAGGAGGAGCACCAGTCCAGTGAGGAAGAAGTAGATCTTCGGAGAGAATTTGATTCCGAGATAGAGGAAGATTGCATTTCGAAAAATATTGACTTGAATTTAGTTCAGGACACTGTCCCATTATCTTCTTGTTTTGATTCTTGTAATAAACAATTTAAGCGCTCCATCTCTTGGGCTGATCCGGTAGTCACCGCGACGCCGGAAGTGACGCCACCCACCACCAAGGTGGAAAAATCTGAAAACTTTCAACGTTGGCAGTCCCCGACTGTCACTAAACTTAAACAGGAGAAACTTCTGCACGACGCTCGCGCTGCCGCTCTCCGTGGCAAGAGGGTGGAGGTTAGGGGAACACTGGGTGACACCAGTGTTGTCCCTAAAGCCTTCACCTCCCGCCTACGAGCTATGGGAGACGCGCACCATAAGAGCGCCTATAGCTGATTTGTGTTGTCTGAATTTGTGAAACTCTCTTTTATGCATTCTTATTTTAATTTCTGCACTCTTTAAACAATCATAATACAGGTATTTGGTCCAGCTTAAGGACATAAAACAAAAGCGCTGCTGGGAGACAACCCAGATTTCCTGATTTTATTTTTATCTAACATGTTTAGTTCAGTTTTTATATTTGTTTTTGCTGTTTTTAGTTTTGTGCTTGCAGGTGTGTTGTGTTCTTTGGTGCGGATGCTGCGGATTGTGCGCGAAATTAACGCCAATCTTCCGGTATGCTCAATTCTGAGCATTGGGCAACACTTCTCCCTCCTAGCTTTCAGTTTTGTGATGTAATGTGTAGATTAAGTCTGGGGGAGAGCATGTGTTATCCACTATGCGTACGAGTTGCACCGCATGCTAGAAGTTTGCTCATATTTTTCATTACCATCATCATTATTCCACGCTTCATGCACCACTTCACCCACATGAGCGCGCGCTTTCCTATTTGTGTTGTTTCCAAATAAACTATTTTGGTTAGGAATGTGAATTGGGGTGTTAGCTTAGGAATTACTATTTGGAGTGCGATGTTGACTCGAGCAGTGTTCTAGTCGCACCCGCATGCTGCAGTAGAATTTGAGTAAAACTAGATTATTTCTATGCGTTTAATTTATGATTAGTATTTTTTGCGTAGTTTTAGATTTGTTATACTCAAATGGTGAATGTGAACGAAATTGGTGATAACCCGGTGTTGTGTGTTCACGAGCACTAGTTGTGTGTTGCTCGAGTCGGGAGGAAGGGTTACCTTTCTCGTGGGCTAAGAACTTGCCCCAAGCGACTCTCGAAGCATGGGCGAGAGCGACTCGTCGAGTTAAACGTGATGTAGGCCACCTTTTGGCTAGTTTGAGCCTTGTCGTTCCATGTCCTTTTCGCTCACCCTTGCAAGCCAAAATTGTGCCTACCACTCTTTTGTTCAGCTCCTCTTCATCCACCAAATCCCGAAGCTTATCCTACGCCCGCAACCAAATTGCTATTTAACTGCGCTCATAATTCTCAATTTGTTGTGATGTTTGGAACTTGTGCATTGTGAAGAAAAAAAACATGTTTTATTTTGCTGAATTTGAACCAACCGGAGGATAAGTAAAAGAAGAAAAGTATGTTGTTAAAAGGAAAAAATCTGAAAAAGAAATATGTCGTAAAGAAATCCTTCCGAGCTAAATAGAAAATCTGTTGGTAATTGTGAAGTAGGCCGTGTGCACACCTAGTTTTCATGATAAGTCTGGGGGTGTGTCACACGAGCATTGTTTTTGGTTTTGTGTGGTGCAGCGTTCCGTTAGCTCACTTGGGTTGCGTAGCCATCGTGTTTAAATTTGAATATCATACCGCAACCTAAGCCCCAATATAATCCTAAAAGCCCTATTGATTTGACTTGTGAGTTTGCTAACGCCGTGGAGAGAGTGTGACCGGGCGAGCGTATGGTTCACGACGTTGATGGATTTCAGCGGAGTTATTCCTAAACCCCGACCTTGTGCAACACCCGCCTTAGTGTCTTGTTACTTTCACACCGGGCATGATCGTTCGAATTCATCATAATTCACCAACTGAGTATAACTAAATCTCTACTTACGCTCTAATACTTTCGTAAATTAGTTAGCATAGTTAGAATCTATTTTTACTAAATTTCTATTTGCATGGTTTTGTTACTTCGCATTGTACTCCTTTGTGTAATTTTCTTTGTTAACTACCATTTTCACACTCCGCCGAATTCATTTGCTTGGGACGCGCAAATAGGTAAGTCTGGGGGTGTGATGAGTCCCAATTATATACACATTTATGGACTCATCTGGGCCGATTTTCTAGTCTTTGCACTTCACATTAGACATGTTTTCATTCCTATTTAATACTCCATGCTAAGTGCACTTTTAGGCCCGTTTTGGTGTTATTTCTTGTTCATCTTCGTTACTAGTTTTCATGCAGTGTTAAGTGCCACCTTCAGTGGCTAGACTGGTGATGTATGCTGGAACAGGAGTCGTGCAGGTGTTCCCGGTACAATTCTATACAGGAACACTGCGCATGATCACTGGCTCTATCGTGCACGACCACTGGTCGTGCGCCACTGATCGTGCGCACTTAACGCCCATTTTATGAGTTCTGTCTTGCTTATCGCACGACCACTTACGATAGTGTGCACGACCACTGGTCGTGCGCAACTGGTCGTGCGAACATGTATTTTATAAATTTCTTTCATTTCAGGCTCCGCCCAGGCAGCGCGCACGATCGCAGAACTCCAGTGTGCACGACCACTGGTCGTGCGCCAATGACCGTGCGCAGTTTTCATTCCAGCCTATATATATATGCCTGTTCCGCTTTTAGGGCAGGATCGAGCCGCCGAGAGCGCGAGTGGCAGTCCGTACGCCGGCGATTTCCATTCCTGGACACCTCCACTTCATCTCCTACGCAAGGGGAAGTCCTCTCCAACCATTCCAAGTATTTCTCCATTGTACGGGAGCATTCTCCACCATCCACAAGCCCTCAAGCAGCTGTTTTCCACTCCAGTCCGATGAGAAGAAGAGGAATCCTGAGGTAGAAGACGACGGAACCACGTAGAGAGATCGTGACAGTTTCTCTACACCGGAAGCACAGTCCGCCCGAGTCCGGAGGTAGCTTGACAAACTACCATTCCGGCCGTGAACGGCCGCTAGTCTTCATCCATTGGTTATCTCTTTCCTCTCTCCTTCGTTGTAATCTTTGAATCTTTTAAACTTGAATATCATGATGTTTGGTTTAAATGGAATGAATGTTTCTTCTCTTTTCATCATTACTTGCTTATGAATCGCTTCGCCTCCACTCATCCACTCACTCATTCACGCACTCAAGGTGTTCGATCCGCGTTAGCAAGAGCTAACGGCGTTTGTGAAGAGGTGTTTGCGACCCTCGCCTTCCCGCACTAGAGCACGCTCCATCCGCCTCACGAAGCACGACATCGCAGCCGTTGCATCCATCTCGCCTTGCGAAGCGGTGCTTTCGACCCGCATTTCCTTCATTGTTGTTAAGAGTAGGAAAACCCAACCAAAACCTGTAACACCCCAAAGATCGTGGTTCAGCGAGGTAGGCGGAGTGGTAGTGCTGCGCTCGGGATAGGCTAAAAATTCCACATCAGGTCAATGCGCACGACCATTGTCCTCTTCGCGCACGACCAGTGATCGTGCGCCAATGATCGTGCGTAACCCGCAAGGAATCGGAGTTCTGTCTCGGCTTATCGCACGACCATTCTCCTCTTCACGCACGACCAGTGATCGTGCGCCTGTGATCGTGCGCGTTGTTTATCTGCTCCGCGATTTTGAGCGGAGGAGACGATCCGGCCGTCCAAATCCTTTGGAATTCGATCCAATGGCTAGGATTAGTTGCTGGAGGGTCTTAGGGCTTGTGAGAGGAGTTAAACCCTCATTCTTTTGAGGCTTTTCTCTCTCCAAACCTAGAGGAAGAAGAAGGAGGCAAGGAAGAAGAAGGGAGATTCCGCCATTGACGGAGCTCCGGAGCTCCGTTTCGCGAGCCGTTTCCAGATCTGGAGAGTGCAGCACGGTGCGGTCATTTCCCTCCGTCTAGAATCTCGGATCCATGGCGAAAAAGAACGCTCCTAGGGTAACGATTCCTTCTCCCGTTGTTTGGACTTGTCTTTTGTCCTCTCCTTCATTTCTCTATGCTTGCATGAGGGATCCCTTTCACCAAATGGGTGAAGTGTAGGATTCCCTCAAGTTCTTCGGAACTCCGGGTCGATTGTGTCCGTCCCCGGCATATTGCATGTAGAAAATCCGGTAGTCGTGCGGATTTAGGCATTTTGTGTGAAGCCTATTCGTGGCCGTGAGCCCGAATCGGTGATGCTTGGATTGCGACGTTGCATTTAGGTTAAGCCTAGAATGCGTACCGGAGAATGACTCCGTGAAATCGTCTATAGTAGTGCGGGATTTAAGTGTAGGCGTCTTGTGAAGATCCTAACGAAAGCCCCATGCTTTGAGATTGGATGAAGGCAAACCTTCACCGCGAAATTGATGCGGAGCGTATTATACCTCCCTTATTTGAGTATTTGTGAAGCCTAGATCCTTGTGAAGGGATTAGGTGCGTAGCTTATAATTGTGTAGCACTTGAAAGTGCTAAACCCTTACGGGCCGAGGCGAAGCCGTACCCGCGTCGTGCGATAGATCGCGACGATTAGAGCACGGGCAAAGCTAAACCGAACCCGTTTCCATGCAGATCGGCAAGAGGTCCCTACCTCATGTAAGCCGTGCGATCATGGGAGAGGTCGTGGAAGGTGTTTTACCTAGACCGACCAAAAGCTCTTTTTCCCACCTAAGGCGATGGCCCTTACGGTGGAGTGTTTGTGGAATTGATGTTGTTAGCCTCATGCGGTTGTTTAGGCGGTTGTGGGGAACCTTCGGGTGAACCCAACTAACATCATGTGCATACCTAGGTTCCCTCCTTTTTGATGCTCAACCTAGAAGATTGAATGTGCTTGAAACCTCACCTTGTGTAGTTGCACTTTCTTTATTTTAGTACTTGTGCTAGTATGGCTTGCTTGCAGGGTAGAATCTCCGCCACCCCGGGAAAGGGGTGGGGTCGTTATAATTTGGTCAGCTGTGCTGACCGTTACTTTGTTTGCCACCGCTTGGTGGAATGTTCTTATGCAGGTGCAGGTGAGCCTAGCGGGAAATAGCGGGCGGTGGCCCCTTTTGTTGAGTTGGCCCTTGAAGTCCAGCCTCCCTTTTTAGCTTTCTCATGTATTGCCGGCCTGCGTGCCGATGTATGTTTTGGAGTTTTAGTACATTTGTTAAATGTAAGGCCTTAAGGCCATAACTCTATTTCATGGTTTCATTCCTACGATAGTGGACAATTCTAATTGAAATGTTAAATCTTTATGCTTCCGCTAGTGTTTAGTATACTCTGTTGTAGTTTCTTTCTGTTTATCACCTTTTAACTCCTAGCTTGTGTGGTTAGTATGGCGTGGGGTCCCGGCCGGACCTACTGTTATATTATTCGTACTAGCAGGGTGTTACAATTTGGTATCAGACTTAAGGCGTCGATCCGTAGTTTAGCGAATTCGGGACGAATTCCTTTTAAGGGGTGGTGTGCACGGGATGTGCATTCACCTAAAATGACAAAAACTAATAAGAATGTCCACTTAGAAATGGGAAAACATACTTGTTTGCAGAACCTGAGCGTTCCATGATTATTGTTTGCTATGTTTTCAGTCACTAAATTGTGTCTTACACGATTATAGGCGACTAGAAGTGGTGCGGGGCCGTCTCAACCCCGTAACACTGCTGAAAGTAGTGGGTCAGCTGAAGTGCCAGCGACCATTCCTCCTGCTGAGATGATCAGGTTAATCGCAGAAGCTGTCTTCGCGATGATCAATGCTCAACCGCAAAGGCTTGCACAGCCTGCTATGCCTAATACAGATGCGGCCCCGGTGATCAAACCTGCAGTGGAACCTGCGGTGGAACCGAGGGTTGAGACCCCTGTGCCAGTGGCTGCAGTGGAACCTGCGGTGGTGCAAAGGGTGGAGCGTCCTGTAGAGCGTGTAGTTGTTGCGCGAGCGCGTGATCAACAGCTGCAACACTTTCTAAGCTTCCATCCTCCAACTTCTCGGGGACCGGATCCCCAATGGAGGCGGAGGACTGGCTGTCAACGGTTAGGAAGATTCTAAGGGCGACAGCAACAGAAGAAGTTATGATGGTCACTTTAGCCACCTTCCTCCTTAACGGAGAGGCAGAGCGTTGGTGGGCTGAACAGGAAGTGCACAAGTTCGGAGGCAGGGAGATTACCGAGATCACGATAGCGGAGTTCTCAAAGTCTTTTCTTCAAAGGTATATTCCTTCTGCCCAACGCATTGCGTTGCAGATCCAGTTTCTGAAGTTAACTCAAGGCGACAGCTCAGTGGATGAGTACTTGCACGAGTTCACTAAGCTGGGTCGTTATGCGGGGCCTATGATGGAAGACGAAGAGACAAAGACGAACAAGTTCTATGAAGGTCTTCGGGACGAGTTGAGGCTGCTCCTTGCAGGCCCTATGACGTTAGGTTTCCAGGTGATGGTCCAAACTGCCAGATCCCTAGAGTTGGACATGAAGAGGGTACAAGCAAAAGCTGTGGCAAAGAAACCTGAGTTTCATGTGCAGGTCTCTCAGTCCAAGTCAGAGTTCAGAAAGAACAAAAGGAAGTTCAAACCGGCGGAGCAAAACCGCTCAAATGTTTCGGGAGCAACGACTGTGCGGAGTCCTATCACGTGTTTCACCTGCGGGAAGGTGGGACACAAGGCCGCAGTGTGTCGAAGTGGTCCCCCGAAGGCAGAAAATCGAGCATTGGACTATGCTCGAGCTGCGGAAAAGGGTAAAGCTGCGGAGTCTTCGGCTTCCCAGCACATTACTCCGACTCAGCCGAGAGTCTACTCGCTTGGCCAGCAAGAAGCCATACGACAAGCTGATGTTGTCACAGGTATGAATTAAAAATTAGCTTTTGCATAGCTATTTGTGATTATACTGTTGTGCAACTGTATGTTTTATTCGTGTGCAATTAGGCTTTGTCCTAATTTTCAACTATCCGGCGAGAGCTCTATTTGATACGGGTGCATCGCACTCTTTTCTGTCCGAGGACTTTGTGGTGCGAATCAGAGTGCCATCTACCTTCGTAGAGGATAGATTAGAAGTAGTGCTACCCAATGGATCTCGCATGTCTGCGGATAGGAAGAGCTGTGTGAAGGTGCGGATCGGAAATCAGGATTTCGATTTGGAAGCATCGTTATTACCGTTAGCTGAATTCGATGTGATCTTCGGCATGGACTGGCTCTCGGAGCAGCGTGCATACATAGATTGCAATTCTAAGGAGATCACTCTGGGAAGGAACACCGATGGAGAAACCACGTTTGCCGGTATGCGAGGAGCGAGCAAGACGCTGATGTCTGCTCTCCAAGTGGTTAAGGCAGTGAGAAAAGGCGCCGAGTTGTTCTTCACCTTGTTGGAGACTTCGGAGCCAAAGCCCAGGTTATGTGATGTCCCAGTCGTAGCGGAGTACGCCGACGTGTTTCCTAACGAACAACCTTGGGCCCCGCCTCATCGAGAGATTGATTTCTGTATCGAGTTGGTGCCAGGTGCCAAACCCGTGGCCCGCTCACCGTACCGGATAGCGCCGAAGGAATTGGCAGAGCTGAAGGTCCAATTGCAAGAGCTGCTAGAGCAAGGCTACGTACGTCCAAGTTCATCGCCTTGGAGTGCACCGGTCCTCTTTGTGAAAAAGAAGGACGGGAGCTTGCGTCTATGTATCAATTATCGAGAGCTAAACAAGTTGACCGAGAAGAACCGATATCCGATTCCAAGAATCGATGATCTATTCGACCAGCTGGTTGGGTCGACGGTATACTCCAAAATGGACCTAAGGTCTGGCTATTACCAACTGCGGATAAGGGAATGTGACATTCCAAAATCAGCGTTTAGTACCCGCTTTGGGCACTATGAGTTCACGGTGATGCCGTTCGGTCTGTCTAATGCACCGTCGGTATTCATGGACTTAATGAATAGGACGTTCCGTGAGTATTTGGATCAATTTGTGATCGTCTTTATCGACGACATTTTGGTATACTCTCAATCGGAAGAGGAGCATGTAGGGCATCTGCACGCCGTTCTGAGCACCTTGAGGAGGAGTCAGCTATATGCCAAGTTCTCCAAGTGCAAGTTTTGGCTACCGTCAGTAGCATTCCTTGGTCACGTCGTTAGTGGAGATGGAATTGCGGTTGATCCGTCGAAGATAGAAGCGATCCGAGCCTGGCCTTTGTTGAAAAACGTAGCGGAAGTCCGAAGTTTCTTAGGACTTGCCGGCTATTATAGGCGCTTTGTGGAAAACTTCTCGAGGATTGCACTTCCTCTCACTAAATTGACTAGGAAAGATCATAAGTTCGTTTGGTCGCCCGAGTGCGCACGAGCTTTTGAAGAGCTGAAGAGCCGTCTGACCACGGCACCCATTCTATGCTCGCCATGTGGTACGGAAGGCTACGAAATTTATAGCGACGCCTCAGGGAGCGGTTTGGGTTGTGTCCTGGTGCAGTTCGGTAAGGTAATTTCCTACGGCTCCCGACAGTTGAAGGTTCATGAGAGGAATTACCCGGTCGATGATTTGGAGCTAGCGGCCGTGGTATTTGCTCTTAAGCTTTGGAGGCATTATTTGTATGGCGTGAAGATCGACATCTTTACCGACCACAAGAGCCTCAAGTACTTGCTGGATCAAAGGGAGTTGAATATGCGTCAAAGGAGGTGGTTGGAGTTCCTTGGGGACTACACCTTCGACATCAAATATACCTCTGGAAAGGGAAATGTAGTTGCGGACGCGTTGAGTCGTCGGGCTCCCGCTCAAGCAAATTGGATTTTGATGCACGATGAGCGTCTAATCCGTGAGCTGGAAGAAATGGAGATCATTTGCGTTGATCGAAGAGCGTCTAATTCAGCATGCTTGAACTGGACGGAGGTTCAATACCACCTTGCCGACCGAGTTCGACAGGCATTGGAGCTGGATGAGAGCATGAAACGCTTTAAAGCGGAAACCGTTGACGGGTTAAACGCTGATTTCTCTTTCGAAGATGGCCTTATGTGGAAGAATGGCAGATTGTGCGTTCCAAACGTTGGTACTCTACGAGCGGAGTTGATGTACGAGGCTCATCATACCAAGTACTCTATCCACCCGGGAAGCACGAAAATGTACATGGACATGAAGAAACTTTTCTGGTGGCCGGGTATGAAGAAAGACATTGCCCTCTACGTGGCCAAGTGTAACACTTGCGCGATTGTGAAGGTGGAATGTCAGCGTCCCGGTTGATTTTTGAAGTCCTTGCCGATTCCGGAATGGAAGTTTGACGATATTTCGATGGATTTCGTGCACGGATTGCCGAAATCTCAGCATGGAAACGACGCCATCTGGGTGATCGTGGACAGACTGACAAAAGTATCGCATTTTATTCCAAACCGGAAGGATGATTCTGTAGAAAAGCTAGCGAAGCTCTATGTCGATAGTATTGTGCGGCTGCACGGTGTCCCTCGTAGCATCGTCAACGATCGTGACGGGCGTTTCACATCGAAAGATTGGAGGCTTATCCATGAACTGTTGGGCACTAAATTGAATTTCAGCACGGCCTTCCACCCGCAAACGGATGGACAGACCGAGAGGACCAACGGGACTATGGAGGATATGCTCCGAATGTGCGCTCTAGATTTTGGAAAGAAGTGGGAAGATCATCTCTATATGATCGAATTCGCCTACAATAATAGCTACCAAGCCAGTATAAAGATGGCTCCCTTCGAGGCCCTCTATGGTAAGAAGTGTCGTACGCCGTTGTCTTGGGCGGAAACGGGCGATACTAAGCTATTGAAGCGAAAGGATGTTGAGGAAGCAACTTCGACGATCCGAACTATTCGTGAAAGGCTATTGATTGCCCAGGATAGGCAAGCAAAATATTACAACGCCAAGCATAGGAACCTAGAGTTCGCCGTCGGTGGCCGGGTTTACTTGAAGATCAAACCGTTCAAAGGGGTATCAAGGATCTGACGCTTGAAAAAGCTCAGTCCAAGGTACTTAGGACCGTTTGAGATTGTGGAACGTATTGGTGATGCGGCTTATCGTCTTGCACTATCTGCAGAGCTGAGCGGTCTGCACGACGTGTTTCACATTTCAGTTCTGAGGAAGGCAGTGCAAGAGCCTACTCATATCGTTGCGGTTGGCAAAGTGCCGGTTGATAGTGGGTTGTCGACGAAAGTCAAGCCCTTACGCATCAAGGATACCGAGGTAAAGCAGTTTCGGAACAAGTCCATTCGGATGGTAAAAGTCCGGTGGGATAATTGCGGCCGAGAGGAGCTATCTTGGGAGAGAGAGCAAGCGATGCTTGCGGAGTACCCCGAGCTATTTCTCTCAGGTAAATTTTCTTTAAAAACTGTAAATTCCTGCTATTACTGTTTTCGAAATTTCGGGACGAAATTCTTTTAAGGGGGGTGGAGTTGTAACATCCCAAAGATCTTGGTTCAGTGAGGTAGGCGGAGTGGTAGTGCTGCGCTCGGGATAGGCTAAAAATTCCACATCAGGTCAATGCGCACGACCATTGTCCTCTTCGCGCACGACCAGTGATCGTGCGCCAATGATCGTGCGTAACCCGCAAGGAATCAGAGTTCTGTCTCGGCTTATCGCACGACCATTCTCCTCTTCGCGCACGACCAGTGATCGTGTGCCTGTGATCGTGCGCGCTATTTATCTGCTCCGCGATTTTGAGCGGAGGAGACGATCCGGCCATCCAAATCCTTTGGAATTCGATCCAATGGCTAGGATTAGTTGCTGGAGGGTCTTAGGGCTTGTGAGAGGAGTTAAACCCTCATTCTTTTGAGACTTTTCTCTCTCCAAACCTAGAGGAAGAAGAAGGAGGCAAGGAAGAAGAAGGGAGATTCCGCCATTGACGGAGCTCCGGAGCTACAGAGCTCCGTTTCGCGAGCCGTTTCCAGATCTGGAGAGTGCAGCCCGGTGCGGTCATTTCCCACCATCTAGAATCTCGGATCCATGGCGAAAAAGAACGCTCCTAGGGTAACGATTCCTTCTCCCGTTGTTTGGACTTGTCTTTTGTCCTCTCCTTCATTTCTCTATGCTTGCATGAGGGATCCCTTTCACCAAATGGGTGAAGTGTAGGATTCCCTCAAGTTCTTCGGAACTCCGGGTCGATTGTGTCCGTCCCCGGCATATTGCATGTAGAAAATTCGGTAGTCGTGCGGATTTAGGCATTTTGTGTGAAGCCTATTCGTGGTCGTGAGCCCGAATCGGTGATGCTTGGATTGCGACGTTGCATTTAGGTTAAGCCTAGAATGCGTACCGGAGAATGACTCCGTGAAATCGTCTATAGTAGTGCGGGATTTAAGTGTAGGTGTCTTGTGAAGATCCTAACGAAAGCCCCATGCTTTGAGATTGGATGAAGGCAAACCTTCACCGCGAAATTGATGCGGAGCGTATTATACCTCCCTTATTTGAGTATTTGTGAAGCCTAGATCCTTGTGAAGGGATTAGGTGCGTAGCTTATAATTGTGTAGCACTTGAAAGTGCTAAACCCTTACGGGCCGAGGCGAAGCCGTACCCGCATCGTGCGATAGATCGCGACGATTAGAGCAAGGGCAAAGCTAAACCGAACCCGTTTCCATGCAGATCGGCAAGAGGTCCCTACCTCATGTAAGCCGTGCGATCATGGGAGAGGTCGTGGAAGGTGTTTTACCTAGACCGACCAAAAGCTCTTTTTCCCACCTAAGGCGATAGCCCTTACGGTGGAGTGTTTGTGGAATTGATGTTGTTAGCCTCATGCGGTTGTTTAGGCGGTTGTGGGGAACCTTCGGGTGAACCCAACTAACATCATGTGCATACCTAGGTTCCCTCCTTTTTGATGCTCAACCTAGAAGATTGAATGTGCTTGAAACCTCACCTTGTGTAGTTGCACTTTCTTTATTTTAGTACTTGTGCTAGTATGGCTTGCTTGCAGGGTAGAATCTTCGCCACCCCGGGAAAGGGGTGGGGTCGTTATAATTTGGTCAGTTGTGCTGACCGTTACTTTGTTTGCCACCGCTTGGTGGAATGTTTTTATGCAGGTACAGGTGAGCCTAGCGGGAAATAGCGGGCGGTGGCCCCTTTTGCTGAGTTGGACCTTGAAGGCCAGCCTCCCTTTTTAGCTTTCTCATGTATTGCCGGCCTGCGTGCGGATGTATGTTTTGGAGTTTTAGTACATTTGTTAAATGTAAGGCCTTAAGGCCATAACTCTATTTCATGGTTTCATTCCTACGATAGTGGACAATTCTAATTGAAATGTTAAATCTTTATGCTTCCGCTAGTGTTTAGTATACTCTGTTGTAGTTTCTTTCTGTTTATCACCTTTTAACTCCTAGCTTGTGTGGTTAGTATGGCGTGGGGTCCCGACAGGACCTACTGTTATATTATTCGTACTGGCAGGGTGTTACAAAACCCCCCTTTTTGTGTGTTTGTTTACGCTTGTGTAACAATAGTCACACAACGCGATTCGTTCACCCAACCTGCATTCCTCAAGAGACCAACACTCGGGGATCCTATTCCCAAACTTTATTACTTGCGCGACCGGTGCACTTGCCAAAATATCGCATCAAACGTATTAAAAAATTTTTAATACTCTATTCACCCCCCCCCCCCTCTAGAGTAATTTAAGATCTGACCTCCACTTTCACTGTGTCCACATCATACCCTTCAAAACTTGAAGGTGAAATGGACACAAAACCGGATGTTGAAGGTGTGCTGCAAGAAGTAGGAGTCTGGACGATCCGGATATTCGGCTCGTCATCCTCGTCCAATTGGCGAAGGAATGCAGCACAATCCTTCAAGGCATGATCCGTGCTTTGACAAAACAAGCACTGCCTTGTGGGCTTCTTTGGCACAGCAGGAGCTGAAGCCGAAAAGAAGTGTGATGGTAAAGGCTCAGCAGAATATCCATAGGACTTACGCGCACCATATGGAGTACCAGACGAAGTCGGTGCTCCATATGCTGGGCCTTGAGTACTAGGGCTATTATCTCCCTTTGGACATCTATCACTAGCATGCGAAATATCTCCACAAAAGCGGCAACGAATATTAAAAGAAGCTCATATAATGTGAAGATAACAAGATTCAAATGCAAAACACTATTGTGCAAAATAATACACCCTACAAAAATTTACAAAACAACCCAATAAAAACAGAAAAACAGAATAGGAAGAAATAAAACAAACAGGATGCAATAAACAAATGGAAGGGCTTCTTTCTCAGATTCTCCCTCTCCAGAAAACTCACACGTCTGTGTTCCCGGCAACGGCGCCAAAAACTTGATGGCGCAAATCTTAGCACACCGCTATAGGCGGTAGTAAGACTGCGGCACGAAACGACAGTGTACCGATCGTTCAAGTAATATAAAACGAGGAGTAATCCCCGAGTATCGAATCTCGAGGGAACACAGTAAGGTGGAGCTATCTATCGAGGAAGGACTTGAGATCGAAGTCCTTTAAGGCGGATGGATTGCGGAAACGGGGGGGTGGGGGGTGGGGGGGGGGGGGGGGGGGGTTGATTTGGTTTGCGGAAAATAAAATGAAAAATCTATCACTACTCCTATGCGATGCCACTATGCAAAGCTTCGCTTGGCGGACTGGAATCTACGTAGGCCTTGAGCGCGCTACTTCGTAAGGGCGGATGGACGAGTAGGCAAATGGAATGAGGGTCGTAAGCACCTCTTCGACACGCACGCCACTAGCAATTGCTAGTGCGGCAACGAACGTGACGGCGGGATGGATGATGGAATGGGGCGCACCTCAAGCAACATAAACATAAAATGACATCACCTAGACATGAAATCAAGAAATATAAACAAGTTTATGCACTCTACTTCATCATAATAATGATATACACACATATACACAACAATAAGAGAAGTACAAGGCAAGAAATCGACCGAATCCGAAGTCTTGTTGAAGATTCACGGTTGAAATCGCTGGGTTGTCAAACCGCGTCCAAGCTCGGTCAGCAACTGCATCCAGGGTAGAGAGAGCTGTCACTACTCTCCAATGGACCCGTCTTCTTTGCCTCACGATCAGGAGGAGGTTGCAAGCTTCCTCTTGCTTGAAGGTGATGGCATATAGATCTCTCTTGAAGCCCTAGGATGAAGGAGGAGGCCAAAGGGACGAAACCCCGGTGGAAAAGGCTGAATCGCGCTGCTGTACGGCGCGTACGGATCTCTCCGAGTTTAGGTTGAAACTGCAGCTTTTATAGAAAATCGTCAGAAAATTGGTCGCGTACGGTCGAACGCACGACCGTGCGTCGACCGTGCGATACTTAAGCTCAGCAGGCGTGCAGGGGAAGAAGACCTTCCGCCCGTGCGATTTGTTCACGCACGACCAACGCCGCCCGTGCGCTAAGACGCACGGGTAAACTCCGATGCTCTGAAATCAACAAGACACATGTCGACCATGCGTTTTGTTCACGCACGGGCGAATCCGCCCGTGCGTCAAAACGCACGAGTAATCTCCGATGCTCCGTTTTCCTGCCCAGACACAAACGCACGACCGCACAGACCGTGCGTCAAGGAAAACGCACGACCGTGCGATATGCACAGAAATTACATTGAGGAAAACGGGGCGATCAGGTCACCTGCATACATGACACACAAGCTGGGAATCCACGTCCAGCAGCACAGGGATAAAGAAAATACCATGGGGAGCACGAAGTGCTTGCCCCCAACAACAAAGTGCGCAATTGCACACAAAAATAGGTACAACTATATACTTCTAACAAAAGCATAACTAAAGGAAATATGAACGAAACTGAAGCACAAAAGCAGAAAAAACTAGCCTAAATGATTCTGAAAATATGTCTATAATAGAGACTCATCACGGAGTTCTCAAAGTCGTTTCTTCAGAGATATATTCCCTCTGCCCAACGCATTGCGTTGCAGAACCAGTTCTTGAAGTTAAATCAAGGCGATAGCTCGGTGGACGAGTACATGCATGAGTTCACTAGATTGGGCCTCTATGTAGGGTGTTTGGTGGAAGATGAGGAAATGAAGACGAACAAGTTTTATGAAGGTCTTCGGGAAGAGTTGAGGCTGCTCCTTGCAGGACCAATGACGTTTGGCTTCCATGTGATGGTGCAAAGCGCCAGATCTCTAGAGTTGGACATGAAGAGAGTGCAAGCAAAGGGCGTGGCAAAGAAACCTGAATTTCATGCGCCGACCTCTCAATCCAAATCTGAGTTCAGGAGGAACAAAAGGAAGTTCAAGTCTGCGGAACCAACTCGCTCAAATGTGTCGGGAGCTACGATTGCACGTGGTCCAATTACATGTTTCACTTGAGGAAAGGTGGGACATAAAGCAAGCGTGTGTCGTAGTGGTCCCCCGAGGCTAGAGAACCGAGCGATGGACTATGCTCGTGCTGCGGGTCATGCGGAAAAGGGCAAAGCTGCGGAGTCTGCTGCTTCCCAGCACATTCCGATCCAGCCGAGAGTTTACTCGCTTGGCCAGCAAGAAGCAAAATGACAAACTGATGTCATCACAGGTATGGATTAGAAGTTAGCGTTTATTGCTATTTATGATTGATACTGTTGTGCAACTTTATGTTTGATTTGTGTGCAATTAGGTTTCATCCTAATTTTCAACTATCCGGCGAGAGCTCTATTTGATACGGGTGCATCACACTCTTTTCTGTCTGAGGACTTTGTGGTGCGAATTGGAGTGCCGTCTACCTTAGTAGAGGATAGATTGGAAGTAGAACTACCCAATGGATCTCGCATGGGTGCGGATAGGAAGAGTCGTGTGAAGGTGCGGATTGGAAATCAAGACTTCGACTTGGAAGTATCGTTATTACCGCTAGCTGAATTTGACGTGATCTTCGGCATGGACTGGCTCTCGGAGCAGCGAGCATGCATTGATTACAATTCCAAGGAGATCACTTTGAGAAAGAACACCGGAGATGAAACCACGTTCACGGGTATGCGAGGAGCGAGCAAGACGTTGATGTCTGCTCTCCAGGTGGTTAAGGCGGTGAGAAAGGGCGCGAAGTTGTTCTTCACTTTGTTGGAGGCTTCGGAGCCAAAGCGCAGTTTAAGTGATGTCCCAGTTGTAGCGGAGTATGCCGATCTATTTCCTAACGAACTCCCTGGGGCTCCACCTCAGCGAGAGATTGATTTCTGTATTGAGCTGGTGTCAGGTGCCAAGCTTGTAGCACGCTCACCGTACCGAATAGCGCCAAAGGAATTGGCAGAGTTGAAGGTTCAGTTGCAAGAGCTACTAGAGCAAGGCTATGTATGTCCAAGTTCTTCACCTTGGAGTGCACCGGTTCTCTTTGTGCAAAAGAAGGACGGGAGCTTGCGTCTATGTATTGACTATCGAGAGCTGAATAAGCTGACCGAGAAGAACCGTTATCCGATTCCAAGAATCGACGACTTATTCGACCAATTGGTTGGGTCGACGGTATACTCTAAGCTAGATTTAAGGTCGGCTACTATCAGCTTCGTATTCGGGAGTGTGATATCCCAAAGACAGCGTTCAGTACCCGCTTTGGGCACTATGAGTTCACGGTTATGCCGTTCGGTCTGTCTAACGCTCCGTTGGTATTCATGGACTTAATGAACAGAACATTCCGAGAGTATTTGGATCAATTTGTGATCGTCTTCATCGACGACATTTTGGTATACTCTCAGTCGGAAGAGGAGCATGCTGAGCATCTACGCGCAGTTTTGAACACCTTGAGGAGGAATCAGTTATATGCCAAGTTCTCCAAGTGCGAGTTTTGGCTATCGTCAGTAGCATTCCTTGGTCATGTTGTTAGTGGAGAAGGAATAACAGTCAATCCTTCGAAGATAGAGGCGATCCAAGCATGGCCTGTGTTAAAAAATGTAGCGGAAGTCCGAAGTTTCTTAGGACTTGCCGGCTATTATAGGCGCTTTGTGGAAAACTTCTCGAGGATTGCCCTTCCTTCACTAAACTGACCAGGAAAGATCATAAGTTCATTTGGTCGCTCGAGTGCGCACGAGCTTTTGAGGAGCTGAAGAGCTGGCTGACCACGGCGCCCATTCTATGCTCGCCATGTGGGACAGAAGGTTACGAAATATATAGCGACGCCTCGAGGAGTGGCTTGGGTTGCGTTCTAGTGCTGTTCGGAAATGTAATTGCCTATGGCTCCCGTCAGTTAAAGGTACATGAGAGGAACTACCCGGTCCATAATTTGGAGCTAGCGGCCGTGGTATTTGCTCTTAAACTTTGGAGGCACTACTTGTATGGCGTGAAGATCGACATCTTTACGAAACAAAAGCCTCAAGTACCTGCTTGATCAGAAGGAGTTGAATATGCGACAAAGGAGGTGGATGGAGTTCCTTGGGGACTACACCTTCGACATTCGATACACTCCTGGGAAAGGAAATGTGGTTGCGGAAGCATTGAGTCGTCGGGCTCCTACACAGGCAAACTGGATTTTGATGCATGATGAGCGTCTAATCCGGGAGCTAGAAGCCTTGGAGATCATTTGTATCGATAGAAGAGTGTCTCCTTCAGCATGTTTGAACTGGACGGAGGTTCAATACGACTTGGCCGACCGAGTTAGACAGGCTTTGGAGCTGGATTCGAGAATGAAGCGATATAAAGCGGAGACCGTGGATGGGTCAAACGCTGATTTCTCCTTCGAAGATGGTCTTATGTAGAAAAATGGAAGATTGTGCATCCCAAATGTTGGCACACTACGGGAGGAATTGATGTACGAGGCTCACTGTACCAAGTACTCGATCCACCCAGGGAGCACGAAAATGTACATGGACATGAAGAAACTCTTCTGGTGGCCGGGTATGAAGAAAGACATTGCTCTCTACGTGGCCAAGTGTCATACTTGCTCATTGGTAAAGGTTGAATGTCAAAGACCTGGTGGGTTTCTAAAGTCTTTACCGATCCCGGAATGGAAGTTCGACAATATTTCGATGGATTTCGTGCACGGATTGCTGAGATCGCAACATGGAAACGACGTCATCTGGGTGATCGTAGATCGATTGACGAAAGTTTCGTACTTTATTCCGAACCAAAAAGACGGCTCCGTGGAAAAGCTAGCAAAGATATACGTTGATAATATCGTACGGTTGCATGGGGTTCCCCGTAGCATCATGAGCGATCGTGATGGGCGGTTCACATCAAACAATTGGAGGATGATTCATCAATTATTAGGTACCAAGCTAAAATTTAGCACGACCTTCCACCCGCAAACGGATGGATAGACTGAAAGGACCAATAGGACGATGGAAGACATGCTAAGGATGTCCGCCCTGGACTTCGGCAAGAAATGGGAAGATCATCTCTATATGATCGAGTTCGCCTACAATAATAACTACCAAGCCAATATACAGATGGCGCCCTTCGAGGCCCTATATGGTAGGAAGTGTCGTACGTCGTTGTCTTAGGCGGAAACGAGCGATACTAAACTATTGAAGCGAAAGGATGTTGATGAAGAAAATACATCAATCCGGGCAATACGAGAGCGGTTGCTCATTGCCCAGGATAGGCAAGCAAAATACTACAATGCGAACCACCGGAATGTCGAGTTCACGGTTTGCGACTGAGTTTACTTAAAGATCAAACCGTTCAAAGGAGTATCGAGGATCCGACGCTTGAAAAAGCTAAGTCTGAGGTACTTAAGACCGTTCGAGATCTTGGAGCGCATTGGTGAAGCTGCCTACCGGCTTGCTCTATCTTCGGAGCTAAGCGGGCTGCATGATGTATTTCACATTTCTGTTTTACGGAAGGCAGTGAAGGAGCCTACTCATGTTGTTGCGGTCAACAAAGTGTCGGTAGATGGTGGGCTAACGACGAAAGTCAAGCCCATTCACATCGAAGACACAGAAGTAAAGCAGTTGCGGAACAAGTCCATTCGGATGGTAAAGGTCCGTTGGAATAATTGCGGGCGAGAGGAACTCTCTTGGGAAAGAGAGCAGGAAATGCTTGCGGAGTATCTCAAGCTATTTCTCTCAGGTACGACTTATGTTTGATTGCTTTCGTATTAGAAATTTTGGGACGAAATTCTTTTAAGGGGTGGAGAGTTGTAACACCCCAAAATCCATATAATTGCTTTCCATGAAGACCCTAAGAGCATTAGAGGAGTCCCATGGGGTTTTGGGGATGTTTGGGGGTGTTTAGGAAGCTTTTTAGAGAAGCTGATTTTTGACATGGTTTGCGACACGGCCATGTGCAAGGTCGTGTCCGTGAATTTTAAGCGTCAAACTTTGGCAGAGAAGGCACGGCTAGGCACACGGCTGTGTCCCTAACCGTGTAGATCCACACGGCCATAGACATGGCCGTGTGCAAGGGTGTGTCTAGCTCCAGTTTTTTCTGTGTGTTCACACGGCCTGGCACACGGTCGTGTGCCAAGCCGTGTACGGGTTTTTCCAGCCCGTTTTAAGTTTAAATCAGAGCCATCCGTTGAGATGTGAGGAGATCTGATGGTGGGAAATATTTCTTGATGGCTTAAGGTCGGGAAATGAGGGTTTAGAACCTCATTTCTCCCACCCCACTCTCTCTCTTACATTTGAAAACCTAGAGAGAAGGAGGAGCCATTTTCCCCCATTGAAGGAGCTCCAAAGATCGGATTCGCAAACCGAGACCGGATTCGCGGAGAAGAGTCCGCTGCCATCGTTTCCCACCGAACAAGTTTTGTTCCATGGCGCCGAAGTGTACTCCAAGGGTAACGATCCTTCCTCCCGCTCTTAGGACGTGTTTTGTCCTCTCATTCCTTTTTCCATGCTTACATGAGGAATCCCTTTCACCAAATGGGTGAAGTGTAGGATTTCCTCCAGTTTTTCGGAACTCCGGGTCGATTGTGTCCGTCCCCGGCATATTGCATTTAGAAATCCGGTAGTCGTGTGGATTTAGGCATTTTGTGTGAAGCCTATTCGTGGTCGTGAGTGATGAGTCCTGATCATATACACTTTTATGGACTCATCTGGGCCGTTTATTTAGTAATTTCACCGCACTTTAGCCCTGTTATAGTCCATATTGATCATTCTATGCTAGGTACACTTTTGGCCCGTTTTGGTGTTATCTCTTGTTTACCTTCGTTACTAGTTTTCATGCTTTGTTAAGTGCCATCTTCAGTGGCTAGATTGGTGTTGTACGCTGGAACAGGAGTCGTGCAGGTGTTCCCGGTACAATTCTGCACAGGAACACTGCGCACGATCACTGGTTCTATTGCGCACGACCACTGGTCGTGCGCCATTGATCGTGCGCACTTAACACCCCTTTCTATGAGTTCTGTCTGGCTTATCGCACGACCACTTATGATAGTGCGCACGACCATTGGTCGTGTGTCACTGGTCGTGCGAACATTGTATTTTATAAATTTCTTCCCTTGCAGGCTCCGTCCAGTCAGGCGCACGATCACAGAATTCTAGTGCGCACGACCACTGGTCATGCGCCAATGACCATGCGCAATGTTTAATTCAGCGCCTATATAATGCCCTGCTCGCGAATTAGGTCGGGATCACACATTGGAACGCCGTCCAGTCCGCCGTTTTTCGCCCTTTTCACAGTTTTTCACCCCCTAGGCCTCCTCCATCATCCAAGGGCTTAAAGGAAAGGATTCTACGCTTATTTTGATCGCCAAGGAAGAAGTTCTTCGCATCCGACGTGGCCGGATTGTAAATCGCTGGAGAAGACGGGTCCATTGGGAGGTGTGACAGCCCTTCTCTACCCCGGACGACAGTTGAGACCGAGTTAGGACGCGGATTGACAACCCGGTGCTTCCTACCGTGAATCTACAATAAGACTCCGGATTCGGTCGTATCTCTTGCCTTTTTCTTCTACTTGTGTGGTTATATTTGTTGTAATCTCTTTATTTAGATGATGAATGCTATGAACCATGTGTATTATTGTTTATTTCATGTTTATGGAATTATTTAGTTCATTTGTGTTATTGAGGTGCGCCCCCATCCATTTTCCACTCCTCCACCGTGCCCGGTGCCGCACTAGCAATTGCTAGTGGCGTGCTTGTTGAAGAGGTGCCGACGACCCTCATTCCGTTAGCCTACTCGCCCATCCGCCCACCGAAGCGTGGCATAGCGGCCCGTGTATTCCATCCCGCCTAACGAAGCAGCGCGCTCAAGCCCTGCATAGTTCGATCCGTTTGCCTACTCGTCCATCCGCCCTTGCGACGCAACGCGCTCAAGGCCTGCCTAGTCTCCATCCCACCAAGCGAAGCATTGCATAGCGGCATTGCATAGGAGTAGTCATAGCATTTCCTCTTTGTTTTCCACAATCCAAAATCCCCGTTTCCGCATCCATCCGCTCGAAAGGACTTCGATCTCAAGTCCCTCCTCAATAGTCAACTCCACCCTACTGTGTTCCTTGAGAGATTCGATACTCGGGGATTACTCCTCGTTTTATATTACTTGAACGATCGGTACACTGCCGTTTCGTGTCGCAGTCGAGCTACCGCCTATAGCGGTGTGTGAGATTTGCGCCATCAAGTTTTTGGCGCCGTTGCCGGGGAACACAGTCGTGTGAGTTTTCTGGAGAGGGAGAACCTGAGAGAGAAGCCCTTCCATTTGTAAATTGCATTTCTTTGTTTTATTTCTTTTTATTCCATTTTCCTGCTTTAATTAGGTTGCTTTAGTAATTTTTGTTAGGTGTAGTATTTTGCACAATAGCATTTTTATTTTTCAATCGTTTTATCTTCGCACTATCTGGGCACATCTTAATTTTCGTTGCCGTTGGTGTGGAGCTACCTCCCACTCTAGTGATGAATGCCCTACGGAGAATAGTAGGCATAATTCTTATAGCCCTGCATATGGAGCACCGACTTCGTCTGATACTCCATATGGTGCGCGTAAGTCTTATGGCTACTCTGCTGAGCCTTTACCGTCTTACTTCTTTTCGGCTTCAGCACCCGCTGTGCCAAAGAAGCCCGCTAGGCAGTGCCGGTTTTGTCGGAGCACTGATCATGTCTTGAAGGACTGTGCCGAGTATCTTCACCAATTGGACGAGGATGACGAGCCGGATATCCGGATCGTCCCAACTCCTAACTCTGGCGGCACACCTTCAACATCCGGTTATGTGTCTTTGTCACCTTCACATCTTGAAGGGTATGGCATGGACACGGTCACCGGATGTGCGGCTGATCTGGGCACCGACATTGCTGAGCCTATTCTCCATGTGCATCCACCACCTCTAGTGGATTCGATTTGTTGTGAGGAATCGATGCTCGACTTTTATCCGAGCACTATTCTTCCCCCTGTTGTGCATACTACACTCGTCTCTGACGACATTGTTGATGATGTGTCGCAATAGGAGGCTGGTGACTTTAGTGTTATGCCTGTTCCTATGGAGGAGGACAACCTTCTAGGTGAAGAGGAGTTTTCCTCAGCACCGGTGGAGGAAGTCCAAATCTCTAGCTTGGCCACTGTTGATCCCACCGAACCTTGTAGCATTGATGACAATGCAAACATTCTTTTACCTTCCCAACCTGATGGGAGTGAGACCGGGATCACTCCCCCGATTGATGTTTATTTATGTTCTTCGTCTTCTTTATTTCTTGATCCCCTTCCTTCACCCGAGCCTGTGCAGGTTGAATCTTCACAGGTACTTCAGGAGGACTTGGAGCTTTTTGCTCAAGTCAATGATGAGAGCATCCTCTCATGTGAGGAGGTTTATTCCCCCTCCGTAGAGGAAGCTCCACTCATTGCCTTCGCTTCCTGCTGCCTCCCTGCGGACGATACCTTGCTGGGCAAGGATAGTTTTGTTGAGATGAGTGAGGACCAGGCCTCCTCCTCTTCTTACTTCCTTTTTCCTCTACCTGTGATGGGCAGGTTTTATTTATATTCGGGTAGAGGCGTGACTGTTCATTCTCCGTATAGGTACCTGCTACCTACACGCATATTAGAACAGTTACCTGTCCACTTTTCTTTTCATAGGCCTATAAGCTAGAATTGTATAAAATCCGAATAAGTCGTGCTGGGATGACAATAACCCCAGTAGTTATCTTACCTTTTCCTGCATTTCTTATTTCATCTTGTTTAGTTTAGTTAGTAGTATTCTTTTTTTTCAGTTTTCTATTTTCTTTTGTTTCTGTGGAGCTGACCCCTGCAGGTATTTTTTCTGGATGGCAGACGCTGCGGCTCATTTTAGCTTACACGCCAATCTTCTGGTGTGCTCATTTCTGAGCACTGGGTACTCTCTTTCCCTAGCCTTTTCTGATTGTCATGTCATACATTTTGTGGATTGTTTAGTTTAAGTCTGGGGGAGAGCAGTTTGTGTGCCCACTCATGTTCACTATCGCATAGCATGCTAGAAGTATTTATATTTTAGTTTATGGAAAGATGTTTAGTTTATTTTCATTGCACACCACTGCACCCGCTTGAGTGCGCGCTTACCTATTTGTTTTGTTTCCGAATGAATTGTTTTGGTTGGAGTATGAAATAGGATGTTAACTTAGGAATTACTATTAGGAGCGCGATGTTGACTCGAGCAGTGTTCTAGTCGCATCCGCATGCTACGATAGAATTTGAGTAAAATTAGATTATTTCTATGCATTTAATTTATGATTAGTATTTTTGCGTAGTTTTAGATTTATTATACTCAAATGGTGAATGTGAATGAAATTGACGATAACCCGGTGTTGTGTGTGTACGAGCACTAGTCGTGTGTTGCTCGAGTCGGGAGGAAGGTTTATCTTTCTCGTGGGCTAAGAACTTGCCCCAAGCGACTCTCGAAGCATGGGCGAGAGCGACTCGTCGAGTTAAACGTGATGTAGGCCACCTTTTGGCTAGTTTGAGCCTTGTCGTTCCATGTCCTTTTCGCTCACCTTTGCAAGCCAAATTTGTGCCTACCACTCCTTTGTCCAGCTCCTCTTCATCCACCAAAGCCCAAAGCTTATCCTACACCCGCAACCAAATTGCTGTTTAACTGCGCTCATAATTCTCAATTTGTTGTGATGTATGGACTCGTCGTTTTGAGAAGGGGAAATAAACGCCATTTTGCTGAATTTGTACCAACTCGAGGATAAGTAAAAGAAGAAAAGTATGTTGTAAAAAGAAGAAAAAAATTCTGGAAAAAGTTTATTGAAAAGAAATCCCCCCGAGCTAAATAGAAAATTCGTTGGTGATTGTGAAGTAGGCCGTTTGCACACCTAGTTTTCATGATAAGTCTGGGGGTGTGTCACACGAGCATTGTTTTTGGTTTTGTGTGGTGCAGCGTTCCGTTAGCTCACTTGGGTTGCGTAGCCATCGTGTTTAAATTTGAATATCATACTGTAACTTAAGCCCCAACTTAATCCTAAAGTCCTATTGATTTATCTCATGAGTTTGCTAGCGCCGTGGAGAGAGTGTGACCGGGCGAGCGTATGGTTCACGACGTTGATGGATTTTAGCAGAGTTATTCCTAAACCCCGATCTTGTGCAACACCCGCCTTAGTGTCTTGTTACTTTCACACCGGGCATGATCGTGCGAATTCTTCATAAATTCACCAACTGAGTATAACTAAATCTTTACTTACGCTCTAATACTTATGTAAACTAACTGGCATAGTTAGAATCTCTTTTTACTAGAATTTCTACTCGCATGCGTATGTTACTTCGCACCGTACTTCTTTGTGTAATTCTCTATGTTAACTACTGTTTTCACACTCCGCCGGATTCGTTTGCTCGGGACGCGCAAACAGGTAAGTCTGGGGGTGTGATGAGTCCCAGATCATATACACTTTTATGGACTCATCTGGGCCGTTTATTTAGTCATTTCACCGCACTTTAGCCCTGTTATAGTTCATATTGATCATTCTATGCTAGGTACACTTTTGGCCCGTTTTGGTGTTATCTCTTGTTTACCTTCGTTACTAGTTTTCATGCTTTGTTAAGTGCCATCTTCAGTGGCTAGATTGGTGTTGTACGCTGGAACAGGAGTCGTGCAGGTGTTCCCGGTACAATTCTGCACAGGAACACTGCGCACGATCACTGGTTCTATTGCGCACGACCACTGGTCGTGCGCCATTGATCGTGCGCACTTAACACCCCTTTCTATGAGTTCTGTCTGGCTTATCGCACGACCACTTTCGATAGTGCGCACGACCATTGGTCGTGCGTCACTGGTCGTGCGAACATTGTATTTTATAAATTTCTTCCCTTGTAGGCTCCGTCCAGTCAGGCGCACGATCACAGAATTCTAGTGCGCACGACCACTGGTCGTGCGCCAATGACCGTGCGCAATGTTTAATTCAGCGCCTATATAATGCCCTGCTCGCGAATTAGGTCGGGATCACACATTGGAACGCCGTCCAGTCCGCCGTTTTTCGCCCTTTTCACAGTTTTTCACCCCCTAGGCCTCCTCCATCATCCAAGGGCTTAAAGGAAAGGATTCTACGCTTATTTTGATCGCCAAGGAAGAAGTTCTTCGCATCCGACGTGGCCGGATTGTAAATCGCTGGAGAAGACGGGTCCATTGGGAGGTGTGACAGCCCTCCTCTACCCCGGACGACAGTTGGGACCGAGTTAGGACGCGGATTGACAACCCGGTGCTTCCTACCGTGAATCTACAACAAGACTCCGGATTCGGTCGTATCTCTTGCCTTTTTCTTCTACTTGTGTGGTTATATTTGTTGTAATCTCTTTATTTAGATGATGAATGCTATGAACCATGTGTATTATTGTTTGTTTCATGTTTATGGAATTATTTAGTTCATTTGTGTTATTGAGGTGCGCCCCCATCCATTTTCCACTCCTCCACCGTGCCCGGTGCCGCATTAGAAATTGCTAGTGGCATGCTTGTCGAAGAGGTGCCGACGACCCTCTTTCCGTTAGCCTACTCGCCCATCCGCCCACCGAAGCATGGCATAGCGGCCCGTGTATTCCATCCCGCCTAACGAAGCAGCGCGCTCAAGGCCTGCATAGTTCGATCCGTTTGCCTACTCGTCCATCCGCCCTTGCGACGCAGCGCGCTCAAGGCCTGCCTAGTCTCCATCCCGCCAAGCGAAGCATTGCATAGCGGCATTGCATAGGAGTAGTCATAGCATTTCCTCTTTGTTTTCCACAATCCAAAATCCCCGTTTCCGCATCCATCCGCTCGAAAGGACTTCGATCTCAAGTCCCTCCTCAATAGTCAACTCCACCCTACTGTGTTCCTTGAGAGATTTGATACTCGGGGATTACTCCTCGTTTTATATTACTTGAACGATCGATACACTGCCGTTTCGTGTCGCAGTCGAGCTACTGCCTATAGCGGTGTGTGAGATTTGCGCCATCAGTGAGCCCGGATCGGTGATGCTTGGATTGCGACGTTGCATTTAGGTTAGGCCTAGAATGCGTGCCGAAGAATGTCTCCGTGAGATCTTCTATTGTGTTGCGGGACTTGAGTTTTAGGTGCCTTTTGAGAGCCTAACGAAAGCCCCTTGCTTGGGTGGTTGAATGCAAACCTTCGCCACTAGATTTGAAGAGGAGTTGTCTTGGACCTCCTTCTTAGTTGTTATTTGCAAAGTCTAAGTCCGTGTGAAAGGATTAGATGCGTAGCTTAATTATGTGGGCACTTGATGTGCTAAACCCTTACGGGCCAAGGTGAAGGCGTACCCGCGTCGTGCGATAGATCGCGACGGTTAGAGCACGGGCAAAGCTGAACCGAACCCATTTCCATGCAGATCGGTGAGAGGTTCATACCTCATGTAAGTCGTGTGATCATGGGAGAGGTCGTGGAAGGTGTCTTACCTAGACCGATCAAAAGCCCTTTTTCCCCACCAAGGCTATGTCCTTAGGGTGGATTGTTTGTGATGAATTGATGTTATGTTAGCTTCATGCGGTTGCTTATGCGGTTGTGGGGAACCTTTGGGTGAACCAACCAACATCATGTGCATACCTAGGTTACCTTTTACATGATGCTCAACCTAGAAGATTGATTGTGCTTGAAACCTCACCTTGTGTAGTGTAGTTTGCACTTTCTTTATATTATTACATGTTGCATGTACGGCTTGCTTGCAGGTTAGCGGTGACACGCCCCTTAACCGGCTAGATGGCCGGGGTGTGGGATTGTTATGCGGTTTGTAGTCAGCTCATAGCTGACCCTCGCTTACCTCTTATTGGATGTTGGTTGCAGGTGGAGGTGAGCCTAGCGGGAAATAGCGGGCGGTGGCCCTTTTGATGTGTTGGCTCTTGAAGGCCAGCCTCTTTCCTGCTTTACATGTCTTGCCGGCCTGCGTGCCGATGTATGTTTTGAGTTTCTATACATTTGTTAAATGTAAGGCCTTAAGGCCATAACTCTATTTGTTTCATTCCAGGGATTGTGGACAATTCTAAAAGATGTTAAATCCAAATGCTTCCGCTTACGCTTTTTATACTCTCGTGTAGTTGTTGTTCTTTTCTGTTTATCACCTTATAATGCCTAGCTAGTGTGTATAGAATGGCGTGGGGTCCCGGCCGGACCTACTGTTATATTATTTGTACTGGCAGGGTGTTACAACCCGGCTCAAGATCAATAATGAACTCCACATCTCTATCAGGCGGGAGTCCAGGAAGACTGACAGGAAAGACGTCAGGAAACTCTCGCACAACCAGAACGCTCTCAATGCACGGCGATCCAGGAACAGTTTCTACTACAGAAATAAGGTAAGTCAAACAACCGGAAATTAACAGTTTCCGAGCACATACCGCAGAAATTATCGAAGAACTCTGGTACGGAGAACCAAAAACGCTCATGGGATGACTGTTGTCCATCACAAAGTCCAGACACTTTTCCTTGCATCGGATGACCGCATCATAACTGGACAAACAGTCCATACCCAATATCACATCAAAGTCTTCTAAGTCCAACACTTTGAGATCAGCAACAACCAAGAAATCTCCTAAGAGAACGGGGCAACTTCGGACACACTGGTCTGAGGGCACCAAAACACCAGAAGGGAACTTAACGAGGAACGAATCGTTGCCCAGCTCAGGGGTCAAACGGTGACGCTCAACGAAGGCCCTTGCTACGAACGAAGGTGTAGCACCCGAATCGAACAGAACACGCGCCCAACGATTCTTTACCTTAAATCTACATATAAGCGCGAACAAAAACTAGTCTAATACATCGAAACCAAAAAGAGTCAAGGCTAAAAAGATGGCTTAAGGTCTAACCTTCGATCACTTGGGTCGAAGACTGCGCTTGCTCCTGGGTTAACACGTTCATCTTTCCTCTTCCTATATCCTGATGCTGCGGCGGCGGCAAGGTTCGAAGCAGAACAGGCTGCAACGGGGGTTGAACTAGTGGTCATTGGAACTTCATGTGCCACTTCTGCTTGCAGTGGAAGTAGACTTTATCTTTGGTCCAACACTGGGCCACATCATGCCCTTTCTGCTTGCACAACTGGCAGAGCACCTCGCCATTCGGAGCACCCTAGATCGCCAGCACTCGCTGCTGCTTCTGAGCTCCCTTTCTCTTGAAACATTTCTCAACTGGATGGCCAGGGCGGCCACAGAAACTGCAGACCTCGCCACCACCTTTCTTCAAACTCAAGGCAGGCGTACCAGAATCTCCTTCCTCTCCAGCCTTTCTCTTTCCCTTCTTCACCATCGATCCTCGAATCTTGGCATTATCGATTGCCTCAACCTTCAGCACTGCCTCAACTACCTCGGCGTACTTCTCCGACCTGTATGCACTGGCCAGTTGCTGGATATCACTGCTGAGACCGCCCAGAAATCTCTTTACTCTTCCTTCTTCCGAGGCTACTAGAAACGGATCAAACCTGCTCAACTTGCAAAATTCGATCTCATACTCGCTCACCGTGAGCTGTCTTTGCTTCAGATGCAGGAAATCGTTCATCAACCGGTCTTGCTCTACCGACGACAGAAACTTTCTTAGCAGCATTCCTTTGAAGGTCTCCCACAAACATCCTTCAGGAAGGCCTTCCTTCTCCCTCAACCACCAACTCTTTGCGAGACCCTTAAGCTAGTACGCAGCAATCATCACCTTCTGATCCGCGGTGATTCCGGAATAAGAGAACATCTCTTGAATGGCTATAAGCCAATCGTCCAAGGCCACAAAATCAGCTCGTCCGTCATACGATGGGGGACCCAACCTTTGAAAATGTGAAATGGAATTCATTTCCGGAGGTATCGCAACTTGGGGTACCAATGGAGCAGGAGGAGTAGGTACTGTCTGTCCTACTACGGGGGCCTGCACTACGGGTTGCTGCCTAGCACTGGCAGACAACAACGCCTCAACTTGCGACTGCATCGCAACCATCTGCCTAGTCAGAGCCTCATTGCTCTGACGCAGACTATCGATCAAGGCTTCACTCTGCGCACCCGAAGACTCGCCCTACGACTGGGGAGTTGACCTAGTTGCAACTCGCTTGCGCGCCATTTCTGCTAATACGCATAAATCTCTAATTAAAACTAAACCTTACACTAGAACTACACTGCTTGGTCCAGAACATACGTGTACAGCTACTTTCCATTTCCACTACCTTTCTCTGGGATATTTTCATGATGATATGCTAAATCCAGGAATAATACTACATCGTCCCTCTTGACTCGTGTGCAAGGGGCATGAATGCATGAAATTTCTATTCGTTTTGAAATTATGAGTGTACGTGTGTCATCATATAAGTCTTTAGCTTTGCACGTGTGCTTATGCAATGCTATGTAATGCATGTTGTGTTATGCATTCTAATAAAGGCCTTAATGCGTGTTATGAGCGGCGTACACATGAAATATTATGTATCCCATACTACATAATATTGCATGTAACGAAAAGAAAAACGTGTTAATGGGCATCCATGTGATGATGGTTATGCATCCCATACTACATAACCATCACATGTTGCCACCTATGGTGGATCCATATACAGACACATATTATGCATCCCATACTACATAATATGCCCCGTATACTTCTTATCATGCTATGGGTGTAGTGTTCATGCTTCAGCCAAGACGTACTGATGACACATCGGTGTGTGAATGCAATGAAATCAAAACAACAACTATATCAGAATTTGTTGCCCGACCAACTTGTCGAACAACCTGGCTCTGATACCAACTGCCACAACCCGCAAGGAATTACAAGTGGCAGAAAACTAGCAGAAAAGTAAGCAAGGCATAAGGGGTACCAACCCAAGCCAGATTTACCGAAAGAGAAACTCTAACAAGAACTCAGCAAAGCACCATGTGCACTAATTACCAAAAAAGGAACAAGCAAGTTTATTTATCTTGTTAATTTTATTTAATGAGACTGATCAGCTCAATTAAATGGGAGCGGTTACCTACCTCCGCCACCCAAAGCCCAAAAATCGGTGGGGGTGCCTCTAGACCCAACCACCCAAACACGACTACCGTGCAAGTATATTACATTTCTCCCATTGTCCCCCAAACACAACTACTGTGTAAGGCTAAAGACAATGGTTCTTATTAATTAAAATTCAATTAAACACGGGACGTTGCCCGAAAGGATAATCACTAGGATGCCCTAAGAGATAGTGTCACAACAAAGTAAACATTTTTCCAATACTAAACATAAGAGAACTCATAAGTTGTTTTAACCGCAACGAGTACGAGGTCTCGAAGGGGAGAAGTAAACGAAGGCACAACTCAAGCACTAAGAACATATAAGGCTTTTCTCGGGGGGGGGGGGGGGGGGGGGGTTAAGGGTTACGAACAACCATGAGATCAAGGCAAGGATCATAAAGTTTCTCGAGGAACAAGGGCGGGATAAGATAATTCCTCGGGACATCCCAAGGGCAGGAGAGAGTGATTTCTCGAGAAAATTAAGGGGTCAGGACACAGGACTTCTCGAGAGAAAGAAGGCATTTCTCGAGAACTCAAGGGATCTGGACTCAGGACTTCTCGAGAAATTAAAGGCATTTCTCGAGATCTCAAGGGGTCTTCTCGAGAACTCAAGGGATCTTCTCGAGAACATCAAGGGATCTGGACTCAGGACTTCTCGAGAAATTAAAGGCATTTCTCGAGAACTCAAGGGGTCTTCTCGAGAACTCATGGGATCTTCTCGAGAACATCAAGGGATCTTCTCGAGAACTTCAAGGGATTCTCTCGAGAACTCAAGGGATCTCCTCGAGAACTCAAGGGATTCTTTCGAGAACTCAAGGGATCTTCTCGAGAACTCAAGGGATCTTCTCGAGAGAAAGAAGGCAATTACGGCCAAGTTCCGAAGAACACTCGTCTGCAGGAAAGAACTCTAGGTAGAGATGTTTTCTCTGGGGAAATTCAGCTACTAGGAGGGGATTCGAGGGTAGAGATATCATTCAACACACTCGAAATACGTGTCAAACAACACGGTAAGAACCCAAACACCAGAAAAAATAGTGATGCATCCAAAAACAAGGGAGAGACGAAAGCCACTTGCCTTAACCTTGCAAACTCAAAGATATCCGTTCCGGAAGCTATGGATCGGCTAAGAAAACACACGAGCATAGATTCCTGAAACTTTTCGGACCAAAAGGAGGGGTTAGGTCACTACCCTAACTCCAAAAATTCCACAAAACGGGAAAAGGTTACCACTAAGACGAACATCTCGCCGAGAGCTTTCCAAATCTACCCTCCAAACGCGATTCCGACCAACATAGCCCTAGGAATCATTGACCAAATGCTCCACGAAGCTCCGCTCTCGCTCTTTCGCTCGGCGGCTGTTTTGATCGAGGGAGGAAGAAGAAGAGGAGGGGAGGGATCTTTAGGTTTTATACTAAAACCTAATTTAATATTTAAATAATTAAATATTACCCCATTTACTTAAACTACGAGGGAAACTAGATCACCTCGGATTTCTATAAAAATCGCACCTAAACTGAGAATCGGCGCTACGAATCCATCGGCAGAGTCAGAATTCTATTCCGACGAGCCAAACTCGGGATAAAGCTTCCCAAAGCTAAAATCTCAACATCGACACAAAATCTTCTTTACAAATCAAAACGACGCGAACACTCGCACGCTCGATCTAAATTACATACTTTAACTATGCTAAGGCTCAAAACTAAACCTGATGAGCTAACGTAACGCCCTTACGCCAAAATTACGCCACAGCGGTCACGTAAATAATTAACGAAAATCAGGGGCGTTACAGGCACTTAAGGAGCCTGCAGAGTTTCAGGCGTAGCTTCAAGAGCTAGTAAATTCGGCGTTCGCTTGCCACAGTTCATCACCTTGGGGAGCCCAGTTCTATTCATGAAGAAGAAAGATGGTATGGAACACTTATCCACTGCCCAGGATTGACGAGCTCTTTGATCAACTTAAAGGAGCACACTGGTTCTCAATATTTGATTTGCGCTCGGGTAATTATCAGTTGCGGATCCTGGAGTAGGATATCCTGAAGACTGCTTTTATATCAAGGTATGGTCTATATGAGTTTACAGTCATGCCGTTTGGGCTCACAAATGCCCCCTCTTCGTTCATGAGCCTGATGAACAGTGTGTTCGAGCCTTACCTTGATGTCTTTATGATTGTGATCATCGATGACATATTGGTTTATTTGAAGTCGGAGGAGGAGCATGCGAAGGATTTGGCTTTGGTATTAGCAAAGCTGAGGGAAAACCAGCTGTTTGCCAAGTTTAGTAAGTGCGAGTTCTGGCTCTGAGAGGTCGTTTTCCTGGGCCATGTCATCAGTGGAGCAGGTTTATCAGTGGACCCTGCCAAAGTACGAGTAGTAAGGGAATGACCGCCTTTGAAGTCGGCAGTGGATGTGCGTAGATTCTTAGGGCTTGCTGGTTACTACCGCAAGTTTGTCAAGGGATTCTCGAAGATCGCTCTTCCCCTCACCACCCGGACTAAGAAGGATGTTTCTTTTGTATGGGCACCCAAGTGCGAGGCCGCATTCCATAAGCTGAAGGATCGCCTCACCTCAGCCCCGATCCTTGCCCTTCCATCTGGGAAGGAAGGATTCCAGATTTATACAGATACCTCAAATCAAGGGATGGGTGTTGTATTGATGCAGCATGGACATGTAATTTCTTATTCTTCTAGGCAGCTAAAGAAGCATGAAGCGAACTATCCAGTGCATGACCTGGAGCTGGGAGAAGTGGTCTTCGTCTTGAAAATTTGGAGGCATTATTTATATGCATCCTGATAATACATATTTTATATATTTATTTATCATAATTAAATTTTATTTTTAATTATTTATTAGTATTTTTATTTAATTCTAAGTCTAATTTAGTTTGTTTTGTGTTTTTAGGGTTTTGGAGAGGTCCTGGAGATGTTTTTGCGCTTTGGTCTGCGAATAGTAAACACTCAGAATTTTGGTCTGCGAATATTAAATTTAAGAATTTTAAAATTACACGCCCTAGGTCACGAGCGTGGCCTACGGCGTGTAATAAAGTCATGGGCGTGTGTACTAAAAAAATTGCAAAAAAACCATGTTGATTGCAGAATTTTCAAATGGCCACAACTTTCAATCAAGGAAAAGTTACGGGATGTGCCACCCCATTTCGGGACGAGCACGAGGTCATCTAAAGCTCTGTACAAATTTCTCAAGTACACACCCTGGAACACGGGCGTGAACATTGGGTCACGGCCGTGACCATAGGGCGTGTAACACACTTCTATAATGATATTTTCCAATTTTGAGTGCAGAATTTCAAATGGCCATAACTTTCAATCCAGGAAGAGTTACGAGACGTTCAACGCCATTTCAGGGTGAGGACGAAGTCATCTACAATCTGGGATTATTTTCACTAGACAAGCCCTAGGACACGGGCGTGACCTAGGGCGTGACCCGTCCAGACACCGTAGAAAACAACCAGTTTCGCCCGTTTCAGGCCTGTTTCATCTCGCGCTAGACACGCCCTTGGTCACGAGCGTGGCCTAGGGCATGACCAATGAATTATGACAGATTTTGGGGGTTTTTCTCCCAACATTCCCGGGCTTTATTATGACGGGTTTTCTTAAGTACACGTCCTTGGTCATGGGCGTGACCGAGGGCGTGACTCCTCAAATTTTCAACTATAAAAAGCCAACTGCTGCCAAGAGTTCTGCATCCATTCCCTGCTTTAGGATTGATCATTTTCTTTTACTTTTCTGCACTTCTATTATTGTATTGTTCCTTTATGCAATTTCCTTTAAATCTTGTGTTTTCAATTCCGAGTATATAATTTCATTTCCTGCAATTGTAATTTCTTTCAAAATTTATAAAATTGTTCTTTCTCTTTAATCATGATCAACTAATTTTACTGCATTCGATTGGAAGAATTCATAAGTTTCTTATTTTGTATTCTCTCTTTTTCGTAGCTTTAGTTTTAGAATTATTACGATTCACTTTTGATTATATTTGATTGATTTCATATTGTTAGTATATGAATATTAATTCTTGATCCATTTTCTAGTTGATCGAGAGATCTGTAAATTTGTGTAGATCATTCATTGGTGGAAGGAGTTGCGTGCACTCCTCGAGAGAGGATGCCATAAATCTTCTGAATTTGAGTCAAATACAATAGCAGGGTTCACCGCTTAAAGCAAGCTTAGGAGTTTCGACTGGCCGAGGGGTCTTAATCGATCAACTTAAGATTAGTTGGTAGAATATTCTCGAGAGAGGCGCTTTCATAATTTAGGAACCTCCACGGTCGAATTATTCTATCGCATTTGTTATGAATTTAGATTTTACAATTTATTTAACTTAAGAAGGATTTTCGATCGAATGCTCTCTTGTTCCTTTTCTCTATTATTATCCTAATTATCATCTTATATTTAGATAAAATAATACTAATTTGCGTGAGTAGAAGTAATCAACGGACCCGTGGAATATGACACTTGATATTTATTTTTAAATATCCTATACTTTGAACGATAGGTGTTCTTGCCTATAGTTCGCAGAATTGGAATAAAATATATTTCCTAACTTTTACCTGTCAAGTTTTTGACGCCGTTGACGGGGACCTTTTGTTGATATTTTGAAAGCGTAATTTATATTAATTTTATCATTCTCGTTCTCCGTCCCCATTTATTTTCTTGATTTTTCTTTTCAAATTCCATTCTATTAAGTGACGGTTGTTCAATTTTCTTTCTTAAAAAATGTTGTCTCAATTGGCTGCGAAAGTTGTCAAACTTCAAAATACACTCAATCTTTTGGAAGCCGCACGAAAGCGCCAAATTATTGGTAATTATTGTGGTGCGCCTCATCAAAGTAATGAATGTTCTTTTCATTCATATTCTCAAAATTTATATTATGATAATGATTTTTCTCAATTTTTCGGTTTGTAATAATTTTTCTTCTACCTCCGAAGTAGACTATTCTTGGTGGCCAGCTCACCCGGATAGCTTCTGGAGCAATGAAGATAGATCTTTAGCTCTGGATTTTTGTTCTTCTTCTTTTGCGCTGCCAGTCTCGTACTCTACTTTTAGGGAAATTTCACATTTTCAATTTGATCCTCCTCCCCAAAATTTAAATGAGAATATTATTTCTTCTAGTGCTTTTTCTCCATCTTTGGATAATTTAGTTATGGAGGAGCATGATTTTTCATGTAATCTCATAGTTTCTTTTACCAATAAAGAAGAACAAAAATTGTACCAAGAATTTCTTAATATTATGGGCACACCGGATGAAGTAGAAGAAGAACAAGTCTCTTCCCCAACTCCACCCGGATCTTGTTTTGTTTTTCATGAATTTTCACAAAATTCTTCTATTTTGTTGAACATGAAATTCATGAAAACATCGTGTCCAAAAAATTTATTTCGCTTGGAACTGCACAAGATTTTTCTAAACAAAATTTTATTTTAGAAAATGAACAACCAGAGCTTGATCATTTATTTTCACAAGAAACTCCTCCTTGTGAAAAAATTTCTGACTCGCTAATATTTTATTCTTTTGATACTAACGCTTTTCATGTAGAGGATGAGCCGTTGCAACCAAATATTTTCATTGATCCATTTTTCGCTCATGTCCAACAATCCAAATTACCTAAGGTATGTATAGGTAATTTGGATTCACAATTTCGAGTGAACGGACAACAAAAGAGTCAAGAGTTTCGCAGAGGAGTCGTCGGGCAACAGCCTTCGGCATATTCACCTCGGCATGAATTAAGGGAGTTGCCTATGCATTTTAAATTTGAATATCCTTTTAGCTAACCTTTAACGTCTAGCTCAAAGACATTAAACAAAGCGCTCTTGGGAGGCACCCCTTGGTTATCTTATTTTTCTTGCACTTTCCTTTTTCATCCTTTTTATTTTCTTGCTTCTTTTCCCCTTCCGACTTGGCTTTTAAACATTGAGGACAATGTTTATTTTTAAGTAAGGGGGTGTATTCTCTTATATTCTGTTTTTATTAAAATTCCAAAAAATTAGAAAACTTTTTCAAAAATGAAAAAAAATTGTTTTTCTTCTCTTTATTTTCAATTTTGTTATAAAAAGTTATAAACTACAAAAAATGTTTTTCTTGTAAATTTTTATGTCTTTGTGTCTTACTTTCTTCTTATGCAAATTAAAATACCAAAAAATTAATTATAAAAATTTACAAACCAAATTTCTTGCGAAAGGGCCGTGTTGGGCTTTTATCCCATAAAACCGCATAGTACCTTGCGAGCCCGTCATTGGGTAGCCCTTGGGAAGTCCAAGAATATAAAAAATATTTATGTTTTATTTTATCCAAAAGTTCAAAAAAAAATTTCTTATAAAATAAATTTTGTAATATTAAATCTCTATCATCTTCATTTAGACAAAATTAATTTTAATTATGAGTTTTCTTTAAAGGCTTTTTAAGGAGTCTTCTTCTCATGTATCTCTTTATTTTATGTCTCTTCAAAATTTGTTAGATATAATTTTTAGATAAATTTGATTTAATGAATTTTTCATTATCTTGGATTGATTAGAATATTTCTTTGTTTTACTTTCTCTCTTTAAAATGTCATAATTCAAGTTTGTAGAAATTGTGCTTAATATCTTTAGATTTTACTTATATTAATTTTAGCTCATGGATGCTTAAGATTGCTCAAAATTATTTTTTATGCTCTCAAAATATTGTTCTTTGGAATTTTATAGCCTTTAAACCCTAGCCCTTCCCCAACCTTTGGTTTAACCCATTGATTTTGGCAGTTTTCTCCCAACATTCCCGGGCATTATTTTGGAAGTTTTTCTTAAGTACACGCCCTTGGTCATGGGCATGACCGAGGGCGTGACTCTTGAAATTTTCAACTATAAAAAGCCAGCTGCTACCAAGAGTTCTGCTTCCAGTCCCTGCTTTAGATTGGATCATTTTCTTTTACTTTTCTGCACTTCTATTATTGTATTGTTCCTTTATGCAATTTCCTTTAAGTCTTGTATTTTCAATTCTTAGTATATAATTTAATTTCCTGCAATTGTAGTTTCTTTCTCTATTTATAAAATTGTATTTTCTCTTTAATCATGTTCAACTAATTTTACTGAATTCGATTGGAAAAATTCATAAGATTCTTATTTTCTAATCTCTCATTTTCGTAGCTTTAGGTTTAGAATTATTATGATTCACTTTTGATTATATTGGATTGATTTCATATTGCCGGTATATGAATATCAATTCTTGATCCATTTTCTAGTTGATCGAGAGATCCGTGAATTTGTGTAGATCATTCATTGGTGGAAGGAGTTGCATGCACTCCTCGAGAGAGGATGACATAAATCTTCTGGATTGGAGTCAAATCGAATAGCGGGGTTCACCGCCTAAAGCAAGCTTAGGGGTTTCGACTGGCCGAGGGGTCTTAATCGATCAACCTAAGGTTAGTTGGCAGCGTATTCTTGAGAGAGGCGCTTTCATAATTTGGGAACCTCCACAGTCAAATTATTCTATTGCATTTGTTATGAATTTAGATTTTACAATTTATTTAACTTAAGAAGGATTTTCGATCGAATGCTCTCTTCTTCCTTTTCTCTATTATTATCCTAATTATCATCTTATATTTTGATAAAATAATACTAATTTGCGTGAGTAGAGGTAATCAACAGACCCGTGGAATACAACACTTGATATTTATTTTTAAATATCCTATACTTTGAACGATAGGTGGTCTTGCCTATTGTTGAAAGAAGAGAACTGGTCTCGACGTTCGAAAGGGAGATGCAACTAACCCTTACTTGACCCGAGCTAGAACCCTTGACCAGTCACTAAGAACCGAAGAACCTTGCCCTTGAGGAACACCTAAGTCCGCAAATGGACCCCTTAAGCTGCAGCGTTGAGGTGCCACCACAAACCCGGAAGCTCACAAGGAACATCCCCTCCCTAGCCAATGCTGAGCCTGGGCACCTTGGAGGTCACTAAAGGTCACCTCAGCACCCACCTTCAAGGACAGGGGGAGGGAGGGATAGTTCTTGCTCACAACACTCACGCGAGGGAGGGGGTACCAACATCCCTTCCTAAGGTGCCCATGGGGGTCTATTTATAGACTTCCCAAAATTGGGCTGCGGATAGACAAAAATCTACTATCCGCAACTCAAAAACTGACCTGAACGACCAAAACAGGAGGGGGGCGAGTGGAGCTTGAGTGGAGAGACTTCTACCTTTAGTGGAGTTTTCCTATAATAATAGCCATCAAGCAAGCATCGGCATGGCTACTTATGAGGCACTGTACAGAAGGAGGTGCAGGACGCCTCTATCTTGGATCCAGGATGAGGATCTGAAGGCACTGAGTGTGGAATATAATGATGATAGGGATGCGATGATCCGGCTGATTCGGGATGATATGCTCGAGGCATAGAGCCGGCAGGCAAAGTACTATGATGCGAGACAGCGGATGGTGGAGTTCCAGGTTGGGGTTCAAGTTTTCTTGAATATCAGACCAATGTATGACATATCTCGTGTTCGGGGAAGGAAGAAGCGCAGCCCTCGTTATATGGTTCCTTATACTGTCTTGGAGCGGATCGACCCCTTAGCTAATCAGTTGGAGCTACCACTGGAATTGGAGAATTTACATGACGTTTTCCATGTGTCCTCCCTGCGAAGAGCATTACTTCGCCCTGAGCTGTATGTCGTAACTACATCTAGCCCTGTAGCAACTGATAGATTCGTTCAGCTAGAGCCCCTACAGATAGTAAATACCGAGATCCGGAAGCTGCGACAAAAGAGTATTACGTTGTTAAAGGTCCTGTGGTCCAACCATGGGAAGGAGGAATACACTTGGGAGCCTATGGACCTAATGCAACAACGTTAACCGGGATTATTTCCCCAAGGTGTGTCCTAAACTAGTTTATCATAGTTCGTATTTCAACACCCGTAGCCCCAAACTCAAATTTCGGGGATGAAATTTGTTGGAGCAACCCTTTTACTGTTTTGGGCTAGGATCACTATGTACTGATTAGGATCAGTTGACCCCATTGTATAGTTTAAGGGTCAAGTCTTTAGGCTGATAAATTAGCTAGAACTTAAGATAAAATCTAAGGTTCCCAGCGGTCAACAAATGTCTAGCAGTGCTCGACAGATGGCTCCCAGCGTTCGACAGTTTTTGTTGCCAGCGCTCGACAGTTTCCAGCCAGCGTTCAACATCTTCTGTACAGTGCTCGACAGTTTCCAGCCAGCGTTCAACATCTTCTGGACGGCGCTCGACAGATTATAGCCAGCGTTCGACATATCATTTAATGAAGCCCAGATTTGTTATCAACTATATTCTATTTATCCTAACAGCAAAACGACGACTATAACGGATCTATTTAATATCTTTGGACGTATTCTGACAGATAAGGAAGGATATTAAACTCAGTTAATATATTCCCTTCTTTCCTTTTTCCAAGACAGCAATAGCCGTTGACATTTAATGAAAAGGAATCTTTTCACGGTCAAGAAATTAAAGGACCTGCTAGAATCGTTTGAGTCGATAGAATTCAAACGTCATTCTATTACAGAATACAAAGGATATATATATAGCATAAAAAGAAGAAAGAAAGAGAGACCTCTCAGAAAGTATTTTTCTTCCTTTTTCTTCCACAAGCAGCACAACATTTCTTCTGAGAACATCTTCCTCAAGAGCATTTTCTCAGAATCTGCTGCAAATTCAGATCTTCTAAAAGAGCAACAAGCAATCTGAAGAACCTGTTCTTCCAGATCAATCTGCTACAGGAGATCTTAGTTTTCAAGAGAAAGCTTCTTCATCTTCTGTCAAATACTTCAATCTGACAGGGGGAGCTTTACAACAACATCCACTAGAGTCTTCTCTCAGTATCTTGACAGAGAAGAACACTATAAACTCTTTCTTACCTCTCTTGTACAGGGTTATAACTCCCTTCAAAAGTTAATCTCGGTGACAGGGCACCTTAGCAAAAACCTACAGTTTGGTTAGACCACCTTATCAACAGCTCACCTGGTGAGAGGGCACCTTATCAACAACCTCCTAGTGGATTCCTACCGAGGGTGGTAGAAGAGTAGACGTACCCAAATTTATTGGGGAACTACTATAGCTCCTTGTGTCTTCTGTGTTTGGTTATTTTCTGTGCTTGTGCTGTTTGTTGTGTGATTTCATTTACTTAATTTTTCTGTTTATATAATTCTCACACTGCTTACACTTATATATAATACTATTTTAATTCCGCTATAAAAACTAAGGAAAAGTTTTAATACTTTATTCACCCCCCCCCCCCTCTAGAGTAACTTAAGATCTAACCTCCACTTTCAATTGGTATCAGAGGTAGGTTGATTCTTTACAGACTAACATCTGAATCACAAAGATCAACCATATCTTAATTTGTCTAAGAGCTTCCTTATCTAAGAATTTTATATCATTCAAAACTCATGGCACAAAACAAGGAATATTCTAACACAAGACCTCCTATGTGCAATCTCAGTAAGTTTGCACTATGGAAAGCAAGGATTAGGCTTTATATGAACTCTATTGATGAGGAGATTTTCAATGTTATTCTTACAAGACCTCCAACACCTATAGCAACAACCAGTACTACTGCAACAACAGACAACACTGCTGTTCCACCTCCTGAGTGGACTGAGGCTCAGAAGAAGCAGAGAAATGCAGATGCAAAGGCCATGAACATTCTGGCCCTAACTATGTCAGATGACATATTCCAGAAAGTAGTTGAGTGCACCTCAGCAAAAGAAATCTGGGAATCTCTCAACAACATGGTGGCAGGCTCAGCAGATGAAAGGAAAGATAGAAGATCTCACCTGATCTCTCAATATGAGAACTTCAAGAAGGGAGAATCAAAAAATGTTGCTGATATGTACAATAGGCTCAGCCTCATAATAAATGAGCTGAAGTCTCTGGACAAAGTGACCTCACTCACAGAGATCAATGACAAAATTCTTATGTGCTTTCCCAGCACATGGGACTCCAGAGTCTGGCCAATCAAAGAAGACAGAAGCCTAAATGAGATCACCACTGAAGCTTTGTGGGGCAAGCTCAAATCTTATGAGCAGCTCATCAAAAGTAGGTAAGCTGAAGAATCCACTTCATCCCCAGCACTCAAGAAGGAGAGAAGCATAGCCTTCAAGGCTACAGAAGAAGAAGGACCAACTCCTACCAAAGAGGAGTTGATGAGCTTCATAGCCAAAAGATTGTATAATATGGCTAAGAAAGATTTCAAGAAGAAGTCATCCAGAAGCTATGACAAGCCAAGGTATGACAAAAATCACTCTAATGAAATTATATGTTTTGGTTGCAGGAAGCCAGGACATATTGCTCCTGAATGTCCAGAGAATCAAAACAAAAAGGACAGAAAGGAGAGAAAAAGAGAAAAGGAAGAAAGGAAAGGTTCTAGCAAATCTTCCTCCCACTCACACAAAAAGAAGGGAAGAGGATTTGTAGCAACATCCTGGAGTGAAACAGAATCTGAATCAGAATCTTCATCTGGTTCTTCTGATGAAGAAGAAACAAAAGAGAACAGACAATGTCTACTGGCAATTTATGACTCAGACAGTGAGTCACAATCTGAATCTTCATCAGGCTCCAGTGATGATGAAGAATAAAAGAACTTCTGCATGATGGCAATCAATGCCTCAGCCAACAAATCTGATGAAGAAAATTCAAAATCAGAAGAAGAAGATGATGCAGATCAAGTAATGTCTGATGTTGATTTTACTTTAGATGAATTCAAGGCTGAATTCAAAGTCCTTTGCTCAGACTTACTCAACTCTGAGAAAGAAATAATCTCACTCAGATGTAAGTTAGCTGAAATGAAAAAGATGAGTGAAGAAAATGCAAATCTTAAGAAAGATTTTGCTGCCTCCAGAGAACACATTGTTCTCATTGAGAATAAACTTTCTGAGGCCAAGAAATTTGAAGAATTCCTAAATGGGAGAAGTATCAAACTGATGGACATCACAAGCACAGTCAATGCTAGACTTAATAATAGCAAACTGGGATTGGGTGCCTCATCAAGTGAGCCATCTCTGATTAAGAGAAATATCCTCTCCTCACCCATAAAATTTATTTCTGCTAAAAGCAAAGAAGCTGCAAAAAGAGATAAAGATATTTCAAGCAAGTCTGTTAAGGATAAAAGAATTCAAAAGAATTCGTCGAACGGAGATCAACAAAAAGATTCAAATTTGTCGAACGGAGCTCGACGAAATCTGAAAATAGATTTTCAGTATAGTCATCAGATGAACAATAGTCGACCAATTTATCCAAATTTGTCGAACAGATACTATACAGGAAATTCTAGAAATCTTAATTCCAAACAAACTAAAAATCCTTTCACTGAATGGATAATACCTCCAAGGAGATATCATCCACAAGGCTATAGGGACCAGCCTGAAATGTCATTTATTTCTGAATTTTGTGGTAACACAAAAGGACCCAAGGTAGTCTGGGTCAAAAAGAACTAGTTTATGTTTTTGTCTTTGCAGGTACACGACCATCCAAGATTAAATCAAAAATGGTACTTGGACAGTGGCTGCTCAAAGCACATGACAGGAAACAAGGCCAATTTGAAAAATTACAAGGCACAGCTTGGACCCAAAGTGATCTTTGGAGACTCCAACCATGGTCAAACCAAAGGCTTTTGTCAAATCAAGGTTGGAGCAGTGACATTCAAGGAAGTCACCTATGTGAAGGGTCTAAAGCACAACCTCATCAGCATAAGTCAGTTATGTGATGAAGGTTATCAGGTAACCTTTAATAAATCAGAATGCATTATCAAGTCATCTGATAATGTCATTGTTTTATCAGGTATTAGGTAGGGTAATATATATTTAGTAAATTTCAATTCCTCTAAATCAGAAATTTGCATGTTTAATGAGCTAAGCAAACCTAGTGAACTATGGCATAAAATATTAGGGCATGTAAATCTTAGAACAATTGCCAAACTATCTAAAGATAATCTTGTTAGAGGTCTACCATCAGGATCATATAAGAAAGAAGGTTTATGTAGGGCATCCCAGCTAGGTAAGCAAACCAAAAACAGTTTTAAATCCTTATCTAAAAGTGATTCACCTAGAATCTTATTTTTGCTACATATGGACCATTTTGGACCTATAGCAATAAAGAGTTTAGGAGGGAAGTCTTACACTCTAGTTATTGTAGATGACTTCTCTAGATTCACTTGGGTATTCTTTTTGAGAGAAAAGTCAGATAACTTTAAAGTTCTTACAGACTTTCTTAAGCATATAGATTGAATACTCTACTGTAGTTGCATTGATCAGAAGTGATCATGGCACTGAGTTTGAGTCTCTTCTTATGCAAGACTTTTGTGAGAAGGAAGGTATCAGGCATTGCTTCTCAGCTCCTAGAACTCCTCAACAGAATGGGGTAGTTGAAAGGAAAAATAGAACCCTAATTGAATCAGCAAGAACATTGCTTGCAGATGCTAATTTGCCACTATCCTCTTGGGCAGAAGCTGTTAGCACAACAAACTATGTTCTGAATAGAAGTTTGATACACAAACTTAAGGGTAAAACTCCCTATGAATTACTTAAAGGAAAGAAACCTAAAGTTGACTATTTCAGAACTTTTGGTTGTAAATGTTTTGTTCATAACAATGATAAGAAATATATTAGAAAATTTGAACCAAAATCTGAAGAAGGAATTTTCTTAGGATATTCAATAGTTAGCAAAGCATATAGGGTATTTAACAAATCCTCTCTTAAGATAGAAGAGTCCATGCATGTTTCCTTTGATGAAACTAACATGTCTTACAAGGAGAAGAACTCTTCTACCAAGAATGCTTTGCAGGTACCAGCTCTATGTGAAGAGCTTAATGGGCTAAATCTACAGTCAGGAGATTCAATGCAACCATTAGCTCAAAACCTTGAACATAGTGAAGAAGAAGATCATCCAGATCTTGTTGATTATCAGAATCAAGCAACAGCAAAACATCCTCCACAGGATACAATTACTGAACAAAATCCCCAAATAAATACCACTGCAGAATTAACTCCAACTGTTGACCACATCACAGTTAGAGATCACCCAATTTCACAAGTGATTGGTGATATTTCAGCAGGTGTTCAGACAAGATATCAACTACACCAAAATCAGATGCATACTTGCTTTCTATCACAAGTTGAACCTCAAACCATAAAAGATGCAGAACAAGATCCAAATTGGATTCTTGCAATGCAAGAGGAACTCAACCAGTTTGAAAGAAACAAAGTTTGGGATTTGGTTCCAAGACCAAGAGGCCATCCAGTCATTGGCACCAAGTGGGTCTTCAGGAACAAACTTGATGATCAAGGAAATATTGTGAGAAATAAAGCAAGGCTAGTAGCTCAAGGATATTCACAGGAAGAAGGCATAGACTATGATCAAACATTTGCACCTGTGGCAAGACTTGAAGCTATCAGAATATTTTTAGCATTTGCTGCATACAAACAATTTAAGGTATATCAAATGGATGTAAAAAGTGCATTCCTAAATGGAGACATCAAGGAAGAAGTCTATGTGGAACAACCACCAGGTTTCATCTCTCCAACTCACTCTTCTTATATATTCAAGCTTAATAAAGCTCTCTATGGTCTCAAACAAGCTCCCAGGGCATGGTATGAGACCTTAGCTAATTTTCTATTGGAAAACAAGTTCTGTAGAGGCTTAGTAGACAAAACCTTATTTTTCAGAATACATAAAAATCAAACACTGCTAGTTTAAATATATGTAGATGATATTATTTTTGGATCTACTGATTCACATTTATGCAAAAAGTTCTCTAAACTTATGCAATCTAAATTTGAAATGAGTAGCATGGGTGAATTATCATACTTCCTTGGTCTACAAGTGAAGCAAACCTCATCAGGAATTTTCATTTCACAATCCAAGTATGCTAAGGAATTAGTAAAAAGGTTTGGAATGTCTGATTCCTCTCCCATGAAAACACCCATGGCTTCTAATGCTGTCATTAATGTTGATGAATCAGGGAAACCTGTTGATCAGAAGGTGTATAGAGCAATTGTTGGCTCACTACTCTATTTGACAGCTAGTAGGCCTGATATAATGTTTGCTACTTGTATTTGTGCTAGGCTTCAAGTTAACCCTAAAGAATCTCATCTATCTTTATTAAAAAGAATTTTAAGATATATAAAGGGTTGTCCTAATCTAGGTCTCTGGTATCCAACAGCATCTGAATTTGAATTAAATGGATTCTCAGACTCAGATTATGCTGGATGCAGAGTAGACAGAAAAAGCACATCAGGAACTTGTCAGTTTCTTGGTGATAGGCTTGTGTCTTAGTTTTGTAAGAAGCAGACATCTGTGTCCACATCAACAGCTGAGGCAGAATACATTGCTGCAGGCAGTTGCTGCTCACAGATACTGTGGATACAAAATCAACTTCTAGACTATGGTATCAACTTAAATCAATCAATCATATTTTGTGACAATACTAGTGCAATATCTATAGCACAAAATCCAGTTCTCCATAGTAGGACTAAACACATAGAAATAAGGCACCACTTTATCAGAGATAATGTGGATAAAAATAAAATTTGCCTACAGTTCATCTCCACTGATTTACAAAGAGCAGATATTTTCACCAAACCCTTGGATGAAAAGAAACATATCTTCTTTATGAATCAACTGGGAATGATAGATGGAGACTCAATTTGTTGAAAATTATATTTTCTATCTTATCCAAAAATTTTGTCGAACGAAGAACGACAAATTTTTATTCGTCGAACGATGGTCGACAAAAACCTACATCTTCAGAGTCAGTGAAGAAAATCTCATTTGTCGAACGGTGGTCGACGAAAAAGATATTTTTAACACTGTCCGACAAAATTTTAAAAGTCGGTTCGACTTCATATTTAATTAGGTTTTGCCGAACAGCGCTCCTCGAATTCTCCTCCCTATTTCTTCGACTATATAACACCTATTTTACTTCATTCTAAGTTCGCGCCTACAGAAATCGTTTTCCTCCAGTTCTCCTTTTGCACTTGATCTTTCTCTTCTTTTGCAGGACTCAATGGCGATTTCTCAAGCCTCGCTCTATTCCATGAAGTTCGATGCTGGGTTCGACATAGATATGGAATCCTTCGCAACATCTGATCAAATCTTCAAGGACATCCTTCAACTCTTTGAAGAGCAACAGTTGAGGAAGTTAATGAGCTTGAGGATAAAGCTTCACACAGCTGAAATCAAAGAATGGTGTTTCACAGTTAAGCAGGAAGATGAATGTCTGACGGGCACAATCTCAGGACACCAGGTTTCTCTTACACCTACCATTCTAACTGAAATTTTTGGGCTTGTGAATGGTGATGACGATATAGAAATTAGTTCTGATGAATTTGAAGCAGCTTTAGTCAAAATGGGTCACTCCTCTGGAAACCCTAATCATCTGCTTAAGAAAAATCTGTCTTTGGAATACAAATTCTTATCAGATATAGTTGGCAAAGTGTTGTTAGGAAAAACAACAGGACATGACTATGTTAAAAGGCACCAATTTCTGTTGATGGTGGCCTTGATGGAGAAAAAGAAAGTGAACTGGGGATCACTTCTGTTTAATTTGATTAAGAAAAAGATTTCGAAGGAGAATGTTAGCTTTGGCAGAATTTTAGGAATTGTTCTGCAGGAAAGGCATCCAGACCTTTTGGTCTCCCCAAAGGTAACAATTAATGCTAGCAAGAAGCTGACCTCAGCTCTCTTTGCTAAGTGGGAAAGGGTATTTCCAAAGAAGAATCCAAAGTCAGTCAAGCAAACTTCTAAAGACACAAGGACTGATTCAGTCTCTTCCCTAACCCTTCCAGAAGTTCCTCCTTTGGTCTCCTCCCTTCCTCTCCCACCTCCTACTACTCAAAGTTTTTCCCCTACACAATCTCCACCTTACAATTCTTCTACACATATTGATGACATTCCCCCTCCTTCTTTTGATCTCCTCCCTCATCCCTCTTCTCCGCCTCCATCTCCTACTCATAATGATTCCCAATGTCCTATCCATCATTCTTCTTCTACTTATCAAGAACCCTCTCAACAAGGTGCAGATGTCTCAAACATCTTTGTACCAATCTCTATTCCTCCCTCTTCTGATCCATCCTCATCTCATTCTCACGAATTCACTTCTTTAAATCTTTTCTCTGTAGCTGATCAGATACTTGGTCTCATCCTTCCCAAAATAGACCAGTTATTGGATGCAAAACTTGCTCCAATTGTTCAATCTATTTCTGCTTTATCTGAAAAGATCTCTTCCTTCCCTTCCTTTCAATCTGTCCCTTCTTCTAGGGGCCTAGATTCAGGTTTCTCTGAAGCTAGGCAGGGGGAGATGTCTGATGAAGAAGCTCCAGATGCTCAAGCACTTGGAAATTCAGTTCTTCCAATTTCAGAAGAACTAGTTCTACCAGGTCCAGAAGAAATAAATAATGTTTCTATTAATCCCTCTATAGATATTATTTATTTGCTTTCTCAGTTTAGTACAGTTCTACCAGTTTTACCTCAACATCATAATTATTCTAGAGCAATTGTCCCATACACTGCTCAAGTTAATGAAGCTCTGTTAAATAAGATAATTAGAAGTTTTGGAGTTAAGATTACAGATACAGTTTTCATTCAAGATCAAGCTCTCAGTCAAGAAGAAAAACTAGTTGTAATGTCAGAAGAAGCAATCACAAATTCTGACTTTCCAACTTTTATCTTTGATGAAACTCCAATTCCAGACTTTGATGAGATCTGGAAAGCAGAAGATGAAGCTTATGAAGCTGAAGAGCAAAGGATCAAAGCTCTTAAATTGATATCAGATTTATATGATACACCAATCTCTTCTTCTGATTCTGATGAAGAAGATAATGATAGTGATTCTGATGATACACTGTCAAGGAAAAGAAAGAAAGCAAAGGCTAAGTCTAAAGCTATCCCCAAGCCTCCTAATCCAGATAATGATATCCCATATTATATTCTCCACAATATCTCTCTTGACAAAGTCTCACATCATTGGATGACACTCTCCAGAAATGAGCAGAAAAGAAGAAAGAAGTTCAAGAAAACTGGTTATATTCCTGATAGTCCAGTTAAGTTTAATCATCCTCCTCCTCCTCCTCCAGCAGCAGGATCAGCAGGGATGTCTTCCTCCTTCTCTAGATCTGCCCCCCAGCAGTCTAGGAGATATGAAGGAACTCATAAAAGCTCCAGTGGCTCTCAAAGTTCTACACCAGCCAGAGCTCCTCCCTCAAGTTCTTCCAGACCAATTTCAGATTACAGATATACTTTTTCAAATGGCTTATTTCACAGCAGAATGAATCTTCAAGATAATAAAACCTCATATCAGGCAAATGATTCTGTTGAAAGGTCTCCTTCTCCAGAAATTCAAGAAACAGATGAAATAGCTCACATGGCTAGATTCAGAGAATCAGTAGCTATTGCTCAGATCAATAAAGCTAAGGCTGAAGGTGAGGACCATTCTAAATTTTCTACATTGTCTGAATTCAGAAAGCAAGAACTTGAAAAGTACAATTCCAGAAAATTTTTCAATGCTGAAAGATTTTTAAAGAAGTATCCAGCAGCAGTAGTTCTTCCTACTACATCTCAAACAATCATAAGTCCAGAAAACTGCTATATGAGCAAGAAGCAAGCTGAAAATCCCAACAGGGAAATCATTTTCAAGCCTTCCTCACAATGAAAAAGTACAGTTTCAAATTCCTTCTGTCTTTGAAATACTTGGATTCAGTATAAATATTTCTAAACTCAGAGCATTTTATTTCAATATTATCTGCTGAAGCATTTCAATTCTGTCAGATATATTTCTGCTCTGTTGTTTATCTTTGTGTTATTTATTATTTGATTTATTTGTCAAATAGTATCCTAACCCAAATAGGGGGAGATTGTTGGAGCAACCCTTTTACTATTTTGGGCTAGGATCACTATGTATTGATTAGGATCAGTTGACCCCATTGTATAGTTTAAGGGTCAAATATTTAGGCTGATAAATTAGCTAGAACTTAAGATAAAATCTAAGGTTCCCAGCGGTCAACAAATGGCTAGCAGTGCTCGACAGATGGCTCCCAGCGTTCGACAGTTTTTGTTGCCAGCGCTCGACAGTTTCCATCCAGCGTTCAACATCTTCTGGACAGCGCTCAATAGTTTCCAGCCAGTGTTCAACATCTTCTGGACGGCGCTCGACAGATTATAGCCAGCGTTCGACAGATCATTTATTGAAGCCCAGATTTGTTATCAACTATATTCTATTTATCCTAACAGCAAAACGACGACTATAACGGATCTATTTAATATCTTTGGACGTATTCTGACAGATAAGGAAGGATATTAAACTCAGTTAATATATTCCCTTCTTTCCTTTTTCCAAGACAGCAATAGCCGTTGACATTTAATGAAAAGGAATCTTTTCACGGTCAAGAAATTAAAGGACCTGCTAGAATCGTTTGAGTCGATAGAATTCAAACGTCATTCTATTACAGAATACAAAGGATATATATATAGCATAAAAAGAAGAAAGAAAGAGAGACCTCTCAGAAAGTATTTTTCTTCCTTTTTCTTCCACAAGCAGCACAAAATTTCTTCTGAGAACATCTTCCTCAAGAGCATTCTCTCAGAATCTGCTGCAAATTCAGATCTTCTAAAAGAGCAATAAGCAATCTGAAGAACCTGTTCTTCTAGATCAATCTGCTACAGGAGATCTTGGTTTTCAAGAGAAAGCTTCTTCATCTTCTGTCAAATACTTCAATCTGACAGGGGGAGCTTTACAACAACATCCACTAGAGTCTTCTCTCAGTATCTTGACAGAGAAGAACACTATAAACTCTTTCTTACCTCTCTTGTACAGGGTTATAACTCCCTTCAAAAGTTAATCTCGGTGACAGGGCACCTTAGCAAAAACCTGTAGTTTGGTTAGAGCACCTTATCAACAGCTCACCTGGTGAGAGGGCACCTTATCAACAACCTCCTAGTGGATTCCTACCAAGGGTGGTAGAAGAGTAGACGTACCCAGATTTATTGGGGAACTACTATAGCTCCTTGTGTCTTCTGTGTTTGGTTATTTTCTGTGCTTGTGCTGTTTGTTGTGTGATTTCATTTACTTAATTTTTCTGTTTATATAATTCTCACACTGCTTACACTTATATATAATATTATTTTAATTCCGCTATAAAAATTAAGGAAAAGTTTTAATACTCTATTCACCCCCCCCCCCCCCCCCCTCTAGAGTAACTTAAGATCTAACCTCCACTTTCAAAATTAATTTTTTTGTTTATTGGATTTATAACATCCCAATTCGCGCTAGGCCCCTCATGCCTGTTTTGTGTCATCGGGAGTTGAATCGGACTCGGTAGAAGCCCTAGGACCCTGAGGAGGTTAGGTTTGAGTCATGATCAACAAGGGTGTGTGTGTGGGGGGGTAGCACACCCACTCCCTAAGGTAAGAAATAAAAGGAGAACATATTGAAGAGAGCTAGCGCTGGCGGTAGAAATAGCGCCGGCGGTAGATTTCAAAATGATATGGGTACCTTGTCGTCGAGAAGGGGTATCATGTCGTCAAAAAGGACTTGGTTTCTCGAAGATATTGTCGATAAGCTAGCGGTAGCGCCGGCGGTAGCCGTCAAAATGATATGGGTGCCTTGTCATCGAGAAGGGGTATCATGTCGTTGAAGAGGACTTGGTTTCTTGAAGATATTGTCGATAAGCTAGCATCGGGCGATAGCGGTAGCGGCGATGATAGCCTTCAAAACAATGTGGCCTATTGTGTCTTAGAGAGGGGTACCTTGTCATCGAAAGGAGGGTGGTTTCTCGAAGATCTCGCCGATAGGCTAGCGTCGGCGATAGTGATACCGCCGACGGTAGCCTTCGGAAAAATATGGACGGCGGTGATATCTTATCCTTGCTTATTTCAAAGTTGGGAGGTGGCTTAGACCAATAAGGCGGTGACACATGGATGTACTGTCCAATCCAAAGCATGGGAAATGTTTTCCCCATTAATTCTAGTCAAATCAGCCTCCATTTTCTCTCTCCTCCCTGAACCGAACTGCACCCCTAATCCAAAGGCTGATCATTCTTCTTCTTCCACTTCCCCACACCTCAAGAAACTAACCAGCAAACATCTTGAAGGAACAAGACTAGAGAGAAGGCTTGGAGCTTGACCGACCATCACCATGCTGCCAAGAAGACAAACCCGCTCCATGGCCGGAAATCAGGTGACTTCCGCCCCCTCTCCCTTGGTGCTAGATCTGTAGATCTAAAATAGGAGAGATATTGGTCTCAAAGGAGCTTAATTTCAGCGAGATTCATGGAGCTTTGTAGGAAGAGACCACGTTAGAACTTACGTTCTAGGGCGTAATTCGCCGAGAAAATATCTTCAATCAATTCCTCTCTTCAATACGAAGTGCTAGGACTTGATTTCTTGAAGAATGGTGGTCTAATGAGGGAGTATTGGAGGATAGAAGGCAAAATAATATTTGTGTGCTGGAGGACGAAGATGAACAGATGTTGTTCGTCTGTCTTAAGATTCGTGCAGATTTATAAAATTTAGACAGAAATTGTTTTCTGCGTGCGACAGACTTGAAGCCTATTTTTAGGCATGATCTGGCCACATTCAGGTCTCGTGCTCAACACAAAAGATGTAGCCCTCGGAAAGACCTTTCCAACGAGTGGTTGTGGGTTTTCAGGGGATTTTTGTAGCTCCGACAAAGTAAAATCGAAAATGGTTGTGCATGGAATGATCCAGTTTATGTACAGGATAGCTTGCTGTCCAGATTTATTCTGCTGGGTTCAAACCCGATTTTAGATAAGTTAGGCTTAGATATGGACCTTGAGCTCAACACAAAAGTTGTATCCCTCGGCGATACATTTTCGGAATGGGGTGGCACATAATTTGTAGTGGTCTCTAGCTCCCAGAAATCACGTTTTAGTAAGCATTGTTGAATATGTACAGATTTTGATATTTTACTGATTTCTCACTAAATATTTATCGGATGCTTACAAAATTTGGAATAAATGTGCCTGATAATATTGTGATCACCCCTGTTTAGTTCAAGCATTTTTCGATACATATTTACCATGAGATTGCTTGTCGTAATATATAAATGTAGAGCATGGAAAATATGTATTGCGTAATACAATGAGGTCGAAAATTGGTGGGAATGATTCTGGCATTTATTATGACCTATGGTAGAAGTTTCGCCGTATTTGGTTTTGAATTGAGTCCAGAATTAAATATGTCATTATAAAATATTACCCTGAATGAAATGTTAAGTTGATCAATAAGACATGAATTTTGGAAACGTGCATAAAATCGTACATATATCACTTGGTAATCTAATAGAGAGTTAGATTTGTGTAACCGTTTAGTAGAAATTATGGTTGATGATCGAACGGGCGTGAGATGATTGGTATTGACTAAGCGTGATCGAAAGTTGCTTAGGAATTCGATTGTGTTCAAAGCAGGTTTTGAGTTGAGCATGAGGGGTGGAATGGTTAAGGTGTATGGGCAGATTTGCATAGAGAACTCGAACCTGACATTACATGCACAAGTAGTCCTATAGGATCAAAGAATGTATTTCCCTTTCATACACGTACCACTGCACAAGAGTTATGACAACTCGGTATGTGTAGCAGTGATGGCTTTGTGTGGATTATAGGATATGATTATATCCTAAGGTGTTATGTTAAGAACCCGGTTGGTAGGTCCTTGTATGCTAAATAGCATCATTGAAACTTATAATATTAATATGTGTTATGGACTTGGTTGGGAGTCCTTGGGTGCTTGATAGCACGGGTTAAGCATCTGAAATTACTTGGGTGTGTATAGTTTCACACGATTGCATAATGATCCTTGTTGGAGGATTACTTATGGCAGATCTACGGGCTCGCCGGTCGACACACCGATAGGAGCTGATAGATAAATCTAGAACCGGTTGGATATGGTCCGTTGGTGCTTACTTCCCAAGACCCCTTCCGCGTCATAAGACTTAGCTAGTTTGGCGAGCAAGAGTATGCAGGGGCTCCACTGTTGTGTTCTTAGCGTTGAGGCGCACGTAAGAGCTAGGTCTGGTAGTGTGCATACCCACCTAGTAGTGGAGAAGCCCGTTACACTGTCTCCGTCTGGCCACGACGCGAGATGCCAAAGTGGTTAGCTACCCTCAAAAAGCGGGAAGTATAAGGCTATGTCGACATAGCAAATGAGAGTGCGTGTGTAAATCATGGGTGAGTCATCATACATACATTCATTGCATTGCACCGCATAAAGATTCTCATCATATAAGCTTGTATGGGCACCTTTATATGATGAGTTACCTGCTGTTTTAAACACTTTTACTTATTTTTGAATAATGGATTCTATTGTTTTTCTATTATTGATGGGTTGACATGATGATATTTGAGAATAGCCGGCAGAATAGGCGTCTTATGGAAGAGGGCTAGCCCGTGTGCTTGCACTTCCGCAGGGCGGCTGTCTGGGGCATAGGACTCCCCTCGGCCGTGTTCTGTGTTCCGGGAGGGGGGTCTTACATGTTGTAGTGATCAGAAGTTATCATGGTACTGAGTTTGAAAACCAGTTAATTTGTAGATTCTATGAGAATGAAGAGATAAGACAAAGCTTTTCAGCTCCTAGAACCCCCAACAAAATGGGGTGGCTGAAAGGAAAAATTGAAATCTAATTGAATCAGGAAGGACATTATTAGCTGAATCCAATTTACCAAGGTCCTTCTGCGCTGAGGCAGTGAATACAGCTAATTATGTCATGAATAGAAGTCTCATCCACTAAACTAAGATAAAGACTCCCTATGAGTTATTGAAGGGAAAGACACCTATAGTCACATACTTTAGAATTTTTGGGTGTACTTGCTTCATTCTGAACAATGGAAAGTGCCAACTTGCCAAATTTGACAAGAAGGCTGATGATGAGATATTCTTGGGATACTCCTCATCAAGCAAGGCATATTAGGTGTTATAATAAGAGCTCTCTCAAAATTGAGGAGTCAATACATGTAGTGTGTTGGGTCCAGCGTCCCTTCACTTGACCCGTAGCGCCTTTCCTACTTCCTTAAAGAAAAAGTAGCGCCCTTCCCATTAGTCCGGGATTTTGGGATAGTTGGTTGCGCTTGATCCTACAAGTGGTATCTGAGGAGGTTGTGGGTTCGAGACCGAGGGGGGGGGGGGGGCGCTGATTAAATCCTGAAATTTCTCTACCTGTGTGGGTCCCGGCGGGTCAGGCGGCCGGAGCCATGTGAAAAAACACCTCTGAGCCATGTGGTGCACCAACTCTGAGCCATGTGGAGCACCTCTGGGCTTGCGGTTCATGCTGGACACTGGGGGGGGGGGATATTGTTGGGTCCAACATCCCTTCACTTGACCCGTAGTGCCTTTCCTACTTCCTTAAAGAAAAAGTAGCACCCTTCCCATTAGTCCGGGCTTTTGGGATAGTTGGTTACGCTTGATCCTACATAGTATTTGATGAGACTAACATGTTCTCCAAGGGGAAGGAAACTTCCACCAATTTCATCTTGCAGGAAGAAGACCACCTGGTTGATTAAGTTGAAAGGATCAGCATCACAGATTACTCATCAGGTTGCCAGGACAAAGGCAAACAACCAACTGATAATGAATCAGATGAAGACTCTGCTTCAGATGATAATGACATTCAAATACCTATTCTAACAGATACAGAAGTTAATCTAGGGAATGAAAATAGTGCACCCACAATCAATGAGGAAGAGGAAATCCATGAGTATATCAATCCACTTAACAACTTAACAAGAAATCGGATGACCATCAAGGATCATCCTCCTACTCAAGTTATTGGAGATATAACAGTGGGAGTGAAGACAAGGAACTAGATCACAAATGAAATTATGCTGCAGTGCTTCCTTTCACAGTATGCGCCCAAGATGTTTGAAGAAGCAGATAGTGATCCCTACTGGATTGCTGCCACATAAGAGGAACTTGCACAATTTGAAAGAATAAAGTCTTGTCTCTAGTTGAAAGACCAAGAAATTACTCAATAATAGGAAGAAAGTGCGTATATAAAAATAAGATGGACTCAAATGGAGTCATAGTCAGGAACAAAGCAAGACTTGTTGCTCAACGATATAGGCAAGAGGAGGGTATAGACTACAATTAGACATTTGCTCCAGTGGCTAGACTGGAAGTAATCAGAATGTTCCTTGCATATGTTGCACATATGAAGATCAAGATAAATCAAATGGATATGAAGAGTGCTTTTCTAAATGGAACTCTTCAGGAAGAAGTATATGTGGAGCAACCCCCAGGTTTTGTCAATCCATTTCATCCCTCTTTTGTTTATAGACTAGACAAAACACTGTATGGTATCAAGCAAGCCCCAAGAGCTTGGTATGAGACTTTATGCGCCTTCCTTCTAGAACACTCTTTTGTAAGAGGTAAGGTGGATAAAACACTTTTCACTAGAGCACATAAAAATCAGCTACTTCCAGTACAGATATATGTAGAGGATATAAAATTTGGCTCAACAGACCAAAGACTTTGCAAAAGATTTGCTGACCTAATGCAGTCTAAGTTTAAAATGGGTAGCATGGGAGAACTGTCCTACTTTCTTCGCCTCCATGTAAAGCAAAATGCAGATGACATTTTCATATCTCAATCCAATATGTAACACCTCCCGTGCAATGACTATATAATATAGGTTCGGCCGGGACCCCACAGTATATAATCGCTACAACTTTAGTATTAAAAAGTGATATAGATCTACCATCTCAAAACTCAGAACCAACACAGCGAAAACATTAAATAAACTACAGATGTTGTCCACATCTACAAAAGAGTACTACGGCCTTAAGGCCTTACAAAACTCATACTCAATTCAAAACAAAAAGGGCATAGAAATGTCCAACAGATCATCACAATCCTAAGCTACCTCGGCATGCAAGCCGGAACAGGTAAAGACATCATAATCAAACAAAAAAAGCATGAAAAGTGCACTTCATGAAGCTTAGGCCTTTCTGGCCGGCGAGCTAGGTCCAGCCTGCAATCCTTGCCCTGCATCCAAATCACAAAGAATGGTATAACGAGGGTCTGCTTTGGCTGACCAACAACGGTGTAACAACACCCCTCCTCCCGGCCGTCCTAGCGGACCCCGGGGAACTACATCACCCTGCAAGTCAGCACTTCGTATGCAAATGTAATAAATAGTATTAACATAAACACGACAGGCATGAGTGCCACAATCATCATCCACGATTCTATGTTGAGCAATAAAAGTAAGGGGATCAAGCAATGCAGTATTATGCAAACATGGGTTTCACCCAAGACACCCTATGGCGTGTGTGCTTCTAACATCACAACACACATCAACATTTCATAACAAACCAAGGGTACTTATCATTCCCCCTACAGGCGTACAAGCCCAAGGCCAAGAACACCACTGATACCTCACCCCTTACATGGCTCATCTTGCCAACGGGCGCATCAGCATACTTGTTCTCGCCACAATCATTAAGCCAAAAGCCAAGAACTCCACTGAGACTTCACCCCTTTCATGGCTCATCTTGCCAACGGGCGCATCAGCATACTTGTTCTCGTCAGTTATCCCAAAAGGAGACTTGTCTTGCCAGGACACTCTCCCCACATGAATCCAAGCAATCACGGGCTAGCCAGCCGACCACAAAGACAAATTCACGCCTTCACATACACATAAAAATTACCCTTTCCAAACCAACGTTCATTCTCACACGAAACATAAGGGCAACACATACGACGTTTTTGCCGTCATCGGATTTTTAGCAAAATCCCTAAAATGCACGTTAAGCAACATCACCGAATCGGATCACCGGTCACGATTTCGGCTTCACCCAAAATGCCTAATCCACTAATGGAGCGGATCTCTAGTGCAAAATCATGTCGGGGATGGATTCAGTCAACTCGATGGTTCTTTTTGAACCAAGGCGACCCAAACCCCTCTCATTTGAGAGATCTGGTGCCATAAAATTTCAGAAAAGAGAAGGTAAAAGCATAGATGCCATGCACGCATCCTAAAACTGGGAGGAGAGATGTCGTTACCCTAAGAGTTCTCTTCCTCGCCATGGATCGGTTGAAAGGCACGGATAGAAAGAAGCGCCTTCTAGTCCTCTCCATGGATCTGGTCTCGGATCGGCGAACGGAGCTATGGTGCTCCAACAATGGCGGATTTAGCCTTCTTCTTCCTCCAAACCCTACCTCTCTTCTAAGCCTCCAAAAGCACAAAGGACTTAATGAAATGAGAATAGAACTTCTCTGCCTTAAAAAGAGCCTTAGGACGCACTTATTTAGACCTTAGGATCAAGATCCAAACAGATCGGACGTCCAGGAAATGCTACTTACGGAACAGGTTTCGTCAGCTAACGCCGGCGTTAGCGCTAACGCCTATGTTAGCTCCTCGACGAAGTCCCCTTCGATGAAGCCAACTCAACGACCCGATGGTTCCGAACTCTCTTCGACGAGATACATTCGACGAACTCCTTTCGACGAACTCCCTTCGACGAAACTCCCTTCGACGAACACCGTCGCAATAGGTGCTTTACCCGACGGGGCAGCTAACGCCTGCGTTAACACCTAACGTCGGCGCTAGCTCCCAGATACAGAAAACCTGTACTAGCCTTAGGCATTCCAGCCTCCACGCTCAGCGAAACCTGGGGTGTTACAAATCCACCCCCTTAAAAGAATTTCTTCCTTGAAATTTAAAACGTTAACGAAAGCACAACTAAAACACATACCTAAAACGAACAGTTCCGGAAAGTTATCCCGCATTGTTTCCTCTCATTCCCACGAGAAACCGTCTCGTCCACAATTATCCCAACGCACTTTCACCAGCTTGACCTCTTTGTTCCTCAACCGCCGGACTTCAGAATCCTCCACGCAAACCGGACGAACTATCGTCCTCAGATCTTCGGGTACAGGAACTGTCGAAGACTCAACCACATCCTCCGGCTCCACCAAAGCTTTCCTCAGCACCGAAACATGAAATACATCATGTAATCCTCTTAGCTCTACGAACAACGCCAACCGATAGAATGCTTCGCCTATGCGCTCTGTAACCTTAAACAGACCCAAGTACCTCGGACTCAATTTCTTGAGTCGTCGAATCCGCGAAACGCCTTTGAACGGCTTGATCTTCAAGTAGACCATGTCGCCCACCGCAAACTCCACATTTCTGTGGCGTACATTAAAATACTTTGCCTGCCGATCCTGAGCAACCTTCATGCGCTCCTGGATCATTCGCACCAACTCACAAGCGTCTGCCACCACTTCTTTTCCTAACAACTGGGTGTCTCCCGCCTCTATCCAAGACATCGACGTTCGATACCACCTTCCATACAAAGCCTCGTATGGCGCCATTTTGATACTCGCCTGAAAACTATTGCTGTAGGCAAACTCCACCATGAAGAGGTGGTCTTCCCAACTTTTACCGAAATCGAGAGCACACATTCTTAACATGTCCTCCACTTTACGATTTGTTCTCTTCGTTTGGCCATCGGTTTGCGGATGGAACAAGGTACTATACTTCAATTTTGTGCCCAAACATCGCTGCACTAACCTCCAGTCCTTGGACGTGAATCGTCCATCGCGATCACTAACGATGCTCTTTGGAATTCCGTGCAACCGCACAATGTTTCGAATATAAAGCTCCACGAGCTTCTCCACGCTATCGTCCTTCCGATTTGGAATGAAGTGGGCTACCTTGGTCAGGCGATCCACAATCACCCAAATTGCATCGTTACCTTGTCGCGATCGAGGTATACCATGCACAAAATCCATGGAGATGTCGTCGAATTTCCACTCGGGGATAGGAAGAGGTTTCAAGAATCCACCCAGCTACTGGCATTCCGCCTTCACTAAGGCGCACGTCTGACACCGGCTTACATACAAAGCTACATCTCGCTTCATCCCAGGCCACCAAAAGGATTTCTTCAAATCCAAGTACATCTTCGTAGTTCTTGGATGAATGGAGTACTTCGTGAAGTGTGCCTCAAACATCAACTCCTCACAGAGCTTGCCAAAACGAGGGACAAACACCCTTCCATTTCTCTTTAAAAGTCCACTTACCATCTCCAACACGCTGCCTTCGCTTTGCTGAGCTTCCAATGCCAATCGCCGACACTCTTCGTTTGCACTGATTGCCTCTTGAATTCTATCTACTAGATCACACTGCATCTCGATCCAGTTCAGCCGAGCTGCGCTGGACTCACCCTTAGCCACACACACAATTCCAAGAGAGTCAAACTCTCGCACAAAACGCTTCAATCCAATTTCCTTGCCCAGATTACTTCCTACTCAAGGCGCCAGCCACCACATTGGCCTTGCTTGGCGTATACTGAATCGCTATGTCGTAGTCCCCAAGGAACTCGACCCACCTACGCTGCCTCATATTAAAATCCTTCTGATCTAAAAGATACCTCAAGCTTTTGTGGTCCGTGAAGATTTCAACCTTCGCACCATACATGTAGTGCTGCCACAACTTCAACGCAAAAATCACCGCCGCCCACTCCAAGTCATGGACGCGGTAATTTCTCTCATGAGGCTTTAGCTGCCTCAACCCTTAAGCTATCACGTTGCCATACTGCACAAGAACGCAACCCAAACCGCACCCTGACGTGTCGCTGAAAATTTGGAATCCCTAAGTCCCACTAGGAAGACTTAGGATTGGAACAGACATCAATCTTTCCTTCAAGGTATCGAACGCACGGGCACACTCTGGAGTCCACACAAACTTCTGGTCCTTTCGGGTAAGAGTGGTGAGGGGCAAAGCCATCCACAAAAAGTTCTCAACGAGCCTTCTGTAATAACCGGCTAGTCCAAGGAATCTCCGGACTTCCACCATGGTTCTTAGTATAGGCCAATCTCTAATGGCTTCAATCTTCACAGGATCCACCGCCACCCCATCTCCACTAATCACGTGTCCCAAGAATGCAACTTTCCCGATCCAAAACTCGCACTTTGAGAACTTCGCATAAAGCTGATTCTCCCTCAATGTCTGCAACACTATTATCAGATGAGACTCATACTCCGCCTTCGACTTCGAATACACTAAGATGTCGTCAATGAACACCACCATGAACGAACCCAGGTATTGTCGAAACACTCGGTTCATTAAATCTATGAATACTGATGGCGCGTTCATCAAACCAAACGACATCACCGAGAACTCAAAATGACCATATCTCGTCCCAATCGCCGTCTTGGGAATATCCTCTTCTAGAATCCTTAACTGATAGTAGCCCGACTTCAAGTCCAACTTGGAGTACACCGTCGACCCCACCAGATGATCGAACAAATCACCGATTTGCAGAATCTGGTACTTATTATTGATGGTCAACTTATTCAACTCACGATAGTCTATGCACAGCCGCATACTACCATCCTTCTTCTTAACGAACAACACCGACGCACTCCATGGTGAGGAGCTGGGCCTAATGTACCCCTGCTCGAGCAACTCTTGCAACTGCGCCTTTAACTCGACCAGTTCCTTCGGTGCCATCCTAAATGGAGGACGCGACACCGGCCTCGCATCCGACACCAACTCAATTGAAAAGTCAATTTCACGCTGAGGAGACACTCCCGGAAGCTCCTCAGGGAACACATCCTCGAATTCCTCCACCACTGGAACTTCTCTGATGGTCAACTTTGTGGAGTGAGTCTCCAACAAAGCGACAAATGCCTCACCTCCTTGATTCACCGCACGCACCATTTCCACGGCAGAATTAAGGAAGCATGCCACTCCGCATAGGCCCTCGAACTTGACCTCCGCTCTTCCTTCAATCCTTAAGGTCACCATCTTCAACAGGCAGTCAATACTAGCTCATTGCTCTGCAAGCAAGTCCATCCCCAGGATGATGTCAAATTCGGCTAGTGGTAGAATTGCTGCTACCAACTCGAAATCACACTCGCAAATCCTCAGCACAATACGTCCTTTCCTTCCAGTGGTCATGAAAGACCCATTCGACATGCGCACACTAAGCTTTGCCTCTGCCTCGACAGTCTCATTACCGATCCTCCGGTTAAAGCTTTCGGTGAGAAAAGTGTGTGAAGCTCCCGTGTCGAACAACACTCTAGAGGGATAGCCAGAAACTAGCACGAAGCCTAACACGCGTATAACAAATATGAAAGGTCGCAAACAAGTTAAAACTATTAAACAAAACTATGAACTTTCATACCTGTCACCACGTCAGGTTGACAAATCGCTTCCTGCTGCCCGAGGTTGTACACTCTAGGCATCACAGGAGGGAAATGGGAAGCACTGGACTCCGCCGCCTTCCCTTTCTCCCCAACACTAGGACTGGAATGCACCGACTGCTCCTGCCTCTGCTCTGGCTCAACTCCACTCTCGAAATAGAACCGAGCTCTGTGGCCCACTTTGCCACACTCGTAGCATGTCACTGGCCCCTTGGGACGGAACTCTCCAGAAGCCACACCGCTCCTCTCGCTAGTCATAAAAGGACGGGGCTTTTTCTTCCACCAACTTTTCTCAGACTTCCCCTGAGACTGAGATGGCTTACTTTCTCCCTGCTTTGCCGCCAAGCCCTTGCGTCACTGGGTTCACTCCATATCATTCTTCAAAGTTCGAGCAGCTTCAACTAACTCATTGAACCCCACATTCTTTAAGGCTATTAGAGGTTGCCTTAAATTCTCTCCAGACCCTCATAGAAGAGATTATCCCTCTCCTCATCGTCTACCATGGTCATTCCCGCGTAACGACCCAACCGAGTAAACTCCTGCAAGTACTCACCAATCGTCTTCTTGAGCTGCACCAAGTGCAAGAACTACCGCTGAAGGGCTAACCTCGTCGAAGAGGGGATATAATGTCACAACCCGTATTTTCCCGAAATAAATTATATTATCAGAGCGAAGGGGAAAATACGCGTCATGATGCCACATCCTGTAGGGGACAACTACAGACGTTCAGGCGAGCACTCAAACGAGCATTTTCTTTTACAAAAAGGTACAAATTAATAAAAGGATTATCTTTTAAAGTTCATTTCATTTGGGTTAGGAAACTGTGTCCCTCGGCCCTGCGGTTTACTGAGCCGCACTTTATAAAAACATGCGTATACAACGGAAGAAAATAGGTTCATTTTATCCCTAACGGCGCTAGGGACTAGAGACGCCCCCAGGGCTATCACCGGTCTAAATTTAGTACATAATAAATAAGTATCATTTTACTTGGTTTACGTTTCGCAAATATGTGATACTTAATAGTAAATGTGACAAACAGTTATAGAAATAACTTTTTATAAAGCTAAGGAACTGCGCTAATATACAGCAAAATAGGCTTTTCCCCAGAGTTAACGAGTACAAAATAATAAGCAGGAGAAAAAGAACTAGCAGCAGCGTAAGCAAGTAAGCTTAACAAAAGCCATACGGGCGTCAACAACTGACACGAACCCGCAGGAAAAAGTCAACAGTCCAAAAGAAAAGCTACACAACAGAAACTGAACCAACAACATCCTTACCCACTAGAGAGGGAAGGCCTCGACAGCGAACAGTATGACCCCGCTCGAACCCGGTGGCAGCTACAAACCTGAACCTGAGGCATTCATAAGAAAAGAATGCCTCAGCCCAAAGGGTGCAAGGAAACAGCAGAAGTAAAGGAGAAGCTGAAAAGTAAGCAGAAGGAAAGCACGAGTCAAAACCAACTGCTGCACAACAAGCCAAGGAGCTGGGGTGGGGTCCCCTACATCCACCCACACTCCAAACAACCACTGCTGTGCTGGGGGACCCTACGTCCACCCACACTCCAGTCAAAAGAATAACCACCGTGGTGGGGGCATCCACGTCCTCCCACACACCGGTCCAAAACCACTGGGTTGGGGCCCCTATGTCCACCCACACTCCAGTCCAAAACCACTGTGCTGGGGGCCCCTATGTCCACTCACACTCCAGTCCAAAACCACTGTGTTGGGGGCCCCTAGGTCCACCCACACTCCAGTTCAAACCAAATCCTACGAGACTTGCTAGCAGCACGCGGGGTTTGACGCTCGAGGTAGTTCTAGCATATAAAGAAGGAAGGAGGAGCTTTAACATCTATACTATAAGTATAAGGCTATATAAGAGCATATGGCACCCTCCCTTACTATAAGAAGTAAGCTACTCAAACTTGGAACATGGGTAGAGCTCGACCCCAAAATACATTTACACCACTTTTCGGTTTGCCAATTACTAATCTCGCTAAGCTATCGAGGTTTAACAAGGGAAATTCCCAGGGAATATAGCTTCTACTTCCCCAAATCTACAAGGATTAAAATATGACATTCCCAGAGAATTTTAGCCCGCCAAAACCTCGGAACTTAGCCAACAAAAGGAAAAGAAAATGCAGGATTGGAAATTTAGCCGAGCAAGACCACGTATACTTTACTAAGCAAATGAGTTCAACATTTTTTTACCAAATAACATATAGCCCAAGGGCATCCCCAGCACATAAAAACAAACATAACTGACGGCCTCGACCCTTCCCAAAGGAATGAAATCTCAAGCTTATAGCACAGAAAATTTAACTTAGCATATACCGGGGTGAATTTCTAGCATTTAAATCTAGTAATCTCAAGAATGGGGCAATTTACCTAAGCATATACTAAGAAATTTTCTAGCGTATAGATGCGAAATCTCATAAAATATTAAGCATTTAAACTAGGAGAAAACCATGGGGAAAAGAAACACTAAATTTCAGCACATACCCAAGTCGATGCTAGCATGGAGCCAAGGAAGCCCATTTAACAGCCGAGCGGCCTACCCTCAACTTCCAATGGAAGAACTCCCAACATAATTTATTCTGGAAGCATAAGGCAGCAACTATAAACCCTTAAATTTCAAAAATTTCCAAACCTGAAGGGGGCAACCGAGCAGCCTACTCTAAATTTCCAAGGAAGAACTCCCAAATTCATAATTTCTGGAAACATAAAGCAGCAACCATAACCCATAGATTTCCCCCAAAGAAGACCGGAAACCAACCTAGTTTATCTCCAAAACAAAACTAAACTGAAGGCATAGGGGGTTTATAGCCTGGAACATCACAACATAAGCATAGAATCAAGCAAAACCTTCACAATCCAACAACCAGGGCAGCAGGAACTTAGAACAGGGGAGGGACGTGAAGGAGGAGAAAAAGAAGAGTTTCCTTACTTAGGGTTCCACCGGCGACACGCCGGGACGCGACAAACACGCCAAGAGTCAAGTGACGTCCTAGCCCCGGCGACGAGGACAAGTCCCGGCAACTCCGAGGCCCCCTACGACATTCTACACCACCGAAGCCCGGCGTCTCCGGCGCAAATCGCAAGCCCGCACCGGCACCCTCGCAGAAGGGTCTGGAGCCATCGGGAAAAGGGGAAGGAAATGAAGATGAAATGATCGAAATTTCCCCTTAATGTTAATACTCCCAGCATTTATATGTATATAATTACATATAAAAGAAAAAAGAAATTTGTTTTAACACCAATATAGAACTTGTATGTGTGCACACATACATGAGATGCATGAATGCAAATTTACATATCTATGTATGTGCCTACTTTTGTATAAGGTTCCCCCCCTACTATACTCTTTCTTGTTTTTTTTTGTATTTCATAATACGTATATGCTTACCCGCATGAAAACTCTCCCGAGAGAAAACATAATCATATAAGCTTGCCTCTTCATGTAACAACAAAAGGGAAACAAAAACTTCATATACGCACACTTATGTATATAGATTTGTTGCAAATATGGCTCGATCCAGAATTACTCGCCGGACGACGACGACGCTCCGCAACGGTAACGCCCTTACGCATCGACGCCCTAAATTAATATCTCGGTTTCGAATAATTATTTTTAATTTCGTACGCTTTGTTAAAATAGTAGAAAGAAGAACCCGGGGCGTTACATATAACGCTTCAGGAAGGCATTCCCGAACTCTGCCATGGACGGGGCACGTCCAGGGAAATGACGACCGCCATGATTTACCCACCACAGCTTGGCGTCGCCTTATAACACAAATGCTACGAACTGGGACTGCTTGTCCTCTGGGGTCTCTACCGCTTTCAGGATTTCCTGAATTCTCGCCAACCAATCCTCGGCGCCCGTCGGAGTGCCAACTCCTTCGAACGTCGGAGGATGGAAACTCAGATATTACTTCATCTGACGATCTCCTTGCCCAACCGCTCTCTTGGCTAACGGCTCTACCTGCCTTACTCCCACCTCCGGCATCACAGTGACCGGAGTAATAGGAGTCGCAGCCTACACAACAGGCGTCGCAATCTATGGCATTGCCGCAGCTTGAGCCGCCACCATTGCCTCTGCTAGCATACGACAAAAGTATGTCGGGGACACACCCATATTCACAAGGGCTGGGGCCATTGCACTGCTTGCCGATGGCTCCTCTTGACGCCTCGACGTCCCTGCATCATCGCCACCATCCTAGGAAATGCAAGGAAAAATGAATCAAACTCTATTCACAAGACTCGAACGCAAGGACATTCATGGTCCCGCAAGGTACTCCTATGTGGACAAACTCTTAACGCGATCCGAACACGCTAAGCCTCAACAAGAACGCTAACCTCCCTCTGATACCAAATTGTAATAAATCCCCTGCAATGACTATATAATATAGGTCCGGCCGGGACCCCACAGCATATAATCGCCACAGCTTTAGTATTAAAAAAGTGATATAGATCTAACCATCTCAAAACTCAGAACCAACACAGCGGAAACATTAAATAAAGTACAGATGTTGTCCATATCTACAAAAGAGTACTACGGCCTTAAGGCCTTACAAAACTCATGCTCAAGTCAAAACAAAAGGGCATAGAAATGTCCAACAGATCATCACAATCCTAAGCTACCTCGGCATGCAAGCCGGAATAGGTAAAGACATCATAATCAAACAAAAAAGCATGAAAAGTGCACTTCATGAAGCTTAGGGCTTTCTGGCCGGCGAGCTAGATCCAGCCTGCGATCCTTGCCCTACATCCAAATCAGAAAGAATGGTATAACGAGGGTCAGCTTTGGCTGACGAACAACGGTGTAACAACACCCTTCCTCCCGGTCATCCTAGCGGACCCGGGGAACTACATCACCCTGCAAGTTAGCACTTCGTATGCAAATGTAATAAACAGTATTAACATAAACACGATAGGAATGAGTGTCATAATCATCATCCACATTTCTATGTTGAGCAATACAAGTAAGGGGATCTAGCAATGCAGTATGTATGCAAACCTGGGTTTCACCCAAGGCACCTTATGTCGTGTATGCTTCTAACATCACAACACACATCAACATTTCATAACAAACCAAGGGTACTTATCATTCACCCCACGGGCGTACATGCCCAAGGCTAAGAACTCCACTGAGACCTCACCCCTTACATGGCTCATCTTGCCAACGGGCGCATCAACATACTTGTTCTCGCCACAATCACTAAGACAAAAGCCAAGAACTCCTCTGAGACCTCACCCCTTACATGGCTCATCTTGCCAATGGGCGCATCAATATACTTGTTCTCGTTAGTTAGCCCAAAAGGGGACTTGTCTTGCCGGGACACTCTCCCCACATGAATCCAAGCATTCACGGGCTAGCCAGCCGACCACAAAGACAAAGTCACGCCTTCACATACACATAAAAATTACCCTTTCCAAACCAATGTTCATTCTCACACGAAACATAAGGGCAACACATACGGCATTTTCGCCGTCATCGGATTTCTAACAAAATCCCTAAAATCCACGCGCTCAAAACCCGCCTACCGGTTTTATGAACCTTTCTGAAAGCTGTCTGAAATCCGGGTTTCGTATTCCTCCATCTGAGGAGGTGGTTGAGATACTGCAGTTCCGCGGTGTCCCGATTACCCAGTTTACGCCTGCCGGGATGGCGAACATCATAGGGATGGTGGTGTTTTTTTGGGAACACAGCGCTCGCTTTTCACTCGAGATTTTTAAGGACTGGTGCGAGGTTTCTTCCGACTCGGGAGGTCATATTGAAGTTCGAAGCAATAAGAGCTAGTTTCACTTTGGGGAGAAGACCGATTACCGCCACGGGAATACTCTTTATGGGTACGTGCGGAATCGATGGGAGCTGTCGGATCTATGGAGGGCGCTCCCTGGACGCTTTCGACGACAGACTGGACAGGAAGACGAGTTCCTTCCTATCCCAGGCTTCCCTGGTCGAGAAGGGCTGTCGAAGGCCCTATTCTATATTTCTAGCTGCGTGGAGGAAAGCCGACTGCTTTTGGTGGGGCTTTCCTGGGATGCCGAGCGAGAGGCCGTTGTTCCCTTAGACTGCGGGAGAAAGAGGAGGATTGTTTTTAAGAACGGAGGTCCTAGTTCGTGTTCTACTCCGCCGGCGCCTATGAGTCACGATAGCGAGGCCGACCCGAGCCGTCGCAGGGGAGAGCAGATTTCATTGGATCCGGAGATTGAGATTTTGGTGCCTCCTACTACCGACCGGGTCCCGCAGGGAGACTTGCCGCCACCTCCCCTCATGCCGGCGAGGCGAGTTTCTTCTTCTCTTCAGGAGATGTCTTCTGCGGTAAGTGAAGCTCTTCTTATCTAATCTTGGCCCTTCCTCTCCGTTATCGCTTACGTCTGTTGACCGTTTATCTTTTGTTTGCAGGCGGAGGCTTTGACTAGCATTTCTCTTACATGGAACGATCATTATGTGGGCCTCAAGGATAACTACTTCGCTATTCAGGAGGAGTTACGCGTGGCGAGGAGCGATTTGTCCATTTTGCAAAGGGAGAGGGATCACGACTCGTCTCATATCAAGCAGTTGGAGGCCGACATCTCTTCTTTTCGATCTGAAGTCGAGAAGCTGCAGGTGGAGTACGGTGGTGACAAGGCGCTTGCCCAGGATGCACTTCATCCGCTGTCAGAAGCTCAGGGGGAGATGTTTCGCTTGGAGGGGGAGCTGGGCTTCCTGAGGAGCGAGGTGGACCGATTGTCGTCATTCGAGCGCAGTCTTGAGGAGGCCAAGGCAGTCGGGGAGACCGAGTACAAAGATTCTCTTGCCGTTGTAGAGGAGTGGTTCCAGATGGCGGAGGAGATTCGTGCTGAGGTCATGACGAAGGAGGTTGAGCCTATGATAGCAGACGAGCGCGAAGTTTATTTTCAGCGAGGCATTCAGAAGACTCTTCGTATGATGGGGAGGAAGTTTGGATGTGACACTGCTGGCCTTGGAGCTGGGGATCTTTCAGGGGATGATTGTTTGGATGTAGCCGAGGACTGATGTTGGTTGTCGTCCACTTTCCTGCTTTCCGTATTGTTGTTCGTTTGTGTGCAGCGCTGTGGTGATGCGGTTGTATTCCTTTATTGCATTTATTATACCTATTTCCTTGGGTGATTCTGTTGTTCTAGTTATTGATACATGCGTAGCTTGATGGCATTTCCAAAATTACGGATGAGCCTGCGCGAGTCTTAGTAGAACATTAGTTTGCGCGAGTCTGAGCTCGCGGCTTTTTACATAATAGAAAAAATTAGTTTGCGCGAGTCTGAGCTCGCGGCTTTTACATAATAGAAAATTAGTTTGCACGAGTCTGAGCTCGCGGCTTTTATAATATATGTTTGGCCGGTGAATAGTGGGAGTATTCAAACTGGGGCGAGCGTAGGTGGGGCAGGCCCCTACGACGTCGGGACTCAACGGCGGAGGAGAAGGGCAAACCTTCAATCGACGGCGGTGCAAAGTACCCGGGGCAGGGCCCGAACTGGCCGGTGAATAGCTGGTGTATTCAAACCGGGGGCGAACGTAGAAGGGGCAGGCACCTACGACGCTGGGACTCGACGGCGGAGGAGAAGGGCGAACCTTCAATCGACGGCGGTGCAAAGTCCCTGGGGAAGGGCCCCAAAGTGGCCGGTGAATAGCTGGTGTATTCAAACCGGGGGCGAATGCAAGCGGGGCAGGCCCCTACGACGCCGGGACTCGACGGCGGAGGAGAATGGCGAACCTTCAATCGACGGCGTTGCAAAGTCCCCGGGGCAGGGCCCCAAAGTGGCCGGTGAATAGCTGGTGTATTCAAACCGGGGGTGAACGTAAGGGGGGCAAACCCCTACGACGCCGGGTCTCGACGGCGGAGGAGAAGGGCGAACCTTTAATCGACGGCGGTGCAAAGTCCCCGGGGCAGGGCCCCAAAGTGCATTCCTGCAGTATAATAGCTTAGGGCAGGCTAAACATAATCAGAAAATGAATATTGGTACATGCGCAAGTGCAATCTTGCGGCTTTTGAGCTAATAAGTTTCTTGATACAAGTTTGACGAGAGAGAAAAGGTATAAAAGTATCTAGTTGCGACCTAAATCACCTAGAGGGGGGTGAATAGGTGGTTTCTATAGCTTTTTGCGGAATTAAAAATATATGAATAAAAGCACACAGAAAACCAAAGAGCACAGTACGCACAAGGATTTATAGTGGTTCCCCGTACTTGGGTAGTCCACTTTGCACCTCACCTATCTAGCGCGACCGGCTAGACTAGGCTACTTCACTATCTCAGATTATCAAAAAATCCTACAACTCGGAGTCAAACTCCTACAATCTCGGAGAACAACCTCTCCTACAAAAACTCGGAGCAAAACAACTCCTACAAGAACTCGGAGCAAAACAACTCCTACAAAAACTCGGAGCAAAACAACTCCTACAAAAACTCGGAGCAAAACAACTCCTACAAAAATATAAAAGGGGTATTACAAAATTCTTGGACTAACAAATCCAATATCTAAGAATTTCCAAGAAATCCTTTTCCTTCTTCAGATCTGATAAAATAGATCTTCTTCTTTTTCTTTGAGTATAGAAATCCTGAACGAAAGTGAGGAAGAAGAAAACTCTTTTTCTATTGAAAACCCTTGATCTGAGAACTTATCTACTCAACAAGATTTGGAGTAGAGATGATGTAATCCAAGAGCAGTAATCTTGTGAGAGACTTGATGAAGAATTGATCACACAAACTGTCGGCCACCAGAGATCTGAACTTTTGAGTGAATGAGAGAAGATGATTACTGAAATTCAAAAATCCTTCTTTTTGATTTGCAATTCACGATTAGCTGCATTCAGAAAATAAACAGAATATCTATATATCTGTATCTTTCTCCAACGGCTACAAAGAATGAAAAAGGAATATAATTCTGTCAATGGCTGTAATAATTAAAATAAAGAAAAAATATAATCTCCAACGGCTGTCTGTAATAATTAAGAAAGATTAAATCTTCAACAGCAAGATTTAAGGAAGATCTTAATGAAAAAGAATCTCTAACGGCTGTCTGCAAGAATTAAGGAAAAAATTCCATGAATACTTCACGCGGAGGAAGCCTATATGAAATGCAAATAATAAGGAAACCAGCGAATTGAATTTCGAAACAGCGCAGACCAAAATACAGAATCTGTCAAATTTTCGTCGAACGAAATTGCGATCGACGAAAAACCTTCTTTTCGTCGAACGGAGATCGGCGCGCGAGATCGACGAAATATATATAAGCTGCGCTCGACGAAATCTTCAGCCAACAGCGCTCGATGAAATTTTGTGCTCGACGAATTCTTTTAGTTAGCCGAACTGAGCTTGACGAAATTTCCCAATTCGTCGAACTAAAAATTCTTAAGCAAAAATTTCTTTCTTCCAAATTTTAGCAGCAACTCTTCTAAGCTCTTCCTTTGTGTTTGAATATAAAGTGCACCCTAATAGAGAAATTACTCATGAATCAACACTTGGTCTTACACAATGAAGAGTTACATTGTCTAGGACTGCATTTGATGATCCATAGTAATTTGACATTGGTTTGCACTTATCAATTTAGAACCTGCAAACACATAACTAGAGATACCATCAAATACAAATCAATTCATCTTAGTTTAAGGGATACTTCTTCAAATCAAGGTTATTGTGGTAACAATACCCAACAATCTCCCCCTATTTGAAGAAGTCAGAACCCTATCTACTAAGATGAATTTCACACATAAAACTGATAACCACAAGCAAAGATAATTATCAAAGAGAAAGGAATAGCAAAATTTTATTCATAGGTAATATAAAAAGATTTTAAAAAGTTAACAGCAGTCACAACACATTCCTTAAGGCATCATGTCCTTCTCTAACTTGGCCTTCTCTAACTTGGCCTTCTTCAACTTTCTGACAAAATAAGCCTTGGGCTTTGGGTAATACTTTGGAGGAGGAGGAGCATCTAGGTTGTTGTAGCCATGCTCATTAAAATGATTTTTTCTTTTTAGCTTTGAAGCTTTCAGCTTGTTGATTTCTTCTTGAGAATAATAATTCTGAGGATCTTCATTTGAAATCTCTATCAAATTATATGTTTTCAGAATCATACTCTTGGAAATTGGACTCCAGTTTTCATTAATATTTCTCCTTTCATACCTTGGCTCTCTAATAGCTATGCCAGCTCCCTTTCTTTTTCTTCCAGCCTTTGGCTTTAAATCTGGAATCTTTGAAGATTTTGCACTTTCCTCTTGGACAGGCTTCACATCTGGATGCTTTAAGGATTTTTCAATCTCCACCTGATCAGACTTTATAGGAGGAACAAGAGATGGCTGATTTTCAAAGACTTGCTCAGGATAAACTTCTTGAGTTTGAACAAACTGCTTTCCTGTGAAGACATCATGAAGCCATCCAGCATTTTGAGATTGATACATGTTGTTTTCTTGAAATCTGCTCTCCACCAAACTATTTAATTCAACCAGCTTGGCTGCCATAGTTTTCTCTCCCTTTCTGACTTCTTCAAGAAGGGTTCGGATAACTGTTTCAGAGAAGCTTTTGATAGTAGATTGGAGTATTTGATTATTTGCTTCTTGTGACCTCAGTAACATATCTTGACCTCTTTCTACCTTATTAGCTTGTTCATACAGAGAGAACATTCCTTTTGTAGAGAGATTCATAGCCTCAGCAGTTTTGTCAAATTTTTCATCTAGTTCTCTTCTTAGAACACCCATATTATGATTGACAGTTGCTAGACCATTATTGATATCCTTTTCAACTTCTGAAATTTTGTTGTAAACAAGCTTGAGAGAAAACTCTATGTGATCTGCTTGAGTCCTGAGCAGATCCTTAATAGAGTGCAGCAATTCATTTGGAGAAAATGCTGCAGGATTTGGTCTTGAAGAATTTACCTCCTTGATGAATTCATGTTTCTCTTCTTGATTTAAATCCACTGTTCTGCTTTGCCCCCCACCCTCAGATGTTGCCATTTCTTCTGTTTAAATGATTCTGAAGCTTTGATTTCTTCAATACCACCAATAACTGGAGTAGAACCGAAATCTGCACACTTGATTTCTCACCCTACATCAAGAAACTCGTGACTGATCTGCTTTGCCATGACGAGATTGATGGAAGGAAGCATCAAGAACTTGCAGCGAGAATAGAGATTTGGAGGAAAATTGGCAGAACTTATTTAAGATTCGGCGAAGGAGCAAATGTTGTGATGCAGCTAACCCTTATAACCTTTTTATATAAAAGAAAATGAGAGAGACGCGTACCTTATAGATTAGGAATTAAATCCTTAGATATAAATCTGACGGATCCAATTTCTGGATGAATAGGAATTAAATGCTTATATATAAAACTGACGGATCCAATTTCTGGATGAATAGGAATTAAATCCTTATATTCTAATACTGTCGGATCTGATAGCTGATTGATTTCGGAATTAAAGTTGTGTATACTAAATCTGCTGATCCAATTTGCTGGAAAAGAATGTCCGCCAGATTGGCAATATTTCTCCTGCGAAAAATATGTTCGGCGAAGAATAATGATGCGGTCGACGAAAGTGAGTAATTGAGATCGACGAAATTGAATAATTAAGATCGACGAAATTATATTCAGCTGAGATTGACGAATTCTGAGTTCGATGAAATTGGAGGTCGACGAATTCTGAGTTCGACGAAAATGGAGGTCGACGAATTTTTAAGTTTGCTCGAGAGATAAGCTATGTTTTCTCTTGAAAAAATTTCAGAGCCTAATTTCTTTGCCTTCAGATCAAGAATCTTTGTTTAGCATGCCAAGTTCCATCTTGAAGAAGTTGAACTTTGACTCGTCCAGAGGCTTGGTGAAAATATCTGCAGTTTGCTTATCCGTCGGGACATAACAGAGATTAATGTCCTTGTTCTCCACATGTTCCCGGATGAAGTGATAACGAATCTCAATGTGTTTTGTTCTGCTGTGAGATACTGGATTGTGAGCAATTGCAATAGCACTTGACGAATCACAATACATCAGAATTTCTTTTAACTTCAGATTGTAGTCTTCCAGTTGATTCTTTATCCATAGTAATTGTGCACAGCAACTGCCTGCGGAGATGTATTCTGACTCAGCGGTTGATATTGCTACACAATTCTATTTCTTGCTACTCCAGGAAATTAGCCTTCTTCCTAGGAATTGACAAGTCCCAAAAGTGCTTTTCCTATCGTCCTTGCTACCAGCAAAATCTGCATCTGAAAAGCCCGTTAGCTCGAAGTCATTACTTCTTGGGTACAATAAGCCAAGATTCGGTGTGCCTTTAAGATATCTCAAAATCCTCTTTGCAGCGGCATAGTGAGATTCCTTAGTGTTCACCTGAAATCTAGCACATACACATGTTGAAAACATTATATTCGGTCTACTAGCAATGTGGTAGAGCAAGGATCCAATTATGCTTCTATACTTGGTTTCATCAAAAGGTTTCCCTTTCTCATCCTTGTCTAGAGACATGGCAGATCCCATTGGAGTCCTCATAGAGGTTGCATTTTCCATTCCGAATTTCTTAATTAACTCTTTGGTAAACTTCGTCTGATAGATGAAAATTCCATCTTCAGATTGCTTTACCTGAAGTCCTAAGAAATACTTCAGCTCTCCCATACTACTCATTTCAAATTTCCCTTGCATCAAGTTAGAGAACTTTTTGCAGAGGTTATCATCTGTAGAACCAAAAATAATATCGTCGACATAGATTTGCACTAGCAAAATCTTGCCTTTTACTTCCCTTAGAAATAATGTCTTATCTATTTTTCCTCTTGTGAACTTGTTCTCTAGAAGAAAGCTAGAGAGCGTCTCATACCAAGCTCGGGGAGCTTGTTTGAGACCATATAAAGCTTTACATAAATAATATACATGATCAGGTAGAGAGGAGTTAACAAAACCTGGGGGTTGTTCTACGTATACTTCTTCCTTTAGATCACCATTAAGGAAGGCTGACTTCACGTCCATTTGATAGACTTTGAAACCTTTGTGAGCAGCATACGCTAAAAACAACCTGATTGCTTCGAGTCTTGCCACAGGAGCAAAAGTTTGATCGAAGTAAATCCCTTCTTCTTGTCTATATCATTGAGCAACAAGTCTGGCCTTGTTCTTTATGATTACTCCATCTTCGTCTAGCTTGTTTCTGAAGACCCATTTTGTTCCAATGATGTTTTGTCCTTTGGGTCTGGGCACTAGCTTCCATACTTTGCATCTTTTGAACTGATTGAGTTCTTCTTGCATTGCAATGATCCAAGAGGCATCGTTCTTTGCTTCATCGAACTTCTTTGGCTCAATCTGAGAAATAAAACTCAAGTGTAAAACTTGATTAGCAGTACCTCTCCTGGTTCTAATCACATCATTAGGTTCTCCAATGATTTGATCAATAGGATGATCCCTTTGATGTCTGATCTCCCAGTTTCTTCCAGTTACATTGTCAACTTGTACATCTGCTTGAGGCACTTCTTACACTTCTTGGAGCTCTTCCTCTTGAGATTCTTCCTCATGTGGAATTTGAATATCTACTATTGTGGACCTTGGAGCATCTTCTATTGGAGCTTCTTTCAAATTGAGTTCTTTGAGTTTTGAACCTGCATCTTCAACAAATACATTAGAGGAGCTGCTGTGAAGCAGACTAGTCTCATAAAAAATAACATTGTAAGTTTCTTCTACAACCAGGGTTTTCTTGTTGAAAATCCTATATGCCTTACTATGGCTACTATAGCCTACAAAAATACCTTCAAAACATTTTTCACTAAATTTAGTTTTGTAATGCTTCCCATTGTTAAGTACGAAGCACTTACTGCCAAAAATTCTAAAATAAGACAGGGTTGGTTTCTTGCCCTTCAGAAGTTCATAAGGTGTCTTATGATGGTTCTTATTGATTAGTGCTCTGTTTTGCATGTGGCAAGCAGTGTTGATACCTTCAGCCCAGAAGTATTCCGGTAATGAGGAATCACTCAACATTGTTCTGCAGGCCTATATGAGTGTTCTATTCTTTCTCTCGGCAACTCCATTTTGTTGTGGAGTACGGGGAGAGGAAAACTCATGAAAGATACCTAGGCTTTCACAAAATTCGGTCATGGCCCCAGACTTGAATTCTGTGCCATGGTCACTTCTGATTTTGACCACAGAACATTCTAGTTCATTCTGAATTTGCCTGACGAATGCTTTGAAAGAATCAAAGGTGTCTGACTTGTGTTTCAGGAAGAATACCCAAGCAAAACGTGAGTAGTCATCAACTATTACCAAAGTATAAGCTTTTCCTCCTAAGCTTCTGACTAGCATAGGACCAATCAAGTCCATATGGAGCAGATATAAACATCTGGTAGAATCTTTACCAATGATGCTCTTAAAGGTAGCCCGAGTCTGCTTACCCATTTGGCATGCATGACACGATCTCTCTTTAATTCACTTAACATCAGGAGCATCACGAACTAAATTGTGAGAAAATAGCATACTAATAGTTTTGAAATTAATATGTGCTAGTCTCTTGTGTCATTGGTCACAAAGAGATGCACTATCTTTTGCTAAAAAGCACACTGGTGTAGAAGAGTCTAAACATAGAAAATTCAAGCAGAAAATATTTCTACTCCGAGTGCCTGTTAAAATAGTTTCTGACGAATCAGACGACTTTATCAAACACTTGTCCTTGTAGAATTCTACCATATAGCCTTTGTCACATAGTTGACTTATGCTAATGAGATTATGTTGTAATCCTTTAACATAAGCCACGTCTGTGAAAGAGACTATATCGTTAGAAATCATACCGTAGCCTTTAGTAACTCCCCGATCAGATCCGCCAAAGATAACTTTTGGACCATCTTCTACTGGAGTATAATCTTGTAATAAGCTTCTTGTTCCGGTCATATGCCGTGAACATCCACTGTCCAAGTACCATAAAGGATTTGAATTGGCCTTTGGACATACCTGCAATCAACAATCAATTGCCCTTAGAAACCCAAACCAATTTGGGTCCTTGGCATCTTGCTAGACGACTGCCACTAGGGATGTTATCATTACGAGGGGTCGTTCTTGCATTGCTAACTCGTGAAGTCTTGGCATTTCTAAGATTAAACCAGCAATCTATGGCAAAGTGACCAACCTTGCCACAACACCAATAATAGGAATCGATTGTACCTTCTCTTTGTCTCCTGTTTTACTTTTTGGACGGGAGGTACGACATGAGCAACTTTTTGTAAGTAGCTTTCTTAGAAGTAGGAGCCTCATGGTTACAACACACACATGGTTCCAACTTCTGCTCAACAGATTTGGGTGCAGTCGTTTTGATTTTTGGTGTCTTCTTAGCAGCTGATCCATGAACAAATGGACCATGATCCTTGAGGATTACTTCTCCATGAGGAGCTTTGAATGGAGACACATCAAAGTTCTGGGGTCTGGTCCATCCTTAATATCTGTAGCTGGATTCAACATGTGTTGGTCTAGCAAAGTGACCATAGGATGCTTCAAAGTCAAATGGGTTTGTCGGAAAAACTACCTTCCTGAATGAAGGTTGACTTTGATCAGCCTTTCCCTTTCCTTTCATGGCTCTTTTCTCAGCAGCCTTACTACTTTCAGCCTCATGATCAATGTCACTACCCTTCGCAGGACCAGAGAATCTATCAATGAGTGGAATAATAGTTTTTGGCTTTGAGAAGCTTTCTACGAGCTTCCTTTCCACCATTAACTTATCTTCCAGTTCATTTAACATTTTCTCCTTCAGAATTAATAATTCAGTGGAGCCATTTAGTTCATCTTTCATGTTTTGAACTTCTTCTCTAATGGGAGTCAATCTTTCGATTTCCTTCTTCAGTTCTGATTCCAAATTCTTAAGAGATGTTGTTGGTGCCAAAAATGGTACCAACTCCACACTCGCTCGAGCTGAAGGATGGGGGGGGGTGAAACTATTGGGTGGCCGGTTACTTTGAGCTGGAGGAAAGACTATTTTATTGATATAAAGCTTGAGTTACAGCTGAGGTTACAACAGGAAAGAATGAAAGAAACAGCATAAAACGTGAAGAAAAAGGGGCCTGAAGGGAGATCGAAGAGGTCTCAGCGGTCACTCAAAGTTGAGACCGCTCAAACCACTGGCTGGGACTGGAAGCTTTCCAAAAGTCCTCCAACTGGTACCCCCACCCCTCTATTTATAGACGCAGGGGCCTGCCCGAACGGGCAGATCTGGAAGGTAACGGGCTGCCCAGAACTGCTGAGACCGCCTGAGACCACTATTGAGACCGCTGAGATCGTCTGGACCTGCTGAGATCGTCAGCTGAGACCGCTGAGATCGTCTGGACCTGCTGAGATCGTCTGGACCTGCTGAGATCGTCTGGACCTGCTGAGATCGTCTGGACCTGGTGCACCTGAACAGATCACACAAACAGGGATTTCAGAGGGGAGACTTCACAGGGGAGATCGCCCAAGGGTCGATCTCACGGGGGGGGAGATCGCCCAAGGGGGCGACCTCCTCACAGGGGAGATCGCCCAAAGGGCGATCTCACGGGGGGAGATCGCCCAAGGGGCGATCTCCTCCTCGCGGAGGCGAGGTCGCCCAAGGGGGCGACCTCCTCACAGGGGAGATCGCCCAAAGGGCGATCTCACGGGGGGAGATCGCCCAAGGGGCGATCTCCTCCTCGCGGAGGCGAGGTCGCCCAAGGGGGCGACCTCCTCACAAGGGAGATCGCCCAAAGGGCGATCTCACGGGGGGAGATCGCCCAAGGGGCGATCTCCTCCTCGCGGAGGCGAGGTCGCCCAAGGGGGCGACCTCCTCACAGGGGAGATCGCCCAAAGGGCGATCTCACGGGGGGAGATCGCCCAAGGGGCGATCTCCTCCTCGCGGAGGCGAGGTCGCCTAAGGGGGCGACCCTCCGGGGGAAAAGTCGTGCGGGGCACGAAGCTCGACCTTTACGAGGAAAGAAAAAGCGAGACCACTCGGGCGATGGGGGACCGCCAGGGCTCGGACAGCTAATTTGAGATGATCGCCGATTTCTGGGTAAACAGATGCAATCTCTTTTGACTGGGATCTGACGACCTTGCGGCACTTGTCGAATTCCTTCAAAAGGGATTTGTATTGAGTCATTAATTCTGATTCCTCCTCTGATGAATAGCCTTCATTTGCTATGGATGCAGTCTCATTATCAGAAGCGGAAAAGGAGTGTGAGAGTTTACCTTCCCCTTGTATGAGGAGACACTTCCTTCCTCTTCTGATTGTGCCATTAGCCCAAAATAGACTTCTTCATCTGAGCTTGACTGTTCTGAATCGCTGTCGCTCAGAGTTTTAGACTTCTTAGCGAGGAAGCTCTTTTCTTTCTTCTTTCCTTTGAAAGATCTCTTTTCTTCCTTCTTTGATCCTTCCTTCTTTTTGTATGGACACTCGGCTATTACGTGTCCTGGCTTATTGCAACAATAAAAAATAATGTCAGTAGAAACCTGTTTGTCTGGTTTAGATTTATACCTGTCATTAGTGTAATCTTTCTTGTGATGTTCACCATCACGTCTTGATCTTCTGTGATCAGAAGTGGAGGATTGGCCTCTCTTCTGCCTTCTCTTATTTAGAATCCTCTTGAAATGCTTTGAGAGAAGAGAGAGTTCTTCATCGGATATTTCTGAGTTTGACGAGCTAGTTACAGATTCATTATCCTCTCTGATGATGGAGTTCTTACTGGTGTTATGACCTTGCTTTTCTTAGATCCTTCAGCCTTTAGAGCCATGGATCTTTCCTTCCCGGATGTCCTGTTGCCCTCTTCCTCAGCTTTCCTGATGCTGAGCTTAAGCTCATGTGATAAGAGCTTTCCAAATAATATCTGTGGCTCCATAGTAGCCAATTTTCTGAATTCCCAGATAGAAATTGCCTTGGTATCCCATTCTTTTGTCAGGGATCTCAAGAACTTGTCATTCAATTCTCCGACGGTGATTTCCCGATCACAATTTCTAAGACCGTTTACGATCTTGAAGAACTTTTCATAAGTGTCTGAGATGGAGTCTCTCGGATCTTGCTTAAATGCTTCACATTCTTGATTCAGCAAAGATCGTCGATCATCTCGCACTTCTTCTGTACCTTCCATGAGAACCACTAGGGAATCCCACATTTCCTTTGCAAATTTGCAGTGTATCAGATTTTGCAACATAGAATCATCCACTGCACCGGCAATGATGTTCTTCGCCTTTTTATCCAAAGCGACGAGTGCAATCTCATCCTTGGTCAATTCCAACATTTTATTGGCTATTTGAATATTAGAGTTTATTGAAGAAGGTTTCATGGGGACATGAGGGCCTTCTTCCACAATCTGAAAAATTCTTGGATCTGCAGCTTCCACGAAGAATTTTACTCTTTCTTTCCACATCGGAAAATTTTCTTTAGTGCAGACTGGCAAATCCAATATCTTGGACTAACAAATCCAATATCTAAGAATTTCCAAGAAATCCTTTTCCCTCTTCAGATATGATAAAATAGATCTTCTTCTTCTTTTAATATAGAAATCCTGAACGAAAGTGAGGAAGAAGAAAACTCTTTTTCTATTGAAAACCCTTGATCTGAGAACTTATCTACTCAACAAGATTTGGAGTAGAGATGATGTAATCCAAGAGCAGTAATCTTGAGAGACTTGATGAAGAATTGATCACACAAACTGTCGGCCACCAGAGATCTGAACTTTTGAGTGAATGAGAGAAGATGATGACTGAAATTCAAAAATCCTTCTTTTTGATTTGCAATTCACGATTAGCTGTATTCAGAAAAGAAACAGAATATATATATATCTGTATCTTTCTCCAACGGCTACAAAGAATGAAAAAGGAATATAATTCTGTCAATGGCTGTAATAATTAAAATAAAGGAAAAATACAATCTCCAACGGCTGTCTGCAATAATTAAGAAAGATTAAATCTTCAACAGCAAGATTTAAGGAAGATCTTAATGAAAAAGAATCTCTAACGGCTGTCTGCAAGAATTAAGGAAAAACTCCATGAATACTTCACGCGGAGGAAGCCTATATGGAATGCAGTTAATAAGGAAACCAGCGAATTGAATTTCGAAACAGCGCAGACCAAAATACAGAATCTGTCAAATTTTCGTCGAACGAAATTGCGATCGACGAAAAACCTTCTTTTCGTCGAACGGAGATCAGCGCGCGAGATCGACGAAATATATATAAGTAGCGCTCGACAAAATCTTCAGCCAACATCGCTCGACGAAATTTTGTGCTCGACGAATTCTTTCAGTTAGCCGAACTGAGCTCGACGAAATTTCCCAATTCGTCGAACTAAAAATTCTTAAGCAAAAATTTCTTTCTTCCAAATTTTAGTAGCAACTCTTCTAAGCTCTTCCTTTGTGTTTGAATATAAAGTGCAACCCAATAGAGAAATTACTCATGAATCAACACTTGGTCTTACACAATGAAGAGTTACATTGTCTAGGACTGCATTTGATGATCCATAGTAATTTGACATTGGTTTGCACTTATCAATTTAGAACTTGCAAACACATAACTAGAGATACCATCAAATACAAATCAATTCATCTTAGTTTAAGGGATACTTCTTCAAATCAAGGTTATTGTGGTAACAATACCCAACAAGGTAACATTGCGCTCCTTTTGTGTTGTGCTGGCTCGAGCTCTTTTGGTCGTTCAGCATGGAGGACGGCGGTGACCTGACGGCCGTCCCTCTGTGGCATCCTTCTGTGCTTCTTCGCGGAAAGCCTCAAGGTGTCCTGACTGGACAAGGAATTCAATTTCTTCTTTCAACCTGGCACAGTGCTCCGTACGATGTCCTCGGCCTTTGTGGAAATTGCAAAATTGGGATTGATCTCCCCTGTGCTGGAAGAGCGGCCTGGGCCAGTTGATGATTTTGCTGTTGTAGATGACGGACAGTATATGCTCGCGGGGGGCATTTAACGGGGTGTAGATCTGGGAGCTTTGATTTGCTAGCCCTCAGGAGCGGTCTGCTTGGTTCTGAATGGGCAGTGCGGCCTTCTCGAACTGTTGCTGATGTCCCTTTCTCTTGCGACATGTATCCCCAAGTTGTAGTGGGTTTGCCGGTGCCGGAAGATTAGCTTTTTCCGCCAATGTGAGGGTTATGCGGCACTCTCGCGCGTCTTGCTTCTCAGGGTTTGGTTTTGGTGACGGGTCATAGTTGATCCAAGGGAGCTTGGCTGCGGCCGTGTTGAAACCACGAATTGCATCCCTGATGATTCTCCCTTTGTTGGCCATGCGTCTAGACATGGAAACGTCGTGGTCCAGGGTATCGAGTAGGAGAATCACAAATATTGTGTCGTAGGGGGAGTCTGCCTCAGCGATGATGAACTGAACGTCGTACTAGACTGGTTCCGAATGCATCCCTATTTGGACGGGGAGGGTGACGACTCCTATGGTGGGTACCATAGTTCCATCTGGGAGCTCTGCGCCGCTGGCCCTGAGTTTAAGTTTCCCGCTTAGGAGTTTGAGCGGCACCACGACCGCCACGAACAGGATATTGAACGAGATGCGATGGGTTATCAACGCCCTTCTTAGCTCACAGGCTGGATTGCCTATGCTTGCGTCTAAGGCGAAGTCCAACCATCCCCGGGGACGCCCTTGGTGAAAGCTTGTGTAGATCTTCTCGTGCCGCTTGCCCCGCTCCGCTTACCCTAGGTGGGATCACTCATCCGTCTCGGGCTCTTTTTCCTGGATCCTTGGCGTGCGCGCTTCGTGCTATTCAACGAATAGTTGGGAAACTCAGTGAAGTTGTGAATCACTCCGTTTGGCAGGGATTGATACCAGCGGAGGGCGTCTCCGCGCAGTGTCTTGGTGAATATTTTGAAGCTGATCTGGTCGGGAAGTCCGAACGACCGTACCGTTATGAAGAAGTGATTAAAGTACACGTATGGGTCTTCTGCTCCGTGGAACTCCTTGAAGTGCGAGAACTTAGCCATGACGGTACTGGGTATGCCAAAATTGACTTTCACGGGGGGGGGGGGGGGGGGGGGGGGGATCGCCTTTGCTGGTGCGTGATATCGTTTGAATCCTGCCCCGCTATGAGAGGGGCTGGCTTGCTAGTTGATCTAATCCACTGGGGCTGGATGGGTTGCAGCGATGAATGCTCTTTCTGCCGGGCCTTCAGGGATTGAGGAACTGGATGCGTCGGATATTTCGGGGGAGGTGTCCACTATCGCTGGTTCCGTGAACTCAGGCAAAGCGGGCACTGCGTTCGGAAATCCTTTACTCGGTAGTTGGGAATCCATTCCGACAGACGGCGCCAAACTGTTGCGGGTCACTCAGGTGCTCTGGTAGACCGGTCAAATTGAACAACCTTAGCTCGGAAGCGAACCGAGAGCGCAAACAGTCAATTAGAGATTCATTGAGTACACTGAGACTTTTTAACGTGGAAAACCCGGAAAGGGTAAAAAACCACGCGGCCGGAGCTGTGCCGACCAAACATCCACTATCTTCTAGGGGGTTACAATTACAGACTTAGAACTCGAGCGCGACAGGTCGCTGCTCGTTACAATAATAGAGAGAGAGAGAGAGAGAGGTAGAGAGTTCCGAAGGTGACAGGCCACCTCCAGAAAAACTAAGTCTTTTTCCTTCTGAGAATATTGGAGAACAAAAGTGAGAATGCTGAGTCGCCTTTCGGGAGAACAAAAGTGAGATGCTCCGGAGAACAAAAGTGAGAATGCTGAGTCGCCTTTCGAGACGAAGAAAATCTTCAAGTCCCGAAGGAGAATTCCGCGAAATTCTACAAGAAGCTCTCCCGGGTCCAGAAGGCAAGGTCCCGTGAAATGAAGCCCTGGGGCTCCTTTTATAGCTTTGGTCGGGGGTAGCCCGGTAATTTTGCCGTTGTAACCACCGTAACCACTTGGCGGACGAATCATATTTTTTGGTTCGGAGCACACAGATCGCCATTTTTCGTAAATGACCACCTTGCCCTTCGGGCAGTTCGAGCAGTTCGGGCAGTTCGGGCAGTTTTGTTGGTGGTGAAAAAGGTGACAAGCTTTTCCTGAAATCTGAGAAACTGGAAAGACAAAAAGAGAGCATGCTGAAAAGACAAAATTTGAGAAGTCAGAAAGATAAAAAGTGAGCTGAGCGCGCTCAGAAGCGTTCTGAGCGCGGAACGAACGGAAAAGCAATCTAAGCGACTGGGGTTGCGTTCTGAGAGCGTTTAACGAATGCGGAAACGTCTTGGCCGCGTTGCGAGGCGTTCTGAGCGGACGGCGGAACGGGAAGTTGCGCCCCTAAGAGAAATTGGAGTCCGGCGCACCTGACGAGGGGCGTGCCTATGGCAAGGCCCCTTGCGAGCCCCCCTGCAAAGAAAGAGGGAGAAGGAGGCTCGGCTGCATCCCGTCGCAGGGAGGGGTGCAGATTGGCCGCACCCGATATGGTGCGGCTAGGTCTCACCCCGCAAAAAGGGGGTGCGTCCCGGCCGCACCCCGCGAGGGGTGCGGCTTGGCCACACCCTAAGGGGGTGCGGCCTGGCCGCACGCCACAAGGGGGTGCGGCCCAGCCGCACCACGCAAGGGGTGCGGCTAGGGCGCACCCTGCAAGGGGGTGCGGCCTGGCCGCATCCCAAGGGGGTGCGGCCTGGCCGCACCCCGCATGGGGTGCGATCACGGCCGCACCCAAGGGGTTGCGGTTACGCGCGACCCCCCTTATTGACGGGAGGGGGTGGCGTCGTCGCGTGTGCGTTGCAGTTGTGGACGGCGCGTTTCGCGCGTATTTTCAAATCAACGGTTGATGGCGGGAATGGCGGTTCCGGCTTTTCTCCCCCACTAAAGTAGTGGGGGGAGTGGTTTATGGGAGTAACCGCCATCCGGCTTTAATATAAATGGGAGCCTATGATATGAGCCCTCATCAATTAGTTTGGATAATAACGATACGAAAACTTCACAAAAACTCTCCCTTTCTATATGAAATTAATTGAATTCCGTACCGCCGCCGCGGCGTGGTCATCGATATTCCGAAAGAAGGAAAGACTATTACTTCTATCATCTCGATATGTAAGATAATGGTTAGTTCCTCGAAGTAGGAGTACTCGCGAGACGCCTCGAACGCGCCCGCCGAATTCTACCCGCACCCCGGAAATCTTTTGCGGCGCTCTCAAATAAATTTTAATCATCAAGTTTTTGGCGCCGTTGCCGGGGAGAAGTGTCATTATTTCGAAAAGAAATCGCTATTAATTTTATCATTATTTTTTTGTTTTTTCTTCAAAAAATTTCTATAAAATCTAAAAAAAATAAAAAAAAACTCCTAAATTACAAAAAAAATTCTGTTCTATTTTGTATATACCTTTTTCATAACAAAACAATTTTACAAAATCCCAAAAAATATAATAACCCCTAAAATGAAAAAAAAAACTTCTTTTGTAAATAACATTTTCATAATTAAAAAAAACTTTAAATTCCAGAAAAATTCTAAAAATCTTAAAATGAAAAAATTACCTTATTTTTGTACATAATGATATAGTTTTTTTGATAAAAAAAACACCAAAAATAATAAAAACTTACTTTGCAAATAAATAAAGAAAAAAAAACTTTAAAAAAAAAACAACAAACGACAATAAGTCCTTTTTTAATCTAAAAAAGATTTAGGCAGCGTCGCCCGGGAGCTTCTCCCGATAATTCGAAAGAAGGAAAAACTATTAATTCTATCATCTCGATATGTAGGATAATGGTTAGTTCCTCGAAGTAGAATTACTCGCGGGACTCCTCGAAAATGCCCTTTTAAATCTAATCCATTACCCGGGCTTAAGTAACAATCTAAAAAAACCAAAAAACCAAAAAAAAATTCTTTCTTTTTCTTCCTCTTATTTATACTTTCATACTAAAATTAACGACTAGAGGAAGCTCTTACCCATTTTGATTTTCGCTTCCACATACTTGAAATACAACATTGGGTTTTAAGTATGGGGTATTCTCCCCATTTCCCAATTTTCAAAAACATCAAAAATCCAAAAAAAATTATTAAAACCCAAAACCCCAAAAATCTAATAATTTTATATATAATTATTTTAAAAAATTTTAGAAAAATATAAAAACAAAATTTAAAAACCCCAAAACCAAAACTTTATTAATAATATAATTTGTTTCATATCTTAAATAACTTAGAAAAATTCAAACTAATAATTCTAAAAAAAAACCCAAAAATCCAATTTATTATTTCATACTTTGTAAATAATATTAGAAAAATTCAAAAAATTCAAAAAAAATAAAAAATAAAAAAACCCAAAATCCAAAAAATAAAATTAAACCCATACTTAGCTTTGTATTTTTCAAAATTATTTTGAGTTTATTTATAAGCATTTTTCATTATTTTTGATTTGCCAAAACCCTTATTCGTATCATGGTTTGTAAGATTTAGATTCATGGAATTTTAGTTGTAAATAATATATTGTGTTTTTAATTTAATTTGAGAACAAATTTTTTAGCACTACTTCAAGTTTACCCTAAATAGCTTCTTGTTGTATTATTTTGGCAAACCATCTTTAGACTTTAATTATTCCTACTCCAAACTTGTGAAACTTTAGGAATATTTTAAACCTACTAAAACTTGCTCTAAAAATTTTTCTTAATTTATAAAATCTAGAAATTTTTAAACCCCTTACCTATTATTCCATTTCCTTGGTAATTTCATTTAAAGATCTTATGTCAATGGGAATAAAATTTCATTCCGTAAACATAGGCACCCAATTAATTAAAGGAAAAGATCTTATGTCAATGGGAAAAAGATATTCGTTCCGTAAACATAGGCATTGGGTATTTTTGAAGAGAAAAATAATATATTTGGGAATAAGATTTCGTTCCCCTCTCTATCCAAAAAAAAAATATTTTGAGTGGGGTGAGAGGATAAAATTCAACACCCCCAAATCAAAAGTCTCTTCTCCTACCAAGCTCCCCTACCCCCCAGCCAATCAAATTGAAAACTAGATATAAATGAAAAAATTGAGAGAGCATTATTAGTAAGTTTTAATTATTCTCAAAAATTTCTTTAAAAAGTTAAAGTTCTTATAATTCTATTCTAATCATGGTGCTAATTATGACAATTATTTAGGTCGCTACTTAGCTAACTTTAGAAGTCTTATTGGCTAAATCTTTTTCGCTCTTTTTAAATCTTTATCACTATATAGGACTTACCTCTTTAAATCTCCTAAATTTATTTCAAGCTTACTTTTCGATTAAATAAAATTTTGGTAAATTAAAAATTCTATTAGTGTCTTATAAGTATCTCTTACTTTTGCCCTGGAATAGCAAAAGCTTAAGTATGGGGGTATTTGATGAATAATAAATTATGCATATTTTTAGTATAATTTTTAGCATAATTTTGGGTAATATTGTACATTTTTCATATAAATTATTGAATAAATAATTTGTTTTTAGCCAATTTTTATATTTTTATATTTATATGTAAAAAGGATCTATTTAAGTATGAAACAATATAGAAAAATATTCTTTGTAAATATATTTATCTAAGTATAAATTTTTGAAATTATTTATTTCTATGTACATATAAATAACTAAATGAATAAAACCATAATTAATAAAAAAGATGCATATATAAGTAAAAATATTATATATGTAAATCTAACAAATAAAAATAATATATAGAAATATAAGTAAAAATAAATATATGTAAATATAATAAATAATGATATATTTATATGTAAATATGATGTAAGAATATAATGATACGAATATACATATAATATAGTAGTATAGTATAATAATAAACATAGTAATAATAATAAACATATTATAAATATTATAAAATGTATTTGTATAAATATATATATATGTATAATATATAAATATGTATAAGTATATATGTATAATATATAAAAAGTAAATAAAAACAGTATATATATATTTTTAATACATAAACATATAAATAACATAATATATATATATATCTTTATTATATATAAGGGAAGAGTAAAGTAAATATGGTGTAACATTTGGATGCCCAAAATACCCTCAAGAACCCTCTCCTACAAACCTAAATCTTGGTTTTTTGGTCATTCCCGCCAGCATTTAGCTCCTCCTGTGTTCTGCCACCCGCCGAAAGCAGCACGAACCTCCACTCGACAGCCCCCCGCCGAAAGCAGCAGGTATACCACCTCGAGAGAGCCTCCAGCAAGTCTCCTCCTCCACAGATCTGTCACCACTTCCTATTCGATCGCTCCACCAAGCGGTGCCGCATCGCCGAGTTCCAACCTCCTCCGGCACGGATCTTCCATACACTGCATCTGAAGTTGCGTCTCGCTTTCGGCAAGCCCCCCTCCCAGCTCATTTTCCTCCTAGATCTGAAGCTCCTGAATCTGAAGCTGAAGCTCTTTACTCCTGAATCTAAAGCACCGGCTTCCAGAAATCGAAAAATCTGTCCGGGGATAGTCGTATTTCAGTAGTTGTTCACTTTCGTCGATGGGTCAGCGTAGCGACTCTCAAAACCACTGAGGTATGAGTCTCCCTTCCCACTTCTGCTGCTCCTCTTTCTCTCAGCCTCATCATTTCAATTCAGATTTGAGCTCCCCTATCTTCCAATTCAGATCTGAGCTTGAACATGAAGGTTAGCATTTCATATATATCGTTCTTTTCATCCAAATTTCAGAGAAACCGTAGGTTTTGAATTGGGCCTCCCATAACCCAGTTCTTTATCTTCCCTGAAAAGTAGTAAAATTACATCATAGGCTTGCTGCAGAAAAAGTATCCTGGAAATATAATTCTTGGATGGAGGGAGGTCATCAAAGGGAAGGTGCATAATTAATTATAGCCTTAGATAAAATTTGCAACTTCATGTTATTTATGCTTTCATATCATTTCAAGTGAAGTTGGAGAACAAACTTGATCATGCATGCGCATAAGCTGTTTGTGAAAATGACTGAATAACAAGCTGCATATTTTTTCCACTTGATCAATTGTTTTTTCCACTTAAAGTTTGCTCTAATCGATGCTATCTAAGAAAAACCTCCTGAAATCTGCATATTTTTTGCTTGAAAATCATGAGCTTCAAAAACAATATGGAGTTTCTTTGCGATAATTAATCCTGAAAACAAGCTGCAAGTTGTAATATGATTATTTGAGAACTAAAGAACTAAATTTTTGGAGTGTCTATCATTCAAGTTATATTATAATCCATACTTATGCATCTTATAAAAGTGATTGAGAAATTTTGGTGTCGGTAATTTTGTTCTTGATTTAGATTTAATAATGTCTTATGCACTAAAACCGATCGCATGCCTCTCACCTATGTTGAACTCCTCCATATACAGGTTGGTTTCATTTTCCCCAAGCCGCCCTCCCTCCATAGGTAAAAATAAGTTCTTTCCTTCTTTTTTGTAGTTTAGTTTTATTATAATTGTCAAACATAGACTCAGATGATTCACTTTGCTTCTTATATTGTCTGCTTTGTATGTGTTAAGATGGAAGTTTATTCTCAATAGAAATGTCAAACCTGTACTCGATGAGTCTCTATTTCTATTGGCTATATATTCACAAAAAACAATTGACATTGATTAGTTTTTTATATTAACTGGTCATGTAAACTGATTATTATACTATTAGGGGAGATAATAAAATCATTATGAATTTATTCATAATGGAAGAGACTACAAAATCTTTTAAATTTCTCTCAAGAAGCTTATATGTTCTGCATGAGGTTTTATTTATGAAAAAGGGGTGACTGTTCACAGATTTCAGGCCTCCAGTAATTGATCTGTGAACATTATAGTTTAGAAATCTATAACTCTATAAACTACAATTCATAATCTATAGCTCTGATTTTAGTGTATTGATGTGAACATTATAGTTTAGAAATTATTGCGTATTGATCTGATTTTATATTTCACAATTGTTTAATGAGTTTAATAAGAGATATTTTCTGGTGGAGAGATTTGCTTTGCACAGGAAGGTGGACATGGCTTCAACTGCTTGGACATGAACTCAGATTTTTTTTACTTCTCCCTATATTTTCATAAGTGAGTAGTGCATATATATATTTTTCATTGACTACGATTGGTTATTGATTATCCATTCCTATAGTGATTTTCTAGTTGTGATCTTCAAATGTTTCCTATTGTGATTTTCCAGTTAACTGAATGTTTAACAGCTCATCCAGTTGTGATTCTCATTGTATTTTGCAAATATAGACTATTGTATTCTGCATTTCTGCTTCAAGAGCCTCATCCATATCAAGGGACACTTTATGACCTGTTAATATATCATAAAGTCGTCAATCTTTGTCGTGGAATCTGCTATGCGGTTCAATTGATGTGATTAGTTTTCCAAATAATTTTGAACTGTCTTAATTTGTGTTCGCTGATGATGATTTTAAAATGCAAACATTCTGATTTGTTAGAGTTGCGAAGGTTTTGGTAGCATTATTTTCAATTTAAAATGCCTCCGCATTTTTTTGAAACAATTTGAGAACACATCACATGATCAAACCTTCTTAGAGTTTTCATGCTTCAGTTTTGGATTTTTTATTCATTTTGTATGAATTGCAGTGGGGGGTTAGCATGTATGAGGCTGCAGCTGGGATATTCGATTTATGCTCAAATTTGAACACTGCAGTGGATTTTGAGCTTTTGCCGGCGATTTCAAGTTTCTGATATTGTTTTCGCTGAAATCTGAACACTCCATTTTCCCTCTCAAGTCTTCCTCCAAAAATGCATCTTTTCTGTTATATCTACTGATATCTACTATTATATTCTATTATTAATGCGATTCGTTGACCAATATTGCTACTGTTATTTTTATGGATATCTCTGTTTAAGCCTAAGATATTTTTTTGGTATTTTTATTGATTTCTGCAATTTTCAACTCCACTTCTATGGATTTCTTCATTTTTTCTGTTTAAGCAAAAAAACCTGCAAAAATGCAAAACAACAATATCTGAAATAAGCAAAATTGTTGAAAAAGTGCATCTGTTATACCGATGTTCAAATGGACTTTAAAGTGCATTCATTTGAAGGGCATCGATTTGAAATGCATCTGAATCATCTGATCAAATGGGCTTCGAATGGATGCTAACATCTTTGCACTTCAAATATATGTATGTGTTTGAATCTTTAGACCAATATATATGTGTATAGATCTTTAGATCAATATGTAGGTGTTCTCGATGCACTCCAGAATGCATGACTTACTTTCCTCTTTTATATGGGCCATGTGAGCATCAACATTACTCATGCACAATTGTTTTTATTAAAGATTTTAGGTGCATTTTTTTGCGGGGAGTATAGAATTACTCACAAGTAATTCGATAATGTGTTGATATATGTTTATATTTATCAAAGTGTATCGAGTCTCTGCCCCCTCTGCCCCCTGCGATAAATGTCATTGCCCGCGTTCAATGTTGCCGGCCGCGATCAATGTAGCCGCCAGTGACGAATGTCACTGCCCCCGCTGAATGTTGCTCCCCCATGCCGAATGTAGCCCCCCAAGACCAAAGGCTTCCCACATGATCAATGTCGCCGCCCATTGATTAATATCGTCGCCCACGACCAATGTCGCCGCCCCCGCCAAATGTCACGGCCATTGGCGAATGTCTCCGCCCACGACCAATTTCACCGCCCACGACCAATGTCGCCCCCCCCCCCCCCCCCTCCACTGACCAATGTCGCCCCCCACGACCAATGTCGCCGCTCACGACAAATGTCGCCACCCACGATCAATGTCGCCCCGATGACCAATGTCGCCGCCCACGACCAATGTCACCGCCCACGACCAATGTCGCCACCCCGACCAATGTCGCCCCCCCCCCCCGCACGGGGTCCCCCGTGCACGACTGCTCGTATATATATATATATGTTAGGAGGCGTTCGACGAACTCTCCCCGAGCTGCGTTCGACGAACTCTCCCCGAGCTGCGTTCGACGAACTCTCAGTCCAGACGTTCGACGATCAATAATTAATATATATATTATATATAAACATATAAATAACTTTCTCTGCAGGCGTTTGACGAACACTTCACCGCGCTGCGTTCGACGAACTCTCCGCTGAGTTCGACGAACTCTCCCCGAGCGGCGTTCGATGAATATCTCCCCGAGCGGCGTTCGATGAATCCCTCTCAGTCCAGGCATTCGAAGAATCTCATTCCAGAATCACCAGCTACTACCTGCTACCTGTTATTCACACCCCAACCTGCCAGCTCTCCTTCCAGCAAGCCTGCCCAACACACTCTCCTTCTAGAACCTCCAGCTGCTTCCCACTAAATACATAAAATATCTTTCTTTTTACTAATTACCTCCCACCTTCTTGTTTATAAATAAGGGTGTTCCTCCCTTGTTTTGAGGGTTCATATATTTTAGAACTTAAGTAAGTTTTCTTTTTTTCTGTGAGTTTTGTTTGAGTGTTTGTGAGTTTGTTTGTGTGTTTTCTAATCCCTAGTTTGGGCTCTTTTTGTCCTCTAAGTTTAGACTTTCTTGCAATAAGTTGTTATATATATAATAAATATATTGTTTTGTTCTTGTTCTTCTAGTTCTTCTTTTGTTCATGTTGAGTGTGTGAGTGTATGAGTGTAAATTTTAATGTTTTTGTTTTTATTTTAGTTTTTTTTTATTTATGAAAGTGTGCGTATGTGTATAAGATTAATTTTATTGCTTTCATAATTTAGATTTAATGCTTTAATTTTAATGCTTTCATAACTTAGATTTTAATGCTTTCATAATTAGATTTTAAAGCTTTCATAACTTAGCTTTATTGCTTTCTTTAATTTCCGTAGAGTGCGTGCGTATGTGAGATAGTTTTTCTGCTTTATTTCAATTAAGTCATTTAAATTTCCGTAGAGTGCGTGAGTTTTTCATTTAGTGTGTTCTTTTCTTTTTTATCGCTTTTCTTGATTTTTGCTACATGCACACCAAGCCCGCGATTATTGTCATTTTTGCTTTCTAAATTATTGCAAACGTAAAAATCAATCGATCTTTTCGATAAAATAATAGCGTATTTCTAAAGTAACAATCATCGACACGACCTTGGAAAAATATGACCTTGATATTTTCTAAAAATTTATCTTATACTATATGCGATAAAGTATACTTGCCTTTTCGAATGATTAGTTTGGATAATAATGATACGAAAACTTCGCAAAAACTCTCCCTTTCTATATGAAATTAATTGAATTCGGCGTCGCCGCCACGGCGTGGTCGTCGATATTCCGAAAGAAGGAAAGACTATTACTTATATCATCTCGATAGGTAGGATAATGGTTAGTTCCTCGAAGTAGGAGTACTCGCGAGACGCCTCGAACGCGCCCGCCGAATTCTACCTGCACCCCGAAAAGCTTTTGCGGCGCTCTCAAATAAATTTTAATCATCATCTTTGCTTTATTTTTGGAATACTCCATTCCATTCTTGGCAATAAACGAGCTGTTGGAGAACATATTTTAGCCTTGTAGATCATCTGGAAAAGCACCATAAAGGACAGTAGAAAACCTTCTAATGCTGTCTGAACACGAAGCTGTGTCGACTTCATCTTTCATCACATCGACGCACCTCTGAGTTCTTATGGAAGTAGCTTTGAATCCCTTCTTAGCTCTGGCTGAACTCAGATGTCGACGTTGCATCGATTACTTTTCGACATATCTGTCGAGTTGAAGACTTGGACTTAAACATTATCTTCAGCTTCGAATTGAAGTCAAAGTTGCGTCGACTTCTAAGATGGATTCGACAGGCACTTCCTTCTGTGTCAAGTTCCTTTCAACATTGCGTCGACTTGTCTTGATACTTCAACAGGCAGATTGAGTTACATCGACTTTCAATAAGAGTTACGTCGACATCTAGTCGAAGTTGCATCGACTTCTATTCGACACAAGTTTTAACTTAACTGAATTTATGCTTCTCTTAGGCCTAGTCTTGACACACTAAGTGAATGTGATATCCAAGGACATCTAATAACTATTTTACCCTTTTTATACAATGTGGGTAATACAACCTAACTAATGAAATCACTTTAAGATAATTTGTTAGATAAATCAAAAAGGGTTTTTCCCAACAAATGCATTAGGAATGCTTGATGGAGCACTTTAGGACACACTTATTATGTAATAAGATCTATTTTTTATAGAAAGTTATTACTAGGAAAAGCCGCAAAATATTTGAGAAAAACATAACTATTTATTCAGAGCTGCGTCAAATACCAATCGACGCATCATCAATTTCTACTCGTTGGCAGCTTCGAGAGCTGTCTGGTATAGATAATTCGAATGGCACTCGACGCAGCGTTGAATTCTTATCGATGCTTATGTCGACATTAAAGTCGCTGCTTTTATTTGTAGCCATTGTTGGGAATCTTGCCCATATGATTTCTGATTTGAAGAAGTCACCAAGTCAAGAAAACTTCACTTTGTATTTGATTACTTCTCTAGCATAAAGTCTCAGGAAATTAAAGAAATATCGTCGAGAAGAATAAGAGACATCGTCGACATTGCGTGCTTGTCGTCGTAATGACGGAAAGAGCAGCAACCGCTGAGAAGCAAAGTGTTCGTCGACCGCTGAGACATAGCGAGATCGTCGAACGAAGAATGGCGATCGTCGAACGAAGGATGGCAAGTTCGTCGATCACAGAAAGCTGTTCGTGACGATGCTGTATTGTCGACATCAACAAAGTGGCCATACTGTCAAGAAGAACAGATATCGTCATATAGAAGCCTTGTCGCTGATAAAGCTAAGGATGACTGTTGGCGTTGGACATCGTCATGAAGAAAACATGTTGTCGAGTAAACAACATGATTACAACGACATATTGCAAGAAAGAAGATCGCGACGACAAAGTCAGAGAAAGAAGATCGTTGTATATACAGAATCGCCAGGATATCTTGTATCGTCGTGATACCAACATCAGAGGCAGAAGAAAGAAGACATGAAGGTCTACTAGAGTTCATGGCATCGACAAAGGCCTGTCGTCGAGATATTATCCATATCATCATAACAATGGAAATATCGTCGAGACAGATTCAAATCGTGCGGACGTACTGTCAGCAGTTAATGCCGCCGCCTGATTGTCCAATCAGCGCGTGCACTTAATGAATCGAGGTATTACCGCGCACTCCAAAAGAAACAATGATATCAGCGCGTTCAAAAAAGGAATGGAGGTCTGACACATAAAGAAACCTTTTAGAAGACCGTTGGGAAACCTCGCAGTCTAATAAAAGGGATACATGAGGTTGCCCTAAGAGGTTACTCATTAAAAATGAACTTGCGCTCATAGCGAATCGAAAAACACAAGCGCCGCAAGAAAGAAAGAGAAAAAGAAGGAGCAGTCATCTTCATCGACTGCTAAGAAGCCAATCCTCATCTGGCTAAGAAAAGATTTGAAGAAGAACCGTGCGCTCAAGATCTGATTCAGAATAATCTTCTTCAATCTTAAGGAGCCGATCTTCAACAGACTAAAGGTGTCGATCTTCATCCGGCAGAAGAAACATTTTATTATTGTATTTTCTTGTAAGGCTTGCGGGTCAAATTGTCTAGCTTGAGGGCTGGAGAGCTGTGAGGCTTGAGTGCCAGGTAGGGCTGATATCGAGTCGAGTTCGAGCGATTTTGGCTCGGCTCGAAATCGAAATTTTCGAGTCGAACTCGGCTCGAAATCGGCTCGAAATCGAAATCGATTTCGAGTCGACTCGACTCGACTCGAAATGGCTCGATTCCGAGCTGGCTCGAAATCGAATCGAGCTGGCTCGAAATCGAATTGAGGTAATTCAAAATCGAATCAATCTGGCTCGAAATTTAGCAATTTTTCTCTTTATTCGTAATTGGCTCGAAATTAAATTGGAAAACATCTAAATTTAGCAAATGAAACATTTAAAGTCTTCAATATTTTTATTTAGGTTTAAAATTTAGTATTTTTAAATTTAAAATAATAACATATTAATAAATACATAATATTTTTAATCAATTCGAGTTGATTCAAATCATATTTCGAGCGATTCAGGGCTGACTCGAAATCAGATTCGAGTCAAATTGAATCGACTCAAATTGAGTCGAATCAATTGTAACCGATTCCGATTCGGCTCAATATTCGAGCGATTTTCGAGCGACTTTCGAGTTTCGAATAATATGCTCAGCCTTAGTGCCAGGGCAGTGCACTTGCGGGTGCGACTTGTCAAGCTTGAGGGCTCGGGTGCAGTAGGGGCTTGCGGGCCTAGGCTGTTGACATTGGACTTGCGGGTCTGTGTTGTGTTGGGCTAGAGGGCCTGAGTGTCGAGCTTGCGGGCTCGGGGGCAGTAAGGGCTTGAGGGCTTAGGGTGTTGGGACTTGCGGGTCCGTGTTGTAAGGCTTGAGGGCCTGAAGATTCTGGCGGAGTTTGCCGAGCCTAGCACACTGCTGGGTAGGCACAGAGGGACAGAGGACTACTCAAGAAACCCCGTCTTGAGGAACCTCTATAGATCTTGTGTCGTCTGGTGTGACTTATTTGTGTGTTAATTATGTGCATTTCTTGAATATTGATAACTCACACTAATAGACCAAAAAGTACCAAGATCACCTAACACCCCCCCTCTAGGTGAACGTTCTATCCCCAACAAGTGCTATCAGAGGGAGGTTGATCAAAAGGAGACTTAACAATCTGATCTAGATTAGGAACAACTCACCATGGCCGGTGGAGATCCGAATTGCGAAATGAGAGCCATGAAGCTTCCCATCTGCACAAAAGAGAATTTCCCCATTTGGAAGGAAAGAGTAAGACTATTTATGGAGGCAGCTGACCCAAGAATCTACCTGACAATCAAGTAGAGTCCCTTCATCCCTACCACTGCCTCCCCTATTGATCCAACCAAGCAGGTGATAAAGAAATATGAAGACATGACCAAGGACAAGCTGGCCTTGGCAGGTCTAGACAAGAGGGCACAAAATGTCATCGTAAGTGCCATAGATGACTAAACCCTCCAAAATCTAATTCACTGCAAAACAGCCAAGGAGATGTGGGACGCCTTGATCGTATACATGGAGGGTACTGAAGAGGTAAGGGATGACAGGAAATCTCTCCTCAACCAGGAATATGAAGCCTTCAAACAAGGCAAGAATGAAACAACCTCCAACTGCTATGAGAGATTTTTCAAGATCGTGAATGGACTGAGAAACTACGACAGAGAGTTCACAAACTCTGATCTAAATAACAAATTTCTCAGATCCCTCACCAAGGAATGGGATATCACGATATGTGACATCAGAGAAATGGGCCAACTGGGCAACATGGAGCCCAAGAACCTATACGGGAAGCTGCTGTCTCATGAACTTCAGCTTAATACAAGGAAGGCTGAAGAAGAAGAAAGCTCAAAGGTTAGCTCAAGAGAAAGATCGGTGGATCTAAAGGCTGAGAGCACCAGAAGATTCAAGGGCAAGACATCTGCTTCTCAGAATAGAACTGAGAACAGTGAGGAATCAGAAGCCAGCTCCTCTGACTCTAATGATACTGATAGAGAGGTGGCCCTCCTCTCAAAACAATTCAGAAATCTTCTACACAGAAGGAGGAGGGACAACAACAGAAGCTCCTCCTCAAGCTCCAGAAGATCTGACTATCGGGACAGATCCAGGGCTCCCAGGGAGGACAGGTATAAATCCAACTCCAGTAAATAGGATTTAAATAATACTGTTTGCTATTCTTGCAGCAAAACAGGTCACATGGCTGCAGACTGCCCCTCCAAGAAAAAGGAGTCAAGGAACCACGAAGAGAGAAGAAGCTCTAGGAGCAAGAGAACCTCTGAAAAGGGGTTCGTGGCAAAGAAGACCAAAACATTGAGTGACTCTGACTCAAGCTTCTCTGGGACTGAGGATGAAGCACTTATTGGACTGATGTCCATCAATGAAGGAAACCAGGATGATAACTCTCCTGGAAAGGTAAAACACAAAACTTCTCTATCTGCCTCTGATTCTGGATCAGTGGCAGATTCTTTGCATGATGATGAGGAGGTGTCTGCTGCCAACAGCACAGCCTCAAGATCTCAGTATGAAGTTGAATCTGAACTAATAAGGCAATATAAAGCCTTATGGAAAGCCTTCAAAAACAGTAAGAAACTCCTCAAGGTGCAAACCAAGGAGTTAGAATCCTTGAAGCCTGTCCAATCCAAGCTCCAGGAGACAGCTGAGAAGCTAACTTCTATGAGTAAAGAAGTGGACAAGTTTATGGAATCCATAAGGCTTAAGAATGCTGAGTTAGGGCAGAAAAACTAGGTCATTAGGGACCTTGAGGAAATGTTGTTGGCCGAGAAGAAACTTGCTTCCAGCTTTTCAATGCCCAAAACTATCCTGCCAGCAACTGACACCTTCTCTGGACAGTTCAGAGCTGGTATCAGTTTCAATCAGGAGCCAGTCATGGGCAAAGATGCTGAAGCTAGACCCTCTTACAAGAAGGTGATGTTAGCAAGTCCTTCAGCCCACAGACCTGCAGCAACAGCAGACAAGAGAATGGGAAAGGCTGTTCCTACAAAGCCTGCTCCCAAGAAGGTGAACCAAAGAGTGGTGAAGCCATTTCCTCCCCCGGCTCACACACATGAGGTTCACCCTAGATCTGTTAGAAAAGAAGCCTTCTCTCCTGCTCATCAGCACTGTCCTACACATATGATGGCGCAGAAGAGAAGATATAATAGATATGCATGTTGGTGCTGTGGGAAAGTAGGTCACTTTGCACTGGACTGTTGGTTCAACCCAATAGGGCTGAATGCAAGGAGAGTGCAAAACCCTCTGAGGTTTGCGATTCCATTCTATCACCCTAACAGAAACCAAGGACCCAATCCCTATTGGGTACCTAAGGGGAAGTAATTTGTTTTGCAGGTAGGTCCAAATGCCAACCAATATCCAATTTGGTATTTGGACAGTGGCTGCTCCAGGAACATGACTAGAGTCAGAAAGTATTTGAAAGAATTCATCCCTGTGGAGAATGGACCGACTGTTATCTTTGGAGGTTCAGAAAAGGGAGTGACCAGGGGCTACGACAACATAACTAATGGGTTAGTTACCATCACAAAGGTAGCTTATGTGTGTGTGTGTGGGGGGGGGGGGGGGGGGGGGTGGGGTTGAGACACAACCTCATAAGCATAAGTCAGCTTTGTGATCTAGGCTTCGTTATTACTTTCCACAAGGACAAATGTCTAATTAAGAAGTCCTCAGATTCTGAGACTACCTTAACTGGCACTCGGAGTGGGAACATTTATTGTTTAAATTTCCTTAATATAAATTCTTCCATACCCATATGTCTTGTAGCTGATGGCAAAGAGGCTCTATGTGTACAATGGCACAAGAGACTTGCACACATCAATTATAAGACAATAGGCAAGCTTTTCTCACAAAACCTGGTCAGAAATGGACCTGATATTAAGTGCATCAAAGATGGTCCTTGTCAAGTCTGCCAACTTGGAAAGCAGACTAGGACTAGCTTTAAAAGCATCTCTAACAAAGAGTCCACAAGGTGCTTATTTGTACTGCACATGGATTTATTTGGTCCCATGTCAGTTCATTGCTTAGGAGGGAAGGCATACACCCTTGTAATTGTTGATGACTACTCAAGGTTCACTTGGGCATTCTTCCTTAAAAAGAAATCAGATACCCTCGATATCTTGAAGAATTTTGTCAGGCAGATCCAGAATGAGATGAGCTGTACTGTGGTCAAATTTAGAAGTGACCATGGGACAGAATTTTAGTCAGGGGCCATGACAGAATTCTGCCAAGACCTAGGTATCTCCCAAAAATTCTCCTCCCCCAAAACTCCTCAACAGAATGGGGTTGCTGAAAGGAAGAACAGAACCTTGATAGAGGCTAGCAGGACAATGCTAAGTGACTCCTCATTACCAGAATACTTCTGGGCAGAGGCTATCAACACTGGTATTCATGTGATAAACAGGGCCTCTATCATTTAAAACCACAAGAAAACTCCCTATGAGCTAATGAAGGGCAGAAAACCAACTCTATCTTACTTTAGGATCTTTGGTAGCAAATGCTATGTCCTTAATAATGGGAAATCCAAACTAACTATGTTTGCTGAGAAAAGCTGTGAAGGTATTTTTGTTAGATACAGCTCCTACAGCCGGGCATACAGAGTATACAACCTCAATACCCAAACAGTGGAAGAATCTGTTCATGTTGTATTTGATGAGACTAGCTGATGAATAATAAAATATATGTATTTTAGTATAATTATTAGTATAATTTTAATTAATATTATAAATTTTCTATGTAAATTAATGAATAAATTGCTTGTTTTATTATTTTCCTTACTAACTTAGTTTTATTTTTGTTTTTGCAGATTTTGGCAATTTTTGTCAAGTCACGCCCGGAGTCACGCCCGTGACTACAAGTCACGCCCGAGACTAAGGGCGTGTAATTTTAAAACGCCAACTTCTCAATCTGTGTTCGACGAAAGGAAAGCTGCGTTCGACGAAAGTCGAACTGCGTTCGACGAAAGCCCTCTGCCCCTGTGTTCGACGAAAGCTCTCCAAACTGCGTTCGACGAACGCTCTCCAAACTGCGTTCGACGAAAGCTCTCCAAACTGTGTTCGATGAAAATTGAGCTGCGTTCGACGAAAGCTCTCCAAGCTGCGTTCGACAAAAGCTCTCTGCCCTGCGATTGACGAAACTTGAGCTGCATTCAACGAACTCTCTATCCAAGCGTTCGACGAATCCACCGCCAGCCCCAAAGTCACGCCTTTAAACTGCCGCCCACTGTCACGGCCGTGACACTGTAGGTCACGCCCGTGAGCAGCCATGTTTGACGGCCAAACCTTCCAGAAGACGGCGGATGCGACCCCTAAAGCACGCGCAAATGTCACGCCCTAAGTTATGGCCGTGACATCCAAGTCATGCCCGTGACCTAGGGCGTGTAAAAATAAAATTTTTCCTATAAATAGAGGGGCTCGGCTGAAGCATTTCCCATCCAAATTTTGAGTGTTGTAATGTTATTTTGAGTTCTTTTGAGTGATTGTGAGTTTTCTTATGCAATCAAGTTTATGTTCGTTTGTAATTTTCACATTTTAGAAATAAAATGTTGTTTTCTCATTTGGATCATCTTCCTTTTTTATTTATGTTTGTGTGTGTGTGTGTATGAGAATAGTTTTATTGCTTTCATAATTTAGTTTATTGCTTTCATAATTTAGGTTTATTGATTTCATAAAAATAGTTTATCGCTTTTTTTTAACGCTTTATTTATCGCTTTCGTTTTAAACGCTTTCTTTCGATTCAGTCATTTTATTACAAGTAGAGTTTGTGCGTATATGAGTTAATGTTTTTCTTTTTTGTAACTTAGCTTTATTTCAGTCCTTATATAACTGCTTATACCACCCCCATCCCGGATGAGAGGCTAAGTTTCTTTAGCGCTTGATTAAGACGGTTGGGACAGATATTATTACTGCTTTTATATAAGTCTTTTTATTTTTATTTTTATCAACTTATATCCGCTTAAATAATTAACACATGTACTTTCTAATTATTAATGCCATCTCCATTCCGATGAGTGACTAATTTTCTTTAGCGCACGATGTCGAAGAGCATTGGGACACAAAAATAGCTTTTCTAAAAATAAAACATCTCTTTCTAAAATAATTAATGCTTAAGGTTTACCCGAGAATAACGTTGAGTGGAGCCACAGAATCGATGTGTGGTTTTCATTTCCATCTCCGTACACTAGTTAGCCGAGAGGCTCATGCGTACAGACTGATCGCTCACGGGTAAAGAGAAGTGCGCTCTACCCTCGAGAGAGGATGAGGTAAGTCTCCCGAATTGGAAGTAAAAACCCAATAGCGGGGTTCAAAACATAAAGTGAGTATTAAGAAGATTCGATGGTCGAAAATTCATAATCTCAGGTGGGCGTACCCTCGACAGAGGAGCGTTCATAATTATGGAACCTCCACGGCCAAGCTGTTTTAATGTTTTAAAAAGTCATCTCTTTTACTTCTAAAAAAGTCTATTTTCATCTCAAGGTAATTCGACATCGGGCGCTATTTTTATCATCATTTAGAACTCTAGTTATACGCTTATTATCGTTTTCTTTTAAAAACCCAACTAAAAACTTTTTCCGATAAAATAATAGTTCGTTCCTCAAAGTAGCTTAATCAACACGATCCACGAAAATATACGACCTCAATATTTTCTAAAACAAAATATCCTGTATTACTCACGATAAGGTATACTTGCCTTTATTATATGATTAGTTCGGATTAAAATTTAAACAAAAACTGTTCAAACCAAATTAGTGCAAAAAACTCTCCTTTTCTATTTTAAAAATTAAAAGAATTCGGCATTGTAGCCGAGGCGTAATCGTCAATATTTCAAAAGCAGAAAAAGACAGTTACTTCTATCTTTCGATAGGATAACGGTTAATTTCTCAAAGTAGGAGTACTTGCGAGACTCTTTGGAAACACCTGCCTAACTCTAATCTTATCATATAAAGGTTGCGCAAACCAAATTAATTAAAAAGAAATAATCCACGACTTTAATCATCAAGTTTTTGGCGCCGTTGCCGGGGATAATTAGTGTTGTTATTTGAAACATGGAATTACTATTACTTTTATCATATATATTAAAAAAATATAAATATATATATATATATACAAAAATAATATATATATAGAAAAAATTATTACAAAAAGCAAAAATATATATATATCATTTTTATTATTAGTATATGACCCAAGGAAACTCCTCGGACGATTCGAATATCTCTTTTGACCCTGAAATCGAATGCACTCTTCACGAGCGCCTCCGACTTCATGATCAAAACTTACTCGAATTTCCCAAAGAGTCAGTCGGAGATACTTACACTGAACCTATGACTGATCAAATTCCTATGATCAAAGTATAAAAGATAATATTATATTAAATCGTGAAAATGAATCTATTATCAAAGAAAATCATAAGCTCACAAAAAATTGATTTCTCTTAAAAAGAGAAAGGTTTCATGCCAAGAGTGTGAGCACTCCTTATGTAAGGCAAAAGAACTTGAAGTTTCTCTTTCTAAGGCCCTCTCACAAATCAAAAATATTACAAAAGAAAAGGGAGACTTAGAGAGAAAACTAAAAACCTCTCTCTCACAAATTAAAAATAACAAAAAGGGTTTTGAAAATAAATGTGTTATTATTGTACAAGAAAATACATTCTTAAAAAATAAAATCATGATCTCAATATGGCCATAAAAAATTCGGAATAGGTCAAAAATCCCTGGACAAGATTTTGGGAAACCAATGTTATGGTTCTGGAAAGTTTGGGCTCGGATATCAAAGTGAGCCCTACCGCCCGACGCTAGCCACTAACGCCGGCGGCAGCTCAACAATTAAAAAATCTCTTATTTTTTCTAAAGTTCAAACATCATCCAGCAAGAGCAATGTAGAAATTCAGAAAAGGGTCTCAACCCCCTTTATTTCGTGTGCAAATTGTCTTAAGTTTGGACACACGTCTAGCTCTTGCAGGAATATAAAACAACGATCGTTAAAACAAATCTGGGTACCTAAGAAATCCACTTAGTCTTTGGGTGGTACCTCTTGGGTATCCGGATCTTTACTCTCATCTTCTTTCTAAATTTGCAGGAAGGCTAAGGAAACGGAGGACGTGTGGTACTTGGACTCAGGCTGCTCCAAGCACATGATGGATGACAAAGCAAAATTCCTTAGCCTAGAAAAGAAGAAAGGAGGAATCGTAACGTTTGGTGATAACGGTAAAGGAAGGATCATGGGAGTAGGTACAGTGGGTAATGAATCCTTTCTTATCTCAAATGTTCATTATGTTAAAGGATTAAAACATAAATTAATATCTATAAGCCAACTGTGTGATAAAGGATTAGATGTATTATTTGAATCATCCACTAATCTTTGCAAAATATTTAATCCTAAACCAAAAAATGTGTTACTAACTGCACCTAGAATTCACAATGTTTACATAGTTTCGTTTCATGATCTTTCCAAATATTCTATAAAATGTTTTATAACCAAAAATGATGAATTATAACTATGGCATAAATGTTTAGGTCACGCTAGCACAAAGCTCATTTTAAAACTAGAAAAAAAAGGAATTGATTAGAGGATTGCCTAAATTGAATGGAAATTTATCTTCACTATGTTCTCCATGCCAAAAAGGAAAATTTACAAAATCATCTTTTAAGAGCAAAAAACAAAATTTCTACTTCTAGACCATTGCAACTAATTCATATGGATCTCTTTGGTCCCGTTAGCACTACAAGTCTTGGTGGTAGAATATATACTTTCGTTTTAATAAATGATTTCTCGAGACATTGTTGGACTTTATTTCTCTCTTCAAAATCTGATGCGTTTTGCGAATTCTCAAAATTATGTACTCGTATTCAAAATGAACTAGATTTAAAAATAAAATGCATTCGCTCAGATCATGGAGGAGAATTTGAAAATGAAAAGTTTAAACCTTTTTGTCAAATGTTAGGAATTAAGCATGAGTTCTCCGCTCCACGGACACCTCAACAAAAAAGTGTTGTAGAAAGAAATAATAGGACAATCCAAGAACTAGCACGCACTAGGTTATCTGAATATAAATTACTTAAGACTTTTTGGGCCGAAGCCGTAAGCACATCATGCTATGTAATGAATAGAGTCATGCTTCGCCCATCTCTAAATCTCACATCGTATGAACTATATTATCAAAAGAAACCTAACGTATCATAGTTTAAAGTATTTGGGTGTAAATATTTTATTCTTAGTACAAAAGATTCTTTAGGAAAATTTGATGAAAAATGTGATGAAGGAATATTTCTTGGATATTCTTCAACCAGTAAAGCCTATAGAATATTTAACAAAAGATCGAGTAAGGTTGTAGAGTCTATTATTGTTAAATTTGATGAATTTATTCCGTGTGCAGAAAGACTTCCTACAGGTACAAATGATGAACCTTTGCCATCTTTGGAGCATGACGAAGAGGAACCTTCCAAAGAAGAGAAAGAGAAGGCCAAGGAAGATGAATATGTGCCCCAAGCATCCTGAAATTCTCAAAAAATCATCCAAAAGAGCTAGTCATTAGGGAACCTTCTACTGGGGTAAGAACTCGATCTTCTCTTCAAGAAACATTTTCAAATTTTTGCTTTATTTTCGAAATCGAACCTAAAAATGTTTCCACAGCTTTAAATGACGAATTTTGGTTTTTGGCTATGAATGACGAGTTAGATCAATTTGAAAGAAATAAAGTTTGGAATCTAGCAAATAGACCATCTAATCACCCTGTTAGTGGCATAAAATGGATCTTTAAAAATAAATTAGATGGTGAATCTAGGATTATAAGAAATAAAGCACGCTTAGTTGCTCAAGGTTTTTCTCAAATCGAGGGGGGTAGATTTTGAAGAAACTTTGCACCCATTACTCGCTTAGAATCTATACGAATATTTTTGGCATTTGCGAGTTTTAAAAGAATAAAATTATTTCAAATGGATGTTAAAAGTGCTTTTTAAACGGGTTTATAAAAGAAGAAGTTTATGTAGAACAACCCCCCCCCCCCCCCCCCCCCCCCCCGTTTTATAAATGAAAAATTTCCAAATCATGTTTACAAATTAGAAAAAGCGCTTTATGGATTAAAACAAGTGCCCCGTGCATGGTATGATAGACTTACATCGTTTTTGTTAAAGCACGGTTATATTATAGGAAGTGCCGACAACACACTCTTCATTATGCATAATAATAACGATCTAATTAATTTACAAATATATGTTGATGATATCATTTTTGGAGCCACTAATGAAGAGTTGTGTAATGAAGTAGTCTTAGTAATGAAAAATAATTTTGAAATGAGTCTTGTATAGAACTATCATATTTTCTTGGTTTTCAAATCTCACAACAATATGATGGTATCTTTATTTGCCAAACAAAATATGTTTACGATATGCTTAAAAGATTTGGATTTGAAAATCTTAAACAAGCTTCTACTCCTATGAGTGCTTCTTTAAAACTAGGAAAAGATGAATCTGGATTTTCCATTGATCAAACTTTATATTGAGGAATGATCAGATCTCTTCTTTACTTAAGTGCATCTAGACCAGATATAATGTTTGTTGTGTGTCTATGTGCCCGCTTTCAAGCCAATCTAAAAGAATCTCATTTAAAAGCGATAAAACATATTTTTCGTAATCTATTAGGGTCATCCAAATTAGGATTATGGTACCCACACAATGATACATTTACACTTCACGCCTATTCCGATTCGGATTACGCCGGTTGTTCACTAGATCAAAAAAGCACTAGCGGTACTTGTCACTTTTTAGGACCCTCATTAGTTGCTTAGTCGAGTAGGAAATAGTCTTCGGTCACACCCTCCACCACGGAGGTCGAATACATCGCACTTGGTAGTTGTTGTGCACAAGCGTTATGAATGAGACAAACTCTAGAGGATTTTGGATTTCATCTCAAAAACATTGATCTTAAATGTGACAACAAAAGTGCTATAGACCTTACATATAATCCCGTACACCACTCTAGATCCAAACATATAGATGTTCGCCATCATTTCATCAGGGATCACATTAAGAAAGTGTATGTAAAGGTAAGTTTCATTGGTACGGACTCTCAACTCGCTGACATATTTACTAAACCTCTTCCCGATGCAAGATTTCAATTATTACGACTTGAGTTTGGAGTTCTAGATCTTTCAAGTTAAAACGCATTCATAAACGCATGTATGTAATTTTTAACCATCTAAAACATCTCCTAAAATTATGAAATTTCTGCATGAAACTACTATTGAGATACTTAATCAAGATCAACAAATAAAAATTTCAAAATCATCAAAAATTGTGTACTGTTTCCCGCGCTAGCGCTAACGCCGGCGCTAGCGCACCTTTCTATTTTCTGTATTTTTAAAATTTAAAAAATACTTAAAAATATACTAATCTATATGTACTATTTATTCTTGCACTTATGACTTTATTTCATTTTTTAAAAATCCAAATACAAATTTACAAAAGCCAAAATTACAAAAAAAAAAATTTGTTCATTTGTTTAAATTCTATTTTTAAATGCAAAATCAAATACAAAAATATAAAACATCAAAATTATCAAAAACAAATGTATTGTGAACATCAAGCATGATTTAATCTATCATTTAGAACTTCTACATTGTTACAATTTATCTTGTCAAACAACTTTTTGAACATTTTTCTTATCATGCTTTGATTTATCTATTAATATGTGCATCAATTCTATTGTAAAAGTAGTGTAGAACCTTGCTTTGCATGCCTCTAAGTATGAGTAAATGTCTTACGGTTGATAATGATATTTCACCACTCACTTTTTGGCTAAGTCTACTTATGTTTTTAATCTAAAAATACTTCTTATGTATTGTAATTGTACTATAAATTAAATTTGCATAAATATCTTACGTACACTACATTTATTTGCAATGTTAAATATAAAGAAAGGTGGTTGTACTTTCCAAATTCAATTGGTTTGCAAAGCAAGTGTAATCAGAGAACTTTGTACAAAACAAAAAAAATTGCAATAAAGTGACAAAGGTAACTCCACCAAGCACTACTTGAACCTCCTGATAAGTCTTAATAAGCGTTGTGAGGCTGAGCACCTTGGAAAGATTAGTAAAGTATCTTGCGCAAACTTTCATTTACAAAAAACCCACTTATTCATAAGTACACCAGATCAAAAACAAAACTGAAAAAATAAAATTGTGTGATCCCCCAAGCACTACTTTGCATCCTGATAAGTCTTAATGAGTATTGTGTGTGAAAAGCACCTTGGTAGTTGTACATTTTTTCTTTGTGCATAAAAGTGTGTGGAAGTAATCTTATTTGTGTTTTATTGTGCACTTTACTCTACAATTGTCTTGTATTTTTGATTATAACATTGGTTTACTCTTTTCAAAATACACTTTGTGCACATCATTATCTTCCATAACACTTCTCCTCATGAGTATTGGATCCTAATGCTAATTCTATAATACTTTTTTTATATCTAAAATGCAATAGATAACCTAGCATGCTTTCTACAATGTTTGGTGTGTCTTTGACTTTATAAATTAGAATAACATTGTAGTAGTCTCTCTTTCATACATCTCTTTCATGCCTGGTTACTTCATGATAATCTTTTTTGTAAGAAAAACTTTCTTACAAAAAACATCTTTGTCATTTTATGAATTATCATGTCTTACAACAAGATGTTTGTTGTATTTTTATAAGTCTTCCGCTACATTACATTTACCTTGTACTTATGCTAAAAACTCTTATTTATCTCTATAACCATACTTATGCTAAAAACTCCGATTTATTTCTATGAAATTCTAAAACTCCTTATCATTTTCTTCTCTCTCAAAGCTAGATCATGCCTTTATCTTATTATCAAAACTTTTATGTGCTTTGCTTCCTTACCCACTTTTGCTAATAACAAAGGGGGGAGATCTTCCATGATAAATAAAATCCGCTATCAAAATGAAAAACTAACTTGATTACTTAAAGATGATAGCCTACATATTAGGGGAGCACTCACTTAGGGGGAGCATGTATCTAGGAGGAGCAATTCTAAAATTCTACAATCACTATTTATCCTAAGTCATCACTCTAACACACACACAAGTAGGTTTCATCATGCTTATATATTAATGCTCTGATTTATCATTAATGGATTTGTTATTATCAAAAGGGGGAGTTTGTTGGAACATGGTCTTCCGCATCTCCTAGGTTTGAGAATAACAAATCCTATGTGTATTTGATCTTGTGTGTTTAAGTGTGCAGGAAACAAAGACCATATGACTCAAGGATTACATATGAAGGTTGCCCCCAAATTTGAGCCAACAAATCCAACATGCCCACTAGCGCCGGCGGTAGCACCTAGCGCCCGACGCTAGCGATGATCAGCGCAATTTCGGAGCACATATAGAAGGAGCTAGCGCCTGGCCGTAGCGGATAACGTAGGGAGTAGTACGGAGCACAGAAGGCAAGAGAGAAATGTTTCCTCGGATTGAAGATTCCCCCGCGCAGAATAATGCCTAAATCGGGATAGCGCTGGCGGTAGCAGTAGCGCAGGCGCTAGCGCTGAGGCTATAAATTGTACCCCTCTTCTCTCGTTTCTTTAAGCCATCAGAGAGAGAGATTGAGTGCTAGAATTCTAGAGGCTAATTTGGCCGAAACTTGATGTCCTACCAAAGCTCTGCGGATTTCTGAAAGCGAATCTTTTCACGCCGGATCCAAATGATATCCGCTTCTACAACGCTTATTCTACAGCGGATCTTCGTCTCCAACTTCAGAAGTTCTTCAAGAGGGAGTTTTTATTATTATCATTTCATATTTCTTGTAAACCGTTAGAGATTTTACCTCGTGTTGGCGACTAGGTCTGGGTAGTACTTAGGGCATAAACTTGCCTCGTGTTGTCGACTAGATCTAGGTTAGGTCTAGGGGGTGCTCAAGGACATATCCGGGGTTGGATTGGCTAGAGCGGCTTGAGGCCGAATCCGGGGAAGGATACGCTAGGGCCACCGGTTTCTGGGGATGCGAGTCGGGATAGAAAACAAAAAGAGCTTACTATTATTCGCCACCAATTTCTAGCGTTATAGAAATCAACTTTTGTAAAACCTTATTTCATATCAATAAAGCATGTCTTCACTTTATTTTAATTGCTTTGTTTGATTTCTCACTTTCTTATTCACGCATTACTTCAAAGAAAATCAAAATATAACTTAAGTTTTAAGAACCCTTATTCACCCCCACCCCTCTAAGGTCGCCTACCGATCCAACACTCCTAAGCATTTTGTACTATGAAAACAATTTGTAATGGCTTTTTATGAGAATTTGATTTCTAATTATATTTTAAAGCACATAGTCATTATGAGTTTTAACTTTTGATTGTTCTACTTTAAGACAAATTCATTATGGCATTATTTGACAACTAGCATGAATGATGAGATTTATTAATTGACAATGCTAGAATGATGAGTTTGAATGTAATGTCACGTCATAAGATTAATAAAGTTAATGTTGCATGTATTCAAACATAGTATTTCAATTTTTAGACCTAGAATAAAGTGATGATTCTATTTTATTTGCTCTTATTAGTATAAAGATGATTCTAGGGTTTACATATAAGTGAGATACATGCACACACAAAACATATTTCATTCACATTATCATGGTCACAAACCAAATGTTGGAAGCAAAGGATCTTTTGTAGTTATGTTTCATATTTGAATTAAAAGATCTTTTGATTTGCATGATTATTTTAAGCGATCATTAGTTTAAACACAAAGAAATTTAGGTACTCATATTTTTATTCATAAATGATGTAGGTATTTTAAATAAAACAATTCATATTCATCCATTTCAACATATTAAGGAAAAAGATTGTATAGTGGAAATGAATATGGTGATAAACTAGTTTTTGTTATTTTTGAATGGTTTTACAAAATTTCTCTTTGATTTTTGAATATTATCAAACCATGTATATATAGTTTTCTGAAAACATAGTAATAAATGTTTTCTTTTCCGGTCATTGTAAGAATACGCATGAGTCTATAGTTAATTTGATCTTTGCTAGGTTTTAGTTGGACTTAGCAATTTAGAGTGGATCTTAGACTTCCCGAGGTCTACCCTGTGAAGGGTTCGCACTGGTACTAGGAGATGTGATGGGGTGACATGTAACATCCCCCAAATAACTAGACCCCTAGAGTGGTTTTGTCATGACTAGGTCATGACAAAACCCTAGGAAGCTTGAAGAGACCACATGGCCTTAGGCTTGAAGGAGAAGAGCACCTTGTCTGTAAATAGCAATTTCTAGTTAACAAGCATAGGGTTGTACTTAAGGGCCTCTCCTTGACCCTTTGACCCCACCATAGCATACCTAACCCTTTAGGGGTCCACTTAGAGCACCAAGGACCCATTGGGATCAACCGAAGAGGCCAAATTGACTAAAGTCAACCCTAACCCCAAATTAGTCAAAGTAGCCTAATTAGGGTCAATTGGCCTCCACCTTGACAAATTGACCCTACCTAGACCTTCCTAACCCTTACAGGAGTCCACTGAGTCACTAGCCACCCATTGGGGCCAACCCAAATGGTCAAATTGACCAAAGTCAACTCCCCACTAAATTTAGGTCAAAATGACCTATTTTGACCTAATCAAGCCCAATTTACTTGGGCTAGGCCCAATTGGAGTAGCCCATTTGTCTAGGAGGCTGAGAATTACTCAAAGAGCCATCCAATTTCTATAAATGGTGATTAGGAGAGAGAAATCTCATTTTGTCCAAGAATGGAGGAGAGAGAAAGAGAGGGATTAATGACATTCATTGCTTAGGGAGATCAATAGCCACCATTTCCTCCTCTAATGTCTCCATTCAATTTCCCCAATCAATTTGGAGGAGTTTAATGGCCATTCCCGGCCACACAGAGGGGGGAATTTGAGGAGTTTTCACTTGGACAAAAATGGACATTAATGGCCATTCATGGCAATTAGGAGTTACACTCTTCCCCCTCCCCAATTAACCCATATAACTCCTTTAGTGGATGGAGAGGAGGAGTTTCCCCACCTTACCTGAAGAATTCGAGCCCCCAAGACAGGAGTTGACATGACACCCAAAATCTTAAGGCCGGCCATGGAGGACCACCCAATCGGCAAGATTCAAGGCTCCACACAGGTCTGGTTCTTCTCCTCTCTCTCTCTCTGTGGATATATCCCATCAGGTTGCCTGCAAGGATTTGGGCCAATTGTTCCCCAATCAGGTTTGCCAAGAGCTTAGTTTTTGGAGCTTTAATCCTACCTCCATACCTCTGTTCCGGCTACCTCCGGCCGGCCAACCACCGCAAATCTCCGGCCACCACCTCAACGAAGGTGGTGGTGGCATTGGCTGGCCGGGGTGGCGCTTAGGTGGCCGAGAAAACAAGGATGAAGGATCTCCAGGTGCGGTTAATCCTGGCCGTCGGCCAGAGGAAGAAGACAAACGGATGTCGTCCGTTCTGCTTCAAGATCTGTGCAAGATCTTCATATTAAATGTTATGATATATGTATTTCAGTAACATATTTTGTTGTACATAGATTACTTTGTTAAAAATACTTTAGCCGTCGGATCCGTTGATCTGAGTAGAAGAAGTTCGTCGAACTGATAGTTGAGTTCGTCGAACTGATTCCGGAGTTCATCGAACGGAATTCATTTGTCAAACACACCCTGGAGTTCGTCGAACTGATAGTGGAGTTCGTCGAACAGAATTAATTCATCGTACTGATAGTTGAGTTTGTTGAACTGAACCCGGAGTTCGTCAAATGGAATTAATTCGCTGAACTGAATTAATTCTTCGAACTGAATTAATTCGTCGAACTGAGAGATGATCTGTTGAACTGGCTGGAGAACTGATTTCATCGAACTGAAGCACGTCGTTCGTCAAATGCAGAACAGATTTCGTCGAACGCACGCAGATTGGATTTCATCGAGCACACTGAAGCACGGAGTTCATCGAACGCAGAACAGATTCGTCGAACCTAGGTTAGATTACGTCGAACGCAGAGACTTATTCCAACACATTTTGTCATATTTCCTGCAGTATTTCATTTTAATTATTAAAAATACTAGAACATGAAAAAGTGGTCAACACCAAAGTTGTAGCCCTTGGAGTCTACTTTATTTTAAAATTGATTTCACCCAAAAAGGAGTTATGTAGCTCCCTGTATGTCCATTTTGTTAGGACTGGTCCCTAGTATAAGACAGCCACCATTTCTTGAATAATTTTTGATTGAGTTATGGGATTGACTTGAAAATTGAAACCTGGGCTATTTACACTTACCCACACATTATACCCAAAGATGGGAATTTTAGTAGAACCTTTTTCTAAGGTTTTTGTAATAATTTCATAAATCAAATATTAATTAGACCTCCAATGCCCTCCAAATTTTGGTGGGTACTTCTTTGGGTTATCACCTGACCCTAGTAAAAATCTCAGCCCAATTGGGACTGATTAATTTGGAAATTGGTTAACCCAAGTTGGGTCTTATTAGGTCAAAATTATGGCATGGTGTTTATCTTGGGATATTGTGGTCAAATCTCCTCACCATGAGTTGAAACCTTGGCCACTGATTTAGGATCACCTAAAACACCTTCATGAGTAAGATGAGGTGGTGTGGAGGTGGATATGCCTTAGAACCCTAGACTTACCCCTTGGGGTGCAGATAGAGCTTTTTGAAGGACATGTGGTCAAAATCTAAAGAATGGCCATGGAATTTAGGAGATATGTTCATGGGATGTAAATATGCCCTAGGAAATTTTGAGAGAATTTTAGGAGAATTTATTCCCCCTAAATTAGGTCATAACCCCTTTAAGTAAACTTCTTTTAAGAGATATTTACATGCACAAATGATCTTGGATGAAGATGAAATCTTGGTGGTGCCTTTTTAATCATATTTTTGACCCCTGGTAATTTTTGTATAATTTATTTTATGATTTAACTAGTACTTCATCCTCAAGGCACCTATTTTGTCTTAATCTTAAGAAATATTATTAAGGGTCCAAAACTCTCTGGAAAAATGTGCAACTTGGTGATAGGACATTTAAGAGCACTACGAAGCTCTGTAAATTTTTATTGAATTTTTGGAAGTTGTTATCAGTAGGCTACTTCACAACATGCTCATATTTGGATTTCTTGGAATATTTATTTAAGTGGTTAATATGCCTTTATAAATTCTAAAATTTGGCCTAAGAACTTTTCTGATCAATATAAATGTCTGGCAATATTCCCATAATTTTTGGACAAATATTGTTGGTGGTTGCTTCTTTAATTTCTAATTTTGGTTAAATAGTCAATATTATAATTAGAGGACAATTCTTGATTGTAAAATTATTAAACTCTGGATTTAATGTTATTTGGGCATGATAGATTTATCCTAATTTTATGGGAGCCATATCATAAGAATACCTACACTTCATGCTCATATTCATACTTGGCAACTATTTGAGTAATGATAATAAATGCAAATAATTAAGGAAAAATATGATTCTCTTGATTTAGTTTTGAAACATCATGATAGACCTCCAGTAAATATCTTGAGTCAGTTGGATGAATATTTGGAGTACCTCTACTTACAAGCTGCATATAGTAGTTTGGTCTGCGTATAGTAAAACTGTAAAACCTGAGAACTTTATGGATCATTAGGAGGGAATGGAAGGTAGAGGTTGTACCTAGACTGGTTGGGAAGATTGAAGGTCACCAAAAAGAGTTTAGGTGATGAGAGTGTGCTTGGTGAGTTAAGGGTAAGGTTGTGCTCAGGATTGACGAAAGATCGTCTTTCCCTTAGCCTGTCATAAAATGCTTAGGGGTAATTCAAGAGAAATGACAAGAAGGGTATTCTTACGGGTAGCTACCAATAACATTAAGTGTCTTGATAAAGGGAGCATTGGGGTGTCATCCCATTATGGTTCCTAGTACCGTAGCGAGCCCCTCACAGGGTAATCCTTGGGAAGTCCATGATTAACCATAAATTGTAGGGATAAGTTATTGTATAAGATTAACTTAATAATACGCACACCCACACCCCGTATTTATGGGAGGTTAGTTGGTTTGGTTGTACGAGCGGTAGGATCGGTGGTTGAAGCAGCGGACTAGATAGTCCAGTGAGCTTGTTACTCAGTATTGCTTGTTGGTACGGGCGGGTTGGTCCGTCGAGCAGTTGGATCGGAAGGTTATGATGACAGACAGGTTAGCCCGGAGAGTTTATGGCTTTGGATATAGTAGAACATGTTTGCATGTGCATGAAGTGTTGGATCTGTAAGCGCCCTTAGAGGGGGGGGGGGGTGAATAAGGGTTCTAAAAACTTTAACCTTTAATAGAAATTTTTTGATATTTTGTCGAAGTAAGTTAAATCAAAAGTAAAGAGATAATGAAATTAGAAACGAAATCAATTTTATTAAACAAGAAAAGACATGATTATCATTTATAAAATTGATTACAAAATCTGATTTCAATGACGCTAGAAATCAAAGCGAGTAATATGAAAACCTTTTTGTTTTCTATACCGACTCGTATCCCCACGAACCAGTTGGCTTTAGCCCATCTCTTCCCAGATACGGCCTCATGCCGCTCTAGCCAATCTATCACCAGAAAGGCCTCGAGCACCCCCTAGATCTACTCCCTAGACCCAGTCGCCAACACGAGGCGAATTCCTCCCTAAGTCCTACCTAGACCTAGTCGCCGTGTGGCGAATTCACGAATCAATTACAATGATAAAGTAAAAGACAAATACAAAACAAAAACTGAAAACTCCCTCAAAAAGAAGAACTTGATGTCGAAGTAGATGCGATCGGATTGGTCTTCAAGTTCTCAGCGTTCACGAACAGTAACGGAGTTCTTCGGGCTGCTTAGGGAAGGCTCTCACGAGTGCTCTGAATATAAGGCTTCAATTCATTCTATATCAGCAAGCAACAACGGAGGAGGCGCGCGTCTTTAAATGGAGTCAGCCACTACCCCCTGCGGTAGTACTACCGCCCCGCGGTAGCCACATTAGGCAATGAACAATCACACGGATCGTGGCAACTTAGGCAACTTTTGACCGCCAAATCTTGAGCTCCGACTATCACGCCGCGGTAACGCTAACGCTCCGCGATAGCGAGAAAACCTTCCTTCAGCCAATATCTCCTTCCATATTTGCTCCACAATCACATGCATACGGGAGGATTCCAAAAGCTACCGCCTGGAGTTAGTCCTTAACGCACCGCGATAGTACTTGCCAAATTAGCATCCCGTCGACATTCCTTTTTCTCCATTGTTTCCTTCTTGTCAATTGTTTCCATTTATGCTAGCACCAGCGGTAGTGCTAACGCTCCGCGGTAGAGCACAACTCTTTACGTCGGACAGCATCTTCGTCGAGCTAGCCTCACATTTTGTCGAGCGCTGCTTTCATTTCGTCGAACAAACACTAGTGCCAGCAGTAGTGCTAACGCTTCGCGGTAAAGCATGCATTTCGTCGAGTGCCACGGTAGAGCATGCAGTTCGTCGATCACCGAGGTAGAGCATGCAGTTCGTCGAATGCAATTTCATCGAACGCAGTTTTCATTTCGTCGATCGCCAGTTCCGTTCTCATCGATTTTCATTTCGTCGAATGCCAGTTCGTCCAACGCAGTTTTCATTTCGTCGAACGCCAGTTCCGTTCTCAGTGGTTTCCTTCTCAGCGGTTTCCATCTCAGCGGTTGTTAACGTGGGGCGTTAACAACTAACGCGAGTCGTAGCTCTTTTTTCAGAGAATCGTCATCAATCATCATCATGTTCATTGGGTTATATAACTATAGTACCTGCACACAATAAACACAAGCAAGATCAAATACAATAGGATTTGTTATTGTCAAACCAAGAGATGCGGAAAGCATGTTCCAAAAAACTCCCCCTTTTGATAATAACAAATCCCTTTAGAAAGAAATAGATCAAAAGATAGGAATTATGTTTATTAAAAAGGATAAGCATGAAATTTAAGATATGTGTATATGCTCCCCCTAAATGAATGCTCCCCCTACAACAAAACTTCCTTTGAATATACTCCCCATATATGTGAATTTCTTTCAAATTTATTCTCCCCCTTTTGGTATTATCAAAAGAGGGTGTAGAGAAAGTCAAACGTTAATGTGTGCAATAAATGTGTAGAGAGGGAATGAACATGATAAAGAGTTAAACTCTTAGGAAAACATACAATATATAGGAGTGAAAGAAAGGAATGTGAAGAAATTGTTATAAGGAAACCATTTGTTGGAAAAACGTATTCATGATCGAGCGTACAAGTAGTAAAGAGGTGGAAAGCATGAAGATATATATTTTTGAAGTGAACATTTATATAAGAATGGTGAAGCATAGTAGATGATTAAGAGTTTTAGATATAACAAAAATAGATGTTGTAGCAATTTAAGTACACAACGGATTTAGCTTTATAAAAGTTTTAAGCATAAAAAATGTAATGATTTCCAAGTAACCAATCTACCCAGACAATATGTCTACACCCTAGCCCCGTACTAAGTGACGGATGGGCATGAGGAGCTGCATACATGCCGTAGGTTGGGGTGTTAGTCCCATATGCAAACACTAGACAAAACTCAACCTAGCACTCTTTCCCCCCAGTGCCTCGCAAGGCCCCACTTGAACCCTCCCCGGTTAAGGATAAAACATGACTTAGAGGTCAGGTAATCTAGTGTCTACAACCCTACGCCCCCACTATGGTCAGATATGTAATCATGGGATAATAATAATTGGAAACATTTAGCGTTTGAATCTAATGATGAGTATATAGCCTATGGATTTATATTTTTATTTAAATTTTTTTTAAACAAACAACTCACGTAGCTATTTTGAAATCCATTAATGAATCAGAGTTATTGCGGAAGAATTAACCTTTTGGAATAAGGAATACATCCTTTTAGCAATTAGAAAAAGAATGATTTGAAATTCAATAATAAGAGGATGTTTTAGCATAAAAATTTTCATTGAAATAGATCAGAATTTTTAACATAAAAGTGATATGTGTGTTAGAATAACCAATATAAATTCTACCAAGAAAGTCTACCATTTGTTAAAAAAAGGAATGTTGATTTTTAAGACTTTGATATAAGCATGAAAGCGCTAGGTAAAAATATATGGTGATGATGCAGAAGACTTATAGAGATACAAGAAACATCCTTTTTGTAATCATGATTATTCATAAGAAGAAATATGAGTTAAATTAAAAAAGATGTTTTTTGCAAATCAAGTTATTGTAAACTCTTTTCACAATAAAGTAACCAAGCATGAAAGAAATATATCAATAAGAGATTACTACAATGTTATTGTAATTCACAAATTCAAGACATACCAAACATTTTGAAGAGCATGCTAGGTTATCTAGTGCATTTCATAAATAAAGAGTAGTATAGAATTAGCATTAGGATCCAATACTCATGAGAAGAAGTGTTATGGAAGATAATGATGCGCACATAGGTGTATTTTGAATAAAGTAAACAAATGTTTTAATCAAAAATACAACAAATATGCAAAGTAAAGAGCACAATAAAACACAAATAATTTTACTTCCACACACTTCAATGCACACAAAAAAGTACAACTACCAAGGTGCTTTGCACACACAATTGTTGTTTATTGGGTGTCAACTTATCACCTAGAGGGGGGTGAATAGGTTTTTCAAATTACTTTTTCCCTTTTAGGTGTGTTTGATTTCTGTTTATTAGATCTATGAATTTTAAAGCACAACACAGAAAAGCACACAATGATCTATAGAGGTTCCTCAAGACAGGGTGTCTTGAGTAGTCTTCTTTCCCTCTACACCTACCTAGCAGTGTGCTAGGCTCGGCAAACTCTGCCAAAACTTTAGGCCCTCAAGCCTTACAATACGGACCCAAAAGTCCTACAGCCTAAGCCCGCAAGCCCCTACTGCACCCGAGCCCGCAAGCTCGACACTCAGGCCCTCAAGCCCTACACAACACATACCCGTAAGTCCTGTGCCTACAGCCTAAGCCTGCAAGCCCTTACTGCACTCAAGACCTCATGCTCGATAAGATCGGACCCGCAAGTCCACTGCCCTAGCCCTCAAGCCTCACAACTCTCCAGCCCTCAAGCTAGACGGTGTCGGACCCGCAAGTCCACTACCCTGGCCCTCAAGCCTCACAGCTCTCCAGCCCTCAACCTAGATGGTTAGGCCCGCAAGCCTTACAAGAAATTATAGTGATGATAACTGCTTCTTCTGCCTGATGGAGATGGGCAACTTAGCCTGATGGAGATTGGAAACTTAGCCTGATGAGGATTGGCAATTTAGCCTGATGAGGAATGGCTTCTTATCAGTCGATGGAGATGACTGATTCTTCTGAGAACTCTTGATTCTTATTCTCTACTTCTTCTTCTTCTTTTTCGCAGCGACGACGGGATTCTTTTTCTCTTTTCTTTTCTCACAGAGATATCTATCTTTGTTAGGGCATCCTCTTATCTCTTTTATAAGACTGCGAGGCTCCCAACGGTCTTCTGAAAAAGTTCCTTAAGTGTCAGAAGCCCATTACTTAAGAGCACACACTGATTGGACAATCAGGCGATGGCATTAAATGCTGACAGTGCATCCGCAATATTTGAATTCCATTTCGACAACATTTTCAGCTTTATGCCGATACTGACATTGATATCGTGATGACACAAGAACTTCTGGCATTTTTGCATATATGAGGATATGTTGTCTCTTACTGTGTCATCGTGATCTTCTTCCTTGTAGTCTGTCGTCGTAATCACTTTGTTCTTTCGACGACATGAGCGATATTATGTCGATAGACTATGCTTTAGCAACTGCTTGTCTTCAGCTGTCCTTCTTCAGACTTCTTGACGTCACGCCTTCTTTACGACGATATATGTTCTTCTGACGACAGGGCTACTTTGTTGATGTCGACGATACTGCATCTTCTCGATGACATTCCTTCCTTTGATATCTTCATGTCTTCTCTTCGTTCGACGATCTTCATTCTGCGTTCGACGATCTTCCTTCTGCGGTCGATGAACTTCATTCTGCGTTCGACGATCTTCCTTCTGCGTTCGACGAACAACATTCTGCGTTCGACGAACTCGCCAAGTCTCAGCTTTTGCTTTACTCATCATCATGACGACAAGCATACTTTGTCGACGACATCTCCTGTTCTTCTTGATGATATAATACTTACTGAAATAACTAAAGTACTTGACATATTGTCGATCTCTGCAAGCATGAACTAAATGGAACATTAAATACAACTTGCACTTATCATTGAGCTGAGCACTTCTTCAAATTAGGAACATTGTTGGGCATTGTTCCCAATAACAATGCTCATTAAGACTTATCAGGGTGCAAAGTAGTGCTTGGGGGATCACATATTTGAGTTTATTTTAATATTGAAACTAGTGATCCGGTGTACTTAAGAGTGAGTGGTTTTTATTTTGAAAGAAAGATAAGGTTTGCACAAGACACTTTACTATTCTTTCCAAGGTGCTCAACCTCACAACGCTTAATAAGACTTATCAGGAGGTTCAAGCAGTGCTTGGTGGAGTTATCTTTGTCACTTTATTTTATGATTTTTGTTTTGTACAAAGTTCTTTGAATACACTTGTTTTGCAAACCAATATAATTTATGAAAACATAACCACTTTTCTGATCTTTTAAAAGTGCAAATAAAGGTAGTGTAGGTAAGATACTTGTGCAATTTTAATTCATTGTACTATTACAAAACATACACAAGCATTCTTAGTTTAAAAACATATGTAGACAATGCCAAAATAAGTGAGTTAATAAATATCATTATCAAACATAAAACATTTACTCATACTTAGAGGCATGCTAAGCTTGGTTCTACACAACCTTTACAATATAATTTATGCACATGTGTTTAGAAGTAACAAAGCATGATACAAACAATGTTCAAAGTAGTTTGAAGGAATGAATTGTAACATTGTAGAGGGTCTAAATGATGGATTAAATCATGCTTGAGTTTCACAGTAAAGTCCATACAGTATTTTTGATATTTTTGAGAAATAATTTTAATTTAAGTTTGAACTCTTATAATTTGATCTTGGACTTCTCGAGTTCTACCCTGTGAGAGGTTTGCCGGGTACTAGGTGATGTGATGGGATGATAGCCCAAATCTCCCTTTCGCAAGATACATATAAATAGAAAAGTTAAGTTCAAAATAATAATTTTTGATACTTGTTTTTGTTTTATATTTTTGTATTTGATTTTTACATATAGAAATAGAAATCAAACAAATAGCCAAAGAATGGAAGTAAGAAAAAATATTTTTTTGTAATTTGGCTTTTGTAATTTTGTATTTTAATTTTTCAAAAATCAATTATAGGCATAAATGCAAAAATGAGTAGTACATATAAAATAAAATATTTTTAGTGATTTTTCAGAATTATAGGCAGAAATCGCTGAAGATCATTGAAGTCCAAGCGTGCGTTCTTCGCGTTGAGTTAGCATATTGATCCAAGCCTCCTTTGATTCCTCCTTTTGAAATTTGAGTGGGATATGTGTTGGTCTGGAAATATGGCCCACTCAGAGTTTCTGAAGTGCTGGAATATGGCTCTCTTCAGTCAGTAGTTGGAGAAGACGAAGTCCACCAATTTATAGGACTGAAGGCTAACGTCGCCGTTAAGGCTAACACCTGGCGTTGACCTAGTATGGAATTGTTTTGATGGCTCGGATCTTCAAAATGGGAAGGAGAGTTTGTACTTTAGGAAACTTTTATTTTAGGCAACCCTAACGCTGACATTGAGGCTAACGCTGGCATTAGGTCAGATCATTCCTAAAGTGCTCCTTCAATCACGTCTGCTTCCCTCCTTGCCATAATCATCGAGAGTTAACGCCCAGTGTTAAGACCTAACGCCTGGCGTTAAACCTCTTTCATTTTCTCAGTCGGCAAGCCATCTCGTCGATCGGCAAGCCATCTCGTCGATCATCAATGCCCAGCGTTAAGTCTTAACACTTGGCGTTAGACCATAGTCATAATTTCTGCTTGTGGGCAGTTCCAGACCAATAATGCAGCAACCTAGTGTTATATCTGTTCAAACCTGCATGCTAAAAATACAATGGCAAACAAGATCAAATACAAGTATGATTTGTTATTCTCAAATTAAAGAGATGCGGAAAACCATGTTCCAACAATCTCCCCCTTCTGATAATAACAAATCCAATATAGATAAATCAGATTCATATATAAGAGAGGTGTGTTTTTAGAAGAATATATGACACTAAGCAATATAGAGATAATAATAAGAATTATAGATTGGTTAAGTTTTGCTCCCTGTACATAAGTGCTCCCTCTTAGTGTATGCATCCATAGACTAGGTTTATGCTCCCCCTTAATCTAGTGAATCCTACTCCGTTAATCATTACGATTTATCATTTTATTCTCCCCTTTTGTTATTAGCAAAAGAGGGTGGTGTTGAAACAAAACTAGAAAAGAGAAGACAAAAGTTAGGACATAACTAAGAGAGGATTATGAGTTTTGTGTAAACATACAGTAAATCATGATCGAGCTAAGGGAGAGAGTAGCACAACGGAAAAATATATGATAAGCATGAAAGAGAAATATTCCATAATTTTACCAAAAGAATTCTGCCACTTGCTTTGCAAATTAATTTTAAAGAAGATTATTACTTGTTGAGAGAGATGCAATATAGTTTGACAAGCGCAAGTGAAGAAAAACCTAAGAATTAGGCATGATAAACCATGGTAAAAGAAATACATGACCAAAAAAGAAACGTGGAAAACAAAAACAATGACGAGTAGTATTTTTGTTATAGTTTGACCATTCCAACAATATGTCTAGACTCTTCACATTTGAGCATTTAACTTTGAATATTTTCACAACTAATAGGCAAGCATGATTTAACATACTTAAAAAGATAATAGCTATAATGTAACCAATTCGTATTTCAAGTAAAGAAAATATTGTAGAAATCATGCATTGCAATCTAGTGCTTTTACTTAAGTTTTTAAAGAATTATGTAATTTTGCATTAGGATCCAATTCTCATGAGTAGAAGCTTTATGAAAAACAATGATGTGTGCATAAGGTGTTTTGATAAAAGTATACAAGTGAAATAATCAAAGCACATGACATATCTAATGAAATAGTAACAACAATATTAAGATTGCAATCTTATAATTACTTTCACACATCAATTTAGAATAAAACTTCAAAGAACATAAATGGAGTACAACTTCCAAGGTGCTTCGCCCGCACAATGCTCATCAAGACTTATCAGGGAGCGAAGTATTGCTTGGGGGATCACATAAGTATTTTTATAATTTTTTATTTTTAGTGATCCGATGTACAAATAGAAGTGATAAAACGGAATGTGTTTGCACAAGACACTTTACAAGTCTTTCCAATGTGCTCAACCTCACAATGCTCATTAAGACTTATCAGGAGAGTGAGTAGTGCTTGGTGGAGTTATCTTTGCCTTTTATTTCATAGATTTTATTTTAAGTTTGGGCCAAAGGTCTCCGAATTCACTTGTTGATGCAAACATTAGCAATTTTTGAAATAACACTTCTATGTGTGCAAGAAATTTATTGTTTGAAAGATGGTGTAGGTAATTTAGACATACAACTTAATATGTTAAAAAATATTACACTACACAATCATGCAAGACGAGGATTATGAGCACATATAGATTACCAAAATAGTGAGTGTAAGAATCATTGATTAACATAAAACATTATTCATACTTAGAGGCATGTTAGACAATCATACGCAATTTTCTTATAGACTATTTCATTGCACATAATCAGATTAATGTCAAGGCATGACAAAATAAAATAATATTTAGGAAATTTGAAATTAGAATTAGACATTGAAGAAAATCTTTAAGTGTATGTCTAATCGATTTTGACCAATTTGAAACAAAAATTACTAAGAAGTTTGCTCTTTTGAAGTTTTATTGTCAAACCTTAGTTTTGTAAATATTTAATGCAAAAACAAATGACAAAAACATATTTTTGATTATTTTGAATTATTTGAATTTTTTGTATTTTAGAATGACAACCACATTAATAACAAAATAATTTCAAATCTGAGAAAATTCATTAGAAAAATACCAGAAATATTATAGAAAAATCAGAATTTCAATTTGGCCAAAAGAGCTAACGTCTGGCGTTAACTTCTTAACGCCCAAACAGGCCACTATTTTTTGAGATTTTTTGAAAAAATTTCTTTGAAATAGGTAGTATGTTTATAGACCTTCTTAATGTAGAAATTTCAGACAATTTGGAGATCATTAGAAGGCTTATTAAGCATGTTTTATTTGTTCAAAAAGGTTTTTATATTTTTATTTGGTTTTCAAATACTTGTATTTTACAAAATCATTAAAGCTCAAAAATGATAAAATATGCAAAACACAAGATAATCATGTTCGATCAAAACAAGAATGCATGAATAATATAATCATAAAGAGTGCATGCAAAATATACGATATAGGAATGTCCTAGATTATAATACCCTAACTATATGCTTACACACTAGCCCCGTACTAAGTGACAGATGGGCATGAGGAGCACACATGCCGTAGGTTGGGGTGTTAATCCCATTTACACACACTAGAGAATGCTCAACCTATCACTCTTTCCCCCCAGTGCCTCGCAAGACCCCACTAGAACCCTCCCCGGTTAAGGACAAAAGATGACTTAGAGGTTAGGTCATCTAATGCATACAATCCTACGCCCTCGCTATTGTGAGACACTTAATGTGGGTGAATGATCATGGACCTCCTAAGCATTTTGTACTATGGAAATAATTTGTAAACTATGGATTTTTATAAGAGATTAATTTCTAATTATATTTTAAAGCAACATAGTTATTATGAGTTTTAACTTTTAATTATTCTACTTTAAGATATATTCATTATGGTATTATTAGATGACTAGCATGAATGATAATATTTATTAGTTGATAATGCTAGAATGATGAGTTTGAAAGCAATGTTATGTCATAAGATTAATAGAGTTAATGTTGCATGTATTCAAAATAGTATTTCAATTTTTGACCTAGAACAAGGTGATGATTCTATTTGATTTGCTCTTATTAGTATAAAGATGATTCTAGGGTTTACATATAGGTAAGATACATGCACACACAACATATTTCATTCATATAATTATCATGATCACAAATTATATGTTAGAAGCAAAAAGGATCTTTTGTAGTTATATTTAATGCTTGAATTTTAGAATAATAATATAAAAACTCATAGTTATCATGAATTTTAAGTTCCAAATTTTCTATTTTATATTTTGGCAAGAATATCAAAACTAACAATGCATGAGATTAGCATGATAACTAATAATATTCATTAGGTGACAGTATGATGAATTAATATTATGTCATAAGATAATGCATGATTCTTAAATTGATAGCGATTCAATTTGTAGACCTAGAATTAAGTGATGATTTAATTTATTGATGTCAAGGTGATTCTAAGGTCTTGATATAGTAAGATAAAAAAAATTATGAACCTCCTTTCATAATACTCCTACCATGATATGAAGTTATAATAACCAACATATAAATCATAATTCCTAAGTATGATAAAAGTAATTGATTTAAGATAGTTCTTGACAGATCATGAATTATGATATATGATTATAGAGAATTTTACATGGGATATCACAAGATCATGGTAGCGAGGGTGAATTCAATATTCATTCTTTTGAGTTATGACAATGAGTTCTTTTAATATGTCTTTTGTGATTTTCCTTTTAAACATAATTTTGTGAGATCACAATATGATGATAATTTTTTTTCAGTTATTGCACGAATACGCATGAGTCTATAATTATTTTTATCTTTGCTAGGCTTTAGTTGGACTTAGCAATTTATAGTGGATCTTGGACTTCCCGAGGTCTACCCTGTGTATGGTTCGCACCGGTACTAGGAGATCTGATGGGGTGACATCCCAAACCTCCATTTATCAAGATATTTAAGTATTATTGGTTGCTACACATACTAAATATTTAAAATTTATAGACTCAAAAATTGTCGAAAAAGAAAAAAACTGAGATAACTTCTAAACTTAGTTGAATTTTGGCAATTTTGAGGGTCGAAATGAACTTAAATGAGCGAAGATGGTTTGCCATTGCATAGATCTTCTCGACCTCGTTCCGAAAAGCTATTGTGGGCGAAATTCTGACAAGTGGATCAAAAGTTATGATCGTTTGAAGTTTGGGTCAAAATCTCGCATATTTTTGTAAATTTGATTTTGGTTTTTGTTAAAAACAAAACATATGTTTTTTGCGATTTTTTTCAATTCTGATTTTTCATGAATATGATTAAACATATTAGTGGCAATCAAATGACACAAGGATATTAAATAAATAATCAACCACTTGTGCATTTTATACATTTAGCCTAAGACCCCTAATTTTCCTTTAAATCCCCTTTTTTGACAATTATTTTATTAGTCTTGATAATAAACAAAACTTTAGCATTTAATTTATAGTCATGATATAATACTTTTAAAGGTAATAGATTTAGAAGGTTAAAAATAAAAAAGATAGATAAGTCACTTGAGAGATGATATGATTTTTATTCATTTTCATTCACTTTGATTCATTAATGAATTTGTGGCTTAATGTGTGAAAGTCATATCACATGTTATACAAAGTGACCATAGCATGATGTTTAAAAATGAAAAACGAAAAAAAGAAGTTTAAGCATATCATGAAGTAGAGTTGATGATATTTCATATTTAATTATTTCTACTTCATGCATTTGTATGATACCTAATGAATATGAGATTTAGGTATCCAAAGGGGACCAAGTGGGATGGTTCCTTTCGGTATCCAAATGCATCGTATTTGCTTTTGGGGAGATGGAAATGAATGAGCCCTTTTGAGTGGAATTTGTGTTTCATCTTTAACTTTGGGTCTCCATTCAAACCTTGGTTTAATATTATTTTTATGCATCAATTCTCCATTATGATTGTCTTTATTTTGAAGAGTATAATTGTAATGATGATTGAAAATATTTTTCATAGGAAATTTGTGCACTTCTATCTTTAAGTTGGGAGAAGAATGATTTTGTAAATAATAGTATTTGGGATTTTGATTTACAAATACTTTGTGTTCCTTACTCCCATTTTTAGATTTAGTCAAAATATTCATATTCATATTCAACTTGCTTTTATATATTCCTTGAGATTGTGAATTTATGTGTTGTGAATTTTTATTCATAATTTTCATAAGCAAGTTGATTTTTGATTTTAATTCCTCATTTTTTATCTTAAGATTATGTCTAGCTTTATTATAAGCTATTGTGCTATTTTTAAGCGTAGAGACAAATGAATCAATGTGAGTTTGATAGTCATTTCTTAATTCATCAAATGTTTCATCCATCTCTTTAATTTCAATTTTATAACTTTTACACATAGCACAATCATTTGTAATAGATGACTTTTCTAAAAGTAATTTTTCATTGTGTTGTTTTACAAAAATAACTTCTTTTTCAAGTACTTTGTATTTTTCTTTTAATTCATTATAATCAATACAAGGTGTGAAGTTTTCAAATGAAGAGCATGATGGAGATTCAAACACATCATTTTTGGATCCTACATTCACATTTGCTTTCAAAGTTTTATTTTCTAAATGTAGTTTTGCATTTGCCTTTTTTAATTTCTTAATCTTACATTTAGTAGTTTGTAGCAATTGAAATATAGAAATAGAGGTACAAAAGATGTAATTTGATTTCCTTACATTGCTTGTGGATGATGTGATATTTGAACATATAGTTCCTTTGTCTTCTTCATCTTCCACATCCAAACAGGAGTTTCCATCATCCCTTCTGCTTGATGTGCCTTTCATGGATCCATCATGTGAGGAGCTTTTTTGAATATATGTGCAAGCTTGTATGTTCTCCAAGTCTTGCATTTATTCCATACCTACAGAAGGAGAATCATAAGTTCTTTTAAGAAAATTCCAAATATCATATGCGGTAGGCAAAATATAAATAAGTTTGAAAATATTTTGATCTAACACACAGAATTGACAATTTATGGATTTAGCATTTAAAATAATTTCGTTTCTATTTAATACGCTAGGTGACTTTTCAATAATGATATTCCAAACTTTTTCATCTAAAGCTTTAAGAAAATTTTTCATTAATATTTTCCACCCTTTATAAGTTTTGCCCATAAATAAAGGTGGTGATAAGACTTTTTCATTTATATTAAAATTTTCCCCACTAGTGGAAGCGAGATCATGATCAAGAGATGCCATTATTCCCGTCCCATAAGCCGATTTGGAATAACCTGCTCTAATACCACTTGTTAGATCTTGAGGCGCCTTTAGAGGGGGGGGGTGAATAAGGGTTTTAGAAAACTTTAATTCTTTATAGAAAAAACTTTAGATTTTTTTTATTAGAAGTAAGTTAAATCAAAAGAGAGAAATTAGAAATGAATTAAATTTTATTAAACAAGAAAAGACATGATTATTATTTTAAAAATTGATTACAAAATCTGATTTCTATGACGCTAGAAATCAAAGCGATTATGAAATACTCTTTTCGTTTTTTATATCGACTCTTCTCACTAAGAACCGGTTGGCTTTAGCCAATCTCTCCCAAGATACGGCCTAAAGCCGCTCTAGCCCTTCTATCCCCAGAAAGTCCTCGAGCACCCCCTAGATCTACTCCCTAGACCTAGTCGCCAACACGAGGTGAATTCCTCCCTAAGTCCTACCCAGACCTAGTCGCCAACATGAGACGAATTTACGAACTGATTACAAAGATAAATATAAAATACAAAAGACAAATATAAAACTCCCTATGAGGTAATCTGAAGGAGACGCTAAAGAATCATTGAAGATCATTGAATTCCAAGCGTGCGTTCTTCACATTGAGTTAGCGTGTTTATCCAAGCCTCCTTTGATTCCTCCTTTTAAAATTTGAGTGGGAGATGTGTTGGTCTAGAAATATGGCCCTCTCAGAGTTTTTGAAGTGCTGGAATATGGATCTCTTCAATCAGTAGTTGAAGAAGATGAAGTCCACCAATTTATAGGACTGAAGGCTAACGTCGGCGTTAAGGCTAACGGCTAGCGTTGACCCAGTATGGAATTATTTTGATGGCTCGGATCTTCAAAATGGGAAGGAGATTTTGTACTTTGGGAAACTTTAATTTTAAGCAACCCTAACACTGGCGTTGAGGCTAACGCTGACGTTAGGTCAGATCATTCCTAAAGTGCTCCTTCAATCACGGTTGCTTCCCACCTTACCATAATCATCGAGAGTTAACGCCCACCGTTAAGACCTAATGCCTGGCATTAAACCACTTTCATTTTCTCAGTCGGCAAGCCATCCCGTCAATCGACAATCCATCCCGTCGATCGACAAGCCATCCTGTCGATCGGCAAGCCATCTCATCAATCGTCAACGCCCAGCGTTAAGTCTTAACGCCTGGCATTAGACCATAGTCATAATTTCTGCTTGTGGGCAGTTCCAGACCAATAATGCAGGAACTTAGTGTCATATCTGTTCAAACCTGCATGCTAAAAACATAATGGCAAACAAGATCAAGTACAAGTTGGATTTATTATTCTCAAATCAAAGGGATGCGGAAAAACATGTTCCAACGCATGGTAACTTGGTGGCAGTTGTAGAAGGAAATGTCACTACCGCTAGCGGTAGCACCTACCGCTCTGCGGCAACATGGGTTAGCATATGGAAAGCCCGCCAATCAACATTAAAAGTAGGAGCAAATGGAGAAAGAAATCTGACAGTGCAACACGTATAAAGCTAACGCAATGTGTTAACTTTAACGCCTTGCGGTAGCTTTATGAAACCACATCAATCATTATTAAGGAGACTAAAGGAGCATCCAATATCATTTATAGGCAAGGATTTATTATATTTTTTGGGGGAAACATTTGTTTACAAAGATGATAGACATTTGGTATGGAAATAAAAGGCAAATAAAGAAAGAACAAAATACTACGCGCTACCGCTGCGCGCTAGCTTCTACCGCTGCGCGCTAGCTTCTACCGCCGCACTGTAACTTCCTCCACAACAGCCTTTATTTAAAACAACCCAAAATTGAGTTTCGGGTGATGGATTTTCATGAAATTTGAAAGGGGAGTTCTCCCTAGCCTTCTAGAGGGAATGGGGGGAGGGGGTCTTCCCAACTCATTCAAAAGGAGAGTTCTTCATAGGAGATCAAAAGGTATTCATGCGCAAGGATTGAATGTTATCAAAAGGATGATCAAGAAGTGTTCTCTCAACATATACATGGAGTGTTCTCGCTGCAACAAATTCTAATCAATTGGAGACATCCAAGGATCTAAAGAAAATAAAAGAGGAAGACTCTCAAGCCACAAAGATCAAACCTTGGCAAGCAAAATGACATCAACATCAAGGGTTCTATTTAGAGGGGAATTTTTCTTTTATTTTTCCATCTATTCTTATATTCTCTTTTCTATTTTTATTATATCGTGTGACGAGAGAAATAGAACGGGTAGATCGTCAGATTCTGGGGAGAAGCCTGTGGAAATCGTTCAGGGAGGACGTCAGAATCTAGGGAGGATTCCATGGAAAATCATCCGTGAATGGTGTCTAGATCAGGGAGGTCTAGCAAGAGAACGAAGACCTTCAGGGAGAAGGGAGAGATCTGGTTCAAAGACCTTCGAGGAGAAGGGAGAGAGCCAACTGGACCTCGAGGTGAGGGTCGGTATAGAAACCCAAGAACTTTCCATTCATCGTCTTCGATCACCGGCGTCATGGAGATAATAATTTTGTAATTGTAATTTCATTCTAATCTTATAATGAATTATTATTTTCATGCTTTGATAATTTTTGGTGATCAATAGTAATATTGAAGTTGTGTTTCTGAAAGTATAATCTAAAACACACTGAAATGATCACTCGTGCGGGTTGAATGTAGTTTACCCACAATAATATGGTTTTTATGAGATACCACCGACGATAACATTACTGCCCAGTGATAGCTAACAGAGAATGTATTCCTGCAGCAAAAACTTTTAAAACCTCGTAATATCCTTCTTTCCCTTATTCACCCCACGAAGGGCGCCTATAGATCCAACATAGAGTAGCGTTCTTCTATCATAGCCCATATAACTAGATCTAAGGTCATTAAGAAATATCGCATCCTAGTCCTACAATAATTATAATCAGATCTGGTGAACAAAGGAAACCATTTTGGAATAATCATTGAAAGCGAGATCGTGATGTGAAATTATTCCCGGTGGTGAAACCATTTTGGAATAACCTCGCTCTAATACCACTTATTGGATCTGCTGGCGCCCTTAGAGGGGGGGGGGGTGAATAAGGGTTTAATGAAAGTTAGGATTTATTTAGATAAAGTTATAATAAAAAAATTCCTTAAAGATTTGAGAGAAAATAGTTTTCAACACATTTTAGAGAACAAGAAATAAAATCAAGTTAATAAAAACAATGAAAGACATGATTTTATTTCATACTAAATTTGATTACAAAAATGTTGATTTCCATAACTATAGGAATAAAGGTGGAAAGTGAAAACGTTTTTTTTTTTTCTATACCAACCATTCTCCCAAAGACTAGTTGGCTCTAGCCTATCTCTCCCTAGATGCAAGTCGCCCCTAGATCTAAACATTAGATCTGGTCGCCAACACCCATGGTGAATTCCACTCTAAGCCGCGCACGAACTAGTCGCCAACAACCGCGGTGAATTCCACTACAAATAAAAATACGATCAAAAGATGAAAGAGAAATACAAAATTGAACAATATAAACTAAGAAATAAAAACTCCATATAATGAAACTCTGAAGGAGATGACGAAGGAACGCAAGAGATCATCATTGTTTATGCGTTCGTCCTTCGCATAGAATGAGCATCGATTGAATCCTCATTCAAGTTCCTCTCTTGATCTTTAAAATAGCCCAAGGGAATTCACTAATGTCTTGAGACGAGCCTTGGAAATATTTTGGAGTTGTAGGGCAAAAGATGTCTCAGAATAACTGGTCAAAAAGAAGAAGCGAAGCCACTTTTTATAGAGTTTGTCTGCTACTGCCGGCGGTAGCACTTACCGTCGTGCGATACAGCTTTAGGCAACCTTTTGGCATGTCAGATACGGAGACAAGGAAAGAGATATTCTTCATCTTAGGCAGACTCATATTAAGCAACACCTACCGCACCGTGCTAGGGATACCACGTCGTGCTAGCTCCATATACGCTCTTCCGTTAATTTCTTGCTCTATATCTCCACAATTCAGCTGCTTTTTGACGGGCATTCCATATGTTATGGTCGGACATTAGCATTAGAGCATCGTGGTAAGACCTGCTAAAGATGGGCTTGCTCCTGCCACTCCTTGCATTCAAATGTGATTTGCCTAGCTGTCCCTCAGTCTTCAGCACTACCAACAGCGGTAGCACCTACCGCCTAGCGGTAGCTATCAATCATAGTACGATTTCATTCTGTATTCTATTTTTTGATCGAAACACATATGGGTATTATACCTGTAGTTTATGCATACTATAAACACACGACAAGCATGATCATATACATAATGTGATTTGTTATTCTCAAACCAAGAGAGGTGAAACACATGTTCCAACAAAATGTACATGTTTCAATAAACTAAATATGCATGAAATGTATAATCATGAAGAGTTCATGCAATACATATAATATCGAAATGCTTAAGACCAAACTACCCAAATAAATATTTACACAACAGCCCTGCACTAAGTGATGGATGGGCATGAGGAGCTGCACATATGCATACACAAAATGTCACTCAACCTAACATGCTTTCACCACAGTTCCTCGCAAGGCTCACTGGAACCCTCCCCAGTCAAGGACAAGACATGACTTATAGGTTAGCACCTCTAATGCATACAACCCTATGTCTCTGCTATTGTGAGACACATAATAAGAGGAGATGATTACATGCATATTTAACCCTTATTGAAGACACATACATTGGCTTTGATGTATGATGATTTTTAGAATCAGGGTTATAGTGGAGATAGTTAATTTTAAAGCCATTTACAATTATTTATGTGCATGCTTTTGAGTCATAAATATAGTCGCTTTTCAAAAGCCTGATATTCAAATAGTGATGATTAATTTTTCAAAGTATAAATAACTCAAATCAAAATATGACATAGCATGATGAATGAAAAACTAGTATATGCAATGCATACTGCATGCTAGTGCTTAGAGTAATAGATCAAGTTTGTCAACATAATGATTGGATATTATTTTGATCAAAATTAACTTCAATACAAGATATTACACATAGTTGATATTGCATGTTTTGAATATGAATTTCATGAAACTAGATAAGATTGACATGATTACTTTTAGATTATAATACTAGATTCACAATAATTCAATACTCATGATAAGAGACATGCAATCCTAAGATATAATGCATTCACTTAATGATCATTAACTAATAAATTATGAAATCAATAGTATCTATTTCAATTGTATTCATTAGTTGAAGTAATATATCTTTGATTTTACATGATAATTTTATATGATTATTTGAAAACTTAAATATAATAGAAATAAATGATCTTATACTTCTTCACATGATAAATTATGACACATGATTAGAGATGGACAAATATGAGATATCAAATATTCATAATCATGAGATTAATACTTCTTGGTGATGTATGTGGAGTACTACATGAATATTCATATTCATCCTTTTTAATTTATTATAGTGAAACTTTGCAAGGGGAATATGATATATATATATATATATATATATTAAATATGAACATGTTTGGCTCAAAGAAAGACAAAACACAACAAAAAGTGCACAAAGCAACAAAGAAAAGGAAATAGTTGTTTTTATTGTTATGATCTTGACTTGGGAGCAAAAATATGCTTGATAAAAATTGTTATCATTTTAATGCAAAAAAACTATAGCATGATAAACATCTCCCTAGACAATCAATAATCTCAAGGTACATGGAGATATGATTTGGGAACCCATATAGATCCAAATGTTTTGAATACTGATATTTTGGGAACCCAAATTTGGTAAGATGTGCAAGGTTTAGATTTATCCTTACAACAAGATGATATATGTCCAAATTTGAAATATATTGTGCACTTGATGTAAGGTGTGCTTATATGATTAAATATTCTACTATGTGTATGTTTTACAAGACTTGTAACACTAGTAGAAACCTTACACAAGTATGTAGAAAAACTAGATGTAAAGATTTTTTATCATTTGACAATTTTGAGCAAACAATTTTAATGAATCTAGTTTACACATAAGATCATTATTTTCATTTAGCAATTGTTCACTATGTTCTTTTGCAATAAAAAGCTCTTTTTCAAATACCTTGAATTTTTTTAAGTTTATTGCAATCAATACAAGGTATAACATTTTCAAGTGAAGAGCATGATGGAGAAATAGACACATCAATATTAGATTCCACATCAAGTTTTTTCCTTTAAGGTTTTGTTTTCTAAACGTAATCTAGAATTAAATTTTTTCAACTTTTTAATTTTACCTTTAGCCATTTCATGCACACGAAATGTAGAAAGAGAATTTAAAGCAAGAAGAGAGGAAATTATTTTGCTTATAGTGCTATTTGGCTCGAAATTTTGATTTGAACAATAAGTTCCTTTATAATCTTTTTCTTTTGTTGGTGTGTTGCTATCCTCCCTTCCACTTGATGTGCACTCTATGGATCCATCGAAAGAATAACTTTCTTGAATATTTTCATAAGCGTGTATATTCTCCAATTCTTGCAATTGTTCCATACCTGTAGATGAATAATCATAAGTTTCTTCAATAAATTTCTAAATCTCATAAGCGGTGGAAAAAGTATAAATAAGTTTTAAAATATTTTTATCAAGAGCACAAAATAAACTATTCATTGCTTTAGCATTTAGAAAACACTCATTCTTATTTAACTCACTTGCGGGTTTTCTTATGCTTATATTCCATACTTCAATATCTAAAGAGATAAGAAACTTTTTCATTAAGATTTTCCACCAAATAAAATTTGTACTGATAAATAAAGGTGGTGCTAATGATTTATTTGAAAGATCATCCCCTCTAGTAGTTGCGAGATCATGATGTTGGGTTTTTCTAGAACCATACATCACATGTAGGCGCAGCGGAATAAAAGAGAAACAACCCAAAAGACTTGGATCGGCCATTAATATTGAATCAAGAAGTAAATCGAAACTAGGTATGAAATTACCTTTGCGGGATTGGATCAAATCCAACCAAGATGCTCCAAGAAGAAGATTCCTGTCAGCGGCTATGCGAGTCCTCACGTAGAATAATGTCTACGTCTCTACAGTGATCCACACGAGCCGGGAGAAGAACGACTGCACCTTGCACTTCCACGAACTGCTAGGATCGCTCCAGGAAGAACAATCACGACGACGATCGCCAGAAAGGAGGTCAGCGGACGCGAAGTGGGCGGCGGAACGCTTTCCGTCTAGGGTTTGAGCGAGAGCGGAACACTTCCGTCGGCTAAACCTTTCGTCAGTCGTGAGAACCCTAAAAGAAGATCTATTTATACCCAAAGCATAAACAGGCTTCTAGAAGAATCGCTATCCACATACCACACAGCAGAATTGGGGTTTCTGTTACAATTCGTCGGGATTTCATGAATCAGCATTCGTCGAGTTTACATGGGACAATCCGACGAATTCTGACGAATCCAATCAGACAGCAACATTTGCCGAGTGAAGGGACTCTGTCACAATTCGTCGGGATTCCACGGAATGATCCGACGAATTCCAACGAATCCAATCAGACGGCAACATTTGCTGAGTGAAGGGACTCTGTAACAATTCGTCGAGATTCCACGGAATGATCCGACGAATCCGACGAATCCGACAAGTCATATCCGACGAATTCAGACAGCAACAATTGCTGGACTTCCCCCATTCTATATGATGATTGGTAACCTTTACCAACACAGTCAATCTTCCAACTTCTCCACATGCTCTTATGTGCGACCCTGCAGGCTCATATCGCGTTGGCAATGACATTACATGTTTGACCACTTCTAGATCACAATGGTAACTCCAACAGTCTCCCACTTGATCTTGAAAGTATCAAACAAAAACCACACAAACAATGAGCGGCATCTAGCAATGCATCATTGCTCCCCAAGCAATAAGAGTTCATAACTCATAAGCCTTTATGACCAATGTTCCAGCGTTGTCTTTGTGCCTTTGTCCCTTACATCCGGAAAGAACTAGAGGCATGGACCGTGTCACCCTCATAATAGCTCAATCCAAGTTTTTTGAGCTAGAACGGACTTCAGAGAATGGTGAGCTCAATATCACATATTGACTCAACCAAGCATGGCCATGCATTTCCCAGTCCAATTCCATCAAGGGGCCCATGGATGCAACTCCTGTTATATAGGAGGACAAATCCCATATCTGCTCACACCCAAACACCCAAATGATTCGTAACGTACCCAACGACCACCCTTATCATCAACCTTCTTCAAGGAAGACTTTAGATGACATTAAAGCACGCTCTTCCTCACTCGATGAATGCTGTGACTTCAGGTCAAAGGACCACAACACCATTGTCAAATGAGACCTACTTGTGACACTTTTAAGTAACAATCCACAAAGTAGTCTCAGGTTGGGTATGTCCAGTACAACTTGTTCACTAACAAGTACCCACGTGATGACTTGATATCACAATATCATGACCTGTGAGAACCGGTCATCAGTCAACACACATGCTAGTCTTAATGTATCATCATCACCCTTAGCTTCTACGATGATACCTCGACCAGGGACCTTTTAAGAATGAAGCTTCGAAATCATAGGCTCTCACATTCAAGTCACGTACTTGATGTCCAATGGAAGCGAACATTCTAAGGGTATTTATCACGAATTTTATTCTATCATATAGAAACAGTATATCGTAATAAAAGAACTTGCCATTAATTGTAAAAGGAAATCATTGGTACACAATTCATCATATGAATAAATAATAAACAGCCAACAGAATATATATATTTTACATGCAACCCACAAGACTCCCACTAGAGTTGATCACTCAGGTATCGTATACCCATTGATCTAGTATGACCATCATGCTTTCTCTGCGCGAGAGGCTTTGTCAGTGGATCTGCAATATTCTCCTCAGTCGGCACTCTGCAAATGTTCACATCTCCTCGTTCGACAATCTCACGAATAAGATGGAACCGCCGAAGTATGTGCTTGGAGCGCTGATGGGATCTAGGTTCCTTAGATTATGCAATTTCACCATTGTTATCACAGTAGAGAACTACGGGACCAACAATGCTAGGAACTACATCTAGCTCGCCGATGAATTTCCTAATCCATACAGCCTCCTTCGCTGCATTAGCCGCAGCGATATACTCGGCCTCAGTTGTAGAATCAGCAACTGTCTCTTGCTTGGAACTCTTCCAGCTAACAGCTCCTCCATTCAGGCAAAACACAAACCCTGACTGAGACTTCGAATCATCCCTACCAGTTTGGAAGCTGGCATCCGTGTAACCACTTACAACGAGCTCTTCCTTTCCACCATACACCAAGAATACATCCTTAGTCCTTCTCAAGTACTTCAGGATATTCTTTACGGCTATCCAGTGACATTCACCGGGATCAGACTGATACCTGCTAGTCATGCTCAAAGCAAAAGAGACATCGGGTCGAGTACATAACATTGCATACATGATTGACCCAATTGCCGAAGCATATGGAATCAACTTCATGCGGTCCTTATCTTCGCAAGATTTTGGACACTGGTCCTTAGAGAGATTCACACCATGAGACATGGGCAAAAATCCTTTCTTGGACTCAAGCATGTTGAACCGCTTCAACACCTTTTCAATGTACGTACTCTGGGTCAAACCCAGCAACTTCTTCAATCTATCTCTATAGATCTTAATACCGAGTATGTAAGTAGCTTCACCCAAGTCCTTCATAGAAAAGCAGTTCCCTAGGTTGTTCTTAACAACTTTCAGGGTAGGTATGTCATTCCCGATCAACAGTATGTCATCTACATACAATATCAGGAAGACAACAATGCTCCCACTGATTCGCTTGTAAACACACGGTTCATCTTCATTCTTGACAAAACCAAACTCTTTGATCTTCTCATCAAAACGAAGATTCCAACTTCTAGAGGCCTGTTTCAATCCATAGATGGACCTATTCAGCTTGCATATTTTAGTGGCTTCATTTGGGGATACAAAACCCTCGGGTTGTGTCATGTACACTTCCTCAAGGAGGTTTCCATTTAGGAAAGCCGTTTTGACATCCATCTGCCAGATCTCGTAGTCATAATACACAGTAATAGCAAGCAATATCCTAATGGACTTTACCATGGCAACAGGGGAAAAGGTCTCATCATAGTCGACACCATGAATTTGCTTGAAACCCTTAGCCACCAGTCGCCCTTTGAATGTTTGTACATTCCCATCCATGTCGGTCTTCTTCTTGAAGACCCACTTACACCCTATGGGTCGTACCCCTTCAGGTGGTTCCACCAAGTTCTAAACTTGGTTTGTATACATGGAGTCTATTTCAGATTTCATAGCCTCAAGCCATTTGTCGGAGTCCGGTCCATTCATAGCCTCTTGGTAGGTCGCTGGTTAATCATCATGATCCATAAGCAACACATTACCTATTTGAGACACGAGAAATCCATATCTCTCAGGCTCAAATCTTGGTCTACCAGATCTACGTAGGACTTGTGTCTCTTGAGCAGGTTCTCCAGCTACAACATCTTGTAGTCCTGGCTCAGAATCCAACTCTGGTTCATTCACTACTTATGGTTCTTGAACTTCTTCAAGTTCTACCTTTTGCGTCTTTCTTGACAAGAACTCTTTCTCCAAGAAGACACTCGTCCTTGCGACAAACATTTTGCCCTCATACGATAGGTAAAAGTAATATCCTTTCGTTTCCTTAGGATATCCCACCAGATAACACTTATCTGATTTGGGTTCCAGCTTGTCAGGCAGTTGACGTCGTACGTATGCCTCACAGCCCCAAATTTTAATGAATGACATACTAGGACGTTTCCCAGTCCATATCTCATATGGTGTCTTTAGAACCGTTTTCGTTGGAGCGCGATTCAGTGTTATTGCAGCAGTCTCTAAAGCAAAACCCAAAAGAAAACAGGCAAGTCTGCATGACTCATCATCGATCGTTCCATGTCTAACAAAGTACGATTTCTCCTCTCAGACACACCATTATGCTGTGGTGTCCTAGGTGGACTGAGCTGTGATACAATACCACACTCTTTCAAATGATCACGGAACTCATGACTCAGGTATTCGCCACCTCGATCAGATCGGAGTGCTTTAACCTTTTTACCCAATTGGTTTTCCACTTCATTCTTAAACTCTTTGAACTTTTCAAAGGTTTCGGATTTGCACTTCATAAGATACACGTATCCGTATCTACTGAAATCGTCAGTAAATGTAACGAAGTAGAAATACCCACCTCTAGCCATAGAACTCATGGGTCCGCATACATCACTATGTACAACACCCAAGAGATCCTCAGCCCTCTCAGTATAACCAGTGAAAGGGGCTTTAGTCATCTTGCCTAACAAACAAGACTCGCATCGCTCGAATGATTCATAATCAAATGAGTCCAATAGTCCATCTTTATGGAGCTTGGATATGCGCTTCTCGTTTATATGGCCCAAACGACAATGCCAGAGATATGTAGGATTTGAGTCATTTGTTCTTAGTCTTTTATTATTATCTACATTATAGATCGGATGGTCTAGGTTCAAAACATAAAGACCATTAAACAATTGAGCAACAACATAACAAACATCATTCTTAAATATAGAACAACAATTGTTCTTAATTATAAAAGAAAAACCAATCATGACCAAGCATGAAATGGATATAATGTTTCTAGTTATGGCCGGAACATAATAACAATTATTAAGTTCTATTATAAGCCCACTGGGCAAAGAAAGACGGTAAACCCCTATGGCTACAGCAGCAACTCTTGCTCCATTGCCGACGCGCAGGTCCACCTCTCCTTTAATCAGCAATCTCCTCCTTCCTAGTTCCTGCACATTTGTACAAATGTGAGAACCACATCCGGTATCCAATACCCAAGATGAAGGAGCAGAAAGGTTTATCTCTATAACGTAAATATTCGAAGCGGAAGTCATACCTCCCTTCATTTTCCGCAGACCGTCAATGTACGAAGGACAATTCCTCCTCCAATGACCAGCCTTGCCAGAGTGGTGGCATTTCCCTTCCTTCACGGTGCTCTTCTTTTTCAGCGCAGAAGATTTGGGTTCAAGATGTGACTTAGGTCCCACCTTCGTCTTCTTGATGCCCTTGGCCTTACCCTTGCCTTTATGTACCATCAATATGGGACTAGCAGGCTTGGCCTTCTTCATGTTTATCTCGGCAGTTCGCAACATGCCTAGGAGCTCGGGCAGTGTCTTGTCTATTTCATTCATGTTGTAGTTCAAGATGAACTGCTCATAACTATCCGGCAACGATTGCAGGATAAGATCTGTGGCCAACTCTTGACCCAGAGGAAAACCCAGTCTCTCCAGGTTCTCTATATACCCAATCATCTTGAGTACGTGAGTACCAACTGAGTCTCGAGCTCCCATTTTGCACTGAAATAATGCCTTCGTGACATCGAACCTCTCTTGACGAGCTTGCCCTTGAAACATTTTCTTTAGGTGCTCGTCAATCTCCTTGCACCCCATGTTCTCATGTTGCTTCTGAAGCTCAGAGTTCATGGTGGCAAGCATAAGGCACTCGACGTCTAAGGCGTCATCGGTATACTTCTTATAAGCATCCTTATCAACACGGGACGAGTTCCCGGTCGGCACCTCGGGGGCTTCTTCTTCCAAGACGTAGAGCTTTCGCTCTTGCCTGAGAACAATTCTCAGGTTCCTATACCAGTCCATATAGTTCATCCCACTAAGCTTGTCCTTCTCAAGGATAGCTCTCAGGGACAAGGTGGAATGTGAACCACTTGCCATGGAATTCTACAAGAATTCATGCAGAATTTAATCAGTACCTTAATTTCAAAATACAATTTATTTTAATTTGGACTTCAATTAAATACTCCCACTATTTTATTCAAATTGATAGCCCTCACTATCAATTCGGAGAGTCCATGCGAGCTACTCTCTTAGTGGACAAGATCCGTATTTCACCAACACCACGAGTCCGCTTTGGCGTTCCTCTCATAATGCGGTTATTTAGGTAGGCAACGCTTGCCAATTGCATCCTCATGCAACTCTTGTATGGCTGGTGAATAACTCCTTATTCGCATCCATCATATGGTGCATGCCAACCCTATGCCTCTAGGCACTCAACCTTTGAGGTCACCTAGTTAAGTTAGACCCGATGTCGACAGTGGGATATCACAATTATCCGCCCGCACCCTTACCAAGATAGATTAATGCATCTTGCTTTGGCAAGCCCACACTTCATCGATCGAGGCAGGAAGAGTGTCATCCATCGGAAGGCATCCGAACACTTAATATTTGATGAAGGGATTTTAATAGCAAGTTAACACTTAACCATGATCAACATTTGATTAATGTGCACATCAACAGAAAAACAATTTTCTAAAATCCACACGCATCCCTTATGTGCACTACAAAAGACTATCAACCTTTGATAGACGAAAGGGCTAAATCTGGACATTTAGAACTCTTCCAAATCTTCAGATTTACATGCATTGGACAAAGGCAAAGGCAACTCGACTTAAAGCAGTAGACAGGCTCGTCTCTCATTGTTGGATTCAAAATTCAAAATAATACAAGGGTTCATTAACCACTTGAGGGACGGTTACTGCTAAGGAGACAACAATTTCTAACAATTAGAAATAACCACGAAATCCCAGACGTTCCTGGCGTGGTTCCAAGGGGCCACGCCCCTGGCGGGGTCTTAGGGGCAGAGCCCCTAACGGGGTCCAAGGGGCAGCGCCCCTGGCGGTGGTCAAGAGGCAGAGCCAAAAACCACACAAAATCACATCCAATGTGATATTCCAAGAAGAAATCTTGACATTCAGAACGCTTCCAAATACCTAGATTTGCACGTACTGGAATAACCTAACTTCTGAAACAACATTCATGATCGGAACCTGGCTCTGATACCACTGTTGGGTTTTTCTAGAACCATACATCACATGTAGGCGCAGCGGAATAAAAGAGAAACAACCCAAAAGACTTGGATCGGCCATGAATATTGAATCAAGAAGTAAATCGAAACTAGGTATGAAATTACCTTTACGGGATTGGATCAAATCCAACCAAGATGCTCCAAGAAGAAGATTCCTGTCAGCGGCTATGCGAGTCCTCACGTAGAATAATGTCTACGTCTCTACAGTGATTCACATGAGCCGGGAGAAGAACGACTGCACCTTGCACTTCCACGAACTGCTAGGTTCGCTCCAGGAAGAACAATCACGACGACGATCACCGGAAAGGAGGTCAGCGGACGCGAACTGGGCGGCGGAACGCTTTCCGTCTAGGGTTCGAGCGAGAGCGGAACACTTCCGTCGGCTAAACCTTTCGTCAGTCGTGAGAACCCTAAAAGAAGATCTATTTAAACCCAAAGCATAAACATGCTTCTAGAAGAATCGCTATCCGCAGACCACACAGCAGAATTGGGGTTTCTGTTACAATTCGTTGGGATTTCACGAATCAGCATTCGTCGAGTTTACACGGGACAATCCGACGAATTCCGACGAATCCAATCAGACGGCAACATTTGCCGAGTGAAGGGACTCTGTCACAATTCGTCGGGATTCTACGGAATGATCCGACGAATTCCGACGAATCCAATCAGACGGCAACATTTGCTGAGTGAAGGGACTCTGTAACAATTCGTTGAGATTCCACGGAATGATCCGACGAATCTGACGAATCCGACAAGTCATATCCGACGAATTCAGACAGCAACAATTGCTGGACTTCCCCCATTCTATATGATGATTGGTAACCTTTACCAACACAGTCAATCTTCCAACTTCTCCATATGCTCTTATGTGCGACCCTGCAGGCTCATATCGCGTTGGCAGTGACATTACATGTTTGACCACTTCTAGATCACAATGGTAACTCCAACACATGATGCGTCATTATTCCCAGTGGTGAAATCATTTCAGAATAACCTAGATTTGATACCAATTGTTGGATCTACATGCGCTCTTAGAGGGGGTTGATAAGAGTTTTAAGAAATTTGGATTTCACTTTAAAATATTGAATAAAATATTTCACTTAAAGTATTTTCATGAATAAAAATTGAAATTAATTTGATAAAACAAAACGCATGAATACATTGATTTCTTTTTCAACTTAAAGATTAGATCATAATATTCAGATTAAACATTTGAGTAAACCTTGAAATAAAATCTTTAATTGAGTGAAACAAGAGACGCGATTTTATTTCAATAATATTTAGAATACAAAAACTGATTTCTATGACTCCAGAAATCATGGCGGAGAATGTAGAAATCATTTTGTTTTGTATACCGACCCTTCTCCCAAAGGATCAGTTGACCCTAGCCTATAACTCCCCAGATAGGCCTCAAGCTGCTCCCCAGATCTAAACCCTAGATCTAGTTGCTAACACCCGTGGTGAATTCCTCACTAAGCCGCGCATGGCCTAGTTGTCAATACACGTGGCAAATTCCACTATCGTTACAAAAAAGAGTAACCAAAAAGATAATACAAAAGATATAGATATGAGATGTAAAATATGTAGAACTCCATATGAAGAAATTTTGAATGTGAATACGAAGGCATGAGCGGGATCGTCGTGTTGATGCGCGACCTTCGTGTAGAATCGACGTCAATGTGATTCCCCTTCAAGTTCTCATTTTGATCTTCATGATAGCCTAAGGGAGTTGCTATGGAGATCTGAGATGAGGCTCTGAAAAGTCAGAGTGGTAGTGCAATCTTCACCTCTCAATCATTCGTCGACACAAGAATAGACTGAGCGACTCAATTTATAGAACTGTGAGCTAGCGCCGGTGGTAAGTCCTACCTCTGGGCGTTAGTCTAAAAGGTATGAGATCTTTGCGCAGCCATTCATGAATGGTATGCTCATTCCTTATTGTAGGAAACCGCTACCACGCCACGATTAGGTTACTGCTCCGATTTTGCTCCATATTAGCTCCCGGCTTCGGAATGATTACTGGCTCCATTTGGCACCTCAATCAGTTGTTGATTGTCGGGCTTGCCATTGAGTTACCATCGCGCGTTAGTGTTAATGTCGTGCGCTAACTTCTTTGCTAATTGGCTTCCTTGCTCCCGCCAATGCTTTCATTTAAATGTTTTGTGATAGTTGTCCATTGACACGATCACTACCGCCAGCAGTAGGTGTTACCTCCCCGTGGTAGGTCGACCTTCTGAGCATCATTTCATTTCTTGCTTCTTATTTCATGTTCTCATTCAGAGTGATGTTGTACTTGTATTACCTGCACACTATAAATAAGAGCATGGTGGATCAAATACAAATTAAAATGTTTTATTCTCAAACTAAGTGATACAAAATGCACGTTCCAACAACTGGGTCCTCGACGGTCACCGTAAAACAAACCAATGCTTCATTATTAATCTAAAAATGCTTGCGACATAATTGATGCTATAGCAGTTCAATCAGATATAGCTCGCATCAAGGTTAACATAAAAGTTAAGAAGACAGCACCCGACACCTATTTGGTCTGAATTGGCCTAAGTTGTTGAACTCTGTGATGCATAACGATGTGTGCGGTACTTCTCAGTGTTACCCTTCAAAGTCTCGAACGCGTGAGTCAATCTAAGTCCATGCCTTTGGGCTGGTCGTTAACCCCTTGTGTGAGTATTTTCAAGGCCTCAAACACATGAGTCGATCTATGTTCAGGCCTTTGGGCTGGTTGTTAACCTCTCGATTTATGATTCACTAAGCCTTGAATGTGTGAGTCAATCTATGTCCAGGCCTTCGGGTCATTGTCCCCTCAAGTGATGATTCTCCAATCCTCGAATGTGTGAGTCGATCTAAGTTCAGGCCTTTGAGCTAGTTGTTCACCCATAGAGTGATGATTCTCCAAGCCTCGAATTTGTGAGTCTATCTAAGTCTAAGCCTTTGGGATGTCCGTTGACCCCACAAGTGATATACCTATAATCCTCGAATGCGTAAATCAATCTAATTCCAGGCCATCGGGCCTAAGAGATGCTATGAGCTTAACTGCTCTTACTCTCATCTCTACAAGAGCTTAATAGAACCCTTAATGTTATGAGCCAATGCCAAGAAAAAGATACTAATAAAACATAGCATGCCAACATACACAAAAATCATCTTTCTTTCGAATATAAATATGTCTGCTAATACATCTATGGGAAAGAGCAAAAAGAGAGAGGTCGCTCAAAAAGCGAACCTCATCAAAATATCGTGCCTCGCTGCCCGACCTAATCATTTAACATCGCTTAGCAATAGGATTGATGTGAGTGAGAAGAGGCACTACAAGATTGCGAGGTCGAACCACGACATTGAGAGGGCTCGCCTCTTGATCCGCCGACCAAGTCATTGCCTCAAGAAGACGAGCTCAAACCCAAGTCTAGGTCGAAGTCACCGTCTAAGTTGAAGTCAAACTCGCTAGATGAGGAATCGCCGAGTGTCTCATCAAACATCTCAGGAAGGAGCAATTCTACGGACAAGGGCTCGCCTTCTTTGACTAGACCCCCAAACCCCCTCAGGTGAGCGAGTATTAGATTGACACCATCTATAATGACACGTGTTGCGTCGTGCAAAGCTCGAGTCATGTGAACCTGATGGGATCTTCCTTCAAAGAAGCTTCCGGCGCAAAAGGTGCCGATTTGCGGCGGAGTAGTGGTGCGCTCGAGCTCTAGGGCCTCCACCTCATCCCGAAGACCCTTGTTCTTCTTATACAGGATAGAGATCTCGGCCACAACAAGAACCTTGATTAACTGAAAAGGCAAATAACTAAGCTAGATTTAAATCTATGAGCAACGACCAAACAAGGGGCGATATGAGGCTACCTTAACCACATTGCGCACCTCCTTGGGCTGGCGAAGCTCGACGTGCTATTTTTCGGCTGCAACCAACTTTCTTGCAGTCTCAGACAATTTCTCCTTACCCTCGCTAACTTCCCTGGGGACTTGGCTTGTTTCCGCGTGAACTACACAATTTCCTCGAAGTCCTTCTCAGCAGCAACTAGGGCATCTTTGGTGTCCATCAGCGCCTTGCAGTAGCGGAGATGTCGCCTTGCCTATAAATGGGTGAGCTCGACATTCCTTAGAACCATGCATGAGGGATGCTATGCAAGGTACCTCGGTAAGGCCTTCACGAGGCTTTCGATATCATCTTGCCTATAGATAGCATATAACACATTGTATGCATCATCATGAGGGTCATCATCCCTTTCCTAGGAGGGCAGGAAAGTGCCGATAGAAACCCAGTTTTGCTTGACATCCCACGAAAGCAGAGGCTCGCTTAGAATGTCCAAGATGTTGCTCCCGCACCCATAGTTGAAGTAGAACTCGGGATCTTCAATAGTCTCCTTGTCCTCTGGTGTCCCAAGGGCCTCGGCGCACTTAGGGTCCACGCAAATGGGTAGCGAAGTCATTGTGAAGTCGCAGTGGGCAAGCACCTTCTTTCCCCGCTTGGGGGGGGGGGGGGGGGGGGGGGGGGGGGCAGGCTCCGGCTACGAGCTCATGGGACTTTTGCCCTTAAGATTTTTGGGCTCATCTTCGGGTACCTCGATCACCTTGGCAAGCGGAGGAGGTGGTTTGCCCTTCGCGCGTGAGGTATCAGACTCGCCAATTTTCATCTTCATGAGGAGGACGCGAAGAACTGCAATGAATGGTGAGAAATTTGAGGTTATATTTTCATGCTGCCGAAATAAAGGCGAAGTAGTCAGTCGTCACCGTACCTATCTTCAGGTCGACAAATGTGAGATCGTTGACATGTCTTCACAATAGAACGGTGTCTATTTCTCTCTAGTAGAGCAAGAGTTAAAGATCCTCATAGCTCTTAGGGATGCAAGGAGGCTTAAAATAGCCCTCATCCCTTTGAACTGGCCAAAAATTACCTCGCCAAAGGGACCTCGCATGATCAAGAACTTCTCGTGCCAACGATCAACTTTGTTCTATAATTCCTTGATCTTCAACGAGGCCCCACTGAAATAGGCAATCCCCTCAGTGTTCTCCTTCATGGAGAGAAGCTTGTGAAAGACAATGAAGTCGAAGGCAACCCCAGCCTCGCGCAGGAAGCAAATGTGGGTCATCGTGGGCGCGAACCAATTCATGTTGATCTGGGCGGGGATGAGGCCGAAATGGTTCATGATTAGCTGAACTTCAGGATAAAAGTGGAGGCGAAGTCCCATTTCAAAGTTAGCCAAGGGAATGATGAGTTCGTCCTCAAATAGAGAATTAAGGAGCTCGTCAGGTCCGGCTCGGCTAGCAGAGAACCCTTCTGACAAAATGTTCTTCCAGAAAAAAGTGAACTCATCTATTGTTGTCCTACTCTGCGGGGACTCGGTAGCGACGAATGTTTATACACAGTAAAGATACCCTCGAGCTCCCTGGCGTGTTTTCCTTTGAAAGTAGAGACCACAGTTGAAGAGGTGAACAGAAGCAAGAGCTTGTGCACAGAAAAATCTGTTGGCAAGCTCGGATGAAGAAATGACATGAACAATGCGATCAGACCCCCATATCTATAGGGATCGGCCATCTTCGTTGTGAGGCCGCTGTAAAGGTAAGCTCTTGTGAGCCAAATGCGCACTACGAGGCGAGTTCTAGCTAACTTGTGAGACTGTGAGGTGACCAACATTCACACATCCTAGATTCAGGCTAGTTATCCTATATTAAGATAATTCAAAAAAATGATATCAAAACTCGCCTCCTAGTGAGTTGTAAAATAGTGAATAGAAAAGTTACACGTACCAACACATATTATTAGGCGGGTCAAATCAGTCCGGTGAGGTTATTAAAATGTAATACATCCATAAAAATACGAAGTAAAATAGGCAAGAGCGAGTTCTTCAGGCCCCACGGCTGGGCTCTTGGAGTTCATCGTGTGAGACATGCGTAAATCAACAGCCGACCTCACGAGTAGCCTGCAACTCCTCCTGTGCTTTGTAGAGACCCTCCATATGGTGACGAATGATCTCCTCTGTCTTCCAAATTTTGTCAATCATCCTCATCACTTCCCCGGAAGGGCATGCACTCCTGGGAAGATTGTGGAAGTCATTTTCCTGCTAACGCACATTGTGCTCCACCTCAGCCATCCGAACCTCCAGACTCTGTATGTCGAAGTATTTGCATTCAGTACTTTCCATACGAGGAGTAAACTCATCAACAAGGGACAATCAAGCTTCTACTGCAATCAGGCGATGATTTAACTCGCTCGCTGCCAACAACTTTAGTTGCATCTTGTGTGAGCTGAGTAAGGCGAGGGAGCGAGACCTATACTCATCGAAAAATTCACCTGGGTTAGAAAAGAACCTGCTGGCTAGCAAGTTTGGACGATAGCATGGTGAATTCATGGAAGGAGCCATACCTAAATGTGTTTAAAGGTTGATAAGCATCCTTTAAAAAAGACAATCACTCACTGATGAAAGTAAAAGGCTCAAGGATCAAACTACAACGGTGCTGCGAGCTCTCCCTTTTCACACGAGGAGAACGACGATGAGGTATTTTCTCCTCCTGACCATGTTTGTGATCGTGAGAGTCATGGTAAGGTCGAAATCCATTGGACGTGCCTCGATATGAGCAATGTGCCGCTTCTAGACTCTTTTCGTGGGACATGGACTTATTGGCGGGTGCACTGTGTGAAGGCGCGACATCAGGAGCATGTGAAGCTGTCGCTCGTGGCACCATGGTCAGACTCAGTGGCGGTAGCCGAGGAGTCCCCAATGGAGTAAAATCGTGGGGTACAGGAAACAACTGTAGCTCATAAGGAACGACGACGTCTAATTTCACGGCCATAAGGCTCATTATGAGCAAGGTGAGCTCGAGCGTCTCTTGCAATTTCCTCTTAGAGTTCATAATTAACTAGCGTCGGCCAGAAGCGGGAGCAATTTCATGGCCTGCGGTGTTGTGGAAGTAACCTCCTCGGACATGAGTGAGGGATTAGTGTCCTCTCTAGGGATGCACGCTACAAACTGTTGGAACATGCTTTCCACATCTCTTGGTTTGAAAATAACAAATCTCATTGTATTTGATCATACTTACCATGTGTTTATAGTGTGCATGAACTTCATCTCTTAAGCCCCCATGAGTATGAAAAAGAAAGACGATGATTCCCTATCACTATGATTCTCTGTTGCTAACGTGGCGCGATAACACTACCATTGGCGGTACCTGTGGCTTAATTGGAAATATATTTGAGAGGGCTATATCATCGAGAATGGAATATCGACGTGACTCATATATAGCAAGCTCTACCGATGCGCGTTAATGATACCCCTGGCGATAGCATCGACATATTTGGAAACAGCGTCGAGATGGAAATATCATTTAGAAAGGAATGTTGACGGGACTCGGATATAATAAGTAACTACTGCGCATTAAGAATAATGCCTGGTGGTAACTTATGGAAGTCCCGTGATCATGCTGCTGATTGAGGAGCAAAAGAGAAAGGAGATCCGACGGCTAGGAAAGATATAATGCAGTGCGTTAGTATTACCGCGGCGCGGTAGGAGGAGCTGCCAATTTTGGAGGAAGAATATTGCCTAAGATGACTCAATCCATGAGCCAACCTATTACCTAAAGAGGCTACCACCTTGAAAGATGCAAATGCATTAAAACTAAAATAGAAAGTACAGAAGTAAGGAAAAACATAAGAAAACCAAAAATAGTTTTTAGCCAAACTAGCCATCCCCGAGACCTCGCTTATCCTCCATTACAACAGTAATGAAGACACTATCCCCTTCCAAACCATCTTTCCAAATGAAGTCCCCTCCTTGAGCTCAGCGAGCACAATGATCTGCCACCTTGTTTGCCCCCCGGTGAACTTGCTGAAACATCACAGCCGAGAGGTCTAACAAAAAGGAAAGGTCCACATCATCCATTGTATCAGATCTTGCATCCTGCTTAATACTTTTCCGGCAAAAATCAATCATATTAGCCGCATCACCTTTGATAATATTTCCTTTAACCTCTGTCGCAGCTACATGGACAACCCGCTTGATTGCCAACACTGTAAAGAGGCTACCACCCAGTGGTAGCACTACCGCTGGCGCTAGGATTCGATTCTATTTAAAGAGTGGTCCTCCTCCTTTTAGCAGGGCTGGTATACAAAGAATCAAAAGCTACAACTCGTGAAATTTCGTGAGAGCCTATTCCTTACAGCCAAGAGAACTCCATCAATGCTCGAGAACGCTAAGAACTTGACGACGGATAATTCACGCCTACATCATCTTCAAGTTCAATCTTTGAGGGAGTTTTTGATGTTTTAGTTTTTATTATTTATTGTTGTAACACCCTGCCAGTACGAATAATATAACAGTAGGTCCGGCCGGGACCCCACGCCATACTAACCACACTAGCTAGGAGTTAAAAGGTGATAAACAGAAAGAAACTACTACAGAGTATACTAAACACTAGCGGAAGCATAAAGATTTACATTTCCATTAGAATTGTCCACTATCATAGGAATGAAACTAAGGAAGAGAGTTATGGCCTTAAGGCCTTACATTTAGCAAATGTACCAAAAACTCCAAAACATACATCGGCACGCAGGCCGGCAATACATGAGAAAGCAAAAAAAGGAGGTTGGCCTTCAAGGGCCAACTCAGCAAAAGGGGCCACCGCCCGCTATTTCCCGCTAGGCTCACCTGCACCTGCATAAGAACATTCCACCAAGCGGTGGCAAACGAGGTAACGGTCAGCACAGCTGACCAAATTATAATGACCCCACCCCCTTCCCGGGGTGGCGGAGATTCTACCCTGCAAGCAAGCCATAACAGCACAAGTACTAAAATAAAGAAAGTGCAACTACACAAGGTGAGGTTTCACGCACATTCAATCTTCTAGGTTGAGCATCAAAAAGGAGGGAACCTAGGTATGCACATGATGTTGGTTGGGTTCACCCAAAGGTCTCCCGCAACCGCCTAAACAACCGCATGAGGCTAACAACATCAATTCCACAAACACTCCACCGTAAGGGCCATCGCCTTATGTGGGAAAAAGAGCTTTTGGTCGGTCTAGGTAAACCACCTTCCACAACCTCTCCCATGATCACACGGCTACATGAGGTAGGGACCTCTTACCGATCTGCATGGAAACGGGTTCGGTTTAGCTTTGCCCGTGCTCTAATCGTCGCGATCTGTCGCACGACGCGGGTACGGCTTCGCCTCGGCCCGTAAGGGTTTAGCACCTTCAAGTGCTACACAAATATAAGCTACGCACCTAATCCTTTCACAAGGATCTAGGCTTCACAAATACTCAAAAAGGGGGAGGTATAATACGCTCCGCAACAATTTCGCGGTGAAGGTTTGCCTTCATCCAATCTCAAAGCATGGGGCTTTCGTTAGGATCTTCACAAGACGCCTACACTTAAATCCCGCAATACTATAGATGATTTCACGGAGTCATTCTCTGGCACGCATTCTAGGCTTAACCTAAATGCAACGTCGCAATCCAAGCATCACCGATTCGGGCTCACGGCCACGAATAGGCTTCACACAAAATGCCTACATCCGCACGACTACCGGATTTTCTACATGCAATATGTCGGGGACGGACACAATCGACCCGGAGTTCCGGAGAACTTGAGGGAATCCTACACTTCACCCATTTGGTGAAAGGGATCCCTCATGCAAGCATAGAAAAACGAAGGAGAGGACAAAAGACAAGTCCAAACAACGGGAGAAGAAATCGTTACCCTAGGAGCATTCTTTTTCGCCATGAATCCGAGATTCTAGACGGAGGGAAATGACCGCACCGGGCTGCACTCTCCAGATCTGGAAACGGTTCGCGAAACGGAGCTCCGGAGCTCCGTCAATGACGGAATCTCCCTTCTTCTTCCTTGGCTCCACCTTCTTTCTCTAGGGTTTGGAGAGAGAATGGCTTAGAGAATATGAGGTTTAACCCCCTCTCATCAGCCCTAAAGGTCTCCCGCAACTAAACCTAGCCGTTGGATCAAATCCCAAAAGATTTGGACGGTCCGATCTTCTTCTCCGCTCAAAATCGCGGAACAGAATAAATAGGGCGCACGATCGCTGGCGCACGATCATTGGTCGTGCGCGAAGAGGGAAATGGTCGTGCGCACTGTCCGAGACAGAACTCGATTCTCTTCTGAATTAACGCACGATCGCTGGCGCACGAGCACTGGTCGTGCGCGAAGAGGACAATGGTCGTGCGCCTACGCCGAGACAGAACTCCGATTCTTTGCGAGTTACGCACGATCATTGGCGCACGCTTACTGGTCGTGCGCTAAGAGGACAATGGTCGTGCGCACTGACCTGATCTGGAATCTTGAGCCTATCCCGAGCGCAACACCACCATTCCGCCTACCTCGCTGAACCACGATCTTTGGGGTGTTACAACTCCACCCCCTTAAAAGAATTTCGTCCCGAAATTCCGAAAACAGTAATAGCAGGAATTTACAATTTTTAAAGAAAATTTACCTGAGGGAAATAGCTCGGGGTACTCCGCAAGCATCGCTTGCTCTCTCTCCCAAGTTAGCTCCTCTCAGCCGCAATTATCCCACCGGACCTTTACCATCCGAATGGACTTGTTCCGCAACTGCTTTACCTCGGTATCCTCGATGCGTAAGGGTCTGACTTTCGTCGACAACCCACTATCCACCGACACTTTGCCGACCGCAACGATATGAGTAGGCTCTTGCACTGCCTTCCTCAGAACTAAAATGTGAAACACGTCGTGCAGACCTCTCAGCTCTGCAGATAGTGCAAGCCGATAAGCCGCATCACCAACACGTTCCACAATCTCAAACGGTCCTAAGTACCTTGGACTGAGCTTTTTCAAGCGTCGGATCCTTGATACCCCTTTGAACGGTTTGATCTTCAAGTAAACCCGGTCACCGACGGCGAACTCTAGGTTCCTATGCTTGGCGTTGTAATACTTTGCTTGCCTATCCTGGGCAATCAATAGCCTTTCTCGAATAGTCCGGATCGTCGAAGTTGCTTCCTCAACATCCTTTCGCTTTAATAGCTTAGTATCGCCCGTTTCTGCCCAAGACAACGGTGTACGACACTTCTTACCATAGAGGGCCTCGAAAGGTGCCATCCTTATGCTGGCTTGGTAGCTATTATTGTAGGCAAATTCGATCATATAGAGATGATCTTCCCACTTCTTTCCAAAATCTAGAGTGCACATTCGGATCATATCCTCCATAGTCCTGTTGGTCCTCTCGGTCTGTCCGTCCGTTTGCGGGTGGAAGGCTGTGCTGAATTTCAATTTAGTGCCCAACAGTTCGTGGATAAGCCTCCAATCTTTCGATGTGAAACGCCCGTCACGATCGCTGACGATGCTACGAGGGACACCGTGCAGCCGCACAATACTATCGACATAGAGCTTCGCTAGCTTTTCTAAAGAATCATCCTTTCGGTTCGGAATAAAATGCGATACTTTTGTCAATCTGTCCACGATCACCCAGATGGCGTCGTTTCCATGCTGCGATCTCGGCAATCCGTGCATGAAAGCCATCGAAATATCGTCAAACTTCCATTCCGGAATCGGCAAGGACTTCAAAAATCCACCGGGACGTTGACATTCCACCTTCACCAACGCGCAAGTGTTGCACTTGGCCACGTAGAGGGCAATGTCCTTCTTCATACCCGGCCACCAGAAAAGTTTCTTCATGTCCATGTACATTTTCGTGCTCCCCGGGTGGATAGAGTACTTGGTATGATGAGCCTCGTACATCAATTCCTCCCGTAGAGTACCAACGTTTGGGACGCACAATCTGCCATTCTTCCACATAAGGCCATCTTCGAAAGAGAAATCAGCATTCAACCCGTCAACGGTTTCCGCTTTGTAGCGTTTCATGCTCTCATCCAGCTCCAATGCCTGTCGAACTCGGTCGGCAAGGTGGTATTGAACCTCCGTCCAGTTCAAGCATGCTGAAGTAGACGCTCTTCGATCAACGCAAATGATCTCCATTTCTTCCAGCTCACTGATTAGACGCTGATCGTGCATCAAAATCCAATTTGCTTGAGCGGGAGCCCGACGACTCAACGCGTCCGCAAATACATTTCCCTTTCCAGGAGTATATTTGATGTCGAAGGTGTAGTCCCCAAGGAACTCCAACCACCTCCTCTGTCGCATATTCAACTCCCTTTGATCTAGCAAGTACTTGAGGCTCTTGTGGTCGGTAAAGATGTCGATCTTCACGCCATACAAATAATGCCTCCAAAGCTTAAGAGCAAATACCACGGCCGCTAGCTCCAAATCATGGACCGGGTAATTCCTCTCATGAACCTTCAACTGACGGGAGCCGTAGGCAATTACCTTACCGAACTGCACTAGGACACAACCCAAACCACTCCCCGAGGCGTCGCTGTAAATTTCGTAGCCTTCCGTACCACATGGCGAGCATAGAATGGGCGTCGTGATCAGACGGCTCTTCAGTTCTTCAAAAGCTCGTGCGCACTCGGGCGTCCAAACGAACTTATGATCTTTCCTAGTCAATTTAGTGAGAGGAAGTGCAATCCTCGAGAAGTTTTCCACAAAGCGCCTATAATAGCCGGCAAGTCCTAAGAAACTTCGGACTTCCGCTACGTTTTTCTACAAAGGCCATGCTCGGATCGCTTCTATCTTCGACGGATCAACCGCAATTCCATCTCCACTAACGACGTGACCAAGGAATGCTACTGACGGTAGCCAAAACTCGCACTTGGAGAACTTGGCATATAGCTGACTCTTCCTCAAGGTGCTCAGAACGGCGTGCAGATGCCCTACATGCTCCTCTTCCGATTGAGAGTATACCAAAATGTCGCCGATAAAGACGATCACGAATTGATCCAAATACTCACGGAATGTCCTATTCATTAAGTCCATGAATACCGACGGTGCATTGGACAGACCGAACGGCATCACCGTGAACTCATAGTGCCCAAAGCGGGTACTGAACGCTGTTTTTGGAATGTCACATTCCCTTATCCGCAGTTGGTAATAGCCGGACCTTAGGTCCAGTTTGGAGTATACCGTCGACCCAACCAGCTGGTCGAAGAGATCATCGATTCTTGGAATCGGATATCGGTTCTTCTCGGTCAACTTGTTTAGCTCACGATAATCGATACATAGATGCAAGCTCCCGTCCTTCTTTTTCACAAAGAGGACCGGTGCACTCCAAGGCGAAGAACTTGGACGTACGTAGCCTTGCTCTAGCAGCTCTTGCAATTGAACCTTCAGCTCTGCCAATTCCTTTGGCGCTATCCGGTACGGCGAGCGGGCCACAGGTTTGGCACCTGGCACCAACTCGATACAGAAATCGATCTCTCGCTGAGGCGGAGCCCCAAGGAGTTCATTAGGAAACACGTCGGCGTACTCCGCTACAACTGGGACATCACATAACCTGGGCTTTGGCTCTGAAGCCTCCAACAAGGTGAAGAACAACTCGGCGCCTTTTCTCACCGCTTTAACCACTTGGAGAGCAGACATCAGCGTCTTGCTCGCTCCTCGCATACCGGCAAACGTGGTTTCTCCATCGGCGTTCCTTCCCAAAGTGATCTCCTTAGAATTGCAATCTATGCATGCACGCTGCTCCGAGAGCCAGTCCATGCCGAAGATCACATCGAATTCAGCTAACGGTAACAACGATGCTTCCAAATCGAAATCTTGATTTCCGATCCGCACCTTCACACGGCTCTTCCTATCCGCAGACATGCGAGATCCATTGGGTAGCACTACTTCTAATCTATCCTCTACGAAGGTAGATGGCACTCCGATTCGAGCCACGAAGTCCTCAGACAGAAAAGAGTGTGATGCACCCGTATCAAATAGAGCTCTCGCCGGATAGTTGAGAATTAGGACAAAGCCTAATTGCACACAAAAAGAAACATACAGTTGCACAACGGTATAATCACAAATAGCTATGCAAAAGCTAATTTTTAATTCATACATGTGACAACATCAGCTTGTCGTATGGCTTCTTGCTGGCCAAGCGAGTAGACTCTCGGCTGAGTCGGAGTAATGTGCTGGGAAGCCGAAGACTCCGCAGCTTTACCCTTTTCCGCAGCTCGAGCATAGTCCAAAGCTCGATTCTCTGCCTTCGGGGGACCACTTCGACACACTGCGGCCTTGTGTCCCACCTTCCCGCAGGTGAAACACGTGATAGGGCTCCGCACCGTCGTTGCTCCCGAAACATTTGAGCGGGTTTGCTCCGCCGGTTTGAACTTCCTTTTGTTCTTTCTGAATTCTGACTTAGACTGAGAGACCGGCGCATGAAGCTCAGGTTTCTTTGCCACGGCTTTTGCTTGTACCCTCTTCATGTCCAACTCTAGGGATCTGGCAGTTTGGACCATCACCTGGAAACCTAACGTCATTGGGCCTGCAAGGAGCAGCCTCAACTCATCCCGAAGACCTTCATAGAACTTGTTCGTCTTTGTCTCTTCGTCTTCCATCATAGGCCCCGCATAACGACCCAGTTTAGTGAACTCGTGCAAGTACTCATCCACTGAGCTGTCGCCTTGAGTTAACTTCAGAAACTGGTTCTACAACGCAATGCGTTGGGCAGAAGGAATATACCTTTGAAGAAAAGACTTTGAGAACTCCGCTATCGTGATCTCGGTAATCTCCCTGCCTCCGAACTTGTGCACTTCCTGTTCAGCCCACCAACGCTCTGCCTCTCCGTTAAGGAGGAAGGTGGCTAAAGTGACCATCATAACTTCTTCTGTTGCTGTCGCCCTTAGAATCTTCCTAACCGTTGACAGCCAGTCCTCCGCCTCCGTTGGGGATCCAGTCCCCGAGAAAGTTGGAGGATGGAAGCTTAGAAAGTGTTGCAGCTGTTGATCACGTGCTCGCGCAACAACTACACGCTCTACCGGACGCTCCACCCTTTGCACCGCCGCAGGTTCCACTGCAGCCACTGGCACAGGGGCCTCAACCCTCGGTTCCACCGCAGGTTCCACTGCAGGTTCGATCACCGGGGCCGCATCTGTATTAGGCGTAGCAGGCTGTGCAAGCCTTTGCGGTTGAGCATTGATCATCGCGAAGACAGCTTCTGCGATTAACCTGATCATCTCAGCAGGAGGAGTGGTCGCTGGCACTTCAGCCGACCCACTACTTTCAGCGGTGTTACGGGGTTGAGACGGCCCCACACCACTTCTAGTCGCCTATAATCGTGTAAGACACAATTTAGTGACTGAAAACATAGCAAACAACAATCATGGAACGCTCAGGTTCCGCAAACAAGTATGTTTTCCCATTCCTAAGTGGACATTCTTATTAGTTTTTGTCGTTTTAGGTGAATGCACATCCTGTGCACACCACCCCTTAAAAGGAATTCGTCCCGAATTCGCTAAACTACGGATCAACGCCTTAAGTCCGATACCAAATTGTAACACCCTGCCAGTACGAATAATATAACAGTAGGTCCGGCCGGGACCCCACGCCATACTAACCACACTAGCTAGGAGTTAAAAGGTGATAAACAGAAAGAAACTACTACAGAGTATACTAAACACTAGCGGAAGCATAAAGATTTACATTTCCATTAGAATTGTCCACTATCATAGGAATGAAACTAAGGAAGAGAGTTATGGCCTTAAGGCCTTACATTTAGCAAATGTACCAAAAACTCCAAAACATACATCGGCACGCAGGCCGGCAATACATGAGAAAGCAAAAAAAGGAGGTTGGCCTTCAAGGGCCAACTCAGCAAAAGGGGCCACCGCACGCTATTTCCCGCTAGGCTCACCTGCACCTGCATAAGAACATTCCACCAAGCGGTGGCAAACGAGGTAACGGTCAGCACAGCTGACCAAATTATAACGACCCCACCCCCTTCCCGGGGTGGCGGAGATTCTACCCTGCAAGCAAGCCATAACAGCACAAGTACTAAAATAAAGAAAGTGCAACTACACAAGGTGAGGTTTCACGCACATTCAATCTTCTAGGTTGAGCATCAAAAAGGAGGGAATCTAGGTATGCACATGATGTTGGTTGGGTTCACCCGAAGGTCTCCCGCAACCGCCTAAACAACCGCATGAGGCTAACAACATCAATTCCACAAACACTCCACCGTAAGGGCCATCGCCTTATGTGGGAAAAAGAGCTTTTGGTCGGTCTAGGTAAACCACCTTCCACAACCTCTCCCATGATCACACGGCTACATGAGGTAGGGACCTCTTACCGATCTGCATGGAAACGGGTTCGGTTTAGCTTTGCCCGTGCTCTAATCGTCGCGATCTGTCGCACGACGCGGGTACGGCTTCGCCTCGGCCCGTAAGGGTTTAGCACCTTCAAGTGCTACACAAATATAAGCTACGCACCTAATCCTTTCACAAGGATCTAGGCTTCACAAATACTCAAAAAGGGGGAGGTATAATACGCTCCGCAACAATTTCGCGGTGAAGGTTTGCCTTCATCCAATCTCAAAGCATGGGGCTTTCGTTAGGATCTTCACAAGACGCCTACACTTAAATCCCGCAATACTATAGATGATTTCACGGAGTCATTCTCCGGCACGCATCCTAGGCTTAACCTAAATGCAACGTCGCAATCCAAGCATCACCGATTCGGGCTCACGGCCACGAATAGGCTTCACACAAAATGCCTAAATCCGCACGACTACCGGATTTTCTACATGCAATATGCCGGGGACGGACACAATCGACCCGAAGTTCCGGAGAACTTAAGGGAATCCTACACTTCACCCATTTGGTGAAAGGGATCCCTCATGCAAGCATAGAGAAACGAAGGAGAGGACAAAAGACAAGTCCAAACAACGGGAGAAGAAATCGTTACCCTAGGAGCGTTCTTTTTCGCCATGAATCCGAGATTCTAGACGGAGGGAAATGACCGCACCGGGCTGCACTCTCCAGATCTGGAAACGGTTCGCGAAATGGAGCTCCGGAGCTCCGTCAATGGCGGAATCTCCCTTCTTCTTCCTTGGCTCCTCCTTCTTTCTCTAGGGTTTGGAGAGAGAATGGCTTAGAGAATATGAGGTTTAACCCCCTCTCATCAGCCCTAAAGGTCTCCCGCAACTAAACCTAGCCGTTGGATCAAATCCCAAAAGATTTGGACGGTCCGATCTTCTTCTCCGCTCAAAATCGCGGAACAGAATAAATAGGGCGCACGATCGCTGGCGCACGATCATTGGTCGTGCGCGAAGAGGGAAATGGTCGTGCGCACTGTCCGAGACAGAACTCGATTCTCTTCTGAATTAACGCACGATCGCTGGCGCACGAGCACTGGTCGTGCGCGAAGAGGACAATGGTCGTGTGCATACGCCGAGATAGAACTCTGATTCTTTGCGGGTTACGCATGATCATTGGCGCACGCTTACTGGTCGTGCGCTAAGAGGACAATGGTCGTGCGCACTGACCTGATCTGGAATCTTGAGCCTATCCCGAGCGCAACACCACCATTCCGCCTACCTCGCTGAACCACGATCTTTGGGGTGTTACAATTGTAACTCTTATCTTTTGTCGGTAGAGAAATTCATCCGTGGTTGGTGACTAGGGCCTTGCGAGGACTAGGGATAATTTGTCGCGTGGGTGTGGTGACTAGGTTTAGGGTTAGATCTAGGGGAGGCTTGAGGCCTTATCTGGGGAGAGATATACTAGAGCTAATCGGTCCTTGGGAGAAGGATCGGTATAGAAAACCAAAAAGGTTTTTACATTCGCCTCAATTCCAAGCATCACTGTGATTAAGTTTTGTAATCTTGTTTGAAGAAATAATACTATCTTTTTCTCTAGTATTTACATAGTATCTCTGATCTTTGAAATCTAAACGAAAAGGGAGTTTTCTATCACTAACGTCGAGCGGTAATTTATACCACTGGCGGTAGCAATAGAGTCTCCATCTCTCTTACTTCGTGCAACACAGTTTATTAAAAAAGCTCACATCATTGTCTTAACTGAAATATTTTCATAAAATATATTCAACTTATTTGTATAATTTCACAAAAGCTTTGAAAACTTTGAAAACTCTTATTCACCCCCCCCCCCCCCCCCCAAGGGCACCTACAGATCCAACAAGTGGTATTAGAGCCAGGTTATTCCAAAACGGATTCACAACCGAGAAAATGGTGTTTCATGATCTCGCTTCCACCAGACGGGATGAAATTGTTTTAAAAGAAAAATCTTTAGCACCACCTTTATTTATGGACGAAAATTATAAAAGGTAGAAAATCATAATGAAAAAATTTCTTAAATCTTTAGATAAAGACGTTTGGAATATTACTATTAAAAAAACCCCCAAAGTATTCTAAATAAAAATGAAATAGTTCTAAATGCCAAATTCTATAAATAGGTTATTTTGTGCACTAGATCAAAATATTTTCAAACTTATTTATACTTTACCCACTGCTTATGAGATTTGTAATTTTCTTGAACAAACTTATGATTCTCCTTCTAGAGGTATGTAACAATTACAAGACTGGAGAATATGCAATCTTGCATAGGTATTCAAGAAAGATCCTCTCTTGAAGTATCCATGGAATGCACATCAAGCAGAAGGAAAGATGGTCAATCATCAATGGAAAAGGAATGCCAAGAAAAAGAGGATGTCAAAGAAACCTTATGTTAAAACCTTTCCTCATCTGATAGCATTGTAAGCAAAGCAAATTCCTCTCTTCTTGTTTCAAAGGCTATCTCTACATTGCATGTGCTAGATATGACTAAATGTAGAATTAAGAAATTGAAAAATATTAATTCAAATTTTCATTTAGAAAATAAAAACTTTAAAGCACAACTTACTATAAAATCAAATTTTGACGTGTCTTCTTCCTCCTTAGGTTCTCTAGTCAAAAATGCTTCACCTTGTATAGAATATAATGAATTAAAAAAATTTACAGGAACTTGAAAAGGAGTGTATTTTTGTAAAAGAATAAAATGAAAGATTATGTTTAGAAAATTCATCTTCGAAAAGTGATTGTGCTATGTGAAAAAATTATAATATTGAAATTAAAGAGATGGATAAAATATTTGAAGAATTGAGAAATGATTATCAAAATCATATTAGTTCTTTATCATCAATTCTTAAAAATTGGACACTTGCTTATAATAAAGCTAGGCATAATCTCAAGATTAAGAATAAGGAATTAGAAATAAAAATCAACTTACTTAAGAAAATTATGAATAAAACTCACAATACATAAATCCACAATATCAAGACAAATCCAAAAGCAAGTTGAAAATGAATTCTCATATATTGATTAAGCCAAGCATAGAAAATAAAGAACATCAAAAGCGTGTAAATGAAATTCCAAAATACAAAGTATTTGTAAATCAAAATCATAATCACTATCATTTACAAAATCATTTTCTCCAAACACAAAATTGAATGCAAACAAATTTCCTTTAAATAAAAAATTCAAAAGTCATTTTTATCCAAAGATTCAAGTAAATGACTATGGAAATTTGATAAATAAAAATAATATGTTTCATAGGTATGAATGGAGACTCATTATTAGAAACAACATATTAACTTCACTTAAAAGGGCTCACTCATCCTTGTCTCTAAATAAATCTCCATGCTATATTTGGGTACCCAAAGGAACCATTACACTTGGTCATCTTTGGATACCTAAAACTCTTATTCATTAGTGTACACAAAAATGTTTCAAGAAGAAATAAACTAAAATGAATTACTTAAAATCTACTTCATATTACTAAAAACTAAAAAATATAAATATTTTTTCAGTTATGTCTGCTTTATGCACTTTTTTGTTTTGTCCTTATTTCTATTGAGCCAAAAAATTTATATATTGAATTTTTGAAAGACTACATTTTTTGCACATTCACTTTACTTTAAAAACTTATGCCTATTAGTAATCTTTTTGAAGTAAAAGCTATCCACAAGTCCTAAATTGACTATTCAAAAGTTGTTTTTTCTTTTTAACTATAAAATTTAATGTGTATTATATGATATGTGCAAAATTAGTTACTTACAAAATTGGATTTAAATGACTATTAGGGGTCTTAGGATAAAATTTAGAATGTGCAACTTTTTGATCTCTTTGTTGTATTTGATAGCCCCTATAATGTAAAATCCTAATCAAGAGAAATCGAAATTGAAAAACCACAAAAATCATGTGTGTTTGATGAAAAATTGAACCTTTATTGCTACCGCCTAGCGCTAACTCTATCGCCAGCGGTATCTGTATTATCTGAATAATTCTTGAGTTTCTAAAATTTATTTCTGAAAATTATAATACTGCTCTAATAAATCCCTCATTCGTAAAGTATATCAAAAACTGAAGTAAGAAAAATATCTAATCTAATCAAACATTATACCAGGAACCTACTTCACATAAATAAGCATAAAAGTACAGTTAAATCATAAAACATAAAGTCTAAATAAGAATCAACATTCAGAAAAGTCCCTACCACTAACGCAGGCAGTAGTATCTATCACTGGCGATAGCAACAGAAAATTAAATTCTTGTCCAGAACCTATTTTATTGCACACAAAATAAAAAGTTCAATCCTCATTACCCATGTTGTTACTTCCTCCTCTCTCTCTCTCTCTCATCTAGTCTGACGAACTGATCGTCGGGGCGGCTCCACCTCAGAATTCTCCCAATCTGCCTCATCTGCTTGTGTAGGAGTAAGCTTGAGGCCCTTCATAATAAACCGCATCATCTTCGACAACCTGTTTATCTTCTTCTTCTTCATCTCAGCTCCCTGCTCCTCAACCAACTCACGAATATCACATTGCGTCTCTCGAACTGATCCCCCTTGTCAGATCGGACATTGTGGTGAAGGAGACCTACCCTGTGATGGAGGATGATATGAAAAGATCAGCCACATCAAGCAGGATTCCCTCCAATATAAGATAAGTAACCATACTGAGTTGGGTCGTGATCATTCGTGTGTCCCCATACTTGTACATAATCATATGTCGGAGGATCTCATGTATAATAAACACATTCGGGTTCAGGGAAGAGACCGTGGGTATCAGCTCCATATCATCATCCTGTCCATGCAAAATAATATTTATAGGAATCCAATTTCTTAGTGTACAAAACCTCTCTAGTATATCCAATCTCATATCACATTTAACCAGGCCAAACACTTCTTGTAAATCTTCATGTGAAATCACCACCTCGTGGCCTTGGAGAATGATCGCACGCCACCATGGAGATCAGAATGATCTGGAACCTCCAATCTATTATAAAACTCTCTAATTAGCATGGATGAAAAGCAATCATCTACAATCGCTGAAAGAACCCCTGAATCAGCCATTAAAGCATATATGTAAGAATGACGGGACATATCTATCCCAATGAACATTCCCACACCAATAGTAGCATCCTCCACACCTAGAAATACTTCATGAAATTTCTATCCTTGTTCACATATGTACGACGAGCACGTGAACTGGAGGAAGTCATAATCCGAAAGCATAACAAACAATGGAGGAGGAAACTTCAAAATGAAAAATCTGGTACTACCACGGCGTGTTAGAAACTAACGCTGGCGGTAGCAGACAAAAACCCGATTCATTTTCCTCCTCCATTCCTCACAAATAAATTCAAAAATTAGTTAAAATTGCATAAAAATGAAGGATCTAACATATCCTAACACATTTACTAAGAAAATTCAACATTAACACCAAGATCTAAACTATTTTGCTTGAAACTCATCAAATAAACACATTCTTACACTCTGTTATGAAATCATCCCACAACTCTTGCAATCTAACCTAAATCTCAACTTTAAATCACTAAAAGAGATGAAAATGGCATAAGAAAATCATACCTCTCACTATCGCCGGTGGAAGAAGGACACAAAAGCCAAGAAACTCTAAGGAAAATGAAACCGGAATGAACTGGGAGCCTTTATATTTACGCAAATTACCGCAGTGCGGTAATTCCTACCGCTGGCGGTAGGGTAAATTCTATAACTGGGGTCACATCATTGACATACTATGTAGTTAAAAAAAACTTATAATCATGGTGTATATGCTCTTCTCAGACTATTTGCTCTATAACTGGTGATTAATTTACGATCAATCCGAAAAGGCAAGTGCACCTATCGAATTGTAGTACCAAGGTCGTATTTAAACTCGGGGTTGTCAAGTACTATTACTCACGCTCCTACTATTATCCTACCGAAAGACTTTTGGGTGTTTTGAGAATTTGAGATTAAACTAACGATAATATTAAAATGATAGATTCAGATTAAAAAGCTAACATTCGATCAATGATTCAACATGAGAAGAGATAAGAGAGATAAAAATTAAGTTTTATAATTGTAAATCGTTCTAGACCGTGGCGGATCTGAAAATAAAAAATAATCTCGCTAGAGCATTAAATCTCCTAACTATTAGACGTTTTGATCGAAATCTCTTTGCAAATCAAAAGGGCTAAAATCGCATTATCGAAATGAACCGCACTATTGGATTTGACTCCAATCCGGAGGATTTACGTCGTCCTATCTCTAGGATTGCGGGCAACTCCTTCCTTCGTTGAATGATCTTTCAAATCAACGAGTCTCTCGACTTCTATGAAATGAGATCAATTGCCTACTACCATATACCGGAAATACGGAGTCGACACGAGATAAATCAAAGAAGGATCGAGAAATAATTTAACAAAATAAAACTAAGAAGTAAAGAGAAATCTCATCTCATTTCATGGATCCTCATGATCGAATGCTAAAGAAAAATTAGCTACGCATATTTAAAAAGGAAATAACAACGAAATAACGAGAATGCATTTTCATTAGTTATATAAAAAAGGGGGAATACAACAATAGAAAGAGAATAAGATTACTAATAAAAAGAAAGATTACAATAATGAAAAGGAACTACAACAAGGAAAAGAAAATTCTCAAAGACAAGATTACTACCAATACTACTAGCACTCTATTTGCTCTTCCACTTCCAACCTCCAAATGCTTGAGACAAGGGTCCCTTTTATAGATGAGGGGGAAGGTTCTAGAGAGAAGAGGAGATGGAGGGACACAAGGGGGGGCGGGGGGCGGCCATGTGCATGGGAGAATACATGCATGATATTAAATGGGAGGAGAGAGAGAGGGGTTCATGCATGCATGTTATTTAAAAGAAACATAAAAAGAAAAATAAGAGAGAGGGGGATGTATGAGAGTTAAATGGGGATGAACATTAAAAAGGGAGAGAGAGAGAGGGGGGCTGGCCACATCAAATGGAGGGGCTGCTTGGGTTCGGGCTGCACCAAAGAGGGGGGCTCGGGCTGCTTGCTTGGGCTCGGGCTGCTTGCTTGGGGAGGCTCGGGTGGCACCAAATGGAGGCTCGGGTGGCACCAAATGGAGAGCTCGGGTTACACCAAGGAAGAGGGCTGCATGTCTTGAGCTCGGGTTGTTTGGTACATCCTACAACATAGAAAAAATAAAATTAGTTAAGAAATTAAAATAAAACAATAGTAAATAAAAACATAAAATAACAACATTATAAAACAAAAGAAATTAAAACTTAACAAACATAAAAGAACAACATTAAAACTTAACGAACATAAAATGCAAAGAAAATATAATTAAAACTAGGGAAATTTATTCTAAACTAACCTAAAAATGATGACTAAAAACTAGTCATCAAATCCCCCCATGCTTAAGAGTTTGCTTGTCCCCAAGCAAATGGAATTATAATTGGAAGGAGAGATGACAAAAACTTGGAGTTTCAAATAAAAAGAAAATCAAAACATGAAAAATTAAACTATCCTAACTTCTATGCTAGCAACTAGTAGGGTGAGAAGTCCAAAATTAAAAAACTTGAAAATGGAAATCTAAAAATATTACTAGAACATAAAGAAGGTTTACACATTTCAAAATTCTTAAAACAAAGCATCCAAAAATTAAGAAGGTAAGAAAGAAAATAGTAGAGTTTCTAAATAAACGGCGCATTGAACAAACTACTAGGTTGCTAAAATAACAATTACCCCATAATCACGTCAAGATAACCTCCAAAGAAATCCATCAATGATGGTGTCCATAGGCTTGCCCGTTCACACTCTCTCCACTACACAAGTTGGCGACACATTCTAAAGATCAAAAGGACTTTTATAGGTAATTTAACTTGGCTTAGGTAAAGGATTAGGATATGGAATAACAAAATATAAACGTGGCGGTCAAAATCACACTAAACCAAAGATGAGCTTAAAACAAATGATAAACATAGGATTTTTTCTTCATGATGCTTCCAAAAAAAGGAAAAGCGGCAAATGAGATGATTTCATCTTTTTGAATAGGCCATCACAATAATTTTTTCAACAATATAAATATATATATTTTTGAACTTGGCCAACAAGAAATTTTCTTCTCTTTGTAACATATTCTCAATTTTTCTCCAAATTTTTTTTCAATACTTTTTTCTCTTCCTTTTCACCAATATATGCAGGAAAAACAAGTCACCAAAATACAAGAAAATCCTATCATAAATGAAATTTTAGCTCAAAAATTTAGTGCGATTGGGAAGGGAATTTTAGCCTTGGTGAAATTTGGTGGAGGTGAACAAGAGGAACGGAAAAAAGGCCCAAAATTGTTTAAACAACGGTAAAATTTTTGAGTGGGCAAATAAGCTCAAAACAGGTCAAAAGGTGGCCTAAGTCATTTCTAAAGTTCATGAAGAACCGTGTAAATGCTTCGAGAGTCGCTTGGGGCAAGTTCTAGACACCAAGAAAGAATTACCCCTTAATGAAATAGATAATATTATCTAGCAACCAGTCATACGCAACTAAGCCGAATAAAAAGAAAAACCACAAATTGCTAACTTAGAACGTAAAAAATGGATGCTTATATTTATGAATTAGAAAATAGTAAAACTAAAATATATAAGAATAATAGATTTAGAAAACCATTTCAAAGAAATTCTACTTAGAACTAAAGTACTGCTCGGGCATGCACACCACTAAAAGACGCATAGAAATAAAGATAGGAGATAATATTTTATTTTGATTCAAATAGATTTTTAAATTTTTCATTATGTTTTTTGGATTTTTGATTAAGCTAAGAAGAAAAATAGTACTTCTATAAAAAAAATTTAATTTTTTTGTTTTGTTTTCAAAATTTTTTAGAAAGGAAAAAAAGAAGAAATTAACAAAACCCTCCCCCATGCTTAGATTTTTCATTGCCCTCAATGAAAAGGGAAAGAGAAAGAGGAGAGAGGGATAGAAAATGCAGTAAAGTAAAAATAAAAGAACAGGACTTCCCCGGGTTTGTGAGGCCAAATGTTGATATCGCTCCCCCATGCTTGGGCTTTAATTTATTTGATCAGCAGCAGGCTTCACTTGATCCATCTTGAAATCAGCAACGTTGGTGCGGCGATCACGATCTTGGATTTAATTGGCTATCGGGAGGAAGAACAGAATACGAACCGAAAAGAAAAAAAAGGAAAAACTTTGGGCAGCCTCCCAAGAGTGTTCTTTATTCAACATTATTGAGTTCGAAGACAATAAACAAAAGTTCAATAATAAAGAGTTCCACAATATAAAAAGAAAGTTCCAAATAAAAATAAAAATTAAGAGTTAAATAAAAATTGTTCCGTAGCAGAAGGCACCATATCATTAGAAAAATATAATTTCAATCTATGACCATTGACCTTGAATTCACCCTTTTCTGGGTGCGTTAACAGCATGGTACCATACAGAAAAACTTGTTTGACCGTAAATGGTCCAGACCATCGGGACTTGAGTTTCCCAGGAAAGAGACGCAAATGAGAATTAAAAAGAAGAACCTGATCGCCTGGTTTAAACGTCTTAGGGTGGCGTAGGTTCTTGTCGTGATAATATTTTGTGCGCTCTTTAAATATTCTGTTGTTTTCATAAGCATTTGCTCGCCACTCGTCGAGTTCATTTAACTGATTTTTTCTATGCTCACCGACCGAGTGCGGATTGAAATTAAAAAATTTTAGCGCCCAGTACGCACAATGTTCTACTTCTACGGGGAGATGACACGATTTTCCATAGACCAATCGGAAAGGAGTACAACCGATAGCGGTTTTGTAAGCTATCCGATAAGCCCAAAGAGCATCGTCTAACTTTAACGACCAATCTTTACGAGAAGTAGAGAGTTTTTTCCAAAATTCTTTTAATTTCGCGATTGACTACTTCGACCTGACCGTTAGTTTGCGGGTGATAAACGGTGGATAGTTTATGCGTAACGCCATATTTAGCTAAAACTTTAGCGAGCTGAGCGTTGCAAAAATGAGTTCCCCTGTCACTAACGATCGCCTGAGGAAAACCAAAATGAGAAAAATAATTTTTTAAGAAATGAAATCACCACGCGAGAATTGTTGGTGGGAAAAGCTTGGGCCTCCGCCCACCGAGAAACATAATCTACTGCGACTAGAATATACTTATTTCCTAAACTAGAGGGAAATGGACCTATAAATCAATACCCCGCAGATCAAAAACCTCGCATTCGAGAAAATAATTTTGTTCCATTTCTTTTTACTAGAGATGTTTTCGGTCCGCTGGCACCGATCACACCCAGTCACAAAATGTTGTGCGTCTTTAAATATGCTTGGCCAATAAAAACCAGCACTAAGCACTTTGTGAGCAGTGCGATTTGCTTGATAGTGCCCACCAGTAGGACCTTCATGAACATGCTTTAAAATTTTAAAACCTTCTTCCCTGGAAACGCATCTTCTTCCCACCTGATCCGCACAAATGCGAAATAGAAAGGGGTCCTCCCAAAAATAATACTTCTACTCAGAAAAGAATTTCTTCTTTTGCTGAGACGAGTACTCTTTTGGGAGGACGCGAGCCACAAGATAATTGGCCAGGTCGGCAAATCAGGGGGTAGAAGAGGAAACATTTAAGATTTGCTCATCCGGAAAAGAATCACTAAGAAAATTTTTATTTAAAATACCTATTTCGAGGTTTTCTAGCCGAGAAAGATGATCAGCCGCTATGTTTTCCGCTCCTTTCTTATCCCGGATCTCCAAGTCGAATTCTTGAAGTAAGAGGATCCAGCGAAGAAGACGCAGCTTGGCTTCCGGTTTAGAAAGGAGGTACTTCAACGCGGAATGATTCGTGAAAATAATAACTTTAGAAAGAGTAATATATGGTCGGAATTTATCAAAAGCGAAAATAACAGCTAAGAATTCCTTTTCAGTTGTGGTGTAGTTTTCATGCGCTGAATTAGGCATTTTGCTAGCGTAATAGATAGGATGGAAAATCTTAGCTATTCGTTGTCCTAGCACCGCACAGACCGCAAAATCACTCGCATCGCATATGATTTTGAATGGTAAATCCCAGACCGGAGCGATCATAATAGGGGCATTTATATGTTTTGATTTAATTAATTCAAATGCAGCTAAACATGAATCATCGAAAATGAAAGTGGTATCTTTTTCTAAAAGTTGGGTCAGAGGCTTGGTGATTTTTGAAAAATCTTTGATGAAGCGCCTATAAAACCCCGCGTGCCCTAGAAAACTTCTAATCGCTTTAACGTTCGTAGGCGGCGGTAGTTTCTCAATCACCTCGACCTTCGCTCGATCGACCTCGATTCCCCTAGCAGAAATTTTGTGTCCTAAAACTAGGCCTTCTCCCACCATAAAATGGCACTTTTCCTAGTTTAACACTAAGTTCATTTCCTCACAGCGTTCTAAAACCTTAGCTAGATTTTCTAAACACAAAGAAAAGGAATCACCAAAAACAGAAAAATCGTCCATAAATACTTCCATTATATTTTCAACGTATTTATCGAAGATTGCCAACATACACCGCTGAAAGGTAGTTGGTGCGTTATAAAGGCCGAAAGGCATCCTACGGTAAGCAAACATTCCAAAAAGGCAAGTGAATGTTGTCTTCTCTTGGCCCTCGGGTGCGATAGGGATTTGGAAATACCCCGAGAGACCGTCGAGAAAACAATAAAAACTATGCCCGGATAATCGTTCTAAAATTTAATCGATAAAGGGGAGGGGGAAGTGATCCTTACGAGTGGCATCGTTTAGTTTACGGTAATCGATGCACATCCTCCATCCCGTTACCGTCCTAGTCGGAATTAAATCGTTGTTCTCATTTGCTACAACTGTGATCCCACCCTTCTTAGGCACAACCTGAACTGGACTAACCCACTTACTATCAGAAATCGGATAAATTATCCCCGCATCTAACAATTTAAGAACCTCTCCTTTCACGACCTCTTTCATGTTTGGATTAAGGCGACGTTGTGGTTGGATTACAGTCTTAGAGTTATTTTCAACAAATATTTTATGGGTGCAGAATGAGGGGCTTAATCCAAACATGTCTGAAATTTGGCACGCTATAGCTCGGCGATGCTTTTGTAGCACTTCGATCAGTTGATCGTTCTCGGATTGAGAAAGAGAGGCCGAGATTATAATGGGAAATTTCGATTTTTTTTCAAAAAAAAATGTACTTAAGATGATTGGGAAGTGGTTTGAGTTCATGATTGGGTGGTTTATCGTAAGAATTTTTTAAAACTTTTTCTTTTTCGAAAATAAGATTTTCAAAAATTTTTTGTCTAAAAGTTGGCGGATTTTCAAAATTTGTTTGCACGGACATAACCGTGTCTTCGAAAACATTTGGAAAATTTTCAGAAAAGGATGCGGAAAATTCATTTGAAGAAACATTTGAAAGATAAAGAGAAAAATCATCATTAATCTCATCTAAGAAAAAACAAGAGTCGTCATTTTTAAGGAATTTTTCATTGATTCGTTTATGGAAAAAGCGACCTCATCATCCCCCACACGAAGAAGAAGTTTCCCATTACTCAAATTGATAACCGCTCGAGAGGTGGCTAAGAAGGGACGACCAAGGATAAGAGGGACATCGACGTCCTCTTCGATATCGAGAATGACAAAATCCACCGGGAAGATGAATTTGTCGACCTTCACTAACACGTCCTCAACGATACCTAATGGATACTTAATTGATCTATCGGCTAATTGGATGCTCATACGCGTAGGGCTGAGAATGCCCAATTCTAGCTTCTTAAATAGAGAAAATGGCATCAAATTGATGCTCGCACCTAAATCCGCTAACGCGTGTTTCATGAAAAGATTTCCAAAAACGCAAGGGATAGAAAAGCTACCCGAGTCGTTAATCTTTTTCGGAAGATTAGAATTTTTTATAACCGCCGAGCACTCTTCGTTTAACGTTACTTGAGATAAATTTTCTAATTTCTTTTTGTTTGTTAACAAATCCTTAAGATACTTTGCATATTTCGGCATTTGACATATTGCTTCATGAAACGGCAGATTTATGTGGATTTGTTTAAAGATTTGTAGAAAACGTTGATACTGATCGTCTAATTTATCCTTCCTAAGCTTAGCAGGGTAGGTAGGAGGCGGAAATTCTTTTAAAATCTCAAGAACATTACTTTGAAGATTGTCTTTTTCTTTTTCAAAAATAATTTTTTCTTTTTCATTTTCTAAATCAGTTTCCTTAACGATTATTTGTTCATCATCAGCATGAGGGGAAATAACCTCTGGCTCTTCCCTTGTGGTGGGCTCGTGGATTACCTTACTGCTCCGAAGGGAAATTGCTTTCGCTTGCTCCCTTGGGTTAGGTTCAGTATTTGAGGGAAGAGTCCCAGGTGGTCTCTCGTAGATAACCTTAGCTAGTTGACCGACCGTGGTTTCAAGATTTTTCATCGACCCTGTTAAGTTTCTAATGGTCGCCTCATTCGAATTTATATATTTGGAAAACATTTCCTCCAAAGATAGAGGTTTTGGAAAATTTGGATTTTGATTTTGTGGTGGTGGTAGAGTGAAATCGTCAGATGGACGTGCGGCGTTTGCGGGATTACTCCACGAAAAATTAGGATGGCTACGCCATCCGGGGTGATACGAGTTCGAAGGTAAATTAAAACCAGGCGGAGAAGAAAAATTAGAAAAATTAGCAAAATTATTTTGAGCAGGCCTGGGTATGTTCCCCAGATAATCCACCTGCTCGGCAGCAGCAACATTTGCATGTTCATGTACCTGAATAGCGGAGGAAGCAGTCATCTCCGTTACTTTCTTGTTCAGCATCTCTACTTGAAGCGCCAGTTGGGACACGGAGTCCACTTCATACATACCTGCAGGTTTATTTGGGTGAGACCTAGGCGTATTCCACTGATAGGTGTTCATCGCCATATCCTCGATAAGCTCAAGAGCGCCCTCCGGAGTTTTTCGGTTCAAAGAACCACCGGATGCGGCGTCTATCATTTGCTCGGTTGCTTGATTTAGCCCATTATAAAATGTCTGGAACTGTAACCATATAGGCAGAGCATGATGAGGACAATATCTCAAAAGTTCCTTGAGCCTCTCCCAAGTGTCATAGAGGGTCTCAGAATCGATTTGACTAAAAGAACAAATATCAGTTCTTAATTTTGCAGTTTTGGCGGGCGGAAAATATTTGGATAAGAACTTTTCAGTTAATTGAGCCCATGTGGTGATGGAACCTCTAGGAAGAGAACTCAACCACTGTTTAGCTTTAGTCCTTAAGGAAAAAAGGGAAAGTCTTAATCTAATCGCATCATCGCTCACGACATTTATCTTAAAAGTATCGCAGATTTCGATAAAGCTCGCAATATGCAAGTTCGGATCTTCATCTTGTAATCCGTCGAACTGCACATATTGCTGCACCATTTGGATGATGCTAGGCTTAAGTTCAAAATTATTGTTTGCTACAGCAGGGCAGACAATACTCGATTCTGTACCCTCCAGGTTAGGACGAGCATAATAGGACATGGTCCATTGCTGGACTTCATCTGGATTGGGCTCACCCATATTTTCTGTGGTTGTGTCTCCGCTCGACTCTTTGAGATCTATATGTAAATCCTGATCACGAGTACGAAGGCGCTGCCGAAGGGTGCGCTCGATCTCTGGATCAAATTGAATATCAAGATTACTCGAAGAGCTACTACGGGTCATGCACTAGTAGGAAGAAAAGGGAAAGAGGGAAAATAACTGAAAGTGAAAAACCAAAATTAAAAATGATAATGATTTTTTTTCTTTTTAGGCGGATTATGTTAGTCCTGGACTTCCCGAGATCTACCCTGTGAGTGGTTTGCAGCGGTACTAGAGGGTGTGATGGGAATTCAATCCCAAAGCATCTTTTCCAAGAATTTAGGTGGGGTAGAAAAACGATGATGTGGGTAAATTATAATATATAATAATTTTTTTTTTAATTTTTGTAGAAGTAATAGCGACGGCGTTTTCTTAATATTGACAAATGTCCCCGGCAATGGCGCCAAAAAACTTGGTGATTAATTTACGATCAATCCGAAAAGGCAAGTGCACCTATCGAATTGTAGTACCAAGGTCGTATTTAAACTCGAGGTTGTCAAGTACTATTACTCACGCTCCTACTATTATCCTACCGAAAGACTTTTGGGTGTTTTGAGAATTTGAGATTAAACTAACGATAATATTAAAATGATAGATTCAGATTAAAAAGCTAACATTCGATCAATGATTCACCATGAGAAGAGATAAGAGAGATAAAAATTAAGTTTTATAATTGTAAATCGTTCTAGACCGTGGCGGATCCGAAAAAACGAAATAATCTCGCTAGAGCATTAAATCCCCTAACTATTAGACATTTTGATCGAAATCTCTTTGCAAATCAAAAGGGCTAAAATCGCATTATCGAAATGAACCGCACTATTGGATTTGACTCCAATCCGAAGGATTTACGTCGTCCTATCTCTAGGATAGCATGCAACTCCTTCCTTCTTTGAATGATCTTTCAAATCAACGAATCTCTCGACTTCTATGAAATGAGATCAATTGCCTACTACCGTATACCGGAAATACGAAGTCGACACGAGATAAATCAAAGAAGGATTGAGAAATAATTTAACAAAAATAAAACTAAGAAGTAAAGAGAAATCTCATCTCATTTCATGGATCTTCATGATCGAATGCTAAAGAAAAATTAGCTACGCATATTTACAAATGAAATAACAATGAAATAATGAGAATGCATTTTCATTAGTTATATAAAAAAAGGGGAATACAACAATAGAAAGAGAACAAGATTACTACTAAAAAGAAAGATTACAATAATGAAAAGGAACTACAACAAGGAAAAGAAAATTCTCAAAGACAAGATTACTACCAATACTACTAGCACTCTATTTGCTCTTCCACTTCCAACCTCCAAATGCTTGAGACAAGGGTCCCTTTTATAGATGAAGGGGAAGGTTCTAGAGAGAAGAGGAGATGGAGGGACACAAGGGGGGGCGGCCATGTGCATGGGAGAATACATGCATGATATTAAATGGGAGGAGAGAGAGGGGTTCATGCATGCATGTTATTTAAAATAAACATAAAAAGAAAAATAAGAGAGAGAGGGGGGATGTATGAGAGTTAAATGGGGATGAACATTAAAAAGGGAGAGAGAGAGAGCGGGGGACGGCCACATCAAATGGAGGGGCTGCTTGGGTTCGGGCTGCACCAAAGAGGGGGGCTCGGGCTGCTTGCTTGGGCTCGGGCTGCTTGCTTGGGGAGGCTCGGGTGGCACCAAATGGAGGCTCGGGTGGCACCAAATGGAGAGCTCGGGTTGAACCAAGGAAGAGGGATGCATGTCTTGAGCTCGGGTTGTTTGGTACATCCTACAACATAGAAAAAATAAAATTAGTTAAGAAATTAAAATAAAACAATAGTAAATAAAAACATAAAATAACAACATTATAAAACAAAAGAAATTAAAACTTAACAAACATAAAATAACAACATTAAAACTTAACGAACATAAAATGCAAAGAAAATATAATTAAAACTAGGGAAATTTATACTAAACTAACATAAAAATGATGACTAAAAACTATACATCAATAACATGTGTCATGTACATATACTCAATCGAAGTAAAAAAGAATGTTTTAGGCTTCTGTGCCAAACTTGCAAAATCTGCAGTTTTGTATGTTCTTATCTGATTTTTTTGCTCTAATACATAGCCCTTACACTGAACAATCATAATCAGGCAAAAAATTTCAAAAAACACTCATTTTTCTTAAAAACACGACTTCTGTTACTAACGCACAACGATAACTTTTCCCACTGGCGGTGGTATAAAAATGTTGAATTTGCGATTTATTTTTAAAGTTTTGTATTTATATTCATTTCATGTTTTCTCTAAAGACTAAAAACAATAACAAAATCTGTAAAACAAATAAAAATAAAACAAAATATGTTTCTTTTTGTATATCTATCAAAAATCAACTACAAAATTGGAAAACTAACTAAAAACACAAATATATTTTCAATTGTTTTTTATATTTTCTTTAAAAATTCAAACAATTATAAAAACTGATTGTTATTCATTGAATGTTTCAAGGATGATTATGTTTATCTTCTCAAGATTAAAATATAATGTTAAATTCTAATTTCAAGTATCTTAAATTATTGTTTTGTGTCATGCCTTGAACATTATCTTGTAATCTGCAATGAAATTGATTATAGAAATCATGTGTGGGATTGCTTAGCATGCCTCTAAGTATGAGTAATATTTTAGATTTGATAATGGTTTACTCACTCACATCTTTGATAATCTACATATGACTTTAATCTTACTCTTGCATGATTGTGTAGTGTAACAACTTAACATTGTTGGTTATGTGATTAGTTTACCTACACCACAATAAAAACCTCTTTCATGCACCCATATTTGAAGAAGTGTGTTCATTCAAAACTCTATATTTGTAAAAACAAGTTAATTCGGAGACCTTTGTCATTAAGTTAAAAATTCAAATGAATATTTGACAAAGATAACTCCACCAAGCACTACTCACCTTCCTGATAAGTCTTAATGAGCATTGTGAGGTTGAGGACCTTGGAGATAATTGTAAAATGTCTTGTGCAAACTCTTTTATACATTACTTCTTGTACATCGGATCACAAATAAATCAAAGAAAATAAAATATATGTGATCCACCAAGCACTACGTTGCACCCTGATAAGTCTTAATAAGCATTATGTGTGCAGAGCACCTTGGTAGTTATACTATTTTTTCATGTGTATTGAATTTAGCTTTGTTGGTGGAATTAATTCTAAAAATGCATTTTCAACAATGTTGTGCTTATTCCATTATACATGTCATGTGTTTGGATTAAATCATTTGTATACTCTTATCAAAAACACTATTTGCACACATCATTATCACTTATAAAACTTCTGCTCAAGAGTATTGGACTCTAATGCATATCCATATTTTTTTACAAACTTTAGTAGATGCACTAGATAACATTACATGATCACTACAATTTATAAGTTTACTTGCTTTATGAATTTCAAACATTGTATATTTCTATCTTATCTTGATAAAGTCGATCATGTTAACATCTTTTTTAAAACTTACTTTCCGCTACGCCTTGCCTGCTCAATCTTAATAATTTACTCTCTAAACAAGTGTTATTATGTTTTGTTAACAAGTGATATTTGATCTTGGCCTTCAATTAATAAAACATCTATTTTCTACTAGACTAAAACTCTTACTCGTTTATTATGCTTCAAACTCTTATAAAGATGTTTTCTTTACAAAATCAATTATTAGTTTAGGATGTTATCTAATCACCTAGAGGGGGTGAATAGGTATTTCAAAGATTTTAGTTTTCTTTCTCTTATTGATTATTCTAGCTTAGAGATATAAAGACTAAGAGCACACCACAGAGAACACACAGTGATTTATAGTGGTTCCCATATTAAGGGTGCATCCACTTTCCCCCTTCACCTTTCTAGTTATATGTTAGACAAGGTCAACTCTTACAAACTCAGATCTCTTTCACAGATCCTACAACTCAGGCACAACGGCCCTACAGGTCAGACATTTCATGCCCTACAACTCGAATCTACAAGAGATCCTTCCTCAGGTTCCAAGAACCCAACAACTCAAGCATAAGGGTCCTACAACTTAGATCTACAAGAGATCCTGCCTCAGGTTCCATGAACCCTACAACTCAGGCACAAGGGCCCTATAACTCGGACTCAAGGAGTCCTATAGAGAATATATTATGTTATAAAATAATAGAGTACTCCGCACAGCTCTGGAGAGTTCTTCTGAAGCCTAATGAAGATGGATAATGGACTTGAAGAGAAAGCTTTAAGAATAATACTGATGGACGAAAGCTTCTCTTTTATCTTCTTCCTTCTTTCTGGAACACAGCTTATCAGTCGATGGAGCTTGACTGGAACTTGGAGAACTGAGAGCAAGAGCGTGTTGTTCTCAATAAAATTGTTCCTCTTTTTTGCAGTTGTTCTATGTTCGAATTATTATTTATGTATTCTCTATCTATTCTTCGTGTGTGTTAGGGCATACACTTTGTCTTTTTATATGACAAGGCCCTCTAACAGTCTATTCTAGGCACTCTATAATGTCATAATCTCATTCCTTAATGTATCTCTGATTAGTCCCTTTGATGACATTAAATGCAGACAGTGCGTTTCAAAAAATCTTGGTCTGTCTTAACGATATGGACACCATTTCGATGGCAGAACTTGCTATCTAAGCGATTCGTTTGGGACTTAGACATTTCTTCAAGTTTTCTTAAATCTTCTCGTGAGAAGGATACCTCGACGATATGAACTATCTCAGTTACATATGCAGTCACGATGACATGAAGTCTTCTCATTGATATTGTCGAGAGCATCTTATCAACATGAGGTCTTCTCGTTGATATCGTCGAGAGTGAAAGTGAGGTTAGATCTTAAATTTACTCTAGAGGGGGGGTGAATAGAGTATTAAAAAGTCTTTCACTTATTTTTATAGCGGAATTAAAATAGTGATATATATATATGTGTACTGAGTGAGTTATAAAAACAAATAAAGAAACACACAACACACCACAGAAAAATAAACAAGAATCATAGAGGACATAAGGATCTATAGTAGTTCCCCAATAAACCTGGGTACATCTACTCTTCTACCACCCTTGGTAGGAATCCACTAGGTTTTTGATCAGGTGCCCTATCACCAATGGGGTTTTGATCAGGTGCCCAAAATACCACTTGAGCTTTTGATCAGGTGCTCAAACCAAACTACATGTTTTTGTTCAGGTGCCCTGCCACAAAGGGGTTAACTTTTGAAGGGAGTTAGAACCCTGTACAAGAGGGGATAAAGAGGGTTATGAAGTTCTTCTCTGTCAATAATCTTAGAGAAGACTAGTGGATTGTGATGATGTAAAGCTCCCCCTGTCTGATAGAAAATAGTTGACAGTTGAGGATGGAGCTTTCTCTTGAATGTAGATCTTCCTTTGATAGCTGATGAATCTGAGAGAAAAATGTTTCTCAGATTGTTTGTTGCTCTTGAAGATCTAGAAACTTGCAGCAGAAATCTGAGATAAGATCTGTGTTGTTGTTCTCAGAGATTGAGAGTGCTGCTTGAGGAAGATGAAGATCTGTAAAGCTTTTTGGCTTTCTATATTTCTTTTTCTTCTTCCTCTCGACTGACTTGTCTCTTTTTTTCTTATCTTGCTGTACTGTAATAATCCTGTCAATCTTCTTCTTGCTTATTCCTTTTGAAATATTCTGACTGATTTGAAATCAAATCCTTTAATTAAGGAATATAATATTCTGAATAAATTTTCTTGGAACTGTATCCATTAATACTTTTTCCTTTTCCATGAAAGTGTCCTTTTTCAAAATGTGTCAACGACCTCATTTTTGAAATAAGAGAATAAATAAAAGGAAAGATAATATCCTTGACTTATCTGGAAGAAATAGATCCGTTGCTGAAAGTCGATCTGAGTTCAGAGAATGAAATAAAAATGATCGTTTGAAATACTGAACTGAATAGAAATTTCATCAATCTGAATAAATTCATTGAACACAATCTGGAGTTCATCGATCTCAAGCTGGAGGTCGTCGAACTGAGAGGTCAAATCTGATAAGCTAGCTAGAATATTGAATTTGTTGAGCTGAGAAGAACTTTCGTCGATCTGAACATCTTGATACTTATTCTTCGAACGCAGAGCTGAGTTCGTCGAACGCAAAATGAAGTTCGTTGAACTAAAGAGATAATCTGCTGGACTGGCTGGAAAACTGAGTGTGACGAGCTGGAGAGCAAGTTCATCGAACGTAGAGAGGAGTTCGTCGAATGCAGAACCTTGGCAAAATTGTCGAACTGGAGCATGCCATTCATCAAACACAGGCTGGAGTTCGTCGAACGCAGTGTGGAGTTCATCGAACGCAGAAACTGATTCTTTTCCTTAGTTCTATCAGCCTAAAACCTTGACCCTTGGACTATACAATTGGGTCAACTTAGTCCTAGTCAACAGATAATGATCCTAGCCCAAATCAGTAATAGGGTTGTTCCAACAATCTCCCCCTATTTGGGTTAGGATACTATTTGACAAAAATTGAATAATAAAATAAACAACAAAACAACATAGCATATATATCTGATAGATTTTAAACATTTCAGCAGATATAAAATATGATACTCAGAGTTTGAAATTTTACATTGAAAACAGAAATAATAAAAATAAATAATCAGAACCTTTTGCTTTCCGAATTCTGACATTGCCTTCAGCTTTCTGAATTTGATTATTTGAGCTGTATCTGCTATATTAAACAAAATTTCGGAATCTGCATTTGCATCTTTTGCTTTGCTTAGAAATCCTTGCCTTCAACATTTTTCTTTGTTTAGCTGAACTGAATCTTGCTTTCTGAAAATTTTTGGAACTTAAGTTGGAGGTGACTTCACCAAATCAACTTGAACTGGAACATGAACTGGAACTGGAACTGAAAAGCTTTATAATCTGAATCTGCATTTTTCAGCTTTAGCTTTTGTTGATCTGAACTGTAGCAATAACTGAATCTGCTTTGCTACCAATCTGCATTTGAATATGTCATATCTAAATTTCTGAATCAAAACTGCTGTGAGCTTCTTCATCAAGAACTGATTTTTCTTTTTCATACAGCATCTCCACTTGAAACTTGAGCATCTTCATAAAACATCTCCCCCTATCATAAAGAAGCTTCTTCAAAACATCTCCCCCTATCAAAAGGAGCTTCTTCATGAAACTTCTCCCCATGCCTAGTTTCAGGAAGGCCTGAAGCTAGGCCCCTAGAAGAAGGAACAGATGAGGAGGTAGGGAAGGATGCAATCTTTTTGAAGAAATATTGCTATTGTTCCTGCAAAATAAAATAGAGATCAAGTGCAAAGGAACTGGAAGGAGAAGCAATTCATACAGTTAAAATGAAATAAATGATTTGATTATAAGGAAATTCCATACAATGGAATAGATTCAGAGGTGTGCTGAGAAATCAGCTGGAAAAGTTTCCCTATCTTAGCTGAACCGTTGAGAAGACAGTGTTCAACTGCTGAGAAGAAAACTGTCCAACCGCTGAGATTGAAAGCTTTCTCAGTTGAACCGCTGAGAAGATAGCTGCTCAACTACTGAGATTGAGAGCTTGTCTCAGCTGTTTCAGTTGAGACTGAGAGCTTGTCTCAGCTGTTTAGATAGCAAACTTACTGAACTTACTTCACATAATGGAACATTGAGGGATAAATAAAAGATATAATTTTTTTAATTAATTGAATCTCCATCTATCATTCCTAGCTGATTTATAAAGAAAATATGTTTCTTTTCATCCAAGGGTTTGGTGAAAATATCAGCCCTTTGCAAATCAGTAGAAATGAATTGTAGGTAAATTTTATTTTTATCCACATTATCTCTGATAAAGTGGTGCCTAATTTCTATGTGTATAGTCCTACTATGGAGTACTGGATTTGTGCTATAGATATTGCACTAGTATTGTCACAAAATATAATTGAATTGTTTAAGTTGATACCATAGTCTAGAAGTTGATCTTGTATCCACAGTATCTGTGAGCAGAAACTGCCTGTAGCAATATATTCTGCTTCATCTGTTGATGTAGACACAGATGTCTGTTTCTTACAAAACCAAGACACAAGCCTATCACCAAGAAACTGGCAAATTCTTGATGTACTTTTCCTATCTACTCTGCATCCAGCATAATCAGAATCTGAGAATCCAGATAATTCAAATTCTGAAGCTGTTGGATACCAGAGTCCTAGATTTGGACAACCCTTTATATATCTCAAAATTCTTTTTAATAAAATAAGGTGAGATTCTTTGGAGTTAACATGGAGCCTAGCACAAATACATATAACAAACATTATGTCAGGCCTACTAGCTGTTAAGTAAAGTAGTGAGCCAACAATTGCTCTATATACTTTATGATCAACAGGTTTCCCTGATTCATCATTGTCAACAACAGCATTTGAGGGCATGGGTGTTTTCATGGTGGAAGCATCAGACATACCAAATCTTTTCACTAATTCCTTATCATACTTGGATTGTGATATGAATATGCCATTTGGAGTTTACTTCACTTGAAGACCAAGGAAGTAAGATAAATCACCCATACTACTCATTTCAAATTTAGATTGCATTAGGTTAGAGAACCTTTTGCATAGATTTGAATCAGTAGAGCCAAATATGATATCATCTACATATATTTGAACTAGTAAAGTTTGATTCTTATGTATCCTAAAAAATAGGGTTTTATCAACAATGCCTCTACAGAATTTGTTCTCCAAAAGAAAATTAGCTAAGGTCTCATACCATGCTCTGGGAGCTTGTTTGAGACCATAGAGAGCTTTATTAAGCTTAAATACATAAGAAGAGAGGGTTGGAGAGATGAAACATGGTGGTTGTTCCACATAGACTTCTTCTTTGATATCTCCATTAAGAAAAGCACTCTTCACATCCATCTGATATACCTTGTACTTCTTGAATGCAATAAAGGCAAGAAAAATCCTTATAGCTTCAAGTCTAGCAACAGGAGCAAAGGTTTGATCAAAATCAATTCCTTCTTCCTGAGAATATCCTTGGGCTACTAATCTTGCTTTATTTCTGATGATTATGCCTTGATCATCTAGCTTGTTCCTGAAGACCCAGTTGGTGTCAATGACTGGATGGCCTTTTGGTCTTGGAACCAAATCCCAAATCGTGTTCCTTTCAAATTGGTTGAGCTCCTCTTGAATTGCAAGAATCCAGTTTGGATCTTGTTCTGATTGAGGTTCAACTTGTGATAGGAAACTAGTGTGCATTTGATTTTGGTGTAGTTGATGCCTTGTTTGAACACCTGCTGAAATATCTTCAATGATTTGAGATATTGGATGATCTCTAACAGTGATGTGATCAACAGTTTGATTTGGTTCAGCAATAGTTTCTTCTTGGGGAACTTGTTCATCTGTCATTTGATTTGAATTGTCAGCAAGATCTGGATTATCCTTTTCTTCACTGTCTTCAATAATTTCATTTGATGGAAGTAGTGATTCTTCATTCTGTAGATTCAATCCATTAAGCTCTTCACATAGAGCTGGTACCTGCAAAGTATGTTTGGTAGAGGTGGTGTTCCTCTCCTCAATTAACATGTTAGTTTCACCAAAAGATACATGCATGGACTCTTCTATCTTAAGAGTAGATTTGTTGTAAACTCTATATGCTTTACTAGAAAAAGAATATCCAAAGAATATACCTTCAGCATATTTTGCTTCAAATTTCACGAGATAGTTCTTATCATTGTTATGCACATAGCATTTACAGCCAAATATCTTAAAATAGTTAACCTTAGGCTTTTTATTCTTGAGTAATTCATAGGGAGTTTTACCCTTAAGCTTATGTGTCAGGCTTCTGTTCAACACATAATTTGTTGTGTTAACTGCCTCTGCCCAAAAAGGGATTGGCAAGTGAGCATCAGCAAGCAATGTAGTTGCTGATTCAATAAGTGTTCTATTTTTCCTTTCAGCTACCCCATTTTGTTGAGGAGTTCTGGGAGCAGAGAAACATTGCCTGCTCCCTTCTTTTCCACAGAATTCTCTCATCAGAAGAGATTCAAACTCAGTGCCATGATCACTTCTGATCAATGCAACTAGAGTAGAGTACTCAATCTTGATGGACCTGAGAAAGTCTGTCAGAACATTGAAGGTGTCAAACTTGTTCCTAAGAAAGAACACCCAAGTGAATCTTGAGAAGTCATCTATAATAACTAGAGAGTAATGCTTCCCTCCTAGACTTTGTATTGCAGTGGGTCCAAAGAGATCCAAATGCAGTAAGTACAAAATCCTAGGTGAATCATTCTTGGATAAAGATTTAAAACTACTCTTGGTTTGCTTTCCTAATTTACAAGCTCTGCAGAGTCCTTCCTTCTTGTAAGAACCAGAAGGCAGTCCTCTACCAAGATTGTCCTTAGAAAGCTTAGATATAGTTCTAAGGTTAATATGTCCAAGCCTTTTAGGTCATAATTCATTTGTTTTACTTATAGAATTAAATAAACAAATATCTGAATTGGCAGAGTCAAAATTGACTAAATAAATGTTTCCATGTCTAATACCAGATAATATATTTATGTTTTTATTATTGGTAAAAAGACATAAGGAATGGTTAAAAGTTACCTGATAACCTTCATCACATAACTGGCTTATGCTGATGAGGTTGTGCTTCAGACCCTTGACATAAGCTACCTCTTTGAAGGTGACTGCTCCAACTTTGATCTGTCCATAGCCTTTGGTTTGTCCACAGTTGGAGTCTCCAAAGATCACTTTGAGTTCAAGCTTTTCCTTGTAATTGCTTAAGTTGGTCTTGATTCCTGTCATATGCTTTGAGCACCCACTATCCAAGTACCATTGTTCTTTTATTTTTGAATAGCCCTGTACCTGCAAAATAGAAAACATTCTAGTTATTCTTTACCCAGACTACCTTGGGTCCTTTTGTTTTTCCACAAAATTCTGAAATGAAAGACATCTCAGGCTGATCATTATAACCTTGTGGATGATATCTCCTTGGAGGAATTATCCACTCGGTGAAAGGATTCTTAGTATGTGAAGAATAAAAATTCTTTAGATTTTCAGTATGTTTTCTGTTCGGCGAATTTGGATGAATTCGTCGATCGCCGTTCGACGAAGTAAAGTGCTTTCGTCGAGCGTCGTTCGAATAATAACTATACTAAAGGTCTATCTTCAGAGTTCGTCGATCTCTGTTCGACGAAATGAATTGATTTCATCGAGCTCCATTCGACGAATTCTGCTGAATTCCTTTATTCTTAACAGTCTTGCTTGAAATGTTTTTATCTACTTCTACTGCCTCTTTACCCTTGGCAGAAATGAATTTTACTGGTGTAGAAAGAATGTTTTTCTTAATCAGATGTGGCTCACTTGATGATGCACCCAAGCCCAGTTTTCCACTTAGTCTGACATTGACTGTGCTTGTGATGTCCATCAGTTTAATACTTCTCCCATTTAGGGATTCTTCAAATTTCTTAGCCTCAGATAGTTTGTTCTCAATAAGAATAATATGTTCTCTGGAGGCAGCCAAATCTTTCTTAAGATTGACATTTTCTTCACTTAGTTGGTTCATTTCAGCCAACTTACTTCTGAGAGAGATTATTTCCTTCTCAGATTTAATTAAGTCTAAACAAAGAATTTTGAATTCATCTTTGAATTCAATTGAATTAAAATCAAAGTTAGATATTACCTGATCACTGTCAGCTTCAGATTCTGATTCTTCAGAGTTGTTTCCTGAGGCATTGATAGCCATCATGCAGAAATTTCTTTCATCTTCATCATCATTAGAACTGGATTATGATGCATATTCTGAATCATTGCATGAGTCCATCAAGCATTGATCCTTTTCATTTGCATCACTTTCATCTTCAGATGGGTTGGATGATGACTCTGATTCTATTTCACTCCATGTTTCAGCTACAAAGCCTCTTCCCTTGTGTTTGTGTGTGTGGGAGGATGGCTTGCTGGAGTGCCTCTTTTCTTCTTTCTCTTTTCTCTTCTCCTTCTTTTGGTTCTTTGGACACTCAAGCAGAATGTGTCCAGGTTTCCTGCAGCCAAAACAAATTATTTCTTTAGAATTAGATTTGTCATACCTTGGCTTTTCTCTGGATCTTGAATCCTTCTTTCTGAAGTCTTTTCTAGCCATCTTATAGAACCTTTTGGCTAGTAAGCTCATAAACTCCACTTCTCCTGGAGCTTTATCTTCCTCTTCAGTTGCTTGGAAAGCAATGCTCTTTTTCTTTTTAGATGCTGGTGAGGAAGTAGATTATTCAGCTTCTCTGGATTTGATAAGCTGCTCATAGGATTTGAGCTTGCCTAACAAGGTCTCAGTAGAGATCTCATTAAGGCTTCTGGATTCCTTGATTGGCCAAATCCTAGAGTCCCATGTGCTAGGGAAGCACATTAGGATCTTATCATTTACTTCAGTGATAGAGATCACTTTGTCCAAAGTCTTCAGCTCATTGATTATGAGGTCGAGTCCGTTGTACATATCTGCAACACTTTCAGTTTCTCCTTTCTTGAAATTCTCATACTGGGAGTTTAGATGAGATCTTCTATCTTTTCTTTCATCTGCAGATCCTTCAACCATATTGTTGAGGGAGGTCCAGATTTCCCTGGCTGAGGTGCATTCCACAACCTTTTGAAAGTTGTCATCTGACATTGTCTGTGCCAATATATTCATTGCTTTGGCATCAACACTTCTCTGCTTCTTTTGAGCTTCTGTCCACTCAGGAGGTGGAACAACATTATTTGTTGTTGTTGTTTCAGCACTTGTTGTTGCTGTAGGAGTAGGAGGTCCTGTCAAAATCACATTAAAAATATCTTCATCAATAGAGTTCATATATAACCTGATCCTTGCCTTCCATAGTGCAAACTTATTTATATTGCACATAGGTGGTCTTGTGCTTGAGTATTTTTTGTTCTGTGCCATGTATTTTTAGAAAAATAAAACTCTAGAAAATTATTTAAGATCTAATTGATCTTTTGATTCATGTGTTAGCCTGTAAAGAATCAACTAACCTCTGATACCAATTGAAAGTGAGGTTAGATCTTAAAGTTGCTCTAGAGGGGAGTGAATAGAGTATTAAAAAGTTTTTCACTTATTTTTATAGCGGAATTAAAATAGTGATATATATGTGTACTGAGTGAGTTATAAAAACATATAAAGAAAACACACAGCACAGCACAGAAAAATAAACAAGAATCACAGAGGACACAAGGATCTATAGTAGTTCCCCAATAAGCCTGGGTACATCTACTCTTCTACCACCCTTAGTAGGAATCCACTATGTTTTTGATCAGGTGCCCTATCACCAATGGGGTTTTTGATCAGGTGCCCAAAACACCACTTGAGATTTTGATCATGTGCTCAAACCAAACTACAGGTTTTTGTTCAGGTGCCCTGCCACCATGGGGTTAACTTTTGAAGGGAGTTAGAACCCTGTACAAGAGGGGATAAAGAGGGTTATGAAGTTCTTCTCTGTCAATAATCTTAGAGAAGACTAGTGGATTGTGATGATGTAAAGCTCCCTCTGTCTAATAGAAAATAGTTGACAGTTGAGGATGGAGCTATCTCTTGAATGTAGATCTTCCTTTGATAGCTGATGAATCTGAGTGACAAATATTTCTCAGATTGTTTGTTTCTCTTTGAAGATCTAGAAACTTGCAGTAGAAATATGAGATAAGATCTGTGTTGTTGTTCTCAGAGATTGAGAGTGCTGCTTGAGGAATATGAAGATCTGTAAAGCTTTTTGGATTTCTGTATTTCTTTTTCTTCTTCCTCTCGACTGACTTGTCTTTTTTTTTCTTATCTTGTTGTACTGTAATAATCCTGTCAATCTTCTTCTTGCTTATTCCTTTTGAAATATTCTGACTGATTTGAAATCAAATCCTTTAATTAAGGAATATAATATTCTGAATAGATTTTCTTGGAACTGTATCCATTAATACTTTTCTTTTTCCATGAAAGTGTCCTTTTTCAAAATGTGTCAACGGCCTCTTTTTCGAAATAAGAGAATAAATAAAAGGAAAGATAATTTCCTTGACTTATCTGGAAGAAATAGATCTGTTGCTGAAAGTCGATCTGAGTTCAGAGATTGAAATAAAAATGATCTGTCTGAAATACTGAACTGAATAGAAATTTCATCGATCTGAATAAATTCGTCGAACACAATCTGGGGTTCATCGATCTCAAGCTGGAGGTCGTCGAACTGAGAGGTAAAATCTGATAAGCTAGCTGGAATATTGAATTCGTCGAGCTGAGAAGAGCTTTCATCGATCTGAACATCTTGTTACTTATTCTTTGAACGCAGAGCTGAGTTCGTCGAACGCAGAATGAAGTTCATCGAACTGAAGAGATAATCTGCTGGACTGGCTGGAAAACTGAGTGCGTCGAGCTGGAGAGCAAGTTCGTCGAACGCAAAGTGGAGTTCGTCGAACGCAAAACCTTGGCAAGTTCGTCGAACTAGAGCATGCCGTTCGTCGAACGCAGGATGGAGTTCGTCGAACGCAGTGTGGAGTTCATCGAATGGAGAAACTGATTCTTTTCCTTAGTTCTATCAGCCTAAAACCTTGACCCTTGGACTATACAATTGGGTCAACTTAGTCCTAGTCAACAGATAGTGATCCTAGCCCAAATCAGTAATAGGGTTGTTCCAACAGAGAGCATCTTGTCAATATGAGGTCTTCTCACGGATATCGTCGAGATCATTCTAACCAATACTTTCGCTGCAAACTGTCTCCACGATCTCAGAGTTAGTCATTAAGATGATACAGCTTCTTTACGATGATATGTCTTCTTAGCCAGATACTTTGCTTAAGAACTTTGAAAAACTTAAGCACAGTGGTCTTCTCAATGATACCCTTACATTTTCTATGATAAGTCTTGACCCTTCATGAGTCTTCTCAACGATACTGTCATGTGATTCTTGTTGTTACAACAATATCGTCGTGTTATACTTGTTGTCATGACGATACCTTGACTTAGTTGTTCTTTCTTGTTCTCACAATGATATCGTCGTGTGTACTTTGTTGACACAACGATATCATTATGTTATCCTTATTGTCACGATGATTAATGACGTATTCCTTCGACTGTCTTTTGTGAGTAATCTCAGTGATATCATCGTGCGTATCTTGTTGACACGGCGATATTGTCCTTAGATATTTTTGATTGATCCTTATGTATTATGCTTAGTATGTATGATGTTCTAATATGCTCATGTCACATTAAATGAACATCAAATACAAATTGTACATATCATTGACTTGGGTGCTTCTCCAAATCTAGAACATTGTAGACATTGTTCCCAACAATCTCCCCATATTTGAAGAAGTCATAACTCATTCAATGATAAAACACATCTAATGAAAATCAACATATAATAAGATCATTTCAGTTTAGATTATTAGAGCATCACCATGTGTTATATGATATGAAGTGATCACATTATAAGAGACAGTGTAGGAAACATCATTTCATTAAGAACTTATAAATATTGAAATGTATTTGAAATTTCCAGCAGTTCTACATTTGCCCAAAATAAGACGGCCATCTATGCTTTTGGTTCCTTCAGAACTACTTCACTCCTTGCTTTCTTAACATCAGCCTCCTATTTCTTTTCAGATTGCCTAGTAAAATATCCATTTGGCTTAGGATGATATCTGAGTGGCTCTTGTGCATCTACTGGGATTCTTCCTGGTTGTTTATCTCTTATGTGGCTTCTTCTTAGTTCTTCTTGATTTTCAAACATGGTCCATTCTTGGGAGCTATACAATTTGCTTCTTTCAGTTTGTTTATTTTAATGTGCTCCCAAGCATTTAGGATTATTTCCCTGGATTTAGGGCTCCATTGCTCATAATCTTCTTTCTTCTCCATTTCTTCTCTATCTCTCTTCTTTCTTAGCTTTATCTCATCTTCCTCTGTGATCTCCTTTCCTTTGTTAAGCAGCAGTAGCAGAAATATCAGCAGGTGGATCAACGGGCTCATCATAGCAGATAGGAGGGAGATTCATTACTTCCCTGGTTATATTAGAGGTCCATATGGCATGCTCACCACTTGCCTTTATCATAGATCTCTCCCCCTTTATGACTTCTTCTGAAATATCCATTTGTAGGCTCCCCTGAAGATTCAGAACCTTGTCCTTTAGCATGTGGATTCCTTTTTCTAGATGATTTTTAGTTTCAAGCAGATGACTGTCCAGCTCCTAATTGTAGAGATCTAGCCTTTCCTGAATAATTACTTTGTGCTCAATCATTTGCCTAGTGGTAGCAATGTAGGCTTTCTCTAGATTTTCAGAGGTTACAACCTGATTTTCAATCATATTAGCTAGACCCTTGTGAGTGAGATCTAGCTGTTTGGCAGTGTTCTCTTGCAGAATTTTCATATCAATTCTCAGACTAGTAGTCTGACTGGATAGATCTTTTCTTATGTCATTGACAACAGTGTTAACATAGCTTTCAAGTTTGATTCTCTGCTCTTCTAAGAGCATCCTTATTTAGAGCAGTAATGAGGAATCCTCTAGCCTTTGTTCTGGAGAATAGTTGGGCTTTTCTGGTTCTCCCTCTGCCTTCTTCTTCATTACAATAGAGAGATAGTCATCCATTCCTTCAATCTCATCAAACATGAGAGAAGGAGATCTTCTGAAGGAATCTTGTCTCACTTCAACCTCAAGAATAGTTGATTCTTCAACATTTAACAGATCTCTGCTTGTGTTGATAGCAGGATCTTCTTGGTTTGCTTCTTATTCAGCTTCACTTGGGTCCTCTTGGACTGCTAATCTTGGATGGACAACATCCTCTGCCATAGTGATCTCGTTGATCACATCTTCTACATGAGCAGGGAGCTCAGTGGCATGCTCCCCCTTAGTTTCATCATTTTCTTGATCCATTCATGCAGTGGTCTTGGACCCCATGCTCAGTGCTAAAGTTTTAGAGAGACATTCCTCTGCTCCACCTGCTCCTTAGAGCTCGACAAATTTGGATCATGCACAGGCTCACTCTTTGCAGAAGAGCTTTCTTCTTCCCTTTCTACATTCTTTATATCATTCATCCTCTTGGAAGACTTGTCAGAACATTTTCCCAACTTTCTAATACTTTGATGTCCATTCTTCTCATGTGTGTATCTTGACTCCCAATTTATTATTCAAGTTATCAGTGTATGACTGGAGTAAATCGAGAGATAATATTATGCTAAGATTTTGGACTTGAAGGCTTTCCTGAATTCTCTAGAGGATGACTTGAGCCCAGTTTGTTTTCTTGATCGGGATAATCATTGACATCGGGTCAAAAATTTGTTTGGATATCCTGTCATATGACCCTACCTTGTAAAGGAGGGCTTTTCCCACTATATCAGCCAACAACTTTCCCTATTGATTGAAATTCTTCCTTTCTAGAGACTCATAGGTCTTCCTGGAGTGCCCACACCATTCAAGGACATCATTCAGATCCTTAGTAGTAACTTCATCATTTTCTTATTCACTGCCAAAGGAGGTCAGCTTGAGAACCTTGGCTAATCTCTTTTTAGTTACCTTTACTTTAGTCCCATTTATTCTGCTCTTTACCGACATCCACTTGAGCCAATCTTGACATTTGAATAGAATTCCAAGACTTCTCTTCTCATTATTACTGTTGGTTCTGATAACATGAACAGCAGGTTGACGGAGTCGAGCAATTTTATGGTGGCTTGGATTTCTTCTGGAGCCTTCAGGAATCCATCCCTTACTATCTCACTCACTTCATACAAGTATCCTTCCTTCTTTGGATCCATCTCTTAAATGTTTGAGGGAGAGTTATGTGTATCGACTTGATTACTCCCACCCGATTGAGAGCACTCAACGGCTTTTAGCGCAAATGTAGTATGTGCTTTTAATTTCAAGACATTTGACCCTATTTATACTTTCTAGTGTGGGATACGAAAAGCCGCGTATTAGAGTTTGATTATGTCAGATTGAATGGATGTGATCGATTCATTTTAGATTCCTGAATTGATGAACAAACAGTTAGGTATCGTCGTGTCCTTATGACGAAAATATACAGTCATTTTGATGATACTATCTATTATTACGACGATATCATTTTGTTGACAAAACGATATTATCTTGGATTACTCTTATGCATAATTAATGTGTGCACATCTTGTGTGTCAGTTGTGTTGGAACAACCCTATTTCTGATTTGGGCTAGGATCACTATATGTTGACTAAGGACAAAGTTGACTACAATGTATTGTTTATGGGTCAAGAGTTTAGGCTGTTAGAACTAGAGATTTCATTCAGATTCTGCGTTCGACGAACTCCACACAGCGTTCAACGAACGGCTATCTGCGTTCGACGAACGGCGTGCTTCAAGCCCGTCTCAGCGGTCGACGATCTCATCTCAGCGGTCGACGATCCCGTCTCAGCGGTTCAGCGCTCGACGCTCCCATCTCAGCGGTCGAAGAATTTGCTCAAGCTCAGCGCTCGACACTTTTGCTCAAGCTCAGCGCTCGACGCTTTTGCTCAAGCTCAGCGCTCGACGATTTTATCCAGGCTCAGCGGTCGACGAATACCTTCAGATCGACGAAAGTTCTCACAGCTCACAAAAATTAATTATTCCAGCAAGATTCAATTGAGGTCGACGAAGTAAATGTTGTGTTCGACGAAAATCTTGAGGTCGACGAATCTGCGTTCGACGAATTTTGTTCAGATCAAAGATTTCTTATTTAAGCTTAGAAATTTCAGAAGGATTATACTTATTTCATTCTCTGAACTCAGATCGACGACAGCAACGGCTCTTTCTATCAGATCAAGTAAGGAAAATATATTTCCTTTATTATTCCAAGATTATAGTCGTTGACATTTCCTCGGAAAAGGACATATTCATGGAAAAGGAAAGAATTAAACGGCGCAGCAGATTTGTGTTTCCAAAATAACTCTTCAGAATAATACATTCCTTAATATAAGGAATTTGCATTTAATTTCTGTCAGAGATTTTCAAAAGAAAAGGAAAAGAAGGAAGAAGATATTTCAGAATAATTTTACAGTTGTTTTTACACGACAGATCATATACAGAACATATTTTCAAATTGCTGTACAGAGAAATAGAACAGAAAAGAAAGAAAGAAAAGGAGACAGGAAGAACAAGAAGAACAACAGCTAAACAAATCTTCTTCTTCCTCCTCCAGCATCACATATTTTCTGAGAACATCTTCAACACCTCCTTTCAGTCATTTGCTGTGAAGAATCAGATCAAGAAAGAAGAAAAGCTTCAGGAAGAGAAGTGAAAGAAGAACAAAAAGAACATCATCTTCTTCTTCCTCAACAACAACAACTTCATTCAACTGAGAACAACATCAACATTATTCTCTCAGTCATTAGCTGCAAGCACAGATCTTTCAAAAGAGCAACATAAATCTGAAGAACTCTTTCTTCCAGATTTATCTGCTACAGGAAGATCATTTCTTCAAAGAGAAAGCTCCAGCCATTCAACTGTCAAACATCTTCAATCAGACAGAGGAGCCTTTCTACAACATCAACATCCACTAGAGTCTTCTCTAAGCATCTTGACAGAGAAGAACATCTAAACCCCTCTCTATCCCATTCTGTACAGGGTTAAAACTCCCGTCAAAAGTTTACCCCATTGGTGGCAAGACACCTGATCAAAAAATCTAGTTGGTTTTTGGGCACCTTATCAAAAGCTCGTTGGTGTGAAGGCAGCTGATCAAAAATCCTAGTGGACTCCTACTAAGGGTGGTAGAAGAGTAGACGTACCCAAGTTTAGTGGGGAACTACTATAGCTCCTTGTGTCTTCTGTGATTGTTTTACTTTTCTATGTTTGTGCTGTGTGATGTTTTCATTATTCATTTTATTTCAGTTTTTATTACTCACTCTCCATACATATATATATATATCACTATTTTTAATTCCGCTATAAAACTAAGGGAAAAAGTTTTAAAACTCTATTCACCCCCCCCCCCCCCCCTCTAGAGTTAATTTAAGATCTAACCTCCACTTTCAATTGGTATCAGAGGGTTGTTGATTCTTTACAGGCTAACACCTGAATCACAAAGATCAATTAGATCTTAAATTATTTTAGTGTTTTTATTTTATTTATTTTCTGTTAAAAACTCATGGCACAGAACAAAGAGTATTCAAGCACAAGACCTCCTATGTGCAATCTCAGTAAGTTTGCACTATGGAAAGCAAGGATTAGGCTTTATATGAACTCAATTGATGAAAAAATATTTAATGTTATTTTGACAGGGCCTCCAACACCTACAGCAGCAGCAAGTACTGAAACCACCACTACGAATAATGCTGTCCCACCTCCTGAATGGACAAAAGAACAGAAAAAGCAAAGGAGTACTAATGCAAAAGCCATGAACATTCTGGCTCAATCAATGTCTGATGACATTTTTCAGAAAGTAGTGGAATGCACCTCAGCAACAGAAATATGGATTTCTCTCAACAACATGGTTGAGGGATCTGCTGATGAAAGGAAAGACAGGAGATCCCATCTCATTTTTCAATATGAGAATTTCAAGAAAGGAGAATCTGAAAGTGTGGCTGACATGTACAATAGGCTCAGCCTTATAATAAATGAGCTGAAGACCTTGGATAAAGTGATCTCTATCACTGAGATCAATGACAAGATCTTAATGTGCTTCCCCAGCACATGGGACTCTAGGATCTGGCCTATCAAGGAAGCCAGAAGCCTCAATGAGATTACCACTGAAACTTTGTTGGGCAAGCTCAAATCCTATGAGCAGCTCATCAAGTCCAGAGAAGCTGAACAGTCCACTTCATCTCCAGCAACAAAGAAGGAAAGGAACATGGCTTTCAAAGCAGCTGAAGAAGAAGAAAAATCTCCAAGAGATGAGGAATTAATGAGTCTAGTTGCCCAAAGATTCTACAAGATGGCAAGAAAAGACTTCAGGAAAAGTCATCCGGGAGCCATGAAAAGCCAAGGTATGACAAGTCAAATTCTAAAGAAATCATTTGTTATGGTTGCAGGAAACCTGGACATATTCTGCCAGATTGTCCAGAAAATCAGAAGAAGGAGAAGAGAACTGAAAAAGAGGAAAGAAGACACTCCAGCAAGTCTTCCTCCCACAAGCACAAAAAGAAGGGAAGAGGATTTGTAGCAGAAACTTGGAGTGACACTGAATCAGATCAGTAATCCAGCTCTTCAGATAATGAAGAAGAAACAAAAGAAAATGACCAATGTTTGATGGCCATTTATGACTCAAGCAGTGAGTCAGCAGATGCTTCTTCATCCAGTGATTATGAAGATAATGAAGAAGAGAAGAACTTCTGCATGATGGCAATCAATGCCTCAACAAACAATTCTGATGAAGAAAAATCAGAATCAGAAGCAGAAGATGATGCAGATCAGGTAATATCTAACTTTGATTTTACTTCAGTTGAATTCAAAGATGAATTCAAGGTTCTTTGCTTAGACTTACTAAAATCTGAGAAAGAAATAATCGCACTCAGACATAAGCTAGCTGAAATGAATAAAATAAGTGAAGAGAATGTAAATCTTAAGAAAGATTTGGCTGCCTCCAGGGAACATATTGTTCTCATTGAGAGCAAGTTGTCTGAAGCTAAGAAGTTTGAAGAATCCCTAAATGGGAGAAGCATCAAACTGATGGATTTTACAAGCACAGTAAATGCTAGACTTAATAGCAAACTAGACTTAGGTGCTTCATCAAGTGAGCCACCTCTAATTAAGAAGAACATACTCTCTACACCTATAAAATTCATCTCTGCTAAGAGCAAAGAGGTTGTAGGTATAAATAAAAACATTTCAAGTAAGACTGTCGAGAATAGCAGAATTCAACAGAATTCATCGAATGGAGCTCGACGAAATGTATCCACTTCGTCGAACGGAGCTCGACGAACTCTGAAGACAGATTTTCAATATAGTTATTATATGAACGGCGCTCGACGAAATCTCAGTCATTCGTCGAACGGCGCTCGACGAACTCAGCCCAGTTCGTCGAACAGAAACTATACAGCAAATCTGAACAATTCTTATTCTTCACATTCTAAAAATCCTTTCACTGAATGGATTATACCTCCAAGGAGATATCATCCATAAGGTTACAAGGACCAACCTGAAATGTCTTTTATTTCATATTTTTGTGGAAATACAAAAAGACCCAAGGTAATCTGGGTCAAGAACAAATATATTGTTTTCATGTTTTTGCAGGTACACAGCTGCCCAAGAATAAATGAAAAATGATATTTGGACAGTGGCTGTTCAAAGCATATGATAGGAAACAAGGCCAACCTGAACAACTACAAGGCAAAGCTTGGACCAAAAGTTATATTTGGAGACTCCAACTATGGACAGACAAAAGGCTATGGAAAAGTCAAAGTTGGAGAAGTCACCTTCAAAGAGGTAGCTTATGTCAAGGGACTGAAGCACAACCTCATCAGCATAAGTCAATTATGTGATGAAGGGTATCAGGTAACTTTCAATAAATTAAAATGTCTTATTAAATCTTCTGATAATGTTATTGTTTTATCATGTATTAGGCAAGGTAATATTTATTTAGTGAATTTCAATTCATCTAAATCAGAAATTTGTTTATTTAATGAATTAAGCAAACCTAGTGAACTTTGGCATAAGAGATTAGGACATGTAAGCCTTAGGACCATTGCTAAATTATCTAAGGACAATCTTGTTAGAGGTTTACCTTTAGGTTCATACAAGAAAGAAGGTCTTTGTAGGGCATGTCAACTAGGCAAGCAAACTAAAAATAGTTTTAAATCATTATCTAAAAGTGATTCACCTAGAATCTTATATTTTCTACATCTGGACCTTTTTGGACCTATAGCAACAAAGAGTTTAGGGGGAAGTCTTACACTCTAGTTATTGTAGATGACTTCTCTAGATTCACTTGGGTGTTCTTTTTGAGAGAAAAGTCAGATAACTTTAAAGTTCTTACATACTTTCTTAAGAGCATAAAGATTGAGTACTCTACTCATATTGCATTGATCAGAAGTGATCATGGCACTGAGTTTGAGTCTCTTCTTATGCAAGAATTCTGTGAGAAGGAAGGTATCAGGCATTGCATCTCAGCTCCTAGAACTCCTCAACAAAATGGGGTAGTTGAAAGGAAAAATAGAACTCTAATTGAATCAGCAAGAACATTACTTGCAGATGCTAATTTGCCCCTATCCTTTTGGGCAGAGGCTGTTAGCACAGCAAACTATGTACTGAATAGAAGTTTGATACACAAACTTAAGGGTAAGACTCCTTATGAATTACTTAAAGGGAAGAAACCTAAAGTTAACTATTTTAGAGCATTTGGTTGTAAATGTTTCATTCACAATAATGATAAGAAATACCTTAGGAAATTTGAACCAAAATCTGATGAAGGAAATTTCTTAGGCTATTCATTAGTCAGCAAAGCATATAGGATTTATAACAAATCTTCTCTTAAAATAGAAGAATCTATGCATGTTTCCTTTGATGAAACTAATATGTTTTACAAGGAGAAGAATTCTTCTACCATAGAAAATCTACAGGTACCTACACTATGTGAGCAGCTAGATCAATTAGCTCTACAGAAAGAAGGATTTCAAAATAATCTTGAACAGCAGGATGCTGAAGATAGTGAAGAAGATTTTGCTGACAGTTCAAATCAGATTACAGCAGATCATCCTCCAGAGGATATAACAGCTGAACATATTCCCCAAGTGGAAATCATTGTTGATCCCACTATACCTGTTGATTATATAAATATTAAAGATCACCCCAGATCTCAAATAATTGGAGACATATCAATTGGTGTGCAAACAAGGCATCAAGCAAATCAGAATATGATGCACACTTGTTTTCTCTCTCAGATTGAACCTCAATCCTTACAAGATGGAGAACAAGATCCCAACAGGATCATTGCAATGCAAGAGGAGCTCAATCAGTTTGAGACAAACAAAGTTTGGGAATTGGTTCCTAGACCAAAGAATCATCCAGTCATTGGAACTAAATGGGTCTATAGGAATAAACTAGATGCAGATGGCAACATTGTGAGAAATAAAGCTAGACTAGTAGCTCAAGGATACTCACAAGAAGAAGGAATAGACTATGATCAAACTTTTGCACCAGTTGCAAGGTTAGAAGCAATCAGAATTTTCCTTGCATTTGCTGCATACAAGAAATTTAAGGTTTATCAAATGGATGTAAAGAGTGCATTTCTGAATGGAGAAATCAAAGAAGAAGTCTATGTGGAACAACCACCAGGTTTCATCTCTCCAACTCACTCGTCTTTTGTATTTAAGCTTAAGAAAGCTCTCTATGGTCTTAAACAAGCTCCCAGAGCATGGTATGAGACCTTAGCTAGTTTTATTTTAGAGAATAAATTCTATAGAGGCATAGTAGATAAAACTTTATATTCTATAGAGGCATAGTAGATAAAACTTTATTTTTCAGGATACATAAAAATCAAACTTTACTAGTTCAAATATATGTAGATGATATTATCTTTGGCTCTACTGATTCAAACTTATGCAAAAGATTTTCTAATCTAATGCAATCTAAATTTGAAATGAGTAGTATGGGTGAACTATCATACTTCCTTGGTCTTCAAGTAAAGCAAACCCCAAATGGAATCTTCATATCCCAATCTAAGTATGCTAAGGAATTAGTGAAAAGATTTGGTATGTCTGATTCTTCCACCATGAAAACACCCATGCCCTCTAATGTTGTTGTTGATACTAATGAATCAGGAAATCCTATTGATCAGAAAGTATATAGAGCAATTATTGGCTCATTACTTTATTTAACAGCTTGTAGGCCTGATATAATGTTTGCTACTTATATTTGTGCTAGGTTACAAGTTAACCCCAAACAATCTCATCTAATTTTACTAAAAAGAATTTTGAGATATATAAAGGGTTGCCCTAATCTAGGACTTTGGTATCCAACAGCATCTGAATTTGAATTAACTGGATTCTCAGATTCAGATTATGCTGGATGCAGAGTAGACAGGAAAAACACATCAGGAACTTGCCAGTTTCTTGGTGATAGGCTTGTGTCTTGGTTTTGTAAGAAACAAACATCTGTGTCTACATCAACAGCTGAAGCTGAATATATAGCTGCAGGCAGTTGCTACTCACAGATATTGTGGATACAAAATCAGCTCCTAGACTATGGTGTCAACTTAAATAATTCAATTATATTTTGTGACAATACTAGTGCAATATCTATAGCACAAAATCCAGTTCTCCATAGTAGGACTAAAACATAGAAATTAGGCACCACTTCCTTAGGAATAATGTGGATAAAAATAAAATTTGCCTACAATTCATCTCTAATGATTTGCAAAGAGCTGATATTTTCACCAAGCCCTTGGATGAAAAGAAACATATTTTCTTTATAAATCAGTTGGGAATGATAGATGGAGATTCAATATGATAAAAATTAAAATTTCTATTTACCCCTCATTCCTTATCATATCAAACTAAGTTTTTCTGATTATATATAAATGCCTACAGAATTGTTTCTCTTTCTAGTTCCCTTTGCACTTGATCTCTATTTTATTTTGCAGGAACAATAGCAATGACAATCTTGCATCCTTCCCTACCTCCATCAAATGTCCCTTCTTCAAGGGGTCTAGCTTCAACCTTTCCTGAAACTAGGCAGGGGGAGAAGTTTTTATGAACAAGCTCCATTTGATGCAGTTACTCATGGGGAGTTATTCTATAAACTAGGCAAGGGGGGGGAATCTGAAGAACCTCCAGTCACAGGGGGAGACACTCTCAGGGGGAGATGCCATCAGAAAGGGCAAGATGACAAGCACAGCTAATCAGAATTATAAAGCTGTTCAGATTAGAAAGCAGATTGCAGTATTAGAAAGCAAATTCAGAATATAGTTTTGGGTTTTAAAAGAAGCAGCAAATAGCCCATTCAGAATATAAAGACTCAGTTCAGATCAAATTCAGAAAGCTGATTTACATAGCAGATACAGTTCAGTTACAGATCAGAATTCAGAACAATACAGTTCAGACAAAATCAGAATTCAAGATTTCAGAAAGTAGAATTCAGAGAAAATCAAGGTTCTAATTGTATTTCCATCAGTTTTATTTTCATTAAAATGTTTCAAAACTCAGAGTACTATTCATTTTATATCTGATAAAATATTTAAAATATATCAGATATATTCATGCTCTGTTGTTTTTGATGTATTAGTGTTTGTTTATTTTCAATTTTTGTCAAATAGTGTCCTAACCCAAATAGGGGGAGATTGTTGGAACAACCCTATTTCTGATTTGGGCTAGGATCACTATATGTTGACCAAGGACAAAGTTGACCCCAATGTATAGTTTATGGGTCAAGAGTTTAGTCTGTTAGAACTACAGATTTCATTCAGATTCCGCGTTCGACGAACTCCACACTGCGTTCGACGAACGACTATCTGTGTTCGACGAACGGCGTGCTTCAAGCCCGTCTCAGTGGTCGATGATCTCGTCTCAGCGGTCAACGATCCTGTCTCAGTGATTCAGCGCTCGACGCTCCCGTCTCAGCGGTCGAAGAATTTGCTCAAGCTTAGCGCTCGACGCTTTTGCTCAAGCTTAGCGCTCGACGCTTTTGCTCAAGCTCAGCGCTCGATGCTTTTGCCCCAGCTCAGCGGTCGACGATTTTATCCAGGCTCAGCGGTCGATGAATACCTTCAGATCGACGAAAGTTCTCACAGCTCAACAAAATTAAATATTCCAGCAATATTCAATTGAGGTCGACGAAGTAAATGTTGTGTTCGACGAAAATCTTGAGGTCGACAAATCTGCATTCGACGAATTTTGTTCAGATCAAAGATTTCTTATTTAAGCTCAAAAATTTCAGAAGGATTATACTTATGTCATTCTCTGAACTCAGATCGACGACAGCAACGGCTCTTTCTATCAGATCAAGTAAGGAAAATATATTTCCTTTATTATTCCAAGATTATATGCGTTGACATTTCCTAAGAAAAGGACATATTCATGGAAAAGGAAAGAATTAAACGGCGCAGCAGATTTGTGTTTCCAAAACAACTCTTCAGAATAATATATTCCTTAATATAAGGAGTTTGCATTTAATTTCTGTCAGAGATTTTCAAAAGAAAAGGAAAAGAAGGAAGAAGATATTACAGAATAATTTTACAGCTGTTTTTACACGACAGATCATATACATAACATATTTTCAAATTGATGTACAGAGAAATAGAACAGAAAAGAAAGAAAGAAAAGGAGACAGAAAGAACAAGAAGAACAACAGCTAAACAGATCTTCTTCTTCCTCCTCCAGCAGCATGATGAGTCCTGATCATATACACCTTTTTGGACTCATCCGGGCCGTTTTTCAGTCATTTCTCCGCACTTTAGCCTTGTTATAGTTTATATTTGATAATCCATGCTAGGTGCACATCTAGTCCCACTTTGGTGTGATTTTCGTGCTTATTGTCATTAGTAGTATTCATGTGCTGTCAAGTGCCACTTTCAGTGGCTAGATCTGTGGTTGTGCTGGAATAGGAGTCGTGCAAGTGTTCCCGGTGCAATTCTGCACAGGAACACTGCGCACGATCGCCGGTTCTATTGCGCACGACCACTGGTCGTGCGCCACTGATCGTGTGCACTTAACGCCTTTTTCATGAGTTCTGTTTGGTGCTGTGCGCACGACCATCAAGGCCAGTGCGCACGACCACTGGTCGTGCACCACTGCTCGTGCGCACTTACCATTTAATTTCCGAGTTCTGTTTGCTGTAGTGCGCACGACCATCAACTCCAGTACGCACGACCACCGGTCGTGCGCCACTGGTCGTGCGAACATTTTATTTTATAATTTCGTATCTTGCAGGTTCCACCCAGGCAGTGCGCACGATCGCAGAATTCCTGTGCGCACGACCACTGGTCGTACGCCAATGACCGTGCGCAGTATTTATTCCAGCGCCTATTTAAACGCCTGTTGCGATTTTTAGGGCATTATCAGCTGCGGGGAGCGGAGTTCCTGTTCCGTACGCCGCCGACCTCCACCGTGGGACGCCTCCACTTCATCTTCTACGCAAGGGGAAGCCTCCTCCACCCATTCCAAGACTACCTCCATTGTCCGTGAGTGTTCTCCATCGTCCACAAGCCTCCAAGCAACCATTCTCTCATTCCGCCGGGTGAGAATAAGAAGGAACCTGAAGTCGAAGACGACGGAGCTACGTAGGGAGATCGTGACAGCTCTCTACGCCGGAAGCATAGTCCGCCCGAGTCCGGAGGTAGCCCGACAACCTACCATTCCGGCCGTGAACGGCCGCTAGTCTTCACCATCGGTTATTTCTTTCCTCTTTCCTCCATTGTACTCGTTGAACTGTGTAAACTCGAATATTATGATGATGTTTGTTGAAATGAATGTTTCCTTGTTGTTCTTCATGGTTTGCTAGTGATTCACTCCGTTCTCACTCACTCACTCGCACACGCACGCAAGGTGTTTGTTCCGTGTTAGCAAGAGCTAACGACGGTTGTGAAGAGGTGTTTACGACCCTCACCCTTTCGCGCTAGAACACACCCCATCCGCCTCACGAAGCACGACATCGCGGCCGTTGCATCCATCTCACCTTGTGAAGCGGTGCTTTCGACCCGCATCTCTTTTACTGTTGTTAAGATTAGGACAAACCAACCAAAAACCCCCTTTTTCATGTGTGTTTCGTTCGTGTAACAAGAGTCACGCTACGCGTCTCGTTCACCCAACCTGCATTCCTAAAGAGACCGACATTTGGGGAGGCCACTCTCCATATTTATTACTTGACAGCGACCGGTGCACTTGCCGACACGCATCAAGTTTTTGGCGCCGTTGCCGGGGAATGCATGCGTGTTTCGTCTTGTGTTGTGACTTTCGTTATACGAGCAGTTGTTTTTGATTTTCTTTGTTTTTCTTTTTGTTTGTGACAGTGCATGCAGAGACAAGCCGCAGGGGAGCTAGTACCCTTCGATCCTGAGATTGAACGGACCGCTCGCGCACGAAGGCGCGCGGCTGCCGTACAAGCGGCAATGGGTGATCAGGTAGACCCAAATGATGGTGACGCAAGAGCGCCCGGCATGGGGCAACATCAGCCTGAAGACGAGCAGGAGGCGGTCAGGCCTCGGCCCCGCACGATGAGAGAGTACACCACTCCAACTGCTGGGAGTGTGTATCCGGGGTTTGGGCCCAATATTATGAATAATCAGTTTGAGATCAAGCCAGCGATTTTAAACATCATCCGGAACAACGCTCAGTTCTCGGGGTTGGCCAGCGAAGATCCGCATCTGCATCTGGCGGAGTTTTCTGATATTTGCGGAACCTTCCGCTACGCGGGGATTGCTGACGACACGGTCAAGCTTAGACTGTTTCCCTTTTCACTCCGCGACAAAGCAAAGGTGTGGCTCCACTCCATTCCGCCCGGGACTGCTGCAACTTGGGATGCCCTCGCATCCAAGTTCCTTGCTAAATTCCATCCTGTGGATAAGATTGTAAGCTTGCGGCGGGAGATCGCCACATTTCGCCAACTTGACCAAGAGACCCTTGCTGAAGCTTGGGAGCGCCTCAACGATCTCCTTCGCCGTTGCCCTGGCCACAAGCTCCAACCATGGAATGTGGTTGAATTGTTCTACTTCGCGATCGAGCCCAACTACAGGGCAATGATCGATGCTGCGGCGGGTGGCACCTTGATGAACCACACCCCTGAGGAAGCCCTTCGAATTCTGCGCGACACTGCCTCCCACAGTACATTCTGGACTGCAGGGAGAAATGCTCCAAGAAGCGGCCGAGGTCTTTTCATGGTCGACTCTCTCCCCTCTCCATCCGCGACTGCTGCTGTCATTACCTGCGAGGGATGTGGAGGCGGAGGCCACCACGCGTATGAGTGTTCGGGGAACAACGTGGCAGGTGACTTCGCACACTTGAACTTGAACGAATCTGTTAATTATATAGGAAATCAGCCTAGGGGGCGCCTTTCAATAATGCTTATAATCCGGGAGCGAGAAGTCACCCGAACTTCTCGTGGAATCCAAACACACCTGGCCAACGATGGGCACCGGGGCAGCATCAAAACGATGCTTACGCCTCCGGGAGCCAACCGAGGCCACCACACCCGGACTATAATCAAGCACCCCCTACTCAAAAAAAAAGTAATCTAGAAGAGATGATGGAGAAATTCATGCAAGTGGCTAATTCGAATATGGTAAATCAAACTGCATCCATGCGAAACCTGGAAACGCAGTTGGGCCAATTGGCCCAAGTGCTAACCGAGCGATCGCAGGGGACCCTTCCCAGCAACACGGAGAAGAACCCAATTGATCATGGGAAGAGTCTTGGGGATGTGGTAGAGGTTGAACCGAGTGAGCTGGTAATTTCTTGTTCCATCAACAATTTTGAAATGAAAGCTTTGTGCGATTCTGGTTCATCTCGCAACGTCATTGCGTTGCAAGATGTAGCTAAATTACAACTGGAAATGAACACGGAGGAAAGGAAATCCCTTGTGCTTGCCAATGGGACTGTTATTCAATCCGAGGGGGAAGTGAAGAATGTGGAGGTAACAGTTGAGGGGACAACTGTTGTTGCTGATTTTCAGGTTTTGGGCCCGCAGGACAATCATTCTATTCCTATCTTGGGTGTGCCGTTCTTGAAAGAGAGCGGCGCCACCCTTGATTTTGCTACGGGGTGCATTTCCTTAACCAATTTGGTGCGGCAGCCCACTTGCCCCGAAGCCACAGCTGAAACATTCACTCCGCCCCCTCCGTTTAATTTTGATGAATTGTTGAGCTGTGCAGGGCCTGAAGAAGTCAAAGATTCAAGTGAAGGGAAAACGGAGGAGTACTTGTCTAGTGAAGAAGAAGAAGTTGATCTTCGGCGAGAGATCGGTTCCGAGACGGAGGAGGACTGCAATTCGGGAAACGTTGACGTGAATGTAGTTCAGGATGAGGATTATTTATCTCCCTGTGTTGAATCTTGTAATAGACAATCTAAGCGTTCCATCTCCTGGGCCGATCCGGTAGTCACCACGATGCCGGAAGTGACGCCACCCGCCACTAAGGCGGAAAATTCTGAAAACTTTCAACGGTGGCAGTCTCCGACTGTCACCAAACTTAAAAAGGAAAAACTTCTGCGCGACGCTCGTGCTGCCGCTCTTCGTGGCAAGGTGGCGGAGGTTAGGGGAGCATTGGGTAAAACCAGTGCTGGCCCTAAAGCCTTCACCTCCCGCCTACGTGCTACGGGAGACGCGCACCATAAGAGCGCTTTCAGCTGATTTGTGTTTTATTTGATGTGGTGAACTGTTTCTGAGTATCTCTTTTTATTCCTGCACTTTATAAACATTGCTAATACAGGTATTTGGTCCAGCTTAAGGACGTTAAATAAAAGCGCTACTGGGAGACAACCCAGATTTCCTGATTTCGTATTTCTCTTTATCTAACTTCTTTTAGTTCAGCTTTTGCTTTTGCTTTTGTTGTTTTGAGTTTTGTGCTTACAGGTTTTGTGCGATGGTGCGGATGTTGCGGATTGCTTTTGATCGTAAACGCCAATCGTCTGGTATGCTCAATTCTGAGCATTGGGTAACACTTTCTCCCCTCTTTTTGCTTCAAATTTCTAGATATATTGTTTAGCTTAAGTCTGGGGGAGCGTATGTCGTCACCCACTGTGCACGAGTTGCACTGCATACTAGAAGGTTGTTTCTTATTTATTCCAGTCATTATCATTGTTTTCATTCTTCACACACCACTTCACCCACTCGAGTGCGTGCTTATCTTTTTGTCGTTGTTCCGTTTAAACTATTTTGGTCGGAATGTGAAATAGATTGTTAACGTAGGAATTATTATTTGGAGTGCGATGTTGACTCATGTAGTGTTCTAGTCACTTCGCATGCTATGGTAGAATTTGAGTAGAACTAGATTTTCTTTATGCATCTAATTTATGTTTAGTATTTCTGCGTAAATTTAGATTTAATATACTCAAGTGGTGAATTTGTATGGAATTGACGATAACCCGGTGTTGTGTGTGTGCGATTACTAGTCGTATGTTGCTCGAGTCGGGAGGAAGGTTTACCTTTCTCGTGGGCTAAAAACTTGCCCCAAGCGACTCTCGAAGCATGGGCGAGAGCGACTCGTTGAGTCAAGCATGATGTAGGCCACCCTTTGGCTAGTTTGAGCTTTGTTACTCCTTGTCCATTTCGTTCACCGTTGCAAGCCTATTTTGTGCCTATCATTCCTTTGTTCATCTCCTCTTCATCCACCAAAGCCTGAAGCCTATCCTACACCCGCAACCAAATTGTTTTAACTGCGCTCATAATTCTCAACTTGTGTGGTGTGTGGAATTATTGTGTTATGAAGGGAAAATAAAGTCTATCCGCTGATTTTGAACCAACCGGAGGATACATAAAAGAAGTAAAATATGTTAAAAGAAAAAAAAAAGAGAGTATTTTGAAAAAAAAATCCTTCCGAGCTAAATAAAAAAAATCTGTTGGTATTTGTGAAGTAGGCCGTGTGCACACTTGGTTTTCATGATAAGTCTGGGGGTGTGTCACACGAGCATAGTTTGTTGGTCTTGTGGGGTGCAGCGTTCCGTTAGCTCACTTGGGTTGCATAGCCATCATGTTTACCTTTGAATATCATACCGTAACCTAAGCCCCTTCTTAATCCTAAAAGCCCTACTGATTTGATTTGTGAGTTTGCTAGCGCCATGGAGAGAGTGTGACCGGGCGAGCGTATGGTTCACGACGTTGATGGATTTCAGCGGAGTTATTCCTAAGCCCCGATCTCTTGCAACACCCACCTCAGTGTCTCATCACTTTCATACCGGGCATGATCGTTCAAATTCTTCATAATTCACCAACTGAGTACAACTAAATCTTTCCTTACGCTTTAATACTTCTGTAAATTAGTTAGCATAGTTAGAATCCTCTTCTACTAGAATCTCTACTCGCATGCGTATGTTACTTCGCACCGTACTCCATTGTGTAATTCTCTATGTTAATTATCGTTTTCACACTCCGCCGGATTCGTTTGCTCGGGACGCGCAAATAGTTAAGTCTGGGGGTGTGATGAGTCCTGATCATATACACCTTTTTGGACTCATCCGGGCCGTTTTTCAGTCATTTCTCCGCACTTTAGCCTTGTTATAGTTTATATTTGATAATCCATGCTAGGTGCACATCTAGGCCCACTTTGGTGTGATTTTCGTGTTTATTGTCATTAGTAGTATTCATGTGCTGTCAAGTGCCACTTTCAGTGGTTGTGCTGGAATAGGAGTCGTGCAAGTGTTCCCGGTGCAATTCTGCACAGGAACACTGCGCACGATCGCCGGTTCTATTGCGCACGACCACTGGTCGTGCGCCAATGATCGTGTGCACTTAACGCCTTTTTCATGAGTTCTGTTTGGTGCTGTGCGCACGACCATCAAGGCCAGTGCGCACGACCACCGGTCGTGCGCCACTGCTCGTGCGCACTTACCATTTAATTTCCGAGTTCTGTTTGCTGTAGTGCGCACGACCATCAACTCTAGTGCGCACGACCACCGGTCGTGCGCCACTGGTCGTGCGAACATTTTATTTTATAATTTCGTATCTTGCAGGTTCCACCCAGGCAGTGCGCACGATCGCAGAATTCCTGTGCGCACGACCACTGGTCGTGCGCCAATGACCGTGCACAGTATTTATTCCAGCGCCTATTTAAACGCCTGTTGCGATTTTTAGGGCATTATCAGCCGCGGGGAGCGGAGTTCCTGTTCCGTACGCCGCCGACCTCCACCGTGGGACGCCTCCACTTCATCTTCTACGCAAGGGGAAGCCTCCTCCACCCATTCCAAGACTTCCTCCATTGTCCGTGAGTGTTCTCCATCGTCCGCAAGCCTCCAAGCAACCATTCTCTCATTCCGCCCGGTGAGAAGAAGAAGGAACCTGAAGTCGAAGACGACGAAGCTACGTAGGGAGATCGTGACAGCTCTCTACGCCGGAAGCATAGTCCGCCCGAGTCCGGAGGTAGCCCGACAACCTACCATTCAGGCCGTGAACGGCCGCTAGTCTTCACCATCGGTTATTTCTTTCCTCTTTCCTCCATTGTACTCGTTGAACCGTGTAAACTCGAATATTATGATGATGTTTGTTGAAATGAATGTTTCCTTGTTGTTCTTCATGGTTTGCTAGTGATTCACTCCGTTCTCACTCACTCACTCACACACGCACGCAAGGTGTTTGTTCCGTGTTAGCAAGAGCTAATGACGGTTGTGAAGAGGTGTTTACGACCCTCACCCTTTCGCACTAGAACACACCCCATCCGCCTCACGAAGCACGGCATCGCGGCCGTTGCATCCATCTCACCTTGTGAAGCGGTGCTTTCGACCCGCATCTCTTTTACTGTTGTTAAGATTAGGACAAACCAACCAAAAACCCCCTTTTTCATGTGTGTTTCGTTCATGTAACAAGAGTCACGCTACGCGTCTCGTTCACCCAACCTGCATTCCTCAAGAGACTGACATTCGGGGAGGCCACTCTCCACATTTATTACTTGACAGCGACCGGTGCACTTGCCGACATGCATCACAGCACATATTTTCTGAGAACATCTTCAACACCTCCTTTCAGTCATTTGTTGCAAAGAATCAGATCAAGAAAGAAGAAAAACTTCAGGAAGAGAAGAGAAAGAAGAACAAAAAGAACATCATCTTCTTCTTCCTCAACAACAGCAACTTCATTCAACTGAGAACAACATCAACATTATTCTCTCAGTCATTAGCTGCGAGCACAGATCATTCAAAAGAGCAACAAAAATCTGAAGAACTCTTTCTTCCAGATTTATCTGCTACAGGAAGATCATTTCTTCAAAGAGAAAGCTCCAGCCATTCAACTGTCAAATATCTTCAATCAGACAGAGGAGCCTTTCTACAACATCAACATCCACTAGAGTCTTCTCTAAGCATCTTGACAGAGAAGAACATCTAAACCCCTCTCTATCCCATTCTGTACAGGGTTAAAACTCCCTTCAAAAGTTTACCCCATTGGTGGCAAGACACCTGATCAAAAAATCTAGTTGGTTTTTGGGCACCTTATCAAAAGCTCATTGGTGTGAGGGCACCGGATCAAAAATCCTAGTGGATTCCTACCAAGGGTGGTAGAAGAGTAGACATACCCAAGTTTAGTGGGAACTACTATAGCTCCTTGTGTCTTCTGTGATTGTTTTACTTTTCTGTGTTTGTGCTGTGTGCTATTTTCATTATTCATATTATTTCAGTTTTTATTACTCACTCTCCATACACACATATATATATATATATATATCACTATTTTTAATTCCGCTATAAAACTAAGGGAAGAAGTTTTAAAACTCTATTCACCCCCCCCCCCCCCCCCCCCCCCTCTAGAGTTAATTTAAGATCTAACCTCCACCTTAAAGTTGTAGTGTCATTCTTAGTTGCATGTATGCTTTTCCAAGGATTTTAGTGACACCAGATTATATATATATATATATATAAATTTTAGTGAATTTTAATTTCTATATGAATTTCATTAACCATTGTTTACAGATGAGTTCATTATTAAATAATATGTTTAGCACATGTTAAGCATATATCAGAAACAAGAAATGCATGCATCAATAAGTACTTCATAAGCTTTATTAAGATATCATAGACAAGCCACATGTTCTTAAAGCAGAGTTACAACATCATTTGCTTCTAGATATCACATATGTCAGTTTTACTTTAACAGTTCCTTCTTTTCACTGCATCTTTCTCCTTCCTTTGAAGCTTCTTCTCTTTCCTTTCAAAATAGGATAATGGCTTAGGGATTTATCTATCAGGAATAGAAGGGACATTCTCTAGTAGTGTTCATACTTGTTAATGATGTTTGTACCGTGTTTTCATGGCTTCTGTATTCTTGTGCTTGTCCCACTCACTTGAAGGGTAGTGTATGGATATGTTTTAGCCACTTTCCCCAAAGTTTCTCCATGTAGTCCATACTATATCTCTTGATCTTGGGCTTACAAAGTTACAGCTTGGATCACTGGGACCCTGTTCATCTTTTTTTCTCTTGAGAGACATTTCTTCATCTATCATTATGGTCTTCCTTTTTTGACTTGACTCACCAATCCACTATAGAATTTCCTTAGTGCTTTGCTCCAATTTGGTGTTTAGAGAATCATGAGTGAATTCATTTGAGTTGATGCACCTAGTTATGATCAACTTTTGGCTATCGGCAATTTTTGTGGTTAGCCATCTAACTCCTCTTTTCAGATTCCCACCTGCCTGCTAACTTTGTTGTAGTGAGGTGTCCACTCTTTCACCAAGAGATTGCAGTGCATTTATATTTTACTGTCCACAGTTGTTCATGCCCTCATGAACCAGTCGGTGATCTGAGTCTTTATGTGATCAATGTCTACTCTTATCTCATTCATCTGGGCTGACATGTCATCTCTGATTCCTCTAACTGCCCTATCCACATATTCTTGATAGCTTTGCCTTTCCTAAATTAGCAAATTCTTTATCTGTTCAATCAAGGAGCTTAGAGCTTGCTCATAAGATGGTGGTGTAGATGCTCTTGTAAGATCTTGCTCTTTCTCAGTTGCTTTCCCTTCCAGGTCTTCACCCACACTAACTATAATCTCATCATCAGGAGGATTATTAGGGGAATCCTGTCTTTGATGAGCATTTTCAGTTTCTTTGGAAGTCTCTTTGTCTGGAATCAAGATGAAATCAGTACACGGATTCTCTAGTTCAAGATTTCCCTTTTCAAGGACAGTATCTTCAGCATCCATCATGCAGCTTCCTAATTCTTCTTGGATAGTAGCCTCATTGTGAGTTGCATCCTCAACCTCTGGAGCAGGGAGTTCATTTTGAGACTCCCCCTTAACAGCAACCACATTCTTGATAGGCAACATAGTCTCTTGGGCTGAGAGCTCAGCATGAGTCTCCCTCTCAACTGTTGCACGTTTTTGTCTAGTAGAAGAGTCTTCAGGTATTGACATGGCAGCAACCAAGACCTCTGCATGTGTTTTTGGATTTGGTATGTTATTTCCTTTTGCAGATAAGTTGTCCTCACTATCAGTGACCTTCTTCCCTTTCTTTTCACTTTTAGGGATGACTTTCTCCCACCTCTCCAGGATCTTCAAGTCAATCTTCTTCATGTGATGGATGGGTGAACCCATCTTTTCATTCAACTGAAAAGTGTTGATGAGGTAAAGAGAAATGATTCTTCCAAAGTTAGGTGCTTGGAGACTTCCTTGGATCTTGTTTAAGAGTAACTGAGCCCGGTCAGTTTTCTTGCATAGAATTATTCTTGTCATTATCTCAAACATGTCCTTGGATATTCTGTCGTGAGATCCATTTTGCATATTAATGCTTTGCTAACAATATCTGACAAAAACTTTCCTCTTACATTGAAGTCAGCCTTTTTCAAGGTACCATGTAATTATCTTGTATGATTGCACCACTTCCTTGCAGTCAAGAGATCTTCCTCCGAGATCTCTTCCTCTATCTCTTCTTCTGAAAATCTAGGCAGACGGAGCACCTTGGAAATTCCTTTTGTCGTCACTCTTAATATGGTATTTCCAGCCCTACCCTTGATGGTATTCCCAGAAGTGCTCATCTTGGGCTCAGCATAGAACCCCAGAAGTTCTCTATACATGATAGCAGTTGGCTCTGAGAGCATGTATTCCAATCCCACAGCATCAATTTGCTCGATTACTGATTTTATCTCCTCATTGGTGTTGACGAACCCGTCGTGCACCAGCTCAGTCCAGTATTGTAGGTGTCGTCATTCTTAATGAGTGACATTTCCTTGAATCGTCGAGTTTGTATGGGTTCGGTGTCGCGAGAGCTCGAGAACACATCGTGATGGCTTAGAGCAAGTGATGTTGTACTCTATTTTTAAACATGTAACCTATTTATTTATGTCTTACTTTAAAATGTGAAGGGACGCGTACCTGGGTTGGCAGACTAATTGTATTGATTTAGAATCAACGGTTATGATTGTGAGATCCAATATATTTGTTGAGCATAATATATATACTTTTTGATGAAATTCTTCTTAATTCAGACTTATGCATGGATCCTCTATTGTCCAATAACCACATTTACTTTTGGTTGACCATTAGACAAACCTGCAAGACAAGGGTTAATATTCCTTAGGAACCCAAATGAATTTGGGTTCTATGTTCTTGTTAGTCCTAACTACTGGAACTTTAGCAGCTAAACTACTGACCGACTTCTCATACCTTGCTCTAGGCACTGTTGGGTTAAACCAACAGTCTATAGCAAAATGCCCAACCTTGCCACAACACCAACATTCAAATTTATTCTACCTCCTTTTCTGAGTCACCTTCTGAAAGGAGGGCAGGTGACTGGAAGAGAAGGCTGCTTTACAACAAGCATTTCTATTAATCATGTGACTGTGCATTGATCTTGGAGTTGGTTGCACAGTCACTGATTTTACTTTAGGAATAAGCTTTTGAGGTAAAGCTTTTTCCTTCTTTTTGGCTGATGGTGCTTGTGGAGAGACAACCTTTTGGAAGACAGTTCTAGCTTGAGAAGTCTCTCCAACTTCCTTATTATATCCTAGTCCTCCTCTATATTGAGTGGAGAAGCTATCTATAACAGGTAGAAAAGTTTTGATCTTAGAGAAGCTAGTCACAAGCTTTCTTTCTAAGACAAGCATGTTCTCTAGAGACTTGATTGTCTTATCCCGAGCTTCAGATCTCTTCTGAAGTAGGATAAGCTTATTTGACAATCTAATCACCTCACTGGTCTTCACGTCTATTTGAGATCTGAATGCTTGAGGATTCTTATTTCCTCGGCTTGAGATTTGACCAATTTTTTGCTCTTTTTAAGAGCTGCCAAGAGAATACCATATTGTTCCATTAGATCAGTATGGTCCACATTGTTGCATGATGAGCAGTCATCTACATCATCATCAAATGACGAGCAATCATCTGATGCACTCTTGGTCTTTTCAAATAAAGCAGATAATGAAGACGTGTGAGGAGTACATACATGAGCGATGTGAACCATCTTGATCTTCTTCATTAGATAGCGCAACAAGCCCAAAGAACTCCTCATCCTTAGATTCACTGTCTAAGAGAGTGAGAGGTGCTCTTATCCCCTCTTCTAGCCACAGAGCAGTCTTCATCCTCAGACTCACTATCTGAGAGAGTAATGGGTGCTCTGATCCCTTTTACACTTAGCCCCACAAATGCTTCTTCTTCAGAGTATGAGGAGCAGTTGTTGCTTTCACTTAGATATTTGAACTTCTTGACATTAGATCTTCTTTCCTTCATCATGGTTCTTAACTTGTATGGTGATAACTTGACACACCCAAGGGCAGATCTGTTCAAGTTGTTAAGCTTTATTTGAACAACCTCCCTCTGATACCAATTATTAGTTTAGGATGTTGTCTAATCACCTAGAGGGGGGTGAATAGGTATTTCAAATATTTTAGTCTTCTTTCTTTTATTGACTATTCTAGCTTAGAGATATAAAGACTAAGAGCACACCACAGAGAATACACAGTGATTTATAGTGGTTCCCCTGTTAAGGGTACATCCACTTTCCTCCCCTTCACCTTTCTAGATATATGTTAGACAAGGACAACTCCTCCAAACTCATATCTCTTTCACAGATCCTACAACTCAGGAACAAAGGTCATACAGCTCAGGCACTCCAGGCCCTACAACTCAGATCTATAAGAGATCCTACCTCAGGTTCCAAGAACCCTACAACTCAGGCACAAGGGCCCTACAACTCAGATCTACAGCAGATCCTACCTCAGGTTCCAAGAACCCTACAACTCCGGCACAAGGGCCCTACAGCTCAAACTCAAGGAGTTCTACAGAGATTATATTGTGCAACAAAATAATAGAGTACCCCACACAACTTTAGAGAGTTCTTCTAAAGCCTAATGAAGATGGCTTCTAGACTTGAAGAGAAAGCTTTAAGAATAATATGGATGGACGAAAGCTTCTCTTCTATCTACTTCCTTCTTTTTGGAACACAACTTATCAGTCGATGGAGCTTGACTGGAACTTGGAGAACTGAGAGCAAGAGCGTGTTGTTCTCAATAAAATTGTTCCTCTTTCTTTCAGCCGTTCTATGTTCCAATTCTTAGTTCTGTATTCTCTATCTGTTCTTTGTGTGTGTTAGGGCATACACTTTGTCTTTTTATATGACAATACCCTCTAACAGTCTATTCTGGGCACTCTGTAATGTCAGAATCTCATTCCTTAAAGGCATCCGTTGATTGGTCCCTTTGACGGCGGCATTAAATGAAGACAATGTGTTTCTTAAAAATTTGGTCTGTCTTAACGATTTGGCCACCAACTCTACGACAACACTTGCTGTCTCTGCGATCCATTTGGGACTTAGACATTTCTTCAAGTCTTCTTAAATCTTCTCCTGAGAAGGATACCTCGATGATATGAACTATCTCAGCTACATATGCAGTCACGACGACGTGAAGTCTTCTCGTTGATATCGTCGAGACCATCTTGTCAACATGAGGTCTTCTCGCCGATATCATTGAGACCATCTTATCAACATGAGGTATTCTTGCCAATATCATCGAGATCATTCTGACCAATACTTCCGCTGCAAACTGTCTCCACGATCTCTGACTTAGTCTTCAAGAAGATATAGCTTCTTTACGATGATATGTCTTCTTAGATAGATACTTTACTTAAGAACTCTGAAGAACTTAAGCACAGTGGTCTTCTCAATGATACCCTTACATTTTCTGCGATAAGTCTTGACCCTTCATGAGTCTTCTCAATGATACCTCTGTGTGATTCTTGTTGTTACAACGATATCGTCGTGTTATACTTGTTGTCACAATGATACCTTAACTTAGTTGTTCTTTCTTGTTCTCACAACGATATCATCGTGTGTACTTTGTTGACACAACGATATCGTCATGTTATCCTTATTGTCATGACGATTATTGACTTATTCCTTCTGTTGTCTTCTATGAGTAATCTCGGTGATATCATCGTGCGTATCATGCTGACACGATGATATTTGCCTTAGATATTTTTGCTTGATCCTTTTTGTATTATACTTAGTATGTATGATGTTCTAACCTGCTCATGTCACATTAAATGAATATCAAATACAAATTGTACTTATCATTGACTTGAGGACTTCTCCAAATCTGGAACATTGTGGGCAGTGTTCCCAACATCATTCAACATGTTTTCCACTATTTTTGCTACTCGAAAGCTTGATCATGAATATTTTTTACCCAACAAGTGGTCTTGTTTACTAAACTATTGATACTTCACTCTTTCAACTCAAAATTCTTTTACTCACTCACACTGTGGAACCACTAAGTCATAAATATTTGTTATGCTCTTTCCCTTCTCTACAAATATATTGCACCTTAAACAATATATTTTGCTCTCCACCCTCTTTTGATAATACCAAAAGGGGAGAATAACTTTGAAAGAAATTCACACTTAAGGGGAGTGAAATACATAAGATGCTTTGATGAAGGGGGGGAACTCATATAGAGGGAGCATCTATATAGGGGGAGCATATGCATTCTATATGCTTATCCTTTTCAATAAACATAATTCTTACATTTGATTGATTTCATTCTAAGAGAAATTGTTATTATCAAAAGGGGGAGTTTTTTGGAACATGCTTTCCACATCTCTTGGTTTGAAAATAATAAATCTCATTGTATTTGATCATACATGTCATGTTTTTATAGTGTGCAGGAAGTTCATCTCTCAAGCCCCCATGAGTACGAAAAAGAAAGATGATGATTTTCTATCACTAAGATGCTCCGCTGCTAACGCGGTGCGATAACACTACCATTGGTTGTAACTGCGGATTAATTGGAAATATCGTCGAGATGGCTATATCGTCGAGAATTGAATATTGATGTGACTCATATATAACAAGTTCTACCACTGCGTGTTAATGATGTCGCTGGCGATAGCATCAACATATTTGGAAATAGTGTCGAGATGGAAATATCATTGAGAAAGGAATGCCGATGAGTCTCAAAAATAGCAAGTATTATCATGGTGCGTTAAAACTAACACCCGGCGGTAACTTATGGAAGTCCCACCATCACGCTACTGATTGAGAAATAAAAGAGGAAGGAGATCTGACGGCTAGGAAAGATATATTGCTAACGCGGCGCGTTAGTATTACCGCGGCGCGGTAGGAGGGGATGCCAATTTTGGAGCAAAAATGTTGCCTAAGATGACTCAATATGTATGTCAGCCTTTTACCTAAAGAGGCTACCGCCCGGCGATAGCACTACCGCTGGCGCTAAGATCTGAGTCTATTTAAAGAGTGGTCCTCCTCCTTTTAGCGGGGCTGATATATGAAGAATCAAAAGCTACAACTCTTGAACTTTCGTGAGAGCCTCCTCCTTGCAGCCAAGAGAACTACACCAATGCTCGAGAATTCTAAGAACTTGATGACGGGTCGATCATGCCTACATCATCTTCAAGTTCAATCTTTGAGAGATTTTTTGATGTTTTAGTTTTTAGTATTGATTGTAACTCTTATCTTTTGTCGGTAGATAAATTTGCACGTGGTTGGCGATTAGGGCCTTGCGAGGACTAGGGAGAATTCACCGCATGGGTATGATGACTAGGTCTAGGGTTAGATCTAGGGGAGGCTCGAGGCCTCATCCGGGGATAGATAGGTTAGAGCCAATCGGTCCTTGGGAGAAGGGTCTGTATAGAAAACCAAAAAGGTTTTTACATTCGCCTCAACTCTAAACGTCATTGGGATTAAGTTTTTGTAATCTTGTTTAAAGAAATAATACTATATTTTTCTCTAGTATTGAGTTGGTATCTCTGATCTTTGAAATCTAAACGAAAAGGGAGTTTTCTATCACTAACGTCGAGCGATAACTTATACCGATGGCGGTAGCAACATAGTTTCCATCTCTCTTGCTTCGTGCAACACGGTTTATTAAAAAAGCTCACATCATTGTCTTAACTAAAATATTTCCATAAAATATATTCAACTTATTTGTATAATTTCACTCAAGCTTTGAAAAGTTTTAAAACCCTTATTCACCCCCCTCTAAGGGCGCCTGCAGATCCAACACAAATGACTCGGTAAGACAAGGGCGCGATGACACTGTGAAAGATGAAGGATTTTACTCACCAGGCATGGAGGCGTGGTCGGTCCTCACCTCGTCAGGAATGGCCCGCCATTTCCTCCTCTTGAAGGAGTAGGAATATCGTAATCGCCTAAAGGGTCCATGATGGACCCGAAGGCTGCCTGAGAGAGCTGCCAAAAATGTGGTTAGGCTCGACATTAAAGGAAGCCTTGGTGGAAAAGGAGAGAGTTCGAATATACTTCATCAATCCACTCTGACCGTGGGTCCAGGAGTGAATCGGTGGTAGTGGAGGAGGCAGTCTTCTATGTGGGGGGTTCATCCCCTTTCCTAAGGATCTCAGCAACACCGAGTGCTAAACATTGGGAAGCATGAACCTCGGCCCACTTCCTCTTCAGTGCTCCATAGTCTCTCGCGCCTGAGGAAGTCATGAGAGGGGATGTTCCCAAACCTGTACAGGAGATTGCTCACCAGCGAGATCTTAGTGGAGGGATTCTGGAAAGCCTTATGAGAAGGCTCTCTCTTCACCTCGGCAGACGGAGCAGCCATCGTCGAGGCGGGAGAGGTCTCTTTCTTCTCAATAGCCATAATCCAAGGAGTGAATTCCATAAGTTTCACCCCTATTTATAGAAAGGGGAGCGCCAACCCTCCCAGCTTGGCATAATCAAGCTCGCTGAATAAAGGTTGGACGATTCTTTTCGAGCTCTAGGCAAGCCCGCAAAGAGCGGGGATTGTATACAACTCATATTCATAGAGGTGGGCCCCATACCAATAGTGAGCCCTCGTACCTACAAAGAGTGGTCATTGACCTAAAGGGGTGAAGAAGTCAGGAACAATCGAGGAGTTCCCTGAAACAGACTATTTAGCAGTCAGAACAAAGTGTTACATGAACAATTTTATTCAAAAAGATATTCAATAATGAAGTGTTGCATGAACTTTGAGCACTCAATTTTATTCACGCCTACGAATACAACAATTTTATTCAATAATGAAGAGTTGCCTACAAATACAACAATGAAGTGTTGCATGAACTTTGAGCACTCGAATACAACAATGAGGGGGACCAATGAAAAATACTCATGTCTGCGAATACAACAATTTTATTCAATAATAAAGTGTTGCATGAACTTTGAGCACTCAATCCTACATTGAAAAAGAAAAGTACAAATCTAGTAAGGACCCCAGATGAAATTTTCCATTGCATCAGTAAACTAAGAGATCACGAGATCTTGTTGAACTCTGTAGTGGTGAAATTGAGCGATCAAGTCATAGATACTTACAGCATCCCTTTCCGACAGTACTCGATGTCGCACTGGGAGCAACTAAAGCTGCAGGAAGGGAGGTTGAGATTGCTTCTCCATCAAATACTTGTATCTATTTCATAGGTGTGAGATATCTTCATCCCGCATCCCTTGCTCCCTCTCCAAGTTTTGAATCCTCCTCCACAACTGAAAGTTATCGATGAAAACTCTCTGGAACAACTCCTATGTACTGACACCTTGAGGAGTGCTCTGCAAGGAAGGTCTCGCAACTGCATGACAAAAAGATATTAGATTGAGTAACCGCAGAAGTATTCACAAAACCTATTAGTAGTCAGAACAAAGTGTGCTTACCAGAAGTACTCATCGAATGGCAAGAATTCTCCAGGGGAATGTCCTTCCCAGATCTTGACAGCTCCATGGGAGGAGTCGACCTCCACTTAAAAGGATTAGTGGATGCAAGTCATTTCTTCTCAGTTGTCTCCTTTTCAAAGCGATGTCACTTCAACTCTTCTGCAACCACGATCTCACCTTCCTCCACGAAGGCGCAGCTCCTCTTCGTCGGGGACTTGGGATTATGGGCCAGAGTTTTTTGCCTACTCTGAGCCTAGGAGAGCGATATCATGTCAAATTTGCTCTCGAACTCACTCCCCTTGCATGCCTCCACCTGCTTCTCCTTCGCCAAGAGTTCTTCCTCAATGAGGAGGGATTTGCTCCTGGCATCTATGGACTTCTCCACATGCGCTTGCATGACCATGGTGGCAGCGTCCATGGCGACGGTGAGATCAGACTTTTCTCTCTTTCACATGGATTGTACCACGACCTCTGAGGGTTTTCCTCTAGGTACCACCCTTCTTGTAGGTGCTACCTCCTTGGCAGCCTTTTTCACTACCTCCTCCTCAGCAGTTCTAATTTCCTCTTCCTGCGCCTTCTGCACCTTCTTCTCCTCTTCCTATGCCTTCTTCTCCTCTTCTCGTGCCTTCTATGCCTTCTTCTCCTTCTCTTTCTCAACTTTCATAGTTTTCTTCTCCTCGACCACCTTTTTTTCCCTCTCGCCATCTTCTTCATCTTTCTTCCTCTTATCTGCCTTTCTCATTATCGCCTCCACGGCTTCGTCAATTCACACTTGTAGCCCATCATCATCGTCCTTCTTCTTCTCCGCATTTCTCACAGCATCCGCATCTGTCTCGCCTACTCCATTAAATATTTGGGGGTATCGCCACCCCTCTTGTCGAGCTCCTCGACGTACTTCAGTGGAGACTTCGCGCCATGCGCTTTCTTCCTCTCTCGATGGGCGACCTCCATTCCAATAAGGACATCCAATGAGATTGTTCTCTTAAGATTTTCCTCCAAGCCTGCAAGTTTTATTGTTTCTTCATGCCCGGGAGTCGTTTCCGCCTCTCCACTTACGTCATTGAAGAGGTCAGTGAACTCTCCCTGCGAACGAATAACATCAATAAAGAGGTTTAAAAATGTGTTATCTGAAATGTTTGAAGGAGTCGCGAGTTATGTCGCGATCTTTCAAATGAAAGGGGTGCTCAGCCAAAGATGATAGACCTCGTTATGTTGATCAGGTGAGTAGTCGAAGTCATGGTCTTGGGAGTACTAGCTTCTCGTGACTCTCTTACTATCAGGGACACGAGCGATTTCTTCTCTTTCTTCGCCAGATTGAGGGAGTAGAGTTGGGCCAAGGTGAAAATCGGGTCGTCGTCAAATGATGATTTTGTTCAGAAAACTGGTTTATATATATATATATATATATATATATATATATATATATACGCGTAGGGAGCATTTATCGCGGAAAATGTCTCACACACGCACACTATTTTTTTGAAATCTTTTGCCTAAGATTTGAAAAATTGGCGGGATTATGTCTACCCAAATTCCATCATACTCATTGTCGACGACCAGGATGATGGCTTGCTTCCTACACAAAGCTGAAGATCTCGCCAATTAGCCATCTCAGCAATGGTGTACTAGCATACCTCTAGAGGAGTACTCGCCAACTATCACATAATACTCGTCGACCATCATGGAGGTTTCACAAACCAATCCGCTCTTTGTACTTCATATTTTTACCGCACTTTGTAAGCGGGCAACCCATATTTTTGGAGGTTGCCCGCAGGCAGAGCCCCCTGAGCCTATAAATATACCGTAAACAATAGCTTTAAAGTCATCGTAAAATGAATCAAGACCTCCCCTAGTACTCGCGCGCCCAAGAACAGAACTTGCGGGTACCTTAGAGGAGTACTTTTTGCACATGTAACATTTTTGTAACCAGTAATCAATCAATAATATCATGTGGAGCTAAGGTTCGCGTTGTGTGAAATATAGTTTCTTCGGACGCAACACCCTTTTCTCCTCACCCCGGTACTCGCAGGATATATATAGTACTCGTCAACTATCAATCCCAAGTACTCACAGCTAGTGTTGAAAGAGTTAATGTTGACTACATTGAAGGAAAATAGGAGACGAGAAGTTGTATTGAAGCTGAACAGGAGTCAAAAAGCCACATTGAAGACAATCCTTACCTGAAGATGGAGATGAAGCACACCTGATACTAAAGATGAAGCAACATTTATTTATTATCTGTGTTTGCTGTCTGTTTTCCCTATAAAAAGAGATCGCATGTTAAGAAATGTATTATTTCAAAAAATGAATTGATAACAATACTGAGATTTCTTCCCTTCTTGCTTCCATGGTTTCCATTTTGTTTCTTTCATTTTTTACAACATTGGTATCAGAGCAGTTATTGTTTTGAAAGGAACCATCATAGAAAGGATGATCGATCATTTGAATTAAATTTCATATTGACATTCCATTCCTTTCTTAATCATTATATGGCTGCCACAAATTCATTCCATATGTTCCAATTCACCCAATCTGGTGTTCCCATTTTCGGTGGAGAACACTATGACTTCTGGTCCTTCCACATGCGCTTCTTTTTTCAATCCCAAGGGCTCTGGGATATGGTGAAAATGGAAAATCAAAGGAGTTTCCTTCTACATCCAAAGGCAAAGAACCAGTTGAAGCCAACATCCTCAAAACAGCTGCAGAAGAAGCTAAGCTAGAAGCAAAGGCTCTTCTCATCCTACATCAAGGAGTGAACAAGGATATCTAACCAAGGATAATGGGAGCTGCCACTCCAAAGGAGGCATGAAACATCCTTTTCAATGAATTTCAAGGTTCGAAAAAGGTAATCTCTATTAAGTTCAACATCAATGGAAACTATTTGAAAATATTGCTATGAAGGAATCATAATCCATCAAGGATTTTGTTTCTAGAATTATGGGGATAGTAAGGCTTTGTTTGGCGCGGTGGTGGCGGTCGTGAATGTGGTGATCATGAACCATCGTTCGTGAATGCTCGACCTCACCTAAAACATTTCATGCATTTTATGCTCAAAACTAGTTTATTTTTTTGGTAGCGGTCCTGTCTTTTGTCATACCAAACATACATTTTATGATAATTGTGTTTTTGACCAAACTCACCGGAGCAAATAATCTGCACTAAACGAAGCCTAAATCAAATCAAAAGTCTTGGTGATATGCTTAAAACTTAGAAAATTGCACCCAAAATATTGCGTTGCCTTCCTCCAAAATTTGATCCCATTGTAACCACAATTGAGGAGATGAAAAATCTACAAAATCTCTCAATTACTAAGCTCATGGGATCACTCCAAGATCATGAAGTAAGATTGAAGAGATCCAACAATGATTTAGAACAACCTTTTCAACTAAAGACAACTTTCTCCATTAGAGAAAGCTCACCCTAGGAATCCAAAAGCCTCAATGAGAGGTGGAAGGAGAGGGAGACAAGGTGATGTAAGAAACACTGAAGTTAGGAATAACTACTTAATTGCATGTGCACTGTGTAAGAGAAACAATCACACAGCAGCTGACAGCAAATGTAAGAGGTGTAAAAGGCTTACTCACATGGAAAAGATTGTTAGTTTAAAGATAAAGAAGAGGTAAAGAAGAAAGAAGAAGCTAAACTCTTGAACACCACTGAAAATTGTTCATGTCCAGAACCAACTTCCAAGGGAAGCCCCTTGAAACTGGGTTCATAGACAGTGGGTGTTCAAATCATATGTCACCATGCAAACATTTCTTTTGTTAAACTTGATGAGATTAAGAAGTCCTCAGTGATGCTTGGAAACCGAAAGGAATTAGTTATAGAAGGCTTGGGAACTGTGGTTGTCATAGCAAAAGATGGTCAAATTAGATTCATTGATAATGTTCATTTTGTTCCTTCCCTCTCTCAGAGTTTGTTAAGTGTAGGACAGCTTATGATAAATGGGTATTCTATTGTTTTCGAAGAGACTCACTGCCACATTTTACACAAACAAATCAGTGTGTGTATTTCCTCTTGAGCATGCTCTTACATGTAGATCTATTTTCTCTTTAACCACTGGTTTGCTCATTTAAACTACAAATATCTTCAATTACTTCAACAAAAGGGAATGGTGATTGGGCTACAAAATGAAAATCCTATGTGTGAAGACTGCATCATGGGAAAGATTCATCGTCAATCTTTCACAATCACTGCTACATGGAGAGCTCAGCAGCCATTATAGCTTATTCATGTTGACCTATGGGGGCCCTCTACTACCCCCTCCTTAGTAGGAATGAGGTATTACTTGTGCCTTATAGATGATTATTCCAGATATTCCTGGATTTAGTTTCTACAGAACAATTCAAAGGCCTTTGCAAAATTCAAAGAATTTAAAGCACTTGCTGAAAATGAAAGTGGATGCAACATAAGAAGACTGAGAACAGATCGTGGAGGAGAGTTCGTTGGAGAGGAGTTCATGGTTTACTGAAGAAGTTATGGCATCCACATGGAGCTCTATTGCGATCTCCTGAACAGAATGGTGTGGTAGAAATGAAGAACATAACAATTATAGAAAAAGTAAGAGCAATGTTGAAACACCATCATCTCCCTGAAGAGTTTTGGGCAAAAGCTGTCCATATAGATGTATATGTGTTAAACAGATCTCCAACAAGAAGTCTTGAGTCAGCTACTCCATATGAACTCTGGCGAAGGAATAAACCAAATGTCCAACATTTCAGGACATTCGGGTGCCTTGCCTATCGTCATATTCCAAAGGAGAATATAAAAAACTTGAAATGAAAGCAGTAAAGGGGGTATTCTTGGGGTATAGCTTGTAGTCTATAGCTTACCACATTTACAATCCAGAAACTCAACAACTTCACATTTTCAGGGACGTCATCTTTGATGGGAAAGCTTCGTGGGACTGTAATCAAGCTCCAATCTCTTCATCTCTTCCTGTTGGGGTTGTCCTCACTGATTATCAGTCATCTGAACCAACAGAGGAAATTGATCAAGATATTACTCCTACAATTGATTCTGATTCTGTAGAGAAGTCATCATCTCCCAAGAGTTATAGATCTTTATCTGACATTTATAATCAAACTGACATTGATTTTCTTACCAAAGAAGAACCCGAGGACTTCTCTGCAGCAGTAAATGATCCAACTTGTGTGAAAGCAATGTAAGATGAAATAGCAATGGCGGGGAAGAACAAAACTTGGGAATTGGTTTTTAAACCACAAAATAAAAACATTATAAACTTGAAATGGGTTTATAAATTTAAGCATGACGAAGAAGGGAGAGTTGTAAGGTATAATTCCAAAATTGTAGCCAAAGGTTATACCTAGCAGCACGAATGGAAACCATCAGGGCTTTGCTAGCTGTCGTGGCACAAACAGGAACACTGGTTCATCAGCTTGATGTAAAGTCAGTCTTTCCCAATAGCAACATAAATGAAGAAATATATGTATCTCAACCAGAAGGTTTTGAAAAACCAGGAGAAGAAGGAAAAGTTTATCGTCTTTGAAAGGCTCTCTACGGTTTAAAACAGGCACCCAGAGCATGGAATTAGAAGATAGACTCCTATCTGATCTCCACTGGATATCTTATAAGCAAGAATGAACCTTCTTTGTACTCAAAAAGGTTTATTCCTAATCACTTTCTTCTACTCTGCCTTTATGTTCAAGATCTCATTTTCATTGGATCAACCTCAAAAATTGTTAATGATTTTAAAAATATCATGAAGAAAGAATATGAGATGAGTGATCTTGGTTTGATGAAGTTTTTCCTTGGGTTTCAAATCAAGCAACTACAAGGAATAATTTTCATCAGCCAAGAACACTACATTGATAAGATACTTGAGAAATTTGGCATGACTGAGTGCAATCCAATCTTAACCCCTATGACAACATGCGCCAAGCTTCTATTTCAAAAGAGGAGTGTATAAGCCTAGTGGGGTCAGGGTCACTCATTTACCTCACGAATTCCAGGCAAGACATTGAAACTAATGTTAGCATTTTATCTCGACGCTTATCTAAGCCCAGCTCAGATCACCTCATCACTGTCAAGCGTTGTTGGGAATATTACCCTCAATGTTCCCTTGATTTGAAGAGGCATCACACATAATGCTAAGTACATATTATATTTGATAAAACCTATTTTACATCATGTCTAAGCAGGGTTAGTTCATTCCAAGCATTGGAATATGGTCTGTGGTTTACTGTCAAAACCGCCGAGACAACCTCACTGTCTCAGCTGAACCACTGAGACAAGGCCCGGAGCCGTTGAGAAAGGTTCTGCCTCAGCTGAGCTGCATTTAGACAGATCCGCTGAGAAGACAATCTATCTCAGCAGATTTGTTGAGATGAAGAAATCTCAACGGCTGAGACTGAAGATTGTCTCATCCCAACCGCTGAGACAGATTCAAATCTGAATACAACATTGGCGGGATCTACTTTTGGCGTAAGTGGCTAAAGCAAGATAAAGTATAATATCCTCCTCCATACTATGGCAGGGCCCTCCTTAGAGTCGTTTAAGGTGGAAGAGGTATAAAAGAACAAGTTAGGACATTTCAGAAGATGTGCTGAAAAGTGGAAAGAAAACTGCATTATTTCATTGACGACTTCCACAAGTGCTCTCCTCCTGCTTCCTAAACCAGCTAGCAGATATAAGGAGAGAAGATAGTTCTTCCAGATTGATTCAAGAAGAGCAACTTGATCTTTCCTCATCTGCTGAAGAGGAAGATCAGATAGGAGCAAGGTCTGAAGTTTTACCATTCAGCCCTGCTTCAAGGCAGCACCAACTGTGCATCAACAACATAAGACAAAAGGATGAAGGATACATCTTTGCTGTCATCTGTTGTAAGCATAACTTATAACCACTATAAGAACAATCTTGTTCTGAGTTTGTAGGGCATTTTGCCTGAGCTGTAGGGTTGTTGAACCTGAAATTGTAAGGCTGTTGAGCCTGAGTGTGTAGGCATGTTTAGCCTGAGATAGTAGAGCTGTATTCCCAGCTTGAGGTGCAGGATCTCTGTGGCGGTCTGAGGTAGGGATTCTTGATAGTCCTGAGGTAGGAAATTAGTAGATTTCAGAGTTGTAAGAGTTGGAGCACTCTGAGAGGTAGGGCTGGTTGGGCCTGAGGTAGGGTTTGGAGCAAACCTGAGAGATCCTGTGGGATCTGTGTTGTAAGCTCTTGGAGATGAGTTTGGAGGAGGTTGCATTGTCTAATACGCTGTTAGAAAGGTGTAGAGGGAAAGTGGACTACCCATAGACATGCTGTCTTGGGGAACCACTATAAAGGACTATGTGTTTTCTGTGGTGTGCTTGAGTTTTTGTGTATTATCTATTAACTGCTAGCAGCACATAAGAAAATCAAAGAGACCTATTCACCCCCTAGGTGAATTAGACTACTACCATATAAACTATCAAGTGGTATCAGAGGGAGGTTGGTCATTAAGGACTTAACAGTCTGACCAGATCCTACATAGGTGTAGTCAAATCTGAATCCAATGGCTGCCACTAGAGGTCAGAAGGAAATGGGGTCTATGAAGTTGCCCATATGCAAAAAGGAGACTTTTGGCATGTGGAAGCAAAGGGTAAGGCGATTCATGGAAGCCTCATACCCTAGGATTTATATTACTGTCAAGGAGGGTCCTTCTGTCTTCACAAAGCCCTCCACTATTGATCCTACTAGACAAGTGGCCAAGTCATATGCTGAAATGACTAAGGATGAAATTGCACTTGCTGCCATGGACAAAAGAGCACAAAATATAATAGTAAATGCAATTGATGATTCCATCTTCTAAAACTCGGTGCACTGTGAGACAACCAAGGATATGTGGGATACACTCATTGTGTATATAGAAGGTACTAAAGAAGTGAGGGATGATAGGAAATCCCTCCTTAATCAGGAGTATGAAGCCTTCAGGCAACACAGCCTGGAATGCATAGTTGATTTCTATGACAGATTCTTTATGGTGGTAAATGAGCTGAGGACCTATGGAAGGGTCTTCAGCCATTATGAGCTGAATGACAAATTCCTAAGATCTCTTACAAGAGATTGGGATACAAAGATATGTGCCATCAGATAAGTGACAAAGCTGGATGAGACCCCTCCCCATACTTTGTTTGGAAAGTTGCTCTCCTATGAGATGAAGTTGTCTGTAAGGAAGGAGGAGGACACATCCACCGGGCCTCATGCAAGGGAGAGAGCTATGGCTCTCAAAGATGAAAGCTTTAAGAAGAGCAAGACCAGAATGCCTTCTCCACCAAGGAGGGTTGCTGACTCAAAAAATTCCGAGCTTAGCACATCAGACAGCACCTCATCTGATGAGTAATTTGCTGCCTTCTCAAGGCAATTCAAGAAGCTGATGATGAGAAATCAGTGGAAGAACAAACCTTCCTCCTCCTTACATCCCAGGAAGGATCATAGTAGATCAGACAGACATCACCCCAAGGGTGTCAGGTATGATCCTAAACATGTTAAACATATTTCAAATAATGTGATATGTTATTGTTGCAGCAAGCCTGGACATGTCATAGCTGACTGTCCAGTCAAAAGAAAGGAAAGAGGTGAGAAGAAACCTCATCACCAGAAGGGAAGGAAGGGTGAAAAATCCTTCCTAGCAAAGAAGGAGAAAAGTTTGAGTGAATCTGAGTCATCATCCTCAGATTCAGAAGAAGAAGAAGAAGAAGAAGAAGAAGAAGAAGCCTACATTGGGTTGTTTGTAGCTGAATAAGATGAGGGTTTTCCTGCTGCTAAGGTTGGCATCAGGGCCCCTCTATCACACTCAGGTAGTGACATAGATGTCACAACCCGCATTTTCTCCGAATTTAAGAATATCAGAGTAAGAGAAAATACACGTCATGATGCCACGTCATACAGGAGACAACTGTAGACGCTCAGGAGGGAACCTATTACTTAACTAAACAAACATGATTATATGATAAGTCATCATTTGAAATCATTTATTAGGGGTTTTGAGATAAGAACTGTGTCTCTCAGTTCGTGGATCAACTAGTCCACCGAGAAAGTATATATAATTGCAGCGGAAAATACTTGATTTAGTTTACTTAAAGTCCTACATGTATGCAAACGACGGAGCATGACGTAAGTGATATGCACATAACTAGGCATACTGTAAGAGTAGAAAATACCTTTAGACGACTTTAAAGTTAAGGGTTTTAGTTAGAAAGAATGCAATGAGGATGAAGAAAAACCATTTTATAACTATAATGCACCTAACATAAATCATTCCCAGAGGGTAAGATACTCAAGATCTAAAAGTAGTGGCATAATCTGGCAAATAAACTATAAAGTATAAAAAAGGGGCACAATGGGCGTCAACAACATGACACTAACCCATTGGCACCAACTAGTATGTCTGAGCACAAGAAGTAACTAAAAACAACTACCTCGCAGCAGCGGGGTGAACAGCTACTAAAACTCTGAACTTCAGGCTACACCACTAGCCGTTACGGCTCTGAACCTGAGGCAGTCAATAAAACAAAGAACGCCTCAGCAAGGGATTACAAGTGGCAGAAATCTAGCAGAAAAACAAGCAAGGCATAAGGGGTACCAACCCAAGCCAAATTTACCGAAAGAGAGCTCTGAACAAAGAACCAACAAGCATCAAGTGCACTAAATATCAAAAGAGGAACAACACGTTCATTTATTTAGTTTCATCAATTAAAGAGACTGATCAGCTCAAATTATACGGGAGCGGTTAACTACCTCCGCTACCCAAAGCCCAAAACCAGGTGGGGGTACCACTAGACCCAACCACCCAAACACGATTACCGTGCAAGGCTATAACATTCCCCCACTATCCCCCAAACACGACTACCGTGCAAGGATAAAGACAGTGGTTCTTAACAAATTTAATCTTTAATTAAAACACGGGGCGTAATCCGGAATAACAACACCATAACACTCTAAGAATAGGGTAATATATGAAGAAAATGGCCCAAAACTTCGATCAGAAGGTTCAGGGATTTCTTGAGTAAAAGTCTGTATTTCATGAGAGGAAGTCTGTAATTTCATGAGAGGAAGTCTGTAATTTCATGAGAGGAAGTCTGTAATTTCATGAGAGGAAGTCTGTAATTTCATGAGAGCCAGAGGGATTTTTCGAGAGGCAGAATGATTTCTCGAGAGGCAGAATGATTTCTCGAGAGGCAGAAAGGAGTTCTCGAGAGCCTGAAAGGATTTCTCGAGAGCCAGAAAGGATTTCTCGAGAGCCAGAAAGGATTTCTCGAGAGCCTGAAAGGATTTCTCGAGAGGCAGAAAGGATTTCTCGAGAGCCTGAAAGGATTTCTCGAGAGGCAGAAAGGATTTCTCGAGAGCCAGAAAGGATTTCTCGAGAGCCAGAAAGGATTTCTCGAGAGCCTGAAAGGATTTCTCGAGAGCCAGAAAGGATTTCTCGAGAGCCAGAAATGATTTCTCGAGAGCCTGAAAGGATTTCTCGAGAGGCAGAAAGGATTTCTCGAGAGCCTGAAAGGATTTCTCGAGAGGCAGAAAGGATTTCTCGAGAGCCTGAAAGGATTTCTCGAGAGGCAGAAAGGATTTCTCGAGAGCCTGAAAGGATTTCTCGAGAGGCAGAAATGATTTCTCGAGAAATAGCAGAAACCGAAATTTTCGAGTAAAAACTGATGATTTTCTTGACAGCAATTTAATAGTTAAGTATATAGGAGGAAGTTTGATGAATCAGGGGAGAACAATAAGGAGGTTATAGGTTTTGCATGACAACAAATCAACACTCCAAGACTTAAGTTAAACCGTGCGACATGAAATCGACACAAGCGAAACAATGCTTCGAGAAACGAAAGAGAAGGAGGAGGAAGCCACTTGCCTTAAACCTTGCAAACTCGAAGATCTCCGCTCCGAAAGCTATGGATCGGCTAGGGAAACACATGAGCACAGATTCCTGAAACTTTTCGGGTCGAAAGAAGGGGTTAGGTCACTACCCTAACTCTAAAAATTCCACAAAACGGGAAAAGCTTACCGCTAGAACGAAGATCTCGCCGAGAGCTTTCCAAATCTTCTCTCCAAACACGATTCCGACTACTACAGCCCTAGAAATCGCCGATCGAACGCTCCTCGAAGCTCCGCACTCGCCCTTTCGCTCGGCGGCTGATTTGATAGAGGGAGGAAGAAGATGAATAGGGTAAAGGGATTTTATGCTTTATATAAGACCTGATTTAATTATTTAATTAATTAATTAATTCCCCAATTTACTTAAACTGCGAGGGCGACCAAAATACCTCGGATTTCTACGAAATTCGCACCTTAACTAAAACACGGCGCTACGAATCCAACGACGAAGTCAGAATTCAATTCCGACGGGCCAAACTCGGGCTAAAGCCTCCCGTAGCTAAAATCTTGAAATCCACCCAAAATCTTTACTTTAACTCGAAACGATGCGAAATCTCGCACGCTCGATCTACAAGACATACTTTAACTAAGCTAAGGCTCAACACACTACTAGACGAGCTGACGTAACGCCCTTACGCCAAAATTATGACATAGAGGGTACGTAAAATAATTAACGAAAATCAGGGGCGTTACAGTCACTCCCCCTAAAAGGAAGTTTCGTCCCGAAACTTGAAATCCAAGGATCAAGAAAGATACAGAAACAATTCTAAGGATACAGAAAAGAAGACTTACCCGAAGTCTAAGAGAAGAGGCTAGGATGAGTCTCTCTCATAGCAGACTCCAATTCCCAAGTTGCGCTTTCGACACCCTGATTCTTCCAAAGAACCTTAACCATTGGGATCGTCTTCCTTCTCAACACACGCTCCTGAGTCCCCAAGATTCGGACAGGCTCTTCGACATAAGAAAGATTGGGTTGCAGAACGGGCACTGAATCAAGAACAAGCCGATCACTACGCAAACACTTCCTCAACTGGCTTACATGAAACACATCGTGAACATTAGGGAAGGAAGCAGGCAAATCCAATCTATACGTTGACACTCCGATGCGCTCAACAATCTAGAAAGGTCCCACATACCGGGGATCCAACTTGTGGTTCCTTCCAAACCTCTTAATACCAGGCATCGGAGAAACTTTCAAGAACACCCTGTCTCCAACGGCAAACTCTAAATCCACTCTTCTTCGATTCGCATACTTCTCATACCGCTCCTGAGCAATACGGAGCTTCTCGCGGATATGAGTCACAGCAACATTCATCTCTTCCAAAGCCTCTGGGCCTAGCAAGGGACTCTCACCAACCTCGGCCCAAAACAACGGAGTCCGACAACGCCTCCCATACAGAGCCTCAAACGGGGCCATTTGAAGGCTTTCTTGATAACTGTTATTATACGCGAACTCCATCAATCCAAGCCGCTTATCCCAAGCTCCACCATGATCTAAGATATAGCACCTTATCATATCTTCCAAAATCTGATTTACTCTTTCTGTCTGACCATTGGTTTGGGGATGATAAGCGGTAGAGTACCTAAGGTCAGTACCCAAGGCTCCCTGCAAACTCTGCCAGAAACGAGACGTGTACCTTGAGTCTCGGTCTGACACAATGCTCACAGGCACACCATGCAATCTGATAACTTCATCCAAATACAGCTCTGCTATTTTCTCCATCGAGTATCCAATCTTAAACGGCACAAAGTGAGCACACTTTGTCAAGCGATCTACTATAACCCACACCGAGTCATGACCACTGGGAGATCTCGGCAAACCGGTAATGAAGTCCATCGAAATACTCTCCCACTTCCAGCTTGGAATATCTAACGGGTTCAACTTACCTCCAGGCCTCTTATGATATGCTTTCACGCGCTGACAAGTTAAACATTCTGACACATATTTCGCTATATCATTCTTCATACCCGACCACCAAACGATCTGCTTCAGATCTCTATACATTTTCGTGGAACCAGGATGATAGGAAACACTAGAATCATGCGCCTCGCTACAGATCTTTGTCCGAATTTCTCCCAACGCGGGGACGCAATACCTACCTCGGTACCTCAAAGTATCCTTATCATCGATTGAAAAATCTGGCAATTCTCCTTTTTCAGTTCTACTTCGAAGATGCTGCAAGTCAGGATCTTCCTTCTGATGCATCCTAGTAAGGGCAATCCAAGAAGGCTCTTCAGCCTCTAAGCTCGAGGGTGCGGTACAACTACCGACTGAGATATCCATCAACATAAACTCCTCTACTAAGGACTGCACTGAGAGATTGAAGATATGCGCGGTTTTTCGGCTCAGGGCATCAGCCACCACATTAGCCTTACCCGGATGGTACAGAATATCTACTTCATAATCCGCCACATACTCCAACCACCTCCGCTGGCGCAGATTCAGCTCCTTCTGGGTGAAGACATACTTCAGACTTTTATGATCCGTGAAAATCTTGCATGACACTCCATATAACAGGTGTCTCCAAAGCTTCAAAGCATAGAGTACTGCGGCGAATTCTAAGTCATGCGTAGGGTAATTCTTTTCATGAACTTTCAATTGTCTAGACCCATAAGCAATCACTTTCCCTTCTTGCATCAACACACAACCCAGTCCAATGTGAGATGCGTCTGCATAAACTGCATACTCGACCCCTTCGATCGGCAAGGCTAACACCGGAGCACTACACAAACGCCTCTTCAATTCTTGGAAGGCCTCTTCGCACTTATCGCTCCAAACAAAAGCAGTATTCTTCTGGGTAAGCTTAGTCAAGGGTGCGGACAGCACTGAAAATCCTTGGACAAATCTCCTGTAGTATCCGGCCAACCCTAGGAAACTCCTTATCTCCTTAGGCGTCGAAGGCGTCTTCCAATCCAATACGGCAGAAATTTTAGCGGGGTCTACCGTAATTCCATCTTTGTTCACCACATGACCCAGGAAGGACACCTGAGAAAGCCAGAATTCGCACTTACTCAGCTTCGCAAACAACTTGTGCTCTCTAAGAGTAGACAACACTAAGCGCAAATGCATAGCATGCTCTTCAGCACTTCTAGAATAAACCAGCACATCATCTATGAATACCACCACAAAATGGTCCAGAAAATTCTTGAACACGCGGTTCATCATGTCCATAAATGCAGAGGGTGCATTTGTCAAACCAAATGACATGACTAGAAACTCAAAATGACCATACCGGGAACGAAAGGCAGTCCGGGGAACGTCCGACTCACGGATCCTCAACTGATGGTAACCTGATCGAAGATCAATCTTTGAAAACACCGTGCTACCACGCAACTGATCAAACAGATCATCTATCCTTGGCAACGGATACCTGTTCTTGATGGTCACTTTGTTTAATTCTCTATAGTCTATGCACAATCTCATGGAACCGTCCTTCTTTTTCACGAACAAAACCGGAGCACCCCAGGGAGAAGAACTTGGCCTAATGAAACCACACTGCAATAACTCATCTAACTGAGTTCGCAACTCTTCTAACTCGCGCGGGGCCATACGGTACGGTGCCCTAGCAATTGGACGAGTACCAGGCTCAAGATCAATAACGAACTCCACATCTCTAACGGGCGGGAGACCAGGGAGATTAGCAGGGAAGACATCGGGAAACTCTCGCACCACCAGAATATCCTCGATACACGGCGAACCACCAACAACTTCTACTACAAAAACAAGGTAAGCCAAACAACCGGAAATTAACAGTTTCCGAGCACATACCGCAGAAATTATCGAAGAACTCTGGTACGGAGAACCAAAAATGCTCATGGGTTGACCGTTGTCCATCACGAAGTCCAGACGCTTTTCCTTGCATCGGATGACCGCATCACAACTGGACAACCAGTCCATACCCAATATTACGTCAAAGTCTTCTAAGTCCAACACTTTGAGATCAGCAACAGCCAAGAAATCTCCTAAGAGAACGGGGCAACTTCGGACGCACTGGTTCGAGGACACCAGATCACCAGAAGGGAACTTAACGAGGAACGAATCGTTGCCCAGCTCAGGGGTCAAACGGTGACGCTCAACGAAGGCCCTTGCTACGAACGAATGGGTAGCACCCGAATCGAACAGAACACGCGCCCAACGATTCTTTACCTTAAATCTTCCTATAAGCGCGAAGAGAAACTAGTCTAATACAGCGAACTAAAAAAATAAACAAGACTAAACAGTTGACTTAAGGTCTAACCTGCGATCACTTGGGTCGAAGACTGCGCTTGCTCCTGGGTTAACACGTTCAGCTTTCCTCTTCCTTTATCCTGATGCTGCGGCGGCGGCAAGGTTCGAAGCGGTACAGGCTGCAACGGGGGTTGAATCAGCGGGCATTGGAACTTCATGTGCCCCTTCTGCTTGCACTGGAAGCAGACTTTATCTTTGGTCCAACACTGGGCCACATCATGCCCTTTCTGCCTGCACAACTGGCAGAGCACCTCACCCTTCGGAGCACCCTGGATTGCTAGCACTCGCTGCTGCTTCTGAGCTCCCTTCCTCTTGAAACATTTCTCCACTAGATGGCCGGGGCGGCCACAGAAGCTACACACCTCTCCGCTCCTTTTCTTTGGAGCCGAGCTAGATACCTTGGGGGTCTCCCCCTCTTCGACTTTCCTCGTCCTTTTTCATTAGAGCACCCCGATTCTTGGCGTTGTCGATAGCCTCGACTTTCAGCGCTGCTTCTACCACTTCAGCATAACTTTCAGATTTATAAGCACTCGCCAACTGCTGAATATCGCTACGAAGACCTCCAAGAAATCGCTTCATTCTTCCTGCCTCAGAAGCCACTAAATCTGGAGCAAATCTGCTCAACTTACAGAACTCGATCTCATATTCACTAACCATGAGTTGTCTTTGCTTCAGGTGCAGAAAATTATTCATTAAACGGTCTTGCTCGACCGACGGCAAGAATTTCTTTAACACCATCGCCTTGAACGACTCCCACGAACATCCACCTACTAGATTTTCCCTCTCCCTGATCCACCAGCTCTTAGCAAGTCCTTTCAGTTGGTAAGCGGCGACCATCACCTTTTGGTCTGCAGAGATTCCTGAGTACGAAAACATCTCCTCAATGGCAACAAACCAGTCATCTAATGCCATGAAATCTGCTCTTCCGTCAAATGTAGGAGGTCCCAACCTTTGAAAATGCGAAATGAAATTCATTTCCGGAGGTATCGCTACTGGGGGTACCAAGGGAGCAGGAGGGGTAGGTACAGTCTGTCCTACTACTGGGGCCTGCACTACGGGTTGCTGCCTAGCACCGGCAGCCAACAATGCCTCCACCTGCGACTGCATCGCAACCATCTGCCTTGTCAGAGTCTCATTGCTCTGGCGCAGACTCTCGATCAAGGCTTCACTCTGCGCACCCCAAGACTCGCCCTCCGACTGGGGGGTCGACCTAGTCGCAACACGCCTCCTAGACATCTCTGCTAATACGCATAAACCTCTAATTAAAACTTAACCTTACACTAGAACTACACTGCTTGTTTCAGAACATACATGCACGGTTACTTGCCATTTCCACTACCTTTCTCTGGGATATTTTCATGATGATATGCTAAATTCAGGAACGATACTACATCGTCCCACTTGACTCATGTGCAAGGGGCATGAATGCATGAATTTTCTATTCGTTTTGAAATCATGTGTGTACGAATGTCCTCATGTAAATCTTTAGCTTGGCACGTGTGCTTTATGCGATGTTATGATATGTATGTTGTGCTATGCATTCTAAGAAAAGCCTTAATGCATGTTATGAGCGGCGTACACATGAAATATTATGCATCCCATACTACATAATATCGCATGTAACGAAAAAGAAAACGTGCTAATGGGCATCCATGTGATGATGGTTATGCATCCCATACTACATAACCGTCACATGTTGCCACCTATGGTGGATCCATATACAAACACATATTATGCATCCCATACTACATAATATGCCCCGTATACTTCTTATCATGCTATGAGTGTAGTGTTCATGCTTCAGCCAAGACGTACTGATGACACATCGGTGTGTGTATGCAATGAAACCAAATAACTAAACTATATCAGAATTCGTCGCTCGACCAACTTGTCGAACCAACCTCCCTCTGATACCAACTGTCACAACCCGCATTTTCTCCGAATTTAAGAATATCAGAGTAAGAGAAAATACACGTCATGATGCCACGTCATACAGGAGACAACTGTAGACGCTCAGGCGGGAACCTATTACTTAACTAAACAAACATGATTATATGATAAGTCATCATTTGAAATCATTTATTAGGGGTTTTGAGATAAGAACTGTGTCTCTCAGTTCCTGGATCAACTAGTCCACCGAGAAAGTATATATAATTGCAGCGGAAAATACTTGATTTAGTTTACTTAAAGTCCTACATGTATGCAAACGACGGAGCATGACGTAAGTGATATGCACATAACTAGGCATACTGTAAGAGTAGAAAATACCTTTAGACGACTTTAAAGTTAAGGGTTTTAGTTAGAAAGAATGCAATGAGGATGAAGAAAAACCATTTTATAACTATAATGCACCTAACATAAATCATTCCCAGAGGGTAAGATACTCAAGATCTAAAAGTAGTGGCATAATCTGGCAAATAAACTATAAAGTATAAAAAAGGGGCACAATGGGCGTCAACAACATGACACTAACCCATTGGCACCAACTAGTATGTCTGAGCACAAGAAGTAACTAAAAACAACTACCTCGCAGCAGCGGGGTGAACAGCTACTAAAACTCTGAACTTCAGGCTACACCACTAGCCGTTACGGCTCTGAACCTGAGGCATTCAATAAAACAAAGAACGCCTCAGCAAGGGATTACAAGTGGCAGAAATCTAGCAGAAAAACAAGCAAGGCATAAGGGGTACCAACCCAAGCCAAATTTACCGAAAGAGAGCTCTGAACAAAGAACCAACAAGCATCAAGTGCACTAAATATCAAAAGAGGAACAACACGTTCATTTATTTAGTTTCATCAATTAAAGAGACTGATCAGCTCAAATTATACGGGAGCGGTTAACTACCTCCGCTACCCAAAGCCCAAAACCAGGTGGGGGTACCACTAGACCCAACCACCCAAACACGATTACCGTGCAAGGCTATAACATTCCCCCACTATCCCCCAAACACGACTACCGTGCAAGGCTAAAGACAGTGGTTCTTAACAAATTTAATCTTTAATTAAAACACGGGGCGTAATCCGGAATAACAACACCATAACACTCTAAGAATAGGGTAATATATGAAGAAAATGGCCCAAAACTTCGATCAGAAGGTTCAGGGATTTCTTGAGTAAAAGTCTGTATTTCATGAGAGGAAGTCTGTAATTTCATGAGAGGAAGTCTGTAATTTCATGAGAGGAAGTCTGTAATTTCATGAGAGGAAGTCTGTAATTTCATGAGAGGAAGTCTGTAATTTCATGAGAGGAAGTCTGTAATTTCATGAGAGCCAGAGAGGATTTTTCGAGAGGCAGAATGATTTCTCGAGAGGCAGAATGATTTCTCGAGAGGCAGAAAGGAGTTCTCGAGAGCCTGAAAGGATTTCTCGAGAGCCAGAAAGGATTTCTCGAGAGCCAGAAAGGATTTCTCGAGAGCCTGAAAGGATTTCTCGAGAGGCAGAAAGGATTTCTCGAGAGCCTGAAAGGATTTCTCGAGAGGCAGAAAGGATTTCTCGAGAGCCAGAAAGGATTTCTCGAGAGCCAGAAAGGATTTCTCGAGAGCCTGAAAGGATTTCTCGAGAGCCAGAAAGGATTTCTCGAGAGCCAGAAATGATTTCTCGAGAGCCTGAAAGGATTTCTCGAGAGGCAGAAAGGATTTCTCGAGAGCCTGAAAGGATTTCTCGAGAGGCAGAAAGGATTTCTCGAGAGCCTGAAAGGATTTCTCGAGAGGCAGAAAGGATTTCTCGAGAAATAGCAGAAACCGAAATTTTCGAGTAAAAACTGATGATTTTCTTGACAGCAATTTAATAGTTAAGTATATAGGAGGAAGTTTGATGAATCAGGGGAGAACAATAAGGAGGTTATAGGTTTTGCATGACAACAAATCAACACTCCAAGACTTAAGTTAAACCGTGCGACATGAAATCGACACAAGCGAAACAATGCTTCGAGAAACGAAAGAGAAGGAGGAGGAAGCCACTTGCCTTAAACCTTGCAAACTCGAAGATCTCCGCTCCGAAAGCTATGGATCGGCTAGGGAAACACATGAGCACAGATTCCTGAAACTTTTCGGGTCGAAAGAAGGGGTTAGGTCACTACCCTAACTCTAAAAATTCCACAAAACGGGAAAAGCTTACCGCTAGAACGAAGATCTCGCCGAGAGCTTTCCAAATCTTCTCTCCAAACACGATTCCGACTACTACAGCCCTAGAAATCGCCGATCGAACGCTCCTCGAAGCTCCGCACTCGCCCTTTCGCTCGGCGGCTGATTTGATAGAGGGAGGAAGAAGATGAATAGGGGAAAGGGATTTTATGCTTTATATAAGACCTGATTTAATTATTTAATTAATTAATTAATTCCCCAATTTACTTAAACTGCGAGGGCGACCAAAATACCTCGGATTTCTACGAAATTCGCACCTTAACTAAAACACGGCGCTACGAATCCAACGACGAAGTCAGAATTCAATTCCGACGGGCCAAACTCGGGCTAAAGCCTCCCGAAGCTAAAATCTTGAAATCCACCCAAAATCTTTACTTTAACTCGAAACGATGCGAAATCTCGCACGCTCGATCTACAAGACATACTTTAACTAAGCTAAGGCTCAACACACTACTAGACGAGCTGACGTAACGCCCTTACGCCAAAATTATGACATAGAGGGTACGTAAAATAATTAACGAAAATCAGGGGCGTTACAATAGAGGAGGATGAAGATGATAGGGAACATCATGGCTTAATGGCCATAACAGATGATGATGAAGAAAGTCAGGGCAATCCTGATGAGGTATCTACTCCTTTCCCTTCTTCTGATTATGAATCAATGCCAGATTCTGAAGCATGATCATCAAATGATGAAAATGGTTCAGATGCTGAAGTGGATGCCAATCAATTGATTGACAAGTATGATGCTCTTTTGGAAGCTTTAAAAAGGAGCAAGAAGCAATCCAAGAGGCAAGCTCAAGAAATCGCTTCCCTTCAGCTGACTAAGCAAGATTGCACTAAGTCATCTACCCAGGTGGCTCAGATGAGTAGAGAGATAAGCCAACTCAAGTGAATTATAATAGTCCAATTGAGCACCATCAACCAAAAGAACAAGGTCATCAAGGACCTTAAGGAGAAGCTTCTCAAAGAGAAGAGCTTAGTAGCTTAATTCTCCAAACCCAAAATCCATATTGCCTATTATTGACACCTTCTCCTCCCAAACTGATAGGAGAGGGCTAGGGTTCAATAAAGTAGCAAATGGAGCTGAGAATGGAGTATAGGGGCATGCTAAAGCTAAGCCTCATACCACCTTTCAAAAGGTGTTGCTTCCCTCCAACAGGTATGACCCGTGAAAGTATCTCGTTGCTACCTAAATCACCTATAGGGGGTGAATAGGTGAATTCTATGGCTTTTAAGCGGAATTGAAATTTTAAATAAAAGCGCACAGAAAAGCAAACACAGCACAACACAAGAGTTTTATAGTGGTTCCCCGGTATGGGTAGTCCACTTTCCCGCCTCACCTATCTAGCACTCCAAGGCTAGATTCGGCTACTTCACCAATCTCAGATTATACAAATCTTACAACTCTGAGTTCACAACTCCTACAAGCTCAGAGCAAACTACTCCTACAAACTCGGAGAACAAGATCTCCTACACACTCGATCCTTTTAACCTAGGATCTACACAAACTCCGAAGATAAACTTCCTACCAGTGTTTATAAAAGATAATATAAACAACTTGGATTTTAGAATCCAATCTTTGAGAATCTCCTAAAGATTTTACTTCTTCAGATCTGAATCAGTGGATCTTCTTCTTCCTTGAGAAATGAATTTCAGAACTTGAGAAAGGAAGAGGAACACCTTGTTTCTTGAAAGCTTTGATCTGATCTCTTAATCACCCAACAAGATCAAGAGGACTATCGAATCAATCCAAGCACAGAGATCTTGTTAAGTGAAAACTTGCAAGGGAATCGAGCACAAAACTGATCGGCGACTGTAGATCGTCTTTTACGAGAACGAGCGCACGAGCCGACGGGATTCTTTTTGGAATGAATGATTTGCACGATTAGGGTTAGAAGAAATCATCTCTTATGTATTTATAGACTTCTCCCTCAACGGCTATAAGCAAGACTTAAGGATAGATGACCACGTGGAAGAAAGCCCTAAACAGACAGACGAACGGAAATTGCGCTCTGTCGGCATTCGTCGAGAGAACCCATTGATTCGACGAATTCGTCGAAAGGAAGAAATTATTCGATGACAATACTTAGAGATATCTTGGAGATTGAGAGATGAGGAGATTATACATTTCGTCGACAGCCGCGCTTGTTCTCGACGATTTCGTCGAATGAAAGATTTTCCTCGACAACTTCGTCGACTAATCTTAGGCATTCGTTGACGAAAATAAACAATCTAACCGAATATCTATTCGAGTGATATCGTCGAGACCTGCTAATGTCTCGACGAATTCGTCGAATAATCTTAGGCTTATTCGACGAAAATACTTAGACATAGTTCCTCTACTTCTGATTTCAGCAACCTTTGACTTTAAGCTTTTCCTTAGTACTTGAGTGTAAAGTACATTCCAAGAGATAGATTTCATATGACTCAACACCTTGGTCTACACAATGAGGAATTACAATGCGTAGGCCTATGTTTATGACTCACTGAAACCTGACCTTGGTTGTACTTAGCAATGAGCATCCTGCATACATATAACTGGAAAATAGTATCAAATACAATATCAATTCATCTTAGTTCAAGAGTCACTTCTTCAAATTAAGGTTTTTGTGGCTACAATACCCAACAATCTCCCCCTACTTGAAGGAGTCAGAACCCTACATACTAAGATGAATTGCACAGACAATAAATGTGAAAGAAAGTACAGCAAGGTATAACATATAAGTAAGATGAAATGAAATATCAGAAGATCAAGACATTAAAAAGTACATATAAATGTTTTTAGATTTCAAAGGATCACAACACACACTAATGCATTTTAGCATTTTCTTTCTTGGACTTCTGAGATTGCCTAGCAAAATATTCCCTTGGCTTTGGGTAATATCTGGGAGGAGGAGGTGTTGTTGGATTGTTGTGACCGTTAATTCTGAAATGGATTTTTCTTTTGAGCTTGGCAACTTTATACATATTGTACTCTTCCTGGTTGTAGTATTCATGAGGTTTGATATTTCCAATCTCCAAATATTGTAGTTGTCCAGGATAATGGCTTTGGAAGTTGGACTCCATACTTCTTGACCAGCCCTTCTTTCAGCTACCGGCTCTCTGATCATTATATTTGGATTTCTGCTTGGAGAATTTACAGCTCTGCGAGAGGATGTTCCTTCATCTAATTTTCATTTCTTGGGAGCAGGCACAAAAGGCTCAGGAACATCTTCAGTATCAGACCACAGCTGAGTATATTGAGATGGAGGGTTGACAGGAAACTCTTCATATGAACCTACAGCTGGCTGAAATTGGTCGGGGGATGGGAACTAATCTGAGGATGGCACTTGTTCTGCAGACAACTACTGAGTACCACTTATAAATGTTTCATAAAGCCAGTTTAGGCCTTGATGACGTTCAATATTTGCCTCTGTGAACTTACTTTCCATTTCTCTGTGCTGATCATGTAGTTGAATTAGTATTCTCTCCTCCCCCTTTCTTACTTCTTCAGTTATAGTCTGGAGAACTTCATCTTTGAAGGTAGATATACTTTGGAGAACTGCATTCTTGAATTTGGATATGTCTAAGATGATATCATCTCGAATGATATCACTCTGTTCATAGATTTTGCCCTGACCTGTCAACAGATAATTGGAATTTTCATGGAAAGCCTGCAGTCCTTCATTGGTGGTGTTCACCACATCAGCTCCAGTTGAGAAGAACATGTCTAAATTAGTCTTCATTGTAGACATATTATGGTTTATTGTTGCCATGCCATCATTCACGTCTTTCTCAACTTCTATTACTTTCTTGAAGACCTGCTTTAAAGAAAATTCAAAGTGTTCCGCTTGAGACTTGAGCAGTGCCTCCATGGTCTAGAGCAGCTCACTGTTGGAAGTAGATGGCACAGGCACATGCACAGTTTGAGGAGAAGGAGTGCCAGAGTTTTCATCATTGAAAATAAACTCGTTTGATTGAGCTCCCCCTTAGTCAGGTAACTCATCTCTTGCCTGCACACGTTCTTTTGCTTGGGAAGAAGGCAGTCCTTTAGTGTTGTTTATGGGGTGTCTACTTTAATAACCAAGAGGGGGATGAATAGGATTTTCTTTGTATAATATTCCCTTTAGGATTTTCTTGCTACCCTGGTTAATGGATCCAAGAAATAAAGAGCAAACCACAGAAAGCACACAACGATCTATAGAGGTTCCTCAAGACCGGGTGTCTTGAGTTGTCCTCTCTCCCTCTGCGCCTACCCAGCAGTGTGCTGGGCTCGGCAAACTCCGCCAAAAGCTTTAGGCCCTCAAGCCTTACAACACGGACCCACAAGTCCCAACAACTTAAGCCCTCAAGCCCTTACTGCCCCCGAGCCCGCAAGCTCGACACTCAGGCCCTCAAGCCCTTACTTGGACCCGCGAGTCCCAATAGCCTAGGCCAGCAAGCCCCTACTGCCCCCGAGCCCTCAAGCTCGACAAGTCGCACCCACAAGTGCACTGCCCTGGCCCTCAAGCCTCACAACTCTCCAGCCCTCAAGCTAGACAATTAGGCCCGCAAGCCTTACAAGAGATTACAGTAAATAAAACTGCTTCTTCTGTCGGATGGTGATTGGCGACTTAGCCTGATGGAGATCGGCTTCTTTAGGTTGAAGGATATGCTTCTTGATTTGGAGATTTAGCACTAGATCTTCTTCAGCCTTCACTTCATTTGCCTGGTGTTGATCGGCTACTTTTCAGTCGATGATGATGACTGATTCTTTTGAGAGCACTTGATGCTTGCTCTCTACTTGTCCTTCTTCTTCTCCGTAGAATATATTGTTTAAGAGTAGCGGCGGGATACTTCCTTGCTCTTATGTTCGAGAGAGTTCCTAGGGCACCCATCTTTCCTTTTTTATAGGACAGAAGAATCGCACAACGGTCATATGCAATGTCCTTTTCTGTCAGATGCCCATCTTATTGGAGCACGCATTGATGGCTCCATTCCTTAGGTGCACACGTTGATTGGACAATCAGGCGGCGACATTAACTGCTGACATCATGTCCGCAAGATTTGAATTCTGGCTTGAAGATATCTGCATGATTACGATGACAAGCTGTCTCTGACTTTGTCGTCGCGATCTTCCTTCTGCCACTGATGGAGGTATCTCGACGATATAAGATATCCTAGCAATTCTGTATATATGACGATCTTCTTTCTCTGACAGTGTCATCGTGAGCTTCCTTCTTGCATTATGTCGTCGTGATCATGTATTCTCTCGACGACATGAGTTACACACAACGATGTCCTGTGTCTTCTCTGCGTTCGACGAACAGCATTCTGCGATCGACGAACTTGCCATCCTTTGTTCGACGATCGCCATTCTTCGTTCGACGATCTCGCCACGTCTCAGCAGTCAATGGGACAAATACTTTGCTTCTCTGCTCTGCCCATCATTACGATGACAAGCACGCATTGTCGACGATATCGCCTGTTCTTTTTGATGATATGTACTTAGTAAAATAACAAAGGTACATGACATATTGTCGATTCCTGCAAGCATGAACTAGATGGAATGTTGATGCGCAAATCTCACACACCGCTATAGGCGGTAGCTCGACTGCGACACGAAACGGCAGTGTACCGATCGTTCAAGTAATATAAAACGAGGAGTAATCCCCGAGTATCGAATCTCTCAAGGAACACAGTAAGGTGGAGTTGACTATTGAGGAGGACTTGAGATTGAAGTCCTTTAGGTCGAATGGATTGCGGGGGAGTTGGGTTGGCTTTTGGAAAATAAAAGAAAACACTACAACTACTCCTATGCAATGCCGCTATGCAAAGCTTCGCTTGGCGGAATGGAGACTAGGCAGGCCTTGAGCGCGCTGCGTCGCAAGGGCGGATGGACGAGTAGGCGAGCGGATCGAACTATGCAGGCCTTGAGCGCGCTGCTTCGTTAGGCGGGATGGAATACGGGCCGCGATGTCACGCTTCGGTAAGCGGATGGGCGAGTAGGCTAACGGAATGAGGGTCGCAAGCACCTCTTCGACAAGCACACCACTAACAATTGTTAGGGCGGCTCAACGCAACCAACAAACCACACCACAAAGCGCACCTCAATATAATAAGCAAAAATACTCAATCACATAGACATAATCAAGTATAAATGCTAATAATCGAAACACACTTCATCATAATGTTAGATCTAACTACATATACATCAATAAGAGAAGAATAAGGCAAGAAATCGACCGAATCCGAAGGCTCGTTGTAGATTCACGGTTGGAATCGCCGGGTTGTCAATCCGCGTCCAAGCTCAGTCCGCAACTACGTCCGGGGTAGAGAGAGCTGTCACGACTCTCCAATGGACCCGTCTTCTTCGTGTCACGATCCGGTGGAAGTTGCCAACTTCCTCTTGCTCGATGGTAATGGCGGCTAGGTCTTCCTTTGGAGCTCTTGGATGAAGGAGGAGGCCGAGAGGAAACTCCGACTCAAGATTGGCGTGAAGAGCAAGCCCGGAGCACCTCTAGATGGTGGGCGACGATGGAGGGGCGAAACTGGAGCGCTGGAGAAGAAAACGGCGAAATACGGCGGGGTCGATGACCTAAAATCGCGAGCAGGGAATTTATAGGCGCTGGAATTAAACAGTGCGCACGGTCGTTGGCGCACGACCGGTGGTCGTGCGCACTAGAATTCGGTGATCGTGCGCCTACCTGGACGGAGCCTGCAAAGACAGAAATTATAAAATAACATGTTCGCACGACCAGTGGCGCACGACCGGTGGTCGTGCGCACTATCGTCGGTGGTCGTGCGCAATACAGCAAACAGAACTCAGAAAATTAATGATAAGTGCGCACGAGCAGTGGCGCACGACCGATGGTCGTGCGCACTGGCGTTTGTGGTCGTGCGCACTGCACCAAACAGAACTCATAAAAAGGGTTAGGTGTGCACGATCAGTGGCGCACGACCAGTGGTCGTGCGCAATAGAACCGGCGATCGTGCGCAGTGTTCCTGTGCAGAATTGCACCGGGAACACTTGCACGACTCCTATTCCAGCATACGACACCAGTCTCGCCACTGAAAGTGGAACTTAACAGTACATGAAAACTACTAATGAAGATAAGCATGAAATCACACCAAAATGGGCCTAGATGTGCACCTAGCGTGGATTATCAAATATAAACTATAACAAGGCTAAAGTGCGGTGAAATGACTAACTAAATGGCCCAGATGAGTCCATAAAAGTGTATATATTTGGGACTCATCACACCCCCAGACTTAACTGCTTGCGCGTCCCGAGCAAACAAATTCTAAGCGAACGGGGGGAAGAAAAGTAGATGGCTTAAAACTACAATAAAGAGTACCATGCGAAGTCGCATGCTCACGTGCATAAGAAGAATAGTAGAGAAAATTTCTGATTATAAAAACAGTTTATAAATTTCTAAAAGAGTAAAAGCATATTACAACTACTCAAAATGGTGAACTACGGTGAATCGTTCGGTCATGCATACGGAGAAAGTAAACTAAGCGCTGAGACGAGCATTGCTCAAGATTGGGATGCGGGAAAAACTCCACTGAAATCCATCAGTGTCGGTGACCATAAGCTTGCCCGGTCACATTCTCTCCACGGCACTGGTTTGACTCAAATGCGTGAATCAATAGGACTTTAGGTTTTAAATGAGGCTTGGGTTTAGGTGAGGATAAACAAAGATAAAAACGACGGCTCAAACACTAAACCCAAATGAGCTAATGCAGGAAACTATCCTCATTCACCACACAAACACGCGGGTACACAACACCCCCAGACTTGGATTTTACTACATGGGTGTGTGCACCGCCTACTCCCAAACATACATCTCAAACAGATTTTTTCATTAAAGCTCATATTTTTTTTTCTTTTCACTTCTTCTCTTTCTCTCAATTTCATTCATTTTTTTTTCTCTTTTCTTATTATTTTCAGCAAATAAACAAAGGGACACATCCACATCTTCACAAGCATATTACCACATCAACAACCCAACTCATGAAAATAATAAACAGCTAAAGCTCAGATTTGGGTGTGCGACTAGGATTGGCTTTTGGGCTTTGGTGAAATAAAAGTGGGGCTGAATCAAAGAACGGGTAGGCACAACTGGGCTAGCGAGGATATGATGATAGGAATGGCACAAAGGCTCAACCGGGCCAAAATGATGGCCTATATCACATTCACACAAATGACTAACCGTATACCCATGCTTCAAGAATCGCTTGGGGCAAGTTCTAGCCACCGAGAAAGATTCTCCTTTCTCCCGACTCAAGCAATACGAATCTAGCGATCGTGTACACACATCCCTATGCTACCGTTTGATTCCATCGGATTCACCATTTGAGTAGAGTAAACAACATTTACACTAATAAGAAAAATATAAAACCATAGTATAAAAAGAGATCTAATCTACACAAATTCCTATGCAACCGAGCACTCGACTAGGAGCACTACTAGAGTCAACATTTTACTCTGCTACATAGTCTTAAGCCATCACCTAGACTTTCCCAAATAAGCGGAAGAATTAAATTCGCAACAGAGCAAGCAAACAGATGAGTACGCGCTCAAGTGGGTGATGTGGTGTGCAATGAAAATGAACAACAATTTAAATGAAATCTTCTAGCATGCAGTGCAATAGTTCACGTGAGCGGGTAAACAAAACTACTCTCCCCCAGACTTAAACTAAACAATCCATAAAATATGACATGAAAATCAGAATAGGGCTAGGGGAAGAGAGTACCCAATGCTCAACAAGTGAGCATACCAGAAGATTGGCGTTTAAACCCAGACTAAGCTGCAGCGTCCGTCATCCAGAGAAGATACCTGCAGGGGTCAGCTCCGCAAAAACAAAAGAAGCAGAAAAAGATAAACTACAATACTACAGCTAACTAAACAGGATTGAATAAAATAAAATGCATGCAAAGTAAGATAACTACTGGGGTTATTGTCATCCCAGCACGACTTATTCTAAATAAAAACGGTTCTAGCTAATGGGCCTATGAAAGGAGAAGTGGACAGGTAATTGGCCTAATATGCGTTTCGGTAGCGGGTACCGATACGGCGAAAGAACAGTCACGCCTCTACCCGAATATAAATAATACCTGCTTGACACAGGTAGAGGGAAAAGAAAGTAAGAAGAGGAGGAGGCCTGGTCCTCACTCATCTCACAAAACGCATCCTTGCCTAGCAAGGTTTCGTCCACAGGGAGGCAGCAGGAGGAGAAGGCAATGAGTGGGGCTTCCTCTACGGAGGGAGGATAAACCTCCTCACATGAGAGGATGCTCTCATCATTGACTTGAGCATCATGCTCCAAGTCCTCCTGATGTACCTGTGAAGACTCAACCTGCACAGGCTCAGATGAAGAAAGAAGGGGGTCAAGAAATAAAGAAGACGAAGAACATAAATAAACATCAATCGGGGGAGTGATCCCGGTCTCACTCCCATCAGGTTGGGGAAGTAAAATAATGTTTGCATTGTCATCAATGCTACAAGATTCGGCGGGATCAACGGTGGCCAGGCTTAGGATTTGGACTTCCTCCACCGGTGCTGAAGAAAATTCCTCTTCACCTAGAAGGTTGTCCTCCTCCATAGGGGTAGGCTCAACACTCAGATCACCCACCTGATCCTGCGACACATCATCAACAATGTCGTCGGATACGAGTGTAGTATGCACAACAGGGGAAAGAATCGAATCCACTAGAAGTGGTGGATGCACTGGGAGAATGGGATCAGCAATGTCGGTGCCCAGATCAACCGCACATCCGGTGACCGTGTCCAGGTCATACCCTTCAAAATGTGAAGGTGACAAAGACACATAACCGGATGTTGAAGGTGTGCCGCCAGAGTTAGGATTCGGGACGATCCGGATATCCGGCTCGTCGTCCTCATCCAATTGGCGATGAAAAGCAGCACAATCCTTCAGGGCATGATCTGTGCTCCGACAAAACTGGCACTGCCTAGCAGGCTTCTTTGGCACAGCGGGGGCTGAAGCCGGAAAGAAGTATGATGGTAATGGCTCAGCAGAGTAGCCATAAGACTTATGCGCACCATATGGAGTACTAGACGACGTCGGTGCTCCATATGCTGGGCTATAAGAATTATGCCTACTATTCTCCGTAGGGCATTCATCACTATAGTGGGAGGTAGCTCCACACCAACGGCAACGGAAATTCAGATGTGCCCACATAGTGCGAAGATAATACGATTCAAAATAAAAATGCTATTGTGCAGATACTATACCAAACAGAAAATACTAAAGCAACCTGATATAAAACAAGAAGAAGGAATAAAAAGATCAGAGATAAAATAAAAGATGCAATTTACAAATGGAAGGGCTTCTCTCTCAGGTTCTCCCTCTCCAAAAAACTCACACGACTGTGTTCCCCGGCAACGGCGCCAAAAACTTGATGCGCAAATCTCACACACCGCTATAGGCGGTAGCTCGACTGCGACACGAAACGGCAGTGTACCGATCGTTCAAGTAATATAAAACGAGGAGTAATCCCCGAGTATCGAATCTCTCAAGGAACACAGTAAGGTGGAGTTGACTATTGAGGAGGACTTGAGATTGAAGTCCTTTAGGTCGAATGGATTGCGGGGGAGTTGGGTTGGCTTTTGGAAAATAAAAGAAAACACTACAACTACTCCTATGCAATGCCGCTATGCAAAGCTTCGCTTGGCGGAATGGAGACTAGGCAGGCCTTGAGCGCGCTGCGTCGCAAGGGAGGATGGGCGAGTAGGCGAGCGGATCGAACTATGCAGGCCTTGAGCGCGCTGCTTCGTTAGGCGGGATGGAATACGGGCCGCGATGCCACGCTTCGGTAAGCGGATGGGCGAGTAGGCTAACGGAATGAGGGTCGCAAGCACCTCTTCGACAAGCACACCACTAACAATTGTTAGGGCGGCACAACGCAACCAACAAACCACACCACAAAGCGCACCTCAATATAATAAGCAAAAATACTCAATCACATAGACATAATCAAGTATAAATGCTAATAATCGAAACACACTTCATCATAATGTTAGATCTAACTACATATACATCAATAAGAGAAGAATAAGGCAAGAAATCGACCGAATCCGAAGGCTCGTTGTAGATTCACGGTTGGAATCGCCGGGTTGTCAATCCGCGTCCAAGCTCGGTCCGCAACTACGTCCGGGGTAGAGAGAGCTGTCACGACTCTCCAATGGACCCGTCTTCTTCGTGTCACGATCCGGTGGAAGTTGCCAACTTCCTCTTGCTCGATGGTAATGGCGGCTAGGTCTTCCTTTGGAGCTCTTGGATGAAGGAGGAGGCCGAGAGGAAACTCCGGCTCAAGATTGGCGTGAAGAGCAAGCCCGGAGCACCTCTAGATGGTGGGCGACGATGGAGGGGTGAAACTGGAGCGCTGGAGAAGAAAACGGCGAAATACGGCGGGGTCGATGACCTAAAATCGCGAGCAGGGAATTTATAGGCGCTGGAATTAAACAGTGCGCACGGTCGTTGGCGCACGACCGGTGGTCGTGCGCACTAGAATTCGGTGATCGTGCGCCTGCCTGGACGGAGCCTGCAAAGACAGAAATTATAAAATAACATGTTCGCACGACCAGTGGCGCACGACCGGTGGTCGTGCGCACTATCGTCGGTGGTCGTGCGCAATACAGCAAACAGAACTCAGAAAATTAATGATAAGTGCGCACGAGCAGTGGCGCACGACCGATGGTCGTGCGCACTGGCGTTTTTGGTCGTGCGCACTGCACCAAACAGAACTCATAAAAAGGGTTAGGTGCGCACGATCAGTGGCGCACGACCAGTGGTCGTGCGCAATAGAACCGGTGATCGTGCGCAGTGTTCCTGTGCAGAATTGCACCGGGAACACTTGCACGACTCCTATTCCAGCATACGACACCAGTCTCGCCACTGAAAGTGGAACTTAACAGTACATGAAAACTACTAATGAAGATAAGCATGAAATCACACCAAAATGGGCCTAGATGTGCACCTAGCGTGGATTATCAAATATAAACTATAACAAGGCTAAAGTGCAGTGAAATGACTAACTAAATGGCCCAGATGAGTCCATAAAAGTGTATATATTTGGGACTCATCAAATGTCAAATACAAAGTGAAGTATTCTTGACTTGTTGACTTCTTTAGATCAGGAATCATGTGAGTAGGATTCCCAACAATCTCCCCCTATTTGAAGAAGTCAGAATCTCAATTCAAGACTACTTTCACTTGACAGTAATTATTATAATCTTGTATAGAAGGGTTTACTTATCTTTTGTTGAGCATATGAGTACATCAATCTTGTGGCTCCCTCTAGATTCGATGCCTCCTCTTTTGTGTCTCCCCCTTCTTCTTGACATCTTTGCTCCTCCTATCTTTGAGGTCTTCATGAGCATGACATAGTGGGAAAGGCCCTCCTCTGCAAAGTAGGGTCGCATGATAGAATATCCAAGCCCATGTTCGAAATAATGGCAAGGATAATTCTGAGTAAGAAGACCAATTGGGGTCAGCAAATTTTTAAGAGGATCCAAGAAAGCTTTCAGGCCCTAAATCTTGGAAGATTTCTATCAATTTATCTTCTGCTTTCCTACCCTGAAAGCTTCAACAAAAAGTATGGAGTCAAAATACATCACATGAAAAGAATGGACACCAAAATCCTTGCAAGATGGGAGAAAACTCTGACTAAGCCTCCCACGAAGACAGAAACTGCGGAAGATGCAAAGAGGAAGGGAGAAAGCTCATCTGAAGAGAGTAAGTCAGGGAACAACTCTCCTCAATCTGGCTCAGAGGCAGCTGCAGAAACAAGGAATGTCGCCCTCCAGACCTCTGATCTAAGTCAAGGATTCAGGATATCTGCAGGCACAGATCCAAGAAGTGCTGAAATTGAGGGGGAGAAAAGCAATGAGATCCCTGCTCAAGTAGAAACAGTGATCCAAAAGATCATAGGGGCTGAGGATGTTGAACATTCTGAGTCTGCAATGCAAGAGGACAATCAAGAAATCCCTGCTGATGGAACTGGCAGTGATCAGCAAGGTCCTGAAAAGGTGAGTAAGCCAAGCCACTCACCAATAGGAAAATCTCTATCTCCAATACTGGAAGGGGATGAAGAAGAGGATCAAGAGGGATCATCTACAGAGAATAGACAAGAAGGGCCCTCCCTTCTATCTCAAATAAAGATGCTCTTGGAAGAGCAAAGGATAAAACTAGAAAGACATGTCTCCTCTGCCATCAATGATCTAAGAAAGGAACTGTCTGCTGAAACAGCAAACCTAAGAAATGATCTGAAAAGCCTACAAGATTACAATACCCGCTCTTACAAAGCTCTAATTAACCTAGGGATCAATCAGTCATCGATTATCGGCAGCATAGAAAAGGCCTATGTTGCATCAACCAAGAGAATGGCTGAACACAAAGCTGACATCAAAGAAAGTCTAGATCAACAAAATAAAGATTTAGATAATCATCTGCTGGAAACCAAGAATCACTTGGAAGCTGGAATTCACATGCTCAAAAACAAGATATTGGCCTCCGAAGAGAACCTCCAAAAAGGTATATCTGAAGAATCATAAAGGGGGAGAGATCAATGATAAAGGCCAGCTATGATCATGCCATCTGGGCCTCGAACACTATCAGGGAAGCAATGAATCTTCCTTCCCTGTGTTATTACGAGCCTACCGTAGGTCCCTGTATAGATATGGAGAAAGAAACAATTGAGACTGAAGAAATTAGAAAGAGAAAGTACAGGGAAGAGATGGAGAAAAAGGAGCAGGAAGTCGGTACCAAGAAAGCAAAGAGAGTTGCTGATACGAATGCACCAGATATATAGATGGTTAAATATAGAAATGTCAAAACTCTTCTGAACATTCGGCACTAATTATAAATGAAGAAATATTTGTCAAAATTCTGTGTTTACGTAATTTTGCTGAAATGACATCATAACCTACTTATCTGCTTAAATGTTAATATATGTTATGAGAATGGCACTTATCATTGAGTGGGTTATGACTTCTTCAAATAGGGGGAGATTGTTGGGAACAGTGCCCTGCAATGTTCCTGATTTGAAGAAGTGCTCAGCTCAATGATAAATGCAAGTTGTATTTGACATACCATCTAGTTCATGCTTGCAGGAATCGACAATATGTCATGTACTTTAGTCATTTTACCAAGTACTATATCGTCGAGAAGAACAGGCGACATCGTCGACAAAGCGTGCTTGTCGTCGTAATGACTGGCCGAGCAGCAGCCGCTGAGAAGCAAAGTATTCGTCGACCGCTGAGACATGGCGAGATCATCGAACGCAGAATGCTGTTCGTCGAACGCGGAGAAGCCACAGGACATCGTCGTGTGGAACTCATGTCATCGAGAGAACATATGATTACGACGACATGATGCAAGAAGGAAGCTCACGACAACACTGTCAGAGAAAGAAGATCGTCGTATATACAGAATCGCCAGGATATCTTGTATCGTCAAGATACCTCCATCAGTGGCAGAAGGAAGATCGCGACGACAAAGTCAGAGACAGCTTGTCGTCGTAATGATGTAGATATCTTCAAGACAGAATTCAAATCTTGCGGACGCGCTGTTAGTAATTAATGTCGCCGTCTGATTGTCCAATTAGGGCCTGCTATGATGGATGGGTGTCTGACAGGAAAGGAAAGTGAATATGACCGTTATACGGCTTTTCCATTCTATAAAAGGGAATAGTGTTGCCCTAGGAAGAAAAAGTTGGAGTGCAAGAAAAGAAAAGAAAAAGAATCCCGCCGCTCTTCAATAGAACAATATTTTTCAGCGGAGAAGAAAGAGAATAAGATTCAAGAGTTCTCAAAAGAATCAGTCATCTCCATTGACTGAGAAGTCGTCGTTCAACAACAGGCAAAAGAAGAAGAGGCTGAAGAAGATTCAGAGCTGAAACTCAAAATCAAGAAGCATCTTCTTCATCTTTAAGAAGCCGATCTTCATCAAGGCTAAGTTGCCATATTTCATCTGGCTAAAGAAACAGTTTATTTTATTACTGTATTCTCTTATAAGGCTTGCGGGCCAAACCATCTAGCTTGAGGGATGGAGAGTTGTGAGGCTTGAGGGCCAGGGAAGTGCACTTGCGGGTGCGTCTTGTCGAGCTTGCGAGCTCGGGGGCAGTAAGGGCTTGAGGGCTTAGGCTGTTGGGACTTGCGGGTCCGTATGGTAGGGCTTGAGGGCCTGAGTGTCGAGCTTGCGGGCTCAGGGGCAGTAGGGGCTTGAGGGCCTAGGCTGTTGGGACTTGCGGGTCCGTTTTGTAAGGCTTGAGGGCCTGAAGCTTTTGGCGGAGTTTGCCGAGCCCAGCACACTGCTGGGTTGGCGCAGAGGGAGAGAGGACTACTCAAGACACCCGGTCTTGAGGAACCTCTATAGATCGTTGTGTGCTTTCTGTGGTTTGCTCTTTATTTCTTGGATCTATTAACCAGGTAGCAAGAAAATCCTAAAGGGGCTTTTATAAAAAGAAAATCCTATTCACCCCCCCCCCCCCCTCTTGGTTATTAAAGTAGACACCCCATAAACAACATTTAGCTTTCTCCGCTAGAGATTCTATGTTTTCTCTGAATATCTCCCCCTCAGAACTTTCCGGGGAGAACCTTTCTGGTGTAGATTTAAGTCTAGCCCCCTCTGGATCTGGAGCATCATCATTGTCAACATCATCATCATTGTCATCAACCTTAAGAAATTGTTCTTGATCTCTGGGAAGAATCTGTTCTGAGTAATGGCCAGGGATCAGGTTGAGACTCTTCTCGATACCTGAGACACAAGCAGCAAACTGGCTTTGTATGATTGATTGAACTGATACTGATGAATGTGGTCCTTCTTGAATGGGTATTGCAGGTGGCTGGGAGATTTCCTTCTCAGCAGATGGGACTACAGGGGCTGGCACTGTGGTGATCTCTAGCTGAGGAGGAGTGATGACTGGTGGTGGAGTATTTACTGGTGGTGGAGTATTGACTGGTGGTGGAGTGTTGACTGGTGGTGGAGTATTTGCTGGAGGTGGAGTTTTAACTGGTTCACCTTGAGGGGGTTCGGGAGCAACATGTTGCTTGAGACCGGGCCTTATAATAACCCTTTCCCATCTGTCCATGATAGAAGAATCTATCTTCTTGAGGTGCTGAATGGGATAACCAGACCTCATATCAAACTGATCACCATACATCTGATTCAAGTAGAGACTGATAATTCTTCCAAAATTTGGTGCCACCAAACTTGCTTTTATTTTGTCAAACAGAATTTGACCCCAATCAACACTTTTTCTGCCGATTATAGCTACTGCTAATTGGAACATTTCATTAGACATGTAGTCATGTGAGCCTGTCTTGTAGAGCAATACCTTACCTAGGATGTCAGAGAGGAGCTTTCCTTCTCCATTCATATTCTTGCGCCTAATTGAAGTTGTTCCCCTAGGCAAACCACAGCATAATAAAGCTCTTGTATAATCTTCATCATGAAGGGGGTCCTCTTCTTAAATGACTGGCAGTTGAAGGAATCTTGTCAATCTTGATGGCTTTAATTTGATCGTTTGATTTCTAACTTTGGACTTGATCACCTCTCCACTTCATTGGAGACTAGCATGCTTGAAAAATTCTAACACATCCCTCTCAAGAACACGACATGGATGTTCAAGAACGAAGGATAGGCCGGCTTACTCTAGACATAAAATGATGTTTCGAAACTCATCTGGTGCATCGGCAAATCCAGTGCGCACTAACTCTCCCCCTACCTGCAGCAGCCCCGAACTCTTGCGAGACATTGCAGTTGTCGGATGGAACGAATTGGCGATTGAGATCAGTGATTGAAGTCGACGATGGAGTGAGGTTGGTTAATGCAAGTCGAAAGGAGGAGTCGAAAGGAGGAGATGGAGTTGGAAGGTGGAGGCGAATCGTCGGGAGAAGGCGAGTCATTGGGAGAAATCGAGTCGAAGGGAGGAGATGAACCGTCGGGGTGTTCGACGAGGGAGAGAAAGCGTGACCTTTGAAATCGTTTATTCACATATATATATATATATGTGTGTGTGTGTGTGTGTGTTAATGTTTTGATTTGAATTAAAAGAATATAAATATACCTTTTGCATAGAGATGATTCATCGGATCCAATAAGAAGATTTAAAAAGTGGTCTGTGAATAGAGAGTCGACGAAACAGTTTGTGATGAAGCTCCGATTCGTCGAGATGAGTCGACGAAAATTCATTTTCGTCGAAAGATGAGTCTGTATTCGACGAATTCGTCGAATGACTTATTGACTTCTTAAGTGAATTTGGTAGATGTCATGTTGTCTTTGATTATGCTGCCTTGATCAATATTCTTTGTTCAGCATGCCAAGTTCTAGCTTGAAGTAGTTGAACTTGGATTCATCGAGCGGATTTGTGAAGATGTCTGCAATTTATTTGTCTGTTGGGACATAACAGAGGTTGATGTCCATGTTCTCCACATGCTCCCGGATGAAATGATAACGGATTTCTATGTGCTTTGTCCGGCTGTGAGATACTGGATTATTGGCTATTGCAATTGCACTTGATGAGTCACAGAACATTGGAATCTCCTTCAGCTTCAACTTGTAGTCTTCGAGATGATTCCTGATCCACAGACGTTGTGCACAGCAACTGCCTGCGGACATGTAGTCTGATTCAGCCGTTAAGATTGCTACACAATTCTGTTTCTTACTACTCTACGAGACAAGCCTCTTTCCAAGGAATTGGCATGTCCCGGAAGTGCTCTTCCTGTCATCCCTGCTACCTGCAAAGTCAGCATCTGAAAAACCTGTTAGCTCGAAGTCATTACTTCTTGGGTACCATAGACCAAGATTTGGTGTGCCTTTAAGATATCTCAAAATCCTTTTTGCAGCGGAGTAATGAGATTCCTTAGAGTTCACTTGAAATCTAGCACAAATGCATGTGGAAAACATTATATCTGGTCTATTAGCAGTGAGGTAGAGCAAGGACCCAATTATGCTTCTGTATTTGGTTTCATCAAAAGGTTTCTCTTTCTCATCCTTGTCCAGATTCATACTTGAGCCCATTGGAGTCCTCATGGAGGTTGCATTCTTCATTCCGAATTTGTTAATTAACTCTTTGGTGAACTTCATCTGAGAGATGAAAATTCCATCTTCAGATTGCTTCACCTGAAGTCCAAAGAAATATTTCAGCTCACTCATACTACTCATTTCAAATTTCTCTTGCATTAAGTTAGAGAACTTTTTGCAAAGGTTATCATCCATAGAACCGAAAATAATGTCATCGACATCAATTTGCATTAGCAAAATCTTGCCTTTTACTTTCCTAAGAAATAATGTCTTATCTATCTTTCCACTTGTAAACTTGTTCTCAAGAAGAAAGGTAGAGAGCGTCTCATACCAAGCTCGGGGAGCTTGTTTGAGACCATATAATGATTTACGAAGGAAGTAAGCATAATCATGTAGAGAGGAGTCAACAAAGGGTTGTTCTACGTATACTTCTTCCTTTAAGTTACCATTAAGGAAGGCTGACTTTACGTCCATTTGATAGACTTTAAATCCTTTGTGAGCCGCATACGCTAGAAACAACCTGATTGTCTCGAGCCTTGCTACTGGGGCATAAGTTTCATCGTAGTCGATCCCTTCTTCTTGTCCGTAACCTTGGGCTATAAGTCTGGCTTTGTTTTTAATGATTACTCCGTCTTCATCCAGCTTGTTTCTGTAAACCCATTTAGTTCTGATCACGTTCTGACCTTTGGGTCTTGGCACCAACTTCTAGACTTTGCATCGTTTGAACTGATTGAGCTCCTCTTGCATTACGATGATCCATGACGCATCCTCTTTGGCTTCATCAAATTTCTTTGGTTCAACCTGAGAGAGAAAACTCATGTGCAAAACATGATTAGCAGTACCTTTTCTGGTTCTAACCCCAACATGTGTTTCTCCGATGATTTGATCAATGGGATGATCCCTTTGATGTCTAGTCACCAGGTTTCTTCCATGTCCATTGACAACAGGTACATCTGCTTATGGTACATCTTCCACTTCTTGGAGCTCTTCTTCTTCAAGAGTGATAATATCGCCAACAGAAATTGTTCCTGGGACATACCCGATCAGATCGACCAAAGATAACTTTTGGACCATCTTTCACTAGGGTATAATCTTGTAATAGGCTTCTTGTTCCGGTCATGAGTCGTGAACATCCACTGTCCAAGTACCATATAGGATTTGTATTGGCATTTGGACATACCTGCAATCAACAATCAATTGCCCTTAGAAACCCAAACCGATTTGGGTCCTAGGTTCCTGTTAGCATAATAATAAGTATTTCTACCTACTACAGCTCTAGCAGAAAGGCTCTTCTTTGCATTAGGCACACAATGGTTATGTCAACAGTCGATAGTAAAGTGTCCCACTTTACTACAGCACCAGCATTCATGGATGTTGTACCTTCTCTTCCGAGCATTTCTTGATTTGCAGGTAGCATCATAATGCTTGTTTTCAGTTGAGAAGGCAGCAGCATTCTTCATATCTTTCACAGCAAAGGACAGATTGGGTAATCTATCATAATCATTCCTACTTGACTTTATCTAGCAATATATGATAACTTTGAAGCTCTTATGGTGTTGATGGCATCAGATTTGTTCAAGTGAGGGTTGGTTATGATGTTGCACCCAGCTTGCTTCCTTACTGAAAAAGATTTGGAAGATGATGCTTCCTTATCCTTGAGTGTAGGAGATGGAGCACAAAAAACAAATGGTCCAGGATGTGCCATTTGGATTTCTTCATGGGGAGATTTCGGGGCGCTCATTACCATTCCCTTTCTTCTAGAATAGTTAGGAATATTCTCCCTACTATATCAACTTCCAGTCTTCCAGTGATCATGGATACTGTCCTGATCAGACCTGTTAGAGGGAGTCAACACCTTTTGAGAGGTGGTATGAGGCCGAGCTTTAGCTGTGCTCTTCCCTTTATTCCCAGAATCAATTGATTTAGGTTTAGGGAATTGAGCCACTGGCTTTCTTTCCATATAAAGCTTCTTCTCTAGAGACTTGATTGTTCTTTCCTGAGCTTCAGACTTCATCCGAAGTAGAATGAGCTCATTGAATAAACTAATCACCTCCTTGGTTTTCTCATTTACTTGTGATTCGAAGGGCTTAAGGATTCTGATTTCCTCAGCCTGAGATTTTATCAACTTCTTGCTCTTTTCAAGGGCTAATAAGAGAGCATCATACTGATTCACGGAATTAGACATGTCATCATTTTCTGATGAGCCTGTCTCAGCTTCAGAGTCTGTGATAGACAGAGGTGCCCTTATTCATACCTATTTAGGATAGGTTTCATCATATATTTCCCCTTCTGACTCAGATAGGGTATATAGTCAGTCCAAGAAGTGTTTTCTCTTCTAGATTTGAACAGCTTGAATCACTGTCACTCAAGGTCCTAATCATTTTCTCATCTACAGTGTCTCATTCTTCCTTTGATTCTTCCATAAGAGCTATTAGAGAGTTCCACATTTCTCTGGCTGTTGTGTAGTTAACAAGTTGCTTGAATGTAGAACCATCAATTGCATTAGCTAGAATGCTCTTAGCTTCCTTGTCCAGGTTGACTAAGATAATCTCAACTTCAGTCATTTCAGATATTTTCTTGGGCACAAGCTTGGAAGGGCAGCCAATGGAGGCTGTCATGGGAACACATGGTCCTTCTTGAATAACTAGAAACAATCTGGGATCTATATCTTCCATGAACATCTCTGCTCTCACCTTCCACATGGGGAAGTTTTCCTTGGTGCACACGGGCAACTTCACGGAGGAATCCTTTGATCTTTCCATTCCAGACATACTTGATCTTGCAACTAGATGAGGAGATCTTGTTCATGGTGTTAACCTTCATCGAACAACCTCCCTCTGATACCAATTGAAAGTATCTAGTTGCTACCTAAATCATCCAGAGGGGGTGAATATGTGAATTCTATGGCTTTTAAGCGGAATTGAAATTTTAAATAAAAGTGCACAAAAAAGCAACCACGGCACAACACAAGAGTTCTATAGTGGTTCCCCGATGTGGGTAGTCCACTTTCCCACCTCGCCTATCTAGCACTCCAAGGCTAGATTCGGCTACTTTACCAATCTCAGATTATGCAAATCTTACAACTCGGAGTTCACAACTCATACAAGCTCGGAGCAAACTACTCCTACAAACTCGAAGAACAAGCTCTCCTACACACTCGATCCTTTTAACCTAGGATCTACAAAAACTCGGAAGATAAACTTCCTACCAGTGTTTGTAAAAGATAATATAAACAACTTGGATTATAGAATTCAATCTTTGAGAATCTCCTATAGATTTTACTTCTTCAGATCTGAATCAGTGGATCTTCTTCTTCCTTGAGAAATGAATTTCAGAACTTGAGAAAGGAAGACGAACACCTTGTTTCTTGAAAGCTTTGATCTGATCTCTTAATCACCCAACAAGATCTAGAGGAGTATCGAATCAATCCAAGCACAGAATCTTGTTAAGTGAAAACTTGCAAGGGAATCGAGCACAAAACTGATCGGCGACTGTGGATCGTCTTTTACAAGAATGAGCGCACAAGCCGACGGGATTCTTTTTGGAATGAATGATTTGCACGATTAGGGTTAGAAGAAATCATCTCTTATGTATTTATAGACTTCTCCCTCAACGGCTATAAGCAAGACTTAAGGATAGATGATCACGTGGAAGAAAACGCTAAACAGACAGATGGACGGAAATTGCTCTGTCGGCATTCGTCGAGAGAACCCATTGATTCGACGAATTCGTCGAAAGGAAGAAATTATTCGACGACAATACTTAGAGATATCTTGGAGCTTGAGAGATGAGGAGATTATACATTTTGTCGACAGGCGCGCTTGTTCTCGACGATTTCGTCGAATGAAAGATTTTCCTCGACGACTTCGTCGACTAATCTTAGGCATTCGTCGACGAAAATAAACAATCTAACCAAATATCTGTTTGAGTGATATTGTCGAGACCTGTTAATGTCTCGACGAATTCGTCGAATAATCTTAGGCTTATTCGACGAAAATACTTAGACAGAGTTCTTCTACTTCTGATTTCAGCAACCTTTGACTTTAAGCTTTTCCTTAGTACTTGAGTGTAAAGTACATTCCAAGAGAGAGATTTCATATGAGTCAACAACTTGGTCTACACAATGAGGGATTACATTGCGTAGGCCTGTGTTTATGACTCACTGAAACCTGACCTTGGTTTATACTTAGCAATGAGCATCCTGCATACATATAACTGGAAAACAGTATCAAATACAATATCAATTCATCTTAGTTCAAGAGACACTTCTTCAAATTAAGGTTATTGTGGTTACAATACCCAACAACCAGGACATCATGTATGGTCACTGGAAGAATGGGAGTTCCTATAGGAAGGAAAATACTCATTTCTATAGCAGAAGAAAGGTCATGGGGATGAGTGCTTTGAAAGCTCCCCATGAGGAAATTCAAATGGCCCATTCTGGACCATTTGTATTTGGTACTTCAGCCCCTTCATTGAAGGATAAGGAAGCTGGTTCTTCCAAATCCCTCTCAGCAAAGCACATGGTTGTTGTCAAGCCTATAAGCAAGTTTAACAGCTTAGTATCTGATGCCATCCACACTTGCTTGGCTGCCAAGCTAAGACAAGCTGATGTCATAAAGATAAAGACTGCTAAGACCATCTATAGACTGTCAACCAGTCAGGCTATTGCTAATAAGAATAAGAAGAATGCAGTTAGCTTCTTCACTGAACACAAGCACAGTGATTCTCCTTCCACCTGAAAGGGTGTTCAGAAAAGAAGATACAACATCCATAAATGTTGGTGTTGTGGTAAAGTGGGACACTTTGTCATAGATTGTTGGCACAATCCCAATGTGCCTAATGCAAAGAGAAGCTTTCCTGCAAAGGCTGCAGCTGGTATGAAGATGTCTTATTATGCTAACAAAGGCCTATGACCCAAAATCAATTTGGCTCCTAAGGGAAAATGAATTGCTTCTTGCAGGATAGTTCAAGTACCAGCATAGGGCAAATATGGTACTTGGATAGTGGGTGCTCAAGGCACATGACAGGTACCAGAAGTCTTCTGCAGGATTACAATGCTGTGAAGAATGGACCTAAAGTTATCTTTGGAGGTTTTGAAAAGGAGTCACCAAAGGATATGGTATGATCACCAATGACATAGTCACTATCACAAGGGTAGCTTATGTTGAAGGGTTGCAACACAACCTTATAAGCATAAGTCAACTATGTGACTTAGGCTATGTCATTGAATTCCACAATGACAAGCGCTTGATCAAGAAGTCAATTGACTTAGAGATCATTCTCTCAGACACTAGGAGTGGGATGTTTATTGCTTAGATTTTATTTGCAATAGTTCTCTTTCTCCAGTTTGTCTTGTAGCTAATGAAAGTAAGTCTCTTTGTGTTCAATGGCACAAGAGACTTGCTCACATTAACTACAAGACAATGTATAGACTATTTTCTAAAAACCTTGTTAGAAATAGTCCAAATTTAAAATGTATTAAAATTGGTCCCTGTCATGCATGCCAAATGGGCAAGCAAACTAGGGCCACCTTTAAAAGCATTGACTCCAAAGACACTGAAAGATGTCTTTATCTATTGCACATGGACTTATTTGGTCCTTTGCCAATTCAGAGCCTAGGTGGGAAGTTGTATACTTTGGTGATTGTTGATGATCACTCAAAGTATATATGGGTATTCTTCCTTAAGAAGAAATCTGATATTTTAGATATCTTCATAAACCATATCAAGGCAATCCAGAATGAATTACAATATACTGTGGTCAAGACTAAAACTGACCATGGTACAGAATTTCAATCTGGGGCAATGACAAGGTTTTGTCAAGAATTTAGTATCAACCAAGAATTCTCCTCCCCAAGGACTCCACAGCCAAATGGTGTGGTTGAGAGGAGGAATAGGACCTTGATAGAAGCTGGGAGAACATTGCTTAGTGACTCCTCACTTCCAGAGTATTGCTGGGATAAGGCAGTCAATACAACTTGTTATGTTCTCAATAGAGCTTCCATCAATAAGGCCCTTGGAATAACCCCCTATGAGATTCTGAAAGGCAAACAACCAACAATTTCATACTTTAGAATCTTTGGTTGCAAATGCTATATTTTAAATAATGGAAAATCTCAATTAACAAAGTTTGCTGAAAAGTGCAATGTGAAAGTGGAGGTTTAGTTCTTATTTATCTTATTAAAAGATCTTGCTTAATTTTTAATTTCAAAGTAAGTGATATATCTATTTATATATATAAGTTTGCTGAGTAATAAACACAAACACTAGAAGTGCATATAAATAAACAAAGCACAGGAAAATAATACAAAAAAAACAAGCAATCCATAGATGACACAAGATGTATAGTAGTTCCCCTCAACTGGGTACATCTACTCTTCTACCCACTGGTAGGAATCCACTAGGAGGTTGTTGATAAGGTGCCCTCACACCAAGGTGATTTTGATAAGGTGTCCACACACCAGGTGAGCTGTTGATAAGGTGCTCTAACCAAGATGCAGGTTTTTGCTAAGGTGCCCTGTCACAGGGAGTTAACTTTTGAAGGGAGTTATAACCCTGTACAGGAGGTGGAAAAGAATAAAAAAAACAGAAAGATTTGATGTTCTTCTCTGTATGAGAAGACTCTTGAAGATCCTGATTTGAAGTTGAATTGATCTTGATGAAGATGTTGAAGAGCTCCCCCTGTCTGATGTAAGTTGATGATAGTTCTGGAGTCCTCTCCTCTTAATTGTACAAACACTCCTTTCTTCTTATGCAGTGATGATCCTGAGCAAATGGTTGTGATTGGTGTCTCAGGATATGTGTGATCTGCAAGAAGATGTTAGCAAAAAGAAGATATACAAAATAGATCTGCTTCTTTTTGTATCTGTGTGTTCTCTATGTCTATTCCTATTTTTCTCTGTCTCTCTATTTATTTTCTGCTCTTCTCTTCTTATATAATCTGGAGAAGACTTTTTGAATTCTTGCTAGGAAATTGAGGAAAGAGATAGTCTCTTTTACTTTATTCCTTGGGAAGAGGAGTTTCCGACTTTGACTTATCTGCAAACGGCTATAAACTTTTATTTCCTGCAACGGCTATATCAGAAAAGCATGTATATAATAATGTTAGTACATCTGTATAAGAATATTTGCTGACAATTTGTCGACCGTTGAGTTTGAGTTTGTCGAGCGCCATTCAGAGAATGCCTGGACGTTGAGATTATTCTGACTGAATACGTCGAACGCTGCTCGCCATTTGTCGAACGTTGTTCGACTGGAAATTTGTCGAGCACTGGCTGGCTAGAATTTGTCGAGCGTCGTTCGACATTCGTCGAACGCAGAGAGCTTATATTATTTTCTTATGTATATTCTCCGATTCGATCGTATCATATTTAATTTATGTTTCCTTAGTTTTCTTACTTAATGAAATTGATCTGAGTTACTAGAGGACTTATTGTCAAAAGGGATGGATCCTAACTCAAATCAAAAGCTAAGGTTCTAACAATCTCCCCCTATTTGAGTTGGGATCCTAAATCAAATTAAAACTAGTGGCCTGGTGGTCTCCCCCTATTTGGTTTAGGATGCCGATAGTTTTAATTTTTATATTCTCCTTTTCTCTCTCACTTGGCTTTAATAATTTTTCATCCTTTTAAAATTATTTGAGCAACTCTGCTTTCCTAGATTTTGATTTCTTAAGTTCTGAATTAAAATTTTCAATTGCAGCAACCTTTAATGAATTTTAAGGAATAAGGATTTTGTCTGATACCTTCCTTCTTTAAGAATACCCTTATCAGAAGAGACACACTCAGTGCTTCTGATTATTTCTAATCAATGCAACTACAGTAGAATGCTCAACATGATTTGGAGAAGATCTGTAAGGACATTGAAGTTATCTGACATTAATATTCAAATGAATTTTATGTTTGCTCATTTAATTAGGAATGGAGTTTAATGGTGAAAAACTTTTTGAAACCATTTGAAAGTTCTTTTGGAAATATATTTTTAAGAACTTTAAAATCTGATTTTTGATACTAATTGAAAGTTTTCTTTTGTAATTATTAAAATATATGTTTGATATTTTAAATTTTTCTTGATAATCATTATGCAATTTAGCCTTAATTGATGTATTTTGTGCTTTTGAATTTTCTTCAGATTTATTACTTACAGAATTAAATAGTTTATGTTGGTTAACTTCTTTTTAATTTCTTTGTTTGAATCTGTAAGTATTATCTTAAGGACAGATTTGTAATTTTTAGAGGTAGGGTTGTGAATTGAAATTACCTCATTTACCTTTTCTGTTTCAGCTTTTGCATCTGGATTTTGGTATGAACCATATAGGGCCATCATGCAGAAAGCTCTAGCTCTGTGTTCTTCTTCTTTTTCTTCTTCACTTAGTTTGGTTGATGGTTCTGCATCATAAATACAGTTAGAAGTAGACGAATGTTCATTTACCATCCTAGAGAGGGAGTTCCAAATGCTCCTTGCAGAGGTGCAATCATCAATTCTTTGAAAAATGTCTTTTTGACATTGATTGGGCCAAAATCTGCATAGCTTTTGCATTGGCACTTTTCAGTTTTTCTTGATCAGATGAAGAGATTTGGGAAGAAAGTCCTGTCAAAACAGATTTGTAAATATCTTCATCTATGGCATTCATATATAACTTAATTCTAATTTGCCATAAAAAAACTACCCAAATTACATATAGGTGGATCTGAGAATAGAAAATCTGCTTGTGCCATTTTGAAAAATCTTTTAAAACAAATTTAAGAACTAGGCGATCTTTGTGATTTCAGGTGTTAGCCTGTGTGAAAAATCAACTTCCTCTGATACCAATTGAAAGTGGAGGTTTAGTTCTTATTTATCTTATTAAAAGATCTTTCTTAATTTTTAATTTCAAAGTAAGTGATATATCTATTTATATATATATAAGTTTGCTGAGTAATAAACACAAACACTAGAAGTGCATATAAATAAACACAGCATAGGAAAATAATACAAAAACAAGCAAGCAATCCACAGATGACACAAGATGTATAGTAGTTCCCCTCAACTGGGTACATCTACTCTTCTACCCACTGGTAGGAATCCACTAGGAGGTTGTTGATAAGGTGCCCTCACACCAAGGTGATTTTGATAAGGTGTCCACACACCAGGTGAGCTGTTGATAAGGTGCGCTAACCAAGATGCAGGTTTTTGCTAAGGTGCCCTGTCACCGGGAGTTAACTTTTGAAGGGAGTTATAACCCTGTACAGGAGGTGGAAAAGAATAAAAATAAAAACAAAAAGATTTGATGTTCTTCTCTGTATGAGAAGACTCTTGAAGATCCTGATTTGAAGTTGAATTGATCTTGATGAAGATGTTGAAGAGCTCCCCCTGTCTGATGTAAGTTGATGACAGTTCTAGAGTCCTCTCCTCTTAATTGTACAGACACTCCTTTTTTCTTATACAGTGATGATCCTGAGCAAATGGTTGTGATTGGTGTCTCAGGATATGTGTGATCTGCAAGAAGATGTTAGCAAAAAGAAGATATACAAAATAAATCTGCTTCTTTTTGTATCTGTGTGTTCTCTATGTCTATTCCTATTTTTCTCTCTCTCTCTATTTATTTTCTGCTCTTCTCTTCATATATAATCTGGAGAAGACTTTTTGAATTCTTGCTAGGAAATTGAGGAAAGAGATAAAGTCTCTTTTACTTTATTCCTTGGTAAGAGGAGTTTCCGACTTTGACTTACCTGCAAACGGATATAAACTTTAATTTCCTGCAATGGCTATATCAGAAAAGCATGTATATAATAATGTTAGTACAGCTGTATAAGAATATTTGCTGACAATTTGTCGACCATTGAGTTTGAGTTTGTCGAGCGCCGTTCAGAGAATGCCTGGCCGTTGAGATTATTCTGACTGAATACGTCGAACGCTGCTCGCCATTTGTCGAACGTTGTTCGGCTGGAAATTTGTCGAGCGCTGGCTGGCTAGAATTTGTCGAGCGTCATTCGACATTTGTCAAACGCAGAGAGCTTATATTATTTTCTTATGTATATTCTCTGATTCGATCGTATCATATTTAATTTATGTTTTCTTAGTTTTCTTACTTAATGAAATTGATCTGAGTTATTAGATGACTTATTATCAAAAGGGATGGATCCTAACTCAAATCAAAAGCTAAGGTTCCAACACAATATAGGGGTTCTTGTTGGATATATCTCACATAGCAGAGCTTATAGAGTATTCAATAAGAAGACTCATGTTGTAGAAGAGTCTATGCATGTTGTCTTTGATGAGACCAGCCTACTATATAAGGGCTGCTCCAGTTCTTCTATTTTGACAGGTGATGAATAGAAAATGCAAGAAATGTCTATCCAAGACATGCCCAACGCTAGCAAAGCTTATACAGATGTTGATGTTCCTGAAGATGTTGATCAGCAAGCTGCTGAAGACCCTGCAGCTCCAGAAGAAGAGCTATAGATTGCTGACAGGTTACCTGCAGCAAACAGACACCTAAGGGATCATCCAAGAGACCAAATTAATGGAGATGAAAACCAAGGGGTGATCACCAAAAGCAGGGCTCGCAATGAAGCTCTATTCTTGAGCTTTCTGTCACAGATGGAGCCCAAGAAGTTTGAAGAAGCTAATGAATACACCTTCTGGATTCAAGCAATGCAAGAAGAGCTGCTACAATTCAAAAGGTGTAAGGTATGGAAGTTTGTGCTAAAACCTCAAGGACACAACATCATTGGCAATAAATGGATATACAGAAACAAGCTAGATGAGAATGACATCATCATCAAGAATAAAGCTAGACTGGTGGTCAAAGGATACAGGCAATAAGAAGGTATTGACTTTGATCAAACATTTGCCCCAGTTGCAAGGTTAGAAGCAATAAGGCTATTTCTTGCTTATGTTGCCCACAAGGGGTTCAACATTTCATTATGTCTTTCACATTTGTTTTATTATTTCCTAAGCTATACTAGAAAATAATTATGTCCTAGAACACTTAGTGACATGATAAGGGAGAAGGATAATCCAATTTAGGATAAGCCATTGTTTGGCTATAAGGTCAGCGGAAACAGCTGAGAAGGTTTCAGATGAACCGCTGAGACGGCTGAGAAAGAATCAGCTGAACCGCTGAGACAGCTAAAACAGTCTCAGCGGTTTACATTATGATGTCCTAGTGGGTTGTAACTCCATCTCAGCGGTTCTGTTGAGACGGGCTGGTTCAATTAAATTAGGTCTTAATTGAATATATATAGTAAAGTAACATCAATTAAAATGATTAGTCTAATCAACATCGATCATTAAGGCAAATCTAAACCTAAGAAAAGCCTATATAAATAGGAAAATATTGATTAAATAAATTAGAATCATTTTCACCCTAGCCGACGAGACAAACCCTCCTCCCTCCCGTCTCAGCGACTCATTCTTAAGAAGAAATGGCGCCAAAAGTGTCCAAGGATCTTCAAGAAGGATATGAAATTGTTAGGAATGGATTCCCGCATGCCCAAGCAGAGATTAAAGAAGTGATTCAACTTCTAGATAATCAAGGATTGGAATATATTCTATCAGAGCCATCTGTAATTCTCAGAACTGAAGTTCTGGAATTTTACAACAATGCCAAGCTATCATCCTGCAATTCTTCAGTAAAATCAAAGATGGGAAGCATAAAGATAAAGATATCTACAAGGAAGATGGGGAAGGCCTTTTAACTACCCTCATGCAGCCAAGATGAGGAAGATGAAGTGTCTGAGAAAGACAAGGAAAAGGCCCTCAAGTGGTGTGATTACAATGATGCCAAAACTGGCTCAATGAAGAGGAAATTCTTCAATAAAAGAGGCAAGCTGCTTTCTGATATTGTTGGCAAGGCATTGATGTGCAAGCTTGGGTCACATGACACAATATCAAAGAACATGTTTGAATTGATGTCAAGAGTGATTTTGAAGAAAAAGACATCCTGGGCAGCTATCATTTTCTGAAGAATTAAAGAATGTCTGCAGGCCCCAACCTAGGCAGAATTCTTTCCATATACCTTCTAAACACATACCCAGAAGAGGTTGATAATTCCAAAGGATCCAACCTTCATTACTTGAAAAGAATGGACATCAAGACTTTGGACAGGTTCTCAAGGGTGCTCCCAATGAGCCAGCCCTCTGAGCTGAAGGAAAAGAAGAAGACCGTAGCCAAGGGTTTAAGGAAAGCCAGAATGAACTGCTCTGATTCTGGGTCAGATGCAGAAGAAAATGTCCCCCCTGAGGACACTCAAGTTCCTGCCAGCAGTCCACCCAAAGATGATCAAGGAGGAGACCATGACACTAAGGTCATGAAGGTCATGCTGCTACTGAAGAACATGAGAAGGATAAAGATGTTGTTGTTGATGAAGTGCATGAGAAAGGTGAGGATGTTGATCATGGTGAAGCCAAGAGAGATGAACAAGGAGGAGATCACACAGAAAGTGATGCTCCTAAGTCTCTTGATGTTGATGACACTATGCTACATGTGCCCTCAGATTCAGAAGATCATGAAGAGGGACATATAGACACTGCTGCTGATCTACAAAGTAAGATTGATTTATTTCTATTAAATCTAGAAAGAAGAATTAAATTAAGCCCTCCTGAACCCACAGACTACTGGGGAGATGATCAAGAAGGATTGAGTGCCCCATCTGAGGGGGAGCAGCAGAAGGACTCATCAGAAGTTGAAGATCGGGGTGCTCCAAGTGAGGGGAGGCAAGAAAAGCATTTTGGAGATGATAAGGTTGCTTCCAAGCCTAGTGATAAAGCTAAGGGGGAGCACATCCCTGCTCAAGATGAGGGGGAGCATGAAGAACATGCAGTGGAAGCATTCAGAGTTGCACCTGAAGTCCCTCCCACCTCATCTGCAGTTTCAAATGAATTTCAACTAAGTTCCATCGGTGCAATTACTGAAGGTCATATGACTTCAATTAAGGATTACATTGATAAATCTTTATCCACAGTGAAGACTGAAGTTATGACTGAAATTCAGGGTCTTAAGGAAGAAACCTCTTGTTGGGAATATTGCCCTCAATATTCCTTTGATTTAAAGAGGCATCACTCACAATGCTAAGTACAAAGTTGTATTTGATAAAGCCATATTTTTGTAAGATATACAGGCTTAGGTAACTCAAGAGAAAGGGCCAATCATGCCCTTAGTTCAGGAGAAATCAACTCCTGAGAGATGAAGAATTGTCTCAGCAGAACCGCTGAGACGAAGGGTCAAATCCGCTGAGACGAGCTCACTGTCTCAGCGGATCCGCTGAGACGGGAAAGGAGCTACAGATAAAAGAGATCTGGCGTGTTCGTCGAACACAGAACACAGTTCGTCGAACGCAAAACTGAGTTCGTCAAACGCTGAGATGAGACAGAAGAAACAGCTGAGAATTGGCGTGTTCGTCGAACGCAGAACACAGTTCGTCAAAGAGACAACAGAAGCAAGCACTGAGACTTGGCGTGCTCGTCGAACACAGAACACAGTTCATCGAACGCAGAGACAATAGAAGCAAGCGCTGAGACTTGGCGTGTTCGTCGAATGCAGAACACGATTCGTCGAACGCAGAGACAGAATAGAAGCAAGCAGCTGAGACTTGGCGTGTTCGTCGAATGCAGAACACAGTTCGTCAAATGCAGAGACAACAGAAGCAAGCGCTGAGACTTGGCGTGTTCGTCGAACGAAGAATGAAGTTCATCGAACGCAGAGTCTGACGAGTTCGTCGAACGCAGAGTGTGGCATGTTCGTCGAACACAATATGGCGAGTTCGTCGAACGCAGAGAGCGAGTTTTGCTCATGGCGCAAGCTGCAGAAAGGCAGTGTGGGGTCCAACAGTCGCTCCCATACTACTCAGAAGGACGGCTGAGAGCCGTTGAAGGTCGGGGATGTATAAAAGAAGAAGTTAGGGCACTTTGGAAAAGTGCTGGTCGAGTGCTAAACAAATTGCTTTTCCATTAACGGCTGCCGCTCTCGTCTTTCTCCTCCTGCTAACTGAACAAGAAGAAGAAAACTAAGAGAGAAAGAAAGCTCCTCCACAAGAAGGAGCAAGGTGATCTTCCATCCTTCAACAGAAGAGGAAGATCAGGTTGTAGTTGCCATCAACATCTCTAGCTACAAGTAAGCACCAGGTGTGCAGGAACTACAGGGGACTTCTTCGGTTGTCTGTTGTAGTAAGCTTCAACAAAACTTTTACTGTAGGGCTTTTTGCCTGAGCTTGTAGGGATTTTTGCCTGAGTTTGTAAGGCTGATTAGCCTGAGGTTGTAGGGATATTTAGCCTGAGTTGTAGGTCATTATTGCCTGAGCTGTAGGAGGAGGATTCCTCTGAGGTAGGACCTGGAAGAGGTCTGAGTTGTAGGAGGTGGATTCCTCTGAGGTAGGGCTTGTTGGACTGAGATTGTAGGACATGCTGTGGTCTGAGTTGTAGGACGTGGATTCCTCTGAGGTAGGGCTTGTTGGCCTGAGATTGTAGGACCTGTTGTGGCCTGAGTTGTAGGATCAGTGGCTGATCTGAGGTAGGGCTGCTGAGCCTGAGGTAGGGTTTGGGAAAACCTGAGAGATCCTGAGGGATCTGTGTTGTAAGCTCTTGGAGCTGAGATTGGAGGAGATGGCCCTGTCTTACACACTGTTAGAAGGGTGAAGGGGGAAAGTGGACTACCCATAGACACACTATCTTGGGGAACCACTATAAATGATTGTGTGTTTTCTGTGTGGTTGATTACTTGTTTAGAATAATCTTAAACATCTAAATAAAACAAGTAAAAAAGAAAATGAGACCTATTCACCCCCCCCCCCCCCCCCTAGGTGATTTAGATCATATACCTATAATCTTTCAAGTGGTATCAGAGGGAGGTTGGTCAAGAAAGATTTAAAAGTTTGACCAGATCCTACATAGGTATTGATTATTCTGAATCAGATGACCTCTAGTGGAATGCAGAAGGAGATGGGCTCCATGAAGTTGCCCATACGCAACAAAGCCAACTTTGGCATATGGAAGCAGAGGGTTAGATTGTTCATGGAAGCATCTGACCCTAGGATCTATATTATTGTCAAGGAAGGTCCCTTCACTTTCAAAACTGTCTCCACAATAGATCCAACCAGAAGGGTGGACAAGGCATTTAATGACTTAACCACAAATGAACTCACTCTGTTCACTATTGACAAGAGAGCCCAGAACATCATAGTAAATGTTATTGATGACTCCACATTTCAAAACTTAGTACACTGCACTACTGCCAAGGAAATGTGGGACACATTAGTAGTTTATATGGAAGGTACTGCAGAAGTGAGAGATGATAGAAAGTCACTCCTAAACCAAGAGTATGAAGCCTTTAGGTAGATGAGCCAGGAGAGCATTTCCATGTGTTATGAGAGGTTCTTTAGGATAGTGAATGAACTAAGAACCTATGAGAGAGTGTTCACCAACTATGAGCTAAATGATAAGTTCCTTAGATCTCTAACTAGGGATTGGGACACAAAAATTTGTGCCATCAGGGAAGTGGCAAGGCTGGGAGAAACCCCTACCCACACACTGTTTGGGAAACTGCTCTCATATGAGATGTAGCTGACTGCAAGAAAGGAGGAGGATACTTCCTCCAGGGCTCACACAAGGGAGAATTCTGTAGCTCTCAAAGCTGACAGCTCCAAGAGAAGCAAGGGCAGGATGGTGTCTCCTCAAAGGAGAAGTGTTAAATCAGAAACCAGCACCTCAGATAGCTCTTCCTCTGTTGAAGAGTTTGCTGCCTTTTTAAGGCTATTCAAGAAGATGATGAAGAGGAGGCAATGGAAGAACAAGCCCTCTTCCTCATATCACAAAAAGGAGGATAGCAAGGAGTCAAAGCATCACTCCAGGAATGACAGGTATGGCTCTAACTCTAAATTTAATTCCTCTAAAGTTGTCTGTTATTGCTGCAGCAAGCCAGGGCATGTCATTACTGACTACCCAGTCAAGAGAAAAGAGAAGGATGAGAAGAAGGCTCATCAGCTAAGAGGCAAGAAAGGAGAAAAATCCTTTCTAGCTAAGAAGGAAAGGAGCTGGAGTGAATCAGACTCCAGCTCATCAGAATCTGAAAAGGAAGAAGCCCTTATTGGGCTGATTGCTGCAGAAGAAGATGAAGATTACCCAGCTGTCAAGGTTGGAATCAGGGCCCCTCTATCACACTCAGATAGTGATATAGTGGAGGATGAATTCATTCAAGATGACCATGGGCTGGTGGCTCTAACTAAAGATGAGGACAACCACAACAATTCAGAACATGAGCAGGTATTAATTCATTCCATATCCTCTTCTGATTATGAGACTGGTCCAGAATCTGAAGCACATTCATCAATTGGTGGAAGTGGTTCAGAAGCTGAGGAAGAAGTCAATCAATTGGTTGACAAGTATGGTGTTCTTTTGGAAGCTCTGAAGAAGAGCAAGAAGCTTGTCAAGAGGCAAGCCCAGGAAATTGCTTCCCTTAAAGTGACTAAAAATGACTACACTGAACCTACCACCCTGGTGGCTCAGATGAGTAGACAGATAAGCCACTTAAAGGGGTTAACATTTGTGCAATTAAGCATTATTTCCCTGAAGAACATGGTCATCAAGGACCTTGAGGAGAAGCTTGTGAAAGAGAAGAGCCTGGTGGCTCAATTCTCCAAGCCCAAATCTGTGCTCCATATTATTGACACCTTCTCCTCTCAAACTAATAGGAGAGGACTAGGATTCAATAAAATGGAAGTAGGAGAAGGGAGTGGAGAGAAGAGCAAGAGGAAGGCTAAGCCTCAAACCACCTTTCAAAAGGTGTTACTTCCTTCCAACAGTTATGACCATGAAAGCATTTATGGTCACTGGAAGAATGGGAGTTTCTATAGGAAGGAAAACACTCCTTCCCATAGTGGAAGAATGGGAATGGGATTGAGTGTTATGAAGGCTCCCCATGAGGAAATTCAAATGGACCAACCTGGACCATTTGTATTTGGTACTTCAGTCCCTCCATTCAAGAATAAGGATGCAAGCTCTTTCAAATCTGCTTCAGCAAAGAGCATAACTGATGTCAAATCTATTGACAAGGCTTGTTGCTCAGTGTCAGATGCCATCAGATCTTGTATGGCTGCCAAGCCAAAGCAAGCTGATGACATCAGGACAAAGAGCATCAAGATAGCACATGGATTGACTTTCAGTCAAATCATTGCTGAGAGAAACAGGAAGAATGCAGCTGTCTCTCCTACTGAACATGTGCACAGTGCTGCACTCCCCTCAAGAAATTTTCAAAAGAGGAGATACAATATTCATGAATGTTGGTGCTGTGGTAAAGTGGGACACTTTGCCATTGACTGTTGGCACAACCCCAGTGTGCCTAGTGCAAAGGAGTGACCTCCTGGAAGGGTTGTGGTGAGTAGAAGAATTCTTTATTATGCTAACAAGAACCTAGGACCCAAATCACCTTGGGTTCCTAAGGGATATTAAAATCTGTCTTGCAGGGTAGTCCAATTGGCCAATAAAAAGCAAACAAGGCTAATGGACAATAAGTGCTCCAGGCTCAACTCTGGACTAAAAAAAATCTCACCACATGCCAAGATGCACTGGTCAAGGGAGAACTAAAAGATAGTTCAAGTACCAGCCTCATCAAATTTGGTACTTGGATAGTGGGTGCACAAGACACATGACAGGAAGGAGGTTGACATCATGGTGCAGCATTAAGCAGACCAGTGTGGCCACATCCATAGCTGAGTCAGAGTACATTACTGCAGGAAGCTGTTGTGCACAACCATTGTGAATTCAACATCAATTAGAGGACTACATCCTCAAGGTAAGTATCTCCCCTCCTATTGATTTTAAAGAAAGCTGATCAGCTGGATAAGAAAAATCTGGATCAGCTGAACTTAAGGTTACCCTTAAACAGCTGGGAAAATTCTGGGTTCGACGAACTCTTACCTGGGTTCGACGAACTTCGAGCTTGTGTTCGATGAACTCAACTCTGAGTTCGACGAACTAAGCTCTATGATGAGTTCAGATGTACTAAGCCTTGAGTTCGACGAACTCTAGTCTGAGTTCGACGAACTCAACTCTGAGTTCGACGAACTCAACTCTGAGTTCGACGAACTCAGGCATAGGATGTAATTTCATTTACACTTGCAATCGAAAGGTCAATACTAATGCTCCAAGTGGGGGGGGAGCTAGAAAGGGTTGTTCAAAAAGAACAAGAATAGCTAATAAAGCTAATAGTACTTGATGGCGCAAATCTCACACACCGCTATAGGCGGTAGCTCGACTGCGACACGAAACGGAAGTGTACCGATCGTTCAAGTAATATAAAACGAGGAGTAATCCCTGAGTATCGAATCTCTCAAGGAACACAGTAAGGTGGAGTTGACTATTGAGGAAGGACTTGAGATCGAAGTCCTTGAGTCGGATGGAATGTGGAAACGGGGTGATTTGGCTTTTGGAAAATAAAAGAAAACAACTACAACTACTCCTATGCAATGCCGCTATGCAGTGCTTCGCTTGGCGGGATGGAGACTAGGCAGGCCTTGAGCGCGCTGCGTCGCAAGGGCGAATGGACGAGTAGGCAAACGGATCGAACTATGCAGGCCTTGAGCGCGCTGCTTCGTAGGGCGAGTGGATTACACGGGCCGCGATGCCACGCTTCGGTAGGCGGATGGACGAGTAGGCTAACGGAGTGAGGGTCGTAAGCACCTCTTCGACAAGCACGCCACTAGCAATTGCTAGTGCGGCGACGAACGTGATGGTGGGATGGAGGATGGAGTGGGGCGCACCTCAAGTCACATAAACCACAAAAGTATTCCACATAGACATGAAATAAATAGAAATACAAACTAGTTTAAGTGCAACTTCATCTTAATACATAGATCTAACTACATACACACATCAATAAGAGAAGAATAAGGCAAGAAATCGACCGAATCCGAAGTCTCATTGTAGATTCACGGTTGGAATCGCCGGGTTGTCAATCCGCGTCCAAGCTCGGTCCGCAACTACGTCCGGGGTAGAGAGAGCTGTCACTACTCTCCAATGAGCCCATCTTCTTCGTGTCACGATCTGGTAGAGGTTGCTAACTTCCTCTTGCTTGATGGAGATGGCGGCTAGGTCTTCCCTTGGAGCTCTAGGATGAAGGAGGAGGCCAAGAGGAACCTCCGGCTCAAGGTTGGCGTGAAGAACAAGCCCAGAGCACCTCCATATGGTGGGCGGCGATGGATAGGGCGAAAAACCTGCGGAAGGGACGAAAACGGCGGAGCTGGGCAGAAAAACGGCGAGGATCCTGACCTAAATCGCGAGCAGGGCAATTTATAGGCGCTGGATAAACAGTGCGCACGATCGTTGGCGCACGACCAGTGGTCGTGCGCACTATCATCCTGTGATCGTGCGCCTGCCTGGACGGAGCCTGCAAGGGAAGAAAATTATAAAATACAATGTTCGCACGATCAGTGGCGCACGACCAGTGGTCGTGCGCATTAACGTAGGTGGTCGTGCGATAAGGGGAGACAGAACTCTGAATTCAGGGGGTAAGTGCACACGATCAGTGGCGCACGACCAGTGGTCGTGCGCAATAAAACCAGTGATCGTGCGCAGTGTTCCTGTATGGATTTGTACCGGGAACACCTGCACGACTCCTGCTTCAGCATACAACACTAATCAAACCACTGAAAGTGACACTTAACCATGCATGAAAACTAATAATGAAGAAAAACAAGAAATAACACCAAAACGGGCCTAGAAGTGCACATAGCATGGAATAACAAATATGAGCGAAAACATGCCTAAAGTTTAGTGCATAGACTAGAAAATCGGCCCAGATGAGTCCATAAATGTGTATAAAATTGGGACTCATCAGTACTCACATTGAGGGGGAGCAAGTTCCTGCTCAGGTTGAGGGGGAGATGGTCAATTTTAAGAGATGAAGGTTGACCTAAAGGGGATTATGCTTTCTAAACCTTCACTGGGTCTGTAGCCGCTCCCTCCCAATCCCTAGAGGGAAAAATAGTTGAAGAAACCAGAAAGGGGGAGATGGCCAATGCTATGACCAAATCAGAGTTAGCCCTCTGATAAAGTTATCAGAGTTAGTTATTATGAATATGCTATATAATCTGAGTTAGAAAGGGGAAGATAACCTATGAGCTAGTCAAAGCTTAACCTAATCTGTCATGAGGTATCAAAGCATGCTTAAACAATGTTAATGCTTAAACAATGCTATTTTCTAGAAGCAATGTTATCATGAATGTTATATATATTATTTTCATGATATGTTTTTATTTGGGTATGTACCTTAGCATTGGGAATGTTCTGCCTTCTTAAAATAGGGGGAGATTGTTGGGAATATTGCCCTCAATATTCCTTTGATTTGAAGAGGCATCACTCACAATGCTAAGTACAAAGTTATATTTGATAAAGCCATATTTGTGTAAGATATATTTGACAAAGTTATATTTGATAAAGCCATATATGTTTTCTGTGTGATTTAGATCATATACCTATAATCTTTCACCTCTTACCTTAACAAGAAGATGACCAAATGGTTTGACCTTGCAGAGAAATCAGTCATTGCTCAGAATACCATACTGAGATCAATGGACAAGCAACTCCAATTATCTGAGCAAGATATATGATATGTCAAGAATTATGTAAGTAAGACCGATGAGGTCATGGAGAAGGACTCCAATCATATTGAAGAATTGTATGGTCTGCTGTCACAACCATGATTAGAGAAGTAAAAAAGATGAAGTATGAGCTCAGGTCAGATCTGAAAAATGCCTTCTAGACCATATCTAGGTCTATTGTTGCTGCCTCCCAAAGCTTGGAACAAAAAGTGGTTGAAGAAGCCAGAAAGGGGGAGGTAGCCAATGCTGAAACTAACTCTGAGCTGGCACTCAAAGTCCTACAAGGAACAAGAATAACACTAAACCTTCCTCTACTGAACAAATTTAAAAAGAAGATTTTGATTTTGAAGCTCAAGAAAAGATAGTGCAAGATACTCAGCTTGCAAAAAAGAGGAAAAGAGGAGGTGTATTGCTAGCTGAAGAGTTCATGGCTAAGCAATGAAAAGAGAAGGGAAATGACCTTAGCTATGAGCATTGGAGTGATGACTCCAAAAGCATCATTCTGAATGCATGGTTGCACCATGGCCAGGTCTGCAAGGATATTGACAAAATATATCCAGCAGAAGAGTGGATAAGGCACCTTGAGAGAAACTCAAAAAGGGAAAGAATCTTCAAAGAGAATCTTGTGAGGAAGCTGTTGGAACCTTAGTTTTTGATTTGAGTCGTGATCCATCTTTATATTTATTCTATGATCGACGAAATTCCATTAAGACAGGAGACAGGAGAAAACTATACAAGTTCTCTAGGTTCGACGAACGCCTTCCTGGGTTCGACGAATGGCTTGCTCTCTGCGTTCGACGAATGGCTTATACTCTGCGTTCGACGAACGGCTTGCTCTCTGCGTTCGACGAACAGCTCAATATCTCAGCGGTCGATGATCCAGCCCATCTCAACGGTCGATGAAAAGATGAATTCGACGATCTCCAATCTGCATTCGACGAATCATCAGCAGAAGCTCAGAACGATAAACTAAATGATCAGATCAACAAACTTCAAGCTCAGATCGACGAATTCTTATTTGCTATTATAATATCTCATTTCTTAGCTCGGCTAATATTATTAAATCTGATAAAGCAATATTTTGATTAAATTCAATTTATATATTGCTGCACTTTCTTCATTTGTATAAATTAATAATATAGCCATTGCAGCACAATAAATATTATAGTTGTTGCAGAAGCAATAAATATTATAGCTGTTGCAGAAAAGCTAAAGACGACAATTTATCTTCTCGAGGAATCTAGGAAATTAAAGAGATGTTATATCTTTCCTTTTGCGGGGAAAATAATTAAAATAGATCCAGAATAAATATACAAGGAGAAGTACAGAGAAGAAAAAGAAGGAGGCTGAACCAGAACAGGAAGAAGGAAATATATAGAAATACAGAGAAGCAAAAAGAAGCAGCACATATACAGAGTTCTTGATAAGAACAATATATATTATTTATCTTCTTTTGCTAACTCTTCTCTGCAGAACATCTTCATCCTGAGACACCAATCAAGATCACTTGTTCAGGATCAAAACTGCAGAAGAAGAAAAAGAGTTATTACAATCAAGTGAAGAAGCTTCCTCACCTGAACATCAACACTAATCAAATCAGGGGGAGCTCTTCAACATCATCAAGATCCACTCTCAACAACACCATCTGGATCTCTAGAGTCTTCTCAAACAAAGAGAAGAACAACATATTATTTTCCCTTTCCATCTTGTACAGGGTTATAACTCCCTTCAAACGTTACAGCCATTGGTGGCAGGGCACCTGATCAAAAACCTGTAGTTGGGTTAGAGCACCTGATCAAAAGCTCACTTGGTGTGTGGACTCCTGATCAAAACTCCCTTAGTGGCAGGGCACCTGATCAAAAACCTGTAGTGGATTCCTACCAAGTGTGGTAGTAGAGTAGACATACCCAGGTTTAGTGGGGAACTACTATATTTCTTTGTGTCTTCTGTGATGCTTGTCTATTTTCTGTGATGTGGTGATATTTGTGATTAGTTTTTGTTGGTTTTTCATAACTCACTTAACTACACATATTTATATATCACTATTTTGAAATAACCCAAAAATTTTTAATTTAAGAACTAATCTCACCTTCAATTGGTATCAAAGCGTGGTTGATTATATCAATCACTTTCAACTGATATCCATTTGACTTTCAATTGGTATCAGAGGGTAGTTGATTATTTACACAGGCTAACACCTGAATCATAAAGATCAATTAGTTCTTAAAAATTTTTTTTTAAAAGGTTTTTCTAAAATCTAATGGCACAAGTAGAATTTTCAATCACAAATCCACCAATCTGTAATTTGGATAGATTTTCTTTATGGCAAGCTAGAATCAGATTATATATGAATGCAATAGATGAAGAAATTTATAATTCCGTTTTGACAGGACCTCCATCTTCACAAACATCAACATATGCTCAAGAGAAGCTAAAAAGTGTTGATGTCAAGGCAATGGACATATTAGCTCAATCAATGTCAAATGACATTCTTCAAAGAGTTGATGACTGCACTTCAGCAAGAGGCATCTGGAACTCCCTCACAAGGATGGTAATTGAACCTTCTTCCACTGACTGTATTTTTGATGCAGAACCATCATTTACTCCAAGTGAAGAAGAAGAAGAAGAAGAAGAAGAACAAAAGGCCAGAAGATTCTGCATGTTGGCCATATATGGCTCAAACCACCACTCAGATGCAGAATCTGAATCTAATGAAAATGAGGTAACTGAGGTAACTTCAAATTTTAATTTTACCCCTGATCAATTCAAATATGTTTTCAAATTACCATATACAGATTTAATAGAACCTGAGAAAGAAATAAAATCTCTCAGAACAGAGTTAACAAAAATAAATAATTTGACTTCTGAATATAACAAACTTAAAGAAGATTTAAAAACATCAGAAGAACAAAATATTTCCTTGAAAATTAAATTTGAACAAACTTTTAAGGAAAAAGAAGTATAAGACTCTGTAGAAATTACTGAATTTCTTTATGTTAAAACAAAATCTAGAAATCAGTTTAGTTTTTCAAATTTATATTTTAATGAGATAAAAAGGCCAATATATCTAATTATAAGGAATTTTTTAATCTATTTTAAACTTGTATAATTAAATAAGAAGTTATATGATTCATTAGAATTTCCTATCTTAAAAACAAAGTCAGATAACTTCAATGTTCTTACAGACTTTCTCGAAAATCATGTTGAGCATTCTACTCAGATTGCATAGATCAGAAATGATCAGGGCACTGAGTGTGAGTCTCTTCTGATTAAGGGGATTCTATAGAAGAAAGGTATCAGGCAATGTTTTTCGGATCTTAAAATTCCTTAGAATCCATTAACAGCTATAGCAATTCATCATATTATTAAAATCCTATTAAAACAAAATCTAGGAATCAGAATTGCTTAAATGTATTTTAAAAGAAGAAGAAATAATATAATTTATGGTTAAATATTTTCAAAAAAAAACAATAAATTCTTCTATAATCTTTTACCCTAATGCTTTAAGTTATTCAATATCCTTTTTATGCTTAGGTATCCTAAACCAAATAAAGGGAGATTGTTAGAACACCCAGTTCTAATTTGGATTAGGATCCCAACTCAAATAGGGGGAGATTGTTGGAACCTTAGTTTTTTATTTTAGTCGTGATCCATCTTTATATTTATTCTGTGATCGACGAAATTCCATTAAGACAGGAGACAGGATAAAACTATACAAGTTCTCTGGGTTCGACGAACGCCTTCCTGGGTTTGACGAACGGCTTGCTCTCTGCGTTCGACGAATGGCTTACACTCTGTGTTCAACGAACGGCTTGCTCTCTGCGTTCGATGAACGGCTTGCAATCTGCATTCGACGAACAGCTCAATATCTTAGCGGTCGACGATCCAGCCCATCTCAGCGATCGACGAAAAGATGTGTTCGACGATCTCCAATCTGCATTTGACGAATCTTCAGCAGAAGCTCAGAACGATGAATTAAATGATCAGATCGACGAACTTCAAGCTCAGATCGACGAATTCTTATCTTCTATTATAATATCTCATTTCTTAGCTCGGCTAATATTATTATATCTGATAAAACAATATTTTGATTAAATTCTATTTATATATTGCTTCCCTTTCTTCATTTATATAAATTAATAATATAGCCGTTGCAGCGCAATAATTATTATAGCTGTTGCAGGAGCAATAAATATTATAGCCGTTGCAGAAAAGCTAAAGACGGCAATTTATCTTCTCGAGGAATCTAGGAAATTAAAGAGATGTTATCTCTTTCCTTTTGTCGGGAAAAGAATTAAAACAGCTCCAGAATAAATATACAAGGAGAAGTACAGAGAAGAAAAATAAGGAGGCTGAACCAGAATAGGAAGAAGGAAATATATAGAAATACAGAGAAGCAAAAAGAAGCAGCACATATACAGAGTTCTTGATAAGAACAACATATATTATTTATCTTCTTTTTGCTAACTCTTCTCTGCAGAATATCTTCATCCTGAGACACCAATCAAGATCACTTGCTCAGGATCAAAACTGCAGAAGAAGAAAAAGAGTTATTACAATCAAGTGAAGAAGCTTCCTCACCTGAACATCAACACTAATCAAATTAGGGGGGCTCTTCAACATCATCAAGATCCACTCTCAACAACACCATCTGGATCTCTAGAGTTTTCTCAAACAAAGAGAAGAACAACATATTATTTTCCCTTTCCATCTTGTACAGGGTTATAACTCCCTTCAAAAGTTACAGCCATTGGTAGCAGGGCGCCTGATCAAAAACCTGTAGTTGGGTTAGAGCACCTGATCAAAAGCTCACTTAGTGTGTGGACACCTGATCAAAACTCCCTTGGTGGTAGGGCACCTGATCAAAAACCTGTAGTGGATTCCTACCAAGTGTGGTAGAAGAGTAGACGTACCCATGTTTAGTGGGAAACTACTATATTTCTTTGTGTCGTCTGTGATGCTTGTCTATTTTCTGTGATGTGCTGATATCTGTGATTTGTTTTTGTTGGTTTTTCATAACTCACTTAACTACACATATTTATATATCACTATTTTGAAATAACCCAAAAAGTTTTAATTTAAGAACTAACCTCACCTTCAGAAGCACAACCCAAGGAGGATGCCTTCAAGATATATTCCAAATCCATATCTTTACTTCAAGAGGCAAGAGAACAAGAGGAAGCTAGCTGAGATAAAAGTTGTTGATGCAGGAAAGGAGGTTGCTGTTGATGAGGCTGAATGCTCAAGCTCAGCAAAGAAAAAGAAATTTTGATCTAATGTTGTTAATTCATCACATAAAGCAAATGTAAACTGAACAGTGCATCAATATATTGTCATTAATGAATTTGATATCTATGTTGAATTGATAGCTTGTGTTAATAGGCCAACATTAGTCAAGCTTAATATTGTTCTATATTAATGCTTTATATCTTCTGTGGTCCATATTTATATATATAGTTAACAATGTTATTGTTATATTAAACAATGTTATTGTTATGTTGTCATGAATATTATCAATAATCTGTAATGGCATTTTCTGTAATGCCTATCTACTGTAAGACTTCATTTGTTATGATATCATGATTATTATTTCATGCATTGTCATGATAAAGTTCTTTTTGTGGTTATTTATCTTAGCATTGGTGTATATTCTGTCTTCTTCAAATAGTGGGAGATTATTGGGAATATTGCCCTCAAGGTTCCCTTGATTTGAAGAGGCATCATACGCAATGCTAAGTACATATTGTATTTAATAAACCCTATTTTACATCATGTCTAAGCAGGGTTAGTACATTCCAAGCATTGGAATAAGGTCTGTGGTTTATTATCAAAACCGCTGAGACGACCTCACTGTCTCAGCGGAACCATTGAGACGAGGCTAGGAGCCGCTGAGAAGGGGTCTGCCTCAGCTGAGTTGCATTTAAACAAAATCTATTGAGAAGACTATCTATCTCAGCGAATCCACTGAGACGAAGACAACTCAACCGCTGAGACTGAAGACTGTCTCAGCCCAACCACTGAGACAGATTCAAATCTGAAGACAGCATTAGGGGGATCTGCTTTTGGCGCAAGTGGCCATAAAGCAAGATAAAGTATTCTATCTTCCACCATACTATGTCAGGGCCCTCCTTAGAGCTGTTGAAGGTGGAAGAGGTATAAAAGAACAAGTTAGGACATTTCAGAAGGTGTGCTGAAAAGTGGAAAGAAAACTGCATTGTTTCATTGACGGCTTCCACAAGTGCTCTCCTTCTGCTTCCTGAACCAACTAGCAGGTATAAGGAGAGAAAATAGTTCTTCCAGATTGATTCAAGAAGAGCAAGTTGATCTTTCCTCATCTGCTGAAGAGGAAGAACAGATAGGAGCAAGGTCTGAAGTATTACCATTCAAACCTGCTTCAAGACAGCACCAACTGTGCATCAACAATAGAAGATAAAAGGAGTAGATCGGTTTGCAGACAGCTTGCAGACATTATGAGGAAGCCCTTGCCTACTCAAGTGTTTACCTCTATAAGGAGTAGATTGGTTTCGGAATGGGATTCATCATTAAGGGGGGTGTTGAAAGAGTTAATGCTGATTACATTGAAGGAAAATAGGAGATGAGAAGTTGCATTGAAGTTGAACATGAGTCGAAAAGTCACATTGAAGACAATCCTTACCTGAAGATGAAGACGAAGCACACCTGATACTGAAGCCAAAGCAACCTTTATTTATTATCTCTGTATTGGTTGTCTGTTTTTTCCTATCAAATGAGATTGCATGTTAAGAAATGTATTACTTCAAAAAATGAATTGATAACAATGCCGAGATTTCTTCCTTTCTTGCTTGCATGGTTGCCATTAATGTTTCTTTCATTTTTTGCAACATATAGTACCCGACCACTCACGGCCTCCGTCTCATTTTCTGATGAGTGTGGAGTAGGAGACATTTCTCACCCCAACAAATCATTTATGTTGGGGACATTTCTCACCCCAACAAATCATTTATTAATAATCGATTATTTCATATTGAATTTGCATCGATCTGAATAGAAGTTCATGCTTGGTTTATAGCTATTGTAACCTAGACCACATCAAATTATAGCTATTGTATTCTAAACTTTATGGCTAAGCAGTTTATGCGTGATTTGGATTTTATTCACAGGCGGGTTTCATGGATGCCAAAGCTGTACGGGGGTAGAGGTAGAGCTTGAGCTCACAAGAATCGGGAAATGATGCATAAGGGCATATGAATTTTGAATTTTTTTTTAAAAAAATTATAATTGTGCTGGTGAATTTAGGAGGGGGAGGGGGGTAAAAATGGAATGGTGAATGTTTCGCCATTTATCGGGACCTCCTTCTAAGTTTGCTAAATTACAGGTTACATCCCCTCTTAATTTCAAATTACGAAAACCTCCCTTGTAAGTTTGCATTTCATAACATCCATGCACAACAAGACCCCTCCTCAAAATGTACTCGGGTGGGTGTTTGTGCATGAATGTTATGAAATGTAAACTTACGGGGAGAGGTTTTTGTAATTTCAAAAATAAGAGGGGTGCCACATGCAATTATGCTAATTTCTAGGAGAAGTTTTGGTAATTATTCCTACACACACGAATATGAGAGTGTGCACGTGGGTCCCCCGTGCTACCGTGACAGTAACCTTAGTACTACGCTTGACAGACTACTTGTTGTAGAAGTGTCATCATGCTAGCGGCAGGAGGGGGCCCTTGTGTAGTGTCTCATACTAAAATGGTCATTTTATCCTAGGCATGTAAGAAGGAAAAAAGGTAAATTGCGCATTTCCCAATTTAAGCTGGGTAGAATATTGTCAAACTCTCCCCATCTCTAAAAAATAACACCAAATTTTAATGATTTTTACGGAAATAACCTCAATAAGAATTAGTGCATGTTTGGCACCTCAAATATCTCCGGGATGTAGAAACGGCGGAAAGTCGTCACAAATTTTCTGTGGACTGGCACTCAACATCTGTTTCTGCATAGAATTAGCTAAACATAAAACAGTTTGGACAAATAATTCAACCCCCGGCGGAAATAGGGGAGGACGAAGGAGGAGCGACATTGGTGGTTGTAGGGCTTTATCATTAACATCCAGAGACCTTTGCCCCGCAAAAAAGCGCCCAGCCAACCAACCCGAGCTTGTAGCAGTCATGCCCTAAAAAAAGGCGGCCTGAGAGGCACTCCCAGAGGAGAGGTTCAAGATCCCTTGCCACCTCCATTGAAGCGAAAATCCGGATGGGTCTCTTTCGGAGCATAGATGGCCGTGCACGGCGGGACATGGCTAACTATGAGCTCTAAGGGTCGGTTCGTTTAGACGGAATTGGCTTTCTGGAATTGACATTGGGGATTAGAAATTCAATTCTAATGTTCGGTGCAACGAAATTTATGAGAATATTAGTTTTTATGCGAAAACTCGTGGCTTTTACTTTGAATTAAAAAATCAAATCGTAAATTCTTATCTCCGCCCATTGGTTTTCCGCATAATCAAGTGTTTTCGCAAGAGTTTTTCGACCTACGCACGTAATTTTTGGCCGGGAGTGTGTTTTTTGGCCGGGCGCGTGTTTTTTGGCCGGGCGCGTGTTTTTGTGGTCGGGCGCATGTTTTTCGGACGGGCGTTCATTTTTCGCTCACGAGGGTGTTTTTTCACCCCGGGAGCGCGAAATTTTTTCGCTCGGGCGCGCAGTTTTCACCTGCGAGCGCGTTTTTCTCCCTGGCGGGTGTTTTTCTGCCTGCCGGGCATTTTTCGCCCAGGCGCTCATTTTTCGCACAAGTGGACGTTTTTCGTCTGAGAGCGTGTTTTTCGGTCAGGCACACGTTTTTCGACCTGAGCGCACGCTTTTTATCAGCACGAAAGTTTTCAGTCGTGCACACGTTTTTCCACCTTGGCGCGCGTTTTTCAGCCGGCGACCATTTTTTCGCCTGGGCGCACAATTTTTGCCCAAGCGGGCATTTTCGTCCGGGCGCGCCTTTTTTGCCCAGGTGCGCATTTTTTGCCTGGGAGCGCATTTATTTCCGACCGTGGTTTTTCGCCTAAGCACGCATTTTTCGCCCGGGCATGCGTTTTTCAGCCGGTCGCTCGCTTTTTGACCGGGTCGGCGTTTTTCAACCAAGCGTGTGTTTTTCAACCAAGCGCACGTTATTCGCTTGGGCGCTCGTTTTTTGCCTTGACGCACATTTTTCACTCAGGCGCGCATTTTCTCCTAGGTGCGCATTTTTCGCCCTGGCGCTTGTTTTTCTTATGGGCGCGCACTTTTTGCCAGAGCCCGTGTTTTTTGTCCGGGCGCATGTTTTTCGCTGGGCGCATGTTTTTCGCTGGGCGCGTGGTTTTCGCCGGGCGCGCGTTTTTCACCCTGAAGCGCATTTTTCTGCGCAGGAACATATTTTTCTCTCTGGCACGCTTTTTTAGCCGGGGCAGGAGATTTTCGTCCGCGCGCGCATTTCTTGCCCGGGAGCACATTTTTCAACAGTCCTAGTTTATTTCGGCCCGGGCGTTCATTTTTTGCTAGGGCTCGCATTTTTCGCCCCACCTCACATTTTTTGCCCTGGCCGCAAAATGCACGCCTGGGCTGAAAAACATGCGCTCGGGAGAAAAGCACGCGCCAGTGAAAAAAATTCACGTTTGGGCAAAAAGTCGGATTCTGTGCTAAAAATGCACTCCCGACCAAAGAACTCTCGATCGGGCGAAAAATGCAGTCCTGGGCCAAAAAATGCACACCTATGCAAAAAACATGCGCTATAAACCCCCTTCCTGGAATCGGCGGTCTGACCGGGGGATCTTATCACACACCACCATTTATGCACGACGTCGAAGCGACCCCAAAGGGTGAAGGAACTTTCTTCTCCAACCCCTATCCATGAACACTTCGTTGTCACGCATAGGGGTGATGTTAAGCGAATATCACTACATATTAACAGAGTAGGGAATCAGTTCTCTAGTGGAAGGCACTATCAACGAGTGCACCTTATAGCACTTAGTGGAAGACATGATCCATAGCGGAAGATTAATTATTCTCTCTGCCGCATTAAACCCTATCAGTCGGGACTCGATACCACGAGATAGGGAACAATAAAAAGGGGTGCGGTCTAACGAATTTATACCTAAAGTAGCATGCTCTGTAGCTTCCTCCACACTTGGGTGTTGTCTCTCACTCGCACCTGTCACCTGTGCTAACGACAAGTTATTGGAACCACGAATAGAATTCAATCTCTATTAGCGTCAAGCATAGTATAACATTTATAAGGGAGGAAATATCTTGGCTTCTATTGGGTCATAGCAATCTCTCTGCGACCACCGCTTACGTACTCCGTATCATTATGCATACGGTCTCAGACTCACGTAATTCTATTAGTTTCGCATGGGTTGTCTTCTCAGACCATCCTTCATGAGGGTTGCCTCAAAGTATAACTCGTCAGTCATCCGATTTTCTCCCCAAGACACAATTTCTCAAAGGCACGATGTATTCCCGTAGGAATAATTCCAGAAGGCACAATATATTCCCATTGGAATAATTATCGACGACACAATATATTCCCGTAGGAATAATTCTCGACGACAAAATATATTCCCGTATGAATAATTTTCCAAGGCACAATATATTCCCGTACGAATAATTTTCGAAGGCACAATATATTCCCGTACGAATAATTCTTCAAGGCACAATATATATTCCCGTAGGAATAGTTCTCGACGGCACAATATATTCCCGTAGGAATAATTTTTCAAGGCACAATATATATTCCCATAGGAATAGTTCTTGAAGGCACAATATATTCCCATATGAATAATTCTCCAAGACACAATATATATTCCCGTAGGAATAGTTCTCGACGGCACAATATATTCCCGTAGGAATAATTTTTCAAGGTACAATATATATTCGCATAGGAATAGTTCTCGAAGGCACAATATATTCATGTAGGAATAATTATCGGCGGCACAATATGTTCGTGCTCAAACAAGCTCATAAATTATAGCAAGGTGATTCTTGTAAGCCCTAGTCACTGGCTCGGCTTGTCGTGTGTCATGACCTCTTGTGTTACGAACCGATTTGTTCACCATAACAGCTATAGTGATTACTCCAATCCTAGAGCTTTTGGATACGAAAAGCAAGTCTTGTGCCTAAAATCGACCACTTGTCATTTATCGACTTTTGAATAATTATACAAGTGGTTACGGTATCAGACTCAACCATACGCTTTTCTTATCAAGAGAGTCAAACAAGTTCCGCACTATTTAGGGTTGACTTTGACGGGATGTCTCATCACTAGGTCAACTCTAAATCTTAGACAATACTGAAATAAAAACCAAACATCGATCTTCCCGCTCTGCTCCAAGAGCGGCGTCCAGTTCGGCACTTATTTTAGGGTTGACCATGAAGGAATGTCTTATCTTCACGTCAACTCTAAATTATAGGCAATACTGAAATAAAATCCAAACATTGATCTGTCCGCTCTGCTCCAAGAGCGGCGGCCAGTTCAACACTTATTTAGGGTTGACCCTGAAGGAATGTCTCATCTTCACGTCAACTCTAAATTATAGGCAATACTGAAATAAAAGCAAATATCGATCTGTCCGCTCTGCTCCAAGAGCGGCGGTTAGTTCGACACTTACTTATGGTTGACCCTGAAGGAATGTCTCATCTTCACGTCAACTCTAAATTATATGCAATACTGAAATAAAAGCCAAACATCGATATGTCCGCTCCGGTCCAAGAGAGGCGGCCAGTTTGGTACTATTTAAGGTTAACCCTGAATGAATGTCTCACTTTCACGTCAACTCTAAATTATAGGCAATACTGAAATAAAGTGCAATAATTGAAACACTAAAATATAGTGCAGTAATCAAAATATTGAACTGAAAATCAATGATTGAAATACTGAAAAGAAGTGCAGTAATTGAAATACTAAATTAAGAAAAACAGAATAAGAAGCAATTCAAATTCCAATAACTGCAGTTCCTTCTCTGTTCCAAGGAGGCAGGCTCAATTCTCCTCTCCATTCTGAGGAGGCATCTTCGTTTTAAGAAGGCGTCACCATTCCAAGGAGGCATCTCCGTTCCAAAGAGGCACATTCTATATTCGTCATAGCTGAATTAACATTAAGATGAATTTCGAGGTCCGTCGGGTTTCATGTCGTTCAAACCCGATTACCACTTAAGTTTCCACTTTCTTATCTTGAATTACCAAATTGTAATCCTCTTTCGAGATTGGTGGTTTGCCCGAGCTCTTATTTCTTTAAAATTAACTACGAAGGCTTTAAATTTAATAATTCATTAAAATACCAGACATGACTAGAATATTATGAAAGTGAAACCATATAATCTGGCTACCCTGCGTAACTCTCCATAATCTTCTCAAGTAATATTGTGTCAAGTATTAACCTTTAATAAGTTACTTAGCCGTATTTCACTCTCAATTAAACCCCTAAAAATACCAACTTGAATCAAGTCCTTAAACTTTTTACAGAAGGTTCAAATGACCTCCACTGATTTCCTCACAAAAATCTCACACATTTCGATTAACAAAAGATCCTCTGATAATTTAAAAAAAAATCAGAGTTTTAGCATATTTTAAATCATTAAAATAGTAAACCAAATCCAAAAAGGATTTATTTTTTACTGAAAGTCTATCATGCCCTTATAATGCTACCATAAATTCTTCAGGCTCTTTTGAGATCTTACATAGCCCTTGATAATTCATTTAGGCTCCCATAACCGCTAAATAAATTCTTAAATATAGCAGGATTACTTTAAAAATCCCCAAACTTTTCCAGATCATGTGTTTCAGCCCTTGAAACTTCCCATAAATTTTGGAGACATTTTGGAAGAGTGACTAATTCTTTAATATTAAAAACAGAAGTTTTAACCCTCTAAAAATAGTAAATCTTCTCTAAAAATTACACAATAATTACAGTTGATGTGTAGTTGTATTAGAGATCCTGATGAATTTTCTTGGAATTATATCTTAATATTAAGGCTCTCTGTTAATTAAAACCACAGTAATTACTCATTCTTTTAATTACTAAAAATAGTAAATAATGTAGGAAAATTCTCATTATTTTTTTGTAGATAGGTTTTGAGATTACCCACAACTCCAATGTTCAAAGTTTTTGACTTTGGGCAAGGGATTTAGCTCTGTTATACATCCATAAAGGTCTTGGGGTGCGTCTAGAGAAAACTCCACTAAAGAGAGGTGGGGTCAACGGTCAACGCATAATCGCTCGAGTTAAAGAAACCGAACCTGCCATTTTTGCCACCAACCGCCAGTGTGGGAGCACGCGCGAAGCACGCCGCATGCCGCTATGGTCGAACCCCACTATTGGGGTGCGACTAGCCCACACCCCACTAGTGGGTGTGAATAGTCGCACCCCCCATAGTGGGGGGAACGGCCAAACCGCACCCCGTGTGGGGTGCGGCCAAGCCGCACCCCCTTGGGATGCGGCCAAGCCGCACCCCATGAGGGGTGCGGCCAGGCCGCACCCCATGAGGGGTGCGGCCAGGCCGCGCCCCCTTGGGGTGCGTCCAGGCCGCGCCCCCTTGGCTGCGGCCCCTCGGGGTACGGCCCGGTCGCACTCCCTCAGGGTGCGGCCAAGTCGAGCCGCACCCCCTTGGGTGCGGCCCGGCCGCACCCCCTTGGGTGCGGCCCGGCCGCACCCCCTTGGGATGCGGCCAAGCTGAGCCGCACCCCCTTGGGTGCGGCCAAGCCAAGCCGCACCTCCCTTGGGTGCAGCTGTGCCGTGCCCCACTTAGGGTGCGGCCAAGTCACTCTCCCCCGTAGTGGGTTTAGGGCAAATCCCCCTTCTTCTGACTCGCCGCCCGCTCTTCGGGTTCCGGATTCCGCCTCGAACGCCTCTGTGTTCACCACGCGCTGAGAACGCCTCCGCGTTCACCGCGCGCTCAGAACGAATTCGCGCTCACCGCACGCTCAGAACGCCTTCGCATTTGTCGCGCGCCCAGAATGCCTTCGCGTTCGCCGCGCGCTCAGAACGCTCTCGTGTTCGTTGCGCGCTCAGAACTCCCGCGCTGGTTGCGCACTCAGAATGCCTCTCCGTTCGCTCAGATTGCTTCTCTGTTCATTGCACGCTCAGAACGCTTCTGAGCGTGCTCAGAGCACTTTCACATTTCTAGAACGCTCACTTTTTGTCTTTCTAATTTCTCAGATTGCAGGAACGGCTTGTCGCCTTTTTTGCCTTCAACGAAGCTGGCCGAAATGCCCGAACTGCCCGGGGGAGAGACGGTCATTTACGAAAAATGGCGATCCGTGTGCTCTGAACCGGAAAACGTGATTCGTCCGCCAGGTGGTTGTGGTGGTTATAACGGCAAATTACCGGGCTACCTCCGGCAAAGCTATAAAAGGAGCCCAGAACCTTCATTTGAGAGGACTTTGCCTTCTGCACCCGAGAGAGCTCCTTTGAAGATTTCCACGGAATTCTCCTTCGACGCTTGAAGATCTCTTTCGTGGACTTGAAGATTTCCTTTCCCCGAAAGGTGACTCAGCATTCCCACTTTCGTTCTCCCGAAAGGCGACTCAGCATTCTCACTTTCGTTCTCCACCATTCTCAGAAGGAAAAAGACTTGGTTTTCTGAGAGGTGGCCTGTCACCTCCTGAACTCTCTCTCTCTCTCTCTCTCTCTCTCTCTTTATTATTGTAATGAGCGGCGGCCTGTCGCGCTCGATTTCTATGTACCTAACTATAAACTCTCAGAAGATAGTGAAGTTTTGTTGGCACATCTCCGGCTGCGTGGTTTTTTACCCTTTTTGGGTTTTCCACGTTAAAAAGTCTCAGTGCACTCAACGAATCTCTCTTTGACTGTTTGCGCGCTCGGTTCGCTTCTGAGCTAAGGTGGTTCAATTCGACCGGTCTACCAAAGCCCCCGAGCGACCCGCAACAATTTGGCGCCGTCTGTGGGAAACTGAGTTCCCGAAATTCTACAAAGACTAGCCGCCAATTGCACTGGCAAGAAGAAGTGCCCGCACTACTGAAGGATCAATCCCGGAAGGGCGCGTCGACCCAGCTCCCTCCCACTCGCTTATCAATGCACCTCTCGCAGAAGAGGCAGTTCTTACGCCTGCGACAGTGCTGGAAGGGCGCATTCGGCAGATGGAAGAGCAACAAGCCGAGATGCTGACTCTCGTAAGAAATCTTGGGGCCCCTCGAGTTCCCGTTCAGCCTCCAGCATCGAACGTTCCGCCGCCCCGAGTTCTGAATCATGCTCCGAATGAGGGGAACGTTCGAGAAGAAGAAGCCTCAGAAGAATTCTCCGACGCTATAAGATCCGCTCATCCTGCTCCACCAGCCAGAGGACCAGAAGTTGACCACCATCACCATCGCCAAGGAAGAGTTGTTCCTGGCCGAGCAGTAGAAAGAACCACACGAGAGGAGATACACGATATGATAGTAGAAGAATACGGCCAGGCAGGGCGACGCGCAGCTCTCGCACGCCGTCCCGCGCACCACGGCTCCCCGTTATCGCCTCAAGTCTTGGCCCATCCGGTTCCAAATGGTTTCAAGCTTCCCAACATCGAAACATTCGACGGGATGGACGACCCATTGGAACATGTCAATCACTTCACCACCATCATGAGGATTTACAGCGCCCCCGATCAGCTCTTCTGTCAAGTGTTCCCGGCAACCCTGAAAGGACAAGCGCGCACTTGGTTCCACTCCCTGCGGGATGGGGCCATCATCAACTTTGCAGAAATGGCGCAACGGTTCGTGGACCAGTTCATCGCCAATTGTAGGATTATCCGAGATCCCTCCCATCTCTCAGGAATCCGCCAGAACGATGGAGAAACTCTGAAGGATTTTTTCCGACGCTTCACCTCGGAGGCTCGACAAATCCCGGGGGTCGACCCCGAGCTCTTGCGAGGAGTTTTTCTTGGAGGGCTCTGCCCTAGTGGCTTCTACTCCGCACTAACGCGGGAAACTGTGCCCAGCTACCCAGACCTCGTTCACCGAGTCGAGGCCCAGATAACAGCTGATGAGGCGTTTGAAGCACACCGCCAGCAGTTCGAGGGGAGATCGAAGAGGAAGAGAGAGGAGTCGTTGTCGCGGACGGTCTCCGATAAGAACAACAAGCATCATGACAACCCCAACCGAGACCGAGGATCTCACCAGCACCAGGACTACACTCCCCGGAACACAGCCAGGACTAACGTTCTCCTTGCCATCTGCGATCATCCCTCCCTTCAGAGGCCTAGAGCTCTTGCACCAAATTCTGGAGACCAATCCAAATACTGCGACTACCATAGAGGTTACGGGCACAAAACAGAAGATTGTTCGCAACTGAATGCAGAAATCGAACGATTCGCTCGTCTGGGACTCCTTGAAAAAATTCTCCAAACCAAGGACCCTGAATCAACAGGTCAAGAATGACCCAGCAAGGGGCAATCCCTGGAGCGACCGTCCCAAAGAATAGCCCGTTCTCTGCCCATAGAACGTCCAGGGTACCCGACGTATTTACTTGTATCTCATGTTTTCAGCATCTATGTAACAAACAAATGTCATTCTATTTACTACTTTTTATCATGCGCCCAAACCACAAGCGTCATTTTCAATTATACTGTTTCTTCCAGAACAGAGTGTACAGATCGTCCGACAACGGACTCTAACCTCTCCCAGAACAGAATTTACAGATCGTCGGCAAAAGACTCTGACCTCTCCCAGAACAGAGTGTACAGATCATCTGATAAAAGACTCTGACCTCTCCCAGAACAGAGTGTACAGATTGTCCGACAATGGACTCTGACCTCTCCAAGAATAGAGTGTACAGATCGTCTGACAAAAGACTCTGACCTCTCCCAAAACAGAGTGTACAGATCGTCTAACAAAAGACTCTGACCTCTCCCAGAACAGAGTGTACAGATCGTCTGACAAAAGACTCTGACCTCTCCCAGAACAGAGTGTTCAGATCGTCAAACAAAAGACTCCGACCTCTCGCTGAACAGAGTGTTCAGATCATCCGACAAGAGACTCTGACCTCTCCCAGAACATAGTGTACAGATCGTCTGACAAAAAACTCTGACCTCTCCCTGAATAGAGTGTACAGATCATCTGACAAAAGACTTTGACCTCTCCCAGAATAGAGTCTACAGATCGTCCGACAACGGACTCTGACCTCTCCCAGAACAGAGTGTTCAGATCGTCCGGCAAGTGACTCTGACCTCTCCCAGGACAGAGTGCACAGATCGTCTGAAAAAAGACTCTGACCTCTCCCAGAACATAGTGTACAGATAGTCTGACAAAAGACTATGACCTCTCCCAGAACAGAGTATACAGATCGTATGACAAAAGACTCTGACCTCTCCCAGAACAGAGTGTATAGATCGTCTGACAAAAGACTCTGACCTCTCCCAGAACAGAGTGTTCAGATTGTCCGACAAAGGACTCTGACCTCTCCCAGAACAGAGTGTTCAAATCGTCCGATAAGAGACTCTGACCTCTTCCAGAACAGAGTGTACAGATCGTCTGACAAAAGACTATAACCTCTCCCAGAATAGAGTGTACAGATCATCTGACAAAAGACTCTGACCTCTCCCAGAATAGAGTCTACAGATCATCCGACAACAGACTCTGACCTCTCCCAGAACAGAGTGTTCAGATCGTCCGACAAGAGACTCTGACCTCTCCCAGAACAGAGTGTACAGATCGTCTGACAAAAGACTCTGACCTCTCCCAGAACAGAGTGTACAAATCGTCTGACAAAAGACTCTGACCTCTCCCAGAACAGAGTCTACAGATCGTCCGACAATGGACTCTGACCTCTCCCAGAACAGAGTGTTCAGATCGTCCGACAACGGACTCTGACCTCTCCCAGAACATAGTGTACAGATCGTCCGACAACGGACTCTGACCTCTCCCAGAACAGAGTGTTCAGATCGTCCAACAACGGACTCTGACCTCTCCCAGAACAGAGTGTACAGATCATCCGACAACGGACTCTGATCTCTCCCAAAACAGAGTGTTCAGATCATCCGACAAGAGACTCTGACGTATCCCAGAACAGTGTGTTCAGATCATCCGACAACGGACTCTGACCTCTCCCAGAATAAAGTGTCCAAATCATCTCATAAGAGACTCTGGCATCTCCTAGAACAAAGTGCTTGAATATGTCATACAAAAACAAAAGCAACCGCACACTCATCCTTTGCAGAAATTCCTACCATAGGCGCCACGAAGAGTGCAATGATCAAAGCCGCCACAGAAAAATCGAAACCTCCGAACTCCTCCACGCCGAAATTTGGACTCTGAAGGTTTGGGGGCTTATGTTATACATACATAAAGGCCTTGGGGTGTGTCTAGAGAAAACTTCACTAAAGACAGGTGGGGTCAACGGTCAACGCATAATCACTCGAGTTGAAGAAACCGAACCCGCCATTTCCGCCGCCAACCGCCAGTGTGGGAGCCCGCGAGAAGCACGCCGCACGCCGCCATGGTCGAACCCCACTATTGGGGTGCGACTAGCCCGCACCCCACCAGTGGGGTGCGCCGCACCCCCCATAGTGGGGGGAACGGCCAAGCCGCACCCCGTGTGGGGTGCGGCCAAGCCGCATCCCATAAGGGGTGCGGCCAAGCCGTACCCCATGTGGGGTACGGCCAGGACGCGCCCCCTTGGGGTGCGGCCAAGCCGAGCCGCACCCCCTCGGGGTGCGGCCAAGCCGAGCCACACCCCCTCAGGGTGCGGTCAAGCCGAGCCGCACCCCCTCGGGGCACGGCTGCGCCGAGCCCCCCTTAGGGTGTGGCCAAGTCACTCTCCCCGTAGTGGGGTTAGGGCAAATCCCCCTTCTTCTGACTCGTCGCCCGCTCTTCGGGTTCCGGATTCCGCCTCGAATGCCTCTGCGTTCACCGCGCACTCAGAACGCCTTCGCTGTCACCGTGCGCTCAGAACGCCTCCGCGCTCACCGCACGCTCAGAATGCCTTCGCGTTCGCCGCGCGCTCAGAATGCCTTCGCATTCGCCGCGCGCTCAGAGCTCCCGCGCTCGTTGCGCGCTCAGAACGCCTCTCCGTTCACTCAGATTGCTTCTCTGTTCGTTGCGCGCTCAGAATGCTTCTGAGCGCTCAGAGCACTTTCACATTTTGGGCACGCTCACTTTTTGTCTTTCTAATTTCTCAGATTGCAGGAACGGCTTGTCGCCTTTTTCGCCTTCAACGAAGCTGCCCGAACTGCCCGGGGGCGAGACGGTCATTTACGAATAATGGCGATCCGTGTGCTCTAAACCAGAAAATGTGATTCGTCCGCCAGGTGGTTACGGTGGTTACAACGGCGAAATTACCGGGCTACCCCCAGCCAAATCTATAAAAGGAGCCCATAACCTTCATTTGAGAGGACTTTGCCTTCTGCACCCGGGAGAGCTCCTTTGAAGATTTCCACAGAATTCTCCTTCGGCGCTTGAAGATCTCCTTCGTGGACTTGAAGATTTCCTTTCCCCGAAAGGCGACTCAGCATTCCCACTTTCGTTCTTCCGAAAGGCGACTCAGCATTCCCACTTTCGTTCTTCCGAAAGGCGACTCAGCATTCTCACTTTCGTTCTCCACCATTCTCAGAAGGAAAAAGACTTAGTTTTCAGAGAGGTGGCATGTCACCTCCAGAACTCTCTCTCTCTCTCTCTCTCTATTATTGTAACGAGCAGCGGCCTGTCGCGCTCGATTTCTAAGTACCTAACTGTAAACTCTCAGAAGATAGTGAAGTTTGGTCGGCACAACTCCGGTCGCGTGGTGTTTTACCCTTTCCGGGTTTTCCACGTTAAAAAGTCTCAGTGTACTCAACGAATCTCTCTTTGACTGTTTGCGCGCTCGGTTCGCTTCCGAGCTAAGGTGGTTCAATTCGACCGGTCTACCAAAGCACCCGAGCGACCCGCAACAAGCTCTGAAAAATCAAAACCATCATAGCTATTTTAAACCATATAGCACAGATCTTGAAATGGATCGGTCAGCTCAGATCGAGCTGCATAGGGAATAACTACGACCCCACAGTGGATCCGGAACCGAGCCGCTGCGGGGAGGGCCAATCATTGCCGAGAATGATTGTACCGTTGGATCTTAATGTTAAGATCGATCCAACGGTACCTGTACCGTTGCGGTGGCTGAGAGCTCCCGGGTTCTCGCCACCGTCGGCCGGCCGACAGGGCGCCGCGCCACCACCTTCGACCGGTTCACCGGAGGAAGGCGCTCCTCTCGACGGTGGTCCGGCAGCCAAATGTCGCCGCCGCCCACCGGGAGGGAGAGTTGTAGGGAATTATTCATTGGCACCGCCAGAGTTCCGTTCTCCGGCGATGCCACTGTCGTAAACCACCCCTGTGTAGGCGTGCAACTTAGGCCTGCAGGGCCCAGGCCAGGCCCAGAACTCCTAGGCCCGGGCTTCTCTGCAGCCAGGCCCAGGCCGAGCCCTGAGCTAATCGGGCCCAGGCCAGGCCCGGGCCTCCACTAGAAATGGAGGCCTACCAAGCCCTAAAAACCGGGTCTTGACCGGGCTCAGGCCGGGTTCAGGCCAGATTTGATACAAATTTATAAAAATATATTTATTAAGAAAATAACATTTTAAATTAAATAAACATATTTTATAAAAATTAACATTTTAAATATGCATACCTGAACTATATTAAAGAATTTAATAGCATATCCAAAAAATTACATGAAATTTTTATATTAAAATAAGAATTCAAAATGAGTGCGTTCAAAATGTGTTGAAGATAATACATGAAATAATATATGAAATAATACTTGACATTCAAAATTCTTAATATGAAATTCAAAATTCTTAATATATTCTTAATATGTAATATAAGAGATAATACATGAGTGCGTTCAAAATATGTTGGAGATAATGCATGAAATAATACATGACATGCAAAATTCTTAATATGAAATTCAAAATTCTTAATATATTCTTAATATGTAATATAAGAGATAATTCTTAATATATTCTCAAATCGTGAAATTCAAAATTCTTATATCCAAATAATTACATGAAATAATATATGAAATTCAAAATGAGTATTCAAAGAATATTAAAATAATATATAAAATAATACATGAAATTCAAAAAATAATAAAATTATAAAATATTACATGAAATACAAAAAAATTACAAATTGAAGCGTATCCAAATGAAATCTACTCTTCGTCGGCGATATTCAATGCAGTCATGTCTTCTTCAAACTCTGAGGCGCTCGTCTCAACTTGTGAAATATGTTGTGTTCGTTTCATGGCATCAAGATAGTCCTTGTAGCAAATGCAAATTTGTAGTGATTGGTCGGTTAAACGGGAACTTTGCTCGTTCAATATCCTGCCACTCAAAGAAAAAGCGGATTCTGAAGCTACGGTGCTAGCTTGGATTGTTAGTATATCACGAGCCATAATCGACATAATATGACAACTTTGAGTTTTAGATTTCCACTATTCTAAAATATTAAAATTATCTATTTCATTTGTGCTCATAAAATCACAAAATGTTGTTGATATATATAATCCTAATTCATTTAAAGAACTTGTCGCTCTAGCTTTTTTTCGTGATATGATATTATTAATTATATTTTTATAATTATCGATGATGGGGCTGGAGTAACTTCTTGGCGAGGTCTTGAGTCATATAATTCATCGTAATAATTATAACATTGCGTAAAAATATTATTAAAATGTGTTAGAGATAAATGTGTATTTGTATCGTCAGTTGAATCTACGTATAAACAACCGTTAATACATTCAATTAAATTATCAACTCCTCCTACATTAATTGTTGGATTTAATGCAGTTGCAATTGTACACATTAAAGGCATTTTGCAATAATATTTTAAATTTTTTGTTTCCATTTCTTCAATTACAGGGCGCCAAACAGAATTTTGTTTGTACATATGAAAAATTTGTGTAATAATTACAAAATGTTCAATAACAGCAAAATTAGTAGGGTAATAAACACCAGATAAAGCTACCGTTGTTCTATAAAAACATTCCAGTAAATTTAAATACGATTAAATAATTTCACAATCTTCGTCACTTAAGTCATGTATTATAATACTCGAATAAAATTCCATAAGCAATGTTTTTTGTCGCACGGCTCTTTATAACATTTTATACGTTGAGTTCCAACGGACGGGCATATCAAATTAGGGTTTTAAATATTTTTGACCTTGCGAATGAACAAATTTTTTAAAATCTTGTTTTATTTTATTAGAACCATAAATAAATCTATTCATCACTCTAATTTTATTAACATATTCTTTCATAAAATTTAAATTATGTTGCGCGACTAAATTAAATACGTGACAAACACATCGGGTATGAAAAAAATGTCATTTAGAAACAGTTTTAAATCTCTTTTTAATAATTCGACCACCGCGGTATTATTTGACGCATTATCAAAAAAAATATTAATTAATTTATCTTTTATTTTAAATTCTCGAACACATTTCATTATAACTTGATAAATTGCATTTCCAATATGTCGTGATTCAATGCTCTCAAAAAAATTATACGTTTTGATAACTCCCATGAAGTAGGATCAATCCAATGACAAGTTATGCAAATGTACGATAGTCCTACATGTTGTCCGGGCTACCAAATATCGCTCGTTAAGCTAACTCTTCCTTCGGAACTATTAAAATATTTTATTAAATCTTTTTTCATTTTAAGATAAGCTTTGTATAGATCAGCTCAAAGAGTCATTCTACTTACTTGATGATATTTTGGTTGAAATTCGTTGCGTATGTATGATGTTTCATCATCGTTGTCGTAATGGTTGAAGGCTAATCCACGTATGATTACATTCTTCATTTGCGACTCTAGTTGTCTAGCTTGATCGTAGGTCCAAATTTCCCCAACCGAAGGTAATTGTGTCTGGCTCGATTCTGGCACTTTTTTGTCCAAACAAGCTTTCAAAAGGTGCATCAGTGTTGTGTTGCCTTTTGTTGTGAGTAATTTTGCACAATGCCGGCATTTAGCTTTCAACTCATCATTGACGCGAACTTTGTCGAAGTGCTCCCATACTTGTGCATGATGCTTATGCTCCACGATTTCGATCTCTGGATTTGTGGTTTGAGAAGTGGTCGTCTCATTGTGAGAGGCCATCGATGTGGGCAAACGATATTATGAGGAGAGAATAGAGAGAGAGTAGAGAGAGAATTAAAACTTTAAAAAAATTTGATTTCATCTTCTTACTATTATATAGAGTGAGGAGAGATAAAAAAAAACTTCTTATGACCGTTTGAATTTTTTATAATTTTTTTTTTTAAGTTATTTTTTTATACTAAATTTAAGTTCAAACGGCCTTATGACTATTTAGCCTTAACTTTATAAAAATTATATATATAATTTTATTAAAGATATATAATTATTATATATTTATAATATTTCTATTAATATATTTATATAATATATTAATGATATATTATTATATGAGTACAATTAACGTGATAGATTTTCGCCTAGGCTAGGCCTAGCCTACCTAGCTAGGCGGGAATCAAAATATCAAATTATTAGCCGCCTGGCATAGTGCCAGGAGGTTAATAAATATATTGGTGCATGACTGCATGCCTGCATAATGCCACCGTGCCTGGCGGCTAAATATATTGGTGACATTTTTATTGGGCCAGGCAGCAGGCCACTCGGTGTGACGTCGGCGACGAGGTACGAATAATTAATATGTTATGTACGAAATGTGCGAATAATAATAATTGTACGCCTTTATGGCGATTAAAAATCGCATGTCGCAAGCTAATCGGAGGCTAATTATATCAATTAAATGTGCTAAGTAGGTTATAAGCTTAATATAAACAAATTGGATATTATATAGTTTTAAGAGCTAAGGGAGGGGCTGGAAATGGGCTGGCCGGTCCAAATTCATGAGTTGGTCGGTCCAGGTGTCGTTAGAGGGGGCTGGTTATCGTGTCACGCTAAAAGGGAAGGTATGTCGCTCGGTTCTTAAGGAAAAGAAAGCCTGATACCTTTCATTTCTCTTCCTCCCGGTCACGGAAGCGAGCGCAGCCCAGGCGGAAGACCGATCGGCGCCGAGTGCTCCTGAAGCCTCAAAACTCCTCCGATTTCCTCCGTTTTCTTCCTATAGAGAGGTAAGGCCTTCCTCTCAACTCCTTTTGAGTTTTAGATGGATTCCTAGCCTCGCTTTTCCTAAAAAGCTATATTGTTTTAGAAGGGAGTTCTAGCATGTTTAGGTTTTTCTTTGAATTTCATGCAAGGAAACTGAAACCTAGTTGGGTAGAGGATGGATACACTCCTAATTTCACTTCCCTAGCATCTCTAAAGTATTATTGAGGTTAATATATTAATGTCCTATGAAATTAGAACAAAAAGCCCTTGTTTCCATGTTAGGGAAGCCACCAACTGTTAGGAATTTGACGTCAAATCTCTGATTAGGGTTAAGTTATGGGCTCTTATGCATTTCCCTTGCTTAATTAGCGCTAATTTATTATGTATGAAGTTAGGGCAGCAAACCTAACTTAAATAACTTCCAATTACCTAGTAAGGAAGGAGATTAGTGGTGCATAGCGCTGAATTACTTTAAGACAACCATAATACTACTTGTGTACACGTGTATGTGGTATAAAAAGGGGCAAATTTTCATGATAACTTGAAGGACAATTAGTACCCATGAGCTTTATGCAATGATGATTAGTACCCATGAGCTTTATGCAACATGTACGTGTGAGACAAGGATACGTAATAAATTCATAAAGAATTAATTTACGCTTTATATGGCCCATAACTGAAAAGACAAGTAATATCATTTAAGGATGATATAGGATACACAAGCTAAGGATATGAAATAACGTGAATACGAGGGTTAATTAAGTACAAGTTTAAATACAAGAAAGGCTACAAGATAAAGATTTCATCATAAGTAAAAGAAAGTTCAAGTAAGAATTTACATAGTTCTTTGACTAATTAGAAAATAAAAACTAAATAGGTCAAGGAAGAGGCGATCCCAGCCACCAGTAGTCAGCGTCGACTGTGTTCTCGTCAGGAGAAGAGGTACCGACTTTGGGTTGAGGTCTCCTCAGCAGTGTTTGGAGTTCTGGACGAGCATAGGGCGAGGTGCAAGGATCCAGAGTGTCCGCACGAGGAGTTCCAATTCTACTTTATGTAGTACTTTGCTTATGATATGAGTCTGTAGTATGAGTCGGTTATGTATATATGTACAGTTTATGGTAAGCCTCTTTTTGTTGTATGTATAAGGCTACCTGTGTGCTATCTTGTACTTGATCGCTTATGAAATGAAATGGGATCTTTTGTCATGCATCTTTCTTTTTGTACTCTATTACAACATACTTTACACTGAATGTTTCTTACCTTGCAACTCTGGTGATATATATATGCTATGTATATGCAAATTGTAGCGGTAGACAATAAGGGGATCGTTACACTCGGTGCATGGCCCTATGCCTGGGCCTTGCCCGGGCCGGGCTGCAGGCCGGGCTGGCGATCAATATGGGGGTCTTATAAGGCCCTCTAGGCCCGGCCTGGGTCCGGTCCAGGCCTAATCGGGCCCAGACCTAATTGGGCTCAGACCCGGGCAGACCCGGGTCGGTCAACCAGGCCCGGGCTAAATATGCACGCCTACCCCTAGACGATTTGTCACGCCTGCTATGGTAGGGGGAAGACATCCAGTAAGTCGAGTGGGCTCTGGGGAGCCCTCCAAGTGGGGTCGGTAGGGAGAGTGGCGGAGGTGGCGCTCGAGATCCCCTCCTCCTTCTCCAGTGCCGGCAGGGTTTCAGGAGGCGGGATCTGCGTCGGAAGGGGGTTGGTGGTGGAGCTCTCTGGAGGGGGGTTGTCCCTCCCTGTAGTAGGGGTTGGGGCTCTTTTTATAGTCAAACCGAGAGCTCCCCTTCTCTCTCACTTCTTCCTTCTCAACCAAAAATATCCATGGTTGGTCCAACAATGGTTGGATCAGGAGGGGGCAGCTGGCAATCCTCCTGTGGCTGCCTATACTTGATGGTTAGAAGGGGTTAGGGCATGGTTTACTTACCATGGTAAGCGAGAGAGAGGGAGGAGAGAGAGAGGTTAGCTTAAGATAACCATGGTTTGGAAAATATCTCCCAATATTTTCTTACTTTGGGATTATTGGTGTCCAATCAAAATGAAGCATGGGGATTGTGGTTTTGGTTTGGGGAAACGAGGGTTTAGTTTGGGCTTGGTTGGGCTAGGTTTGGATCCAAGCCAAAGAAAATCTCCACGACTCCTTTAGGGTTGGGCTGTCGTATGGCTGAATCTCCTAGGCTTTGGGATTAGTGTTAATCATTTTTGGGCTTGGGTGAGTTGGGGACTTGGGTTGAGAGGATTATAAAAAAATCCAAAGATAAATCACCTCTTATAAGAGGGTTGACCAAAGTCAACCCTAAGTGGGTCCCCCATGTGGGTCAAAGTCATTATGGGCCTCAGACGTTGAGTGTCGGATCATTATTGATGTGACGAGGTTGAAATCAAGCATTCACGTATCTCAAGGTTTCGTATAATTTTAAGAGCATTTATTTTTATTTACTTAACTAAACGACGTCAGAATTGAGCGAAACAAATTCTGTTGCACTCGTATTATATATACGAGTCTAACGCAACTGACAAGCTTCAATTCGGAGCTCGTTTGCTCAATATTTAAAAATGACGTTGTGACGCTCGATGTAACTCAAAATAGTCGTTTTCTCCAAACTATCTCGGATTGGAACGAAACGAGTTCCGTTTCACTCGTATCGACCATATGAGTCTAATGCACCTGACGGAAGTAATTTGGAGCACATGTGCTCAATATTCTAAAACAGTGTCGTCGTGATGCGCCACAGTATTCAAAATGGTCAATTTCATCAAATGACCTCGAATTGGTACGAAACGAGTTCCATTGCACTCATATCGATCATACGAGTCTAATGCAACTGACGGAAGTCAATTTGAAGCACGTATGCTCAATATACTTTGGTGTTGTGGCGAAGCACAATGCTATCCAAAAGAGTTATTTTCTAGAAATGACCACAATTATGAGGTGGAGGTCAGGTCGTGATTTTCTATCACCCAACCCGAGCTCCTCTAAGGGTTTAACTGAATCGGCTAGACCCTATTTTAAAGTTGGGATGTTACACGCGCCCTGGAGAAAAATGCGCGTCCGGGCAAAAAACGCGTTCGGCGCTGATGCCTATTTTGAGTTTTATAAAATTATTGTGTAATATCAATTTCAATTCCATCATTCAGCCGAACAGCTTTTGTGTCTTAATTCCAATTCTATTGACTGAATTCAATCTTACAGCCGAACAGCATAAATAAAATTATGTATAAAATCAATTCATGTATATATTGATTTTCGTCAAAAAATTAACTCCAGAAAGCCAATTTCGTTCAAACAAACGGACACTAATTTTTTGATTAATTCCAGTGTAATTATTCATGTAAGATCTGTGTTCATCCAATTTTATATATATATTTTGCAATTACAGATTGACCCAGCATGGTGGGATAAAGGCTCGAGTGTCGTTGTTTGTTGTTTGCAATTACGTATCACAAGTATCATGCAATACTTCATTATGGGTGCATCATGTATTTTCTTGCAACAGCAGTCACACCACTAGTTTATCAAACAATTAACTTGAATCACTATTCCGAGCATCTCCGCAAACTGGGTTATCCAAACAATTTCTCCGCGAGCTTCTAATAATTCCATTTGCAACCCTCCATTTACCATCACTCTATTTTCACCCGCTACTGCACTCCCAAACATGGCCTCAGTCTTAAGTTGGTTTGACATGCACATGATTGATTTTACCTTGACTTAAATCGGGTCAACTAAACCAACCTCGCATATGAGCATGAAATTACGAAAATCTCCCTCCTAGAACATAACCATTACAATTACTATATTAAGAATTCAACAATGTAAACTCGAATGTTTTGTTAATTTCAAAGGAGAAATGAGAGGTCCCAATAATTACAAAACTCACAGGCCAAAAAAGCACAAAATAAATGTTATAGCGCAAACCTTGAAAGCCCTATAAAATAATAAGCCCAGAAAACAATGGGAATATACCAAAACAAAGACGCCGGAGGCATCCCAGTTAAACCAAAGCATATCACATCATTTACCAGCTTTCTCGGTGGGTCATAAAGCCTGCATTTGAGAGAAGGCGATCCTGATAACCGATCCCCGAATGGAGCTTCCATGCTTACACGCAAGTGCCTCGGTCGCCTGCTCCTCGTTCTCAAAAAGGATGAGTGCTTGTCTCTTCCCGTTCACCTCCATTAGCTTCGCGTTTGTGATGGTGCCGTGCTCGAGTAGGTGAGCCGAGATCTCGTCCTCCGTGATGTCAGGAGGGACGGGCGACACATGAATCATCTTGGTCGGAGCGCAGCAATGCCGGTAGTTCTTCGACGTGTTGTTTGAATATCGGTTGAGGTTGAATCCGGCGAACTCACGGGTGTCGGGTGATGGAGTGATGTTGGGATACTTTGAGGAAGTTAGTTCCAGTTTCTTGCCGAAAAGCGTAGCTCCCTGGATACAAATTAATATATGAATATGAAGGCCATGATAATGTCACCTATTTTAAGAAAAAAATAACAATAAAAGAATTTATATTAATTGAGCATTTAGTTCCCATGGGAAAACTCAGTCTTTTGCATTTGACATATATAGATCCATCGGTTATAACATGGTATCAAGGCATATTTAGGCACAAATAAAAGAAACAAACTCAGACACATGAGGGGCGCTCCGCTGCCCGGGCGGCTTGCTTGGCTCCAAATGCATTCGGGTGCGCACACATTCATCTCTAAGATGTTCCATGTTCCGCCATCCACAAAGGCCAAAAATGGCGGTTGTGTGCAGCTGTGATCGTCGGCGGAGCTCCGCGACAGCTGAAAATGGCATAGGTGGAAAGCAAATTCGCAGAAGGCGCACCAAACGGGACTTAATTCACACGTCGAAAAAACACCACACTTTCTATATACTTATATAGATCATGTGCCCTCTCCTAACCAATTACTTTTGAGCTTGATCCGCAATTTCTGACCATTTCATTTTAAGAACTATAGTAGAAAGAACATTACTAGCAAAAAGAGCAAAGGGGCTGAACCTTCAAGAAGCGCAACGCCAACTCCGCCTGATTCCCATCTGCCAACTGTACAAGTGCATGGTCCGGCTTGTTTCTGAGCAGCTTGATTCGGACAATGTTGCCATACATTGAAAATAAATTAAAAAGCTTGTCCTCATCAACCTTCTGCAGGCATAATACATTATCAATAATGTTTAAAAAATATTTGCACACCGATAAAAATTGATTGCAGACAAGGGGCTCAGGACCTTACCTCGGGATTTAAGTTAGTTACTAAGATAGTGCGACGTTCGCTAGCATCGTTCTTTCCAGTGTCCAGAGCTCCACAAAAAGCAGCTGCAATTGCTGTGCCATGCCATTACCCATCTAAGAAACAATTTCAGGTTTCTCAAAATATAATTTAGAAGAAAGAGGGTGAGTTCGAATGCATGTAGTTTGAAAAATAATAAAAGTTGTGGCGCATAATAAACATGGTGCACCAAATTTCGGCACATACGAATCAACAGAAAGTCTCCATGTCTGGCGAAAGACGGGCAGAAAGGTCGAGTTGTGAGCATGCCATACTTTTCTATTCTACGGGTTTGTTAAATGAAGCAATGGCAGAATTTGAAAATATGAGAGAAAGGAGGAAAACGAAGAGATTTAATTCTAACTTGGAAATTATTAATTAATTGCAAGCCTAGCACTTCCAAATAGGTAAGGGGGGAGTAAAGTGCGAGGTGCACTTTACAGTAAAGTGCGGGCATCCAATGGTTCGCGTGGATGCCCGCACACATCTCAAAGCGGACACATTTCAAAGCACTTTGAGATGTGTTCGAGCATCCACGCGGATAGTTGAATGCCCGCACTTTACGGTAAAGTGGATCACCTGCACTTTACCGCCCCCTTACCCCAAATAGATGCAAGATTCTAGCTTGTCTAATTCATAATTTATCCAAATAAAAATTTATTAAAAGAAAATTTTAACAATTATTGAATAGATAATTAATTTCTAATTAAAAAAAGTATCCACTAATTTATTCATATAGATGGATAATTAGTACTCATGTATTTAAAAAGGGTAATTGACACTATGGACCCTCAAATTACAAGCTTTGATATATTGCACCCAGAATGTTTAAATTTGTCAAGTTGCCTCCAGATCTATTATGCTTGGCATTTTCACCCTAGACTATTTTTAGAGGGATAAATTTGGTTAGAAAAATACTAAATTTATTCAGTTTTGCATGATAAAGCAGGTTCATCTTCTATGCTTACCTCAACCACTAAAACCGCTCTCTTCTTATTTGCTTGTAGTGTCAGTGAAAACAAAATCAGCATTTGGAATCAAAATCAGTATTTGGATGTTCACAGTGTCGTAATTGTTTCTCTGCATTTGGAATCAAAATCAGTATTTGGAAACCTCCCAAACACACTTTTTTCTCGGTGAATTTTAAAGATTTGCCTTGCTTGGTGACGTACTATTAGGGATCCACGGAAGAGTCCGGTAAGGGAGGAAGGAGGCCGGCGGTAGAGGGAGAGAAGAAGAGGGAGGGAAGGAAAGGAAAACTTTAGGGAGCAGCCCTAATTCCTTGTATAAATCCAAGATAACCCTAATTGAGAACATGCAACTCCCTTATAAGAGCGGAGTGCAAATAGCGAGAGTTCTGGCGTGTGAATAGTAAATACATAAATAGCATCAAAACGAAAGTATTCAAATAGAAGTAGTTCTTGTGGTCTCCGACAACATCATTGGACTATGTGTTGATGACTTCATGCGCGTGTAGACCCTCCGCGGCGAGGCATCTTCATGCACGTCCGTAACAATACCGCCGTCGGGAAAATTTGTCTTGTCCTCAAGGCAATAGTCAGTGAATTGGGGGCGAAAATCATCTCGGGGCAGCCATGTAGCGTCAGATTCCGGACGGTTGAGCCAAGCCATTAGGATTTCCTCCGGGCTGGTGTCACCCGGAAGGTGGTGGCGGCGGCTAAGTATCTTGGCTGAGTAGTAAGGCGCTTCGTCGGAGAGATTGATGTCGGCCGAAATGTTGTCCAAGGTAGGGTGCTAGCAAACCACTCGACGTGGCTAAGAGACGTGGAAAACTGGGTGTATGCGGCTTCCGCTAGGGAGGTGAAGACGGTATGCAACGGCACCAATGCGATAGATGACTTCAAAGGGCCTGAAGAACCGAGGGGCCAACTTTTGGCAAGGGCGTCGGGCCACCGAAAGCTGTCGATAAGGGTGGAGCTTGATGGACACCTTCTCGCCAACTTGGAAGGAAAGATCGCGCCTCTTCCTGTTCGTAAAGGACGTCATTTTTTCTTGAGCCCGAAGTGGTATTTCAATTGGTCAAGGATAGAGTCCCGGTCACGAAGATGATTAGCAAGGCTTTCCACTTTGCATTCCTGGGGAAGGTGGCGGATGATTGATGGAGGTGGACGGCCGTAAACGATCTCGAACGGGGTTGTGTCGGCCGCTTGGTGGTAAGCCGTGTTGTAGGAATATTAGGCCCAACCGAGTCACTTTGCCCATTCCCGGTGCTGCTCTCCAACAAAGCAACGGAAGTACGTTTCCAAACACCGGTTCAATACTTCGGATTGGCCATCGTTTGCGAGAGATACGCGGTGCTCATGCAGAGACGGGTGCCTTGGAGACTGAAGAGTGTCGTCCAAAATGCGTTCAAAAAGAGTGGATCGCAATCGCTCACAGTCGACTGAGGGAAAGCATGGAGTCGCACTACCCTGTTGATGAATCTTTCTGCCACGGTGGCGGCGGTGTAGGGATGGCGGAGTGGGAGGAAGTGGCCCGTATTTGTAGAGACGGTCCACCACCACCAAGATGCAATCATACCCTTGCGAGCGCGGTAGCCGAGTGATGAAGTCCATGGCGACATATTCCCAAATCATGTCCGAAATAGGGAGCGGCTGGAGGAGTCCGCCCGGAAACATGGCTTCGTATTTGCCTTTTTGCAAATTAAGCAGACGGCCATGAAGGCTTTGACTTGCCGAAACTTGTGAGGCCAGTAGAGAGACGCCGCCAAGCGGCGGTAGGTGCGGAAGGCCTCGGCGTGCCCCCCTGAGGGCGAAGCATGGAACTCGGTGAGGAGGCGAAGAATGTTCGGCGACGATGGCGCGAGGACGAGGCGGCCCATGAAGAACAAGCAGACTGCCACAAGGGAGTAGGGAGGGTGAACCACGGCGTCGGAGATGAGGGCCATCCGGATGGCGTTCAAATGGAAGTTGGCCTCCACTTCATGTTGGATGGTAGATGCTTCTTCCCAAATCGGTTGAGAGACAGCTGAGGGCTCCGGAGATTGGCTTTGACGCTAGGAAGCACGGGCACGAGTCCTGGGTACGATACATATCCGGTACGGCGGTACAACAAAATTTAGAAAATACGGATACAGGTGCGGCGGGATACGCTGTATTAAATATAATAAATATATATATGTATAATCTCACAAATGTAATTAAAAGTCCTCAAAATAATAAAACATCAAACATAAATCATCAGTTGAAGTACAAATTCATAGTTAATGCAATATAATATGAAGTTCTCAAACAAAAATATTCATAATCATTTCAAATTTAAGGATGTTTATCAGTCATTTTCTTCCTCTTCTTCCCCATTATTGGAGATTAACGTATCTTAAACTTCTGGTTCGTCTAGAGATAAGTTAGCAAAATATTAAACAAAGAAAAATTCATGTTGAACAAGTAGAAACAGTACCAATTTGAAACGTCTAATCCTTAAATATATAGTAAAAAAATAAAATAATAAAATTTAAATCAAATTCTTTATAGTTTAAACAAAAAAAGACACTTAAATATGAAGTCTATTTTGTTACTATAATAAACAAGCATCGCTAGTTGCATTTCTGGATCAATTTTTCTTTTCTAAAAGACAAGTAGAAGTCTTTTGTTTCCTTCAGAAAAACATAATCTTATTACAATATGCAGAACAATCTATCAAGTTCATGTGTATTTACAGACTAGAATAACAGGTGTATCCGCAAGTATCGGGTACGTACCGGTATCGGATACGTATCTGGTACGGGTGCGTGACCCTCAAGGAGGTATAGGTGCTTCATAGCTTTGACAGGAGAGGGCGTCGGCCGCCCGGTTCGCCTAGCCCGGGCGAAATTCAATGGTGAAGTAATAGTCGAGGAGCTTGGCGACCCAAACTTGTTGAGTTGGCGTGGCAATTTTCTGATGTAGGAGGTAACGGAGGTTGCGGTGTCGGTGCGGACCGCAAAGGGTTGGCCGAGAAGGTATAGGCGCCAATGTTGCACCGCCAAAACGAGGCTCATGAGCTCGTTTTCATACGCGGAGCAGCTCCGAATGGTGCTCGAGAAGGCCCGACTAAAGTAGACCACCGGTCGGCCGGATTGCATGAGTGCGACTCCAACACCGATGTCGGACGCGTCGCACTCCACGAGAATCGGAAGACAAAAATCCGGCATTGCTACCGTTCCTTGCACAAGTGCTTGTTTTAGAGCGGCAAAGGAGACGTCAGTCGCGGCTGACCAAATAAATATACCCTCTTCCGTCTTCTTTAAATGTTGTGCGAGTGGCCGTGCCATAGCCCTGTAGCCTTGGATGAAGCGTTGGTAGTAACCGGTCAAGCCCAAAAATCCGTGAACCTCCCGGAGCAAAATGGGGGTTGGCCATTGGAGGACCGAGGCAATTTTCTCCTCATTCATAGCCACCCCACCCCCACCCCACCCCGGGCCGAGATGGTGTGGCCTAGGTAGCTCACTTCCGTCATGCCAAAGGAACATTTCTTCGGGTTGAGGTTGAGGTGATGGCGCCAAATAGTAGTCATGGTGAGGCGGACGTGCCGAAGGTGATCCTGCTAAGAGGAGTTGTACACTAAAATGTCATCAAAAATACGAGAACGTGTTGGCGAAGTACCGCACAAAAGATATCGACCATCGTTGCTTGGAAGGTGGCGGGGGCGTTGGTCAGCCTGAATGGCATAACAAGAAACTCGTAGTGGCCATCGTGGGTCCAGAACACGAACTTGGCGACATCCACCGGCCTCACACGGATTTGGTGGTATCCCGCCCGAAGGTCCAATTTGGTGAAGGTCACCCTGTGGAGCTCGGCAAGCAGCTCCTAGATGACCGGAATGGGGTACTTGTCTGACACAATTGCTTTGTTGAGCTTGCGGTAATCAACGCAGAAACGCCAATTGTCGTCCTTCCGCACTAGAAGGATCGGGCTGGAGAAGTGGCTCGCACTGGGACGGATGAGGCCCCCCAACAGCATCTCCCACACAAGACGCTCGATTTCATCTTTCTGCACATGGCCATAACGGTAGGGCCGCACTAAGATCGCCGCGGTCCCTATTGTTGGGGGATAGCGTGGTCGGTCGGCCAAACATGAGGCAACCCTGTCGGAGGATGGAACACGTCGGCGAACTCGGTGAGAAGCTCCTGAAGATCCACCGGGTGAGAGGGAGGGACCGCCATCGGCCCAAAGATGGGATATAGCCAAGTGGTGAAGTCTACCTCGGTGGTCCACTGAATGGTGCGGAAGAAGACCGGGGAGCGGAGGGCGGAATCGTTGTTGAGGCTACACGGACGGCCCCCGTGGATGAACTGCATAGTCATGGTCGCCCAATTGGCGTGCATGTCGCCCAGCGTGCGGAGCCAAGCCACACCCAAAATGGCGTCGATACTGCCGAGGCCGAACGCATAGAAGTCCGCTGTCACAGAGTAGTGGACCACTAAGAGAGTCACGAAGGGGCAATGGTCCATGGTCGGCTAGCGCCTCCCATCGCCAAGGCAGACCGTGAAGCCTGGGGAAAGAACAGAAGGAAGTTGGAGCTACAGCACTAATTGCTCTGAAATGAAATTGTGGCTCACACCACTGTTCACCATGACGATAATCAGTCGATCATGGAGCGTGTCGGAGAGCTTCATGGTCTGGTCCGGAGATCCCGACCACCGAAAAATATGGGAGCTCTAATTGGTAGAATGTAGCAGTAGCGGGGTCCAAGGAGGCGCCCTCCTCGAAAAGCTCGAGGACCTCAAAGTCGGCCAATGTAACCTCGGGGTCGAAGTCGCCAAAGATGGCGTGGAACTCCTTCACCGAACATTCATGGTTGGGGGAGTAGGGCTGGCGGCACCGGAAACACAGCCCTTTGTGGCGGAGCTCATTTTAATCGTTGTTGGAAAGGCGCTGAGTGGTCGTGGTGCAGCCCGGGCGAGCCCCCCACCCACCCACCCACCCCACCCTTGCGGAACCCGAGGAGGAGAGGCTGAGGAAAGCGGCCTCCATGGTGTTCGTAGACTACGGTGGCCGGCGGAAGGTGGATAGGGCCGAGAAGAGAGTTTGGCCTCCACTAGACGGGACATGTCGAGGGCGTCGGAGACTGCCCGAGGATGGTGCGGGAGAAGGCCTTGCATGAAGAACCCCATATAGTGATCGGGCAAAAGGTCGGGAACATGAGTGACCAAGGCGAGGAACTCATCGATGTAGTCGTCAAGGCCGGTCGTTTGGCGAATGCCACAGAGACGCTCGAAGGAGGAGCCGAAGTAGAGGGTATCATACTGCCGAATCATCTCCTGTTTGAGTTCGTTCTAAGAAAAGCAGGGGTTGGATTGGCAGAGCCACCGAGCCCAATGAAGCGTGGAGCCGTCAAGCCCGACAATGGCGGTAGACACCTTGTCCGTGTTGGGAGTGAGATGGAGGTCAAAGTATTGTTCTGTCTTAGCGATCCAACCCATCGGATCGACGCCGGTAAAGGATGGGATGTCAAGGGTGAGACTCGGTCGTGTCGGCGGCATCTGGTGGGATCCAGTGTAAGTCGGGTCGGAACGGCTCAGAGGAGGGATCCCTCGTGGGCGAGTGAGCCGGATCCGTAGGCGGCGGAGGCCTGGAGGTTGTCTAGCTTCGAATTGATGGCGAGGATCGTTGCATGCATGGAGTTCAATAGTTGGTCGTGTGCGTCCAAGCAACAGCTGATGGCGTTGTCCGCGGTTTTCGTGGGGGGATCCGGATGCTGGCAGGTTGAAGGAGACGTGGGAGGCACGCGGCTTCGTGGACGAGCGAGTGGTGGGGGTTACAACCGGCGGCTTGAGGGCGGACGACTGTAGGGGCGGACGTTCGAGTGAAAGAATGTAGGAACGGAGCAGGACTGGCGGCGATAGCGGGCGGTCGGCATGTCGGACCAAATATTAGGGATCCGGAGAAGAGTCCGGCAAGGGAGGAGGCCGACGATAAAGGGAGAGAAGAAAAGGGAGGGAAGGAGGGAAAATATTAGGGAGCATCCCTAATTCCTTGCATAAATCCATAACCCTAATTGAGAACTTACAACTCCCCTTATAACAACGGGGTGTGAATAGCGAGAGTTCTGGTGTGTGAATAGTAAAAAAACATAAATAGCATCACACAAAAATATTCAAATAGGAGTAGTTCCCGCGGTCTCCGGCAACGTTATTGGGCTACGTGAGAAGGGCATCAACTAACATGTTCCAAGGCTTCCTCCGGACCACTAATTCAGCTTCTTCATGCAAGGGCTACAACCATGTATTAGTACCGATCACTGTGTGAACATTTCTAATACCACGGAAGTTTCTCAGGCGATCGAAGCAAATTTTACAACAAAATCTCTAACCGCGTCTGATTCAACACACCCATCATCACATACACCCAACGCCCAACCTACCACCACTCATACATCCAACTTGTCCACAATCGATCCACAGACCACCTCAAACACACAACCTCACCCCACCCAAACCCCCATTCCCAAGCCGACTACCTCACAATACCGACACCGCACCTCTCCAACCACGAATATAATGAACTTCACAGCAAAGGCCTCTACGTTAATTGTAAGCAGCCTTACTCACCCACTCATGACTGCTCAATGAAAGAGTTGGATGTGATTATTAGGGATGACGGACGAAGGTCATTCTCGCTGACTTTGAGGCCATGGAGATCTAGGATACCGGTCCCACCACCAAATCAAGAGGACGGTTTTACTGACTCGGCCATGCATGCCCATGCGTCTCCAGACTCTCAAAACTCCATCCTATACAATTGAAAGGAGCAAATCGGGGTCACTTCATCCTGATTCCGATAGACAATAGGGTGAGCCATAATTTCTTCTCCCAGACTCTATCGACTCAGTTGTGCTTTATGATTGAACCATCCACGAGTTTCACTATCCTCCTGGGAGACGTCCACCGCGCATCTACGGGCGACATCTACTGCCACCTTCAGCTCCAACTGGGTGTTTGTCAGAACACGGCGGATTTTTAAGCTCTTCAAGTAGTGATGCCATCTTGGGAGTTGCATGGATCCAGATACTTAGGGACATTCACATCAATGGTGCCTATATGGCAATGTTCTTCCCTTGGAACTACAGACACTCATGAGGAGCGCCCCCTACAATGAACAGACACCTCTTCGCCCTTGTCTGAAGTCCGTGTTCATGGTTTTTTGTATTCGCCTCTGGTGATGCATCGAGAACGACACATGGATTCCTGCTTACAGTCTCAGAAGCTTTGCCTTGAGGACAGGGCAAATTTTCTAGCAAATGATAATGTTATGGAGGACAGTGTCTGGAACATCCAAAATTTACCCATCTTCTCACTTTAATTTCAAGGACCGATCATGAATGATTTTGATCAGCGACATCAACGAATCGAGGTATCTACACTCTTTACGGTCAATTTTACGCATTAATCGATATATTAAATAATGTCATTTAGTAAGAAAGATTATGACATTATTTTCGTCGTGATTTCATTGCCTGCGAGAGCATAACACACTTAGATAGTGCGTTTATTATGAACAATGGCATTTCCGTAATATGGGCATTCGATTTTTTTTAACCTAAAACTCTTTATACTTAAAAACCATGACTTACGGTTTTTGCTCGTGCTATTTACACGCATCTGAGTCGTAACAGTAGTATACCCCTCTTCTTAATCGTGTGTTGGGTTAGAAACCGTTGTTCCACTCTGGAGGAACCGACGCTCGACTCAGGAGGAATGAAACCTTAGATTGAATGGAAGAGTTAAATTTGTTAGAAACCATCGTTACACTTCTTATTTGCGTGGAAGTGTTAAATTTGGAATGCAACATTAGACTGAATGAAACCGCCATGTTAAGATTTGTGATCTCCCGTCTCCGTCGTTTGGAGCGCACGCAAGAGCAGCACAACCCGCATAGTTCTCCTGCTGATTTCCCTCCTTCAATCGCAGTCGGCTAGAAGTTCTTGTGCTAGTTCGCCGATCCCAACCCGAAGATAAGGCCTCTCCCCTTGCAGTTTTCTTTCACTTCCGATAAACAAAGACTGTTTTCTATCGGAACTTGCATTCCCCGACTATTCTACGGACATTGGATCAAGGTGAGATCGCCTTCTTGTTTCTGAACATCCCTATTATTAATTTTCTTCTAGTTCATGGATTGTTTTCCTGAATTTTCTTTTAAACCATAGGGGTTTTAAGGGCATGTTTAATTTTTCCTCTTAGGGTTCATGGGGAGGATCGTAGAAAGAGGGCCTCGTTGTTTATCGGAGAAGAACTCTTCATGTTTTCAAAGTAGCTTACAAGAATCATGTCGCCGCGCCGCGTCTATGAACGTCGTAATGCCGATGTAAGAAATTCTCTTCCTCTTGGCTAGACATATCAACTACTATATATCCATTGCCTAGGTTGCGTAAGAATGTACATGAATTCGAATTGCGACATAACATTTTATTGCATGTTATACGTCAAATAATTTGTTATGATTCGACAAATAAACTATCATATGAAAATTGCATTCCATCGTAAGAACAGAAATGGCTAAAAGGGATGAATGCAATTAGACCTGGAATAAATGAGTAAAACGTGTAATAAGCCTCAGACTAGTGGCATCATGTGGACGACATAGGCTCTGTTTGGGGACACTTTTGCGGATGAGAAACTTCTTTGAAAAAAGCAATTATGAGAATAGAGCTGTCAGAAAAGCACTGATGAGAAAGTTGCAATCTATTTTTATGCTGATGAGAAAGCCGCTCGATGTCGAAGGAGGGGGCTGGAAGAGCTCGATGTTGAACGAGGGTCGCGAGGAAGAATGGACGAGGTCGCCGACGAGGAGTTCTAATGGAGTCGCCGACAAGGAGTTCTGTTTTGGCCGCCGAGGAGCGCAACTCACGAAAGGCATAAAATGGTTAGGCACACACAGATTTTCCAAAAGAGGCGACTCGTGAAGGGGAGAAAACTGATCGCGACTCACGAAGGGAACGAAAACGTGATTTCCCATTAAACCACGCGGCTCATCATTTGGCATCCCTCGGATTTTTCAAAAGAGGCGAAAAATCCAATTTAAAAAAAGCTCCATTCAAAAAATTGTACAAACAAACAACTTAAAAATTGCTTTTGCGGTTCCAATACAACTTTTGCATCAGCAAAAGCTGCACCAAACAGAGCCATAATGTAATGATCATACCAACCACTAGATGATCAGTTATCAGTTCAAGGGCATAAGAGGTGCTTCTCTCATGATTGATGGATGCACATCATCATACTCATAGGGCCCAGCAGGCCATATGAGCCTCAGGCATGGGGTCAAGGGCCCACACTTCCATGCTTGGAAATTGTTAGATTCGAATTTGAGTTCCGCACAAAAGACATAACAGGTGAGGGCACCCCCGGTTGTCATCAAATTCTCAATAATCAGAATGTGCTCAGTAAATTTTACAAGAACATGAAATTGAGTTATCTTAACTTTAGGAAAGAACTCAACCCAGAAATTTTTATACCTCAAGAACTTAAAACTATGATTAGAACTCATGATGCGACAATTACAGAAATGATGATTTATGTTATAACAAATTATTTTATTCAAAAGCATTTATAATTATCTTGTTAGAAATCATGATCCTTAGGTTCACTTGTTGCATATTTTTAGATATTCATACATATTTTACCTGTGTTATTTTAGTGTGGGAGGAAGAGTTTTTTATTCACTAGTTGGGTTGACCCTATCTTTGTACGTTTCATTTCTGGGAACACGGGTCGGGAGTTTGCATAGGACATACCTCTGAGTGTCTTTTTATGCAGCCTTTACTTTATGATTTTTCCTTTAGCAGTTTTCCCTTTTTGGGTTGGACTCTTGATTTGTATGAACTTAGTATATCAAACTTATTTGTAATTTTAGTATTCAAATAAGTTCCCTCTTAGTTTCTAGTTGACTTTGTGATTTAGACATTGAGGTATTTTTTTAACCTTAGCTGCATTAATTTATTCTCGTTGTGTACTATAGTATTTATGTTATGGTGTCAATTTTATTATTGTTGCTTAATTTACTTCATGTAATTAGTGTCGACCGGGCATTTGAAATGTTATGACAGGTTTATGATCCTATGAACCCTAGAAATTCACAGAGCATAGAATTTTGTCTGAATCACTCATTGGACGCTAGCGTCCTTGAGTCTTATATTTGTTCTTACGTTTTGTGGGTGAACGTTAGATGTTTTCCATAGTTATTTCCTCCATCATGAAATTTATAGTGATGTCGATTTCTCCATATTTCATAAGGACACCCCATGGGAGCAACATAGGTGAACCTTCGCAGCAAAATAGAACGCCTGAGATTGTCATGGAAACTGTTAATGCATCTGCATCACCGGCACGGGATTGCAGTTGAAATTGCTAAGACGATAACTCTAGCCCTAATGGAATTCAAAAATACTTTACCTGCAGTGGCTCCAGTCCTGACCCCTGCACCTGCTGTCGTGGAGATTAAAATAGATCGTTATCTGAGAAACTTTAGGGAACTTCGCCCTTCCAACTTCAATTGAGAAGAAAATCCCATGGAGACTGAAGATTGGTTATTTAAGACCACTCTTTTAAATGTCCTCTGACATGTCTGCATGTCATTTTTTGGGGCAAATCGATATTTTTTTCTTAAAAAAAGTAGATTATCTTTTCATAAAATATAAGCCGACATATCTAATTTTTTCCGATACATCGACCGATACGATTTTTAAACATATCATTCGCTATTTTATTTTAATTTATTTTATGTTAGCAGTGTATGTTTAAATCACTTATATGTATTATATTATATACGAGCAGCTCCGCACGGGCTTCGCCCGTGCTCGCTGACTCTTAGCAGGCTGCGCCCGCATTCGAGCGGGTTGTGCCAACATACGATAGCACCCGACCGGCGACGGCAGGGTTCCCCCGCAACTTATACATATGAGCACTCAAAATGACCGAAAAAAATATATACCAATATTTTATAATTATTTTTTTCAAAAACATTTATATTTTAACAAAAAATCATTTTAAAGTAAGCATTATATTTCAAAATTAATTTTTGGAGGCATAATGATTAACCACCATAGTAGGTGTAGGAGGTCTACTAAAAAGTTTTTGGATTTTATGAATTTTCATCATTATTTTTATTATAGGGATATTGCGTAATTAGACAAATAGTCATTATATTTTATGAATTTCCATTTTTTTCATAATATATGTTAAGTCATTGGAGTAAAAGAATGGGGCTATATTTGACACTTTTGAATGTTGCACCAAAGGCAACTTCTTGTATATAGTAGTTAACGATATATACTAAAATCGATTAGACTTATTGTTTCGTTTCTTTAATATTTATTATTCTTATAATCAATTTTTCCCCACTGTATCTTTCTTATTTCGTATTACAAAAATATTAAAACTTTCACACATTTATTAATTGATTATTTTTATATTTTTAACCAAATTTTATTAAGTATAAAAATACCTATAATAAATCAAAATATTTAGCTTTTAAATCTTTTTATACGCTATAAATCTTAATGTTATCCAAATAAAATTATTGTATAATACTAAATATATCTTACAATGTATCTATTTGTACTTGTTAATAGTAATCTTAGTGTGTTACTAATATAAAAAATTTTATTTTGGAGATGGAAATCCGATATTTTAAAATATCTATGATGTCTCCGACTTTCAATATCCGATATTTAAACCTCAATTCGACTTCCAATATCTGACATTTAAAACCTCAATCCGACTTCTGATCTCTGATATTTGTTCTTGTTGGGATCAAGGTTGTCAGGATCGCGATCCGGATCGTAGGATCGCACGATCCTACGATCCTGAGTTCAAATTTCGATCCGGATCTTAATCCGGATCGGAAGTGGGGTGCAGTCTTGTAGGATCGCGATCCGGATCGCTGGGATCGTTAGGATTGCGATCCTACAACGATCCAGCGATCCCGCTTCATTTTGCGTAAAATCGTAAATCCGTAAACCGGCCGGTTTATTCCGCCGGTTCAGTGGTTACGTAAAATCCCCCTCCCCCAACCCCCGATTCATTTGCGCAGCCCTAACTCTCCCGATCCCTCCCTCACTCAGCGACAGCGAACTCGACGAACTCGGAACTCCTGATCGCCGCTGAATCTCGCTAGGGCTCTCGAAGAAATTTCTCTTCCAGGCGTCGACGACAACAACTAACCTTCTTCCTCAGTTGTACTTTTTAATTGTCATCGACTTATCGTTGAACTCATATTTATAACTTATAAGATAACTTTTACCATATAATTATATTATATTTCAAGTTTCAACAATTGGTTATTTTCCAGAGTCCTAGCCATCTGCCTTCATCAGTTCATCCAGAATTGACTTCAGAGTTCAGATTTCACTTTTCATCAAGGTTAGTGAATCTTTTTAAGTTTTTTTATAGCTTATAATATTTTTATTACATTTTTGGTTAGTATGTGCAAATGCTAGGCAATATAGTTACTGGTGTATCATTGAATTGTCCAATTATTGCTTTTATGATTATCAACTTCAATTTCAACATTAAAGTCTTACTTTATGATTTTAGTAGGATCTTACGATCCTCGATCCGATCCGATCCAACCCCCAAAACGATCCCACCTAGGATCTCGATCCTGACAACCTTGCCTTGGTTGGGATGCTAAATATGATATGTTATCTTCTGCTTAGTATCTCTCTTTGAATATTGCTCGTACAAAATTAATATTGTCTGCTTCAATTTTTATGCATGTACACTTATTTACTCATCGCATATAAAACACATACATTTAACAACCTACTCCATACAATGAGGACATTGTACATTTTAATTGTGGGGGGTATAACACATCATTATTAATCAAATATTAGTAAAAAATCACTAGATTATAGTATTGAATGAAATAATTTTTCTAATGTTGACTCTTATATTTATAAATTTACTATTGTTATAAAAGTTTGAAATTGTGTTATGACTTTAAGTGTTATTTTGAATCAATGCAATCGTTGTTCTTCGTGTTCGTGCATTTTCTCTACTCGTAACAATGGTCCGACCTGTCGCCCCTATCCGCTTGTTCCAAGTCGTCGGGGATCGAGCTACGTTGGACACCCTCCTCCACGCCGTCGAACGCCGCCTCGATGACCAGGACAGCATCCTTGCGTCCCATCGCGCGAGTATACAACTTCTCGCGGCACGTTGGTACTGTCCTCTGCCACCTCCTCTCAGCTTATAGACCACTTCACAGGTATATCACGGAACATTGGCCCACTGGATTTCCTCCCATCAACAACAAAAGCAGTTCACATTTCTTCATCCACGAGTGACCACGACCTGGTTCCCACCGACCGCCGGGATCTGGACCGTCTGGCCACATTCCTGTCACCGGACGATACTTGCGACAAACCCAGCGAATCGAGAACAATCAAGCTTCCAGAGCTTCTCGTCCAATTGTCGATGCCTTCACCAGGGCCAGCCGCTCACCGCTGAGGTTGTTCGTCGTTCAATAGAAGTGATACTCCACTGTCAGTGCTCGCGTCGCTACCTCCTCACTCAGCGCTACCTCCAGACCTCAGCGCCCACCAAGAGGCGGCCCCGAAGCAACGATCGAAGCAGGCGCCTCCTCCTATGGCCTTTGATTCCCCCGCCTGGCACGCCTCCAGACCGGCAAACCCCCCTTCACACGCTGCCCTCTCTTTTCCCTCTTGAGCCCCCCACGGGACTGGCGCTTTTGTCGACTTCCGCAGGGCGACAGTGTTATCGTTGGCTTCCCTCGTGCACCCCACCCGAGAACCATATTTCCCATGCTGCCAGCTACCCCCCTCACTCACTAGCTGCCAAATTTCACTTTATTTCTTTCCTCTCCCTTTTCACATTCCATTAATACACCCAAAAATTTACCGCATAGTTTTTTCTCCTTATTTATTGCTTCTATTAATTCCGTCTGTACACCAGAAGTCACCAACCGCTATCCACAACTATTTTTCTTCGTCGCAATTACCACCGAGCCCGACAAATTATTCAAACTCGACCTTGAGGGCAAGGTCGATTTTCAAGGGCGATGGAATGTTACCCTCACGCATTGGCCGGAGGAGCCACTCATCGTCGGAACCATCGGAGCGTGCATTTGGAAACCACCGTGATTATTTCTTGTAATTAACTTGTATTAATTAATTGATTAATATTAATTATTTAATATTAATTAGATTAATTAATTATTTAAATGAATTTATATTTCCTTGTATGTTTCCCTCCCTCATCTATGTAGGGGGGAGTTTTAGGTGTTAAGCATCTTGAGTATTAGGATATTTTGGGCTCTCCTTGGAGAGAAGGATCTTGGAGGACCCAGCCTCCTTGATCTTTGTCGGAGCTTGCTCCGGATTTGTATCTGTGTTATTTCGAATCAATGCAATCGTTGTTCTTCATGTTTGTGCATTTCCTTTACTTGTAACACACCCACGCTAATACATAAAAAGATAAGTGTGTGGGTGTTACTATTTTGAGTAGTGGATGTGATCCTTTACTTTATAGAGCATGCTCAAATATTGCTTAGTTGTGATTAAAATTGCTATCCTTTGAAATATCTGTTGGGAATATTACCCTCAATGTTCCCTTGATTTGAAAAAGCATCACACTCAATGATAAGTACAATTTGTATTTGATAAACCCTATTTTACATCATGACTATGCAGGGTTAGGTTATTCCAATATGTGGAATAAGTTCAGTGGTTTACTGCTAAAACCGCTAAGACGAGTTCTCAGTCTCAGCTGAACCGCTGAGACAAGGCCAGGAGCCGCTGAGGAGTCTGGGTCTGCTGAGCTGCAGATAGAGGAAAACCGCTGAGACAACTGTCTGTCTCAGCGGATCCGCTGAGACGGAGACAGAAGTAGTCGTTGAGACTGGAAGCTGTCTCAGACCAACCGATGAGACAGATTCAAATGTGTTGGCGGGCTTTGTTGTTGGCGCAAGTTGCAGTAAAGCAAGATAAGGTGTTCCAATCACCTCCATACTGTGTCAGGGGCCGTCTGACAGTCATTGAAGACTGAAGGAGTATAAAAGAACAACTTAGGGCTTTGCAGAAGAAAGCTTTTTGGAAAAATAAATTACATTTACTGTTCCATTGACGGCTGCCCAAAAGATTTCTCTTCATGCTTCTTGGTGCAACCCGCATCGCGTCCCTTTTATTATTTTCTTGCACTTGTCGTTTATTTTGTAGCGCATACCTTCGCGCATTTTTGAAATTATTATGTAGCGTCGAGTTGTATTGCGCGTGTTATAAGCGCTTGGATGTTATTTTGTATCGCGCATGTTGCTCGCGCATTTATTTTGGCTTGTTGGTGTGACCGGCCAACGAGACCGTAAATGCATAGGTGCGGTATTTTAGGGGATAGAGTAGCTTAGGGCAAGCTTATAATAATTAATTAGTCTTGTTAAAATATCCCATTTTCTTATAGCCGATCCCGCCCAAAAATTCACCTCACTTTCAAAAATTAAAATCTGCCTTATTTAAAATCATTTGTGTAGGGCTGCTAATAACATTTTTGCCCTAAGCCTTGCTATAAAGCCTTCCCCCAATCCTCCTGTTACGGGGGCTGGAAAATAGAATTGAGTGAACCCTTTTGGTTTCATTCGGTTCTCTCCAGCGCCGCCTCCCTGCTCCAACCTGTCGCCGGTCCTCTAGTCGATTTCCCGTCCAAACCTGCGTCGGTGGCGCCTCTGGAGACACTTCCATGGGCCGGCGAGCACTTCCCACCAGTTTCCGGCCAAGTTGAACGCCCCCTCCTCCATCGTGTTTCGTCGCCCCCTACACCGCCGTTGGAGCTTCTCTAGGGCCCCGACGGCCCCTCCTGCACTGTCTCCTGGTGAACCCGACGTGAAGCTCCATCACCTCCCCCGTCTGCTTGCGTTCTTCTGCAAGTCCCAACTCAGTCCAACTCCACCTCCGCCTCCCTGCACCTCCTGCCACCAGCCAGCTACCATTGCCGCCAGTTACCTCTGTGCACCCCACCGTGACTGCGCAGCGAAGGAGATCTCGTCTTCCACATTCCTCCAGTGGACGTGTTCGCCTCGGCTACTCTTCCTCGTGGTATACCTCTCCATCCCTCACCCCCAAACCTTAGTTAATTTACATGCACAAGGTTTAAATGAATAGTTAATTGTTGAAGCTTTCCCTACTATTCTCATCTTCTAATTATCGTCTTTTCATAATCGTGATTGTCCACCACTTTGATTTCTATGCTTGTAGAATTGTGATTCATAACGTCTGTATGTTCGTGAGGTAGCGTTTACGTTCGTTTGTGCCGCCTAGGTCGCTTTAGTCGTTAAAATAGCTCGCAAGTTCCATCGCGCCGCATTCGTTTTAAAAGATCACAATTATTTTTATTCCAAAACTACAGCCCTAGGTTAAGATTACATCACTTCTTGAAGCTGCAAGGATAGAAAGTTTGTTCTTCCTGAGTGAATCAAGAAGAGCAAGTTGAACATTATTCATCTACTGAAGAGAAGGATAAAAAAGGAGCAGGCTTGAGGCTACTGAACTCTTCCCTGTTTCAAGACTGCAACTGCAGTAAATCAGCAACAGAAGACCAAAGGCTTGAAAGATTTATCTGTTTTATCTTCTGTTGTAAGCATCACTTATAACTTATGTAGGAACATATTTGTTCTGAGCTTGTAGGGCATTTTGCCTGAGGATGTAGGGATGTTGGGCCTGAGTGTAGAGCTGAGAGTTCAGCTTGAGTGTAGGATCTCAGTGGAGATCTGAGGTAGGACTTCTTGATAGGTCTGAGTTGGTAGGGATGCTGTGTCTGAGGTAGGGTTGTTGAGCCTGAGGTAGGGTTTGGAGAAAACCTGAGAGATCCTGAGGGATCTGAGTTGTAAGCTCTTGGAGCTGAGATTGGAGGAGTTGACCTTGTCTAACTCGTTGTTAGGAAGGTGAAGGGGGAAAGAGGAATATTGAAGACACCCTTTCTTGAGGAACCTCTATATATGCTTGTGTGTTTTCTGTGTGCATGATTTATAACTGACATAAACTCAGAAAACAGCTAGGCATAAGCTTAGAAATAAAAGAGACTTATTCACCCCCCCCCCCCCCTCTAGGTGATCAAGTCTACATCTTAATAAACTATCAAGTGGTATCAGAGATAGGTTGGTCAAAAAGGACATACTGTCTGACCAGATCCTACAAATGAGTAGTCATATCTGAATCTAATGGCCTCCACTAGATTGCAGAAGGAGATGGGGTCTATGAAGTTGCCCATATGCAACAAAGAAAACTTTGGCATATAGAAGCAAAGGGTAAGGCTGTTCATGGAAGCCTCAGACCCTGGGATCTACATCACTATGAAGCAGGGTCCTTTCACTTTTCAAACAGCCTCCACCATAGATCCAACTAGGAGAGTGGCCAAGTCTTTTAATAACTTGACCCAGGATGAGCTTGCACTATTCACAATGGATAAAAGAGCCCAGAGTATTATTGTGAATGCAATTGATGATTCCACCTTCCAGAACTTGGTTCATTATACAACAGCCAAGGAAATATGGGATACACTTGTGGTGTATATGGAAGGGACTGCTGAAGTAAGGGATGACAGGAAATCCCTCCTCAATCAAGAATATGAGGCTTTCAGGCAGCTCAGTCAGGAAACCATATCCATCTGCTATGAAAGGTTCTTCAGGATAGTCAATGAACTGAGGACCTATGAAAGGGTATTCAGTGACTATGAACTAAATGACAAGTTCCTAAGATCTCTAATTAGAGACTGGGACACAAAGATATTTGTCATCAGGGAAGTGGACAAGTTGGGTGAAACTCATACCCATACATTGTTTGGGAAACTGCTCTCTTATGAGATGAAGTTGTCTGCAAGGAAGGAAGAGGATACTTCCACCAGGGCTCATGCAAGGGAGAGAACTGTTGCTCTCAAAGCTGACAGCTCCAAGAAGAGCAAAGCCAGATTGTTGTCTCCTCCAAGAAGGATTGCTGAATCTGAGAAGTCTGAGAACAGCATTTCAGACAGCTCTTCATCTGATGAGGAGTTTGCTGCCTTCTCAAGGCAGTTCAAGAAGATGAGGAGGAGGAAGCAGTGGAAGAGCAAGCCCTCCTCCTCACATCCCAAGAAGGACCATAGCAGATCTGAAAGCCAGCACACCAAGGGTGACAGGTATGAATCTAAACCTGTTAAACATGTTTCAAATAATATCATATGTTATTGTTGCAGCAAGCCTGGACATGTCATTGCTGATTGTCCAGTCAAGTGGAAGGAGAAAGGTGATAAAAAACATTATCACCAAAAGGAAAGGAAAGGTGAAAAATTCTTCCTAGCAAAGAAAGGGAAAAGCTGGAGTGAATCTGAATCCTCAACATCAGATTCAGATGAAGAAGAGGAAGCCTACATTGGGTTGATTGCAGCAGAAGAGGATGAAGATCTTCCTGCTGCCAAGATTGGAATCAGGGCCCATCTGTCACATTCAGACAGTGACATTGAGGAGGATGAAGAGGACAAAGATCAGCTAGGCAAGATGGCCATAACTGATGAGGAAGATAGTCAGAACAACTCTGACAGTGAACAGGTACTTATTCATTGCATTTCTTCTTCTGAATATGAGACAAACCCAGAATCTGAAGCACTTTCATCTAATGGTGGAATTGATTCAAAATCTGAGGAAGATGTCAATCAATTGATTGACAGGTATGGTGCTCTGTTGGAAGCCCTAAAAAAGAGCAAGATGTTAGCCAAGAGGCAAGCTCTTGAAATTGCTTCCCTAAAGCAGGCAAAATCTGATTGCACTGAACATGCTAACCAGCTAGCTCAGATGAGCAAAGAAATTGCCAAGTTAAGGGGAATGTCAATTATCCATATTGGCACCATAAGCCATAAAATCAAGATCATCAAGGATCTTGAGGAAAAGCTTCTCAAGGAGATAATGCTAGTGGCTCGGTTCTCCAAGCCGAAGACAGTGCTACCTATTATTGACACCTTCTCCTCTCTTGATAGAAGAGGATTGGGATTCAATAAAGAGGCTGCAGCTGGTAACACAAAGGGCAAAGACAAAGGTTTCAATTGAACCAAAGTCTTCCTTTGTGAAGTTAATGATACCATCCAACAAATATGACGAACAAAGCATTCATGGTCACCTGTTGAATGGTAGTTCCAATAGCTTGAACAAAGATGTTCACAGCTATAGGAATAGAAAGGAGTTAGGCTTGAGTGCCCTAAAGGCTCCACATGAGGAAATTCAAATGGCCCATCATGGACCATTTGTTTTTGGAACCTCAGCCACTACACTCAAGATAAAGAAGGCTGCTTCATCCAACTCCTATCCAGCAAAAATTGGGGTTGCTTCCAGACCTATAACCAAACCTAACAGCCCAGTCTCTGCTGCCATCAACACTTGCTTAGCTGCCAAGCTAAAATCTGTTGATGACAATCAGAGATTGGCTGCCAAGACTGATTATAGGAAGGCAAAAAGCCAAATGATTGTTGAAAGGAATAAGAAAAATGCAGCTGTATCCTTCTCTGAAAAGAAGAAGGAAGCTTCAACTTCCAAATCTGTACAGAAAAGAAGATACAACATATATGAGTGTTAGTGTTGTGGCAAAGTGGGTCACTTTGCAATTGATTGTTGGCACAACCTCAATGTGCCAATTGCAAGGAAAGGCACGCCAGCCAGACAAAACCTTTCTAGGGATATTTCATATGATATTAACAGGGACCTAGGACCCAAAATCAGTTGGGTTCCTAAGGTATAATAAATTTTATCTTGCAGGTTAGTACAAGTACCAGTCTTAAACAGATATGGTACTTGGACAGTGGGTGCTCAAGGCACATGACAGGTACCAAAAGTCTTCTACAGGACTACACAGCTGTGAAGAATGGACCTAAAGTTACTTTTGGTGGATCTGAAAAGGGAATCACCAAGGGATATGGTATGATCTCCAATGACATAGTTTCAATCACAAGGGTAGCTTATGTTGAAAGGTTGCAACACAACCTTGTAAGCATAAGTCAACTATGTGACTTAGGCTATGTCATTGAATTCCACAATGACAAGTGCTTGATCAAATAGTTTAATGACTTAGAGACCATTCTCTCAGGCAGTAGGAGTGGGAATATTTATTGTTTAGATTTTATATGCAATAATTCTCTATCTTCTGTGTGTCTTGTGGCTAATGAAAGTGAGTCTCTTTGTGTTCAATGACACAAGAGACTTGCCCACATTAATTACAAGACAATGTATAGACTATTCTCTAAAAACCTTGTTAGGAATAGTCCAAACTTGAAATGTATTAAAAGTGGTCTCTGTCATGCTTGTCAAATGGGTAACCAAACAAGGGCCACCTTTAAAAGTATTGGCTCCAAAGACACTGAAAGATGTCTATATCTATTGCACATGGACTTGTTTGGTCCTTTGCCAATTCAGAGCCTAGGTGGGGAGTTGTATACTTTGGTGATTGTTGATGATCACTCAAAATATACATGGGTATTCTTCCTTAAGAAGAAATCTGATACTTTAGATGTCTTTATAAACCATGTCAAGGCAATTCAGAATGACTTACAATGTACTGTGGTCAGGACTAGGACTGACCATGGCACAGAGTTTCAATCTGAAGCCATGACAAGGTTTTGTCAAGAATTTGGTATCATCCAAGAGTTCTCCTCCCCAAAGACTCCACAGTAAAATGGTGTGGCTGAGAGGAGGAATAGGATCTTGATAGAAGCTGGGAGAACATTGCTTAGTGACTCCTCACTCCCAGAATATTTCTGGGCTGATGCAGTCAATATTGCTTGTTATGTTGTCAATAGAGCTTCCATCAATAAGGTTCATGGAATTACCCCTTATGAGATTCTGAAAGGCAAACAACCAACAATTTCATACTTTAGAATCTTTGGTTCCAAATGCTACATTTTAAATAATGGAAAATCTCAATTAACAAAGTTTGCAGAAAAATGCAATGTGGGGGTTCTTGTTGGCTATAGCTCGCATAGCAGAGCCTATAGAGTTTATAACAAGAAAACTCATGTTGTAGAAGCTATGCATGTAGTGTTTGATGAGACCAGTCTACTCTATAAGGGCTGGTCTAGTATTTCTGTTTTGACAGAAAATGAAAAGGCAATGGAAAAGATGTATGTATAGACATATCCAGCAGCAGCAAAGTCTATACAGATGCTACAATTCCTGAAGATGAAGAGGTACAGGCTGCTGAAGATACTGCTGAACCAGTAGATGAAATACAGCAAATAGAGGACATGCTGTCTGCAGCAACAAGACACTTAAGGGATCATCCAAGAGAACAAATCATTGGAGACCAGAACCAAGGTGTACTAACCAGAAGCAGGGCTCACAATGAAGCTCTATTCCTGAGCTTCCTGTCACAAATGGAGCCCAAGAAGTACGAAGAGGCCAATCAAGATACATTCTGGATTCAAGTCATGCAATAAGAGCTTCTTCAATTCAAGAGATGCAAAGTATGAAAGTTGGTGCCAAAACCTCAAGGACACAACATCATTGGCACCAAATGGATATACAGAAACAAGTTGGATGAAAATGGAATCATCATCAAGAACAAGGCTAGATTAGTAGCCAAGGGCTATAGACAAGAAGAGGGTATAGACTTTGATCAAACATTTTCCCCAGTTGCAAGGTTAGAAGCAATTAGGTTATTTCTTGCTTATGCTGCCCACAAGGGGTTCAAAGTATACCAGATGGATGTCAAATCAGCCTTCCTCAATGGTGACTTGAAGGAAGAGGTATATGTTGAACAACCATCAGGTTTTGTGCATCCAACCCTCTCTTCTCATATTTATTTACTTAGGAAAGCACTATATGGTCTAAAGCAATCACATAGGGCTTGGTATGAGACTTTGTCTAGTTTTCTAATCAAGAATAAATTCTTGATGGGAAAGATAGATAGTACATTGTTTCTTAGGGAAACAAAGGGCAAGTGCCTCATAGTCCAAATTTATGTTGATGACATAATTTTTGGGTCAACTGATGACAACCTTTGCAAAAGGTTTCCCAACCTTATGCAGGGGGAGTTTGAGATGAGCAGTATGGAAGAACTCAAGTACTTTTTAGGCCTCCAAGTGAAACAGTCTGATGAGGGGATATTCATCTCTCAGACTAAGTACACTAGGGAGCTTATCAAGAAGTTTGGGATGGAATCAGCTTCCATCATGAAAACTCCCATTGGGTCCAACATTTCCCTGGACAAGGATGAGAAGGGCAAGGCCTTTGATGAATCAATGTACAGGTGCATTATTGGATCCCTATTGTATCTAACTGCTAGTAGAGCAGACATTATGTATGCTACATGTGTTTGTGCTAGGTACCAGGCATGCCCTAAGGAATCTCACTACTCAGCTGCAAAGAGGATTTTGAGATACCTTATAGGCAGCCTACATCTTGGCCTTTGGTACCTTAAGAACAAGGATTTTGAACTGACTGAATTTTCAGATGCAGATTTAGCAGGATGCAAAGAAGACAGGAAAAACACAAGTGGAACTTGTCAGTTCCTAGGAAGGAGGTTGATATCTTGGAGCAGCAAGAAGCAGACCAATGTGGCAATATCCACTGCTAAGTTTGAATATATTGCTGCAGGTAGTTGTTGTGCATAACTCTTGTGGATACAACATCAGTTAGAGGACTACAACCTCAAGGTAAGTGAGTCTCCTTTATATTGTGACTCATCCAGTGCTATCTATATTGCTAAGAATCATGTCTCTTATAGCAGGACTAAACACATAGAGATAAGATATCATTTTATTAGAGAGCATGTTGAAAGTAAAGATATCTACCTTGAAATTGTCCCCACTGACAACCAAGTTGCTGATATCTTTACCAAGCCATTGGATGAGGCTAAATTTAATGCTTTCAAGATTGAACTAAGTATGTTAAATATTGAATAATGACTAATTTTTTTCCTTCTATCAGTCATCTATGATATTATGAATGTTACGTTGACTTAAAATGTTCTCACATCAATACTCTTAGTGACATGGTTAGGACATCAAACAATCAAATCTCAAATGGATTAATGATTAGACAGTAAGGTCAGCTAAAACAAAAGAGATTGCTTTAGCTGAGCCGCTGAGACAGCTGGGAAAAATCCCAGCTGAACCGCTGAGACAGCTAAATTGTCCCAGCGGTTGACAGTGCTCTGTCCCAGCGGTTTAGGTCGCCGTCTCAGCGGTTCCGCTGAGACGGGCTGGTTCAATGAAAGTATGTCCAAATACAACCTCAAATGATCTAAATTCCATTAAAATAATAAATTCACTAAACTTAAATCATTAGGGGTAATCAAAACCTAAATCAAGGCTATATAAATAGACCATTGTTGATTAAAGAAAGCTACAAAACCCTTCCTCCCTAGACACCGAGACGAATCGAATTCCCTTCCGTCTTAGCATCTCCTTCTACAGAAATAATGACGCCAAAGAGTTCAAAGGATCTTCTGGAGGGCTATGAAATTGTCAGGAATGGATTTGCCCATGCTCCAGAAGAGATAAAGGGAGTGATTCAACTCCTGGAAGCACAAGGTCTGGAGTTTCTTCTGTCTGAACCAACTGTTATTCTCAGAACTGAAGTTCTGGAATGGTTCAGTAATGTAAAGCAGTCTCCTTCCAAGTCAACATTAAAATCTAAGATAGGAGGAGAAAGAGTGAAAATAACTTCAGCAAAACTAGAGAGAGCCTTACAAATTCCCTCATGCAGTCAAGATGAGGAGGAAGAAATCTCTGAAAAAGATAAGAAAAAGACTCTGAAGTGGTCTGAATACAGTGATGTCAAGCAAGGATTATTGAAAAGAAAATTCTTCAATCAAAAAGGCAAACTTCTGTCAGACATAGTGGGAAAAGCAATTCTTTGCAAGCCTGGGCTCATGACACAATCTCCCAATACATGTTTGACCTTATGACTAGAATCATCCTGAAAAAGAAAACTTCCTGGGGCGAAGTAATATTTCAAAGAATTAAGGAATGTCTGCAGGCACCTAATATGGGTAGGATTCTCTCTCTTTATCTGATCCAAACTTATCCAGAGAAGTTTGAGAGCTCAAAAGGATCAAATCTCCATTACCTGAAGAGGATGGATATAAAAACTCTAGATATGTTCACAAGGGTGCTCCAAATACAACCTCAAATGATCTAAATTCCATTAAAATAATAAATTCACTAAACTTAAATCATTAGGGGTAATCAAAACCTAAATCAAGGCTATATAAATAGACCATTGTTGATTAAAGAAAGCTACAAAACCCTTCCTCCCTAGACACCGAGACGAATCGAATTCCCTTCCGTCTTAGCATCTCCTTCTACAGAAATAATGGCGCCAAAGAGTTCAAAGGATCTTCTGGAGGGCTATGAAATTGTCAGGAATGGATTAGAGCATGCTCCAGAAGAGATAAAGGGAGTGATTCAACTCCTGGAAGCACAAGGTCTGGAGTTTCTTCTGTCTGAACCAACTGTTATTCTCAGAACTGAAGTTCTGGAATGGTTCAGTAATGTAAAGCTGTCTCCTTCCAAGTCAACATTAAAATCTAAGATAGGAGGAGAAAGAGTGAAAATAACTTCAGCAAAACTAGAGAGAGCCTTACAAATTCCCTCATGCAGTCAAGATGAGGAGGAAGAAATCTCTGAAAAAGATAAGAAAAAGACTCTGAAGTGGTCTGAATACAGTGATGTCAAGCAAGGATTATTGAAAAGAAAATTCTTCAATCAAAAAGGCAAACTTCTATCAGACATAGTGGGAAAAGCAATTCTTTGCAAGCCTGGGCTCATGACACAATCTCCCAATACATGTTTGACCTTATGACTAGAATCATCCTGAAAAAGAAAACTTCCTGGGGGGAAGTAATATTTCAAAGAATTAAGGAATGTCTGCAGGCACCTAATATGGGTAGGATTCTCTCTTTCTTTATCTGATCCAAACTTATCCAGAGAAGTTTGAGAGCTCAAAAGGATCAAATCTCCATTACCTGAAGAGGATGGATATAAAAACTCTAGATATGTTCACAAGGGTGCTCCCCATGAGCCAGCCCTCTGAGGCAAAGGAGATGGAGAAAAAGAAATCAAAAGCAACCCAGAAGACAAGAATGATTATTTCAAGTTCTGAGTCAGACCACTCTGATAAGAATAAGGATGCTGATGCTGATCTTGGATCTCACAGCAGTCCAGAAAAGGATACTCATCTGGATGACAAGACTGAGAATACTTCATGTGATAAAGATGCTGCGGATGCACCACATATGCCTGCTGATATTGTCCATCAAAATGACATGGAGAAAAATAGCACCCCTGGTAATTAATCCTTCAACCTCACATCACTAATAATGTCATCTAATTCTAACCACTCAATTAGTTAATCACTAATGACTCTTCAATAATATGAACTTCATATCCTCAAGTCCAGTTGGATGCCCTATCTGAGGGGGAGCAACAACAAGAACCATTTGCAATGGACGTTGCTAATGATAATAATGATGGTGAAGCAGTCTCTAACAGGATTGATGAGGACAAAGTGCCTTCTCCTGAGAATATGCAAAGTAAGATTGACACAATCATCTTAAATCATGAAAGAAGAATTAATCTTAATCCTGATAATGAACCAGCTCTCTGGGATTCACCAGGTCACAGACAACCTGATGCCCCATCTGAGGGGGAGAAGCTAAAAGAGCCATCAGTTGGTAAAGATGATGTACTAGATTTCTTGGACTCATCAGATCAAGACAAATCTGTTGATGATGATGAAGATGATAATAATGCTGATGATGGTGATAATGAGGATGATGTTGCTGCTGATGATGATGATGATGATGATGATGATGGAGTCCATCCTGACCACATTGATCATATAGCAAAATTTGCTGAAGTAGAGGATCATCATGCTGAGGGGGAGCTTCCAGCAATTGACATTCAAGATAAACCAGCCATCAACACCCCAGCAACTGAGTCTTCCACTCCATTTGAGTGTGACAATCAAGGATTACCTGTACACACTACGCCAACAGTGGTATCTATAATTCCCCCAAGTCTACCTGATAAGGCTAAACAACCTCTAATCATTGAACAACAAGCTTCAACCTCCACCTCCTCACAGTCCAATGAGAGCATTCTCAGTGTCATTCAAATCATGTTAGATACTCATCTAACATCTATGAAGGATTATGTAGACAGGTCAGCTTCTACAGTAACTAAAAGAATATATAGATCAGTCTGTCTCCACTGTGAAATCTGAAGTAATGGCTGAACTGAAACCCATCAAAGATGAAACTGTCTATCTAAATAAGCAAATGACCAAGTGGTTTGTTATGACAGAAAAGACTGTAAACTCTCAATTAGATATATTCAAATCCATTAACAATGATCTTAAAATGGCTGAGTCTGACATGAGATATGTCAAGGATTATGTAAGTAAAGCAGATAGGGTACTTAAGGATACAACAAATCATATAGAAGAATATGTGTACTCCACTGCTATGCAACTGAATGGTGAGGCTGACAGGAACAAGGATGAGCTGAAGGCTGATATTGAAAATGTTTTCCAACCCATTTCTGGCACAATAACTGCTGCTCAACAGGACATAAATCAAAGAATATTTGAAGAAGCCAGAAAGGGGGAGGATACCAATGATATCACCAACTCTGAGCTAGCCCTCAAGGTTCTGCAAGGAACAAGGCTAGCCTTAAACCTTCCCCTCCTGGACAGGCACGGAGCAGAAGATTGGGACTTCTCTAAACAAGAAGAAATTGCTCAGAATGACAGATTGGCAAAGAGAAGAGAGAGAGAACACACAATGATAGCTGAAGAATTTATGGCTAAGCAGAGGGATGAGCAGACCAAAGACCCAGATTTTGAATACCGGAGTGAAGACTCCAAGAGCATAATTCTAAATGCATGGCTAAGTCATGGACAAGTCTGCAAAGACATTGATAAAATCTATTCCTCTGAAGAATGGATAAAGCATTTGGAAAGAAACACAAAAAGGGATAGAATATTTAAAGAAAATCTGGTAAAGAAGGATAATCTAAGGATGCCCTCAAGGTACATTCCAAAGTCATATATGTACTTCAGAAGGCAAGAAAACAGGAAGAAGATTGCTGAAATAGAAGCAGCAAATGCTGGAAAAGACACTGCCACTTATCCTGCTGAAAACATGGTTGATGCTACTGAAGACAAAGAGGCCTCAGCCAAAGGGAAAGAAGTTGCAGACATTGTTGAATGCTCAACATCATCTAAGAGGAGAAGAACTTAAATTTATGCATTTAGTTTTTATCTTGAAAATCAAAATGTAATGTAAAACAATGTCTCAACATTTTGACTAGAATGAAAATGAAAATTTGGCTAAATCTATTGATCTATGACTAATCTTAGTCTAAGCCTAGTAATAGTAAGTATCCTTGTTATAAAGATTATGTGATATCTGAACATAATGAATTAACAATGTTATTCTTTTGACATTGTTATTATGATTATCACAAATGCAATCTGTATTAACATGATGTGTAATATCTAAATTATGTCAACTGTTATATTACATGAATTCATAAATGCTACATAATTCAGTGCATGATAAGTTTCTATTGTTATGTACCTTAGCATTGGGGGTGTTCTGTCTCCTTCAAATAGGGGGAGATTGTTGAGAATATTATCCTCAATGTTCCCTTGATTTGAAGAAGCATCACACTCAATGTTAAGTACAATTTGTATTTGATAAACCCTATTTTACATCATGACTATGCAGGGTTATGCTATTCCAAGATGTGGAATAAGTTCAGTGGTTTACTGCTAAAACCGCTGAGATGAGTTCTCAGTCTCAGCTGAACCGCTAAGACAAGGCCAGGAGCCGCTGAGAAGGAGTCTGGGTCTGCTGAGCTGCAGATAGAGGAAAACTGCTGAGACAATTGTCTGTCTCAGCGGATCCGCTGAGATGGAGACAGAAGTAGTCGTTGAGACTGGAAGCTGTCTCAGACCAACCGTTGAGACAGATTCAAATGTGCTGGCGGGTTTTGCTTTTGGTGCAAGTTGCAGTAAAGCAAGATAAGGTGTTCCAATCACCTCCATACAGTATCAGGGGTCATCTGATAGCCGTTGAAGACTGAAAGAGTATAAAAGAACAACTTAGGGCTTTGTAGAAGAAAGCTTTTTGGAAAAACAAATTACACCTACTGTTCCATTAACGGATGGCCAAAAGATTTCTCTTCCTGCTTCTTGGAGCTGCAAGGATAGAAAGTTTGTTCTTCCTGAATGAATGAAGAAGAGCAAGTTGATCCTTATTCATCTACTGAAGAGAAGGATCAGAAAGGAGCAAGATTGAGGCTACTGAACTCTCCTTGTTTCAAGATTGCAACTGCAGTAAATCAGCAACAGAAGACCAAAGACTTGAAAGATTTATCTGTTTTATCTTCTGTTGTAAGCATCACTTATAACTTCTGTAGGAACATATTTGTTCTGAGCTTGTAGGGCATTTTGCCTGAGGGTGTAGGGCTGTTGGGCCTAAGTGTAGAGCTGAGAGTTCAGCTTGAGTGTAGGATCTCAGTGGAGATCTGAGGTAGGACTTCTTGATAGGTCTGAGTTGGTAGGGCTGCTGTGCCTGAGGTAGGGTTGTTGAGCCTGAGGTAGGGTTTGGAGAAAACCTGAGAGATCCTGAGGTATCTGAGTTGTAAGCTCTTGGAGCTGAGATTGGAGGAGTTGGCCTTGTCTAACTCATTGTTAGAAAGGTGAAGGGGGAAAGAGGACTACTCAAGACACCCTGTCTTGAGGAACCTCTATATATGCTTGTGTGTTTTCTGTGTGCATGATTTATAATTGGCATAAACTCTGAAAACAGCTAGGCATATGCTTGGAAATAAAAGAGACCTATTCCCCCGCCCCCCCCCCCCCCCCCCCCCCCCCCCTCTAGGTGATCAAGACTACATCCTAATAAACTATCAATATCTTACCCAATCACCTAAGCCTCATTACAATCTAGACAAAGACCTAATTGATCAATATTTTCTATCCATAAAATCTTGAATAGTGGAGGATATAGTTTAATAAGCATTAGTATTCATCATTATTGCATATCATTGGAGAATTTCTATATGATGTAGGCTTATATAATCCCATTTAAGTAAGATGTGGTGAATTCAATGCACATAAGTTGAGGATAGAATAAGAGGGTGAATTATAATTTTATCTATTTAAATATCATCCACAGCTAACATATATAAGTAAAATCTATGTTATGATATGGTGTGTACCACAGCTAACCTATATAAGTAAAATCTATGTTATGTATAGTGTGTACCAAACTAGTTCCATCACGTATGTAGTGGGGAGAGTCATAAGATACTTTACTAGGGCTCTTTTAAATTTAACAAACTCTTATGTATAGCTTGTTTTGCTCTTAAATAACAAAAGCTAAGCATGGGAGTATTTGTTTGTGTGTTTTATATGGTTACTTCTTCACTAATACGTGTTTGAGCTATATAAGAGAAGGCACGAGCGATTTGGAGTGAATCAGAGCAGATTTAGAGAAGTATTTCTAGCCCAAACAGAGAGATATACAGCCTCATTGACCAAGGCATGTTATATGGTCGTGTATAGCCCCAGGGAGGCGGTTCCAATCGAAAAGACGCACTTTTAGAGGGACATGGTCGTGTCCCCAGGCCGTCTCGAGTTAAATCTCTGCCAAAAGCCTCCAATCTATTTAAGGATCATTTCATCTTGAAGGAGACATTATTCGGAGCCCGTCTTGCAAAAAACAAAGAAGAAGGGGATCATCATTGAGGAAAGTGAAGAAGAGGAAGAAATCATCAAGGAAGAATCATTGTTTAGTATGCATTCTTCCGTATCTCTATTCCCTTTTCTTTTTCTCTAAATTCAATGTGCATTTCATGTATTTTGTTCAAGTAATCTTTCATTTCCTAGTTATTTGAATATTGTAAAAACAATGTTAATCGTTCCTACTTAATTTCTCTTTGGGTCCGTTCGTTTAAACGGAATTGGGCGAATGGAATTGGAATTGGATCCCCAATTCCAATTCCGTCGTTCGGTTGGCAAAATAAATGATAGGAAATGAAATTGGACCCAATTTCACGGGAATTCATTTTAGCCTACATCCTTCCTCACCCAAGTCCGACCTCAAGAGGTCAGACTTGGCGATTCCTATCGTTCTCGCGAGGGAAGAAAAGTAGCGCCGTTCTCGAAGGCTTGTTGTCGATCGGGTTAGACGATCTCTCTCTCCCTCGCTCGCTCTCGCTTCTCTGCATTTTTTTGGTGTGGCGGATGCAGGGATGGCTTTCCTGTTGCCGGCGATCTGCAGGGTTGTACCTTCATAAACCAAAATATGATGGGTAGGGTGACCGACGATGAAGAGCTCCCAGTTTTTGAGAGTCGAACTTCCTCCTAAACTCAGGAATCGGGTGTAGCTCTATAGATTTGAAGCAATCCACTTTCCGTGCTTCTTTTACCTATTGCCGACACAAAACAGAGAGGGTAAACCCACGAAAGAGGCGACAGTTTTCCAATGGAAGGAGGAGACACGTGAGCTTTCGGGTCTCTCAATCTGCAGTTTGAGAGAATAAGTAAATCTCCTTCTTGCGTCTTCTCTAGGGGTCGAAAACAGAGACGGGAAGGAAACCTAGTTTTAGTCTTTTCTTGCAATATTCTCCAAAGACCAAAATTAGTGTGGGAGAATATGAAGATCTTGAGAGATTCTGCCAGGAAAATCAAGGCAGAAATTCTGCCAAGAAAATCAAGGCAGAGATTCTACCAGGAAAATCAAGGCAGAGATCTGCCAGGAGAAAACCAAAGCAGGGTCGATAATCCTGAAATTTGTCTAGTTTTCGTTTTCAATTTCGATTTTGATTTCATTTTTGTTTCTGCTTTTCCAGCCGATTGAATTCGTCTATTTTTTTTCTAGCCGATTGAGTAGGGCGAGGAGAGTAACTAGTTTTGATTTTCAATTTCTTTTTCGTTTCCATTTTCATTCATGTTTCTCGCATATTCCCGTTGTCATGATGCAGCCAACTCTTCATTTCCTGCATTAAAAAACTCCATGGCTGGTACATTCTACTGAAGCCCAGCACCTGGAGAATCATCCTTTGTTAAGGTAAATAAAGGTTACGAGCAGCACCTTGAATATGTTGTTAAATCGTTCATTGGTGTTAAATTTCGACCCGAAGAATTGTCAATTCCAATTCTGACGTGAAGAATTCTTGATTATAGTCGAACGACAGAATTGGAATTGCCTTAATTTCAATTCCTGTGGGAATTGGAGTTAAGCCAATTCCAATTCCCACCCCCAAATTTCATCCAAACGAACGAACCCTTTGTGGTTTTGATTTCCTTTGTGCACATAAATCAAAATGGATTCTTGGGTCTGCCCTCTCTGATGTCTTTGGCTTTGATTTGAGGGCATGATTCCGCAACAAACGCGACAGTATATGGGGCCAATATTTCAGTGGAACTCTGTGAGCAACCACTTTGTGCATTTATTGTCAAAGGTTAGGTCTTTCTCCTATGACAGAAGCCACTTTGTGCATAGTGCCAAAGATTAGGTATGTTTCCAATCTTCCCCCGCCCATACCCCCAATGATTGGGGACTATATGGGTTCTGTTGTTGTTGTTGTTGTTGTTGTTGTGATAATTTGATGAAATGGTATTTCTGGAGTATTGTTTTCATACATGATTTCCTTATCTTCATAGGCTTTCGTGGAATGAGATAGCTAATTGGTAGTTAAAAAGAGTTGCATGTAATCCTGAAAGAATGGAACACCTTAAATCCCCCGTCTTAGAGTCAAATCAAAGTGTTAAGGTTTACAAAATGATAAAACAATCTAGTTATGATTCTAGCAAACTCTTTTTCATTCAATATTTATCCTATAATTTTATTCAAAAACTTGATGGGTCCATTCATTAGGTCGGAATTGGAGCGCTGGAATTGGAATTCAATTGGCAATTCCATTTCCACCTTTCAGCGGTGGAATTTTTCTCCTAAGAATCGGCATTCAATTCATTTCCCACGGTTTTGAAATAGGAGTGATACGTGTCCGCTCATTTCCGACCTAAATCGGATTTCATGATTCCGCTGAAAGCTCCCTCTCGCGATCGTCCACGGCGCATTCTCTCTCGTCATCGACGCCTTCTCTCCCGACCTAGACGCCTTCTCTCCTGACCTCAACGACCTCCAGGGAGGCTTCTCCCGAGATCGCCGGCGATCCAGAGCCCTCTGCTCAGGCGATCCAACATCCCGCGGTGGAAGGTTGGAGATCTACTAGTCTCTGAGCGCCGTCCAGGTCATGGCCTCCCACCCAGGACACTATGTCGACGTCATCATCAGCTCCCAACCGCCGCCAAATCTCGCCGGCGCAGCAGCTCCGATGAAGCACCTCAAGCTCCTGCATCCCGTCGACTTTGTTTGATTTTGCTTCGATCTCCATGGTGATGTTGACTTTGTTATTTTGCTTCAGATTATATCGAGTTTTCTGTTGTTGTAATTGTTGGATGGTTGCAGTTGAAGATGTCAGGACAAGTATTACTTGATTTTAGAAGCTTTCTGAACGTTCTTAATGCTTGCACAAAGCACATAATAGTGGAAATTAGATGCTTATATAATCAGAATATGTAACCTGTAGATTTGATATGCATAAGTTTTCTCTAACCTTAATACAGCTGCATATATGGAAACTGAAGCACTAAAACACTATATATTTATGGCTTACTTCTGCTCATATAATTTAAAGACTGATGGCTATAGGGCTTGACAGAGTTCAGTTGGTTCCGAATCTTCTGGTTAGGAACTGAAGGCTACAAAAGATTACTCTTTTATATATAAAACTTTCGGGTTGCATGTATGGAGAAAAGATTACTCTTTTGTATTTGCTTATGTGTATGTGTGTATTTGTATGTGTGTGTGCATGTGTGGTCGTATGTGTGTGTGTGTGTTTATGTTTGTATGTTTGTATGTAAGTGTGTGTTTATGTTTGTGTGGTTGTATGTGTGTGTATGTGTGTGCTTGTATGTGTGTAAGTGTGTGTTTATGTTTGTGTGGTTGTATGTGTGGTTGTATGTGTGCGTGTAAGAAAATGTGTGCATATGTATGTGTGGCTGTATGTGTGTGTATGAAAATTCTGTCACTATTTTAGATTTTACATTTCAATTCCATCAACTGAAAAATAACATGCTGTCGAGCATCGGAATTACTAATTCCAATTTCCGTTACAGAATTCCTGCATTCAACCGAACAGCAGAATTGAAATTGACTTCAATTCCAATTCCTGCGGGAATCGGAATTGGGCGAATTCCAATTCCTGCGGGAATCGGAATTGGGCCAATTCCAATTTCTGCATCCCATTCCCTTCCAAACGAACAGAGCCGATAGGTTTTTCATTCAATATTGATAGGTGCACTAAGCACCGCTAGGGAGTTCATCATTGTGTCCTCCCCTTCCCTTTAACTACCAATTAGCTAATCTAGTTAGTTTTTGCTTATTATTATTTTTCTTTCTTTTTCTCTTATTTCATAATGTTTTGTATTAGAACCTCAGATCAACAACTATCATAACTCATACCTACGTCTATCAGGGTTCAAAAAGGAGAACTTTTGTAGTGTGCACGGCCGGGCACACGGCCTCCATAAAGCCGTGTAGCCACCCGTGTATATTTATTTGTATTCGGGATAGACACGACACATTTTCCAGCTGACAACACCACTCTATAACAGGTATACGGTCGTGTTACCTCCTGTGTGCACACACATGACATCCCACGCGGGTGGATGCATTAAATCTCTCAAAAACTGTTTTTGCCGAGATCTACATGAGTCTCATCAAGAGTTTGACACGCCAGTGTCCAATGTTGTATCCTTGTACACCCCGGGTCCTGGTTCTGTTAAGACCCGTGTTCCCGTCCCGTTACCGGCAGGAATCATTAAAAGGGCGAAACTCGACCAATGACCCGACTATGTTCGAAGTCGTGTTCGTGCTTTTTTTAATCAAATCGAGAACACAACATCTCATTTTCCAGTACTGAGCATCTTCTTCGTGAAACTAGGCCCCAAACCTCCAGGAAACTCGCTTGCACTCCCATTTTTTTGTGGTTCTTACTATCGAGTGCTCCAATCATCGAATTGTTTTGCGCTAGTCTTCTATCCGCAACCCGATCTATCCATTGACGTTAAAATTTCCTTGTTTCTTGAAATTTTCCATGAGATTTTTCCACTTGCGCCTTGGATTCTCCTTCCCTTCTTCGATTTATTGTGTCTTTTCATGCATGAGTATGTCTCTTGCATTTTAGAGGTTATTTATTCACTCTATCAATGAAGATTTTTATGTACTCGGTGTTTCTCCAGGTTGCCGTGTTGACTTCACATCATCGCTCGGGGTGACGACGTTCGTATCACAACACCACATTATCCGTCGATACCCGGACGATTGAGGTTATACTTCATTTCACGGATCCCGCTCATATTGCACGATATAAGCGGCTTCAAGCTAAGGGATACCAACCATCATCATTCATCGCAGGGGAAAGTTGCTAGATATGTTTAAGCCTTGGTGATGGGCAATACCGTCATTTAAGAACCTTTAATTTCCTTTCCCAACTTATGCTAAGGAAGGAGGGTAATTCCTTATGTAATAGTTAATTCCTCACTCTTTCCCTTCCCACGACTCACGCTTAGGGCACGAACAGTAGAGCTCGACTCCCATTGTGGACCTACTCCTCGATTGTCCAACCCCCCACTCCCCCCTCTTCGAGGGAACCTCCGCCTCGGCGACTCCTCCACTTCCCTCCCCACCATAGGTCACTCTCAATCCAAAAAGAGGTGAGCCGGCCTACTTCAGGATTTCTCCCTCTAATGATGGCTCACCTAGGGCTGAGCATATTATTTGAAAGTCGCTCAAAAAATCACTCGAATTGATTAAAATATTAAGTATGTGTTTAACACATTATTATTTTGAAATTAAAAACACTAGCTCTATACTTAAATTAAAGGAGGAAAGCCTTAAAGAGCTTCATTAGCTCTATTTTGAGTCGACTCAATTTAATTTCGAGCAAACTCAAAATAAAGAGAAAATTGCTCAATTTTGAGCCATCTCGATTCAATTATGAGCGGGCTCAGAATCGAGTCATTTCGAATCGAGACGACTTGACTCGAAACTGATTTTGATTTCAAGCCGAGTTCGATTGGAAAAATCAATTTCGAGCCGAGTTCGATTGGAAAAATCAATTTCGAGCTGGGTCTGAATAGCTCAAACTCGACTCGAAATCATCCATACACTCACCTGCTCGCAAACAGTAAGTTGTAACATAAAAATCATTCTAAAGTACTATTCGAACTCAAAGGATGGAAGGACCTCCTTCATGGGGCTGTCTTCTTCGATTCATTCATATTGCATGCAATCTTTTGATGCAGAAAGGTTATTATCCATATACCATGCCATCATCCAACAACATCTTTTGAATATTTCTGGACAACTCCAACTCATGTTCATTAAGTTTGACAATATTCAGCAGGAGGCAAGTACATCCCAAGGCCGAACGACACAGCAGATTTCATACGATAAACCATCAAATAAAACAAGAAATCATGAGCTACATTATAAATTTTGTAAATATGAAGGATATAGACATAAGAGAACAAAATTGCCAGCAACAGCCAAAAAAGAAATGCAAATAGATCAAATCTAAAATTTGAAAAAACAGAGAAATAGAAGAGAGAACTTAAGTGCATGACAGTCTGATAAGATAACAATGGTGAGATATAATCATGTATTAACTACCTGGCCTGACTTCAGACGGTTGAAATGCATGTAAGCTCTCCAAATCCACGTAACCAGGCTGTATTAAGAATCAGTTTTGGAGATCAACAATCAACTACATATACATAAATATGTACAGAAATACATGCATACATATATATATAATATATATTTACACATACATAGACAGTATGTTGTTACATAAATGCAGGTGTATGCATGAATATAGACAGCACGTAAAACATCTGGGCAAAAATACTTTCACATAATAGAATTGTAGGAAAAGCTGGAGCTTGTATGTATTACTAGTGTACACAAATACAAGGAGAGAATACATATTTATAGGAGAGAAGAGAGGAGAGAAAATCTTATACACAATGTGGGACTAAATGAGAGAGAGAGAAATAAATACATAATAAATACAATAATGGGCCTAACTATGGGCCTTTGATATGGGCTTTTCTAACACTCCCCCGCAAGCTGGAGCGTACAAATCGTAGGCGCCAAGCTTGGATAAGCACTGATGATAGAGAGTACTGGACAGTGCCTTTGTGAGGACATCCGCAACCTGTTCAGTACCCGGAACATGCTTCAATACAATCTTCTTCATCTGGACTTTCTCTCGAATGAAGTGGCAGTCTACTTCAATATGTTTCGTTCTCTCATGAAAGACAGGATTCTTGGCTATGCGTATTGCAGCTTGACTGTCACAGAGAAGGAGAGCAGGTGAGGGAAGCTTCATACCAAGATCCGTGAGAAGGCTTTCAAGCCACGTTAGTTCTGATACTACCGATGTCATTGCCCGATATTCTGCTTCAGCTGAAGATCTTGCAACCACTGCTTGTTTCTTGCTCCGCCAGGTGATCAAGTGTCCTCCAAAGTAAGTGCAAAAACCACTTGTTGATCGCCGATCATCTATGGAACCAGCATAGTCAGCATCTGAATATGCGACTAGGTTTGGAGTTGAAGATGAGGTTTTGTACACAAGGCCTTGACCAGGAGCTGTCTTAAGGTATCGGAGAATTCGTTCAACAGCCTGCAAGTGAGAACTCCGAGGAGAATGCATGTATCGGCTGACAATACAGCAAATGATATATCTGGTCTTGTTACGGTGAGGTAGATTAATTTTCCGACCAGACGGCGATAATACTCCGGATTTTGCAGCAGATGATCAGTGTCAGATGCCTGAGCAGATATCCTGTGATTGACATCCATTGGAGTGTTGACTGGCTTGCATCTAGAGTAACCCGCATCGTGGAGAAGGTCGAGGCAATATTTTCGCTGAGAGAGGACGAGACCATCAGATCGTCTGGCAACTTCTAAACCCAAGAAGTAGTTGAGATTTCCTAGATCTTTTGTCTGAAAGGCCGTGCTGAGATGTTGTTTGACCTTCTGTATCCCGTTGACGTCATCTCCAGAAATGACGATGTCATCCACATAGACTAGCAGAATGACTGTTCCAGTTGGCTGATGGCGAATGAACAGAGAGGAATCTGCAGAGCTCTGTTTGAAACCAAGTACCCGAAGTTCCTTACTGAACTTGTTGAACCAGTTTCGCGGGGATTGTTTGAGACCATACAGTGATTGCAACAGTCGGCAGACCAATGACTCCCCCGTGGTCTCAAACCCGGGAGGTTGTTCCATGTACACCGTCTCCTGTAGCTCGCCATTGAGAAACGCATTTTTGATGTCCAATTGATAGAGTGGCCATCGTCGATGTACAGCAGCCGAGATGAGCACGCGAACGGTGTTCAGTTTCGCCACTGGAGAGAAGGTTTCCTCATTGTCAATGCCATGCTGTTGAGTATATCCACGAGCGACCAAGCGAGCTTTCAGCCGATCAATAGTGCCATTGGGAGCATGTTTGATAACAAAGACCCATTTACAGCCAACTGGTTTCTGACCCGGGGGGCGGGGTACCAGAGTCCAGGTTTTGTTTGCCCAGAGAGCTGTCATTTCTTCTTCCATGGCAGCGCGCCAGCCAGGGTGTTGGAGAGCTTCCTGCACTGAGTTAGGAATAGCCACAGTAGACAAAGAAGTAGCAAGCGTTTGAAGTGGAGGAGAGAGACGATGCAGGGATACGTAGCTCGCCATTGGATGAGCGGTGGATTCTGTTACCGGATCAGCAGGACTTGGAACACCAGAGGATGAGGACAACTGCGCAGGGGCAACGGGGCGGGAGTTGCGACGGGAATAGACCTGGATAAGAGGTGGCCGGCAAGGAGGCGGAGTAGGGAGTGGTTGTGGTAGAGGTAGTGGAGGAGGCGTGTTAACCGGGAGGATGGGTCGCATGACTGGTTGTGGGAGAGTAGGTGATGGAGAATGTGTTGCTGGATCTGGAAAGAATGGCAGGTCTTCCCGGAAGGTTACGTCAGCGGACACCGAAATTTTCCGAGTAAGAGGAGAATAACAGACGTAGCCTTTCTTTGTATGGGAGTAGCCAACAAATATTTGCTTAGTTGCTCTGGGATCTAGTTTATCGGTAGATGGTCCCATGGAGTGAACGTAACACGTGCACCCGAAGATTCGAGGTGTGAGAGGGAATGCAGGAGCAGAGGGGAAAAGAAGACTGAACGGACTGGCATCGTTGAGTACGGAGGAGGGAAGACGGTTTATAAGGAAGCAGGCGGTAGAGACCGCAAAGTGCCAATAGATCTTAGGAACGTTCATGTGAATCATGATTGAGCGGGCCATATTAAGAAGATGTCGGTTCTTTCGTTTGGCCACACCGTTTTGTTGAGGGGTGTAGGCACATGAGGTTTGATGAATAATCCCGAATTCAGAGCATAAACTCGAAAAGTCATTGCCAGTGTATTCTCGAGCGTTATCGGTGCGGAGCGTTTTGACGGTGGTAGAGAAGTGATTGCGGGTTTCAAGGATAAATGCCTTAAACACCCGAGATAATTCAGAGCGTTCGCGAAGTAAGTATAGTCATGTTGTGCGTGAGTAATCATCAATAAAAGTAATGAAATAACGGAATCCAGAGATACTACTAATTTTATAGGGACCCCAGATATCGGAGTGAATAAGATCAAAAGGAGCAGAGCTCCGAGTACAATGTGCAGGAAAGGATGAACGCGGCTGTTTGCCGAAAATACATGATTCACATTGAAAAGCAGGAAAAGATACATCGGGGAGTGCCTTCTTGAGGATTGGGAGGGGAGCATGGCCAAGCCGCTGATGCCAGTCAGCAGAAGAGACAGAGGCGAGGATGGTGGGTGAATCGTCGAGAAGGTAGAGCCCGTTGCGTAGCTTCCCTTTACCAATGGTAGTCCCCGTCCGTCGATCCTGTATTAGAAAAGAAGATCGTGAAAAAGTTACTGAGCAATCCAAATCAGTAGTGAGACGGCTAACAGAGAGTAAGTTAAACGGGGAGCCCGGAACATGGAGTGCCGAGCGGAGAGAAATGGATGGGCTGAGAGATAGGTCAGCTGAGCCAGACACAGAGACAGTCGCTCCATTGGCCACAGTGATACACTTCGGATGAGGAGCATCCGAATACGTTGGTGGCTGAAGAGAGGTGATATGATGAGTGGCACCCGAATCCACTATCCAGCGAGGACTAGTGGAGAGACAAACGATACCTGGGCTGGAGACGGAGGCGACCGAGGCAGGTGGAGTCATCATCCCTTGGAGTTGCTGAAACTGTAGGCGGAGAGCCTCAAGATCGGCACGAGAGGCCGAAGAGCTATCTTCAACAACTGCAGCAGTCGGTCGTGGAGGAGGAGGGTTGCCAGTTTTCCGAAAGCAGGTGGACTCATAATGGCCATCACGACCACAGAACGAGCACTTCGGTCGTCCTCGTCCACCACGGCCCCTTCCACGGTAGGCCGACCGACCTCCTCGGCTAGAAGGAGGAGGAAAGGACGGAGCTGGGACATTCTGGAGAAGAGCCGGTGAGGAAGGAGCAAGAGCCTCCGGAGGTTGTGATACTTTGAGTAGCATGGAGAAGACAGTCGATAAGGAGGGAGTGGGAATCGAGGCCAATACTTGTGCCCGAATACTCAGAAGGTGTGGAGGAACACGGGCCATTAGCAGAGCAATGCAGACGGCCTCCCGTTGCGCGCGCTGAGTGGCAAGATCAGGGGTGGGCGGCTGGTGTTGAAGCCATGCTTCAGAGAGAGACTTGACCCGAGCGACAACAGAGGTAATGGATGGTCCACTGGTGTCCAGAGCCTGAAGGTCAGAGATAATGTCGAAGAGACTTTGAAGGCTGTCCTTGCCGGAGTATAACGAGTGGAGCTCGTCCCATATCCCTTTGGCCGTGGGCAGGTACATGACCATTTCATATGGTTCGCCCTCCAAAGAGTTAAGGATCCAGGTCTGGACCCGTCCATCATTTTTGAGCCACTCAGGAGTAGTAGGAGTCGGGGGGTCATCGGTCAGATGAGCCAGAAGTCCCTTGGCCTGGAGGACCCGACGGATTGAGTGACCCCAAGGAATGAAGTTTTTCTTCCCGGAGAGGGAGAGAGTGGTAATCCGCAACTCATCACGGAGCTCACTAGGAGGGTGCTGGTGGACGGTCTCAGTAGGCAAGGGCGAGGAACTCTCAGACGAGCCCATTGTAGCAGACTGACGGCGGACTGGCGGACAGGGAAGACCAGTCCTCGCGAGAAGACGAAGTGGGCTGGCGGTCTGAGGAGAGCAGTCCGCCCGGTCACGGTAAGGATACCAGCAGCCGGCAAGGCTACGACCAGGGGCAGAGACCGCAAAGACCGGACAGCCGGGGAGGAAAACGCGAGCTGGCGATCTGATGAAAAAGAGTCCGCACGGTCAGGAGAGGAGGCCGCCGCGGATAATAAGGAGACCGGAGCGAGAAGAGAAACAAGGAGACCGGAGCGGTCAAGAGAGAAGGCCGCCGCGGATAGGAGAAGCAGCGCAGAGATCGATGTGAAGAGTGTGACTTGCGGGTAGAGATAACGACAAAGCACAGACCGCAGCGGTCAGAGATAGAGGGCGCTGCGAGAAGGGGAACCGCGACTATGAGGAAGTTGCCGCGACCAGGAGAGATCGCGAGAACAAAAAGATCCGCGGATAGCGAACACGGCAAGCAGATTCGCGACTAGGAGAAGGTCGCTGCGACCAGGAGAGATCGCGAGGGAAGTTCAGCGGGTAGAGAACACCGCAAGGAGATCACAGTCCGCCGCGAGAAGAAAGACAAAGCGCGCGAGTGATCGCAGCGGGAAAAGACAGTGACCGCGGAGGTCGCGCGGGCAGGGGGATGAGTGGGCCCCACACTTGTCAGACTGGAGAGCCTATAAAAGGAGGGGCGGGGCTTGGAGGGAAGGTGGAAGCCACGAGAGAGGTAAGCCACAGAGGAAAGGCGGTTAGAAAACAAGGAGACCGCAGAGGACAGTGCACACAGAAACGAGACTGGCCGCGCGGTCAGAATGGAAGAGCTCGTGAGCGAGCTGGCGGTCTGGAAGGATAGACCGGGAAGCTCGCAGACGGTTAGAGAAATAGAGACCGCAGATTTCGGATCGTTGCCTCTGATACCATGTAGGAAAAGCTGGAGCTTGTATGTATTACTTGTGTACACAAATACAAGGAGAGAATACATATTTATAGGAGAGAAGAGAGGAGAGAAAATCCTATACACAATGTGGGACTAAATGAGAGAGAGAGAAATAAATACATAATAAATACAATAATGGGCCTAACTATGGGCCTTTGATATGGGCTTTTCTAACAAGAATAAACACTTAATATAGTACCCAGGATGAATCGACAGTTACACAAATACGGATGTATGCATGAATATAGGTAACATATAAACAATGTGTAAAAAATTACTTGCACACAAAAGAGTTCCTACTTGGAAGCTGTGTCATCGTGTATTGATGTATGGATATATATAAATATATGTATATGCTTGCAAGTCTCCAAACCGTAAGTTACTTGAAAAAAAGGAACATATAAGTGAAAAAAGAGAAATACCTGGGAAGATCGACAAGTATGTTCAGTTGGTAAAGATGGATTTGTGAAATCTCTGAGGATGAAGAAAATAGTTAGTAAATTGAGGGATTAAAAGTATAACCACCGTAGAACAAATGAAATAAAATTAGAAAATGTATCTTAATATCAAGAATTAAACACAATTATAGTTCATGATCAAAAGATTTTGCTTACAACTTCAATAGTTGGAGTGAGGTATCAGCTTGGCGCCTAAGCTAAAGTTGATAGAGGAAAAATAATAACTTCCCTTTAATACTACCCAATACAGATACATATATAGGAAAATAAGAGCGAGGACTAAAATAACCCTACGACTTGACTAAACCTAAAGACGGATTACAACTCTCCCCCTCAAGTCAGGTGGTAAATATCGGTCATCCCGAGCTTTTGGATATTATCAGCAAACATATCACACATCCCAGACTCTTGGTGAACACATCAGCTAGCTTATCCTTGGACTGAACGAAGGGAGTGACCACATTTCCTTTATCCATGTGATCTTTGATGAAGTGTCGATCCACTTCCACATGCTTTAGTCCTATCACGCTGGACCGGATTATGAGCTATACTAATTGTCACTTTATTGTCACAGTATAGGGAGATAGGAGAATTATCCTGGAGTCCCATGTCATGAAGCATGGTATGCACCCAAAGGCTTTCACAGAAACCCTGAGACATAGCCCGATACTCAGCCTCCGCACTAGATCTGGCGACTACATTTTGCTTCTTGCTCCTCCACGCTACCAAATTTCCCCCAACAAACATACAGTAGCCGGTGGTGGATTTCCTGTCATCGTGACATCCAGCCCAATCCGCATCAGTGAGGACTTTGATCTTCAAGTGGTTGTGCCGAGAGAACAAAAGACCACAACCGGGAGCTTTCTTCAAGTATCGCGATACTCGGAATGCGGCCTCTTGATGTCTGATATGCGGAGCATGCATATATCTACTCAAGATACCTACAACATAGGTGATGTCAGGACGGGTGTGAGATAGATATATGAGCCTCCCAACCAACCTCTGATAGCTTAAAGTGTCAGTACGATCGCCATCACTGTCCTCACTAATCCTGTGGTTTTCCTCCATGGGTGCAAGGACACACCCAAGCATTCCAGTTTCTTTCAGAATATCCAAAACTTACTTGCGCTAAGAAATAAAAATACCTTGACTCGACTGAGTCACCTCAATACACAGGAAGTACCGTAACTTCCCTAAATCCTTTACTTCAAACTCAGCTGATAAGAGAGTTTTGAGGTTACGGATCTCCTCAATGTCATAACCCGTAATCACAATGTCATCAACATAGACAATGAGAACCACAATCTTCTGTTCATGTCTATGGATAAACATGGTATAATCAGAATGTGCCTGCATATACCCAAACTTCAGCATAGCTTTGAGGAACCGTCTAAACCATGCTCTTGGAGACTGCTTTAATCCATATAAAGACTTCCGCAAACGGCAGACAAGACCTCCTGCCCCTCTTCGAACAAAACCAGGTGGGAACTTCATGTACACCTTCTCATCGAGCTTACCATGGAGAAGGGCATTCTTCACATCCAGTTGGTGAAGATCCCATCCTAAGCAAACTGCACAAGATAGAAGAGTCCGTATGGAATCCATCTTTGCCATGGGGGCAAAAGTCTCCTAATAGTCCACTCCCAGAGTCTGAGTGTAGCCTTGAGCAACCAACCTAGTCTTGCATCGTTCAACCTTACCATCCTGATTCTTCTTGACAAAAAAAACCCATCTTGAGCCGACGGCATTCTTTCCAGGAGGAAGAGACGAAACATCCCAAGTATGATTTTTGTCCAACGCAGACATCTCCTCCATTGCACGTGTCCATACAGGTAGGCTCAATGCCTCCTACCATGTATTAGGAATGGTAACCATGGATAATGAAGAAACAGGACTGATGTGCATGGGAAAGGTGATGATAAGCAACATGATTAGAAATGGGATGTTGATTACAAAGAATTTTACCTTCCAGTGGAACAAGAGGATCAGGTAAACCGTCATCACCAGAACTTGAGTCCGGAGCGGGCATTGGTAGCAGAGGAGCATTAGTGGTTTGTTTCCCTGTCTTACGATGGTGGTATAAGGAAGGGGAGACATCAGAGAGGAAGATGGAGGAACCTGAGCAGGAGGAGCCAGAGCAGAGGGATCCTGAACAGGAGGAGCCTAAAGCAGAGGATAAGGGGCAGGAGTATCTAACACGGTCCCACCCTCACCAATCTCCCCCTAACGAAGAGAGTGAGTCGATTCCATATAATAAGAGTCCTCCTCACTGAAGGTAACATCCATAGTACAGTAGATGCGGCGGGAAGGAGGATGGTAGCAACGATAACCTTTCGTAGTAGAGGAATACCCAATAAAGACACAACGCTGAGCCCGAAGGTCAAGTTTGTCCCTATGAGGTAGATAAACATGCACAAAACACACACACCCAAAAACTCGGGGTGGCAGGTGAGAGGTATAGACAACAGACATAGAGGAGAGACGACCAATTGGGGTAGCATAAGCTAAGACTATCTGGGGGGCGATTGATAAGGTGAGAAGCGGTGAGAACAGTGTCACCCCAATAGAATTTAGGTAGGTGCATAGTATGGAGAAGGCAACAAGCCACCTCAAGGAGATGCCGATTTTTCGTTCAGTAACCCTGTTTTAAGTGGAGGTGTGACACATGTTGTTTGGTGCAAGATACCAAGGCTAGTGAGATAAGAACCAAATAGACCTTGATCATCATATCCCCCCCCCCCCCCCATTATCACTACGGAGAACACAAATCTTTCCATTAAACTGGGTCTGAACCATTTTATGAAAAACTTGAAAGCAAGTAAAGACCTCACTTTTTTTCTTTAACAGGTAGACCCAAGTGGTCCGCAAAAAACAGTCAATAAATGTGACAAACCACCTGAAACCAGATAAAGATACCACAGGGTAAGGACCCCACACATCAGAATGAATAACAGAAAAAGGAGTGGTACTAGGAGACCATAAGTGCATAGAAGTATGACGAACATGTATAGACATAGTGTATACATCACAAACAAAAGTTTTAATAAAAAGCATAGGAGCAAGAAACAGTTTTTGGAGATAAACAGGGGAGGGATGTTCGAGGCGAAGATGTCATCGTCGAACATCCTCAGCAGTAGCAATAGTAGATGAGAGAGCTTAAGCCGGAAGCTGATTGTCCAGGTAGTACAGACAACCATCCTACCACTACTGATTCTCCGCTTCATATCCAGTTCCTGAAAAACACGGGAGTCAGAAAAGAAGGTTACAGAGCAGTTAAGAGATCGAGTGCTATTACTGATAGAAAGTAAATTTTGGGGAAAAGATGGAACGTGAAGAACAGAGGTAAGAGAGAGAGTCGGAGAGCAAGAAATATATCCTTTGCCCGCAATAGAGGATAAGGTGTCGTTAGCAGAAATAACCTTATCCTTACCGGACAAAGGTGTGTAGGAAACAAAACCTGAGGAGGATCCCGTCATATGATCAGTATCTCCTGAGTCGATGATCCAATCAGACGAGGTGGTAGTGGCAGCATATGCATGGGGCTGAGCCGCAGTAGCAAAGGAGGAAGAAGAACCAGGAACATAGTCAAACTGGGAGTGAAGTAAACGGCGCAGAGCATCCAATTCCTGAGCGGAGAAAGAACTAGGAGGAGGTTCATCATAGACCTCGGTAGCATATGCAGCATCCGGAAAATGAGGGCCACTTGGCCGACCCCCTCCACGTCCAGGTGCAAGGCCACGACCACGGCCAGCAGATGTCAGGTGAGGATGGAGCTTAAAACACACATCCCGAGTATGACCACGCCGCCCACAATAAACACAAGTGGGAACAGTAGCGTTGGTATGAACCCAACCAACACTAGCTAGGGTTGAACGTTCAGGAGGAACAACCATGCTGAGGGACTTCCGGCGATCATCATCTCCAAGAACCATGCTGAAGTTTCCCGAAGGGAAGGAAGAGGAGAACGATGTAGAATATGGGTCCGAACGGTATCTGACTCCATATTAAGTCCCATCAAGAAGACACAGGCGGTAGCGATTCTCTTTTTGCTGTAACTTAACAGCATCCGCAGTACAGGTGGCAGTGAACTGCTCGAAAAAATCCAACTCTTGATAGAGACGTTCAAACTCAAAGAAGTAGGAGGAAATCGCCATAGATCCCTGTCTTAGCTCCAAGATGTGGTGAGTAAGCTCATAGATTTGAGTAAACCTACCAATCTGGCAATAGGTTTCCCGAGCTCGAGTCCATATGTCATGAGCCGAGTCCAGCAACATATAACTTTGATAAACCTTGGGAGACATAGAGTGCAAGAGTCAAGAGACGACAAGGGAGTTCTCTGAGTCCCAACGCTTCCAAGAGGGATCATCCTTGGGTGGCTCCGCAACAGTGTCATCTATGTAACCGAACATTTGATGGTTGTGTATCACATGTTGAGCAGTGTGTGACCATTCCAGGTAGTTTGTTCCATCCAAGGGCACAGTGGTAATCTTCAACAAACCAGAGTGGTCATGAGTCCGTTGAGGGTCACTCATCTGTGGCATTACTTCACTCGGTGAAGAAACGGAAGAATCCCCCATGACAAACCTTAGAAGATGGCCACAAAAAAGGGAAAGAATCAGTGGAGGTGGTGCGGCATCAGCAGAACAAGAAGAAATTGGGCAGGATCAAGCGGCAGCAAAGTTGTGGTTATTGGAGGAAGAACTGGCGACGAAGGAGAGGCCAAGGATCAGCGTCGAAAACAGGCGCATCATCGGCGTCGATCGGTGTTTACAGCGGGCGGCTGCATCGACGGCGTCGAACCAGCCGCAAGCAGGGAGCGCAACCCCTACCCGGACGCTCAAACCGGCAGAGAGGAAGGATGGGGAAGGGAAGAACAGTCGACGATGGTAACAAGCAGCGGGAGACAGAGGGGCGCGACTAGCGGCAGGCTCGCAGCGGGAGACGGGCGGGACGGCTAGGGTTGGCTTTTTCCTCCGATACCAAGTTGAGAGAGGAAAAATAATAACTTCCCTTTAATATTACCCAGTACACATACATATATAGGAAAATAAGAGCGAGGACTAAAATAACCATACGACTTGACTAAACCTAAAGACGGATTACAACTGCTAACCCTCTGGCTGTTATCTTCCTCGGATTCCCATCGAGTTTTCTATCTTGTGCCCTAGCCAATAACTATAAGCTATCAATTGGTATGCCCTTCGTCTCCTCATATGTTATCCTTTAATCGTTGATATTCCAATGCCATAACTATGTCGGACTCGTGGAAGACCAGATTAGTAGTAATCTGAATAGTTGTCTGATTGTCAAACAATAACTGTGTAGAGCCCTGAATAGAGCAACCTATCTCATAAAGAATCTATCGAGCCCACAATCTTTGCAGTCGTGTGATACATAGCTCGGCACTTAGCCTCTACACTATGACAAGCAGCAGTGGTATGTTTCTTATTGTGCCCAAAGATCAAATTACCACCCATATAAACAGTGAACTCAATAGCGGATTTTCATGTAACTATGCATCATGCCCAATCAAATCACAGAAGGTTTCAATATCAGTATGGTCATGATCACTCCAAATGAGGCAATGGCCTAGATCTTTCTTCACATATAGAACAACACGAAGCACAACATCCCATTGGGTATTGGTTGGCGTTTCAATAAACTGACTAACCTTTTTAACTACGCATAAAATATTATTATGAGCCATAGCAAGGAGGTATATCTAGAATAAGATTATTTCAGTTTGACTGTAGCTGCAAAGGATAGAAACAATCACCGGAACTATCTTAGCCACTGAAGCAAAAAAATCTAATCATAATCAATGAAATGTGTCTGGGTATACCCTTTGACAACCAAATGTGTTTTCAGTCGATCAAGAGAGTCATTTGCATTTACTTTGACAACATAAATTCATTTACAGCCAATAACACATTTCTCAGAGGGAAAAGACACCAATTCCCATATCTGGTTAAGTCTCAAAGCTTCTAACTAAGCTTGCATAGATACGGCCCAATCGGGATAGGCATTGTTCATATCAATAGAGCTCAGAACAGCATGTGTATCCAGGGTAGAGGTCAATGCAACCATAGAATCAAATAAGCCTTGATAAGAAGTAACATAAATAGGTGAACCTCTACGGACTGCAATAGGGAGTTCTATAGTCGACAAAGTAGATACAATGGTGATTTTAGTGTCAGTCTCATCTTGTCAGTCACATTTGGTGGTACAATGGAAAGGGAATAGTCTCATCATCACTGTGAGTAGAGGTAGGCACAAGACGGCCAATGGTGTCACATCAGCTAGGTGATGAGAGTAAGTATGACCCCAAAAAAATCTATTGGATCCTCTAATGGAAATTGTTTTGACTCGGAATGAAGAGTAAGAATAGAATTAAGAGACATATAGTCCATTGGCTCAGGCGTCTCAGGAAAGGCAGTGAAGAAAACTCGACAAAGGCAACAGCAACGCAAATAATGTATCGTCTAGATCAGAAGAATAACATCGATATTCCCAGGCAGTACTAGAGTGCCCCCAAAAGATGCACTTTAGAGAGAGCATCAAGATTGTGGGTTTGTGGGGGGAGCATTACGAACATGCATACACAATTGAACACATGGATAGATAAAGGATGTGTCTGTTATAAAGGAAATAGAACATGTTGAGGGGTCTCCCCTTGAAGGGTGTGGATAGGAAGATAATTAAGAAGGTATGTAGTCATAAGGACTGCATTACCCTAGAAATATTTAGCCATTTTTTTGTAACGACCAAACCCACAACAGCAGAGGTTTGTCCGCTTTAGTTCAACGCAACCTATACTAAGCCAAACCGCACATTGTATGTCCTTTCACTTAGTAGTCTGTCATCCTAGAAACCTCTCAGGAGTAGAGCTCTGATAACAACTTTGAGCTTCACTGCCCCAAAGACACTCTTGGCCTCATCGGATTTGAGATGTTGCAAGCATACCAACTTCTGTTTTGTTCATCCTCGAACTACACATTATACTGCAGGAAGTAGAGCTCTGATAACATAAATCATGTAACATCATGAATCTGATGAGGGTAGTCCGATGAGGGTGGGGGATGTCTTTGGTATAGTAATGCCTGAAGAAAGGAAGCTCCTGGCAGGCTTCTAGGATGGTAGGCTTTTAGGTGAAAGGAAGTTCAAGAATAAACTAAATTACATATCAAAATTGGAGGAAAGTTGATGGAACATGAGTCGCACCCGTGTCTTATTTTATTTCATGTATTTTATTTGGTATTTTGTAGCGCATGTGCATTTTACTTTGAGCACTTGTTACGGCTTATTGGAGTGATCACTCAGTAAGTCCCTGAATAAAAGATCCGTCAAATTAGGTAACATGACAAAATTAAGCCAAGCACACAAAAAGATATATTAAAATAAAGCATATTCAAAATCGGGTAATATTAAAATGAAAAAAAAACAAAGCAAGTATATTCTATTTTCGGAATTAACTTATGGTAATAATTACTAAGTGGGAAAATTAATTTGGAAGAAAAATATCCTCTTTGGAGTCCTTTGAAATCTTCCAAATTTAATATTGTTTCTTTTGATCTGACAGTTTTCCTTTCCTTGTAAACCTCACTCGTTAATTACTCATATTAGTTTTACTTTACTGGGCCATTGAAAGTTAAAACATATTCCTATTAAAAGCCCTCGTCTCTCTACAGTCTGATAGGTTGGAAATAATTCAAAACAGAGAAACTCTTCTCTGTTTCAGATAGTCCATCCGACTCCCTCCCTGTGCCAAAAAACAAAATGGCGACTCTGTTTCTTCTTCCCGCCGCCAGTATCGGCGTTCTTCCTCCCACCGCCGTCGTTGGAAGTCCCCACTTACTCTGGCAACCTTGCCTCCACAAGCCGCCGACTTGTTTGAGGGTCTCTGAGAGTCTTTTCTACGACGACCCCGCTTTGATCGGCCAACGTCCAGTCCGTTTGGGATCCATTTTCGTCCGTCTGTTTTCACCTCCAGAGATTTGCCCCATCGTCATCCAGATCTTCTCTTCCTCCGTAAGAAAGCCTGAGCCACAAGCAGAGGATCCCTTGCCTGCTGAGTCATTTGTCGATGGTATACTCCTCCACCTTGGCTACTTATTGTTAGTTTAATTTTATGCTTTATTTAAATGAACAAAATTTCAGAGTGTGTTTGCACCATTTTTTTCATTATTATCTTTTGCGGTTAAATTTCATATCCGCAAATCATTTTAATCATACGCTCGAGTGTTGACTCTTTATGGGTGTGTGCGAGTCGGTGGTCGGTTATCGCTTACCGTTATTCGTTAAGGTCTTGATTGCGCGCCATATTTAAAAGGGAAATCAAGTTTATTAGTTTAAAATTTGAATCGAGAATTCCAGATTACATCAGTTTGGTATCAGAGGAGGTTGGATTCACTCCTATCGTGAATCTGACGATCCGTTAATTTAAAAAAAAACATTTAGATCTTTATTATAAAAATATTTTTAAGAAGGCCGTTAAAAAAAAGAAATTAAAAACAAATATTAGATCTTTTTTTTTAAATTAGCTTTTCCCTCTTTTAAAAATTAGGCCATTTTTAAATCTCTAGGTCTTTAAAAAATTAAATTTAAAATGAAATGTCACGTAGAGGATAGCATAGGTGATTTTGATGAACGTCTTATAATGAAAAATGTCGAGATGCTCTCCACTAATATAAAACAAGACGTGAACGAGTTATGGACATCGTTAAAAAGACTTGACGGAAAAATACATAAGCATTCTATTTTACCTAACTACCTTCCAACTCCATATCATAGGGTGGAATTTGAGCTTAGTTCTATTGGTAGTCATCTTTCTAGTCTCGCCATTTTCCCCATGAACACCTTGGCCTCACCTATCGCTACCATGACACTATCTTCAGTCGAGGAATTTTATCATGCGCCTCAGCTCCAGGAAGAAGAGTTTCTTCCTCCTATTTCTGTCATCCCGACTGAAGTTGTGACCCCACTTGTCTCCATTACATCACAGCCCTTAGCCACCGAGTTTATTCCTGAGCCTCTGCCACAAGAACTTACTAACGACGTGTCACTCACCTTGGTAGACACTGTTTTAATCTCACCTCTCCCGGAGATGGAATTGTCTAGCGATGAGTCACTTATCTTAGATGACATAGACTTGATCTCCATATGTCTTAATTCTCCTAGCCCACTGCAGCCACAAACCTTTGAGGCCATAGATAATATGTATGATGAACACTTGCCCTTGACATTAGAGTCATTACAATATATTGATTTTATATTTAGAGATCATCATTTTAAATCACTACATTATCCTAAGAATATAAACTTGTCCGATGAACTCTATTGTCAAATTATCGATATTTTTATTAAAATTATTGCGATAAAGATAAAGAGAACTCCAAAAAAAATCACTCCCAATAAGGATACACACTTTAAAGGTTTTCTCTGGAAAATTTGAAATAATAGATTTGGGATCAAGTTTAAATTGTGTAGTGTTGGTCAGATTCTATCAGGTGATATGTTTAGGGTTGTTGTCTTGTTGATCTTGGTCTTGTAGAAGCTCGTATGAGTCTAGCAGGAGAGCGTTTGATGTGACATGATATAATGATTCCACAGGTCGAGCTTACTTGCTTCCTACCCTGTTTCTTTGACCCCCACCACCCCCCCCCCACCCACCCACTCTCCTCCACTATGTGGAACCCATCTCTTTGATGCTCTGATTTTTATTGATCATTCAATTTTTATGCATAAAATTATGACTAACAATTTGCGAGCACCTTCGGAAACCTATAATTTCATGATTGATTTTATAACCGGGAATTATATTTTTCCGAAGGAGATTGATTTTCTGCTTCTTTCAGGAATGGGAGTTCGACTACAGGTCATGAGTTGCAGTGAAGGATCCTTCCTTTGCATCACTATCTACCACAACTCGCAGCATGATAGTAGCGGTGCAGTTCCAGATCGACGTTTGGATATTCTAGTAGCATGTCACATCACAGTCTCGTCGGGGTCGAGCTCTTTCAACCCCGGGAGAATTGATGCAACATGAGTCGCACACGTAACTTATTTTATTTCATGCATTTTATTTGGTATTTTGTAGTTCATGTATTAGGGCATGTGTATTTTACTTTGCGCACTTGTTACGGCTTATTGGAGTGATCGCCCGGGAAGTCCCTGAATAAAAGATCCGTCAAATTAGATAACATGAAAAAAATTAAGGCAAACACAAAAAAAGATATATTAAAATAAAGCATATTCAAAATCGGGTAATATTGAAATGAAAAAAAAAAATTTAAGTATATTCTATTTTCGGAATTAACTTATGGTAATAATTACTACGTGGGAAAAATAATTTGGAAGAAAAATATCCTCTTTGGAGTACTTTGAAATCTTCCAAATTTAATATTGTTTCTTTTGATCTGACGGCTTTCCTTTCCTTGTAAACCTCTCCAGTTAATTACTCATATTAGTTTTACTTTATTGGGCCATTGGAAGTTGAAACATATTCCTATTAAAAGCCCGCATCTCTCTACAGTCTGATAGGTTGGAAATAATTCGGAACAGAGAAACTCTTCTCTGTTTTCGATAGTCCATCCAACTCCCTCCCTGTGCCAAAAAACAAAACGACGACTCTATTTCTTCTTCCAGCCGACAGCATCAACATTCTTCCTCCCACCGCCGCCGTCGGAAGTCCCCATTTACTCCGACCTTGCCTCCATCAGTCGCCGAATTGTTCGAGGGTCTCTGGGAGTCTATTCTACGACCCCGCTTTGATCGGCCAACATCCAGTCCGCTTGGGATCCATTTGATCCATTTCTGTCCGTCTGTTTTCACCTCCAAAGATATGCCCCATTGACATCCAGATCTTGTCTTCATTCGTTCGATCACCCCAAAGAAAGCCTGAGCCACAAGCAGAGGATCCCTGCTTTGAGTCGCCTTTTCCTGTAATTTTATGTGAGGATCTCGTGCCTGCTGAGTCATTTGCCAATGGTATACTCTACCTTGGCTACTTATTGTTAGTTTAATTTTATGTTTTATTTAAATGAACAAAATTCCAGAGGGTGCATGCTCCACTTTTTTTTCATTGTTATCTTTTGCCGTTAATTTTCATATCCGCGTATTTTCCTTTCTTAATTGCATGACTGTGGAACGTTAAAACATTTTAATCATACGCTCGAGTGTTGGCTCATTATGGGTGTGTGTGAGTCGGTGGACGGTTATCGTTTACCATTATTCGTGAAGGTCTTGATCGCGCGTCATATTTAAAAGGGAAATCAAGTTTATTAGTTTAAAAATTGAATCGAGAATTCCATATTACATCAAAAGTTAATGTGATTAAGTAATAATTTGGACCCCAAAATATCATAAGGGTCTTTTCAGAACAAGTTGTGAAATTTTGTTAGGAACTTCACAATTAAGAGTGCTCTGGTGAGAGTATTCTTGGAATAGGTGACCTGGGAACTACTCATAGGTGACTTGTGGAAAAGGATAAAGTTGCGCTCTTTAGTTTATTATGGGCTGTTGAACCAAAACAGACAATACCTCTGATATTTTTGGTTGGGTCGTTACAAATAGTATTAGAGTCGAACCTCCTGCGGTACAATATGTGATTCGGGAACAAACCAAGCTAAAGTTGGTGAGTCTTATAACATTCTGAATCAGATGAAAGCGATCTGGGGCTGGAAATGTCTATGGGGTCGTGAAGGTCCAAGAAAGGCAGCTCCTGACAGGCTTCTAAGATGGCAAACTTCTACGTGAAAGGAGGTGCAAAAATAAATTGAATTCCACATCTAAATTGGAGGAAAAGATACTGAGTTTAAGAAATAATTTGGACCCAAAAATATTAGAGGCGCTTTTTTCAAATCAAGTGGTGGAGTTATGTTAGGAACTCCACAATTAAGCATGCTCTGGTGGGAGTAGTCTTAGGATGGGTGACCTTCAGGGAAGTACTAATAGGTCAGGAATAAAAACGTGCGGTTTAGCTTATTATGGGTCGGGTTGAACCAAAACAGACAATACCTCTAATATTGTGGGTTGGGTCTTTAGACTTTCATATGATGTAATAAAGCACGTGTGACTTCAAGCAGATGATGACTCTTGTATCCAACAATACCATTTCGATGTGGTATCTCGGGGCAAGCAGTCTCATGTACAATGCCTTTGTCACTCAGGAAAGTGGAGATAAATATTCCCAACTATTGTCAGTACGAAGAATTTCATAGAGAACTGAGTAAAGAGTTCATTCTACAAAATCTGAAAAAATAAAAAACTCAGAACGATTTTTCATTTGGTACACACATGTCATGTGAAAAAAAGTTGATAAAAGTAACATAATAACAAAGACTTAATAGGGTTGGAGTTGGGCAAGGTCCCCAGACATCGGAATGGATTAAATCAAAATGAGCTAAAGGTCACTTATTATCACAAGGTACATAACTGACTTTATAATGCTGCAAAATAACATTACTCACAGTCAAATTGGGGAACAAACCCCAACTCAGGACACATGCATTGTAGAACAGAAGCTGGAGAATGACCATGACAATAATGAAGATCCATGATCCGGACAGGTACAATAAGACACACAACAGAAGAAGCTTTATCAAGAACATACACGCTACCACTCAGATTTCCTCTACAAATAATACGATTCGTTGACTATTCCTGGAATACACAACCTGAAGATCTGAAGATAATAGTAATTCAAATCATGAGTAAGCTTACTAATAGACATCAAAATGTAAGCAGATTGTAACACATGATAGACAAAGGGTAAAGTCATGTCACGAGTAATAATACAATCATCAAACCCAATTATCGAAACAGTTGACTAATCCGCATTTGTAATAGATATACTATTATGAATGTGATATGAATGTAAGAACCTGCAGTGCTGATAAGATGATCATATCCGCCAGAATAAGCTAACCAACATGACCGGATGCTGAGTAGTAAATGTTGACTAGATTGTTTGGGCCGCATCACCACAATGAGAAGTTTGCTCTACCAAAGGGACACTAGGCTTCAATATTCATCCTTAGAAATCTTAATGGTCTTCATGTTGTGCCTGATGCTCCTCGTGAGCGGATGGAATTTCTCATAGATTCAGAATCAACAAAAACCTTCCATTCAGCAAAGTATTCAATAACAGGGCGAGCACCTTGTTGCAGCAAAGAAGAGTAAAGTTGCTCACCTGTGAGAACATCATGTGAATAGTATCACATTGTTCCCTTGTATTATTATAGTTCTTGCACATATGCTAACAAAGGGATCCCGAACTGAACAGTAGAGAGAAGATCTAGCAATCATCACTATACCAGTCTTCATACTCACAACTATTTGGTTTATGAACCAGAAGATGGGTAAGATGGTGAATACAACATATGCTTGATATGGTCACAACCTTCTTCCACAACTAAAAGTTGGAAGAGTAAGAATAGTAGTTGCAATCTTGGCATTAAGAGGAATGAGATTGTGATAACATGCAAAGCACCAGAAGAGGCCGTATTTGCATTTTTGGAAATAAATAATGTGCATTCAATCACTAATAGTAGGTAAGTTAATTGATCAATAAATAGGATCACAATAAGAGAGGTGAGATGAATGAATATGCAAAAGAGGAAGTGCAAAAAGGGAGGTTGCACTTCATATCATAGAAACATGATAGGGCTTGAAGGAAACCGACAGAATAGGGCTACATTCCTAGCAAGTTGTTGTCACAAGCCGCAGTAAAGAAGAAGGCGAAAGATCGACCTTGGGTGGTTAGGGAAGGTGAATTGAGGAAAACAACTAAAGAAAAAAAACTTCAGTGGTTCTACTTACATGAAGATAGGCAAGCGATCCTCGACTGCTCGCGGTGATCAGTCGCAGATCAACAGCAGACGATCTTTGACTGCGGCGAGAGGTGGTCAGGCGTAATCAATTGAAGTCTCCTAGAAAGATCAACTTCCACAGAAGCATTGGGAGCACTCAACGCCATGGGTAAGAGACGCAACAGGTCTAGTTGGCAGTTGTGGCCCATGATGGCATTGACTAGATGTCAAGATCGCTAGATTAGATTAAGAACTGATTTCTCCCCTAAGGAGCTCTGATACCATGTAATCAATAATAAAAGAGAAAACATAATTACTCTTGTGAGATTAGTTGATTATATATATATAGACACATACACGCGCGCGTATATAAATGACTAATACAAGAAAATAAGGAAATAGAAATTATAACATAATTATTCTAACAAATATCTAGTGAAAGGGCAGTAATTTTAGATTTCAGCAAACGACATATAGCTTTTATAGTTTGACAGTAATTAACCCAATGTGCCAAAACATTTAACTCTTTCAGTTGTTTACAAATAAGCGACACTATTTAAAAAATGCATTTATATGATGAGATTGATGAACGTATATAACCATTCTTATTAGAGAGAAATTTATAGAGAAATATGATGGTGATATGCCATTGTAGATTTTGGGCTTCTTACTGAATCTATATTCTTCGAGAGAGCATCTATCCAGATATCTCAACACAAACCCATGCAGAGTTCCCAATTTTGAATAGAAAAAAAAAAGACATCATAAAGATAAAGAAAGAGTCTCAAATAGTAAAAAGAGACGTCGAGGATAGAGTACTGAAAAATATTTTTCAGAGGTGCACCTATCGTGCAGATTATCCGCAATATACGTGAAATGCGTAAAACCACATGATGAACGCTTCGCGCCTAAAGGCCGACATCCAAGATAAAATAAGCTTTCATCAATTTGATTGGAAGATGTAACAGCTGAAAGATTGAAAAAAATCATGCTTCTAATCTCTTTAGGCCTTGGCAAGGCTGAGCACATGTGAAGATATTTCCTCAAAATAGACACGGAAAAAGCGGTACGAAATTGTCCCATCGGCTAGGGGCGATCCATGCCAGGTCGTCAATTTGTTGGTTGGAATTTGAGAGAACTTAGAAGTCTAGAGGTGGAAGGCCAGAAATCTTCCTAAAATCCATGGAAGGGCGGAGAAGGACAGCGACTCTTCACGCAGAAGTCGAGCACAAAGTGGTCTGGCCTTACTCATATTCATAATCCCAGTTTTCGCTTCTCTCTTCCTTCTCTTCTTGTCGCTGACTTCGGCTTGACGTGTCCTACAAATCCCACGGAACAATGAAGGTAAAGAGGTTGCTCTCCAGGCCAGGTAGTTCAATAGAGCAGGGCACCATCACGTCAAGAGTTCGGGCATTTTCATAGGAATGGTGGCCCCATCCCAATATGCTGAAGGAGGCGGGTCTTTGCTCTCTTTTTTCTTCTCTTTTGCAGTTTATTTCAAATGTTCCTGAAAATTCTTGCTCCCATTGGCACCTATTCAATTCTCAGTATAGATTCCTTGATACAAGAAACTTTGGAAGTGATGAATTCCCGGTGAAAAACCTCTTTCTTGGGTGTGTGTTTCCATGTTTCAGCTTAGGCCTCACCGCCATACTGACTTTCTCATGGAAGCTACGGCAAGAAAGTAGTTGCTCTAGTTTTCTCTTTTTTCAGTCCACTATGCAATTTATAAACCACTTTCTCAATTTTCCACATCATTCTTTTTTCCTCCAATGGAATTTTCATGATTTTGATGCTATTTTGACTATAACTGATTATTTTGTTGGGCAAATGGACCATCCGTATCTAATAATAAATATGTAGTCGCTTGCAACAGAGATGAGAAAGGAGTGTAACCTGTTGCTGTATTTCATGAGAAAAAGGGCCCTTCCAATAGCGGCTGGTTTTCTCATTTTCTACTGCTACCGTTTCCTTTAGCAGCTCTGGTTTTGGAAGCATTCACAGTGAATTCAATACCAGCTTCGCTCTATTCAAAAGGAACTGAATATATTGTCATCGTGCAATATGATGGATGATATACCATAAAAATATACTGTAGCCTTTATTCAAAAAATTACGACTTTCTGATTAAGATGATATCATAACATGCTCTAATTGTCAAGGAAATTTCAAATTTTGATGATGGTAACTAGGTATATATTTGAAGATTATGTAGACGGTAAATAGCAAGGAAAGCGATATGGTTTCAGTTAGGAGATAGGGTTTGAAGAAGAGGAGAGTGAAGAGAAGAGGAGGAAGAGGAAGAGAAGATTAGAATCAGGTCACAGGGCACTTCCCAAGATGACGCAAATAAGAGACTTGCATAGATTTATATAGTGCCTAGTTCCGAGACACACAAGGAAAAACGGTAAATAACCCACGGCCTGAAATACATGTGTGATAATAAAATATAAAGTTGAAGGGTGCGCTATGCCCATGCGCACTGCTGGAGAACGTATGTCATCGTGTTGGGATCTGTGTCCTCATCACCTCGATCCCAACGTCGACATATGTGACGTGTCCTTGTCTCCTCGTCACTTGCCCTCTTCCGTATTCGTAGGAATGTCGCCCCCTCGAAATTTTGTCTTGTTCTCAAAGCAGAAGAAACTTCCTGGAAGCACAACAACTAGAGTTGTGGAGGGGAGGTCGGGCGGCTCGGCTCGATGTCGTGTCACAAGTAGGCAGCAAAGTACACTGCCTCTGGCTGCTAAGGAGGATGGAGGGCCTCCGCCAGATGGGGAAGGGGCGCCTCCCCTGCCAAGAGTAAAGGGACTACCGCATGAGGAAAGTGAATCGTCATGCGATCCCAGTTGACATACACTTCGCCGAGGATATGAAGCCAAGCGACGACAAGTATGACGCCAATACCATCGAGCTCAAAAGAGTAGAAATATGTACCAAGAGGGCAGGGGCCCACAGTCATGTGCAGGTACATACAGAGGCCTCCAGTGTTATTGCGGCGACCGTCGCTCAAGTAGACCATGAAATGAGTAGCAAGAGACAGGAGAATGTCGAGCTATGTCACCTAGCGCTGGGAGATGAAATTTTGGTTGTCAATCAGCACCGTAAAGGAAATGTCATACATGGAACCAAAGAGCGTCATAGTGTAAGGGCCAACCGACAACCGCAGAGCACAAAAGTTCTAGACGATGCAGTCGCGCATGGGGTCCTGTGTCGCTGGTGAGTCATCGCCCTCCGGGGCTTTGAAATCCCCAGAGGTGATCTCGGGGTCCTCCTCGCTAATGGTGATGCGGAGCTCCTTCAGAGGACAATCATGAATTAGGGAGTAGGGTGTTTACAACGAAAGCATAGGCCCTTACTGTGAAGATCGTGGTACTCCTGGTTGGTCATCCGAGAGCCGTTCGGCCGTTGAGGCGATTGGGGAGGTAATCCGAGATGCGGAGAAGCCGCGGTATGCACCCGGGGTGGCGGCCGGAAGGGAGTTAAAGGGTAGGCAATCGATCGGTGCGTAGAACTTACCGGTGGTCGGACGGTGTCGACACAGGTGACATTGAAGTCCTCTTCCACCAATCAAGCGAGATCCATGGCTTCAGTAATCGTCCGGGAGGTGGATGCGAAGGCGGGACCGGATGTGGGGAAGGAGCCCCTGCATGAAGAAGCCCAAGTAATGATCTGAGGGTAGGTCAGGAACGTGTGTTGATAAGGAAATGAACTCGTCGATGTAGTTGTTAAGGAGGCCCGATTGGCGGACACCACATAAAGTATCTACTGCCATCCCGGAATAGCGAACATCATAGCGGAGGATGAGGTCATGTTGGAGTTCCGACCAAGAGAGTGAAGGGTTGTCCTCATCTCCTCATCCCTTGCCCTCTTCCGTATTCGTAACAATTTGATAACATCATAAAATGTGAATATAAGTAAATTTCCATGCAGAACCACAAAATCTTAAGTTCAACATAGATGAACCATATTACAAAACATGGATAAACTTTAATGAACATGTAGTGCCCAAGAGACAAGGTCCACTTCAGAAACTATCATTATTGCTTTCTTTGCAGAGGAAATGTTCAATCTTGATGTATTTCCCTTGATCTCCTAACATGATTTCATCCTTCAAAGATTTTATTTAGGGTTTTGGAATTAGGTACTAGATTTTATAGGTTTTGTTTTTATTAGGGATGTGTAAGGGGTGAGTTTTTTGAACTTGCAGCAGGAGAAGATTGATCTTGGTCGATGGGAGAGATTAAATTGGCTCATAGTAGTACCTTTAGGCGTTTGGCCCAAAATAATTAGTACAAACCTTTAAATGTAGATCTTCTTTATTCTTCTTTTATTACTCCCTGCAATTTTTCTCTTTCATTCCCCCCTTTAGACGGGAGACAATTGAGGAGACACAAAATTTGAGAATTAGACAGGGTTTTTGATTGAGTAGCATAACGGAGAGAGATTTGGGATAGTTAGGCATTTGAAATTTCTACATGAACAAAGAGGGAGAGAGAAAATGGGAGGAGATAGAAAGATTTGAATGGGAATATATTGAAACTTTTGCAAGAGTGATAGCAAGTTTTAAAGGCGGTGGGAATCAACTAAAATAACTTAAAAGCCTATATTTTGATTAAAAGCACTCTCCATAGCCTATTCATAGAAAATAAAATATATTTTTTATTTTAAACTAGTTTATCTTCTAACTCAATACAAATTAATTATGTATACATCAAACTTAACATAAGATCATTCCTTATAAAATGAAACCTAACAAAATAAATACAAATTAAAACTGATGGGCCATTATGATCTAGGTTCAGTCTAGAGTTGAGTCTACTCAATAGTTAAGTTTACATACATATGTACATGTGTTGCAACAGGGAGATTCACCCTTAATTATCCCTTAGAGTCCCAAATCAACAAGTAAATCATACAAGACAAGGTTAACAACATACCTTGAACGCTCATTGTTATAGTTAACTTGCAGCTCATTTAAACTGAAATCAAATTAATAAGATATTAAGTCACAGAAAAACACAATCACATTAAACAACAACAAAAATTATGATAGAAGCATACTTTGAGAATTGTATGTCAAGTTGACAGCAACCATCATATATAGTTCGCCCCTCCACAAATAATCATATCAGATTTATTTATCAGCTTCTATTCAAAAGAAACAACTATATTTCCACAGAAATAAATCAAATACCTGCAGGGTGGTCTTTGCATGCAAGGCACATTGATGCAACTGATACTGAATAAGAGCTTGAAATCCTGGACAATTTAATGAAGAAAAGTTCATTTATCGATTAAGGATACCTCAGAAAATGATTACACATCATATGAGTTTATAGACCACAGTTAAGATTGCTAATTAATGAAATCAATTACAGAAGAGACAAATGCGCGTGATTTGATTAATGGAGTGATTGACAGAAAATTGAACCTGCTAGTTTATGGAATGTCACAATCTTTTCCACAAACCCATAGGGAGAAAAAACTTGATGCAGCACTTCCACAGTTATAGGGTAGAGCATTGAATGTACTGTAACTAAGAGAATTCGATTGGACTCTGAGCCCTGGATGTCCAAGAGCAATGTTCATAGAAAAAACTAAAGAATTAGGAAGGAGAAAATTTTCCTTAAAAAATTTGGAATAACCTCAAAGTATAACCATATCCGTAGATCTTGATATGCCAAAATATGCATGTTACTCAGAAGAAGTCAATAGTAAAAAGGAAAGGTAGGCACATACACATAAGAGTGGTTATTATAATCACATATGTAGCATGCTACATAAACATATAAATAAACAGGAAAAATTATTAAACATGTTAATTATATCAACAAATTACAACACAGGATACTACATATTAACTTCTAAGTAAACAGACATAATGACGGATCCCTACACACTGCAGAATCCATAACAAAATACTACAAGGATCAATGTATGGGGCATTGTGCTGACAGAAATATTATCAAAAAGGCTATTAAACTAGAAGTGGGACAGATTTTGTAGTGTTAAGTGTCAACCATCATAAAGCCGCATGATCACAATATAACTCAAACCAGTGGATATATTTAGCCATAAACAAATTAACCCATCCACTGCTCAGGTCCAAGCCATCATATCAGATAATGCTACTTGACAAAAATGATAGTCAACACAGTTGATCCAACCCTTGTAAACATATGCTAATGCAGATTTTTTTATCAAGCTTATAAATCTTGCAGTGCAACTAAATTGCAAAAGGACTGCAGGCAAACAAAAAACATTTAATGGGAATAGTTATCAGAATTCTTCACATTCAAACATCTGTTCTGCACCAAAAGGATACTACCATCAAATTCAAAATCAGCCAAAACCGCGCGTTTTGGAATCACGTTTGGTGAGCTCAGATATCGATTCGATTTCGAGCGATTAGGCTCGGTTCAAAATCAAAATTTCTGAGAATGTCTAGGATCGAGATCCACTCGAAATCGAAATTGATTTTCAGTTGAGACGGCTCAAAAATAATCCGAGATGGATAAAAATGTCAAATCTTTCAATTAATCTATTTGCGCCAACTAAAAATACCCTAATTTCTTATTTTATTGAAATAGACGGCACGAGGCAAGAAGGGCTGGATGAGTGGGTGGAACATGTGAAGCATTGCTGCTATGATTTCGAGGTGACACTCGAATCATATTTCGAGGGAATGTTTTGATTCAACTCAAATTGACTCAAATCATTTTAAATCAATTTCGAATGGAGTCAAATGTCAAGCGATTTTGAGCGACTTTCAATAGGCTTCAACTCTACTATGGTGTTATCCAAAATGAAATAACAAATATAATTAGTTCTGATTTTCCTAATGACATGGGTTCGAATGTGCAGTGAAAAACAATCTATGCATAACATGAGAGAGATCATAGTCAATAACTAAGCAAAGCAAATTGAAAAGTACAGCATTAAGCCAGATAATCATATTCAAACTATATATTATAGATTAAAGAACTATTTAACTGATACACACATTCAATAAGGGTCAGTTTATTTCACTGCAAGCGTATGGAAATGGGTGGATCATAAAATGTCTAGTATTTTGTATGACAAACAAGATGGAAATGAGTTCTCAAAAGGTGAGAAGCAAATTACAATCTTGAGTGCTAGAAATCATCTCCAATTTTACTTTTTGTTTTTAATAACTAACGAAAAATATTAAATTAGTAGAAAGATGACTGTAATATTACTTTTAATTACAATAATAATAAAACAAATAATGTGACAATGGGTATAAGTTAAAGTCACTTCAACACAAACTACCATTGCAGCTCACTTCATGTGAATATGTGATATATTTCCGAAACTGCAGATCCAAACACTTGGAGTGAAAAAAGGGTCCAAATGTAATATAATATAATCATGCACTTTATAATTGAGTGGTGTTATAGGCACACCAATAATAGCTATTTGCACACCAAAGAACAACCAAATACACAAAAAACATAGCATTTTGCCCGAAGAAGCAAGAGATCGTGCAGTCCGGAAATTGAAAACCACAACAACAAACTCCTCCCCAACCAAGAATTTATTCGTTGAATAGAGAGGAAGCAAAAGAAGCTAGTGATGTCCTCACAGGCACTTAACTACTTGAAAACATTCATGTCACTGCATTGTTTGATTGTGGTGCCACACATTCTTTCATCTCTGCTACTACAGCAAATCAACTAAACTTAGAAAAGTGGAAGGTAGAAAAACCTTTGTTTGTTAATCTTCCTAACGGTGAGCACCTCAAGTTACACTTTTTCACACGAGCTCTGTTTTTGGTAAATGATATGCCGATTCTTAGGTATTTTGACGTTCTAAATATAACTGTAGGCTCTGTTTCCTAAAATTTGGCTCCATTTGGTATTTTAACACTCAATTTTAGTTTTAAGCTTTTTCATGATTTTTCTGTTGAAGTATGTAATATTTAGGTATTTAATATGCTTGGTGTTTAGTCCCACACCGCCTATCGGTGTGTTGTGTTATGTTGTAATCCTATAAATGTACCCCTTTGAGGATGAATATATGACATCTTCCAATTTCTCTTTCTCATTCTCGACATGGTATCAAAGCGTTTTCGATATGAAAGCCAAAAATAATTATTTCCTGCTCATCCCGCGACCTAGCCCGACCCTTCCTTCCGCTTCTGGCTCGCTGCTAGGGCTTCGACGGCTCCCTCTCCCCCTCGCTCCCGTTAATGGGATCGTCTCTTGATTCCAAAGACGGGAGCGGGGTCATCTCTTGTCAAAAACGACTCCAGATCTCCCGTCGACTGCTGGCCTTCCTCGACTGCTGGCCTTCCTCGACTGCCGGCCTTCCTCTGCCTCTCCCGTCGACGACTGCTACTGGCGATCTCGTCGACTGCTGGCCTTCCTCGACTGTCGGCCTTCCTCTGCCTCTCCCGTCGACGACTGCTACTGCCTTCATCGACAACACTCCCGTCGACTGCTGCCTCCATCGACGACTCTACCTCCCGCAGCTTCTCCTCTGCCGATCTCTTCTTCTCCGGCTGCTCTTCTGCTCCGCTGCTGCGCTTCTTCTCCGGCAGCCTCTCCTCCCTGCTGTCCTGTCGCTGCTCTTCTTCCCCGACTGCTCCTGTGCCGCTGCTGTCCTGCCTGATGCGGCTTGCTTCCGACGACTCCAATTGCTGCCCCTCGGGGTTCTCTCGCTTCCAGTCGCTGCCGCCCCTTACGGGGTGCTGATTTTTCGCCATGGATGATGTTGTGTGCTGTTTTTAATAGTTTGTTGTCCTAATGTTTGTTTAGGTCTTGTTCTGCCTATATGCACGTGTTATCCACGTGAGGGGGAGTGTTGGGACAAATGCGACTCGGATGATCTTTCCCGACTTTTCGCTTTCGTTCCACACGGCCTCTAGGCTTGTTGTATGTGTGTATGTGTCTCCCCATTTGTCTTTCGATTGGTCATGTGTTAGGGAGCGATTATGTTGGTGTTTTTGTCTCATCGAGTTGTGTCGTGTGGGACCGTGTTGTGTGGGACTGTGTCGTGTGGGACCGCCCTTCTTGCGGATTATCCCCGACGGATTATCCCCGATGGATTATCCCCGATCACTCGTTTGATGATTTGCTCCACATCTTTCGTTCTCTTCGCATGTTGTGTGTGTATGTGATGTTGGTTGACCGCTTTTCCAGCAAGTCCGCGTCGTGTGTGGGTCCTGCGTCGTGAGTGGGTCAGTGTCGTGTGTGGCTATGTCCCCGACTTGATTCCCCGGTTTGGAATTCCCCGGTGGCTCGTCTGATGTTTGTCCCGCATCATCTACCTCCATTGTCGTTATTTGTGGTGTCCAAGATGAAGGGTCCCCCCTTCAGCTTGAGGGGGAGTGTTGAAGTATGTAATATTTAGGTATTTAATATGCTTGGTGTTTAGTCCCACACCGCCTATCGGTGTGTTGTGTTATGTTGTAATCCTATAAATGTACCCCTTTGAGGATGAATATATGACATCTTCCAATTTCTCTTTCTCATTCTCAACATTTTCGACATTGCGATAGTGCTTATTGTCTATGATTATCATTATTATGCATTGCTAAGCATGCTTATTATAGTCTCCCCAACTTACAAAAATTTCATGCTCGAAATTTGATACATCAAAATATATAAGGATATTGTGGAATATGTCAAACTCTTGATATTTAGAATAAACCAAATAGGAGAATTGTTGTAAAATAGAAATCATAATATATAAGTAATTTTATTCTTCCACACACGGGACTATTTATAGCATTACAAGAGAATCTTAAACACAGACAGACAATGTGGGACTAAACCCAACTACTACTAAAAATAATAATAGACCGACATTGCGTGACATTTCCAACACTCCCCCTCAAGTTGAAGGAGGAACCTTCAGCATGGACACATCAAAAAATGGCAATGGAGGTAGGCGATGCGGGACAAAACATCAGACGAGCCACCGGGGGAAATTCCAAACCAAGAAATCAAGCCGGGGACATAGCCACACATGATGTAGACCCACACACGACGCAGGACCCACACACGACATAGACTCGCTAGAAACCGATCAACCAACATCACCTGCACACACAACATGCAGAGGGGAACCAACGATGTGGAGCAAATCATCAAACGGGCAACTAGGGATACTCTGTCGGGAATAATCCGTCGGGGATAATCCGCCGGGGATAATCCGTCGGGGATAATCCGTCGGGGATAATGCGTCGGGGATAATCCGTTGAGGATAATCAGTCGAGGATAATCAGTCGAGGATAATCCGTCGGGGATAATCCGCAAAAAGAGCGGTCCCACATGACACAGTATCGCACGACATGGTCCCACACGACACAAACCGTTGCGATTAGAACAACCAGCAACAATCGCGTCCCCAACACATGACCAATCGAATGAAAAATTGGGGAAACACAAACAATATACGACATAAGCCTGGAGGCCGTGTGGAACGAAAGCGAAAGATCGGGAAAGATCATCTGAGTCGTCTTCGTCCTAAACACTTCCCCTCACGTGGATAACACATGCATATAGGCATACCAAGACCACGCTAAGCAAATACGAACAACAATCAAACAAGGACAACTAAAGACACATAAAAAAAGACTAAAAAACTACCATGAAACTTCATCATCGGCAAGAGATCATTGTCGAGGAAGGGTTAAAAGCAACTGAAATTGATAGAAATCTGAGATGCAGCGACTTGAGTCGTCTGGAAGGCATCAGAAAAATACAGGCAGTTGTTGGAAGCATCAGGAGCACAAGTAGCGGAGTGTCCGAGGCAAGACGGGAGCAGCGCCCAGGAACGATCCAAGGAAGTGGTGGTTGGATAAGAAGAAGACATCGACGAAGATGCAAAGGAGCCGGTCGAGACCAGAAATGGCGACAGAAGCGTCGAATAGGATCGACACAGGCAGCAGCTCCACTGGATCAGCAGGAAGAAGTCGAGTGATCTCAAAAGGGGGAGCATACAGGGTCGATGTCGAGATCATGCGTCGATGGAAGCACAACAGAAGAACATGATGCCGTCAGCGGAGGAAGAAGTTGACGAGGAGAATGTCAATCGGCGGAAGCAGCAGCGCCGAAGACGACGAAACAAGCACAGTAGCAGCAAGCGTCTAGCCCTAGGACAAAGGCTCGTCGAGGACGAAGGCTTCGATGGAAGAAGTCGACCGGACGATGCACGAGATCTGTCGTCTGGACCGAAGACGCAGCACGTGGGATCGTCGAGGACGAAGTCTCGGCAGCCGCTTGCTGACGACGGAACTCCAGACGAAGCCGCGCCGCATAGAATCAGACAAGAACCAGACGAACAGCGCCATAGGCGCCTGCAAAATAAAATAGGTCAGGAGGAAACAATGGATTTAATACCATGTTGTAAAATAGAAATCATAATAGTTGAGTAATTTTATTCTTCCACATAGGGGATTATTTATAGCATTACAAGAGACTCTTAAACACGGACAGGCATTGTGGGACTAAATCCAACTACTACTAAAATACTAATAGACCGACATTGCGTGACATTTCCAACAAGAATATATAAGAAGAATTAGGTTAAGCACACCTGACGACTCAAATCGTCCGAACGAATGGCATAAGCTATTTTTCAAAATAGAATTCAAAAAAATAAAAAGGAAAATACATAGAAAAATGAAAAATTGACAAGGATGCAATCGCAGGGGTGATTGACCATCTGACGATCCTAAAGTGTCAATCCAATAAATCTCTCATATGGCAAGGATAGATCCCCATCATTCTCCCAGGCTCAAAAGCAGTCATCTCTGATGAATGGAGATTGTACCTCCTGGTAAAAAATGTCTCCAATGAAGGTCATTGTGTCACAAAGTCTAATGAGGGACAAACACGTGAAGCAAGTTGTTGTAGGGGTGACGAGTAAGGTTGTGATTGAGGTTGGAGGTACAGCTAAGGTTGTAGCAGAGGTAGAAACTGAATTCGAGGCTTGAGGGGAGGCTGACGATCCCGAAAACTAGGTGGTTCTATATCTAGTATCAATCCTCAACATAGAATACAAGATAAAGACTCATATTCCTAGTGATATCAAGCTCATAAAGTTTTGACTCATTATCTCATGACAATGTAAGGATTTATTCACCCAACACTTAGATTCATAGTTGTCATCAAAGGGTAGTAGGGTACCTCTCAAATAATGTGTTAATCATCACTCAATCACCTTTTGTGAATAATGTGTTAATCATCACTCAATCACCTCTTGTGAATATTTTATCTCTCATGTAATTATCCGTGCAAATTTTAAAATTTTCATTATTTAATATAATTTTGCGTTGGAGTATGACATGCAAATCATGCAGCCTCAATTGACTTACTAGTTCTAGACTCTACATAGCGGTGGAAGTCTATAAAAATAAGTTTATCGAGAGACTTTTGGGGCGTGATGTAGAAATACCCATCAAGTGTGCGACGAGTAAAGTTGTCACTTAAAACTGAAAACCGTAAACTGAACCGGAACCGAATTGAAACCGCAATGAACCAAACCGAACCGTTCGCGAATTATTCGGTTTCCGGTTTGAATTTTGGAACCGTAAACAACAATGGTCCGGGTGCGGTTCTTTCATTTTATTATCCGGGCCAGAACCAGAACCGCAACATAAATGTCTCGAGCGGTTTCAGAATTTTTAGACCCGATCAGGGCCGGACTGAAGCAGAACCGAACCGCAATCTGTTTATTATTATTATTATTATTCTTTATAATATATATTTATTATTCAAATTATTATAATGTTATTTTTTTAGTAATATTAATAATATATATTTATTATTTATACGACTATACTTATATCAGTCGTCCGATTGCAGCACTGTCTGATTGCAGTAGGATTCAAATACTCATATACAGGCCGCGCGACATTATGTCATTTCTCCGCTCCTCTGCCCCGAAGGCTTCCTTCTCGCTCAGCTTGCTCGATCGCTGAAGGTTTTCTTCTCCACATTCCGACAGTGTTCTGACCTTTCTGCTAGGGCTTTGGATTTACGTATGGAATCGATGACTTTCTCGACTGGCTTCTCCTAGACGATCTCCCGACAGTGTTCATTCTCTCCATCTCCATTTTCTTAATAAAAACTTCATTTTTGAGTTTAACGCATGCATGTTATTCTATCTCTAGGGTCAACTTAGTCCAAACATGGTGTGAATGTTATTAATCAATCTTCTCAAGCCATTATTGATTGTTCTAATAGTAAAAAGTAAAAATGATCAGAAATATGGGTGAAGGATTTCAGTAAAGATTTATTAAATGGAAAGACAACCTGTTTTCATTGTCGAAAAGTTTTCGTTCACATGCCAAGTAATGGAACTTCTACTCTTAGAAAGCATTTGCAGTCCTCCTGTTTGCATTATAAAAGAAAACAGATGGCGCAAACACATTATTAAGTAGTCATGAGTCTTCAAGTGATTTGAGCATTATGAAATTTAATCAAGATCAAAGTCGAGATGACATCACTAGAAGCATAGTAATGTGTCAAATCAAATATTATTGCATCATATCTGTATTAGTTCAATTTTAACATATTTAAGCTTAAGAAACCATAAAATTATTGCTCTAATCATTTAAATTCCAATTTCCTTTTCAAATATGCATTTTAAAGAGATAATAATATTTGTCAATGCGTCTAATGACTCAAATTATAGAGTTATAAAATGATTAAAACTGTAACACATAGAACCGATTGGAACCGTACCGAACCGCATAGAACCAGACTGAACCGTTTGTGTCTGGTTTGGTTTTGGTTCAGGTTGAACCGAAACCGTTGACACAACAGTTCCAAAAATTATGTTAGAACCAGAATCAGAATCGGTCAAACCAAATAAGGTTTTGGTTCTAATTTGAAGAACAGTTACCTTAGCGGTTCAGTTCACGGTCTTAGTAGAACTGGAACCGAACCAAAACCGTGACAGCTCTAGCGACGAGTACACAAATGACAGCATGAGACATCGACAATAAGATAGAGTTCATAACGCGTAAGTGTCTCCGATCGGATGTGACTCGTCAAGAGCTCACCAGGTGGTAAATAAGAAAATGCATCGTGAATGCGACAATCGCTCGAACAAATACTCAAGACATCGACACTAGGAAAAAATATATTCCAGAGAGGAAAACTCATCGGGTGGCTCACTGAAAGGGGTATAATAAAATTCATCAATGGCAAGAAGATCTTCCAAATGAGCATCATCGATGACGGTATGGTCCTCAGTGGTAGGGGAGACAGTCACTACAAGGTCGACACTATGCTCCCGCTCTCATTCGAGACAGGACTAGGCATTGCAAAATAAAGAGACTCTAAGGAACAAGCACTCAAAGATGGGTCTTTGATTGATGCAATAACTAAGTCGTTGTAGGGGGGCAGGGAAGGAAACAACTACTGACTCACTAAGTCGCTCATAGTCACTCTGGGGACCAGAGTCACTACTCATAATAATATCACTCACAATCTGCGGCACAAAGCCACGGTCAGATTAAATCTCATAATCAAGTGGTATGCTACACGTCGGGTGTGACACCGTCAATATTATTACAGGTATTATTAATAATGTATACGGTGTACAAATATTTAGTAGCTATGTAAACAAAAACTTAATAAATAATTAAGTAAAGACATTAGTCTATTGGCAAACCAAGGGGGATAGTCATTAGTCTATTGGCAAGCCAAGGGGGAGAGTCATTAGTTTATTGGCAAACCAAGGGGGAGAGTGTTAGACCGGCTGAAGAGTCACGGTTCACGTGGGGAGCGTAAAAGAAGCGGTGCTAGTATTAGGCGATAGATGAGCCGCTGCCTCATTAGTCTCCCAGAACACGCGTGAGTCTTGCTCCCAGGCGAAAGAACCGATCGACGCCGCACCCTCCAGAAGCCACGGATCTCCTCCATTTTCCACGATTCTTCTTCCTATAGAGAGGTAATCTCTTCCTCTCAACTCCTCTTGAGTTTTATATGAATTCGTTGCCCCGTTTTCCTTAGCCGAAAACCCTAAGTTTGCCTTAAAAGATTTATTTTTGATATGCTAACTCCTCTTGTGTTTCAGAGAAGATTTCAAGCTTGTTTCATGTCTCTCTTTTAGTTTCATACAAGAAATCCAAAAACCCTAGTTTGGTAGTTGATTATTACACCCCTAATTTCAATTACCTAGTTCCTATTAAGTGTAAAATAGGTAAAGCAGATGATGTCCTACGAAATTAGGACAAATACCCTTGTCTCCGTGTTAGGGAAGCAATAATTTCCATCAAAAATAATTAGGGCAGCCAACTATAGTAGATTAATAGGGCCTGCATGCAAGGGTTTACGCATGGGCGTAATGAATTGGAAGTCCTTACACTAAGGAACCTTAAATATGAGTAAATGTCCACCTCTAATTATTAGGGAAGCAATAGTAAAGAAGGAAATGGACTAATTGTAAAGAGGTCCTTAAGGGGGAAATTATTCTAAGTCCACCTTATTAGGGTAAGACTCAATAGGACATGTAAGGATAGCTATATTAAGGTAAAATTCATATATTATTAACATATATCGGATATGATATGCTCGTCTAATAATGGTAATTATTTAGGACATGGCTTCTCAAGGTAGAGGAAGGGGAGATGAACAAAACAAGGACAAGGGCAAAGTTGGAGTGAGTTCTTATTTTATGTCTTTTCATTTAATTGCTTTTCATATTATTATTATGATATTAAGTAGCAATGATAAGTATAGAACGAAAATATAAGAAGAAAAGAAATGTAAAGGCAAAAGAAATGATAGTTACGCATTGGACATAATGAAGGGTTAACCCGAACTAGGAGGCGGGGAGAATAACCTTCCCACACGTATATCAAACATTCGTACGAGTCAAGGGTGCGAAATGATAATTGGCAATATACGAGTCAAGGGTACGTTTTGCCAGTTTAACATGCGAGTCAAGGGCACGTAAAATATACATGAATATGAATTTACCCTTAATATTGTCCATAATAAAAGGACAAGACTAAGACATAATATAAAGATTTGTAAGGATTATGAAAGACCTATAAGTAAAGAAAATGAACACAAAAGAAAATAAACACAAGACATGGTACAAAACAAGAATTCACATAATCTTTTGACTAATTAAAAATAATACTAAACAGGTCAAGGACGAGGTCGCTCCAATTACAGTTAGTTCTTCTCGTCCGGCGAAGAGGTATCGTCTTTGGGTGGAGGTTTCTACTATAGTTTTTGAAGTTCTGGACGCCCACAGGGAGAGGTGCAGGTACCTGGAGTGCCCCCATTATGAGTTTTAATTTTATTTTAAGTAGAGTCCATAGTCCCAGTACATGATGTATGTTTGTACAAATTGATGTTAGATTTGAGTTTGTTTAGTGGTTATGTTGTCAGTAGTTATGTTGCACTTTTGGTAAGCCCTTTTTGGATGTATATAGGGCTACCAGTTGTACTATGTCATCAGATCTGTAATGAAATGAAATGGCTATATTTTACCTTTACACTTTACTTTTTGTACTTTATCATATACTGCTTCACTCTGAATGGTTTGACTTTGCTCTCTGATGTAAGTAATTAAAGAATTATGCTAAATTGTAGCAGTAGCCGTTAAGGGGGCCGTTACATCGGGCACTGAACCTCATCAGTATGCATGGTTTGGGACGGGACCATAAAAGTGGATGTGTTAGAATGCTGATCAACTCGCCTCGCTCTAGTAGATCTAAGATAATGCTCGTAATGGAGGGCTAGCTAAAATGTCTGTTTCACGGACTTTAGGCAGTGATGGATCAACTCATTATATATCACGGACCGAAGCCCAGAACGAAATCTTAAGTAACCAAAGTGAGTGTCTCTTGGATGTCGCTCCTCACTACTAACTCGTCAAAGCTAGCCCGATAATCGGCAAATGACATGGACCCTTGTTGTAGGAAAATTAGCTGCTCGAAAAGACGACTTCTATAAGAAGCTGGAAGATATTGCTGACATAAATTTCGCTTCATATCTACCCAACTAGTAACGGTATGAAGATGGGCGCACTTACGAGTCCATTTTATCCTACTCCAATATGCTCTAGTCTAATCTAAAAGACTATTCTTCGCAAATCTAACGTGATGAAACCTAATAGCATGTATCTATCCAGGTAATACTGCATATATACGATCCAATAACTAAAAGAATCGAGAATCATTAAACCATCAAAAGGTGAGGCAACTCTCCAAAACCTATACTCAAGGTCCTCCTAGAAATGATAATCATCGTAGTAATCATTCTTAGCATAATCGAATTGTGTCGAAAGGTCTACACGATCTCTATGAGCGGGGGGGGTGGGGACAAATATGATCATAGTAATAGTATGAATATTGCTCTAAAAGAACTCTATAGGGTCAAGTATAGATGGACTCGGGTTTCCACAAATAGAGGAGATGGGTAGCAACGATGACCTGGCATGGAGAAAACATATAGACTCTAATGTTGTGTATCAAAATAAAGCTCAAACCTGGGGCTCTAATACTGACACAGGATGAATCTACAGGAATCCAATAAGATTCCCTAACCTTAAATGAATGCGAGCATGCATAAGCAAATGTGAAAGACACTACGAGACGACGGAACTAAGGATGTGAATGAATGCAAGCACGCAAGATGATGAACAATTCACTACGTAAACTCTACTACTAATGCAAATGTACATGGGCATGCAATCAAATGAGCAATTGACATTCACGAGATAAAATTTAACCATAATGGCATGCAGGTGATGAAACCATGCAAGATAATTTTCGACAAGCAATTAAATTAAATGTCGATAAAAATTAATATCTCGCGCAAGCACATTTGATTACAGTTAATTCAATTAAGGCAAGCGGGTACTATCATACAGAATTGAGAATGTCAAAAACATTGAGTGTTAGGCGAATAAAACATAATAGACCATTAGAAGAAACTAAGCAAATGGCAAGAGTAAAATATAACTAGGAATAAATGGTGCATTCGTACAATATAAATAAATGTGAAACTCAACAAGGAAAGGGGACATCGGCGTAGGAATGGAGATCAGAGAGCATTGAAACGGTGAAACTGCTGGAAGGTGACTGTCTAAGAGGATAAATGGGTAGATGGGGGTTGGATGTGGTAGGGGAATGACTTGAGAGGGTCGGATAGGATTTCTTAGGGTTTGGGTGGTCAATTACGGATGACAAGGAGAAAGAGGGCTACACGAGAATGGGGAGATTGGGGAAGGTAAGGAGGAGGTGATTGGGGTTGTGGACGGCTCGCCGGAGGTAGGAAAAGCCTCAACAGAGTTGGTTGGCGCAGTGAAAGTCGGTGGAGTTAGAGAACGGGGGAGAAGTCAAATCCAAAGGCTAAAGGGGGAAATGTTGAAAGAAACACTAACTAGAGGTGGTTATATGGAAAGAGACAGCGGCTGGAGGAAGGAGGAGGCTCATCGGGAACGAGGGAGACAGTGAACGGAGGGGTCGACAACCCCGAAAGCTAGAACAGGCGACGACAGCGCGTGGTACCCTCGGCGTCGCACAGAGGGAGGGTTAAGCGGCTCTATCATGGAAGATATATATATATGTATGGAATTACGATAAGTGTATCTGACGGCTTGAATCATCCGAACGAATGACTTAACCTCATTTCAAAATAGAACTCAAAAAAATAAAGAAAAATACATAAAATTAGGAAAAATCGAACTGGTGGCATAAGGCAGAGTCCAATTCATTACAATTAGCAAAGCAGTAGCCCAAGAGAACTTCTCCCAGTAAATCGATGTAAACGATGGAATGGTCGTTGTTGATGGCTTTATTATATTGCAGTGTTGTTGAAGTCATCCTTACAAGTCAGTGGTAAATTTACTCGGTAGTGATTATCCTGTGATTGTTCTGAGGGTTTTTTTAGGGGCTCTTACCTAATTTGGGGATAGCTTTTGCGCATTTTTTCATTCAACGGCTATCATGAGCGAGTCTCAAAATAAGGAAAGGTCAAGTAGGACAATTAAGACTAGTGCGATACACGCACATTCAACATAGTAATGGGAAGTTAAACGACAAGAAGAATTACATGTTATGAAAAAATGCATTGAAAATGAGCCTACACGTTTCAGGAAAAGATGGTCAGCTTACTGAAGATCTTCCCTTACGAGGCTATTAGGAGGGCAAGGATTAGCCTATGGCAAAACTTAGTGAATCTCATGTAGGACAGTATGAAGACATGGGTTTCTTACTTGGTCTTGCATTGCTCAACAGTGAAACAACTATTGAACTACTTGATTATGTTTTACTCACGCAAGATTCTGTGAAATAAGAAAGCTAAAATTATAAAACAAAATTACATCCATAATTTTATGGATTCTAATGGTGTTCTACTTTATATATCATCTACTTGTACACCTCAACAAAATGGGATGGTGAAACAAAAGCACCGGGGTTTCCTCAAGGTTACATGCAAACATCTAGACGTCCTTGCATGCAAACATCTAGACGTCCTTGGATGCAAACATCTAGACGTCCTTGCATGCAAACATCTAGACGTCCTTGCATGCAAACATCTAGACGTCCTTGCATGCAAACATCTAAACGTCCTAAATTTAACAAAAATACAAAGAAAAATTTATATGAATGGCCGAATCTGAGAAAATGGAAGACTTAGCAGATTCTCAATAACTCTAGCTTATGGACGAACCTGATCACCACCTTTAATTCCTAAAGAATTGGGATCTGTAGTTGTTAACTCTTGATGTGATGAGAACTGCATGTAAACGTTCCTTCCCCTAACAAAAAACAACAATTTAGGGCGGAAAATCAAAATACAAAACAAAGATATTTTTCTTCCGCAAAGCTCATCATAATTCATAGTTTACTCTTGAAAAAAAATCAAACAATTAACCATATGTAAACTGCACATATACTTCAATGCATAAAACTACTTGTAGTTTAAGAAAGAGATGACAACTCAATTATTAAGCAATGTAGCATCTCTATGTCAGGTTTTATATTCACTGAAGGAACTTTTAAGATGTAGGATACTAGATTTGTTTGACATATTAATTTCCTAAATGACATCTATATTCTAAAACATTAGCATTTTAATGTCTTCTGAATTTGGCTACATCTAAAAATGACACTGACATTTTATAGATTACATATAATCATAACATAGACTGTCTTGATGTCCTTAAACTGTTAAACACACAATGAACCATACAATATTTGATAGCTAACAATCTAATGGTAACAATCTAATAACAATGGCAACTTAATAATGTTGGCATCTAAATGACATTGAACCAAACATCCCATAGAGGAGAAAAAGTACAACCAAACAAACACACAATATGTGATAGCTAACATTCTAATAACAATGGCATCTTAATAATGTTGGCATCTAAATGACATTGAACCAAACATCCCATAAAGGAGAAAGAGTACAACCAAACCTATAACTAAAGTAAAATGAAGAAATTTCTACTATGAATAATTTGAGGTTAACCAACTCAAAAATGCAATGGCTTCACCAACATCATGCATATTTCTTGTGATTGTGTTGCTAAGGAGGTAAAAACTAAAAAATCAAAAAGAGTTGCAAGTAAATTAAGGCTTCATTTGGTTTGAAAGAATTGGAGGTAATGTGATTGTAACTTCCTTCACATTTTCATATGGTGTATGGTTCCAATGTAATTACAACTAATTAAAGATTTTCTTAGGAAATCTAAGCAAAAAAAACTTCCATTGATAATTCCATCCTCGGCCCTAGCAAAAAATATATCCATTTTTCATCAACTAAACAAGAAAATAAAAGGTTTTCTCACACAATTTCTCCTCAACCAAAGAAGTGCATGAAAATTAATTTCCAGCGCGTTTAGCGGGGCGGATCCCGCGCGTTCGGCCACAGTTCGTTTGGTCAGGCAATGCATGCGCGGGGATCCGCCCTGCCTAGGATTTCCGCAGAAATGTCGCGGAAATACACCTGCAGGAGACCCCGCAGTCGGGTAGCCTCCGCGCGGATTTGCTCCGCAGGGCTTCCACGGAGCCAAACTGGACCTTCATTTCAATTCCTTTACCATTTTCGTTTCATTTTAGTTCCCTATTCATCAGTTTCATTGAACCAAACACGGCCTAACAGTTTGATGGATAATCCCAAACAAAAATAGATTCAATGCAGTGTCCTCACCTAATGCTTGGTTGTACAGTCGCATAGTACTGCAGGACGGAAGCAGCAGTAGGAACATCATGCATCTGAATAAGAGCCTGCGACATCAGAAACAAAATCAAATCATAAACAACATGCTCATTTGAAAATTATTTCGACAATTATGTGAGAGGATAATCACAAGGGGTCGAAAAAAACATTTAGAAACCTGATTTTTTGCTCTTAATATGACAAGCTTCGTGACAGCGCCAAAGGGATGCACCAACTGAAGCAGATCATTCTGCAAAGCAAATTAAAGCAGTATGGTGCGATTCTCATTTCACCTGAAGAAGAAAATTGAACAATTTTTTTCTCAGGAGCAGGAAAAAACCTCATTTATCTCGTGTCCCACGTTCCGAATATGAATGACCTTGGAGGGCTCCGTCATCCTCAACTGAGGTCCTCTGAGAATCATACGACGTTAAAACATCACATTTCAGCCCTTGGTTAAATAAAGGGCGAGGAAGTAAGGATTGAAAGAGAAATCTTACGGAAAGAAATCGAAGGGAGGAGGATTCCGAGCGGTTTAGGGTTTTGAGAACAGGAGGAGAAATCGAACTCAACGGTGGGTATGTGTGGAAAAGGAAGGTGATTTGTCGATGTAAGGAAGAGAGCTCGTGAAGAAGTGCGGAAGCGGTAAGTGTAACGGGCGGGGTTACCGCACTCACAGAGGCAGCATAATACCAAATAAAATAAGAACACAAACACAAAGCCCCCCTCGTTAGGTCGGAATTGTAGCCTTGAAATTGAAATTCAATTAGCAAATTCCTGTTTGGCTCGGCTGCAGCGATGGGAGAATCAGTGGTGAGAAGCAGTTGTGAGAAAATCAGATTTTCTGCAGGATGGTGGTAAAATCTGTCAATTTTGCCGTTCGGCAGCCCAAAAAATTCGTGAGAATGAAAATTCAATTGAATTCTCAAGGGAATTCATCATTGTAGAGGAAACAGCCCCCCCCTCTCCCGAATTCCGACCTCCCGAGGTCTTCATTCACGATTCTATTATCTACGTAGCGCGCCCCCGTGTTGTGCTCCCGCGAGAATGAAGGCGAACAACCTCCACACACTTCTCCGACAACGAGACGTACCTCTGACGATGCTCTTCTCCGGCGACAGCATCTCCGGCGACGGTGAACGAAGTCTCCGGCGACTTTCCTCCTCATGCGAACGAAGGCGAACGTCCTCCACGCACTTCTTCTACCTCCTAGAGATGACGTCGAGGTAGGGCTCCTTCAACATTTCCAGTTAAGAACAACCAGAATGGCCGACTCAAGCTTGTATTTTCGGAATCCCCTGTCCCGTGATGTTATGCCTCCATGAGAAATTATTGAACAGAAACTTGATGTGGAGCATAATGAAATGAAAAAATCTTGCTACAGAGAACCAAAGGCTAGCAACTACTCATTCAGCTTTGAGGCACGAATTAGATGCCTCTCAGCATGAGTTTCAGAGGTTACTCATTCAGTTGGAGTTTATGTTATTAAACTTTTGAACCCCATTTATTTTTCACATCTGCTTAATTTTTTAATTACCATAGCTTGTTGTTTGATTCATTCAAATTTGATATTATTTTATGTTCTTAATATGAAGATTGAAAGAGATGCATAAGAAATGTGATGGTGAGGAAAATGGGCTTAATATTCAGTGATATGTTTCATCTGGTAAGAGTTGAAATGTGTGTATGTTTTGTGTGTGGTTTATGTGGTATGTGTGTGTGTGTGTGTGTGTCTGCGTGTGTCTGGTTTTATGTGGATATGTGTCTGTCTGTGTTTTTGTCAATGTCCGACGTCCAACCGCATCAACATAGGAGGACATCAGCCGGATCTACCCACCCTCTGCATCCTTGCCCATCAAAAAAGAAGCCCATTGCAATCTTGGCCAGGAAACCCACGGCCCCTCCACAAAGTCAAACTTTGCCTCTACAAAAACTCAGCACAACCACATGTACAGCAACAGGCGACCTGAAACCCCTCGGCCAGGACTACTCCACCAGCACACCGACTCGCCGAAACCACCCCTAAAGTCCTGCGGTGTCGCAACCGCACGGAACTTGGAAGATTCCCGCCTAAACGACCACGTCGTTGCAACTAGCAGTAACCTCCTACCATAATGAAGAGGGGGGAAGAAGGAAGGTCAGCGACACCAGGGATATCAAGCTCCTGTCGGCAAGGTCGAGAGCACCAACATCGGGTTCCAATTAGGGGAGTGAGACCACCACCTTGGTTCGGGATCCGGAGCTACCACCTGCACGAAGAACTCTCTGCACAAAGCATTAACCGCGTGAAGCAACACTGCACGTAGCACCACCTCAAGGACCTGAGGTGTCAGCTGACCTGCTCCAGTCAACTCATCCCTGCTCGGGCTCAACCTCTGAATGTCGAGGCAACTAGATCGTTGAATCTGACTCGCCTAATCAGATTCCCAGAAAGGCGATCCCCTGCACAACCTCTACCATCCACAATGTCAGCCGCAGAAATCATGGGCACACGACTTCGAATCGTGGTCCTCATCAGCTGGTACAGACTACCGCGCAGCTCAACTCGCATAAGCACGATGCGCCCTCGCGTCACCGTCAAAACTCCACCTCTCGCTACAAAACTGCATCCTCTGGAGTCCAATCTACCCAGTGATATCAAATTTATGTGCAACTTGAGTGTCAGGTGTAGCTGCTCAAGCCTACGCATAACTCTATCATGTGTTTGAATATCCACTATTCATGCCCCCGTGACCTCACATGCTGAGCCATCACCCGGAAAGAGTGACCCAGTCGTTACCTCCAGTGAACTGAACATTACAACTTTTGAGCAAATATGCTACAAAATAGCATAATCCAATATCTAGCTATCAGAGTCACTCATACTCTCAGTGATGGTAAGAGCAGCATCACTCTCCTGTGTCAGGGCTAGCGTCGCCTTGTCCGCACTCTGGGCGTCCCCAGAACTCTGTGCACGCTGCGGATAGTTCCTCCAAATATGGTCGCTCTACCTACAGTGGTAGCATGTAGCAGTCACCTTCCTCGATGCGGATCTGGATGGTGCACTCCCAAGATCCCTTCCTAAATTGTCTCTCTCATCCTCCTACTATCAACACATGCTCACCCCCAGGAGTGAGGTCTGAGAACATCTAATTCGACAATAACGCAAATGTGATCTGCTCCAGGTCTACTGTGTCCTTCTCATAGAGTAGTGTGGTATGCATATGCTTATATGACGATGGGAGCAAGGTGAGAAGCAATAAGGTCTTGCCTTCTTCCTCCACCTTCACACCAACCACATGTAGTTGGTTGAGAAAGTCATTGAACACGTTGAAGTGTTCCTGCAGGTTACCACCCTCCTGCATCTTCAGGTTGTACAGTCGATGCTTCAGCAATAGCCTCGTGGTCAACGACTTGCTTATATATAGTCCCTCAAGCTTCTCTTACAGCTTGCAACAAACTCTTCAACACCGATGTTGAACATCATTTTGTTGTCGACGCACATCCTGATAGAGTTGGTGGCGCGCTCATCCAACTCAAGCCACTCAAAATCCTTCACCGGAGCGGTCAAAGACTCACGCCCCCGCATCACTTGCATCAAACCCTGCTCAACCAGCATGTCCGTGACCAGAATCTGTCATAGGTGGAAATTCCCGCTGTCGTCAAACTTCTCCACTGAATATCTGGCCAACACTGTATTTTTCCCTACCATAGCTGCCCTCAGCACCTCTAGGCGATCTGATTAATTCACATATCAGATCTGATTAATTCACAGATCATATCTGGGATGATAGAGAGCGGACTAATGTCGTCACCAATCATTGACCCAAATCTAAACCAGAACATCCAATATCAGACACCTACAAACCTGCCTCTGATACCACTTGTAAGGGGGCGGGGTACAACACCCACAGGCGCGACAAAAATATCAAGTAAACAAGAACACAAGCACAAATAATAATCAGAAATACATCGATACAATTTCAGTCCACGCAGTTTATATATAAATATAAATGCAAATGAATACAAGAATATGAGAAGAAAAGATTGTCCGGAGAGTACAACGTGGATGCCCACGTGATCCACGACAAATTTTGAAATCATAACTGCAATCCGCTTAGCGGACCCACAAGGCTCAACGGAACCTTCGATGTCAATGTCCGATGTCCAACCCGCACGACCACCGGAGGAGCCCAAGCCAGATCTACCAACCATCTGCATCCTTGCCCCTCAAAAAAGAAGCACACTACAATCTTTGTCAGGAAACCCATGACTCCTCCACAGAGTCAAGCTTTTCCTCTACCGAAACCCAGCATCGCCACTTGTACAGCAACATGGGACCTAAAAACCCTCGACCAAGACAACTCCACCAGCACACTGACTCACCAGAACCACCCCTACAGTACCGCGTCGTCGCAGCCGCACAGAACTTGGCAAACCCCCGCCTGGAAAAACCACGTCACTGCAACTAGCAACAACCTCCTGCCAGGATGAAGAGGGGAGGGAAGAAGGAAGGTCAGCGACACTAAGGATATCGAGCTCCTGTCAGCAAGGTCTAGAGCATCGGCGTCAGGTTCCAATCGGGGAGTGAGACGACTATTTATCGTGGGGTTCAAAACCTTATCTCTCAAATGAGATCTAATAAAAGAAAGGGAACCAGATCTGGGTCCGTTTCGGATCCGGATCCGAACCAACTGAATCCTAACAGTAGGTGAATGTGGATCTTGATGAGAAGTGCAGAAGTGGTAAGTGAATGTGGATCTTGATGAGGATTGGTGCTTACAGCCTTATACAGTCATTCTGACCTTAGAAATTTATGTAGTTACTAGTTTACACAAATCTTGAAATTGTGGTCGTAGCCTATATTTGAATAATATAAAAGAGGATACAAATAAGACTTACATCGGGGAGGAAAAATCTAAAGCAATTAGATTCATAAGAGGCACACCCCTTTCCCACACAAAATTTCCATTGCAAGTAACTTTTGAAACACAATCTGCCGCTTTGTTGTCACTTCTTTCAACGAGTAAGATATGGATTTGTGACACATTTTTAGCATGTGAGCAATGTTGGCTTCGACCTCACCTGAGAAAAAGACGCTAAGGATTCGACACAGTGTGGTGCTTGTCTCGCTAGAGTGATGCAATCTAACCAATTCAGATCTGCAAATGTAACTATAAAAGTGTGCAACTTAGCACACGACATTGCTCTTAGAAGTAGGAACTCATGAATGAATTAAGAAGATGAACAAAATGTAATATACGCCCAACAATAATGAATTGCATGCTCCAAACAAGAAAATTAAATCATTAATCACAAGTAAACCATCACGACGAAGGAAATACAATTTGGTAAAAGTCGATCCTAAGAGGAAGAAATCCTTTGAACAGATCAACAAAGCTCACAACTCAGCTCGAGCTAGATTTCTAAAGGTAGAGACCGGATCAACTTAATTCAACATAGTGCCATCATCGTACCCACAACTATTTTTATGCGCAAATATTATGATATTACAAATTTACACTCTCCTAATTCAAATTCAAAACAACCGCACTAACAAATTATTAATGACATCCTATTTGGGACTATTATTGAAGTTCAGATTAGAATTTCTTCTACTGAGTTGACAACGACATTCAATTTACCAACTGGGATAGATGAGACATTTCTTGCTGATGAGGAAATTACTGTCATTTTGTAGATAATGGGTTACACGGGGCATAAAACCTCTAACATGATGAAGAAAGAAGTTTCCAAGGAATATCAGTTTCTTGCAGATATCTGTGGAAAACTTCTGATGTGCAAGGTGTCTGCACATAATGCTATACCTAGAGCATAGCTACAGAAAATCGGGATTCTAATACTAAAGAAGAAAATAGATTGGGGGAGATATCCACTGAAGTTAATTCTCACAAAACAGAAAGGGCATAAAGAAACTCCATATGGTAGAATGTTGAGTATGGCGTTGCAACACTCATTTCCAGAGGAGTGCTTGTCAAAGGGAGTTCATATACCTCCTGGAAAGAGGTTAACAACTCAGTTGTTTGAAAGATGGATGAGACCAATCAAGATAAACACATCAATGATGGCTGATACTATGGGATGGATAATGGATGCCACGGTCCCTTGGAACATAATTGGGCGACCCTGGCGGAGGATATCTCCACTGGCCTTTCATAGCCGATTGACCCAATCCATCCCCGACTTTTGAATGCTTAAGTCGGGTTGGCAAAATCATCGATAGGGTATAATCCGTATAGTGGGGGTACCCAGGTTCAATGTCTGTCAATACTACAATGTACATTGGGCGGTTACTAATACCCATATTCCCACTAAAATTTAGTTTTCAACTCACTACCATTAGTTAAGGGGTTCATTTTGTAAATCGCTCAGTCCATTCATCTATTCCCACCACTACTGGTACTCGTTCTAGGGTTACTACATCTTCTCCATTATCCTCTCCTCCTTATCCAGAGGTTCTGTCACCAAGGGATGCTGCTCTTATCTATTCAGTTACTACTATTGACTCTCATACCATTTTCTCCACATTCTCATATATTTCCTCCTTAATGACAGTTGAGATAACATAGTTCTCCCAACAATTCTCTGTTAAGTATTTAGTTCTTGATACAAAAATCACCTCTATTTCAACCAAAGTGGATTCCCTTTCTCAAAATACAGCTTCACCTCCTCTCACTAGGAAATTTTTGATTTCTATGAAAGATAAATCAAGAAGGGGAGAAGGTATGCACTTCTGGCAGAATTCATAGTGATTCCGGCAAAATTCCTAGTGATACCACTTACTTTTTTTGATGTTGCCGATGATGCTCACACTTTTGTTAATTCTGAACTCAACATTGTGACTACCCCTTTTTGACAATAGAATGTCTCCATGACATATAGTCATGAGGAGCCATCATATGCCGCATTAACAACTTTAGCTTATGCTTCTCTATCCCAAGTAGATCCACTGTGTCAGGAAACTGTATATACTTCCACTGAAGTAGTATAAAAGGGGGAGACTATGGGACTCTCTCAAGAGATTGCGATCACACCTTTATCTGCATCCCTTAAAGAACAGTAAACTGATAGTAAAGCCATATGCTTTCCAATTGTGTCCACTAAGGACCCTTCTGAAACCAAGCTCTCTCAAAACATCTCTCCCATCAAGGTATATAGGAGAAGGTCTAGGGACATTAAGGTCTCTGAATTTGGAACTTATAAAGACTGGTTGATTACAGCAGATGATACCTATACATCCTTCTAATCAAAACCTATACATCCTACTTATATAGGAGACTAATAACACCCTTCTAATCAAAACCTTACCAAAGATTTCTTTGGGACTTGGAATTCACTCAGTTCCTCTTATTCTAACACCTTCTTTCAAATCTCCTAAGAAGAAAGCTGCTCAAACAAAAAAAGAAAATATGATGCTTCAAAAAGGAAAACACACCGTGTATTCAGACTCATTGATCAGGTGATGCCATTTGGGGGGGGGTTGAAGCAGGTCCCCACCCGGGGACTCGAGCTCCGACGGGAGGAGGCGGCAGGGCCGCCGGAGGACGCGCCTCCGGCGGCACCCGCGCCCTTCCCCCTCCCTCTCTGCTTCCTGTACGGGAAAAACCCCACCCCCAGCAGCGGCCGGCGGCGCCAGGCCGCCGGACCCCCGCCGGAGGACTGTCCCCTCCCCGGCGCCCCAGCCAGGGGCGGCAGAGGAGGCTCCCCCAGTAGGGGAGGTGGCGCAGCAAGCCTGCATGGCGCTTGCAGGCTGCGCCACCACCCCTCCCCACTTCCTTCTGTATTTCCGGCGGTGGCCGGCGGCGCCAGGCCGCCGGACCACCACCGGAGTGGTCGGCGGCCCCCGGCGAACCGACCGGGGGCGGCGCCGACCTCAGCCGGCCGCTGTCCGGCGGTGGCAGCGGCCGCCTCCCGTGGAGATAACGGGAGCCGCCCGATCTCCCCCAGGAAATCGGGTGGCTCTCCTTTTCTTAACTCCCGCCCTGCCTCCACATACGTTCCCCCCACAACGGATCCGCTGCCGATCCGTTGTGGGGACCCCAGGAGGGCGCACAGTGCAGCACCCCCTGCCCCCTCTCCTTTCCTCTATCTGCACCCCAAAAGCCCCTTCCCTATTTTATTTTCCTGAGGGTAAATGTGGCATTTTTGGCTAAAACCCCCAGCATGAAAAATGTTCCCCACTCAGAGGGGCACCTCCTGTAAATTTTGAGATTTTTAGGAGGAGTTTTACTATTTTTAAATCCCTCTACAAGGTTTATTTTAAGGAATTAAAAGCCCAAAGGAGTTTGAAAAAATCCCCCAAAATTATAGGCTCTAATTTAGGGTGTTTTGCAATTACTATCAAAGTTTGAAGGTGTGACCTTTTCTTTTGGTCCTTTTAAAGTCTTTTACGAGCAAAATAAAACGCCCGAAAGCGAGCAAAATTAATTGGGATAAATTGGCAAACTCGCGACGCGTATTTTTGTTACGTAGCAAAATGATGTGTATCGATCTAAGGAATCGACTAAGTTAAAAGTATCGACGCGCGATTTAGGTTGCAATCGCGAGGCGACACTGCCAATTCATTAACGTCAAATTATTTAAAATGTGAACGGAGATAAGGACCCCTATGAACGGGGATCGAACGGAACTTCCTCCTAAGAACGGAGTCGACATTGAAGCCTCCTGTTATGGAGTGATTGAACTACTAACCCTTTACTTATTATGCTCTCCAGTCTCGTACTTGTCCTGCTTTTACTTTCTGCATTTATTCTTTAAATCCAGTCTCGCACTGGTCCCTTTGCTTTTGCTTCCTGTTTATGTTTTTAGTAATCCAGTCACGCACTGGTCCCCTTACTTATATTTCTGTTCATTCATTTCCAGTAATCCAGTATCGCACTGGTCCTTTATTTACTGTTTTCTGTACTTTCAATTCTCCAGTCTCGTACTGGTCCTGATATTTCGGCCCCCGCTTCCGGCCTTTCTTACTGCTTAAGTTGCACTTTATTTATATTTTAGTACTAACCGCAGTCCTACGCTAGCAAGCGGTGCTTCTCCTACTTTCTGTGAGGCCTTAGTTGGGGAAAACCTGAAGTTGAGTCCCTCATCCTAAGTTAGCCCCAAAGAAGGATCCCTCCTACCGCCGAGCCTCCCGGTCAAGAGTCGAGTGACCGGTCGAGTAAAAATGTCGCGTCAAGTCTTAAAGCACTTGCTCTATGTTTAAGCTTTTGAAGATTGTTTTGGAAGTGGCGGGTCGGTCACGCCCGCAGACCGTTCGTACCGGTGCGGGTGGGTTGACGACTCATGGAAACGGGGAGATGTGCACAACGAATTATCACCACTCTGAACCCGCAGTTTTGCCTCCGCTGGTCGGCCTAAATCTCGGAATCGCCGGATGTCGCTCCCATCCAGTTAGTACACCAAGTTGTACGGGAGGGCCTGAGTGATACAGTACGACTACATTCAGAAATGGCAGGACTGGCCACTATCACCGACGGCCATATCGGTGAGGCTCGCGGGGTTCACAACCCCGCTTGAAGCAAAGCGGTCCAAGCTGTGTCGACACAGAGTTTTTAGGTATACAAGTTTGAATACCTGAGTGTGGGTATGCACGAGATAGTATTGTTTGTTGTTTCGTACCGCACGTTTATGTCACCTCGTGGAAATTATGGTTGGTAGGCAATATAGATATACGTATATATGTTTTACCTGCTGCTAACCCTCTACTTTGCTTCAGCTATTTATTCATGTCCTTTAGCCAGCCCCCAGGATACGGATCCGGGGAGTGGATGTGTTTTCTACTTAGCTCTGTGACTAATAGTTATTCTTATAACCAATCACAGGAGACGGGACAGCGTGAAGCCCCCGCACCGTAGGATGAGTTACTGGCCTTAGAGATGGCCCGATCGGATATTCCAGCCTCGCCCCTATCTTCCGCGATGTGAGTCCTAGAGTATAGGATTAGACTAGGATCATTTTGTTATAGTTATATGTAGCCTCTGAGGCAGATGTTGTAAACAATCGGCTTCGGCCTTTTCCTATTATGTAATTATAAGTTGTGTTCTAGTTTTCCTAATTCTAATGCTTCCGCTATGTGATTCTGATGTGTTGTTATGATTCTAGTGCCTGGCAAGGCGACCACTCAATGCTTGAGAGGGTGGGTCGTTGCCATCCAGGAAGCTCTAGTGGCCATCCTTGGGCAGTAAGATCCCCCCTCCCTGAACCCGGTTTAGTTTTGGGAGGTGGGGTCTTACAAAACCACTCTCTATCCGTTTAGAACCCCTAAACTAGCTCTGATTCCAAATTGTAGCACCTTCACCGCAACTACCATATAGTATATGTCCGACTGAGCCCCACGACATACAACCATCATAATTAAAGTATTATAAACTAATATAAGAACAAAAATCCACCAATCTAAACAACTAGCGCAGTGGAAACTGAATCACAACTAAAACATTGTCCACATTTATAAATATATAATCAAAAGAGTAATTGGCCTTATGGCCTTATAATCATAGTATCCTCAAATCCACTATGCAAACTGGTCTCAGCACGTCGATCAGGGCTCCAGATCATCTCTAATGGTGAAGAATGGCCATCTTCTTGCTCCTCTCTCCTTCCTCTCTAACCTAAGAGAGAGATAGGGATGGAGGGAGAGAATAATAGCTGAAATGAGCTTATTTTTGGCCCCCTTGGTAACTTAAAGACTATATGAAAATATCCCAGCTGTCCGATACCAAAATCCACATCGAGCGTCTCAAATTTCACACGTAAAACGAGTTCATAGCCCCATACATATGATCGTGTCTTTCGCTCGCACGACCGTGCACAACCCATTCCAACATTCTGAAATTGATCGTGCATCTTGGCCTCGCACGACCATGCACGTTCCATTTGCATGAGTGTTCACTTAGCACGGTCGTGTGGTTATACAAACGCACGACAATACACTTGATAAAACAGCCCCAAATCATAGTCTCAAAATTGATCGTGCGGTTTTGACACACACGTTCATGCATAAATAAATCGCACAACCAATTGCCACAATGCCTCTAAAACCCCACCGAATAGTCACCAAACTTTGTGGGACTTCCTTAGGGCACTTAGTGCCCTAATTCCCTCAATTGCAATGTGTTTTTGGAGAGTTAAACTGACATTTTGGGGTGTTACAACTTGCACTAAAATAGGAAAAAGATTTTATATAAAAACTCTCTTATTTTTTGAAGGAAGTCCTAACAAAGGAGTTTGCATTCGGGAATACTCTCAAGTATGTAATGTGAACTCCCCCTTTTTTCCTCTTATTCTTTCTATTAATTGAGTCCTAACTTCTTCTAGGATTCAGCTAATCACCTTTCTTTGATGATAAAATTTACTTGATCTAAAGCATTCTCAAGCACAACCAATTGTTGTAAAAGGGTTATCAATCTCTCCCTTCAAAAGAGCTGCTCAGGGTTATTGCATCTCTAGAGGAAAAGATTTTACGAGTTGGAGTCTCCAGTGGAAAAGACTCGTCGCCTTGGGGAAGAGGCAGTGCAAGCCTACAAATCTGTGGAAGTGAGGGCATGCCCAGTTGATTGGAGAACCTCTATAAAATCACGTATCTTCTGGATGCCCTCTTTATATTCCTGCTTATTATCTTACTATTTCAATGTTTTATGCTTTAATATTTTCTTTGCTTTGACATTACAAGATGTAGTCTACACATAATAAATCTTAACACCATCTGTGAAAACATCATAAGATAAAAGAATTTAAAAATAGGTCACTTTGGGTGACTTCTCTATTCACCCCCTCTAGCAAAGTATTTAGAGTTTCTATTCCATATTTTTAATTTATATCAGAGATACGTTGAGCTTTAAGGGTTAAAACCTTAGTGAATCAAGATTATGTACAATAAATACTCGTCCAGTAACTATTATAATTTATTACATCTTCACAGAAAGATTATCTTTCAATATCCAGACCACATATGTGCAACCTTGATATGTTTGTAATATGGAAGTCAAGAATCAGGTTATATATAGATTTTATAGATGACTAAATTTATGAATCCATCCTTATAGGCCCTTTCATCTCAAAGAATGTCAATATGGCATGTGATGGTGAAATCCTAAAGACAAATGAATAATGGTCTAAAGAGGATAAAAAGGTGAGGTCTTATAATAAGGCCATGAACATCCTAGTCAGCACACTCACATTAGAGCACCATCAAATGTGCTTCTACCAAATAAATTTGTGATGCTCATACAGTAATGGGTGAAGGGAGCGAAGATGTTAGAAAGGATAAGAAGGTTGATATGATAAGTCAATTTGAGAACTTCAAGATGAAGGTAAATGAGCGGTGGAGTGGTATAAGAGGTACACCGCCATTATAAATGAGTTGAAGACCTATGGAAGAGAGATCTCTAATGAGTAGCAAAATGACAAGCTTCTCAAGAGTCTCGCCAAGGAGTATCTTCCATACTCTTGGGCTATAAAGGAGACAAGGAAGATCATGGAAATTACCCTTGATGCCCTATATGGAAGGCTCCAATTCTTTGAGTTTGACACCTCTCAGACAAATGAAGAGCAAGATTGATGCATTTGCCGCAAGTGCGCCACTTTTGTACAAGTAATAATAAAATGGAGAGTGAATCCTTGAGTATCAAATCTCACGTGGAACACGGCGGGGTGAATTATTTGTTATGAGAATCTAAAAATAAAGGTTTTGGTGGGAAAATATTGACCTCAAGTTGGGGTTACTTAAACAACTACAACAAGAAAGTAAACTACAATAGGGGTGTGGGTCGCTTTCACCGCTTTGCTCAACACTTTGCGGGTAGCCTTCACTGCTTATCTCAATAATCGCAATGACAACAATGAGGGTCGCAAGAACCTCTCCGCACTCACTTTGCAATTGTAAAGTTCACCAATCACACAAGCTCAAAAAACCAACTCAACAACAAGCTCAAAGAAACAACATCCAAGCAAGAACATACATATTCATATTAGAAAATCAACTTAACAAAACCAACAAGAACAAGATACTTCTCATCCAAACCATCCATAATATAAAGTAAACCTATAATCACCTATACCCAATGTTCATGACGTATAGAATGCTTTAGAATCTACTTCCATACATGAATATCAAGTACTCTAAAGAAGAAGAGAGAGATACATATTACCAATCAAAGATACGAAGTGAAAGAAAGTCTCTTTCTCAAATTCGTAAGAGGATACGACTTGGTACACTATCCCTTAAAACTCCTCCTCAGCTACCTTACAAGATATGAGAGAGAGCTGCCACCTCCTCCACATCAATGGCTCTGGGATTGAAGCTCCATTGTTATCCTGGAAATCTCCTTCTTCAAGCTTTAGGGTGCTTGGGGAGGTTGGAGAGACCTTCTAGTGCAAAAATGGCGAAAACGGCGTGGAGGGGCGGAAAAACAAACCTTGATCCCTAATTACCATCATAAAGGGGAATTTATATTAGTCTACCCAAAATGAACTCGCACAGTCGTGGGAGTACAAAATGCACGACCGTGCATTTTCTGCTGGCTGCTGTCCCAGTTTTCTGCATGGAAGAAGGAGAACACTCCTTCTAAATACAAATATAAGAGCAAAGATAAATCTCCAGGAAAATCAAGTATAAACCTAAGAAACTTGGTGAAGTAATTTACTTTTACCCTAGGAAAGGAGGAGACATCTCCATAAACTGCAGAAAGAAAATGAAGGATCAACTAAGATCCAAAGGAAAGTTTGAGAAAAAGAAGAAGAAGCCCAACAAGAAGGAGAAGGGGATGATTGCTTAGAACTGGAGTGAATCTTCATCATCCTCATCTCAGGATAGCTTAGGTTTTGATGAAAAAGAATGATCTGAAAGTTAAGTGCCTGATGACACGTGAAGAGGAAGAGACCACAACTTCTAATAAGGTACTTAACATAGAGTGTTTTGCTTTCAATTCTATTGAATTCAAAAATATCTTTGAAAACCTATATAATGAAAACATAATCTTTGAAAATAAAATAAAATCTCTAACTGAAGAAAATAAAGAATTTTCCCAATGTAACCTTACATTGCATGAGAAGCTTGAGTCTCAAGCTTCAAAAGAACTCATCGATTGTGACTCTTGGGCGGAGAGGAAACCTCTTGAATAAGATCTAAGAAAATATTTTGAAGAGAACACGAGACTATTCTCTAAATTAATGAAATCTCAATGTGAGATCAACATTTTAAATTGCAGGAGCAAAAAATCCAAGACATCACTAAGAACCTCCAAGTAAGGTTCAACAAGTAGGGTATTGGAGTTGATCTTATAATTGTTATCGAGCAAGCTTTGGTTCTATTAACAACACATTTCCATTATTTATCTTTTGAGGTTTTGAAAATCAAGGGAATGAGGCATGTGTACAAAATACCTCACAGATCAGGATTAATACTTCCAGACCTATTAGGAGATTCAAGTCACATGACCCTTCTATGAAGACACAACCAATAGTGTCTACAAATTCAATCCCCACATATTTATATCTCAGAAGCAAAAAAAGCATATAATCAAAACAAAGGGAAAGAAAAGGAAAATATATCTGCTTGCCTAATAATGGAATCAATGATCATAGATTGATTGGTCATCAAGCATTAATCGCTCCAGTAGTTGATCGTCAAAAGATCATTCAGTGGTCAACGACGATAGTAGCTTACCCCACTATTGCTAGTCTACTCCCGATTGCTGACCGTCGAACTCACCTATGTCCAACGATCATCGATGGCCGATCGCAACCTCATTCAACAATCATTGATCATAGACCTCAGCATCGCTCAATGATCGCTGACTGTCGTTCTCACCAGCGCTTACCGATCTCTGATTGAAAATTGACTTTCAAGTCTTCTTGGGCTTAGTCAGTGTAGATTCCTACAATCTTCTCTTCCCTCCTTATGCCTCATAAGAGGACAAGAAAGCACAATAGATTTCCCTGATTTCATTATGGCATGGTATACCAATTCATGGCTGAGTCTTATGGTGGACACTATTCATAGTATAAAATATTGATAGATTTGCACACATTATTTTAGGGATAAGGCAAACACACATATCATTTATAGTATATGATATGTTATACCAAGGTCGTATTCCACATAGACTTTGTAAGTAACATACTTCACCCGCCATTCTATTATCATACCAGAATTTAAAGATAGATAAATGATAGTTTTGATGCATTGATCATATGTTTTCAACCAGAAAACTAAGAGAAGACAAATAGTAATTTTATTTAAGAAAAAATAATCAATTAAATGGTGTAGTAAAATATAATTTTTTTAAACAATTTATAGATTTGTTTTCGAAGAATTCATTTTCTCTAGATCATGAGGGTTTCACACCACTCTGGTCCCAACATCATATGGGTAGTTGGAACTCTGATTTTAGGGTAGACTAACTGAGATTTGTACTCACTAATGGAACATAAAGATTGCCTCATCGTGCTGTAAACCATAACGCTTGGCTTTGACATCAAGACATGAGATTTATGGCACCATATTATTTTATGATTACATACAACTCTCTTTATGAGTGTGTGATCAAATTCATGATAAGTGTACCCAAAATCATATGAAGTCTATAAATAACAGATATGGGGACAATAGTCTAGTTTTATTGACTCATTAAATTATTTAACACAGATAAATCATAGGAAGGCGATGCAAGCAAAGAAGACTAATGATTTAAAAGATTAAAGTAAAGATTACACCATTCAAAAGAAGTTTAACCTAACATAAATAAAGTCACATACAAGATACATGAAGTTCAAAGGATAAGGAAGAGAGTAAAGTAAAATAAATATAATGAAGCATACTAGAGAAACCCCTTTTTACCATTGATTCTTCTTCTCCTCTTCGCTTCATGATGTTCATATTTATTTTGAGTATTTGGGAAGAATGACACTCGATCAAGCATAACTAGTTCGCAGAGAAATGACCTATTTATAGAATGGAGGTTGTCGACAAAAAAAGTCTCTACACGGCCCCACCACACAACCGTGTCGGTTGGCCGTGTAGTGTGAAAAGTTGTGTATGGTCACTAATAACTGCCTCCACGTATTGAAACGACCTAGGGACATGACCTTGCCACTAGGCCGTGTATATCCTGTTGGGAAATGTGCCCTCAATGTTCCTAGATTTGAAGAAGGAACACAAGTATAGATAAACAAAGTTGTTTTTTATATTATGTTTAAGTCCATGATGTGATAAATATATCAATGCTACATTCCTAGAATCAAGACTATAAAAGAAGTAAAAAATCATCTAAATCAAAAATCATCTTAAGGCTTAGTTGTATATCGTTGAGACATAAGTATGTCATTGAGACAGTCTCGACGATATCATCTTGAAGAAGCTCTATCGTTGAGATGGCTAAGTAAAATCATGCAGACCAAAGTCTCCATGATATCATCTTGAAGTAGCCATATCGATTTAAAGATTAAAGATAAGTTGTGAATACAGATGCATCTCGATGATATCGTCTAGAAGGAGCTATATCGTCTATATAGCTATGATAAGTTGTGAAGGAAGAAGTATATCAACGACATCGTCATGTAGAACCTATATCGTCTCGATGATCAAGACAATATTGTCTTGACGAAAGTTTGTCGTCTTGACTATTGTAGAGCTGCATTTAATGTACATATCTTCTTGGAAATTGATCTGCATTTATTATACATGTCGTGTATCATGCCCACTATTAAAGGAGTATTTAATGATATATTCTCTGCATAATAGTCGTTGCACATCCATTAATGAAGAATTCCAAATACTTCCAATTGTCAAGTTCCAAAATGGCAAATCATTTATGATATTTTATTGTGCTGTTTCAAATTATATTCCTTTTCGACCAATTGCTTGTGGAATAAAATTTATCAAGGGTCTGTATGCAAAATTGCAGAGAAATATAAATAGAGGAATTTTTGAATTCAGAAGATAGGTCTCTCTCTTATTCTCAAACTTACTCTGATCAAGCAGAAAAGAGAAAAATGTCTAAAGCAGAAGTCTTCATCACTGTGCTTTGAAGAACAAAGAAAGAATCCTCTCACTGTGGAAGACAAGCTCATCTGATATTCTTCAAAGGAAGATTCTTAAGAAAGCTTCGGTGATCCAAAAGACAGTCGAGCTTACATCTGCAAGAAGAAGAAGACTACAATAAAAAGCTTTATCTTTGAAGTCTTCTCTTCAAAAACAAAAAGATTATTCATTATTCTGTATGGTTCTGTGTAAGCCAAAGCCTATAAGATCTGGGAGAATATCTGAGTTTGTGTAGGACTTGTAAAGTCTGAGTTGGTGCAGGACTTGTAAAGTCTGAGTTGCTTGTAAGGTTTTTGTAACCTGAGTGTAGGCTTCCTTTGTGAGAGCTGAGATAGGATCATTTGTGGGTCTGAGTTGTAAGATCTGCTGTATTTGATAGAGATCTGAGTTTTTGGAGAAGTTACCTAGTCTAGCACACTGCCAGATAGGTGGAAGGGACAGTGGACTACCTCTTGACATATTGTCTTGAAGGGAACCACTATAAATTTGGTGTGCTTTCTGTGATTGCTTTTGTGTTGTCCTAATTAAATTTTAAAGTACCAAATAACTTTGAAAACACTTAATCACCCCCTCTAGGTGTATTATAGACAACCCAAATCTTTCAATTGATATCAGGGAGGTTAAGTTCAAAAGCTCAATAGGTTAGAACAAAATCTCTCATTTGTATTGGGTAGTCAATATACACAATGGATGGTGAGCAACATAAGGAAATGAACTCAATGAAATTGCTTATCTGCACAAAGGAGAATTTTTATATTTGGAAGCAAAGAGTCAAATTGTACATGGAAGCCTCTGACCCTAGAGTCTACATGGATGTTGAAGAGGGACCTTATATTCCCATGGCCATTCCTATGGACCCAATAACTGCTCCTGTCCCTAAAACTCTATCTCAGTTCACCAAGGATGAAGTAGCCCTGGTCACTATAGATAAAAGAGCCAAAAATATAATTGTTAATGCAATTGATGATTCCACATTTCAAAACATAATCCATTGCAAAACTGCAGAAGAAATGTGGGACTCCTTAATTGTGTACATGGAAGGAACATAAGAAGTCAGGGATGACAGAAAATCCCTTCTCAATCAATAGTATGAAGCTTTCAGGCAGGACAAGAAAGATAACATAGTTGTATGCTATGAAAAGTTCTTCAAAAAAATGAATCGGCTCAGAACTTATGAAAGAGAGTTAGCTAACTATGAGCTCAATGATAAGCTCTTGAGATCTCTGAATAAGGAGTGGGATATGAAGCTGTGTGCAATCAGAGAAGTTGGCAATCTAGGGAACATGGAGCCTCATGTGTTGTATGACAATCTTCTCTCATATGAGCTGTAGCTGAATACTAGAAAATCCGAGGAAGAGTACTCCAAGGGCCATAACATAGAAAGGGCAGCGAACTTCAAAGCTGAAACCTCAAGAAGGCATAGAGCAGTGGAGCATGTCTGTGTCTCAGAAGATGAGATCATCAACAACTCCATCTCTGAGCTCTCAGATGGAGAACTCTCTTTGTTCACAAAGCAGTTCAAGAAGTTGCTCAGAAATAGAAGAAGAGGGAACACAAGACATGAATCTTCACCCTCTAGTTAAAGAAGAGAAGACAAGTCTGGAACCAGACATAAGTCTGACAGGTATGATTCTTAACCAAATAAACAAGTTTCTTCTAACATTGTTCGTTACAGTTGCAAGAAGACTAGAGACATCATTGTTGAGTGTCCATTCAAACGAAAAGAGAAGAGTGAAGAAAGGAAACACTCAAAGAGCAGGAAGGTGGAGAAGAGCTTTGTGGCCAAGAAAGTGAGAACACTCAGTGACAGTGACACAGAGTCATCCTCATCAGAATTAAACAGCCATATGAAAGCAATGGCTTTCTCAGATGAAGAAAGTTGTGATGAGACCCATCATGACCAGGTAATTCCTAAAGCCTCTCCAACAATATCTGACACAGATTCAGATGTCTGCTCCTCTTCAACTGTAAGAGAAGCTGACTCTGAGTATATTGAGAAATTTAGTGCTCTACTTGAAGCACTTAAGAAATCAAAATCTCTTTGTAAGGCTCAATCAGTTGAGATCATCTTCTTGAATGACAAAAGAGATGAGTTGATTGAGAAAGTTAATGAACTAACTCAAGAGAAGGCCAAATTATCAATTCTCACACTGAGCTCTGACACTTTAACATAAGTAATTAAACACAAAAATAATAAAATCAAAGAGCTGGAGGATAAGCTCCAAGTGGAAAGGAAAATAGTGGCTAGTTTCTCCAAGCCACAAATAGTCCTTCCCTTGATTGACAGCTTCTCTCAAACTAGTAAGAAAGGTTTAGGCTATACTCAAGGCGAAGCTAATGGAAATTCTTCTCAAGGAAAGTTCATTTTCAAAAAAGTGATCATACCTACAAATTCATATGATCATAATAGTATCTATGGGTGTAAAGAGAGCAAGAAGACAGATGGCGGTCTTAAGCTCCCTTCCACCTGGATAAGCAAAATTCAAAAATTCCTTGGGAAGAGTGCACTATCTTCACCCTAAAAGAATTTTCCTGTGAAATCCCCCAAAAATTCTCATGTTGGGGGAAGTTCTTCAGCCCCCCAAAAGGGAGGGTTAGCTGCTAAGCAACAACTTAACCAAGTAAGACCCATCACAAAAAGAAAATCTAGCTACAACATATTTGACTGTTGGTGTTGTGGAAAGGTAGGACATTTTGCCTTAGATTGTTGGTTTAATCCAACTGTTCAGAGTGACCCCCACATGAGAATCATAAAGCAAGCTATTAATCTTCCATACAGATCCTTCTCTAATAAGCACCTAGGACCCAATAAGGCATGTGTTCCTAAGGAAGTGTAGCTATTTTGCAGGTATGTCCAAAGACCACAAAGACTCCTGTGTGGTATTTGGACAGTGGTTGTTCCAGGCATATGGCTGGAACTAGAAGCCTCTTGAAGGAGTTTGCACCTACAAAAGATAGACCCAAAGTCAAAATTGGTGGATCTGATAGAGGTGCAGTCAAAGGCTATGGTAAGATTACAAATGGTAGTATCATTATCACAAGGGTAGCTTATGTTGAAGGGTTACAACATAACCTTATAAGCATAAGTCAATTATGTGACTTGGGATATACTATTGCTTTCCACAAGGATAAGTGTCTGATTAAATATTCTAAGAATGTTGAATCTATTTTAACAGGCACTAGGAGTGGCAATATTTACTCCTTGAATTTCATTTGCATTAGAAAAGATGAACCTGTATGTCTTGTAGCAAATGATGGAGTGTTTGCTTGTGTAAAGTGGCACAAGAGACTAACCCACATTAACTACAAGTCTCTTAAGAAATTGATGTCAAAAAATTTGGTAAGAGAGGGTCCTAAGTTGGATTGTTCAGAAATGGGTCCTTGTCATGCATGACAAATGGGCAAACACACAAGGACTACATTCAAAAGCATATAAGACAAACAATCCACTAGGTGTTTGTACCTACTACACATGGACCTATTTGGCCCTATGACAATTCACATCTTATGAGGTACGGCTTATACTCTAGTTATTGTTGATGATCACTCTAGGTTTGCCCGAGTGTTCTTTCTTAAACACAAGTCTGATACTTTAGACACATTCAAGAATTTTGTCAGACAGATTCAGAATGAAATAAACAGCTCAGTGGTCAAAATCAGAAGTGACAATGAGACTGAATTTCAATCTAATTTAATGTCCTTTTTGAAGAAGAAGGCATCTTGTAAGACCCCAAATCAGAAAAATCAGATTTCTTGAATCCAGCACTATCGCCGGCGTATCGACTATCGCCCGGCGATAGCGTTCTGTTGAGAAGGGTTCTGGAGAGGCTGTCGGACGGTGTTAAGTGCTAACGCTGGCGACACCATGGCATGTGTCATGCACTGTTCGCAGCGGTGGCGTTGACGGGTCAAAGTCGGTTCTTTACCGTTGTTGCCGGGCGACAGCGGCTATCGTCGGGCGATAGCTCCAATTTGTACTTTGCAGCCGAAATCGTGGCCATTTATAGCACTTTGACTTTGGGGGTTGTTTTGGACTGAGGAGGCTCGGTGGCTGCATAGGGTGGCCGAAAACCCCCACTTTATTCCTTATTCTCTTAAGGGTTTAATTTGGAGAGAGAGGGAGAGCTTGGAGAAGGAGATGAATAGGGTTTCCCAACCCTAGAGCTCATCTTTGGTGGAGCTACACTACTCTGATTCCCTCGACGTTGGTGGCTATGCGTAGAGGAGGGCAAGACACTCCTTTCCAACCGTGCCAAAATCCAAGCCATGGCTTCGAAGCAGCGTTTAAGGGTAACGATCACTTCTACCCTCATTTGGACATGTTCTAGTCCATTCCTTGCATCGTTGAAGCCCCTACCCAAAAGGGTGAGGCCGTGGCCTCCGACGGGTCGATTCGTGTTATCCCCGTCAAATCTTAAATACATGTAGAGTCCATACGTGAAATGGACGTAAGCGCGCTGTGTTAAGCCCATCCAAGACGGTTCGTCCGGATTGGTGATGCTTTTTGATATTGTGCATGCCGGGGGAAAATCCGGTGTGGATATCCTGCTTCGTAGGACTAGAGAGTGCTACTGCATGCGCAGCAACGCTTGGGGGTGTGCCCCGGGAAGCACCCGAAGTTAGAAGCAGAAAAGGAGTTCTGCTCACTGTTGCTGGCAATATTGGGTATCGCTAGGTGACAGCTCCCAGACTTGGTTTTGGTGAGTTTGTGCGTCCTGAGGCAGTGGAAGTGCTACTGCATGTGCAGCAATGCCTGGGGGTGTGCCCCGGGAAGCACCCACAGCTAGAAGCCAAAATGGAGTTTTGTTCACTGTCGTTGGCGATATTGGATATCGCCAGGCAACAGCTCCCAGACTTGATTCAGGTGATGTTGTCGTGCCCACCTATTGAGAGGACCTGAGGCCTGTGTGCCCGACCTGTGAGGGTGTCTGGTGGATGACTTAGCGGCCCGTAGAGCCGGCTATTTGAGAATACCTGGGCTGAGGGGACGCCATACCCGCTCTTCGTGTTGTACAACGAGAGCTGTGAACAACGGGCATTTGGCGAACCTGAAACCGCACCATTGCAACACCTGATTAGTGAGTCTCGTACAGCATGTCGGGAGGCAATGGAAAAGAGTCTTCGGACTACGGAATGTTCACAATTAAAGCCGGGAGAGCCCTGGTATTCGGGCCACCGACTTTAGCCTCGAAGGGCAGAAGCCATCAAGAGTGGATGGTGGTGGAAGGCGCAGTATACCAAAGAGTGCCTGAGAGCACGAGACGTGGAGGCCATTCCCACGTTTGTGATGTTGCATATGTATGAACTGTTGTGGGATTTGCTAGTCGCACTCTTATATATATGCTGCTGAGGTTGTTTTGCAGGGACGATTAGAACTGCCACCCCCTCGAAGGGGTGGGGTCGTTATAATTTGGTCAGCTTTAGCTGACCGTTGCCCTGTTTTGCCACCGTTTTTGGTGGGCTTGTTGTACAGGTGCTGGACCGAGCGGGAACATAGCGGGCTCATAGCGGGCTCATAGCGGGCTGAAGCCCTTGTGCTGCTGCGGCCCTTGAAGGCCTTTTTGATGTTCCTTTTGCTTTTCATGTATGGCCGGCCTGCGCGCCGATGTTGGTAAATTGTAAGGCCGTCGTGCCTAAATTTTGTGTTGTAAAACATTTATTCCTATTTTGGTAAAAGTGGACATACCCGGGTATGGGTTTTGGGGTTTATCTTGTCTCTTTTCAGCTTCCGCATAGAATGCTCTGAGTTAGGCATCGTTGTATAGTATCGTTCGATATTTCAATAGTGACGCTCCCGTTTGTTTTGTAGTATATGGCGTGGGGCCCCGGCCGGACCTTCTGTCATATGCTCCCGAACGGATGGGGGTGTTACAAATTGGTATCAACTTCCAGGGTTTCGTATCCTTCTAAGGAATTCGTGGACGAATTCTTTAAGGGGTGGTGAGCACGTGTGCGCGCTACCGTTGAGACGTAAAATAAACCCAAAAATGTCCACTTAGGAATAAAATGTAACATCAAACCAACAATTATTTCATGATTTTGGAACCTGAGTGTTCCTTTTGTTGTTAGTTGCGACTGTGCTGTCGCCTAACAGTGTGATGCACTTGTGTAGGGCACTCGAAGTGCAGCGGGACCGTCGCATCCCCGTGATGTGAACGAGAGTAGCGGGTCTGCTGAGGCTCCTACACCTCCGTCTACTGAGATGGTTCGGCTAGTTACAGAAGCCGTTCTAGCTGCGTTGAATGGCCAGCATGGAAGGCAAGGTCAACCGCTGGTGCACGAAGTGGCCCCAGAGCCACTAAGAGTGGAGCAGGTCCCCGTGAGGCGTGCTGCTGACCAGCAACTGAAGCACTTCTTGCGATTTCGACCTCCTCCGTTTACCGGGGTTGAATCCCCAGCTGAGGCCGAGGACTGGCTGTCGCATGTGGAGCGAATTCTGACAGCGACACAGTCGGATGAAGCGCAGAAAGTGACCTTCGCTACTTTCTTGTTGGAAAAGGAAGTCAGGCGGTGGTGGGATGAGGTAGAGAGGCGCCAGTTTGCGGGAAGGCGACTGGTTGATGTGCCGTTGGAAGAGTTCTCGAGAATCTTTCTGGCAAGGTATGTGCCTCCGTCGCAGCAGATCGCAATGGAGAACCAGTTCTTGCTCTGATGCAGGGTGATAGACTGGTTGATGACTACCTGTATGAGTTCACCTGCCTCGGGCGTTACGCTGGAACTTCTTTCGATGACGAGGGGAGAAGGGTGAACAGGTTCTACGGTGGCTTGCGTAGTGAGTTGCGGTACCTTCTGACAGGGTCGTTGACGCAGGGTTTCACGACCCTCGTTGGTTCAGCCCGAGCGCTTGAGCAGGACATGCTCAGGGAGAAGGGCAAGGTGGCTGTGGTCGAGGCAGTGCCGGAGGGCAAGGCGCCGGGTGCGGCGAAGTTGCGGAGGTTGAATCGCTGGAAGAAGGCTCGATTATCTGGGCCAGCTCCCTCTGCTTCGGGCGCGTCGTCTGGACGTGTCCCTCTTACTTGTTTTACTTGTGGCAAGCCTGGCCACTTCTCTCGGGATTGCCGCAGTGGGCTTCCAAGGCCAGAGAAGAAGACTGGGCCAGCTTATTCTGAGAAAGGGAAGGCAGCTGAGTCCACTGCCTCCCGTATGGCTCCCCCGCAGCCCAGAGTCTTCAATCTCGGTCAGCAGGAGGCTACCAAAGCCATGGACGTCGTGACAGGTATAATTTAAGATACAGTCCTTACTGTTTTATATACCTATTTTAGTGTTCATGCTAACCTTGTCTGGCGGTGTAGGCTTTGTAAATGTTTTAGGCGTTCCCGCGAGAGCGCTTTTCGATACTGGAGCTTCGCACTCCTTCTTATCGTCGGACTTCGTCCAACGTATTGGTGCGCCGTCGATTGCTTCTGCAGATGGACTGGAGGTCCTACTGCCGAATGGTTATTCGATGCGTGTGGAGAGGAGTTGCTGCGTGAAAGTTCTAGTTGGAAGTCAGGAGTATGACCTGAAAGCATCGTTACTCCCCCTGGTTGAGTTCGATGTAATATTTGGCATGGATTGGCTGTCGGAACAGCGTGCGTGCATCGATTGCACCACCAAGGAGGTGAGGTTTGGGCAGTGTGCCGATCGCGAGAAGGCCTTTGCGGGCATGCGTAGATCGAGCAAGATGCTGATGTCTGCTCTCCAGGTGTCCAAGGCAGTGCGACAGGGAGCAGAGTTATTCTTTGCTCTAGTGGAGGCTTCAACGCCGAGGCCCAGCCTAGCGGATGTTCTGGTAGTTTCAGAGTTCCCCGATGTGTTCCCGAGCGATCTCCCCGGTGCTCCACCGCAGCGGGAGATAGATTTCACGATTGATTTGGTGCCAGGCGCTAAGCCTGTGGCCCGCTCGCCATATCGTATGGCTCCGAAGGAGTTGGCGGAGTTGAAGCTGCAGTTGCAGGAGCTGCTTGAGCAGGGCTACGTGCGACCGAGTTCCTCACCTTGGAGTGCACCGGTCCTCTTTGTCAAAAAGAAGGACGGTAGCCTGCTGCTTTGCATCGATTATCGGGAGCTGAACAAGCTGACCGAGAAGAACAAGTATCCTCTTCCGAGGATAGATGACTTGTTCGACCAGCTCATTGGTTCGACAGTATACTCGAAGCTGGACTTGAAGTCTGGCTATTATCAGGTGCGGATCAGGGAGTGCGACATCCCGAAGACTGCCTTCAGTACCAGGTACGGGCAGTATGAGTTCACCGTGATGCCGTTTGGGCTGTCTAATGCGCCTTCGGTGTTTATGGACTTGATGAACCAAACTTTCCGAGAGTACCTCGACCAGTTTGTGGTCGTCTTCCTTGACGACATACTAGTCTACTCTCAGTCCGAGGAGGAGCACGGTGATCACCTGCGAGTAGTCTTGGAGGTTCTGAGGAGGAACCAGCTGTATGCCAAGTTCTCGAAGTGCGAGTTCTGGCTACCTTTCGTGGCGTTCTTAGGCCATGTGGTTAGTGGAGCGGGTGTGGCGGTAGATCCGGTGAAGGTTGCGGCCATCAGGGAGTGGCCTGTTCTTTCTACTGTAGCGGAGGTCCGTAGCTTTCTCGGGCTGGCCGACTATTACAGGCGCTTCGTGGAGAACTTCTCACGGATCGCGCTGCCTCTTACGACGCTGACACGGAAGAGGCAGGAGTTTTATTGGACGCCCGCGTGTGCGCGGGCTTTCGAGGAGTTGAAGCGGCGGCTTACCACGGCTCCGATCTTATGTTTGCCTTGCGGCACAGAGGGCTATGAGATCTACACCGACGCTTCTGGGAGCGGCCTTGACTGTGTTCTACAGCAGTATGGCAAGGTAATAGCGTACGGCTCTCGCCAGCTGAAGGTGCACGAGCGGAACTATCCGGTCCACGACTTGGAGTTGGCGGCCGTGATATTTGCCCTGAAGCTTTGGCGGCATTATGTGTATGGCTTGAAGATCGACATCTTCACGGACCATAAGAGCCTGAAGTACCTTCTGACGCAGAAGGGGCTGAATATGCGTCAGCAGAGGTGGATGGAGTTCCTTGGGGACTACACTTTCGAGATCCACTACACTCCCGGGAAGGGGAATGTTGTCGCAGATGCACTCAGTCGCAGGGCTCCAATGCAGGCCAACTGGATTCAGATGCATGACGAGCACCTGATACGTGACCTGGAGGCCTTGGGTATTTCTTGCGTAGAGAAGAGGAGCAGTGCCGGTGCCTGTTTGAGTTGGACTGAAGTACAGTACGACCTCGCAGATAGAGTCCGCCAGGCTTTGGAACTCAATCCGAGTTTAAAGCGCTATGCAGAGGAGGCTGGTGGTGGGCCGGATGCCCAGTTTCAGGTGCGTGGCGGGTTGCTGTGGAGAGGTGACCGTTTGTGCGTCCCCAAGGTGGGTGAGCTGCGCGATGAGTTGATGTACGAGGCGCATCGTACCAGGTATTCAGTTCATCCGGGGAACACGAAGATGTACAGGGACATGAAAGTCCTTTTCTGGTGGCCGGGTATGAAGAGGGACATCGCTCACTACGTGGCCAAGTGCCACACTTGTGCGCTAGTGAAGGCAGAATGTCAGAAGCCCGGTGGCTTTTTGAAGTCATTACCAATTCCAGAGTGGAAATTTGATGACGTTTCCATGGATTTCGTGCATGGGCTGCCGAGGTCGCAGAGCGGGAACGATGCCATCTGGGTAGTCGTAGACCGGCTGACGAAGGTGGCGCACTTTATCCCCAACCGGAGGGATGACTCGGTGGAGAAGTTGGCAAAGTTGTATGTTGATACCATAGTACGATTGCACGGGGTGCCCCGTAGCATCGTCAGTGATCGAGATGGACGCTTTACTTCGAGCGACTGGAGGCTAGTCAACCGTCTATTGGGTACGAAGCTGCAGTTTAGCACGGCCTTTCATCCTCAGACGGATGGCTAAACTGAGCGTACCAACAGGACGATGGAGGACATGCTCCGGATGTGCGTCCTGGATTTTGGCAAGGGGTGGGAAGATCACCTCTTTCTTGTTGAGTTCGCGTACAATAACAGCTAGCAGGCGAGTATTCAGATGGCGCCTTTCGAGGCCGTCTATGGAAGGAAGTGCCGCTCCCTTAGCTTGGGCGGAAACGGGCGAGACGAAGCTCTTCAAGAGGAAAGACGTCGAAGAGGCGACTTCGACGGTACGTATTCTCCAGGAGAGGCTTTTGGTTGCACAGGATAGGAAGGCGAAGTACTATAATGCGAAGCACCGCGACGTCCAGTTCGCCGTTGGCGATTGGGTTTACTTGAAGATCAGGCCGTTCAAGGGTGTATCCAGGATTCGGCGCTTGAAAAAGCTGAGTCCGAGATACCTTGGACCGTTTGAGATCATCGAGCGCGCCGGCGAGGAGGCTTATAGGTTTGCACTATCGACGGAACTGAGCAGGACACGATGTATTCCACATCTCCGTGTTGCGGAAGGCAGTGCAAGAGCCTACGCATGTGGTCGCGGCGGATCAGGTGCCCGTGGATAGTGGGCTTAAGACGGCGGTCAGGCCCGTTAGCATCAAGGATGCTGAGGTGCGTCAGTTGCGGAACAGGGCGATCCGTATGGTAAAGGTCCGTTGGGACAACTGCGGTCGTGAGGAGCTCTCATGAGAGCGTGAGCAGACCATGATGGAGGAGTTCCCCGAGCTATTTCGGTAACGTTTATCTCTCTTTTTCCCCTTTATGTAAAGACCTTTTTGGATATATATGCATGTTTTTATAAATTTTTGGATGAAATTTTTATAAGGAGGGGAGGGTTGTAAGACCCCAAATCAGAAAAATCAGATTTCTGGAATCCAGCACTATCGCCGGCGTATCGGCTATCGCCCGGCGATAGCGTTCTGTTGAGAAGGGTTCTGGAGAGGCTGTCGGACGGTGTTAAGTGCTAACGTTGGAGACACCATGGCATGTGTCATGCACTGTTCGCAGCGGTGGCGTTGATGGGTCAAAGTCGGTTCTTTATCGCTGTCGCCGGGCGACAGCTCCAATTTGTACTTTGCAGCCGAAATCGTGGCCATTTATGGCACTTTGACTTTGGGGGCGGTTCTTACAGCCGTCTCCGTCCCAATATAAGCTGGCGGGGAGAGCCCCCGGAAGATGCTCAGCCAGTTGGCCCCAGGGTTTTGCTGAGGAGCCGGTGCCTGCTGTGCTCTGAATGTCTCCAAAATGGCAGTCAGAGTCTGCCCCAACTCCGTCTGCTGGAACGGGGTAGGAGCCGGTGGTGGTGGAACGACGTTCGGAGTCGGAGGGACTCCATGCTGCGGTGAAGGTTCCGTTGCCGGCTATACAAGAAAGATTGCACTTATAAGGGACTTAGCTAAAGGGAAGAAAAAATTTCAGTTATAAGTGGACTTTTACATGTGATTTCCCTTATGGGCACACCATTGCTTCCACTGCTAGTTTGTCCGCAAACTAAGCTCGCGCGGGGTGGCCCAGGGTTTGTGGACTTCTTTTCCTTGGATCGATGTTTCCTCTGATACCACTTGTAAGACCCTATTTTTTTTTTTGCAAAAACCACCGGGTCTTAGGCCCAGAACCGCCGTTTTGCGGTGACACCTTCGCTCGAGAAGGTCGCCACTACAAAATGCCGATCCTGCCGGCCAAATCGATCACAAGAAAAGTAAGCTAAACTGATTAGTAGAACAAGCTAAGTCCACATCACATATATAAATAACTCATCAAAAGATGTCCACAATGTAACTGAAAAGAAAGGAAATAAGATAGCTAGGGCCTTGCCCAATACATCAGATCCTCACTACATGATTCACTCGCGGAAGCAAAATAACTAAATCAACACTCACGGATCCTGTCATCTGAGCTCCTGAGCTAGACTGCCCCGCCTCCATTTGCACCGGCCTCCGGTGCTGCTCCGTCGCCGCGGTCTCCTAAAATGATAAGGTCCACCGACCGTCAGTCATAAAGACTCAGCCAATTCCCCACCCCTCCCCCCAAGGCTCCTAGGCACCGGATGGGAAGGAGGAAGCGGAGGACAAACAAGGGGTAGAACAAATGCAGGTGACAAGGAAATATCTACGCTACACAGGTGATATATATATGTAAATGAAACCAGAAATAAAAACAGCAGGGTAAAGTATAGGTAAAGCAGTAATGAGTAAATGTAGAAACAATTAAATATTATAATATTAACCATTGATTTATAGGAGTGCCCATACAAACCTATAGACCAAGGGGTCGTTTAGCAGGGCCTATCGTATAAAAAGTCCCATACCAATTTATACGATAGGTGTCAGGGGTTGAATGCAATGGTTATGCTATGACATGCAAATATGTTGTTATGCGGTGATCAAACAAGTGCAACTCACCCACTACGACTCTATGCGCATAGACCTTTAGTTCCCCCTTTTTGGAGCGAGCTAGACTCCCCGGATACTCCCGTAGTGGCAAACGGAAGCGGTGGGTTGGGCCCCGCCCACCTCTAGGTTGGTAAATGCACTACCCGACCTAGACCTATCGTACGCCTCCACTAAACCCGCGGAGCGTCTGCGTACTCTTACTGACTGGACCGCCAGATTTTATGGCTAAGTACAAACCCGCACTAGCCGAGCCCAAGTATCAACGTCGGTGCAACGACCTCCAACACTAAGGACCCACCACCTTATGCACATGCAAGATATCTTCCAACAACACCGAGCTACAAGCTCCCCGGGCTAACCCGCCCGCCACCAACAAACATCTCCGAAACAAAAGATCACCGGATTAAACCGGCCAGACTTCCACAAACACATTCTCATAATAACTTTCCTGCTATAGAAACTTAGGTGCTAAAAGACGCTTAACAGGAAAAGACGATCTTTCGTCAATCCCCGGACGACCTATTCCGAGGGTGGCACTCCACCACCCTAAGACTTACCAAACCCTAACTCCTCTAGGGATCCAAACATAACACAAGGCTACTACCCAACCTTCATCACTCCAGACCCAAGACCATCAGTTTGACCTTTAACCCCAAAGTTGTCTAGTTGCTAAACGCAGACCAACCTTAACGTTTTGATGCTCATAAAGAGAGGTACACTAAATAACCATCTCCTTGACCCAAGGGATTTACTGGGGACCCATGCTACCTATTTCAGACCAAATCTAGGGTTTCATAATTTTTCCAATAATAAAAGTATTTTAAATAATTTTCCAAAGGGCCATTTTACTAAGGTTTGAACTACAAGCGTACTTTCCTGACCTCCACTGCCTACTCCAATTTTTACATAAATCCATAGTACCTAATAAACAGTAGGTATAAAATTTTAGGAAAAACCAACAGGATTTACTATTTTTAGAAATTCCAAAACACAATTATTTCCAATAAATTACAAAGGAGGTACCCTCATATGATCTCTAAACCTTTTGCAAATTGGTACAGTGGTGTCTCATGATATGATATTCAGTCCTACAAAGTTTGACCATGTTCCACAGAGGGCATATTTGTAATTACATCCAAGGATATTTTTGTAATCTCTTCCAAAATGAACTAGAGGTACCAAAAATATTGATCCATAAATTATGGGAAAATTACAATGGTTATATATTGTTATGAAAAGACAACCAGCAAAGTTTCATGCAATTACAGTAACTTATCATCATAAATTTAACCAACCCAAAAATTGCCAACAATGAGGAATATTACAATTTGGACCTCCAAGGGTTAACTCATGTTCTAACCAATTCTTCCAGAGATTTATATCATTAAAACCATGTTTATGACAGAATATGGTAAGTTGATAAGTACTATTTCTCCCTAAAATCCCAAACCCTAATTATTTACAAATTTACCCAAGGGTTTATTACCTAAGATGGGCAACTCCAAATCCCTCCAAATTCTCACAGTAGCATTCCCTAGTCACTAAGGCCACCTCCCCAAAATTTCAAGTCAAACCATTAAGTTTTGTCCCCTCTTCCTTCATTAGCTTCTAATTGCACCCCATTAGGGTTTAACCTAGGGTTAGGGTCTAACCTTCTCCAACAGCTCTAGTAGGAACTCCAGAGATTCATAACCTCAAAAACAAGTGGGTGACAGAAGATGGTGATTCCCTAAGTGTTATTTCTTCCTAGAACTCCAAATTCCAATTATTTACAAATCTACCCAAGGATTTATTACCTAGGTTAGACAACTCCAAACCTCTTCAAATTCACAAGGGAGTCTTCTCTGGTCACTATGACCTACCCACCAAAACTTTAGGTCAAACCACTAGGGTTTGACCCTACTCCCTTCATTGACCTCTATTTGCACCCCTTAAGGGTTTAGGCTAGGGTTAGGGCCTAAACATCTCCAAATCCACTCAAACCTCTTGGGAGGGGATTATACCACTCTTAGGACTCAGATAGGTCTATTACACTTCTCCCCATGGGCATTTACTCCTACCTCCTTCACAAACCCTAAAAGGCACCATAAACTCAACCATTAGGATTCATGGGCACAATAGGTCCTAACCCACCCCAAGTGGCTCCTTGGGGTGCCTCCTACCTCCCAAGGCAGTGACCAAAGTTACCCCAACAATCAGTGGGAGGAAACCCCTCCACTCTCCAAAACTAGCTTAGGTTTACCTTTACCCTAAACATAACCTTTAAGTGAAACTAGTCTCAAAGATCTCCCTACCTTGCCCATGTCCATGCTACTCACTATACTGACCATGGGTCAGTGAAAGACCACCCAAAATCCTACCAACATTTGGTGGGGAGTGGAATTCCAATGGGTACCTATTTGGGGTGCAAATAGCAATTTAGCCCCTTTTTGATTTACTAGGGCAAAACCCCTCCAATGGCCACCAAACTTGGACCAGAGGTTGGCATGGGGGAGGGTGAGGTGCACCCCAAATATGGAGCCAAAAGACCTTGTGGAAGAGTGGGGGCACTCACCCAAAGTTTTGCCTAAACCTAGGGAGCCTAAGGCTATTTTGGTGGAATACCCTACCAAAACAACTCCATAAATCATGATATTTTAACCAGAGCCTATACATACCCCTTAGGACCACCCATCCAAGTTTGGAAGGGTTTTGAGGTGTTTAGGACACCTAATTAGGTTAAACTAGGATTATTGGTCTTTCCCAAAAATTAAGAAGAAAACTTCTCCAATCCTTGTGATCTTTGGACATGACCTAAGTATGCACAAGACTAGACTACACCCCAAAAATCAAGTCATTTGGAGTTCTATAATGGGGTGGGCATCAAAAATGAGTTCTGATTAGCCCTAAAGACAGCCTCCACTAGAATGAGTGCTGAGCCCTAACCAGGACTCCAAATTGAGTGATCTCAATTTTGTATGAAACTAGACCCAAAGGGATACATTTTCTATGTTGACCACTTTTCATGATTCGGCCTCTAAGTATTTTTCCCAGATTTAAATAGAGGCTGCATTTTAATCACAGAATTAATAAGGATTGAATTAAATTAGCACGAATCTTAAAGCAGATCGGGCGGCGCCGGGTCATCGTCCCCAAGAAATCAGCGGCTGAGATTTACCGCGCCTGGGCCGCCTTGATAGGTGATTTCCCGGCCACCTGAGCGCCGCCCCGGCCGACCAACGCCACCACCACCTCCGTTGAGGTGGGGGCCGACGATGAGCGGTGTTTGATCGGCCGGAGGTGGCCGGAATCGCGTTCTGTAAGAGGATACCCAACCCGATCAACGGGGGGCAAGGCCGGCTTGATTCCCGGCCAATTGGCCACGGATCGAGCCGCCGTCGATTTGGATCTAATCCTTAGAGTTCAGGGAGGAGAACGGGACCTGCTGGAGGGCTTGCCGTCGGGTCAACCTCGAGTACACCATGGGAGCTGCCGTCGGTTGAGAAGCCATGCCAATTCCTTCCTACAGTGCACGAAATCCTCTGGAAGCTTGGGGGTTTCTCTCCTCTCAGGTCTCTGAAGGTGAAGGGGGTTTCGATTGGGGGTGGTGATGGCTTTAAGCTCCATGGCCATTAATGGCTTCTTCGGTTTCACTCCAAGGCCGGCCCCTCTTCCTCTCCTTGCCTTAATTCCCTTGTGTAACTGATGGAAACTTCTCCCAGCTGGCTGAGGAGTTGAATGGAGGCATCAATTGGGGGGGGCCAAGAGGTAAAACCTCTTAATGGCCATGAATGGCCTCTTCTCTCTCTTCCAAAAATGGTGAAACCCCCATTTTCTCTCTCCTAATCACCATGGCCGGTTTCTACACTCTCTCCTGAGTTTAATGATGGTCCACATGGGCTGGTTGACCATCCAATTGAGCTAGCCCAAAGAGATTGGGTTAGGTTTGAGCATTTTGACCTAAATTGGGCAATTTTGACTTTTGGTCAAATTGGTCAATTGGGGAACCCTAGGATGGGGCTTTTGGGTTCAATAGGTTCTAAATTAAGTTTAGGAACTAATGGTGGAGTCAATTTGGTCATATGGTTCTTGGTTGACCCAATCTAAGTTGATTTGACCAAAATGGGCTAAATTGACTTTGGTCAAATTGAGCCCTAGGGTTGACTTGGTCATGGGGCTTTTTGGTCCACTAGCTCCCTTATGACATGATAGCCCTATGGGTGAGGTCAATTTAATGTGGTGAAGGTCAATTGGGGTATTTTGAGAAGGAAAGTCATTTTGACCTAAAAAGGGCATTTTGGTCAATTTGCACCCCTGGGGGTCCCATGATGGGGCTTTTGGGTCCACTAGGTCAATAATGGTATTCTAAACCTAGGGGTGTGATCAATTTGACATGGTGAGGGTTGATTGGCTCTAAATGGGCTACTTTGACCAATTTGAGGGTTTATGTTGACTTTGGTCAAATTGGTCCCTTAGGTTGTCTTCAATGGGCCCTTGGTGCCCTAAGGGGACCCCTAAAGGGTTAGGGACACTATGGTGGGGTCCAAGGGTTAAGTTGAAGCCCTAAATTCCAATCCCAAGCTTGGAAGATGGGAATTGCTATTTGCAGACCAAGGTGGCTTCCTCCTCATTTCCTAAGCTCTCAAGGTCAAAAGGTTCTTCCTATGGTTTTGTCATGACCCAGTCATGACAAAACCAACTTAGGGGTCTAGCAGTTTGGGGGATGTTACAAATCCCAATACATAAAAAAAAAAAATTTCGTCCCCGAAATTCAGACAAGCCTATGGGGTTCCTGCTAGAGGAAAACTGTAACATCCCAGAAAAGTAAGTTGTACCTGTCGTAAAAAGCTGCGGATATTTTTGTTGCATCAAGTCCAGTGGCTCCCAAGTATGTTCTTCCTGTCCATGATTCCTCCACAGGACCTTGACCAGTGGGACCTTCTTGCGCCGCAAGACTCGTAGCTCTGTGTCGTCTATCCGAACCGACTCCAAGTGAATCGATCGATCTGTAGCTACTGGCCCTTCAGAAGTAGACACCTGCTGCTCAGGCCGAAGTAAAGCCTTCCTAAGTGAAGAGACGTGGAATACGTCATGCAGTCCCTCCAAATCCGGCGGTAGCCCCAGTCTGTAAGCCAAGGGACCGATCCGCTCCAGGATCCTATAGGGTCCCATAAACCTTGGACTGAGCTTCTTTCGGCCGCGAACCCTCGAGACTCCGTGCATCGGACGTATCTTCAAGAAAACCCGGTCTCCCACCTGGAACTCCACCATACGATGATGCGCATCGTAATACTTGGCCTGCCTGCTCTGGGCCTCCAGCATCCTATCTCGAATTCTGAGCCAAGAGCCTTGGGGTCCTCATCCTGAATCCAAGATAACGGTGTCCTGCACCTCCGACCATATAATGCCTCGTAAGGTGCTCTGCCTATGCTAGCCTGGTGACTGTTGTTATAAGAGAACTCGACCAACGGCAACAGTCTCTCCCAAGGCTCCCCACGGTCTAGAATGCAAAGACGCAAAAGATCCTCCAAGGTCCGATTGGTGCGCTCCGTTTGCCCGTCTGTCTGGGGGTGAAAAGCTGTACTGAAGGTCAACCGGGTGCCTAGATAGGCATGCACCGCTCTCCACTCCCTTGACGTAAAACGTCCATCTCGGTCGGAAACTATCGTCCTTGGCACACCATGATAACGGATAAACTGCTCCACAAACTTTCGAACCAAAACTCTGACTGAATCATCCTTCCTGATCGGAATGAATCTAGCCACCTTCGTCAACCTGTCGACGATCACCCAAATCGAGTCATTCCCCGTACGGGATCGGGGAAGACCATGAATAAAATCCATCGCTATATCGTCGAACTTCCACTCCGGCACTGGGAGTGGCTGCAATAATCCTGCGGGGTTCCGACACTCCGCCTTCACAAGCTGGCAGGTCTCGCAGTGGGTCACAAAATAAATGATATCTCTCTTCATACCCGGCCAGTACATGGTCCTCTTCAGATCTGCCGTCATCTTGGTAATACCCGGGTGCACTGAATACTTACTGCAGTGAGCCTCTGCCATAATATCTTCCCGGATCTGATCTCCCGCCGGCACATACACCCGACCTCTAAAACTCAACAGGTCGTCCTTCATCGAATAATCTCCAGCTGAACCTGCCTCCAAGGCTCTGAAAATCGGCTCCAGCTTGGCATCCTGTCTCTGCCATTCCCTGATGCGGTCTCGAATGTCATAAGTGGCACCAGTCGCTGCTAGGTACTCCTCGTATAGCTCCGGATCATCTTCAGATACCAGGGAGATCCGCATATCTTCGAACATTCGCACCAACTCCATGGCCATCAGCTTAGGCTCTGCTCCTGATGTAGTAGCTCTCCTGCTCAGAGCGTCTGCTACCACATTTGCCTTCCCTGGGTGGTAATGCATCGTATACTGGTAATCTGATAAGAACTCCACCCATCGCCTCTGTCGGATATTCAACTCTTTCTGCGTATCTACATACTTCAGATTTTTGTGATCTGAGAATATGTCGCAGTGGACACCATAGAGGTAGTGTCGCCAGATCTTAAGAGCGAATACGACTGCTCCCATCTCCAAATCGTGCACTGGGTAATTCCGCTCGTGGTCCTTCAACTGGCGGGAGGCATAAGCCATCACATGCCCATTCTGCATCAGAACGGCACCCATCCCCTGATAAGATGCATCCGTATACACTTGAAATCCTTCCTTCCCCGACGGAAGGGCAAGGATGGGAGCTGAAGTAAGCCGACCCTTCAGCTCCTGGAAAGCTGTCTCGCACTGCGGCGTCCAAGTAAAAACAGCATCCTTTCTTGTCAGAGAGGTAAGCGGGAGGGCTATCTGGGAAAACCCCTGAACGAACTTCCGGTAGTAGCCGGCAAGTCCCAAGAAACTTCTTACGTCGGTGGCCGTCTTTAGCGGCGGCCAGTCCCGTACTGCCTGAACCTTTGCTGGGTCTACTGCCAAGCCTGCTCCACTTATGATGTGGCCCAGGAAGGCCACCTCCTTCAACCAGAACTGACATTTACTGAACTTAGCATATAACCGATGCTCCCGCAGCTTCCCCAAGGTTAGTGCCAAATGCTGCGCATGCTCCTCCTCCGTCCTCGAGTAGATGAGGATGTCGTTGATGAACACTATGACAAAGATGTCAAGGTAAGGCTCAAACACCCGGTTCATCAAGCTCATAAATGCTGAAGGTGCATTTGTGAGCCCGAACGGCATCACCGTGAACTCATACAATCCATACCGACTGCTGAAAGCCGTCTTCGGGATGTCCTCCTCTTGGATCCTCAGCTGATAATAACCTGATCTTAAATCCAGCTTCGAGAAGCAGTGGGCTCCCTCTAGCTGGTCAAAGAGCTCGTCTATCCTTGGCAGAGGATACGTGTTCCGTACCGTCAGCCTATTCAGAGCTCTGTAATCGATGCACAGTCTGAGCGTCCCATCCTTCTTTTTCACAAATAACACCGGTGCTCCCCAAGGTGAGGAACTCGGCCTAACGAACCCTGCTTCCACCAGCTCCTGCAGCTGGCTCCGAAACTCTACCAACTCCTTCGGGGCCATCCGGTAAGGAGCTTTGGACACCGGCTTGGCCCCTGGTATCAGCTGAATCTGAAAATCCTTCTCGCGGTGCGGTGGTAGCCCAGGAAGCTTCTCCGGAAAAACATCAGCAAAATCTCGCACTACCGGGATACTTGGCACCGAGTCCTTGACTTCAGTCGCCTCAAAGAGCACCTGATAAACCTCGTCTCCCTGCAGGTGGGCCTTGACGGCCTGATTGGATGATAAAAAGAGACGAGAGGTAGGTTGAGTACCTTCGAAAGTCACTACACCGTCTTTATGCTCTAGCACGATCCGCCTTGCCGGGCAGTCAATCCTTGCCCGGTTCTCATACAACCAACTCATGCCCAGGATCAGGTCGTAATCCCTCATCTTCAGAACAGTTGCCGGGACTTCGAACAGTCTTCCTCCAATCTCCAGACTCATTAGGCATGTTAAATTTGTTAAGACCTCTGATCCGTCCGGAAATCTCACTCTCCTATAGTCGCTTTTGAAGTGCTTGAATTGGTCTAGGTCTTCGATAAATTTGGCCGAGACGAACGAGTGCGAGGCACCCGTATCGAACAAGGAAAAAGCAGGTTTGCCGAAAACGGAAACTAAACCTGAAGAGTTTGACGATTGGTTCAAGGCTACGGTAAAGCTAAAACTTTCAAAACATTAACTATTTAAAATTAAAAGCGACAAGTACCTGCGATGACCCTTGCCGGGTCCCTGAGCCTGGCCAAATCTAAGGCATAAGCCTGCTCTCTGTAGTGCCTCCGATCGTCACCCTGAAATCCACGGCCTCGACCACGTCCTCGGCCTCCGGGATGCTGGCCCCGAGGTGCTGCCTGTAGTGCTGGAGGAGCATTCCTCTGGGGGCAGTTCCTCTTGATGTGGCCGACCTGATGGCAGTGAAAGCACTCAGGAGGTGGCCCACCTCCTCCAATCCTTGGCACTTCCCTTATCTGCAAGGGCTGAGGAGCCAAAACTACCGGCTCCCTTTGCTCCTGCCTCTCTTCCTGACGGGGTCGGACCTCCGTCCTTCTTTCCCCGGCGTCTCGGCCTCTCGGCTGATCTCTTCTCCCATTTCTTCCTTGATCCTCCATGGGTCTCTTCCTTCCTCGAACAACTTGCTGGTCTCCCTCCAGCTTCTTTGCCATTTCCAGAATCTTCGTCATGCTGCCATCGGAGACGAACAGAAGGGCCTGTCTCAACTCATCACGGAGGCCCTTATAGAACCTCTTAGCATATCCTGCATCATCCAGCTGGTAGGATACCGCAAACCGGGACAGGTGAGTGAACTCCTGATGGTACTCCAGCACTGATCTACTCCCCTGCCGCAACTGCAGAAATCTATCTTCCAAGTCATCTCTTGCCGACTGCGGCACAAAATGCTCCAACAATGCCGCTTTGAAATCATCCCAAGCAACATCTGCTGCCTCTAATCCCGGGTACGATGTAGCCAGGAACCTCTTCCACCACCTCTTAGCATGGGATTCCAGGCATGAAACCACCAGTGGCACCTCCATCTCCACCGGGCACTGGATTCCTGTCAGCATCTCTTGCATAATGTCCACCCACTCTTCAGTTCTTACAGCCGTCTCCGTCCCAATATAAGCTGGCGGGGAGAGCCCCCGGAAGATGCTCAGCCAGTTGGCCCCAGGGTTTTGCTGAGGAGCCGGTGCCTGCTGTGCTCTGAATGTCTCCAAAATGGCAGTCAGAGTCTGCCCCAACTCCGTCTGCTGGAACGGGGTAGGAGCCGGTGGTGGTGGAACGACGTTCGGAGTCGGAGGGACTCCATGCTGCGGTGAAGGTTCCGTTGCCGGCTATACAAGAAAGATTGCACTTATAAGGGACTTAGCTAAAGGGAAGAAAAAATTTCAGTTATAAGTGGACTTTTACATGTGATTTCCCTTATGGGCACACCATTGCTTCCACTGCTAGTTTGTCCGCAAACTAAGCTCGCGCGGGGTGGCCCAGGGTTTGTGGACTTCTTTTCCTTGGATCGATGTTTCCTCTGATACCACTTGTAAGACCCTATTTTTTTTTTGCAAAAACCACCGGGTCTTAGGCCCAGAACCGCCGTTTTGCGGTGACACCTTCGCTCGAGAAGGTCGCCACTACAAAATGCCGATCCTGCCGGCCAAATCGATCACAAGAAAAGTAAGCTAAACTGATTAGTAGAACAAGCTAAGTCCACATCACATATATAAATAACTCATCAAAAGATGTCCACAATGTAACTGAAAAGAAAGGAAATAAGATAGCTAGGGCCTTGCCCAATACATCAGATCCTCACTACATGATTCACTCGCGGAAGCAAAATAACTAAATCAACACTCACGGATCCTGTCATCTGAGCTCCTGAGCTAGACTGCCCCGCCTCCATTTGCACCGGCCTCCGGTGCTGCTCCGTCGCCGCGGTCTCCTAAAATGATAAGGTCCACAGACCGTCAGTCATAAAGACTCAGCCAATTCCCCACCCCTCCCCCCAAGGCTCCTAGGCACCGGATGGGAAGGAGGAAGCGGAGGACAAACAAGGGGTAGAACAAATGCAGGTGACAAGGAAATATCTACGCTACACAGGTGATATATATATGTAAATGAAACCAGAAATAAAAACAGCAGGGTAAAGTATAGGTAAAGCAGTAATGAGTAAATGTAGAAACAATTAAATATTATAATATTAACCATTGATTTATAGGAGTGCCCATACAAACCTATAGACCAAGGGGTCGTTTAGCAGGGCCTATCGTATAAAAAGTCCCATACCAATTTATACGATAGGTGTCAGGGGTTGAATGCAATGGTTATGCTATGACATGCAAATATGTTGTTATGCGGTGATCAAACAAGTGCAACTCACCCACTACGACTCTATGCGCATAGACCTTTAGTTCCCCCTTTTTGGAGCGAGCTAGACTCCCCGGATACTCCCGTAGTGGCAAACGGAAGCGGTGGGTTGGGCCCCGCCCACCTCTAGGTTGGTAAATGCACTACCCGACCTAGACCTATCGTACGCCTCCACTAAACCCGCGGAGCGTCTGCGTACTCTTACTGACTGGACCGCCAGATTTTATGGCTAAGTACAAACCCGCACTAGCCGAGCCCAAGTATCAACGTCGGTGCAACGACCGCCAACACTAAGGACCCACCACCTTATGCACATGCAAGATATCTTCCAACAACACCGAGCTACAAGCTCCCCGGGCTAACCCGCCCGCCACCAACAAACATCTCCGAAACAAAAGATCACCGGATTAAACCGGCCAGACTTCCACAAACACATTCTCATAATAACTTTCCTGCTATAGAAACTTAGGTGCTAAAAGACGCTTAACAGGAAAAGACGATCTTTCGTCAATCCCCGGACGACCTATTCCGAGGGTGGCACTCCACCACCCTAAGACTTACCAAACCCTAACTCCTCTAGGGATCCAAACATAACACAAGGCTACTACCCAACCTTCATCACTCCAGACCCAAGACCATCAGTTTGACCTTTAACCCCAAAGTTGTCTAGTTGCTAAACGCAGACCAACCTTAACGTTTTGATGCTCATAAAGAGAGGTACACTAAATAACCATCTCCTTGACCCAAGGGATTTACTGGGGACCCATGCTACCTATTTCAGACCAAATCTAGGGTTTCATAATTTTTCCAATAATAAAAGTATTTTAAATAATTTTCCAAAGGGCCATTTTACTAAGGTTTGAACTACAAGCGTACTTTCCTGACCTCCACTGCCTACTCCAATTTTTACATAAATCCATAGTACCTAATAAACAGTAGGTATAAAATTTTAGGAAAAACCAACAGGATTTACTATTTTTAGAAATTCCAAAACACAATTATTTCCAATAAATTACAAAGGAGGTACCCTCATATGATCTCTAAACCTTTTGCAAATTGGTACAGTGGTGTCTCATGATATGATATTCAGTCCTACAAAGTTTGACCATGTTCCACAGAGGGCATATTTGTAATTACATCCAAGGATATTTTTGTAATCTCTTCCAAAATGAACTAGAGGTACCAAAAATATTGATCCATAAATTATGGGAAAATTACAATGGTTATATATTGTTATGAAAAGACAACCAGCAAAGTTTCATGCAATTACAGTAACTTATCATCATAAATTTAACCAACCCAAAAATTGCCAACAATGAGGAATATTACAATTTGGACCTCCAAGGGTTAACTCATGTTCTAACCAATTCTTCCAGAGATTTATATCATTAAAACCATGTTTATGACAGAAGATGGTAAGTTGATAAGTACTATTTCTCCCTAAAATCCCAAACCCTAATTATTTACAAATTTACCCAAGGGTTTATTACCTAAGATGGGCAACTCCAAATCCCTCCAAATTCTCACAGTAGCATTCCCTAGTCACTAAGGCCACCTTCCCAAAATTTCAAGTCAAACCATTAAGTTTTGTCCCCTCTTCCTTCATTAGCTTCTAATTGCACCCCATTAGGGTTTAACCTAGGGTTAGGGTCTAACCTTCTCCAACAGCTCTAGTAGGAACTCCAGAGATTCATAACCTCAAAAACAAGTGGGTGACAGAAGATGGTGATTCCCTAAGTGTTATTTCTTCCTAGAACTCCAAATTCCAATTATTTACAAATCTACCCAAGGATTTATTACCTAGGTTAGACAACTCCAAACCTCTTCAAATTCACAAGGGAGTCTTCTCTGGTCACTATGACCTACCCACCAAAACTTTAGGTCAAACCACTAGGGTTTGACCCTACTCCCTTCATTGACCTCTATTTGCACCCCTTAAGGGTTTAGGCTAGGGTTAGGGCCTAAACATCTCCAAATCCACTCAAACCTCTTGGAAGGGGATTATACCACTCTTAGGACTCAGAGAGGTCTATTACACTTCTCCCCATGGGCATTTACTCCTACCTCCTTCACAAACCCTAAAAGGCACCATAAACTCAACCATTAGGATTCATGGGCACAATAGGTCCTAACCCACCCCAAGTGGCTCCTTGGGGTGCCTCCTACCTCCCAAGGCAGTGACCAAAGTTACCCCAACAATCAGTGGGAGGAAACCCCTCCACTCTCCAAAACTAGCTTAGGTTTACCTTTACCCTAAACATAACCTTTAAGTGAAACTAGTCTCAAAGATCTCTCTACCTTGCCCATGTCCATGCTACTCACTATACTGACCATGGGTCAGTGAAAGACCACCCAAAATCCTACCAACATTTGGTGGGGAGTGGAATTCCAATGGGTACCTATTTGGGGTGCAAATAGCAATTTAGCCCCTTTTTGATTTACTAGGGCAAAACCCCTCCAATGGCCACCAAACTTGGACCAGAGGTTGGCATGGGGGAGGGTGAGGTGCACCCCAAATATGGAGCCAAAAGACCTTGTGGAAGAGTGGGGGCACTCACCCAAAGTTTTGCCTAAACCTAGGGAGCCTAAGGCTATTTTGGTGGAATACCCTACCAAAACAACTCCATAAATCATGATATTTTAACCAGGGCCTATACATACCCCTTAGGACCACCCATCCAAGTTTGGAAGGGTTTTGAGGTGTTTAGGACACCTAATTAGGTTAAACTAGGATTATTGGTCTTTCCCAAAAATTAAGAAGAAAACTTCTCCAATCCTTGTGATCTTTGGACATGACCTAAGTATGCACAAGACTAGACTACACCCCAAAAATCAAGTCATTTGGAGTTCTATAATGGGGTGGGCATCAAAAATGAGTTCTGATTAGCCCTAAAGACAGCCTCCACTAGAATGAGTGCTGAGCCCTAACCAGGACTCCAAATGGAGTGATCTCAATTTTGTATGAAACTAGACCCAAAGGGCTACACTTTCTATGTTGACCACTTTTCATGATTCGGCCTCTAAGTATTTTTCCCAGATTTAAATAGAGGCTGCATTTTAATCACAGAATTAATAAGGATTGAATTAAATTAGCACGAATCTTAAAGCAGATCGGGCGGCGCCGGGTCATCGTCCCCAAGAAATCAGCGGCTGAGATTTACCGCGCCTGGGCCGCCTTGATAGGTGATTTCCCGGCCACCTGAGCGCCGCCCCGGCCGACCAGCGCCACCACCACCTCCGTTGAGGTGGGGGCCGGCGATGAGCGGTGTTTGATCGGCCGGAGGTGGACGGAATCGCGTTCTGTAAGAGGATACCCAACCCGATCAACGGGGGGCAAGGCCGGCTTGATTCCCGGCCAATTGGCCACGGATCGAGCCGCCGTCGATTTGGATCTAATCCTTAGAGTTCAGGGAGGAGAACGGGACCTGCTGGAGGGCTTGCCGTCGGGTCAACCTCGAGTACACCATGGGAGCTGCCATCGGTTGAGAAGCCATGCCAATTCCTTCCTACAGTGCACGAAATCCTCTGGAAGCTTGGGGGTTTCTCTCCTCTCAGGTCTCTGAAGGTGAAGGGGGTTTCGATTGGGGGTGGTGATGGCTTTAAGCTCCATGGCCATTAATGGCTTCTTCGGTTTCACTCCAAGGCCGGCCCCTCTTCCTCTCCTTGCCTTAATTCCCTTGTGTAACTGATGGAAACTTCTCCCAGCTGGCTGAGGAGTTGAATGGAGGCATCAATTGGGGGGGCCAAGAGGTAAAACCTCTTAATGGCCATGAATGGCCTCTTCTCTCTCTTCCAAAAATGGTGAAACCCCCATTTTCTCTCTCCTAATCACCATGGTCGGTTTCTACACTCTCTCCTGAGTTTAATGATGGTCCACATGGGCTGGTTGACCATCCAATTGAGCTAGCCCAAAGAGATTGGGTTAGGTTTGAGCATTTTGACCTAAATTGGGCAATTTTGACTTTTGGTCAAATTGGTCAATTGGGGAACCCTAGGATGGGGCTTTTGGGTTCAATAGGTTCTAAATTAAGTTTAGGAACTAATGGTGGAGTCAATTTGGTCATATGGTTCTTGGTTGACCCAATCTAAGTTGATTTGACCAAAATGGGCTAAATTGACTTTGGTCAAATTAAGCCCTAGGGTTGACTTGGTCATGGGGCTTTTTGGTCCACTAGCTCCCTTATGACATGATAGCCCTATGGGTGAGGTCAATTTAATGTGGTGAAGGTCAATTGGGGTATTTTGAGAAGGAAAGTCATTTTGACCTAAAAAGGGCATTTTGGTCAATTTGCACCCCTGGGGGTCCCATGATGGGGCTTTTGGGTCCACTAGGTCAATAATGGTATTCTAAACCTAGGGGTGTGATCAATTTGACATGGTGAGGGTTGATTGGCTCTAAATGAGCTACTTTGACCAATTTGAGGGTTTATGTTGACTTTGGTCAAATTGGTCCCTTAGGTTGTCTTCAATGGGCCCTTGGTGCCCTAAGGGGACCCCTAAAGGGTTAGGGACACTATGGTGGGGTCCAAGGGTTAAGTTGAAGCCCTAAATTCCAATCCCAAGCTTGGAAGATGGGAATTGCTATTTGCAGACCAAGGTGGCTTCCTCCTCATTTCCTAAGCTCTCAAGGTCAAAAGGTTCTTCCTATGGTTTTGTCATGACCCAGTCATGACAAAACCAACTTAGGGGTCTAGCAGTTTGGGGGATGTTACAATATGTATGAACTGTTGTGGGATTTGCTAGTCGCACTCTTATATATATATATATGCTGCTGAGGTTGTTTTGCAGGGACGATTAGAACTGCCACCCCCTCGAAAGGGTGGGGTCGTTATAATTTGGTCAGCTTTAGCTGACCGTTGCCCTGTTTTGCCACCGTTTTTGGTGGGCTTGTTTTACAGGTGCTGGACCGAGCGGGAACATAGCAGGCTGAAGCCCTTGTGCTGCTGCGGCCCTTGAAGGCCTTTTTGATGTTCCTTTTGCTTTTCATGTATGGCCGGCCTGCGCTTCGATGTTAGTAAATTGTAAGGTCGTCGTGCCTAAATTTTGTGTTGTAAAACATTTATTCCTATTTTGGTAAAAGTGGACATACCCGGGTACGGGTTTTGGGGTTTATCTTGTCTCTTTTCAGCTTCCGCATAGAATGTTCTGAGTTAGGCATCGTTGTATAGTGTCGTTCGATATTTCAATAGTGACGCTCTCGTTTGTTTTGTAGTATATGGCGTGGGGCCCCGGCCGGACCTTCTGTCATTTGCTCCCGAACGGATGGGGGTGTTACAAATTGGTATCAGCTTCTAGGGTTCCGTATCCTTCTAAGGAATTAGTGGATGAATTCTTTTAAGGGATGGTGAGCACGTGTGTGCGCTACCGTTGAGACGTAAAATAAACCCAAAAATGTCCACTTAGGAATAAAATGTATCAACAAACCAACAATTATTGCATGATTTTGGAACCTGAGTGTTCCTTTTGTTGTTAGTTGCGACTGTGTTGTCGCCTAACTGTGTGATGCACTTGTGTAGGGCACTCGAAGTGCAGCGGGACCGTCGCGTCCCCGTGATGTGAACGAGAGTAGCGGGTCTGCTGAGGCTCCTACACCTCTGTCTATTGAGATGGTTCGGCTAGTTACAGAAGCCGTTCTAGCTGCGTTGAATGGCCAGCCTGGAAGGCAAGGTCAACCGCTGGTGCAGGAAGTGGCCCCAGAGCCACTAAGAGTGGAGCAGTTCCCCGTGAGGCGTGCTGCTGACCAGCAACTGAAGCACTTCTTGGGATTTCGACATCCTCCGTTTAACGGGGTTGAATCCCCAGCTGAGGCCGAGGACTGGCTGTCGCATGTGGAGCGAATTCTGACAGCGACATAGTCGGATGAAGCGCAGAAAGTGACCTTCGCTACTTTCTTGTTGGAAAAGGAAGCCAGGCGGTGGTGGGATGAGGTAGAGAGGCGCCAGTTTGCGGGAAGGCGACTGGTTGATGTGCTGTTGAAAGAGTTCTCGAGAATCTTTCTGGCAAGGTATGTGCCTCTGTCGCAGCAGATCGCGATGGAGAACCAGTTCTTGGCTCTAATGTAGGGTGATAGACTGGTTGATGACTACCTGTATGAGTTCGCCCGCCTCGGGCGTTACCCTGGAACTTCTTTCGATGACGAGGGGAGAAGGGTGAACAGGTTCTACGGTGGCTTGCGTAGTGAGTTGCAGTACCTTCTGACAGGGCCGTTGACGCAGGGTTTCATGACCCTCGTTGGTTTCAGCCCGAGCGCTTGAGAAGGACATGCTCAGGGAGAAGGGCAAGGTGGCTGTGGTCGAGGCAGTGCCGGAGGGCAAGGCGCCGGGTGCGGCGAAGTTGCGAAGGTTGAATCGCTGGAAGAAGGCTCGATTATCTGGGCCAGCTCCCTCTGCTTCGGGCGCGTCGTCTGGATGTGGCCCTCTTACTTGTTTTAATTGTGGCAAGCCTGGCCACTTCTCTCGGGATTGCCGCAGTGGGCTTCCAAGGCCAGAGAAGAAGACTGGGCCAGCTTATTCTGAGAAAGGGAAGGCAGCTGAGTCCACTGCCTCCCGTATGGCTCCCCCGCAGCCCAGAGTCTTCAATCCCGGTCAGCAGGAGGCTATCAAAGCCAAGGACGTCGTGACAGGTATAATTTAAGATACAGTCCTTACTGTTTTATATACCTGTTTTAGTGTTCATGCTAACCTTGTCTGGCGGTGTAGGCTTTGTAAATGTTTTAGGCGTTCCCGCGAGAGCGCTTTTTGATACTGGAGCTTCGCATTCCTTCTTATCGTCGGACTTCGTCCAACGTATTGGTGCGCCGTCGATTGCTTCTGCATATGGACTGGAGGTCCTACTGCCGAATGGTTATTCGATGCGTGTGGAGAGGAGTTGCTGCGTGAAAGTTCTAGTTGGAAATCAGGAGTATGACCTGAAAGCATCGTTACTCCCCCTGGTTGAGTTCGATGTAATATTTGGCATGGATTGGCTGTCGAAACAGCGTGCGTGCATCAATTGCATCACCAAGGAGGTGAGGTTTGGGCAGTGTGACGATCGCGAGAAGGTCTTTGCGGGCATGCGTAGATCGAGCAAGATGCTGATGTCTGCTCTCCAGTTGTCCAAGGCAGTGCGACAGGGAGCAGAGTTATTCTTTGCTCTAGTGGAGGCTTCAACGCCGAGGCCCAGCCTAGCGGATGTTCTGGTAGTTTCTGAGTTCCCCGATGTGTTCCCGAGCAATCTCCCTGGTGCTCCACCGCAGCGGGAGATAGATTTCACGATTGATTTGGTGCCAGGCGCTAAGCCTGTGGCCCGCTCGCCATATCGTATGGCTCCGAAGGAGTTGGCGGAGTTGAAGCTGCAGTTGCAGGAGCTGCTTGAGCAGGGCTACGTGCGACCGAGTTCCTCACCTTGGAGTGCACCGGTCCTCTTTGTCAAAAAGAAGGACGGTAGCCTGCGGCTTTGCATCGATTATCGGGAGCTGAACAAGCTGACCGAGAAGAACAAGTATCCTCTTCCGAGGATAGATGACTTGTTCGACCAGCTCGTTGGTTCGACAGTATACTCGAAGCTGGACTTGAAGTCCGGCTATTATCAGGTGCGTATCAGGGAGTGCGACATCCCGAAGACTGCCTTCAGTACCAGGTACGGGCAGTATGAGTTCACCGTGATGCCGTTTGGGCTGTCTAATGCGCCTTCGGTGTTTATGGACTTGATGCACCGGACTTTCCGAGAGTACCTCGACCAGTTTGTGGTCGTCTTCCTTGACGACATACTAGTCTACTCTCAGTCCGAGGAGGAGCACGGTGATCACCTACGAGTAGTCTTGGAGGTTCTGAGGAGGAACCAGCTGTATGCCAAGTTCTCGAAGTGCGAGTTCTGGCTACCTACCGTGGCGTTCTTAGGCCATGTGGTTAGTGGAGCGGGTGTGGCGGTAGATCCGGTGAAGGTTGTGGCCATCACGGAGTGGCCTGTTCTTTCTACTGTAGCGGATGTCCGTAACTTTCTCGGGCTGGGCAGCTATTACAGGCGCTTCGTGGAGAACTTCTCACGGATCGCGCTGCCTCTTACGACGCTGACACGGAAGATGCAGGAGTTTATTTGGACGCCCGCGTGTGCGCGGGCTTTCGAGGAGTTGAAGCGGCGGCTTACCACGGCTCCGATCTTATGTTTGCCTTGCGGAACAGAGGGCTATGAGATCTACACCGACGCTTCTGGGAGCGGCCTTGGCTGTGTTCTGCAGCAGCATGGCAAGGTAATAGCGTACGGCTCTCGCCAGCTGAAGGTGCACGAGCGGAACTATCCGGTCCACGACTTGGAGTTGGCGGCCGTGATATTTGCCCTGAAGCTTTGGCGGCATTATGTGTATGGCTTGAAGATCGACATCTTCACGAACCATAAGAGCCTGAAGTACCTTCTGACGCAGAATGGGTTGAATATGCGTCAGCAGAGGTGGATGGAGTTCCTTGGGGACTACACTTTCGAGATCCACTACACTCCTGGGAAGGGGAATGTTGTCGCAGATGCACTTAGTCGCAGGGCTCCAGCGTAGGCCAACTGGATTCAGATGCATGACGAGCACCTGATACGTGAGCTGGAGGCCTTGGGTATTTCTTGCGTAGAGAAGAGGAGCAGTGTCGGTGCCTGTTTGAGTTGGACTGAAGTACAGTACGACCTCGCAGATAGAGTCCGCCAGGCTTTGGAACTCAATCCGAGTTTAAAGCGCTATGCGGAGGAGGCTGGTGGTGGGTCGGATGCCCAGTTTCAGGTGCGTGACGGGTTGCTGTGGAGAGGTGACCGTTTGTGCGTCCCCAAGGTGGGTGAGCTGCGCGATGAGTTGATGTACGAGGCGCATCGTACCAGGTATTCAGTTCATCCGAGGAGCACGAAGATGTACAGGGACATGAAAGTCCTTTTCTGGTGGCCGGGTATGAAGAGGGACATCGCTCACTACGTGGCCAAGTGCCACACTTTGCGCTAGTGAAGGCAGAATGTCAGAAGCCCGGTGGCTTTTTGAAGTCATTACCGGTTCCAGAGTGGAAATTTGATGACGTTTCCATGGATTTCGTGCATGGGCTGCCGAGGTCGCAGAGCGGGAACGATGCCATCTGGGTAGTCGTAGACCGGCTGACGAATGTGGCGCACTTTATCCCCAACCGGAGGGATGACTCGGTGGAGAAGTTGGCAAAGCTGTATGTTGATACCATAGTACGATTGCACGGGGTGCCCCGTAGCATCGTCAGTGATCGAGATGGACGCTTTACTTCGAGCAACTGGAGGCTAGTCAACCGTCTATTGGGTACGAAGCTGCAGTTTAGCACGGCCTTTCATCCTCAGACGGATGGCCAAACTGAGCGTACCAACAGGACGATGGAGGACATGCTCCGGATGTGCGTCCTGGATTTTGGCAAGGGGTGGGAAGATCACCTCTTTCTTGTTGAGTTCGCGTACAACAACAGCTACCAGGCGAGAATTCAGATGGCGCCTTTCGAGGCCCTCTATGGAAGGAAGTGCCGCACTCCCTTAGCTTGGGTGGAAACGGGCGAGACGAAGCACTTCAAGAGGAAAGACGTCGAAGAGGCGACTTCGACGGTACGTATGATCCAGGAGAGGCTTTTGGTTGCGCAGGATAGGCAGGCGAAGTACTATAATGCGAAGCACCGCGACGTCCAATTCGTCGTTGGCGATTGGGTTTACTTGAAGATCAGGCCGTTCAAGGGTGTATCCAGGATTCGGCGCTTGAAAAAGCTGAGTCCGAGATACCTTGGACCGTTTGAGATCATCGAGCGCGTCGGCGATGTGGCTTATAGGCTTGCACTATCGACGGAACTGAGCGGGCTACACGATGTATTCCACATCTCTGTGTTGCGGAATGCAGTGCAAGAGCCTAAGCATGTGGTCGCGACGGATCAGGTGCCCGTGGATAGTGGGCTTAAGACGGCGGTCAGGCCCGTTAGCATCGAGGATGCTGAGGTGCGTCAGTTGCGGAACAGGGCGATCCGTATGGTAAAGGTCCGTTGGGACAACTGCGGTCATGAGGAGCTCTCATGAGAGCGTGAGCAAACCATGATGGAGGAGTTCCCCGAGCTGTTTCGGTGACGTTTATCTCTCTTTTTCCCCTTTATGTAAAGATCTTTTTGGATATATATATGCATGTTTTTACAAATTTCGGGACGAAATTTTTATAAGGAGGGGAGGGTTATAAGACCCCAAATCAGAAAAATCAGATTTCTGGAATCCAGCACTATCGCCGGCGTATCGACTATCGCCCGGCGATAGCGTTCTGTTGAGAAGGGTTCTGGAGAGGCTGTCAGACGGTGTTAAGTGCCAACGCTGGCGACACAATGGCATGTGTCATGCACTGTTCGCAGCGGTGGCGTTGACGGGTCAAAGTCGGTTCTTTACCGCTGTCGCCGGGCGACAACGGCTATCGTCGGGCGACAGCTCCAATTTGTACTTTGCAGCCAAAATCGTGGCCATTTATGGCACTTTGACTTTGGGGGCTGTTTTGGACTGAGGAGGCTCGGTGGCTGCATAGGGTGGCCGAAAACCCCCACTTTATTCCTTATTCTCTTAAGGGTTTAATTTGGAGAGAGAGGGCGAGCTTGGAGAAGGAGATGAATAGGGTTTCCCAACCCTAGAGCTCCTCTTTGGTGGAGCTACACTACTCCGATTCCCTCGACGTTGGTGGCTACGCGTAGAGGAGGGCAAGACGCTCCTTTCCAAACGTGCCAAAATCCAAGCCATGGCTTCGAAGCGGCGTTTAAGGGTAACGATCACTTCTACCCTCATTTGGACATGTTCTAATCCATTCCTTGCATCGTTGAGGCCCCTACCCAAAAGGGTGAGGTCGTGGCCTCCGACGGGTCGATTCGTGTTATCCCCGTCAAATATTAAATACATGTAGAGTCCATACGTGAAATGGATGTAAGTGCGCTGTGTGAAGCCCATCCGAGACGGTTCGTCCGGATTGGTGATGCTTTTTGATATTGTGCGTGCCGGGGAAAAACCCCGTGTGGATATCCTGCTTCGTAGGACTAGAGAGTGCTACTGCATGCGCAGCAACGCCTGGGGGTGTGCCCCGGGAAGCACCCGAAGTTAGAAGCAGAAAAGGAGTTCTGCTCACTGTTGCTGGCGATATTGGGTATCGCTAGGCGACAGCTCCCAGACTTGGTTCTGGTGAGTTTGTGCGTCCTGGGGCAGTGAAAGTGCTACTGCATGTGCAGCAATGCCTGGGGGTGTGCCCCGGGAAGCACCCACAGCTAGAAGCCAAAATGGAGTTTTGTTCACTGTCGCTGGCGATATTGGATATCGCCAGGCGACAGCTCCCAGACTTGATTCTGGTGATGTTGTCGTGCCCACCTATTGAGAGAACCTGAGGCCTGTGTGCCCGACCTGTGAGGGTGTCCTGGTGGATGACTTAGCGGCCCGTAGAGCCAGCTATTTGAGAATACCTGGGCTGAGGGGACGCCATACCCGCTCTTCGTGTTGTACAACGAGAGCTGTGAACAACGGGCATTTGGCGAACCTGAAACCGCACCATTGCAGCACCAGATTAGTGAGTCTCGTACAGCAAGTCGGGAGGCAATGGGAAAGAGTCTTCGGACTACGGAATGTTCACAATTAAAGCACGGGAGAGCCCTGGTATTCGGGCCACCGACTTTAGCCTCGAAGGGCAGAAGCCATCAAGAGTGGATGGTGGTGGAAGGCGGAGTACACCAAAGAGTGCCTGAGAGCACGAGACGTGGAGGTCATTCCCACGTTTGTGATGTTGCATTTGTATGAACTGTTGTGGGATTTGCTAGTTGCACTCTTATATATATATATATGCTGCTGAGGTTGTTTTGCAGGGATGATTAGAACTGCCACCCCCTCGAAGGGGTGGGGTCGTTATAATTTGGTCAGCTTTAGCTGACCGTTGCCCTGTTTTGCCACCGTTTTTGGTGGGCTTGTTGTACAGGTGCTGGACCGAGCGGGAACATAGCGGGCTCATAGCGGGCTGAAGCCCTTGTGCTGCTGCGGCCCTTGAAGGCCTTTTTGATGTTCCTTTTGCTTTTCATGTATGGCCGGCCTGCGCGTCGATGTTGGTAAATTGTAAGGCCGTCGTGCCTAAATTTTGTGTTGTAATACATTTATTCCTATTTTAGTAAAAGTGGACATACCCGTGTACGGGTTTTGGGGTTTATCTTGTCTCTTTTCAGCTTCCGCATAGAATGCTCTGAGTTAGGCATCATTGTATAGTGTCGTTCGATATTTCAATAGTGACGCTCCCGTTTGTTTTGTAGTATATGGCGTGGGGCCCGGCCGGACCTTCTGTCATATGCTCCCGAACGGATGGGGGTGTTACACATCTTACATGTGTTTTCTTCTCCCAGAACTCCATAGCAAAATGGAGTTGCTGGGAGGAAAAATAGAATACTCATTGAAGTTGGTAGAACTATGTTAAGTGACTCCTCACTTCCAGAGTATCTCTGGTCTGAGGCAGTTAATACTACATGTCATGTGCAAAATAGATCACTCATCAACAAGAACCATAATACGACTCCTTATGAGCTGATTAAAGGGAAAAAACCAACACTTACTTACTTCAGAATTTTTGAAAGTAAATGTGATGTGCTGAAGAATATGAAGCATTGCATTACCAAATTCTCTGAAAAAGCTATGAAGGTATCTTTGTAGGATACATCAAACACAACAAAGCCTATAGAATCTTCAATAAGAATGCTCTTACAATTGAAGAATCTATTCATGTAGTTTTTGATGAGAGCAGCATGATGCATAACCCTCTATCTACAGTGCATGTATTGAAGCTGGACTGGAAACACTGAAAGTCAGAGAAGAATAAACTATTGAAAAGGTGGAACAGGGAGCAGAGTTATTCTTTGCTCTAGTGGAGGCTTCAACGCCGAGGCCCAGCCTAGCGGATGTTCTGGTAGTTTCCGAGTTCCCTGATGTGTTCCCGAGCGATCTCCCCGGTGCTCCACCGCAGCGGGAGATAGATTTCACGATTGATTTGGTGCCAGGCGCTAAGCCTGTGGCCCGCTCGCCATATCGTATGGCTCTGAAGGAGTTGGCGGAGTTGAAGCTGCAGTTGCAGGAGCTGCTTGAGCAGGGCTACGTGCGACCGAGTTCCTCACCTTGGAGTGCACCGGTCCTCTTTGTCAAAAAGAAGGACGGTAGCCTGCTGCTTTGCATCGATTATCGGGAGCTGAACAAGCTGACCGAGAAGAACAAGTATCCTCTTCCGAGGATAGATGACTTGTTCGACCAGCTCGTTGGTTCGACAGTATACTCGAAGCTGGACTTGAAGTCCGGCTATTATCAGGTGCGGATCAGGGAGTGCGACATCCCGAAGACTGCCTTCAGTACCAGGTACGGGCAGTATGAGTTCACCGTGATGCCGTTTGGGCTGTCTAATGCGCCTTCGGTGTTTATGGACTTGATGCACCAGACTTTCCGAGAGTACCTCGACCAGTTTGTGGTCGTCTTCCTTGACGACATACTAGTCTATTCTCAGTCCGAGGAGGAGCACGGTGATCACCTGCGAGTAGTCTTGGAGGTTCTGAGGAGGAACCAGCTGTATGCCAAGTTCTCGAAGTGCGAGTTCTGGCTACCTTCCGTGGCGTTCTTAGGCCATGTGGTTAGTGGAGCGGGTGTGGCGGTAGATCCGGTGAAGGTTGCGGCCATCAGGGAGTGGCCTGTTCTTTCTACTGTAGCGGAGGTCCGTAGCTTTCTCGGGCTGACCGACTATTACAGGCGCTTCGTGGAGAACTTCTCACGGATCGCGCTGCCTCTTACGACGCTGACACGGAAGATGCAGGAGTTTATTTGGACGCCCGCGTGTGCGCGGGCTTTCGAGGAGTTGAAGCGGCGGCTTACCACGGCTCCGATCTTATGTTTGCCTTGCGGCACAGAGGGCTATGAGATCTACACCGACGCTTCTGGGAGCGGCCTTGGCTGTGTTCTACAGCAGTATGGCAAGGTAATAGCGTATGGCTCTCGCCAGCTGAAGGTGCACGAGCGGAACTATCCGGTCCACGACTTGGAGTTGGCGGCCGTGATATTTGCCCTGAAGCTTTGGCGGCATTATGTGTATGGCTTGAAGATCGACATCTTCACGGACCATAAGAGCCTGAAGTACCTTCTGACGCAGAAGGGGCTGAATATGCGTCAGCAGAGGTGGATGGAGTTCCTTGGGGACTACACTTTCGAGATCCACTACACTCCCGGGAAGGGGAATGTTGTCGCAGATGCACTCAGTCGCAGGGCTCCAGCGCAGGCCAACTGGATTCAGATGCATGACGAGCACCTGATACGTGACCTGGAGGCCTTGGGTATTTCTTGCGTAGAGAAGAGGAGCAGTGTCGGTGCCTGTTTGAGTTGGACTGAAGTACAGTACGACCTCGCAGATAGAGTCCGCCAGGCTTTGGAACTCAATCCGAGTTTAAAGCGCTATGCAGAGGAGGCTGGTGGTGGGCCGGATGCCCAGTTTCAGGTGCGTGGCGGGTTGCTGTGGAGAGGTGACCGTTTGTGCGTCCCCAAGGTGGGTGAGCTGCGCGATGAGTTGATGTACGAGGCGCATCGTACCAGGTATTCAGTTCATCCGGGGAACACGAAGATGTACAGGGACATGAAAGTCCTTTTCTGGTGGCCGGGTATGAAGAGGGACATCGCTCACTACGTGGCCAAGTGCCACACTTGTGCGCTAGTGAAAGCAGAATGTTAGAAGCCCGGTGGCTTTTTGAAGTCATTACCAGTTCCAGAGTGGAAATTTGATGACGTTTCCATGGATTTCGTGCATGGGCTGCCGAGGTCGCAGAGCGGGAACGATGCCATCTGGGTAGTCGTAGACCGGCTGACGAAGGTGGCGCACTTTATCCCCAACCGGAGGGATGACTCGGTGGAGAATTTGGCAAAGTTGTATGTTGATACCATAGTACGATTGCACGGGGTGCCCCGTAGCATCGTCAGTGATCGAGATGGACGCTTTACTTCGAGCGACTGGAGGCTAGTCAACCGTCTATTGGGTACGAAGCTGCAGTTTAGCACGGCCTTTCATCCTCAGACGGATGGCCAAACTGAGCATACCAACAGGACGATGGAGGACATGCTCCGGATGTGCTTCCTGGATTTTGGCAAGGGGTGGGAAGATCACCTCTTTCTTGTTGAGTTCGCGTACAACAACAGCTAGCATGCGAGTATTCAGATGGCGCCTTTCGAGGCCGTCTATGGAAGGAAGTGCCGCTCCCTTAGCTTGGGCGGAAACGGGCGAGACGAAGCTCTTCAAGAGGAAAGACGTCGAAGAGGCGACTTCGACGGTACGTATGATCCAGGAGAGGCTTTTGGTTGCGCAGGATAGGCAGGCGAAGTACTATAATACGAAGCACCGCGACGTCCAGTTCGCCGTTGGCGATTGGGTTTACTTGAAGATCAGGCCGTTCAAGGGTGTATCCAGGATTCGGCGCTTGAAAAAGCTGAGTCCGAGATACCTTGGACCGTTTGAGATCATCGAGCGCGCCGGCGAGGAGGCTTATAGGTTTGCACTATAGACGGAACTGAGCAGGCTACACGATGTATTCCACATCTCCGTGTTGCGGAAGGCAGTGCAAGAGCCTACGCATGTGGTCGCGGCGGATCAGGTGCCCGTGGATAGTGGGCGTAAGACGGCGGTCAGGCCCGTTAGCATCGAGGATGCTGAGGTGCGTCAGTTGCGGAACAGGGCGATCCGTATGGTAAAGGTCCGTTGGGACAACTGCGGTCGTGAGGAGCTCTCATGAGAGCGTGAGCAGACCATGATGGAGGAGTTCCCCGAGCTGTTTCGGTGACGTTTATCTCTCTTTTTCCCCTTTATGTAAAGACCTTTTTGGATATATATATGCATGTTTTTATAAATTTTGTGACGAAATTTTTATGAGGGGAGGGTTGTAAGACCCCAAATCAGAAAAATCAGATTTCTGGAATCCAGCACTATCGCCGGCGTATCGACTATCGCCCGGCGATAGCGTTCTGTTGAGAAGGGTTCTGGAGAGGCTGTCGGACGGTGTTAAGTGCTAACGCTGGCGACACCATGGCATGTGTCATGCACTGTTCGCAGCGGTGGCGTTGATGGGTCAAAGTCGGTTCTTTATCGCTGTCGCCGGGCGACAGCTCCAATTTGTACTTTGCAGCCAAAATCGTGGCCATTTATGGCACTTTGACTTTGGGGGCTGTTTTGGACTGAGGAGGCTCGGTGGCTGCATAGGGTGGCCGAAAACCCCCACTTTATTCCTTATTCTCTTAAGGGTTTAATTTGGAGAGAGAGGGAGAGCTTGGAGAAGGAGATGAATAGGGTTTCCCAACCCTAGAGCTCATCTTTGGTGGAGCTACACTACTCCGATTCCCTCGACGTTGGTGGCTACGCGTAGAGGAGGGCAAGACGCTCCTTTCCAACCGTGCCAAAATCCAAGCCATGGCTTCGAAGCGGCGTTTAAGGGTAACGATCACTTCTACCCTCATTTGGACATGTTCTAGTCCATTCCTTGCATCGTAAAGGCCCCTACCCAAAAGGGTGAGGTCATGGCCTCCGACGGGTCGATTCGTGTTCCCCGTCAAATCTTAAATACATGTAGAGTCCATACGTGAAATGGACGTAAGCGCGCTGTGTGAAGCCCATCCGAGATGGTTCGTCCGGATTGGTGATGCTTTTTGATATTGTGCGTGCCGGGGGAAAACCCCGTGTGGATATCCTGCTTTGTAGGACTAGAGAGTGCTACTGCATGCGCAGCAACGCCTGGGGGTGTGCCCCAGGAAGCACCCGAAGTTAGAAGCAGAAAAGGAGTTCTGCTCACTGTTGCTGGCGATATTGGGTATCGCTAGGCGACAGCTCCCAGACTTGGTTCTGGTGAGTTTGTGCGTCCTGAGGCAGTGGAAGTGCTACTGCATGTGCAGCAATGCCTGGGGGTGTGCCCCGGGAAGCACCCACAGCTAGAAGCCAAAATGGAGTTTTGTTCACTGTCTCTTGCGATATTGGATATCGCCAGGCGACAGCTCCCAGACTTGATTCTGGTGATGTTGTCGTGCCCACCTATTGAGAGGACCTGAGGCCTGTGTGCCCGACCTGTGAGGGTGTCCTGGTGGATGACTTAGCGTCCCGTAGAGCCGGCTATTTGAGAATACCTGGGCTGAGGGGACGCCATACCCGCTCTTCGTGTTGTACAACGAGAGCTGTGAACAATGGGCATTTGGCGAACCTGAAACCGCACCATTGCAACACCTGATTAGTGAGTCTCGTACATCTTGTCGGGAGGCAATGGGAAAGAGTCTTCGGACTATGGAATCACAATTAAAGCACGGGAGAGCCCTGGTATTCGGGCCACCGACTTTAGCCTCGAAGGGCGGAAGCCATCAAGAGTGGATGGTGGTGTAAGGCGGAGTTCACCAAAGAGTGCCTGAGAGCACGAGACGTGGAGGCCATTCCCACATTTGTGATGTTGCATATGTATGAACTGTTGTGGGATTTGCTAGTCGCACTCTTTTATATATATGCTGCTGAGGTTGTTTTGCAGGGACGATTAGAACTGCCACCCCCTCGAAAGGGTGGGGTCGTTATAATTTGGTCAGCTTTAGCTGACCGTTTCCCTGTTTTGCCACCGTTTTTGGTGGGCTTGTTTTACAGGTGCTGGACCAAGCGGGAACATAGCGGGCTGAAGCCCTTGTGCTGCTGCGGCCCTTGAAGGCCTTTTTGATGTTCCTTTTGCTTTTCATGTATGGCCGGCCTGCGCGTCGATGTTAGTAAATTGTAAGGCCGTCGTGCCTAAATTTTGTGTTGTAAAACATTTATTCCTATTTTGGTAAAAGTGGACATACCCGGGTACGGGTTTTGGGGTTTATCTTGTCTCTTTTCAGCTACCGCATAGAATGTTCTGATTTAGGCATCGTTGTATAGTGTCGTTCGATATTTCAATAGTGACGCTCCCGTTTGTTTTGTAGTATATGGCGTGGGGCCCCGGCCGGACCTTCTGTCATATGCTCCCGAACGGATGGGGGTGTTACAAATTGGTATCAGCTTCTAGGGTTCCGTATCCTTCTAAGGAATTAGTGGACGAATTCTTTTAAGGGATGGTGAGCACGTGTGTGCGCTACCGTTGAGACGTAAAATAAACCCAAAAATGTCCACTTAGGAATAAAATGTAACAACAAACCAACAATTATTGCATGATTTTGGAACCTGAGTGTTCCTTTTGTTATTAGTTGCGACTGTGCTGTCGCCTAACTGTGTGATGCACTTGTGTAGGGCACTCGAAGTGCAGCGGGACCGTCGCGTCCCCGTGATGTGAACGAGAGTAGCGGGTCTGCTGAGGCTCCTACACCTCCGTCTACTGAGATGGTTCGGCTAGTTACAGAAGCCGTTCTAGCTGCGTTGAATGGCCAGCCTGGAAGGCAAGGTCAACCGCTGGTGCAGGAAGTGGCCCCAGAGCCACTAAGAGTGGAGCAGTTCCCCGTGAGGCGTGCTGATGACCAGCAACTGAAGCACTTCTTGGGATTTCGACATCCTCCGTTTAACGGGGTTGAATCCCCAGCTGAGGCCGAGGACTGGCTGTCGCATGTGGAGCGAATTCTGACAGCGACACAGTCGGATGAAGCGCAGAAAGTGACCTTCGCTACTTTCTTGTTGGAAAAGGAAGCCAGGCGGTGGTGGGATGAGGTAGAGAGGCGCCAGTTTGCGGGAAGGCGACTGGTTGATGTGCTGTTGAAAGAGTTCTCGAGAATCTTTCTGGCAAGGTATGTGCCTCTGTCGCAGCAGATCGCGATGGAGAACCAGTTCTTGGCTCTGATGCAGGGTGATAGACTGGTTGATGACTACCTGTATGAGTTCGCCCGCCTCGGGCGTTACCCTGGAACTTCTTTCGATGACAAGGGGAGAAGGGTGAACAGGTTCTACGGTGGCTTGCGTAGTGAGTTGCAGTACCTTCTGACAGGGCCGTTGACGCAGGGTTTCATGACCCTCGTTGGTTCAGCCCGAGCGCTTGAGCAGGACATGCTCAGGGAGAAGGGCAAGGTGGCTGTGGTCGAGGCAGTGCCGGAGGGCAAGGCGCCGGGTGCGGCGAAGTTGCGGAGGTTGAATCGCTGGAAGAAGGCTCGATTATCTGGGCCAGCTCCCTCTGCTTCGGGCGCGTCGTCTGGATGTGGCCCTCTTACTTGTTTTACTTGTGGCAAGCCTGACCACTTCTCTCGGGATTGCCGCAGTGGGCTTCTAAGGCCAGAGAAGAAGACTGGGCCAGCTTATTCTGAGAAAGGGAAGGCAGCTGAGTCCACTGCCTCCCGTATGGCTCCCCCGCAGCCCAGAGTCTTCAATCCCGGTCAGCAGGAGGCTATCAAAGCCAAGGACGTCGTGACAGGTATAATTTAAGATACAGTCCTTACTGTTTTATATACCTGTTTTAGTGTTCATGCTAACCTTGTCTGGCGGTGTAGGCTTTGTAAATGTTTTAGGCGTTCCCGCGAGAGCGCTTTTTGATACTGGAGCTTCGCACTCCTTCTTATCGTCGGACTTCGTCCAACGTATTGGTGCGCCGTCGATTGCTTTTGCAGATGGACTGGAGGTCCTACTGCCGAATGGTTATTCGATGCGTGTGGAGAGGAGTTGCTGCGTGAAAGTTCTAGTTGGAAGTCAGGAGTATGACCTGAAAGCATCGTTACTCCCCCTGGTTGAGTTCGATGTAATATTTGGCATGGATTGGCTGTCGGAACGGCGTGCGTGCATCGATTGCATCACCAAGGAGGTGAGGTTTGGGCAGTGTGACGATCGCGAGAAGGTCTTTGCGGGCATGCGTAGATCGAGCAAGATGCTGATGTCTGCTCTCCAGTTGTCCAAGGCAGTGCGACAGGGAGCAGAGTTATTCTTTGCTCTAGTGGAGGCTTCAACGCCGAGGCCCAGCCTAGTGGATGTTCTGGTAGTTTCAGAGTTCCCCGATGTGTTCCCAAGCAATCTCCCTGGTGCTCCACCGCAGCGGGAGATAGATTTCACGATTGATTTGGTGCCAGGCGCTAAGCCTGTGGCCCGCTCGCCATATCGTATGGCTCCGAAGGAGTTGGCGGAGTTGAAGCTGCAGTTGCAGGAGCTGCTTGAGCAGGGCTACGTGCGACCGAGTTCCTCACCTTGGAGTGCACCGGTCCTCTTTGTCAAAAAGAAGGACGGTAGCCTGCGGCTTTGCATCGATTATCGGGAGCTGAACAAGCTGACCGAGAAGAACAAGTATCCTCTTCCGAGGATAGACGACTTGTTCGACCAGCTCGTTGGTTCGACAGTATACTCGAAGCTGGACTTGAAGTCCGGCTATTATCAGGTGCGGATCAGGGAGTGCGACATCCCGAAGACTGCCTTCAGTACCAGGTACGGGCAGTATGAGTTCACCGTGATGCCGTTTGGGCTGTCTAATGAGCCTTCGGTGTTTATGGACTTGATGCACCGGACTTTCCGAGAGTACCTCGACCAGTTTGTGGTCGTCTTCCTTGACGACATACTAGTCTACTCTCAGTCCGAGGAGGAGCACGGTGATCACCTGCGAGTAGTCTTGGAGGTTCTGAGGAGGAACCAGCTGTATGCCAAGTTCTCGAAGTGCGAGTTCTGGCTACCTTCCGTGGCGTTCTTAGGCCATGTGGTTAGTGGAGCGGGTGTGGCGGTAGATCCGGTGAAGGTTGTGGCCATCAGGGAGTGGCCTGTTCTTTCTACTGTAGCGGAGGTCCGTAGCTTTCTCGAGCTGGCCAGCTATTACAGGCGCTTCGTGGAGAACTTCTCACGGATAGCGCTGCCTCTTACGACGCTGACACGGAAGATGCAGGAGTTTATTTGGACGCCCGCGTGTGCGCGGGATTTCGAGGAGTTGAAGCGGCGGCTTACCACGGCTCCGATCTTATGTTTGCCTTGCGGAACAGAGGGCTATGTGATCTACACCGACGCTTCTGGGAGCGGCCTTGGCTGTGTTCTGCAGCAGCATGGCAAGGTAATAGCGTACGGCTCTCGCCAGCTGAAGGTGCACGAGCGGAACTATCCGGTCCACGACTTGGAGTTGGCGGCCGTGATATTTGCCCTGAAGCTTTGGCGGCATTATGTGTATGGCTTGAAGATCGACATCTTCACGGACCATAAGAGCCTGAAGTACCTTCTGACGCAGAAGGGGCTGAATATGCGTCAGCAGAGGTGGATGGAGTTCCTTGGGGACTACACTTTCGAGATCCACTCCACTCCCGGGAAGGGGAATGTTGTCGCAGATGCACACAGTCGCAGGGCTCCAGCGCAGGCCAACTGGATTCAGATGCATGACGAGCACCTGATACGTGACCTGGAGGCCTTGGGTATTTCTTGCGTAGAGAAGAGGAGCAGTGCCGGTGCCTGTTTGAGTTGGACTGAAGTACAGTACGACCTCGCAGATAGAGTCCGCCAGGCTTTGGAACTCAATCCGAGTTTAAAGCGCTATGCGGAGGAGGCTGGTGGTGGGTCGGATGCCCAGTTTCAGGTGCGTGACGGGTTGCTGTGGAGAGGTGACCGTTTGTGCATCCCCAAGGTGGGTGAGCTGCGCGATGAGTTGATGTACGAGGCGCATCGTACCAGGTATTCAGTTCATCCGGGGAGCACGAAGATGTACAGGGACATGAAAGTCCTTTTCTGGTGGCCGGGTATGAAGAGGGACCTCGCTCACTACGTGGCCAAGTGCCACACTTTCCGCTAGTGAAGGCAGAATGTCAGAAGCCCGGTGGCTTTTTGAAGTCATTACCGGTTCCAGAGTGGAAATTTGATGACGTTTCCATGGATTTCGTGCATGGGCTGCCGAGGTCGCAGAGCGGGAACGATGCCATCTGGGTAGTCGTAGACCGGCTGACGAAGGTGGCGCACTTTATCCCCAACCGGAGGGATGACTCGGTGGAGAAGTTGGCAAAGCTGTATGTTGATACCATAGTACGATTGCACGGGGTGCCCCGTAGCATCGTCAGTGATCGAGATGGACGCTTTACTTCGAGCGACTGGAGGCTAGTCAACCGTCTATTGGGTACGAAGCTGCAGTTTAGCACGGCCTTTCATCCTCAGACGGATGGCCAAACTGAGCGTACCAACAGGACGATGGAGGACATGCTCCGGATGTGCGTCCTGGATTTTGGCAAGGGGTGGGAAGATCACCTCTTTCTTGTTGAGTTCGCGTACAACAACAGCTACCAGGCGAGTATTCAGATGGCGCCTTTCGAGGCCCTCTATGGAAGGAAGTGCCGCACTCCCTTAGCTTGGGAGGAAACGGGCGAGACGAAGCACTTCAAGAGGAAAGACGTCGAAGAGGCCACTTCGACGGTACGTATGATCCAGGAGAGGCTTTTGGTTGCGCAGGATAGGCAAGCGAAGTACTATAATGCGAAGCACCGCGACGTCCAATTCGTCGTTGGCGATTGGGTTTACTTGAAGATCAGGCCGTTCAAGGGTGTATCCAAGATTCGGCGCTTGAAAAAGTTGAGTCCGAGATACCTTGGACCGTTTGAGATCATCGAGCGCGTCGGCGATGTGGCTTATAGGCTTGCACTATCGACGGAACTGAGCGGGCTACACGATGTATTCCACATCTCCGTGTTGCGGAATGCAGTGCAAGAGCCTACGCATGTGGTCGCGATGGATCAGGTGCTCGTGGATAGTGGGCTTAAGACGGCGGTCAGGCCCGTTAGCATCGAGGATGCTGAGGTGCGTCAGTTGCGGAACAGGGCGATCCGTATGGTAAAGGTCCGTTGGGACAACTGCGGTCATTAGGAGCTCTCATGAGAGCGTGAGCAAACCATGATGGAGGAGTTCCCCGAGCTGTTTCGGTGACGTTTATCTCTCTTTTTCCCCTTTATGTAAAGACCTTTTTGGATATATATATGCATGTTTTTACAAATTTCGGGACGAAATTTTTATAAGGAGGGGAGGGTTGTAAGACCCCAAATCAGAAAAATCAGATTTCTGGAATCCAGCACTATCGTCGGCGTATCGACTATCGCCCGGCGATAGCGTTCTGTTGAGAAGGGTTCTGGAGAGGCTGTCGGACGGTGTTAAGTGCTAACGCTGGCGACACCATGGCATGTGTCATGCACTGTTCGCAGCGGTGGCGTTGACGGGTCAAAGTCGGTTCTTTACCGCTGTCGCCGGGCGACAGCGGCTATCGCCGGGCGACAGCTCCAATTTGTACTTTGCAGCCGAAATCGTGGCCATTTATGGCACTTTGACTTTGGGGGCTGTTTTGGACTGAGGAGGCTCGGTGGCTGCATAGGGTGGCCGAAAACCCCCACTTTATTCCTTATTCTCTTAAGGGTTTAATTTGGAGAGAGAGGGAGAGCTTGGAGAAGGACATGAATAGGGTTTCCCAACCCTAGAGCTCATCTTTGGTGGAGCTACACTACTCTGATTCCTTCGACGTTGGTGGCTACGCGTAGAGGAGGGCAAGACGCTCCTTTCCAACCGTGCCAAAATCCAAGCCATGGCTTCGAAGCGGCGTTTAAGTGTAACGATCACTTCTACCCTCATTTGGACATGTTCTAGTCCATTCCTTGCATCGTTGAGGCCCCTACCCAAAAGGGTGAGGTCGTGGCCTCCGACGGGTCGATTCGTGTTATCCCCGTCAAATCTTAAATACATGTAGAGTCCATACGTGAAATGGATGTAAGCGCGCTGTGTGAAGCCCATCCGAGACGGTTCGTCCGGATTGGTGATGCTTTTTGATATTGTGCGTGCCGGGGAAAAACCCCGTGTGGATATCCTGCTTCGTAGGACTAGAGAGTGCTACTGCATGCGCAGCAACGCCTGGGGGTGTGCCCCGGGAAGCACCCGAAGTTAGAAGCAGAAAAGGAGTTCTGCTCACTGTTGCTGGCGATATTGGGTCTCGCTAGGCGACAGCTCCCAGACTTGGTTCTGGTGAGTTTGTGCGTCCTGAGGCAGTGGAAGTGCTACTGCATGTGCAGCAATGCCTGGGGGTGTGCCCCGGGAAGCACCCACAGCTAGAAGCCAAAATGGAGTTTTGTTCACTGCCGCTGGCGATATTGGATATCGCCAGGCGACAGCTCCCAGACTTGATTCTGGTGATGTTGTCGTGCCCACCTATTGAGAGGACCTGAGGCCTGTGTGCCCGACCTGTGAGGGTGTCCTGGTGGATGACTTAGCGGCCCGTAGAGCCGGCTATTTGAGAATACCTGGGCTGAGGGGACGCCATACCCGCTCTTCATGTTGTACAACGAGAGCTGTGAACAACGGGCATTTGGCGAACCTGAAACCGCACCATTGTAGCACCTGATTAGTGAGTCTCGTACAGCATGTCGGGAGGCAATGGGAAAGAGTCTCCAGACTACGGAATGTTCACAATTAAAGCACGGGAGAGCCCTGCTATTCGGGCCACCGACTTTAGCCTCGAAGGGTAGAAGCCATCAAGAGTGGATGGTGGTGGAAGGCGGAGTACACCAAAGAGTGCCTGAGAGCACGAGACGTGGAGGCCATTCCCACGTTTGTGATGTTGCATTTGTATGAACTGTTGTGGGATTTGCTAGTTGCACTCTTATATATATATGCTGCTGAGGTTGTTTTGCAGGGATGATTAGAACTGCCACCCCCTCGAAGGGGTGGGGTCGTTATAATTTGGTCAGCTTTAGCTGACTGTTGCCCTGTTTTGCCACCGTTTTTGGTGGGCTTGTTGTACAAGTGCTGGACCGAGCGGGAACATAGCGGGCTCATAGCGGGCTGAAGCCCTTGTGCTGCTGCGGCCCTTGAAGGCCTTTTTGATGTTCCTTTTGCTTTTCATGTATGGCCGGCCTGCGCGTCGATGTTGGTAAATTGTAAGGCCGTCGTGCCTAAATTTTGTGTTGTAATACATTTATTCCTATTTTAGTAAAAGTGGACATACCCGGGTACGGGTTTTGGGGTTTATCTTGTCTCTTTTCAGCTTCCGCATAGAATGCTCTGAGTTAGGCATCATTGTATAATGTCGTTCGATATTTCAATAGTGACGCTCCCGTTTGTTTTGTAGTATATGGCGTGGGGCCCCGGCCTGACCTTCTGTCATATGCTCCCGAACGGATGGGGGTGTTACACATCTTACATGTGTTTTCTTCTCCCAGAACTCCATAGCAAAATGGAGTTGCTGGGAGGAAAAATAGAATACTCATTGAAGTTGGTAGAACTATGTTAAGTGACTCCTCACTTCCAGAGTATCTCTGGTCTGAGGCAGTTAATACTACATGTCATGTGCAAAATAGATCACTCATCAACAAGAACCATAATACGACTCCTTATGAGCTGATTAAAGGGAAAAAACCAACACTTACTTACTTCAGAATTTTTGAAAGTAAATGTGATGTGCTGAAGAATATGAAGCATTGCATTACCAAATTCTCTGAAAAGAGCTATGAAGGTATCTTTGTAGGATACATCAAACACAACAAAGCCTATAGAATCTTCAATAAGAATGCTCTTACAATTGAAGAATCTATTCATGTAGTTTTTGATGAGAGCAGCATGATGCATAACCCTCTATCTACAGTGCATGTATTGAAGCTGGACTGGAAACACTGAAAGTCAGAGAAGAATAAACTATTGAAAAGGTGGAACCTTCCCCTCAGAACTCTATTCCAAAAAAAGAAGGAGAAACTACTGAAGATCTAAACTCTCAAAATAGTAATACTGAAGCAGCAACTGAAGAGAGTATTACTGAAGAAAAACCTCAAAGAGTGCCACCCACAATAATAAGGCACCTAAGAGATCATCCAGCAGACAAGATTATTGGTGAGCTAAATCATGGAATTAGAACTAGAAGAAATGCTCTAAAAGTAAGCTTGCATTTCAGCTTCCTATCACAACTAGAACCAAAAAAATTTGAGGATGCCAACCAAGACCAATTCTGGTTTGTGGCCATGCAAGAAGAGATCAACCAATTTAAAAGATGCAAGGTTTGGAAGCTTGTCCCAAGGCCACAAGGGCAAAATGTCATTGGGACCAAGTGAGTTTACAGAAATAAGATGGGTGAAGCTGGGGTCATCATAAGGAACAAGGCTAGGCTGGTATCCCAAAGATACAAGCAGGAAGAAGGAATAGACTTTGACCAGATATTTGCTCCTGTAGCTTGATTGGAGGCCATCCGACTCTTTTTAGCCTATGCAATATTCAAAGGCTTTAAAGTCTATAAAATGGATGTCAAATAGGCCTTTCTGAATGGAGACTTGAAAGAGGAAGTATATGTAGCACAACCACCAAGTTTTATCTCTCCTACCTATCCTGATCATGTTTATTTTCTTAATAAAGCCTTATATGGGTTGAAGCAGGCTCCAAGGGCCAGGTATGAGACACTCTCATCTTTTCTTCTTGAAAACAAGTTCTCAAGAGGAAAGATAGATAACTTTATTTTTGAGAGAGTTGAAGGGCCAAATTCTCTTGGTCCAAATATATATTGATGACATCGTATTTGGATCAACTGATGAGAATCTTTGCAAGAAATTTACTAAGCTCATGCAAAGCAAAGTTGAGATGAGCAGTATGAGAGAGCTAAGATATTTCTTAGGTCTCCAAGTAAAGCAATTTGAGGAAAGAATATTCATTTCTCAGACCAAATTTACCTTGGACTTCATACAGAAATTTGGAATGGAGAACTCTACCCCTATGAGAACTCATATGGCGTCAAATGTCTCTCTAGATAAGGATGAAAAGTGGAAACCCTATAATGAGTCCATGTATAGAAGCATAATTGGCTCTTTGCTCTACCATACTGCCAGTAGGAGAAACATTATGTTTTTGCCACATGTGTCTTTGCAAGATATCAAGTTAACCCCAAAGAATCTCACTACTCAACAGTCAATAGAATATTGAGATATCTAAATGGTACTCCCAATCTAGGACTCTGGTATCGTAAGTCAAATGATTTTGAGCTTTGTGGTTATTCTGATGCTGCCTTTGCTGGGTGCAAGGAAGACAGAAAAAGCACTTCAGGAACTTGTCAGTTCTTGGGGAGAAGGCTTGTGTCCTAGAGTAGCAAAAAGCAAAATATCATTGATATCTCCACAACTGAATCAGAGTATATCCATGTGGTAGTTGTTGTGCACAACTCTTATGGATTCAACACCAGTTAGATAATTGTAATTTATAAATTAGGAGAACATCTCTCTTCTGTGATTCCTCTAGTGCCATTTCTATTGCTAAAAATCCCATGACACATAGTAGAACAAAGCATATTGAGATTAGATATCATTTCATCAGGAAGCATGTTGAAAAGGAAGACATTTTCCTTGAGTATGTCAGTACAGATAGGCAAATAGCTGACATTTTACCAAGCCCCTTGATGAGTCTAAGTTCAATCAATTCAAAATTGAAATTGGAATGCTCTATTCTTACAAATTGGGCATGCTGAATTCCATTTTTCATTTATAGTAGTGATTAAATTATAGTGTTGATGGGATGGATCTCTCACAAGGTCCACCCTAAAGAAAACTAACATTTTAGTTTTGAAATACATCAACAATAAGTAAACTGAAGAATACAAAAAAATCATCTAGAAAATTCTGCTGAATACTAAAAGTCGTCTTGATACCATGTTAAAATTTTGGAGTAGGACCGAAGACAATACATCGGAAGACTTCAATTCAATTCAAAACAGTTAACCAGTGACAATGAAGGACACGAAGATCTTTATTCAAATTGACTATCTTTTTACAATGTGCTGCATACATGGCGAGATATGATTTATACAAGAATACTTAGATGAGAAGAACATGCAACACAACAAGCATCTGGCGGCTAGAAAAAAACTAGACCGCCCAGACCGCTTGAACTCAGCAAGATCTCCGGCTTCCCTGAGATCGCGCAAACAGGACAGGTCGCCGACCAATGAATTGCCAGACCGCCAATCACAGACCGCACAATCTGCTTCTTATTGAACTGCTGTAAACAACACCCTGTTCGCACTTCTATATTGCCCAGACCGCACGGTCACAAGATCACAGAAGTATCCTGCGAACAAAAGAAGAAGAACTACTCACTGCTGCAAGACGCAACTCAAGACCGCCTGACCGCTGAAGGTCGCCTGATCAACTGAGTCCGTTACAAACAGATCAAGAACTACAAATCACAGACCGCCCAGACGAGACCGCTGGCGAGCTGGATTTTCAAAGCTAGAAAGATAGGAAGAAAGCTGACGGAGAATGCTGGCCGCCTAACCTGCGAACACAACAAACTGATCAACGAACTTCAACCTGCGCGACCTCAAAAATAAGACCGACATAATCAATCCGAACTTTAGTTCTTACAGTTCTTGCATACGAATGGCTACCCTTGCACCTCTATTTATAGGCAAACTAATGGATGTCGTCACCGCCCATAAGAGATACAAAGACCTCCCTTATTAGGATGCGCGGTCACCAGAACTAGTCCGCACGGTCATAATAAGACCGATTATTACACGAACAAAACTTTCCAAGACCGCTTGCCAAAATCAACTCGGTAGACTGCCCAGTCTCTTACAAGAGCAGCACCATATGAACATATGACCAATCCAAGAACAGACTGCCAGAGCGAGCTCATATAGATCGCTGAAGCTAACTCAAGTACCAGACATCCCGATCTCAACCAGAACAGGAATACTTGGGCACAAATAACAAACCAAATCAGATCGCCAATACTAAGCACATGCAAACCGCACGAACTCTGCGGTCTCCAAAGGCAGACCTTCCGGCCTCTGCGAATACTCAACATATCTGGCTAACTGAACCACAACCGAGCTCCAGCAGACCGCCCGAGCTCTGCGGTCTCCATAATCAGACCGCCCGACCTTCCACTTACACTTCAAAAATTCAACAAGGTCCACCCTAAAGAAAACTAACATTTTAGTTTTGAAAGACATCAACAACAAGTAAACTGAAGAATACAAAAAATTGTCTAGAAAATTCTGCTGAATACTAAAAGTCGTCTTGATGATCAAGATGATACAACTGCCCTCTCGACGACAATGTCTATATGGTCTCGAAGGCACTCTATACACTATCACAGAATCTTGACGACATGTCGACATAACTGGACACGTCAGCACCATCATTATGTTGCAATTTCGGGATTTCAAAGGATACAGAAAGATTTTATCAGGTACGCGCCCTTTTGTCTTCCCAATACATGCTACTATAAATAAGACACCATGAAAAATAGAAAATCACACATACAAACCCTAGAATTCCATCCTCATCATCTTCATCTCAACGATCATCAATGGCGCCAAAGCAATTTGACGGTAAGATTCATTATGGAGGAGAGTTAGTAAAGGATGGATTCCAAGGTGCAGAGGAAGGATTAGATATGGTAATCACCTTACTGTATGCATCATAATTTGAATTCATCCTCACTGACCCTACCCGTCTCTACCATATTGCCCTCTCTGAACTTTATGCACATGCTCAAATAAGCATGGTTAGGAAAGCCATTCTTACCACTGCTTCTAGAGAATATTTAAGAATCACTGTCACAGACCTAACCATAGCCCTTCAGTTAATTGTTCTTGATGAAGATGAAGAAGAATCAGTAAGTACTGAGTATTTGTTAGAAGGATTTAAATGGTGTGGCCTCGATGAAAAACCCTATGGAAGCATTCAAAGAATGAAGATGAATATGCATGGTAAGCTTCTATCATATATAATTGGAAAAGTACTATTGTGCAAAACTGGATCTCATGATCGAATTTCAAAAGGGATGTTTGAGTTGATGGTAAGAGTCATTCTTGAAAAGAAGATTGATTGGGGAAATGTCTTTTTAATAAGATCAAAGAAAGCTCGAAGACCCCCAATTTTGGCAGAATCCTCTCTTTATACTTAAAGCACTCTATCCCCCAACATCTGACTGAGTCTGAAACAATTCCTCTTCACAATCTTACAAGAATAGATGTGAAGATTGTCAACAAATGAGAAAAGAAGTTTACCAAAAAGGAAGTAAGTGAAACCTCCTCCCAAAGAGTTGATGCCCACCAAAGCACTGCTCAAACCCCACAAGTTGCTCAAAACCTTCCTGCATCTATTGAGGGGGAGACATTAAGAGAAGATAATACAATTCTTGGAAGTGTCCCAGAACCTCATGAAGAGGCGACTCTGGAGGAAATCATGATTATTGCCAAGGAGGCAGTACTGAATGATGGAGAAGGAAGATCAGGGAAAAGTTCCAGCAATGACTTAGAAGGTCATGTAGAAGCAGATATATCAGACCAATCTCTGGAAGAATACCTAGATGCTGATATCAATACAGATGTCTTTGATGATGAGGATGAGCTACCAAATACCATGACTACACAAATGCAGGGGATCCATCTATTCACGTTATTCTGCAACCTTCACCACCAAGAACAGAAAATGAGCAGCCCTCTTCTGTTTCTCCACCTCACACAACCCCATATACTGAGTTTATGTCCCAGCTAAAGACTCTACTTGACAGACAAAGAGCACAATTTGAAGTATATGTGGATAGTGCTGTCAAGAGCTGTAAAGATGACCTATTTGCTAGAATTAATGGTCTGCAAGAGGAAATACAATATGTGAATTATCAGAATGCAAATGTTTACAACACTGCTGCAAGTGCTATCTCCAATACTGTGATCAAATAACACATATTAATGAAGCCATTCTGCTGATTGGACAACAACTTAACATAGTGCTTGACAGAATGACTGCTTAAGAGATAATCAACAAGCTATCATTCAAAATTAGGATGTGACCATTACTGATTTAGAAGATGTTGTCAGTACTATTCTTCAATGAATCTCATCCAGTGCTCAAGTCTCTCGGGAATTGGTGGATAATGTTGGTGAGATTCTACTGCATCAAATTCAAGTCACCAAGGATCAACTCTCCTCTCTCCTCTCTCCTCAATCAATCAATTAGAACCTCCCAGGGCACACTCATGGATGCAATTGGAAATCTGAGTGCTCTGCTCTTTAAACAAGTAAAGAACTCCAAAGCCTCTTTCTCCAAAGAAATATTTGACGAAGCCAGAAAGGTGTAGTTTCTATCAAGCCATCATGCCACATGGCTATCAAATGAAGTAAGGTTATCCATGAGCCTTGATACAATAGATTATGGAATACCCTATCAACATCCTCTCCCAGAAGGTAGTGCCATTCCTGAAGGACCAGCAAATATGCAAGCAGCAGAAGACCTCTCAGAGCAGCATCTACAACCTGAAACCTATCAAGGGTATTTTGCTAATGAGCCCTCTAGTGGCAGTAGGAAAGTTAAAAAGGGAAAGAGACATCATGTGGATAATGAAGAGCAAGAAGCCAAGAGAAAAAGAATGGAGGAGGTTAAAAATAATCCCAAGTTTGAAGAGTGGAGACATACTCAAGGGACATTATCTTAAATACATGTGCACTGTATCAACAAGGCAAAAATGACAAAGGTTGATTTTATAGTTATGAGGAATGAAAAAAATATGAACTAACTGAAGCAGACATAAGGGATTATTGGACCAAAGTTAGAATGAGAGATCCTTCAGTGCACAATACTACTCATGCCCCTCTCAGATATCCTCAATAAGCTTTGTTCTACTATGAGCCACATGATTTGTAGCAATAGAAATGGCACTAGAGGAATCACATAAGAGAGATGTTATCCTAATTTGTAAATTGTAATCCTCTAATTAGTGTTGAATCCATAAGAGTTGTACACAACAACTACCATCAGAGATATACTCTGATTCAGCTGTGGAGATAACAAAAGCAAGCTGAAGCTGAGAAGAAAGGGAAGGCTGGATCATCTTCCAAAGGGAAATTTGTCCAAGAGGAATGATGAGGAATATGGAATTTAGGAAAACAATATGGGAGAGCTAAAATATTTTAGGAACTTCAATCTAGCTATAAGGCTAGGCTGGTAGCCCAAGGATAACCCAGAATTGGTCTTGGTTGGCCTCCTCAATATGTTTTGTTCTACTTGCATGACCATAACCCAGAATTGGTCTTGGTTGGCCTCCTCAATATGCTTTGTTCTACTATGTGCCACAAGATTTTTAGCAATAGAAATGACACTAGAGGAATCACAGAAGAGAGATGTTCTCCTAATTTGTAAATTGTAATCCTCTAATTGGTGTTGAATCCATAAGAGTTATGCACAACAACTATCAACAGAGATATACTCTAATTCAGCTGTGGAGATATCAAAAGCAAGCTGAAGCTGAGAAGAAAGGGAAGGCTGGATCATCTTCCAAAAGGAAATCTGTCCAAGAGGAATGATGAGGAATATGGAATTTAGGAAAATAATATGCATAATTCTATGTTTATAATTCATGTCTAGTTTATATTCATGTTTTGGACTATTTTTGATGATCATGTTAATTGCCCTAATTTTATATATTAATCTTTATTGAGTACATTTGTTAGTAAAGCTTATCAATAATTGTAAGTTTTGACTTTTTCAAATATGGAGAGATTGTTGGGAAATATGCCCTCAATGTTCTTAGATTTGAAGAAGGAACACAAGTATAGATAAGGAAAGTTGTTTTTGATATTACGTTTAAGTTCATGACGTGACATATATATCAATGCTACATTCCTAGAATCAAGACTATACAAGAAGGAAAAAATCATCTAAGTCAAAAATTATCTTGAGGCTTAGCTGTATATCATTGAGACAGAAGTATGTCGTTGAGATAGTCTCGACGATATCGTCTTGAAGAAGCTCTATCATTGAGATGGCTAAGTAAAATCATGCAGATAGAAGTCTCGACGAAATCGTCTTGAAGCAGCCATATCGATTTGAAGATTAAAGATAAGTTGTGTAGACAGATGCATCTCGATGATATCGTCTAGAAGGAACTATATCATATATATAGCTATGATAAGTTGTAAAGGCAGAAGTATATCGACAACATCATTCTGTAGAACATATATCATCTCGATGATCAAGGAAATATCATCTTGAAGAAAGTTTATCGTCTTGACTGTTGCAGAGCTGCAATTAATGCACAGATCTTCTTGGAAGTTGATCTGCATTTATTATACACGCTGTCTATCATGCCCACTATTCAAGGAGTATTTAATGATATATTCTCTGCATAATAGCTGTTGCACAACCATTAATGAAGAATTCCAAATACTCCCAATTGTGCAAGTTCCAAAATGGCAAATCATTTATAATATTTTATTGTGCAATTTCAGATTATATTCCTTTCTGGTCAATTACTTATGGAATACAATTTATCAAGGGCCTGCATGCAAAATTGCAGAGGAATATAAATAGAGGAATTTTCAAATTCAGAAGATAGTTCTCTCTCTTATTCTCACACTTACTCTGATCAAGCAGAAAAGAGAAAAAGGTCTAAAGCAGAAGTCTTCATCACCGTGGTTTGAAGAACAAAGAAAGAATCCTCTCACTATAGAAGACAAACTCATCTGATATTCATCAAGGGAAGATTCTTAAGAAAGCTTCAGAGATTCAAAAGACTGCTAGGCATATATCTACAAGAAGAAGAAGACTACAGTAAAAAGCTTTATCATTGAATCCTTCTCTTTAGAAACAAAAAGATTATTCATTATTCTGTAGGGTTCTGTGTGAGCCTGAGCATGTAAGATCTTGGAGAAGATCTGAGTTTGTGTAGGACTTGTAAAGTCTGAGTTGGTGTAGGACTTGTAAAGTCTTAGTTGCTTGTAAGGTTTTTGTAACCTGAGTGTAGGATTTCTATGTTAGAGCTGAGGTAGGATCCTTTGTGGGTCTGAGTTGTAAGATCTACTGTATTGGATAGAGATATGAGTTTTTGGAGAAGTTGCCTAGTCTAGCACACTGCTAGATAGGTGGGAGGGATTGTGGACTACCTCTTGACACATTGTCTTGAAGGGAACCACTATAAATTCGACGTGCTTTCTGTGATTGCTTTTGTGCTGTGCTAGTTAGATTTTAAAGTACCAAATAACTTTGAAAATACATAATCACCCCCTCTAGGTGTATTATAGACCACCCAAAGTTTTCATATCCCATATTACTTGTTCAAAATTCTGCTCCAAAATGCTCCAATTAGTTCTAAAACACGTGTACCCGTTCCTGCAATGCTTTAGCACAAATAAGTATATAAATAAACATAGTAAACATGTATTTTAATCATATTAAAGCTAATTTAAATTGATGAAGCATAGAATAATATGTATGTAATTAACCTTTATCAAATACCCCCTCACTTAGCTTTTGCCATTCTAGGGCAAAACAAACTATGTATAAGAGTTCAAAAAGTTTAGAGGAACCCTAGCAAAATGTCTTATGACTCCCCCCTCTACATACATGATGAGACTACCTTGGTACACACCACATCATAACATATGCTTTATTCATATATTAGGATGTGTATAGTATGAAAATAGACATTATTTCAATTCACCATCTTTTCCCAACCTTAACTTATATGTATTGAACTCACCATTTATTTACTAAGCTGGGATTATATAACCTTGCTTTAACATTGAAATTCTCTAATGATATTTGATAATAATGAATATTAAGCCTTATTAAGTCACATTCTCTAAACTATTCAAGTTATTATGGGTAGAAAGTTAGGATCAATTAGGGATTTCATTAGGTTGTAATGAGCCTTAGATTATTGGGAAGGAATACAACAAAGTTAGCAAACTTAAATTACATACTAAGTTAAGTTTGAGCAGGTTCTACAGAAGTAAAAGATCACATACATGCTCCAAATATAACACCCCACACTTATTTTATTAAGTGGGTTGAATTTATTTTATTTTCCCTTCTTCTTTTTTATTTTTTGTATATATATACATGAATGATATATTGATTTTCTATCTTTTCTTTTTATTATTCACATCACTCCTATCATGACCCGTCAACTAACAATTATCAGAGTGAGCTATGGGTGGGTCGTGATGCCACAGGCATGGGCAAAGAGAATTCCATGTCTGTTAGGCGGGGACTAAAATAATTATGTTAGTTTTAGAATAATTGATTTGAGGAAAACTAGTTTGTTTTCATGCAGAAGGTTTGGTGTTAAAATTGATGCACATGCACTTTAATAAAATCTCATGCCACACACAATACTTGCAAAAAAAAGTAAATACAACAAACCACAAAAATGAATATGCCATTAACATTAAATTGCAATGCATCAGAAAATAGCCTAGCAGTTGTCCATGACTCAAAAAAGTAACTGAACGTAACTATTACATCATAACAAATCCAACAGTAAAAGAAACCAAATACATAGAACCTGACACAATGATAAACAGAAAATAAGTAAATCTCCAGGAACACAGGAACTTGACGCAGCTCGGGCTCAGGTGGCAGACGACGTAGTCACGAAAGCTAAGGCAAATTCCAAACAAGAGGAAAAATGCCTCAGAACATAGAAAATAATAGTAAACAAGTTATAAATTTAAGTACATGCAGAAGAAGTTAGAAATTCTAAAGTACCAATTAATCTTGAAGCAAGCTAGTGAAGCAGACAAGTAACTGAAACAAGCAGAACTATCTGAAATTTATTAGCCTACTCTGAAGTATAGCATAAACATTCTTGCAACGACATAAGCTATAATCATTGAAATGCATAGGTGTTTACAGTGGAAGCACATGGTTTACACTCAAGTTTAAGTCTTATTAGAATAAGAGTATTTCTTGCTTACCGTGACCATGCAAACAAGGCGATGCACCATATAAACCCTAGCTTCCAAGATTTGCTTATGACACTTGGGACCTATGTGTTTCATGATTTTTTATAGGGACTTCTAACATAATATGACATGCTTATGAGCAATGATTCTTGCGGTTCCAGATACAGTAATAGCTTAGATACATATATAAAGAACTTAAATTCTTAGTTTGCAAGTGAGGGAATTCTCCACTTGCATTAAGGTGATGGCGAAACTACCAGTGACAGATAAGAGGCGTAAGAAGAAATAAGGGCCCTATTGAACCTGTTCAGGAACAATCACAAACGATACTTGATATTTGACTAGACAAAAAACCATACGCTAGTACATGCAATTCACTTTATAAGGCCTAAACAAGAAGGGTTAGCAAATTTACCTCCCTCAAGAGTGAGGGGAGGGAGTTACCACGAAGGATCAGAGACTTGGCGGCGCTCAGGTGACGAAAACCCTAAATCGGAGAGGCTTTTGGAGAGGTTCCACCACTAGATCCAACGAGCGACACCGAAAACACAAACAAATTCGGGATTGGATGATTATACGACGAACACATATTGGATCGACATAATCACATCATTTGGTGAACGAAAATTACCAAATAATTTGAATAAAAATCTGGATAAAGGAGAAAAAAAGGAGATCCTTACCCAAAGGAGCAAAATCCGAGCCCAAGGAGGAGGGGGAGGAAACCCTAGTTTTCCCTATCACAAATCTTAGCCAAGACGAAGAGGGAGCGAGAAAAAAATAGGGCTACTGCCTTGAGGATTTGCTGCAGCCGGCTCCTTGGAGGGGAGAAGAACCACTGCCTTTGGCTTGGGGAGAAGGGGGAGCTGCCAACCTTGAGGAAGGGCTGCCACAGTCGGTTAAGGGAGGAGGAGGGGGATGCCTACTGCTGGAGATCTATTCCAGCTATTAGAGGTCGGTCATAGGAAGGGCAGGGCGGCGCCGGTAGGAGGAGGAGGCGTCGTCGTCAGCAGGAGGAGGAGGCGATGTCGCGTGTGGGAGATGGGAGCGGCGTCGCATGTGGGAGATGAGAGCAGCATCATGTGCGGGAGATAAGAGCGGCATCGCTGGGAGGCTTGCGGGATTGGACCTAAACCGTGGTCTTAAAGGGGGGGACCTAATTCTATTTACAAAAAAAGCCATTGATATTATATTATACCCTTTTTTGTTTAAAAAAATGCGGGTTGTTACAGTCTCCCCTACTTAGGAAGTTTCGTCCCGAAACTTTCTGAGGATTTCCCGAAGGGGCCTCTTATGGCGAAGATTAAGATGCCATTCATTCCAACAAGGTTTGCAAACCAAGATAAATAAACTAACTCTGAATATACGGAAATAAAAAAGAAAACAAGCGCGGAGACTTACCAAAATCAAGAGAATAATTACGGATACTTGTTACGCATGTCATATTCAAATTCCCAAGTGTATTCCTCGGACATGCCATGCATCCAAAGCACCCTGACCATATGAATGGTTCTCTTTCAAAGCTTGTGTTCTTGATACAAAAGATTAGCTTCAGGAATCACAGGGATTTCTGTAATGACGTGTTTAAGATCATGAATGTAGTTCCGCAGCTGGCTAACATGGAATACATTATGAACACCAACAAAAGAAGCAGACAACTTAAGGCGATAAGAAGATTCCCCAACACGCTCTGAGATAGAAAATGGTCCCATAAACCTCAGGCTAAGCTTGTGATGACGACCAAACCGTTTCACCCCGGGAGTAGGGGAAACCTTTAGGAACACCTAATCACCCATAACAAATTCTAACGGATGGCGGCACAGGTTTGCATATTTTCTCTACCTTTCGATAGAACGACTGAGCTGAATTCGAGTCTTCTTTGTGGCTTCTTTCATTTCCTGGAGCAACTCAGGCCCCAACACAACCTTTTCACCAACTTCTGACCAATAGAGAGGGGTCCTACAATGAGCAAAGGGGGTCATCCTGAGGCTGTCTTGATGGCTATTGTTGTAGGCAAACTCAACCAGAGGTAAGTACTCATCCCAAGCTCCCTTGTAGTCCAAAATATAACACTGAAGCATGTCTTCAAGAATCTGATTAACTCTTTTGGTCTGACCATCGACTGTTGGATGATAAGCGGTGCTCAAGATGAGATCGGTGCCCAAAGTTTGCTGAAAGCCTTTCCAAAAATGAGAAACAAATCTCAAGTCACGGTCTGACATAATTCGCATGGGAATCCCGTGAACTTTAACATTCTCAGACACATAGATTCGATCCATTTTCTCAGTAGAGTGACCTTCCCTATAAGGGATGAAGTGGGTTACCTTGGTCAACCGATACAGTATGACCCAAATCGCATCGTGACCTCTCGGAGTGCGAGGCAAACCTGTGATGAAATCCATAGAGATGTCCTCCCACTTCCACTCAGGGATGGGCAGAGGCTGCAAAAGACCACCAGGACGCTGACGTTGAGCTTTCACCTTTTGGCACGTCAAACATCGGGAAACAAATTGAGCTATATAATTCTTCATACCAGACCACCAAGCAATATGCTTCAAGTCCTGATACATCTTATTGTTGCCCAGATGGCCAGATGTGCTGGATTCATGATCTTCACGATATATAACATCAAGTACTTCAGGACCATAGGGGATGTAAAGACGGCCTCGGAAATGCAAAACATCATCAGAGATAGAGAAATCTGGAAGAGACTCAAGTTCAACCCTTCAGCGAATGCACTAGAGAACGGGGTCGGAAGGCTGCAAATATTTCACCTGCTCCACCCATGATGGACCAAAAATCTGACCTTGACCTTCTGGTGAGATGGATATGCCCATCCGCTTGAGGTCACCAATCAGAGCTGCAAGAGTAGCTGACATGGGTGCACAAGGAGCGGAAACATAACGACTCAACATTAGCTACCATATTGGCCTTGCTGGGAACATAAGTAAGCTCCAAATCATAGTCTACTACAAATTCGATCCACCACCTCTAACGAAGATTGAGATCCTTCTGATCAAAGATATACCTCAAGCTCTGATGGTCAGTGAAGAAGTGGCACCTCACACCATAGAGATAATATCGCCAAAGCTTTAATACAAACACCACTGCAACGAACTCTAGATCATGGGTGGGGTAGTTGCGCTCGTGAGTCTTCAACTGTCTTGACCCATAAGTGATAACACGGTCATCCTGCATCAAGACACAACCCAAACCAACTCCGGAAGCATCAGTATAAACTGAAAAATCTGTCCCCTCTGAAGGAAGGGCTAGAATTGGCGCCGAACACAGACGTTGCTTCAGTTCTAAGAAGGTCAGCTCACACTGATCTGACCACTCGAATATAGCATGCTTTTGAGTTAGCTTTGTCAGCGGAGCAACAAGAGAGGAAAAACCCTTGACGAAACGCTGATTGTAACCAGCCAATCCAAGAAAACTGCGAATTTCAGTAGGGGTAGAAGGTCGCTTCCAATCCAAAATTGCAGAAATCTTGGCAGGATCAACAGAAAGTCCATCTCCTGAAATAACATGGCCTAAGAAGGCAACATGATCTAGCCAGAACTCACATTTCGCCGACTTGGCATAAAGTTGATGCTGACGAAGGGTGGAGAGAGTGAGTCTAAGATGAGCATCATGCTCCTCACAAGTCTTGGAATAGACCAACATGTCATCAATGAACACGATGATGAACTTATCTAGATATTCATGGAAGACACGGTTCATCATATCCATACAAGAAGAAGGAGCATTAGTTAAACCAAATGACATAACTAAGAATTCAAAATGCCAATACTGAGTCCGGAAGGTGGTCCCGTGAATGTCAGATTCTTTGATCTTCAGCTGGTCGTAACCTGATCTGAGATCTATCTTGGAAAAGACGGTACTACCCTTGAGCTGATCAAATAGATCATCCACGCACGGAAGGGGATACTTATTCTTGATTGTAACCTTATTCAGATCCCGGTAATCGATGCACAGCCTCATGGAACCATCCTTCTTATTCACGAAGAGGATGGGGGCTTCCTAAGGTGAAGTGCTAGGACGAATGTATCTACGCTCAAGCAGTTCATCCAACTGCGATCTAAGTCCCTCAAGTTCACGCGGGGCCATACGATACAGAGCCTTAGATATGGTGCGCGTCCCAGGCTCTATATCAATAGAGAATTCTACATCTCGATCAGGAGGCATCCCAAGAAATTTGGCGGGGAACACGTTAGGAAACTCAAAAGCAATCGGGATAGACTCGAGTTGAGGAGTGGCAACATCTGAAAGCGAAGCAAATGCAAAACAAACAGAACATCCTTGAGTGAGAAGGCGAGTGGCGTGCATAGCAGAAATTACCTTCAGGTGGCTGCGGGTCTAAATGTGAATGTTGAAGTCCTTGCCATCGATGCTGAGATTAACCCTCTTCGCCACACAGTGCAACTTTGATTTATACGCAACCAACCAGTTCATGCCCAAGATTACATCGAACTCGGTCATTTTCAGAACTATGAGGTCGGCGGAGACTTGCAATTCACCTCGCAAGATCAGACACTTTGGAATTCCCCTACTAGAAAGGCGCAGATGACCGGGCACGAAGATCTCGTAAGGGACCTCAAGTGGGGAAGAATGTAACAACCCACATTTTTCCGTATATTCAGAGTTAGTTTCTGTATCTTGGTTTGCAAACCTTGTTGGAATGAATGACATCTGAAACTTTGCCATAAAAGGCCCCATTCAGGAAATCCTCAGAAAGTTTCGCGACGAAACTTCCTAAGTAGGGCAGATTGTTACAACCAACATTTTTTAAACAAAAAAGGGTATAATATAATAGCAATGGATTTTGTGTAAATATAACTAGGGTTTCCTCCCCCTCCTCCTTGAGCTCAGATTTTGCTCCTTTGGGTAAGGATCTCCTCTTTGCTCATTTATCCAGATTTTTATTGGAATTATTTGGTAATTTTTGCGCCCCAAATGATGTGATTACGTCGATCCAACATATTTTCGTCGAATAATCATCTAATCCCGAATTTGTTTGTGTTTCTGGTGCCGTTCGTCGGATCTAGTGGTGGAACCTCTCCAAAACACTCTCCGATTTAGGGTTTTCATCACCCGGGCACCGCCAAGTTCCCAATCCTTCGTGGTAACTCCTCTCCCCTCACTCTTGAGGGAGGTAAATTTGCTATAACCCATCTTGTTTAGGCCTTGTGAAGTGAATTGCATGTACTAGCGTATGGTTTTTTGTCTTTTCAAATATCAAGTATCGTCTGTGATTATTCCTGAACAGGTTCAATAGGGCCCTTGTTTCTGCTTACGCCTCTTAGCTGTCGCCGGTAGTTTCAGCATCACCTTAAGGCAAGTGGAGAATTCCCACTCGCTTGCAAACTACAAATTTAAATTCCTTATATCTGTATCTAAGTTATTAACTGCATATGTCAACGCAAAAATCATTGCTCATAAGCATGTCAAATTATGTTAGAAGTCCCTATAGAAAAATCATGAATCACTTAGGTCCCGAGTGTCATTAGCAAATCTGGGATGCTAGGGTTTAGATGGTGCATCACATTAATTGTTTGCATGGCCACGATAAGTAGGAAATACTCTTATTCTAATAAGACTTACACTTAAACTTGAGTGTGAACCATGTGCACCCACTGTAAACACCTACGCATTTCAATGATTACAACTTATGTCGTTGCAAGAATGTTTATGTTATACTCCAGAGTAGGCTAATAAATTTCAGATAGTTCTGCTTGTTTCAGTTACTTGCCTGTTTCACTAGCTTGCTTCAGGATTAATTGATACTTTAGAATTTCTAACTTCTTCCGCACGTACTTAAATTTATAAATTGTTTACTATTATTTTCTATGTTCTGAGACATTTTTCCTCTTGTTTGGAATTTTCCTTAGCCTTCGTGACTGCGTGACTTGCCACCTGAGCACGAGCTACGTCAAGTTCCTGTGTTCCTGGAGGTTTACTTGTTTTTTGTTTGTTGTTGTGCCAGGTTCTATGTATTTGATTTCTTGTACTGTTGGATTCTTTATGATGTAATGGTTACGTTCAGTTACTTTCTTTTGAGTCACGGACAACTGCTAGGCTATTTTCAGATGTATTGCAATTTGATGTTAATGGCATGTTCATTTCTGTGGTTTGTTGCATTTACATTTTTTTTGCAAGTACTGTGTGTGGCATTATATTTTATTAAAGTGCATGTGCATCAATTTTAACACCAAACCTTCCCAATAAAAGCAAACTAGTTTTCCTCAAATCAATTATTCTAAAACTAACATTATAATTTTAGTCCATACCTATCAGACATGGAATTCTCTTCGCCCATGCCGGTGACATCACGACCCGCCCGTAACGCACTATGATAGTTGTTATTAAATGGGTCATGAAAGTTGGAATCAAAGCCAGGTTCCCCACATATAAGTGAATCATAAAAAATTTCTTTTCTCTAAGATATAATATATTTTTCCCATCCATTTACTTCTAAATGTTGAACATAAGATCTTCTTAGTTGTGATACATAGGATACAGTATTCTTTGCCTTGTGAAATTTTATGTGTTTTCCAAAGAAAAAAAGGTAAATTTTAAGCTCAAATGGGGGTACCAGTGGTAGTAATTTTTAAATTAGGATCAAGAGCACAAATTAATTTTCAAAGGTGGCCTAAATCATTTCCTTATATCAAACCACATTCCTTAAACAATAGTTTCAAATATATGAAGTAATAAGTTTTGGTATTCATGAGAATCTAGACATAAATAACAAACATAATCTTCTATAGCTTTCTTGGTCAATTTACTACATTTTCATTAATTCAAGTATAAGAGGTGATTAAATTTACAAAAATAGCAATAAAAACATAGTTTCATTTTATTTATTCAACTTCAGGTATTAGTGTGTGTGCTACAAATGTAGTTTATCTGTATGACCCTTTTGTTGCTTTTGATATCCGGGGTCTTATGCCCAGAACCGTCGCCACATGGTGACACCCACTCACAGGAAGGTCGCCACCACAAGACGTCGATTCTACCGGCCATTCTTTTCTTCTAGGCCAAACAATAATTCATAAGAATAAAAGTATGAATATTTCAAGTCCACATCACACATTGTACATATATCAAATTTAAAGAGCTATCTACAAGATGAGATACAAAATAGCGCATGACAAATAATACTAAAAGGACTTAAGCCCAGTACATCAATATCCTCACTACATGACACTCACAGAAGCAACTATAAATCCCTACACACTCACACCAACCCATGGTAGTGCCGAGGTGCACTGTAGTGGTCCCTCATGCTCCATCACTGTGATCTGCTGCTGCTTTATATTCAGGCGTTCCTGGTTGTTATGCCACATCCAGCCGTTAGTCAAAAAGACTAAGCAGATTCATCCACCCCTCCCCCATGACTCCTAGGCACCGAGCGAAAGGATGGAGAGAAAGGGACATTAAATCAGAATGACAAGCATGTGACATTGCTCTAACTAGCAGTTGTATATAAACATAGACAGTGGAGGGGCCTATTCTAGCATTTATACTATATTAAGCAGTGTAAGAGAAGTAAGTAAAGAAATGACAAACAATAACCACAGTAACAATTTAAATAAGGTAGTAGCAGCTACAAAAGTACCATTAACCTATATGAATGCCCATACAAACTTATAAGTTAAGGGATCTGACACTAAGGTAAACTTATCGTATAAAAGAGCTCATACTAATTTATATGATGAGGTGTTGTTTATGTAATGATGTTATGATATGTTATGCTTATGCAATGATACAACTCACACAGGCGACTCTGTATGTACAGACCTAGTAAGTTCCCTCTATTTGAGCGTGTCAACTCAGGTACCTCATTGAGGCAAACATGGGCAGTGGATTTAGCATGTCCACTTCTAGGCTCATATCAACACCTCCCGACCTAGACCTTATATACGTCCCTAAGAACACACAGGGTATCCGCGTACTATCTGGTAAGTAACACCTCTTAATTGCATTTCCCCGAGCCTCCATCTCACCCAACAATCTAGTTCTCCTTAGATAATATCAAGCCTACCACTCGCAGGACTAACCTGTCATGATATCATAACTTCCTGAGCCTTCAACTTGCTGGACCAACAAGTCCTTGTACCATTCCATCCCATATTTTGGGACGAGGTTTACCTTACCAAGTTCTCCTACTTAAACTACTCTTGTCTATCGTTTAGTTATACTTAGAAGTTTAGGGTGAATCTTGGACTTCCCGAGGGCTACGCGGTGAAGGGCTCGTAGCGATACTAGGGAATACAATGGGCTGAAGCCCAAATCCTCCTTTCCAACATATTTAATCTTTTTGGTAACTACCCATTGTTAAATACCCACTCTTCTCCGGTTACTCTAGTTACCTAAGGTGGATTAAGACTTAACCATGGAAGTGTTGATGTTCTTTTGAACACTGACACGACCCCTTCCTTTAGTGACCGAGTGCTGCTCCACTCGTCAATCACTTTTACACTTAAGAATCATAATTCAGATGTCCATTATACCTTGCTCCTTTAATATATCACCATATATATATATGCCCTTCACATATCCTTAATTCAACTCCTTATCGAGTGTTTTACTAAACGCACCCCAATCCTATACTTATGTGTTGACCCAGGATGAGTTGTTATACAAAACACACAATGATGTCCATGATGATCCAAAGATGTGGGGTCTATGTACGATGACCAAGTGGGGTCTAAATCACTAAAGCCCTTTTGGCTATTTGCAGACCAACTATGATTCCAAGTATTAGTGTATCTTGAAAGTGCATAGTGTGCCTCTGAGTATTCTCTAGAGGGGGGGGGGGGTGAATAGAGATTTTAACAAATTCTTTACACTAAATGTGCACACACAATAAACTACTCTAATAACTATGCATTCAGTAATACCAATTCAGAATAAAGTAGAATAGAAAACAGTAATCAGTAAAAGGGACATCACAGAAAAGCAATACAGAAGACACGGAAATTTTATAGTGGTTCCCAAAAATGTGGGTACTCCACTCTTCTACCACCTTGGTAAGATTGCACTAACAGTGTCTGACTCTTTTGGTAAGGAGACTCTCAGAACCAGCCCTGAGTTTTTTGATAAAGAGACTCTTAGAACCACTGAGTCTTTTGCTAAGGAGACTCTTAGAACCACTAAGTCTTTTACTAAGGAGACTCTTAGAACCACTGAATATTTTGCTAAGGAGACTCTTAGAACCACTGAATCCTTTGAAGAGGGATTCTTAAAACTATTTGTTAGTTACAATATGAGAACAAATGAAAGAAGAAGAAGAAGAAGAATTTGATTCTGCTGTATATATCCTTCAGCAGTTGTGAGCTTTTGATCTTCTTCAGGATCTGTATAAGATGAACCCTTGCTTGTGATAATAGTGAATGCAAGAGTTATGATCTTTTGATCCTTGTGATTTTTGTACACTTGTTTTGCTTGTTGCTGTATGATGACAAGGAGAAGAAGCAGCAACAGCCTTCTATCTGTACAGAGAAGTTCTTCTAATTTTGTCTTAGAGAGCTTGAGGAAGAAGAAGAATCCAGAATCATATGAATAGTTTTGTTCTTCCTTCTTCTGAATGCTTATTCTTTGTCGAATACTATTTTTTTCTTTCCACTTCTGTTATGTCCTTTTAAGGAATAACCATTGTACATTTAGTATTTCCTTCTATTTATGTTTCCCGGCTCGTCCATCTGATTTGAATAACTTACAAGAATATTTTTTTTGTACCTCTGAAATACTCTATTCCATTCTTGGCAATAATCGAGCCGTTACAATACAAATTTTCATCTTTGAAAAACATTAGAGAAGGATCAGAAAGGACAGTAGAATACATACTATTTCTGTCTGTATTCGATGATGCATCGACTTCATTATTCTTCATATTGATGCACCTCTGAGTTCTTATAGAAGCAGCTTCAAATTCCTTCTTAGCTCTGGCTGAACTCAAATGTCGACGTTGCATCGAGTACTGATCGATGTTTTCATCGAATTGAAGACTTGGACTTGAACTTTATCTTCTGCGTTTAATTGAAGTCGAAGTTACGTCGACTTCTAAGATGGATTCAACATGCTCTTCCTTCTGTGTCGAGTTCATTTCGACGTTGCGTCGACTTCACTTGATACTTCGACAAGCAGTCTAAGTTACTTCGCCTTTCAGTCAGAGTTGCGCCGACTTTTATTCGATGCAAGTTTTAACTGAACTAAATTTGTGCTTATCTTAAACTTGGTCTTGACACTATAAGTGAATGTGATATCCTAAGACATCTAATGACCAGATTACCCTCAATATAAAATATGAGTAATACAACCTAGATGATGAAATCACTTTAAAATAATTTGTTAGATAAATCACAAGGGGTTTTCCCAACAATCTCCCCTATTTATCTTTAACAAATTTTACACATAATGTAAGTGATTTCAAACATACAGTTGAATACAAACACAGTACAGACATATATACAATAGACAGAAATAAAAGACATCATTGCACAGATGCATAAATCAACATGTCAAATTTGCAATTGATAATATTGTCTCTCATTGCTATATCTCCAAGTATTGTTACTGAGATGATATAATAGAAATTGTTCATCTGCAGAATACCTGTACTGATTCTATTCACGTGGAGGAGTTTTCCTCTTTCTTTAGAAGACCAGTGGTACCACCTTTCTTAAGGAAAGCACCAGAGGCCCATCCTCCTCTTCATCTGTCCTGTTTGCTCCTTGGTGAGTGTCATCTTCATTGAGAGACTCCCCCTGAGTTGGTGCTTCCTTTTCAACTAACTGGGCAACCTCCTTTGCAATCAATGACACTTCATCCATAAGCTGATCATCTTCTAGGAACTCCCCCTAGATTAATGCAGGGATTTCTGCCAAAGGCTCATCCTGAGGATTTGCAAGAGGCCCTCCCTAGATTTGTGCATCTAGATGTGAGGCATCATGAACATCTGTAATTGTTGTTTGAAATACAATAATCTTATTTAGATTATTATGATCAGAAACTTCAACCATCTTGTCCTTTTCCTGACCCTCCTTTTCTTGACCAAGCATTTCCTCCTCATGGAAATTCTCCCCCTTCTGAACCTTGCTGATCAGGGATGTTAAGAATTCTTTAGACACCATGGAGGAGGGCATAAATGTTTTGAGAGCTAGGAGAGACACTTTTGATTCCTACAATTCACTCTCCATATGGGAGTATTTCCTGTTGAACTTTCTGGCTTGAGTCAACAATATATCAACAAATGTTCCAGTAGCCAGTCCTACTGCTTTTGAAATTATTTGTTCAATATCAAAAGAAGGAGTAGGATGAGAGGTAGAAACAAGAGGCGTGTCAAGAGGAGGCGTGGATAGGATAACTGGAGGGACTGTTGTGGAATCCTCATTGAATTCTGGGAAATTTTGGTGGATTGGTGATAGTGATTGATTATCTTTTGGAGAAATGAGAGATTGTGGTAGGGGAGTAGACTGGTTGTCTGGAGTATTTTCAGCAGAAATGATGATGGATGGTTATTGTTGTGGTTGGAGAGGAATCTGAGGTGTAGGTTCTAGAGCTGGAGTAGATGGAATGGACTGGAGGTTTTGATCAGTGTTATCTTGTGGAACTGGAGAAGAAGGAGGAGAGGGTGCAGCTTGACCAGACTTCAGAATCTGCCTGGTCCACTTTGAAAAGATCCAAATATTTATTCTCTTACCAGGAGGAATGGGCACTCCCTTTGTCTTGCACATCATTAGATAATGGTGGAAGAGGACCTGAATCATAATTCTCATATAGGCATTTTCTTTATGAGCATATTTATGTCCTATCAACTTCAGGAGGCATTTCCCCCCAATTTATCTTCTTATTAAGAACTAGGACCCATGATCTGCAACTGCTGCTTGGGGATGACATCATGTGCTGATATCTTGTATATCAACACCTTTCCCACTATATCTGTCAAAAATCTGTACTCTTCTGCCACATCATTTTCATCAGGTTTATGGGTTTTTCCTTCCTGAACTGCATGATCTGTAAAGCCTTACAGGTCTCTTCCCCTATCAGTTCATCTGGATCACTACCAGCTGTAAGACCAAATATTTGTCTTAACATTTCCTCTATAATATTTATGTCAGTCCTAGAAATTCTCCCATTGAGGGATCCATCATCTCTTATGTGAAGATTGACTTTCAACTATGTCAGTTCAACATCAAGGATCTTACACCTTGTAGAAATCAGCTTTGTCAACCCAACAATATGAAACAAGCCAAGAATGGCCTTGAAATTATCAGAGGCTGCACTGAAGGAGTCCATATCAACATCGAAACCTGAGTTGATATTAGGAGGAGCCATTGATTATGAGGTGAAGTACCTGCAAAGAGAAGAGAGAGAGAGAGGGAAAGAGCAAGAACACGAGATAACTGGAGAAGAGAAAGCACGAGTGCAGGAGAGAGAAAATTCGAAAGCGTAATGAATTCAACGTCTAAGTTGCTTAAGATAAGACGATTTGTCGCAACATAGGCTTGTATTGGAAGCACCATCGAAAAAGATATATTCAACGCGCCAAAATGTGTCGAACCAGCTTCTGGAAGAGAAACTGCGCGCACTTGTCATGTCGACATTGCGTCAATTAGAACTCGACGCACCTTCAAATTTGTAGAGCAACTAAATTGACGTATGCGTCGATATGAAATCGACGTTATGTCGAATGTTATTTGAATTATCTGATTCAGATGGCTCTCGAAGCTAGTGTCAAGTAGAATTAGATGGTGTTGGAGCTTGTGTTCCACATCTCTTAGTTTGAGAATAACAAATCACACTATGTATTTGATCTTACTTGTGTTTATAGTGAGCAGGTACTATAGCTAAATAACCCCATGAACATGATGCTGATTGGTGACGACTCTCTGAAAAGAGAGCTAACGCCCCGCGTTAGAAGTTAACGCCCCGCGTTAACTTATCATCGAGATGGGATGTAGTCGAGAAGGGAATAACGTTGGGAAGAAATAGCATCGAGAAGCCAGAGACAACGCCAACATTGGAGCTAATGCAGGCGTTGAGTCCATGATCTGCCACGATCTCGACGATTGCATGCTCTCAGCTGCGACCGAACAAGATCACTAACGCTGATGTTAACTCTTAAAACCATGCATTAGCTCCCATGTCTATTTAAAGAGCTGATTTTGTAGCGCAATTATTGAACTTTCAAGCCTTCATTCCAACCTTCTGAGAGAGCATTTCATCCCCGAATTCAGAGAGCACTCCCAACACCACCATCGAGGAACAAGAGTGAGAAGGAGATTTCCAATGGTCAAATTTAATGAAGGACGCTCGCTTCAACTCCGACGATGGTCTTTGTGTATCTTCAATATCTCCTTCAACGCTCTTCAATTTAGGGAGTCTTTTATTCTAATTAAATTTACTTTTATCTTTTCATTATTTTCTTGTAACGGCAGTGAATTCACCGCCTTGTCTGTGGAGACTAGGTCGGGTTCGGTTTAGGGGGTAATTCGCCGCCTTGTGCGTGACGACTAGGTCAAGGGTAGATCTAGGGGTGGCTGTAACGCCCCAGATTTTTCTTTTGATTATTTTAACAAAGCACATGAAATTTAAAAATATATTTATCCGAAACCGAGGTATTAATTTAGGGCGTTACCTTTCGGAGTCGTCGTCGTCGTCGTAGCCCGGCAAGTTTAACTTCTTTTGTAGAGCTATATATATATATATATTCATATACACATATGTATAAGAGTGGATATAAAAGTTGCTGAGGGCTTGTTTATGATTTCTATTTTATTTGGTGCGGCTGGCTTGGTTTCCAAGGTCGGGCTCTTCCTTCTTCGATCCCGTGAATGCTCCAGGGGGCTCAGGGTAGGGTTTTGCGAAAATTGGGGCGGGGAGGCACCGGAGCCGTCGGAGGCTAGGTGATTTTGGTTGCCGGGGCTAGTTTTCTTCGCCAGGGCTGAGGATCTGGGAGGTTTCTCTTCCCCTGCTTGTCGCAAATCCGTCGGGGCACCGGTTGGTGTGAGGCAAGGAAACTTTTCACTCATTCTTCTTCATTCCCCCTCCCTTTTCTTTTACTTAGCTGTGCTTGGCGGATCATTGGGTTAGAAGGGCAAATCCTGCTTTACTATACTAGAAATAAAATTTGGTTGGGGTCATCATATACATTAATGGCTGTGTAAGGGGTTGCCCTTCAGGTTGTGTCCAGGCTATATGTTGGAATTTCTGGGAAATGTTGGCTGGTGGCGAGTTGCTTTTGTGCAAGAGATCTCTTCTCCTCCATTCCTTTCTTCCTATTTAGCTGATTCACCTCTTTTCTCTGGTTTGCACTAAAATCTGGGTTTTTAATTTAGATGTAAATCGGTGGATTTCCGGGTCGATCTCGTGGTAGAAAATTTGGGTTCTCATCCTTGAATTATATGTTTGATGTTTGCAAGGGAAAACGAGGGCCATACGTGGCCCTGGCTAAAGAAATCGGGATGCATGTTCTTGTGTTTGCTCTGCTAAAGTTTGGGTGCATGAACCTGTCTTCTTCTTCGAAAATCTGGGCTTACTCTCAATTTCTGTTAAATGGGTTTGAGTTGGTTGGTTCTTGACGAAATCTATGGCCAAAACATGGCTCTTGGCGTGTTTGTCGCGACCCGGCGTGTCGCCGGTGGAACCCTAAGTAAGGAAACTCTTCTTCCCCCTCCTTCACCTCCTCCCCTTGTTCTATATTAGCTGCAGTTGGTTGTTGTATTGTGGAAATTTGCTTGGTTATGTGTTATTGCTGTGATGGTTCCATGTTATGAGCCCCTCCCTCCCCTGCACCTTCAGTTTTCCTTCTTGTGTTTGTTTTGGGAGATGTTTTTGTGGCTTTCCTGTCTTGTGTTGGGGGACCAACGGTTTGCGGCTGCTCTTTGTTTTTTGTTGTTCCCAGAAATTGTTGGCGTGGGACCTGGGGGTTTGCGGCTACTCCTTTTTGTTCCCAAATAATTTGTTGGCATGGAACCTTTGGGCTGCGGCTACACCTATATATTTACAGAAATTTCACTTATGAGTGTGGCTAGCTTGTCTTCCTTGGGGGATTTATGGTTGCGGCTGCTTCTTCTTTTTGGTTGTGTTCCCAGAAATTTGTTAAAATTGGGAACCTTTGGTTGCTCGGCTGCCCCCTTCAGGTTTGGGGATTTTCGGATTTTTGTTTGGTATGGCTGCTCCTTTTCTTTTGTCTCCAGGAGTTATAACTTGGGATTTCTTTGGGGATCCATGATTGGAGGCTGCTAGGTATCATGTTATATTGGGAATTTATCGGGTTATCTTTCTCCTTGGCTCCATACTAGCTTCGACCTGGGTTTGTACTGAAATTCAGTGTTCCTCCCATGGCTTTCTTCTAGTTTAAATGTTTGATATTGCTATGAAATTTCGCTCTCTATACGCTAGAAAATTTCTTAGTATATGCTCAGGTAAGTTGCCCCGTTCATGAGATTACTGGATTTAAATGCTAGAAATTCACCCAGGTATATGCTAAGTTAAATTTTCGGCGCTATAAGCTTGAGATTTCATTCCCTCGGAAAGGGTCGAGGTCGTCAGTTACGTTCGTTTTACGGGCTGGGGATGCCCTTGGGCTATATGTTATATTGTAAGAAGTTTGTTGAACTCGTTTATTTAGTAAAGTATACGTGATCTCACTCGGTTAAATTTCCAACCCTGCATTTCTTTTCCTATTGTTGGCTAAGTTCCGAGGTTTTGGCGGGCTAAAATTCTCTGGGAATGTCGTATTTTAATCCCTATAGATTTGGGGAAGTAGAAGCTACATTCCCTGCGAATTTCCCTTGTTAATCCTCGATAGCTTAGCGAGATTAGTAATTGGCAAGCCGAAAAGTGGTGTAAATGTATTCTGGGGTCGAGCTTTACCCCTGTTCCAAGTTTGAGTATCTTACTTCTTATAGAAAGGGAGGGTGCCATATGCTCCTTATGGCCTTATACTTATAGCCTAGATGATAATGCTCCTCCTTCCTTCTTTTTGCACTAGAATTACCTTGAGCGTCAAACCCCGTAGGCTGTCAACGAGTCTCGTAGGGTTTGGTTTTGGTCTGGAGTGTGGGTGGACATACGGTCCCCCAACCCAGTGGTTTTGGTATGGAGTGTGGGTGGACATAGGGGCCCCCAACCCAGTGGTTTTGGTCTGGAGTGTGGGTGGACGCAGGGCCCCCCAGCACAGTGGTTTGGGCCGGCGTGTGGGTGGACGTAGAAGCCCCCACTACAGTGGTTATTCTTTGACCGGAGTGTGGGTGGACGTAGGGGCCCCCAATACAGCAGTGGTTGTTTGGAGTGTGGGTGGACGTAGGGGCCCCCACCCCAGTTCCTTGACTTGTTGTGCAGCAGTTGGGTTTGACTCGTGCTTTCCTTCTGTTTACCTTTCAGTTTCTCTTTTACTTCTGCTGTTTCCTTACACCCTTTGGGATGAGGCATTCTTTTCTTATGAATGCCTCAGGTTCAGGTTTGTAGCGGCCGCCGGAGTTCGAGTGGGGTCGTACTCTTCGCTGTTGAGACCTTCCCTCTCTAGTGGGTAAGGATGCTGTTGGTTCAGTTTCTATCGTGTAGCTTTTCTTTTGGACTGTTGACCTTTCCCTGCGGGTTCGTGTCAGATGTTGACGCCCGTACGGTTTTGCTTAGCTTATTTGCTTACGCTGCTGCTAGTTCTTTTTGCTGCTTAGTATTTTTGTACTCATTAACTCTGGGAAAAAGCTGATTTTGCTGTATATTAGCGCAGTTCCTTTGCTTTATAAAAGAAACTTATTTCTATAACTGTTTGACACATTTACTATTAAGTATCACCTATTTGCGAAACGTAAACCGAGGCGAAAATGATATTTATTATGTACTAAATTTAGACCGGCGATCGCCCTGGGGACGTCTCTAGTCTCCAGCGCCGTTAGGAATAAAATGAACCTACTTTCTTCCGTTGCATACGTATGTTTTTATAAAGCGCGACTTAGTAAACCGCGGGGCCGAGGGACACGGTCTCCTAACCCGAATTAAATAAACCTTAAAAGATAATTCTTTTATTTATTCGTACCTTTTTGTAAAAGAAAAAGCTCGTGTGAGTGCTCGCCTGAACGTCTGTAGTTGTCCCCTACAGGACGTGGCATCATGACGCGTGTTTTCCCCTTAGCTCTGATAATATAAATTATTTCGGGAAAATACGGGTTGTGACAGTGGCAAGATGCCTTATCCGGGGAAAGATAGGCTATAGCCAACCGATCCTTGGGAGAAGGACCGGTGAAGGAACACAAAGTGATTTTTACATTGTCGCCTTTAATTTCAAGCGTTATTGAAATTTTATCTTTGTAATTACCCTTGAAATATAATATCCATTTTTATTATCTGTGATTTTCTAGAATTGTATTTCATTTAAATTTTCATAAGAGAAACCAGGTTGACATATGTGAAGCATATTTTTTCCGGAGAGCTAACGCTCATCGTTAACTCTAAACGCATGCGTTAGCAATAGTAATCAAAAAGTTTCATTTTTTTGAAACTCTCTCTGTTTTACTCAAAATTCGTAAACCCCTTATTCACCCCCCTCTAAGGGTGCCATAAGATCCAACACTTTGTATCAGAGCGAGGTTATTCCAAAACGGTTTCACAACCGGGAATAATGGCGCATCATGATTATGCTTCATTGAGGGTCAAGGGATTAGTAGACCTCCTCTATTTATCGGTTCTGATTATAATTATTGGAAAACAAGAATGCATTATTTTTTAATTGCTTTAGATAATGCTGTGTGGGGGTATGGTGGAACAATGCTACTCTCCACCGACATTTGTTGTTGGAGAAGTTACTATGGAAAAACTGAGAGACAAATGGAATGATAACGACAAGTTAAGATGCAAGAATAACACTAAAGCTATGAATGTTTTATTTTGTGCTTTGGATAGAACAAAATTTAATAGAACTTGTGTTTGTGAAACTGCTTATGATATATGAAATTTATTAGAAATTACTCATGAAGGTACTTCACAGGTCTAGGATTCAAAGCTCTTCCACTTGAATCCGAATACGAGAAATTCCGGATGGAGGCGGATGAAGACGTAGATTCAATGTATGCAAGGTTCACCAAGATCGTCAATGACTCAAAAGTACTTGGAAATGTGTTCCCCAACGACGACTTGGTGAGAAAAATTCTAAGGTCTCTCCCTCCAAATTTTAATCCAAAGGTGACAACTATCTCAGAGTCGCATGATTTGAAGAAGCTCCAAATTGAGAGCCTCATTGGGAACCTCAAGACCCATGAGGTTGAACTCAAAATTCAACAACAACAGTACAACATGGAGCCAAAGAAGAAGACTTTGGACTTAAAGTCAAAGAAGGAGGCTGACGGAGATGACGATGAAGAGGACGAGGATAGTCTTTTGTGAAAAAGTTCATGAAGAATCCAAAAAGGAGAAACACCTTCCGAAAATATTTCATCAAGAAGGGATCCTCATCGAAGAAGGAAAGAGGTAGTGACGAGGACGATGATGAGTGACCACCACCGGAGTGCTACCATTGCAGAAAGATTGGACACATCCGGAGCCAGTGCCCGAAATATCTGAAAGAGCGTAAAGAAAAGTGGCACATGGGAAAGGAGAAGAAGAAGGTCCTAAAAGCGGCTACTTGGGATGAATCCTCCTCTGACGAATCAAGCAGCTCATCCTCCAGCTATGAAGAAGAAGCCAATGTGTGCCTCATGACAAAGAGCAACACACTATCTGATGATGAAAGTAGTGTCCAAAGCGACACTGATGTAATTCTTCCTACTACTTATGATTGTTTATATATTGAGTATTTACAAACATGCAAATTTTTTGATAAAAGTTTAAATGATATTGAGATTCTAAATTCTGAAAATTAACTTTTGTTAAAAGAAAACAAATAATTATCTAAACTATCAGGGAAAGAGAAAGTATCTTGCCAAGAGTGCAATCACTCCTTGACAAGGGTGAAAGAACTTGAAGAAGCTCTTTCTAAGTCCCACTCCAATATCGAAATTCTTACTAAGGAGAAGGGGGATTTAGAAAGAACTTTAAAAATCTCTCTTTCTCAAATAGAAGAAGGAAAGAAAAGTTTTGCGAATCGGTGCGTTATGTTAGCAACGGAATTCACAAAGCTCGTATTCATGATTTAAATATGGCTATTAAAAAATTCGGAGTTGGGCAAAGATCTCTAGACATGATCTTGGCCAACCAATGTGATAATAGTGCCAAATATGGCCTTGGATATGTTACTGGGAGTTATCCCCAATGTTAACTCTTAACGCTGGCGTTAGAAATAATTTTATTTCTGTTAATAAAAAATCATTTCAAAATTCTAATGTTATCTCATCTTCCTGCAGGAGTTTATCCAAAACTCAGAAAAGGGTTTCATCCCCTTTTATATCGTGTGTCAAATGTCATTTATTTGGACACACCTCGAACTTTTGTAGGAAAAAGGGTCGTAGTGCTATAATGCAAATCTAGGTGCCTAAGGTTTCCAGCTATTCTATGGGAGGCAGGCTAAGGACAAAAAAGACGTGTGGTATTTTGACTCGGGATGCTCCAAACACATGACGACCAACAAAGAAAAGTTTCTTAGCCTTGAGATGAAGAAAGGAGGGTTGGTAACATTTGGAGATAACGGAAAAGGAAGGATCATGGGCATCGGCACAGTGGGTAACGAATCTTTCTCAATCTCTAATGTTTTATTTCTAGATGTCTTGAAACATAATTTAATATCAATTAGTCAATTATGTGATAAGAGTTTAAATGTATTATTTGAATCATCTACAGATCTTTGCAAAATCATAAATTCTAAAATAAATAATGTCGTACTCACTGCACCTAGAATTCACAATATTTATATGATTGCCTTTAATGAACTTTCACAATCGTCTTTAAAATGCTTTATTTCTAAAAACGATGAATTGGAACTTTGGCATAGGCATCTTGGTCACTCTAGCACCAAGCTTATTTTGAAATTATCAAAAGATAAATTAATTAAAGGTTTACCTATGCTTAATGGTAATTTATCTTCTCTTTGTACGCCTTGCCAAAAAGAAAAGTTTTCAAAAAATTCTTTTAGAAGCAAAAATGTAATTTGTACTTCTAAACCTCTTCAATTAATTCATATGGATTTATTTGGACCGGTTAGCACTTCTAGTTTATGAGGTAGAAAATATACTTTTGTAATAATTGATGATTATTCTAGATTTTGTTGGACTTTATTTCTATCTTCCAAATCCGATGCATTTCTTGAATTGACTAAACTATGCATTCGTGTTCAAAATGAACTTGATTTAAAAATTAAATGCATACACTCAGATCATGGAGGAGAATTTTGAAAATGATAAATTTTCTTCTTTTTGTAATGATTTAGGAATTAAACATGAATTTTCCGCTAGTTCCTCGCACCCCACAACAAAATGGCGTAGTGGAGAGGAAAAGTAGAACCCTTCAAGAGCCAACACGCACTATGCTTTGTGAATATGGGTTGCTTAAATCATTTTGGGCTAAGCAGTTAATACTTCATGTTATATTATTAATCGTGGCGTGCTTCGTCCTATTATAAAACTAACACCGTATGAGCTTTATTTTAAAAGAAAACCTAATGTATCTTATTTTCATGCTTTTGGTTGCAAATGTTTTATTTTAAATACCAGAGATGCATTAGGAAAATTTGATGAAAAATGTGATGAGAGAATTTTCATTGGTTACTCTTCAACTAGTGAGGCTTATAGAATTTATAATAAGAGAACTAAAATAGTTGAAGAGTCTATTCATGTAAGATTTGATGAGTTTGTTCCTTGTGTAGATACTAATCATACAAGAATCGAAGACGAACCCCTTTCCCCTTTGGAACACGAGGATGATGAATCGCTTGGAGAAAAAGAAGAAGAGAAAGAGGAGAAAGAAGAAGAAATAATAGAATATGTTCCTCCAAGTGCACTGCAGTTTTCAAAAGATCATCCAAAGGAGCTTGTTATTGGAGAACAGTCAAAAGGGGTAAGTACTCGTTCTTCTTTACATGAGTCTTTTTCAAACCTTTGTTTTGTATCTGAAATAGGAAAAAAACATTTCAACTGCTTTAAATGATGAATTTTGATTTTTATCTATGAATGATGAATTAAATCAATTTGAACATAATAAGGTATGAAATTTAGTAGAGAGGTCATCTAATCATCCGGTTATAGGTGTAAAATGGATTTTTAAAAATAAACTAGATGGTGACTTTAGGATTACAAGGAATAAAGCTAGACTAGTTGCACAAGGTTATTCACCAATCGAAGGGGTAGATTTTGATGAAACTTTTGCACCCGTTGCTCGCTTAGAATCAATTAGAATATTTCTTGCATTTGCGAGTTTTAAAAGATTTAAATTATTTCAAATGGATGTTAAAAATGCATTTTTAAACGGGATTATAAAAGAAGTTTATGTTGAACAACCCCTCAGTTTTGTGAGTGAAAAATTTCCAAATCATGTGTATAAGTTAGAGATAATGCTTTATGGATTAAAGCAAGCGCCACGTGCTTGGTATGATAGATTGACATTATTTTTGATACAACACGGTTATAAAATGGGAAGTGCAAATAATACACTCTTCATTAAGCATGTAGATAATAATTTGATTATATTGCAAATTTATGTTGATGATATTATATTTGGAGCCACTAATGAAGAGTTATGTAATGAAGTAGTTTTAGTGATGAAAAATGAATTTGAAATGAGCTTGGCAGGAGAACTCACTTATTTTCTAGGATTTCAAATCTCACAAAGACAAGATGGTATTTTTATTTGTCAAACTAAATATGTTCATGATATTCTTAAGAGATTTGGATTTAAAAACCTCAAACAAGCTAATACACCAATGAGTGCATCACTAAAGTTGGGAAAAGATGAAGCCGGTATTTCTATTGATTAAACATTATATAGAGGAATGATATGCTCATTGCTATATTTAAGCGCATCTAGACCCGATATTATGTTTTCCATTTGTTTGTGTGCTAGATTTCAAGCTAACCTAAAAGAATCACATTTAAAAGCGGTTAAACGTATTTTTAGATATCTAATCGGAACATCTAGATTAGGCTTATGGTATCCTCATAATGATTGTTTTATTTTACACAATTTTTCTGATTCGGACTATGCATGATGTTCATTAGATCGTAGTAACACTAGTGACACGTGTCATTTTATAGGCCCTTCACTCATATCATGGTCGAGTAGGAAACAAAATTCTGTTGCCCTCTCCACCACCGAGGCCGAATATATCGCACTAGGTAGTTGTTGTGCACAAGCCTTATGGATGACCCAAAGTTTGGAAAACTTTAGTGTTTATCTAAATAACATAGAATTAAAATGTGACAACAAGAGCGTTATCGATCTTACAAACAATCTTGTACATCATTCTAGATCTAAACATATAAATGTCCGACATCACTTTATTAGGGATCATATCAAGAAGGAACATGTTAGAATTAGCTTTATAGGGATTGACTCACAACTTGCCGATATTTTCACCAAACCTCTACCCGATGGACGTTTGAACATGCTTAGGTTAGAATTGGGCGTCTTAGAAATATCTCATTAATCCCTATAAAATGCTATCATTTTTTTATATTTTGTTTGCATCTAAAAAAATATAACAAAAACATTTTTTAAAAACAAAAAAACGTGCTAAAAGAGCCTTCAAATCAACTCTAAAATCTCTGAAATTCCAACATTAAGAAGGTCTCTTTATAATACAAAGGAATTATAAAAATATTTTTCAAAAAAATCAAAATTTGTAGTTCTATTTTGGCATTAAGAAGCTAACGCCTGACGTTAGCCCCTTTACTCCAAAATTTTTTTTGGCTTTTTTGAAAAAATTCTGGTATTATTTTAATGCAGTGTTTTATTTTTATTTCTCTGTTTTAAAAAGTCTTCTATTCTTTATAATTGTTTAAATATCTATTATGCTTTAATGGTTAAATCAAGGGTGATTATATTTATTACTTAAAGATTATTTACAATGTTTGATTTTATCTTTCAAGTTTCTTAAAAAAATATTGTTTTGTTTTTGTCATGCCTTGAATATTATCTTAAAATGTGCAATAAATTTGGTTATAGATTACATGTGTAGAACTGTTTTTACATGCCTCTAAGTATGAGTAAAGATTTATCTTTGATAATGATCTTCTCACTTACACTTTTTTGTTAATCTACATGTGTTTTTAAATCTTATTTTCGCATGACTGAGTAGTATAAGAACATATAAATTTTGAATTTCATAAATAGTTTACCTACGCAATATTGAATACATTCTTGCAATTCTTTGTTTTTCATGCACTTGTGATTAGAGAAATGTGGTATTCCAAATAAAAATTTATATGTTTGCAACAAGTGAATTTGGAGTCCTTTGTCAAATAAAAAAACAAAATCAAAATAAAAAGAAAAAGGAAAACTCCACCAAAAATTGTAAAATGTCTTGCGCAAACAATTTTTTTGCCACTTCTCTTTAAAATTAAAAATCTTTATGTGCATTAAAATTAGTGGAAGTAAAGTGGTTTATGTTTATTTCAAGTTATGTTCTTAGAATACAAACTTTCATGTGGTTTGATTTATACACTTTTATACTTTATCAAAACACATTAACTGAACACATCATTATCATTTATAACACTTCCACTCATGAGAATGAGACATAAAGCTTATCTACACTATTCTCTATAATCTTGAGTAAATGCACTTGATAGCGAATCATGATCTTTACTATGTTAATGTATACTTGAAATGCAAATTTATTTACATTGTAAAACATATCTTTTCTTAATATTTGTAATCTTGCTTGCTAATTTTCATTTACCAATATCAAATATACTTGCAACTTGTGTATCTAAATTAAAAACATATACTTAAATTGCTTTAAACGCTTATTATATTTTGTAGTTACAAATTCTTAAAGATGTTCAATATTGCTTTCGCTGTGTTCTCTATTTTTTTTTCAAAAAGTTGCTTTATATCTACATAGTGCATATCATTTCATATTGCTACTACTCTGCCCACCTCCTTTTGATTATAACAAAAGAGGGAGAATAAATTAAAAGATGAAATCTAGGATTTAGGGGGAGTAAAATAAAAAATGCATTCATGTAGGGGGAGTATCCATATAGGGGGAGTATGCATGTATGCATGTTTATCACGCTTATCATATACTATAAACACAAATCAAATTAAAGTTTATTTCTTATTCGTGGATTTGTTATTATCAAAAGGGGGAGATTGTTGGAGCTTGTGTTTCACATCTCTTAGTTTGAGAATAACAAATCACACTATGTATTTGATCTTGCTTGTGTTTATAGTGAGCAAGTACTATATTTAAATAACCCCATGAACATGATGCTGATTGGTGATGACTCTCTGAAAAGAGAGCTAACGCCCCGCGTTAACTTATCGTCGAGAAGGGAATAACGTATAGAAGAAATAGCGTCGAGAAGCCAGAGACAACGCCAACGTTGGAGCTAACGTAGACGCTGAGTCCATGATCTGCCATGATCTCGACGGTTGCACGCTCTCAGCCATGACCGAACACGGTCACTAACGCTGGCGTTAACTCTTAACGCCAGGCGTTAGCTCCCGTGTCTATTTAAAGAGCTGATTTCGTTGCACAATTGTAAAACTTTCAAGCCTTCATTCCAATCTTCTGAGAGAGCATTTCATCCCCGAATTTAGAGAGCACTCCCAACACCACCATTGAGGAACAAGAGTGAGAAGGAGATTTCCAACGGTCAAATTTGAAGAAGGACGCTCACTTCAACTCCGACGATGGTCTTTGCGTGTCTTCAACATCTCCTTCAGCGCTCTTCAATTTAGGGAGTGTTTTATTCTGAATTTACTTTTATCTTTTTATTATTTTCTTGTAACGGTAGTGAATTCGCCGCCTTGCGTGTGACGACTAGGCCGAGTTCGGTTTATGGGGTAATTTGCCACCTTGTGTGGCGACTAGGTCAAGGGGATGGTTAAAAGCCTTATCTGGGGAAAGATAGGCTATAGCCAACTGGTCCTTAGGAGAAGGACCAGTGAAGGAACACAAAGTGATTTTTACATTGTCGCCTTTAATTTCAAGCATTATTGAAATTTTATTTTTGTAATTATCTTTGAAATATAATATCCATTTTTATTATCTGTGATTTTTTGAAATTTTATTTCATTTAAATTTCAGAAGCAAAATCAGCTTGACATAATTCTGTGAAGCATATTTTTTCTGGAGAGCTAACGCCCAACATTAACTCTTAATGCAGGCGTTAACAACAATAATAAAAAAGTTTCATATTTCTGAAACTCTCTCTGTTTTACTAAAAAATCGTAAACCCCTTATTCACCCCCCTCTAAAGGCGCCATAAGATCCAACAAATGGTACGTCGAATTCTATTTGACACAACTCTGAATGTACAGTTCTATTTTCTTAGAGAATTCTTGTTGTTTTTCCTAGCAATGATTTTTGTTAAAAATAGTATTTATAATATTATTTTTATTAACTATAAAATCAATAAAGGATTTTAGAGTAGAGATTACTCCATCTGCATATATGTAGTTCATTATTGATCATTTAGTTCTTTCTTTTCCCTTCACTTTCTCTGAGGAGAAGAACCCTACATCTTCCTGTACAGTTAACTTAAATATTAGAAGGTACCCAGGTTACCTTTGGGCCCTTTGCTTTTACCATTATAAGGAGATATGAAAGAATAGAATGGTCTTTCATGGTATCCTTTTGGATGGCAGAGGATTGATTTACCAAACCTATGCTTATCATCTTGGTACTGAAAGTGTGCATAGAATGAATCTACATATAATAGATATGCAGAATGTCTAATGATTCTTCATTTGATTTTACCTTTTTGATTTAGATTTATAGGTTTGTCTGGATTATTTTTCTTAACATTTTTCTATTTACTATTAGGATTTGCAATCTGAAATGTAGTAATTTTATTAGGATTGTTATTGCTCTGTTCTTTAAAAGCTACACCACTCTCATTTATTTGATAGTCACTAGGTCTAACAAATATACCTGGATTTTTCCAGGCAGGTCTACTAAGAACTTATGTGCTAGTGGATGGGTCTGCTCCTAGACCTAGGTGCTTAAATCTCATGGAGAGATTTTGTGTAATATCCTTGAGCTTTTAACTTCTCCCATTGAGAGAGTCTCCAAAGGCTTTTGCCTTTGTTAGCTCTTCTTTTAGTTTTAGATTTTCATTTCTTATTTCAATCAATTCTGTTTCCTTATCCTGAATTTCATTTCTCAAATCCTTATTTATTGAATATAACTCATCTTTCTTGAAGTTTTCAAATTCTTCTCTATCTGTTTCTAATTCTTTTTGTATTTTAAGGTAATCATTGCAAAATTCTTTAGAGCAAGTTTTAAAGTCTTCTGACTCAAAATCAAAATTGTCAAAAAGAGATACCAGTTCTTCTTCAACATCTGAGGAGATCCCCAATGCCATCAGGCAGGCAGCTTCAACATTAGTTTCTCCACCACTCTCTGATGAAAAGGAGCTTGAGTTAGACTCTGTATCACTCCAGGTTTCAGCAATGAAACCCTTTCCCTTCTTCTTGTCCTTTTTCTTGGAGGATTTCTTCTACTTGGGCTCCTCTCTGCACCTGCTCCTGTCCTGTTGCTCTTTAGGACACTCGGGAGCTATATGTTTTGGTTTCCTGCAAGAAAAATAGATCACTTCCTGCTTTGGAGTCTTATCAAATCTGGGTTTTGAGCTCCACTCTTTTCTCCTTGAGTCTTCTGTCTTGACCCACTTTTTGAATCTTCTTGCTAACAAATTGAACATCTCATCTTCAGGAGTGGATGAGTCTCCTTCAACAACCTTCAATGCAAGACTCCTTTGGATGAGAGTTGAGACTGTCTCCTTAGCCTCTATTTCAGCCCTGCTTTTCAATAGCATCTCATAAGATTTAAGCTTTCCTAGCAAAGCATCAATAGAGATCTCTCTATGACATATGGACTCTCAGATGGCCCAGATCCTTGAGTCCCATGAGCTTGGAAAGAACATAAGGATCTTATCATTGATTTCTATCAATTATATCTCCTTGTCCAGACTTTTAGCTCATTAATAATAATGTTGAATCTGTCATGCATTTCAGCAACACTTTCCTCAGCTTTCTTTTGAAAGTTCTCATATTGGGATATGAGAAGGGACTTTCTATCCTTTCTTTCATCAGAACTCCCTTCTATTATTCTGGAAAGAGATTCCCAGATCTCTTTTGCTGATTGGCAGTCAGCAACTTCCTGGAAGATGTCATATGACATTGTGGAGACCAGAATGTTCATAGCCTTGACATTACATGCCTTCTGCTTCTTTTCAACATCTATCCATTCATTTATAGGCACAGCTTGATGAGTCACAGATACACTGGCATCTTGTTTGACTAGAGCTGGGGGACCTAAAATGATAACATCAAAGATGTCTTCATTAATGGAGTTCATATAGACCTTTATTCTGGCCTTCTAGTGTAAACTTATTTAGGTTACACACTGGTGGTCTTGTTGATGCATAGTCCTTAGAACTCATTTTTCTTTATAAAATAAGTTTAGATAATTTTAAATAAAGAAATAAGAGCGAGGAGATCTTTTGATCAAGGTGTTAACCCTTTTAATGATTAACCTCCCTCTGATACCAATTGAAAGTGCACAGTGTGCCTCTGAGTATTCTCTAGAGGGGGTGAATAGAGATTTTAACAAATTCTTTACACTAAATGTGCACACACAATAAACTACTTTAATAACTGTGCATTCAACAATACCAATTGGTAATAAAGTAGAATAGAAAACAGTAATCAGTAAACAAAAATCACTAAATGGACAACACAGAAAAGCAATACAAAAGACACATAAATTTTATAGTGGTTCCCCAAAATGTGGATACTCCACTCTTTTGCCACCTTGGTAGGATTGCACTAACAGTGCCCGAGTCTTTTGTAAGGAGACTCTCAGAGCCAGCCTAAATAATTTTTTAGTGGTTCCCCAAAATATGGGTATTCCACTCTTTTACCACCTTGGTAGGATTGCACTAACAGTGCCTGAGTCTTTTGCTAAGGAGACTCTTAGAACCACTGAGTCTTTTGCTAAGGAGACTCTTAGAATCACTGAGTCTTTTGCTAAAGAGACTCTTAAAACCATTGAGTCTTTTGCTAATGAGACTCTTAGAACCACTGAATCCTTTGAAGAGGGATTTTTAAGACTCTTTGTTAGTTATAATATGAGAACAGAGGAAAGAAGAAGAAGAAGAAGAATTTGATTCTGCTGTATATATCCTTCAGCAGTTATGAGCTTTTTATCTTCTTCAGGATCTATATAAGATGAACCCTTGTTTGTGATAATGATGAATGCAATGGTTATGAGCTTTTGATCCTTGTGATCTCTGTACACTTGTTTTGCTTGCTGTTGTACGATGATAAAGAGAAGAAGCAGCAACAGCCTTGTATCTGTACAGAGAAGTTCTTCTAATTCTGTCTTAGAGAGCTTGAGGAAGAAGAAGAATCCAGAATCATAAGATTAGTTTTCTTTTTTTTCTTCCTTCTTCAGAATGCTTATTTTTTGTCAAATACTTTTTTTCTTTCCACTTCTGTTATGTCCTTTTAAGGAATATCCATTGGACATTTAGTATTTCCTTCTATTTATGTTTCCCGACCCGTCCATCTGATTTGAATAACTTCCAAGAATGTTGTTGTTGTACCTCTGAAATATTTCATTCCATTGTTGGAAATAATCGAGAAATTGTAATTCAAATTTTCATCTTTGAAAAACTTTGGAGAAGGATCAGAAAGGACAGCAGAACACATACTATTTCTGTCTGTATTCGACGCTGTGTGACTTCATTATTCTTCATATCGACGCACCTCTGAGTTCTTACAGAAGCAACTTCAAATTCCTTCTTAGCTCTTGCTGAGCTCAGATGTCGACTTTGCGTCGAGTACTTATCGACGTATCTGTTGAGTTAAAGAGTTGGACTTGAACTTTATCTTCTACGTCGAATTGAAGTCGAAGTTACGTCGAATTTGAAGATGGCTTTGACATGCTCTTCCTTCTGCGTCGAGTTCATTTCGACGTTGCGTCAACTTCACTTAATTCTTCGACAAGCAGTCTGAGTTATTTCGACTTTCAGTCAGAGTTGCGTCGACTTCTATTCGACGCAAGTTTTAACTCAACTTAATTTGTGCTTATCTTAAACCTGGTCTTGACACTCTAAGTGAATGTGATTTCCTAGGACATCTAATGACCATATTACCCTCTCTGTACAATATGGGTAATACAACATAAATGATGAAATCACTTTAAAATAATTTGTTAGATAAATCACAAGAGTTTTTCCCAACATATCTCTTATGAAGCATCTGTCTACCCCTCATGTCCAAATGGACTACAATTAATTCCCGTGGTTCTACATGTCATGCGTTGTAATTATAATCAAATTTGTCCATTTCTGACTAAAGGCCCTAATTATTTGCCCTTACATAATTGATAAGTGATTTCCAATTTTCACATGAAGTATAATTTTCTGGTATCTACTTAATCCACAAAATTTGCAGAGATTGTCTAAGGAAAAAAATGTACTTTTACAGAAATTAACAATTTTTCATTTGCATTTACCCATAATAAATAATATTACAGTAATAGAGGCCTATTTAACATTTACAAAGGATCTATGTGATTTCATTATCTAAAAATTAAAGGAAAATCTCCAAAGGTTATAATTGATCCAAAAAGAGTTCCAACTAATTTTCCAGATAGATTTACCCACATAAATTAAATTTAAGAATTATAGCAATAAACCACAAATGCTTTGAAAATAAATAATTCTATCATCAATTAAATTCTTAAAAATTTTCCAGAGGTTATATATGTTCATACATGTGCTTTAATAAGGATTTGTATTTTTCGGACATTAACTTCCATCAATAATAAATAATTCCCCAAATTAACAAAGTTCAATCATTGTGAAGAAACTACTAAATATCTTCAACCAATAACAATGATAAAATTTCCAGAGCTTATAAATAATCCAAAATGAGCTCCTACAAAATTTCATCATTTTCCACACAGGGATAATAATATAACCAAATTTTACTAAATCTAGTCATAAGCCCATTATTAAAAGATCACCAAGTTTTAACCAATTAAAAATTACAAAAAAATTCTCAGGGCTTACTAATGATCCAAAATGAACTACTAAATTTCCTAATTTTTCAGACAGGAATAGTCATATAACCAAATTTTACTAAATATTGTCATAAATTCATTATCAAAAGATCACCATATTTTATTCAAATAAAAATTACAAGAAAAATTCTTAGGGCTTATAAATGATCCAAAATGAACTCCTACTAAATGTAGCTATAACACACATTATCTTTAATATAAAAGATTTCAGTCATCAAATAAATACCCAAAAACTCTCCAGTGGATATAAATGGTCATATGTATATTCTAATAGAGGTTCATATTTTCCAACATTTATTTCCACTAGTAATAACCAATTATTCAGAATCATGAATATTCCACATAACGAAGGAGCTACTTATTACCATTTCCACTAGTGACCTGGAGGCCCTGCGACCCTGACGACTCTGGCGACCTTGCGACTCTGGCGACCCTGCGACCCTGGCAACCTGACAATCTGGCGACCCTGTGAACCTGACGACCGCACGACCCTGGAGACCTGGCGGCCTGGTCTCCTAAGGTGTCTTCCTTAGGCAATTCTATTCTCGATGAATTACTGGTCATACAATGACAGAATCAAAGATATGTATACAAATTCAGTGACCATGGTGAGGATATCTGGAGGATAACACATGAAAAATCCCTATCGTTGTTGGCTTACATCAAGTGTCAACTTTAAGCCCTTATCTCTTTACCCTTATCTTAGATGAGCTCACCAGACATGTTCAACAAGCAATACCTTGATGTTTATTATTTGAGATGATATTATTTTGATAGATGAGATGCACGAGGGTGTTAACGCGAAACTTGAATCTTGGCGAGAAACTTTAGAAAAGAAGGGTTTTAGGTTGAGCAGGACAAAGACGGAGTATATAGAGCTTAAATTTAATAGTGCAAGAAGGTCGGATGACTCCTTTATTAAATTGTATGACCAAGATATTTCCCACGGTTAGTGCTTATCTAGGATCGATAATTCAAAAAGATGGAGGTGTAGATAAAATGTGATACATAGAATCCAACCAGGTTAGTTGAAGTGGAGAGGCGTGCCTGAGATCTTATGTGATCATAAAATACCATTAAAACTTAAAGGCAAGTTTTACCGTACTGCAATTAGGCCAGCAATGCTCACCGATTCTGAGTGTTGGGCAGGAGGGTCTCCAGTGCTAGACTATTGTGTGTGAGTACATTATTATCATTATGGTTAATTATCGGGACCTTCCCTGGGAGTTTGCATAATTACAGGTTGCACCCCTTTATCTTTCAGAATTACATTTACCTTTCCTATAAGTTTCTCTACTTCACAAAAATGTCCATTACGTTAAAAATATGGATGAAAAAATAATAAATTCACCATATTTCAATTTTATCCTATTATAATGTGATAAATTGTAATGCACCATTTTTAATGTAAAGTTATTACAAAGGGTAAAATTGGAATATCATAAAATAATTTGGCATATTTTATCACTTTTCATCTATATTTCTAAAGGAAAAGGTCACACCTTTCAATGTAGAGATGAAAATAATAATAAATTAAGCCATATTTCAATTTTATTCTTTTATAATGATTCTAGATTCATTACAAAGGGTAAATTGTAATGCACCATTTTTAACGTAGAGTTATTACAAAGGGTAAAATTGGAATATCATAAAATAATTTGGCATATTTTATCACTTTTCATCTATATTTCTAGGGTTCGTTCGTTTCATAGACATTGATATTGAGTATTGACTTTGAGAATATGAAAGTCATTTATGTTGTTCGTACCAACAATTGTAGAGTGAAATTGGCTTTCTGGTGAAAAGTCGATGATATTCACTCTAACCTAAAAACCTATCGATCCAATGTTTAACTCCAGGGGCGGATATTGAGATCGCCAACTCCGACTTTCCAAAAGGATAACAAATTTTTTGGCCTGAATGCGCATTTTTTGCCCGTACATGATATTTTCGCTCGTACGCTAATTTTTGGCTCCATACGTGATTTTTTTGCAAGGACGCAAAAATTTCGCCCGAACACAATTTTTTCGTTCGGACACAATTTTTCAGTCCGGATGCAATTTTTTCGGCCGAACACGATTTTCACCCCTTACGCGATTTTTTTGCCCGGGCGCGATATTTTCTCCCGGGGGCGATATTTTCACCCGGGCGCATTTTTTTTTCACCCGGGGGCATTTTTTTTCGCCCGGGCACATTTTTTTCGCCCGGGCGCTTTTTTCGCCCACCCACGTTTTTTTCGCCCTGGCGCATTTTTTACGCTCGCGCACGATTTTTTCGCCAGGGCGCGATTATTTTGCCCAGGCGCGATATTTTTGCCTGGACGCGATTTTTTCGCCCAGGCGCGATTTTTTCACGGTCGGGCGGAAAAAATGCGCCCGGGCGAAAAAAAAATGCCCGGGAAAAAAAATCGCGCCCGGGCGAAAAAATCGCGCCCGAGCGAAAAAGCTGCGCTCGGGCAAAAAAACTGCGCCCGGACAAAAAAATCGCGCCCGGGCGAAAAAGTCGCGTGTCGGGCTAAAAAATGCGTGCTGGACTAAAAAACGCGCTATTGTTTATGATAATTTGCAGGAAAAAACTTAGAAGCTCAACATTGATCAATGACAATTCCTATGAAAGAAAGTCTTTCTGCAAACGAACAAAAAAAGTAATGAATATCAATTCCTATGACAATAAATCATCATACAGACGAACAAAAGAATTGGATTTAAACTCAATGTCATTTCCCATGTGTATTGATATTGGATTGAAAGCCAATACTTTAATATCAATGTCCGTGAAACAAACGGACCCTAAAGGAAAAGGTAACACCTTTCAATGTAGAGTCATTACAAAGGGCAAGAATGAATATTATAAAATAATTTGGCTTATTTTATTATTTTTCCTCCATATTTCTACCGAAAGGGGTATTTTTGTAAACATAGGAAACTTAGAGGGGAGGTAAATGTAATTTCGAAAGATAAGAGGGGTGCAACTTGTAATTATGCAAACTCCCAGGGGAGGTACTGTTAACATCTAAAAGGGATTCTAGCATATAAATTATTATTATGAACATAGATGAGGAAATTATTATTATGAAGTTTACATAATTATTTTGACATGTAAATTTTTTAGATTTTATAGTTATCATAGTATTCTAATTGGTTTCAGTTTATTCTAATCATTGCATGACAAAGCACATATGCAAGCAATTCTTGATCAGCGATGTCAACGCTATTAACAAAATGCTAATTGTAATTTGAGAATTTCTTATCAAATAATAATATCCATGCTATAAATTTTTTTGGCATGAAATCAGAAGTTCAAGGGCTTCATTTTTTTAATCTATTATACATCATTGGAGTTAAAAATCTAGGATAAGTTTCATTCATTTCAACAATGGAGGAAGAGCAATTAGAAGAAAACTTTCATATTTCCTAAATTTAGCAATTATCCATTCCTAAAGATCATATCTTTCTTTGGTTTTATAGATTTCTAAGTTATTTAGAAATTAGGGCAAGAAGACAAATTCACCTCCTCAACCATTTGAGCTTTTCCTTTCCTTGAGTACTTCTTTGAACCCACGGAGGAGCTCTTGGAGACAAGAGAAGTACAATAGAATCTCAAAATAGGCTAGAGCAGGAAGGAGACACGATTTTGGGCTAAGGAACCTATATGACAAGAGATGAAGAGGCTTATAAAATGAGATGGAGAGGGTTGGACGCGGCCCTAGGATGAACCTCCATGCATTGTCGAGCGGTGGAGGAGCCGTAGAAAGCCTTCAACGCAGGCGTCAGGCAGGGAGAGTTGTCGGGCTCTTGTTTCTCGCGTGGAACGAAAGGAATAAGGGCTCAGTTATGGGTTATGCGTGAACCGGCTGGTATGGGACGATATTTGAAGTGTTTAATAATGTTTATTAATATCCTCCATCAATTTAGAAAAGTATGTGTTGCGGGACGCACACGGCTCTTCCGTGGTCCGGTCTAGATCGACCGCCTTAGCTCGAAAGTCGAACCGGTGCGCGCAAACAGTCAAAGTGGACGGCAATGGACAAGGAGACTTTTACCGTGGAAAACCCCAAGGCGGGGTGAAAAATCACGTCGTCGGAGCTGCGCCGACCAAACTTCACTACTTTGCTGGAGGTTACAACCTTTAGAGATATAGAGTGCGGCAGGCCGCGCCTCTTTACAGTTTTGGGAGAGAGAGAGAGAGAGACGTTCGGAGGGTGACAGACCACCTCTCGCGATGCTGAATAGCTTGGGAAAATTCTCTAAGTCCCGGGTTCTTCAGTTTCTGAGATGGACTCCTCCAGGATCGAGGCTTCACTTGCGCTCTACGCTTTGCCTTGGGCGGGAGTCTCGAGGCGCACTGGGAGAGTGCGAGCCTTTGGGAAGAGTGCACACGTTGAGGGTGTGCACACGTCGGTGCGGAGTGTGGGTGGCGCTCACTTCAGCGGAACGAGCGAGGCTCACTTCCGCGGAACGGAGGAGGCCCGTAGGAAGATTTCCCGGTGGCAGAGTCCCTGTAGAGAGAGAAAGAGAGAGAGGGATTTCCCAAGAGAGAGAGAGCCTGGATCCAAATGAAGACCCCCGGGGTCCTATTTATAGGATTCCAGGGTAGTTATGGTGGTTATGGTGTGCCGATAGCGCCTTCTATTTAAATAAATAATAATAATAATTAAATAAATAGGAAAATAGAAAGATCGGACGGTCCACACGCGTCCCTTCCATGATCGGGCGGTTTGGTAACCGCCGGGTGGTTATCTCGCCGGAGCGGCGACGTCGGCCACCGCCGGATTCCCAGAAATGGGCGGTGGTGGCGGCGGCCTTCTTCCTCGCGGGGAAGAAGGGCCGACCGCCGCCCTCCCTCAAGGGGAGAGGGGCGGCCGGCCTTCTCCCTCGAAGAGGGAGGGGCGGCCGGCCGGGCCGACCCCCTCCAAGGAGGGGGCGGCCAGCCTCCTCCCTCGAAGAGGGAGGGGCGGTCGGCCGGGCCGACCCCCTCTAAGGAGGGGGCGGCCGGCCTCCTCCCTCGAAGAGGGAGGGGCGGCCGGCGGCCTCCTCCCTCGAAGAGGGAGGGGCGGCCGGCCGGGCTGACCCCCTCCAAAGAGGGGGCGGCCGGCCTCCTCCCTCGAAGAGGGAGGGGCGGCCGGCCGGGCCGATCCCCTCCAAGGAGGGGGCGGCTGGCCTCCTCCCTCGAAGAGGGAGGGGCGGCCGGCCAGGCCGACCCCCTCCAAGGAGGGGGCGGCCAACCTCCTCCCTCGAAGAGGGAGGGGCGGCCGGCCAGGCCGACCCCCTCCAAGGAGGGGGCGGCCGGCCCCCGCAAGGGGGGCGGCGGCCGGCTGCCGGCCTCCTCTCGAAAGAGAGGAGGCGGCAGTTAGCCCCGGTTGGGCTCGGCGGTTGGCTCTTCAGGAGCGGTTACATGTAGTGGGCGGTTACGCCGAGTGGCGGTTACGCCGTAGTGGGCGGTTACGCCGCGTGTACGCCGTAGTGGGTGGTTACGCCGCGTGGCGGTTACGCCGTAGTGGGTGGTTACGCCGCGTGGCGGTTACGCTGTTTGACCGGACATGATGGAGAGAGTGGGGTTAGTGGGGGTTTGGAAAACCGCCCACTAACCACCTCAAACCGGGTTATAAATATGAGCACGCATCAATTGCCCCCTAAGACCTTTGACGGGGAGAACGCTCGGCTTAAGGAGGAGAAGGTCTTTCCTCTACGGACGTTTGATTCCATCATGGCGGGATGCAAGGAGATTGCTCGCGAGGTAAGTGAATCATTCGTAAGGATAGGTCGCTGGAGAAAGGGCGAGCGTGGTGAGCGGAGTGCCGCCGGGATGCAAGTGAGTGCGCCCCGGGTCGTCGCTCCTAACCGCGCGCATGGGTGCGCGCGCCCGGGGAAGTGTGCGCGGGGGCGCGCGCCCCGGGGGGGTGCTCACGGAAGCGCGCATCCCGGGCAAGCGCGCGCGGGCGCGCGCACGCCCCGGGCGAGCGCGCGCCCCGGGCCGACGTGTGCACGCACGGGGCGACCGGGTGTGCGCGCGCTCGGGTGCGCGCCCGTGCTAGCACTCACGCGGGTGCGCGCCCGTGCTAGCGCGCGCGCGCTCGGGTGCACGCGCACGGGGCGGTCGGGCGCGCGAGGATGCGCGCCCGAGCTAGTGCGCGCGCGCGCGGATGCTCGCCCGAGCTAGCTCGCGCGCGCGCTCGGGTGCGCGCGCGCGGGGCGGTCGGGCGCGCGCGGGTGCGCGCCCGTGCTAGCGCGCGTGTGCTTGGGTGCGCGCGCACGGGCGGTTGAGCTCGTGCACGGGCGCGCGCGTGCTAGTGTGTGCGTGGACGTGCGCGTGGGCGAGCACTCGTGGGTGAGTGCACCCACGGTCCACGTGTGTGGGTTTGCATGCTCCGGGCGATCCGCGCGGGCGCGTGTGCGGGCTAATGTCGGACGATTCTGATCTTTATTTTTCCGCTTTGTTCTTGCAGGGATCCAAGCGTGGAGGTTCCGGGCGCCCAATGAGAAGTCGTTCTTTTCTGAATGTCGAGGGTATTGCTGTCTGGAGGAAGCGGTACAATATACCCGACGACTTAGAGATCAGGGTGTCGGGGGTCCAAGAGCGGGCCCAAAATCCTCCATCTGGATGGATGACCATATGCGATTCTTCTCTCCGATCTGGCTTTCGCCTGCCTCCTTGCGAGGAGGTGGTGGAGATCCTGAGGTTCTTTGCGTGTCCGGTCTCTCAGTACACGCCATTGGGCATGATGCGGATGATGGGTTTGGCTGCCTTCTTTCGAGAGCACGGATCCCGGATTTCGTTGGACTTGTTCCGCGAGTTGTGCTTCGTGGAATCAGATGGCGGCGGGCGCATCGAGGTTCACAGCAATAAGCGATGGCTTAGATTTGAAAGCCGTGTCGATCGTCGGCACGGGAACACTTTATATGGATATGTTCGCAATTCCTGGTCTCTTCCAGAGGAATGGAGATCGCTTCACGGTCGTAGTCGCAGAATCTCTGGACGAGAGCATGAGTTTGTACCGGTGCTTGGCTTTATGGATGCGGGTTCGCTATCGAAGGCCCTTTTCCATCTGTCGAAGGGCGTGGAGGAGAAACGTTTGCTCCTATGTGGGATATCTTCCGACATAGGACGCTTTGCTGCGGCTCCTTTGGGTCGTGGGACGAAGAGGCGCCTTGTCTTTCGCAATGTTGATCGCGTTCCGGCCCCTCGTTCCCCGGACAGAGGGGGAGAGCAAGCAGAGGATGTGGCGGTTGGCGAGTCTCAGGCCACGGGTGCGCCTGATGTTTCAGATGTGGAGGTACTCGAGTCTCCTGCCCCCCGAGTTCCTGATGAGGCCCCTCGCCGGCGCCCGGCAAAGGGAGTACGAGTATCGTCTTCGTTGGAGGCGATGAAAGTTGCGGTTGGCATGATTTCGATCCTCTTTTTTCTCCTCTTTTAATGTCATCCGTGTTCTAAGCATTTTCTTTTGCAGATTGGTGTCCAGACGAGTATCGCCCATACCTGGAATGACCATTACGTTGGCCTGAAGGATAGCCATGAGCAGCTTCAAAAGGAGCTCCGGGAGTCCCAAGAGTCCCTGTTGACTTCCAGGGGTGGATGGGAGCGCGATGTGTCGCGATTCCGTCAGGTTGAGGCAGGTCTGCGTGCCGAACTTAGGCAGCTACATGGGGAGCTTCGTGCTGAGAAGGAGCAGGCCGATGAGTCTGCCCGCCTTCGGGCGGCGGCCCTTGAAGACGTTGCTCGCTTGGAGACGGAGATAGGGCGCCTTTCGTCACAGGAGCGGATTGTTGAGTTAAAGGCTGCGGGAGTTGCAGAGTACCGGGACTCGCTTGACTACGAGCAGGATCGCGTGACTTATGCCGACGAGATCCGTGAGGAGATCTGGAGCTCAGAGGTGGAGCCACAGCTGGAGGATGAGCGTGAGATCGCCTTCCGTCGAGGAGCGGCGAAGGCTTTCCGTCTGATTGCTAGAGTCCGTGGTGCGGACGTTGAGGGCCTTGGGGTAGGCGACCTGTCTGAAGATGATGCCGATGCCTCGGAGGGCGAGGTCAGCGTCTGACGCGTAGCCATTTGTATCTTTGTACTTATGCCCAGTTGTGGGTTGTTCGCGCGTTTTTATGTTTGTCGCGATATCTGTCCCCGTTTGTTGACTGGGTTTGTATATCATCTTACTTTGTTTTTGTGATGACATGTTTAAAAGGACACCTGGAAAGGTGCGATTGTGAATCAGCTCCGTGGTGATTTTATTTGTCTTGATTGACGTAGTAGCAATCTTTTGACCGAATTTGCTTAAGGAGGGACCGAGGGTCCTGCCTCTTGTCTTAAACGAGGGTCGAGGGTCCGGTCGTCTGTTAGGATAGGCGTAGGTATGATCCTTTGACCGACCTCGCATGATTTGGACGAGGACCGAGGGTCTTGTCGCTTGATTTGGACGAGGACCGATGGTCCGGTCGTCCGCTGAGTTGGGTGTAGGTACGATCCTTTGACCGACCTTGCCTCCAAGGAAGGACCGAGGGTCCTGTCGCTTGTCTTAGACGAGGACCAAGGGTCCGGTCGTTTGCTGTGATAGGTGTAGGTTCGATCCTTTGACCGACCTTGCCTCCAAGGAAGGACCAAGGGTCCTGTCGCTTGTTTTAGACGAGGACAAAGGATCCGGTCGTCTGCTGTGATAGGTGTAGGTGCGATCCTTTGACCGACCTTGCAACCAAGGGAGGACCGAGGGTCCTGCCACTTGTCTTAGACGAGGACCGAAGGGGTCCGGTCGTCCGTCTTCTACAGGTGTAGGTGCGATCCTTTGACCGACCTTGCCACCAAGGGAGGACCGAGGGTCCTGTCGCTTGTTTTAGACGAGGACCAAGGGTCCGGTCGTCTGCTGTGATAGGTGTAGGTGCGATCCTTTGACCGACCTTGCCACCAAGGGAGGACCGAGGGTCCTGCCTCTTGTCTTAGACGAGGACCGAGGGGGTCCGGTCGTCCGTCTTCTACAGGTGTAGGTGCGATCCTTTGACCGACCTTGCCACCAAGGGAGGACCGAGGGTCCTGCCACTTGTCTTAGACGAGGACCGAGGGGGTCCGGTCGTCCGTCTTCTACAGGTGTAGGTGCGATCCTTTGACCGACCTTGCCACCAAGGGAGGACCGAGGGTCCTGCCACTTGTCTTAGACGAGGACCGAGGGGGTCCGGTCGTCCGTCTTCTACAGGTGTAGGTGCGATCCTTTGACCGACCTTGCCACCAAGGGAGGACCGAGGGTCCTGCCACTTGTCTTAGACGAGGACCGAGGGGGTCCGGTCGTCCGTCTTCTACAGGTGTAGGTGCGATCCTTTGACCGACCTTGCCACCAAGGGAGGACCGAGGGTCCTGTCGCTTGCTCGCCGTTTGTTGTATTGGTGTGGAGCCCCCCAGGGTTAGTCCTTGGAGATAATGCGACTTTGCATGTGCTCGATTTGTAAGTAAATTAGCTCTGTGAATAGCCATGCATTTACTAAGCAAGGAGAACGAGCAAGCATATGTTCACATACAACGAAATGACGGTTCATGCGCAAGTGGCTACTTGCGACCTTTAAGTTTTGTGGTTGTTCATAATACAAACATTAGTTCATAAAATAAAAGGTGAAGCCGAGGAGGTCATTCATCTAGTGCTTGAAGTGCCGGTGTGCGAGGTTGCTCGGACGTTGGGCTGCACTTGCTGTAGGTAGCATGCTCGTGCCGTCTCTTGGTCTCCGCGAACGACTCCTACTCCGACGGGGGTGACAAATTTCATAGCGAGGTGCGGGATGGACGGGATTGCCCCAAATGCTACCTGGAGCGGACGACCGAAGATCACGTTGTACGGTGATTCTGTTGTAACCGCCACGAACTGAACGTTGTGAGTTGCCTGCTTCGGGAACTCTCCCAAGGTTACCGGGAGGGAGATGGTCCCCTCGACGGGGACCGGACTTCCGCTGAATCCGTGAATGGGCCCTGGAGCTTGTTGAAGCCTTTCCCTCGGGATCTTCATTCCCTGGAGAGCGGTCATGAAGATGACGTTCACCGAACTACCATTGTCGATCAGTATTCTTTTGACGCGGAAGCTGGGATCTCCTATCTCTGCGCTTATGACCAGGGGGTCTTGGTGCGGCGTGAGCAGCCCTTCGAGGTCCTCGTCCCCGAAGGAGATTGTCCCCAAGGTTTGAATGCTTCGGTCTTTGCCCCATTCCTCGTGCTCGGCGATGGAGTTGACTGTGTCGTAAGGTGATCCGTAGATGGTCTCTACGATCCCTACCACTTCTCTGTTCTCTGGTCCCCCCTGGGGAGCTGGTGGCTGGTTCCGGGTACGGTCCTGTATGAACCTTCCGAGGGCGCCTTGACGGATGAGGCGCTCAATTTCATCCTTGAGCTTTACGCACTCCTCCGTTGTGTGCCCTGGTGCTCTGTGGAACTCGCAGTATTTTGAGGGATCTCCCTTGTTCGGCTGGATTTCCCGCGGCCTTCGCAGCGCCGGGTTGTCCTGAATCGCATAAAGCACGTTAGCACGAGAAGTGTTGAGTGGAGCATACTCTCGGTATGCGTTGGATCCTTTATTGCCGCGCCGATCTTGTCGTCGGGTATTGTTCCTACGTTCTTCTGGCTGCCGCGGGTTCGGCTCTTCCTTCTTTCTCTTTAGTCCTCCCTCGAACTGCTGGCGATGAGCCTCTATCGCTTCGTCAGCTGCAATTTGAGCCTCTATCCGATGGATGAGGTCGGGATAGCTTGGGACGGTTTCCCTCATCAGAGTTGAGTAGAAACCACTGGGTCGAAGTCCGCCAAGGAAAACCCCTCGCAAGAGCTCTGGGTCTACCCCGGGGATTTGTCGAGCCTCGGTGGTGAATCGGCGGAAGAAGGCCTTAAGTGTTTCTCCTTCGTTCTGACGTATTCCGGATAGGTGGGAGGGATCCCGGACGACTCTTCTGTTTGCTACAAACTGCTCGACGAACACCTGGGTCAGCTTGACGAAGTTGTTGATCACCCCTTCTTTAAGCGAGTGGAACCACGTCCGGGCCTGCCCCTTGAGTGTCGCTGGGAAGACTTGGCACATGAGTTGATCACTGGCATTGTAGATGCGCATTACCGTTGCGAAGTGATTGATGTGCTCAAGGGGGTCGTTGGTCCCGTCGAAGGTTTCCACGCTGGGTAGCTTGAACCCATGAGGGACCGGATAAGCTAGGATCTGGGGAGTTAGCGGGGATCCACGTCCGAGTGCCCCCCGAGCATAGGCGGGGGTCCGTCCCAGATGTCTGCATTCTTCTGCCACCACCTCACGGATTTCCTCCCGCGTGATTCTCCTCATCTCCTGGTCGGGGGCTGTAGCTGCCGAATGATGGTGGTGGAGCGGATGGGTGGAACTACAAGTGTCGGACTGCCCATCTCTCGCAGCGTGATGTATGTCGGCGGTGTACCCGCCGCAGGGTTGGCTCTCTGCCGGAGGTGGTACATCATTCAGTTGTGGAGGCGGATTGGGAACACGCGGGGCTGCGGCGTTCCTGAGGAGCAGGAGCATCTCGGTTTGGAATTCTTCAAGCCGGTTCATCCGTTCCTCCATGGCTGCCATAGGCGTGACGACCACTTCTCCAACGGGAGCAATGTTGACGCCTGAGGGCGAGGGTGCAGACCCCGGCTGCCCTTCGCGAGTAGGCTCTTCGGTCGCTCGTGCAGTCTTTCTTGTCATTTCCGTCGGTCGAGTATCACTGTGCTGGGATACTGTCCTCTGAATTCTAGAGCTTTTGGGAACGAGTTCCCACAGACGACGCCAAACTGTTGCAGGATGCACACGGCTCTTCCGTGGTCCGGTCTAGATCGACCGCCTTAGCTCGAAAGTCGAACCGGTGCGCGCAAACAGTCAAAGTGGACGACAATGGACAAGGAGACTTTTACCGTGGAAAACCCCAAGGCGGGGTGAAAAACCACGTCGTCGGAGCTGCGCCGACCAAACTTCACTACTTTGCTGGTGGTTACAACCTTTAGAGATATAGAGGGCGACAGGCCGCGCCTCTTTACAGTTTTGGGTGAGAGAGAGAGAGACGTTCAGAGGGTGACAGGCCACCTCTCGCGATGCTGAACAGCTTGGGAAAATTCTCTAAGTCCTGGGTTCTTCAGTTTCTGAGATGGACTCCTCCAGGATCGAGGCTTCACTTGCGCTCTACGCTTTGCCTTGGGCGGGAGTCTAGAGGCGCACTGGGAGAGTGCGAGCATTTGGGAAGAGTGCACACGTTGAGGGTGTGCACACGTCGGTGCGGAGTGTGGGTGGCGCTCACTTCAGCGGAACGAGCGAGGCTCACTTCCGCGGAACGGAGGAGGCCCGTAGGAAGATTTCCCGGTGGCAGAGTCCCTGTAGAGAGAGAAAGAGAGAGAGGGATTTCCCAAGAGAGAGAGAGAGCCTGGATCCAAATGAAGACCCCTGGGGTCCTATTTATAGGATTCCAGGGTAGTTATGGTGGTTATGGTGTGCGGATAGCGCCTTCTATTTAAATAAATAATAATAATAATTAAATAAATAGGAAAATAGAAAGATCGGACGGTCCACACGCGTCCCTTCCATGATCGGGCGGTTTGGTAACCGCCGGGTGGTTATCTCGCCGGAGCGGCGGCGTCGGCCACCGCCGGATTCCCAGAAATGGGCGGTGGTGGCGGCGGCCTTCTTCCTCGCGGGGAAGAAGGGCCGACCGCCGCCCTCCCTCAAGGGGAGAGGGGCGGCCGACCTTCTCCGTCGAAGAGGGAGGGGCGGCCGGCCGGGCCGACCCCCTCCAAGGAGGGGGCGGCCGGCCTCCTCCCTCGAAGAGGGAGGGGCGGCCGGCCAGGCCGACCCCCTCCAAGGAGGGGGCGGCCCGCCTCCTCCCTCGAAGAGGGAGGGCGGCCGGCCGGGCCGACCCCCTCCAAGGAGGGGGCGGCCGGCCTCCTCCCTCAAAGAGGGAGGGGCGGCCGGCCGGGCCGACCCCCTCCAAGGAGGGGGCGGCCGGCCTCCTCCCTCTTCCCTCGAAGAGGGAGGGGCGGCCGGCGGCCTCCTCCCTCGAAGAGGGAGGGGCGGCCGGCCGGGCCGACCCCCTCCAAAGAGGGGGCGGCCGGCCTCCTCCCTCGAAGAGGGAGGGGCGGCCGGCCGGGCCGATCCCCTCCAAGGAGGGGGCGGCCGGCCTCCTCCCTCGAAGAGGGAGGGGCGGCTGGCCGGGCCGACCCCCTCCAAGGAGGGGGCGGCCGGCCCCCGCAAGGGGGGCGGCCGGCCCCCGCAAGGGGGGCGGCGGCCGGCTGCCGCCTCCTCTCGAGAGAGAGGAGGCGGCGGTTAGCCCCGGTTGGGCTCGGCGGTTGGCTCTTCAGGAGCGGTTACACGTAGTGGGCGGTTACGCCGAGTGGCGGTTACGCCGAGTGGCGGTTACGCCGAGTGGCGGTTACGCCGAGTGGCGGTTACGCCGAGTGGCGGTTACGCCGAGTGGCGGTTACGCCGAGTGGCGGTTACGCCGTAGTGGGCGGTTACGCCGCGTGGCGGTTACGCCGTAGTGGGTGGTTACGCCGCGTGGCGGTTACGCCGTTTGACCGGACATGATGGAGAGAGTGGGGTTAGTGGGGGTTTGGAAAACCGCCCACTAACCACCTCAAACCGGGTTATAAATATGAGCACGCATCAGTATGGATGATTAGGATTTAAAGTTCTTTCAAGAGTGACACCTACTCATGAAGGTTTTTAGTTTACTTTTGATTTTCTTTTATCCCATTCTCATACATTTTCTAAATTTACTTATAAACTCAAAATAAAATTTTCTCATCCTATAAATTTTTTTATTAGATTTTTAAATATGAAGTATATACCATAATTATTTAAAATAGGATTTCTCTTTTATAAAATCTTAAAAATATTTGATTTTTTTTTATAAAACTAGATTAAGTTTGTCATAATACAATAAAATTTTCATTAATATTCTGCAATTTTTTTGGATCATAAGACTTATTGTGAAAATTTTCAATTGTAATAAGATTAATCTTTTATCTTATCATTTAGTGTTATTACGTGAGCTAAATTAAATAAGATAGATGAGTACTAAATTATAGCTTTACTGATCAATTTTTTTTGGCAATTGTTAACCGCAACCATAAAATGGCTATTTGCACCTAATTTTTGTTGGAACATGATTTTCCGCATCCCTTTGATTTGAGAATAAGAAATCCTACTTGTATTTGATCTTGTTTGCCATTGTGTTTTTAGCATGCAGGTTTGAACAGATATGACACCAGGTTGCTGCAATATTGGTCTGGTACTATCCACATGCAGAAAGATTGAAAGATGTCTAACGCCAGGCGTTAGGACTTAACGCTGAGCGTTAGCGATCAACGGGATGGTCTGTCGATCGACGGGATGGCTTGCCGACTGAATAAAAAGAGAAAGAAGCTTAACGCCAGGCGTTAGGACTTAACGCTTACGTTAACAATCGATGATTATGGCAAGGAGGAATGCAGCCGTGATTGAAGGAGCAATTCAGGAATGATTTGACTCAACGCCCGGCGTTAACTCTTAACGCCGGCGTTAACTTTTATTCCCGCCAAGATGCAAAATGAATGGAGGGAAACTGCCGTGATTGCTGGAGCATTTTTGGAATGATTTGACTCAACGCCCGGCGTTAGAGTCAACGCCAGCGTTAAGGTTGCCTAAAATAAAAGTTTCCAAAGATGCAGAATCTCCTTCCTGTTTTGAAGATCCGAGCCATCAAGTTATTTCTATACTGAGTCAACGCCCGACGTTAACTCTTAACGCAGACGTTAGCTTCCAGTCCTATAAAAAGGTGGATTTCATCTTCTCCAACTACTGATTGATTAGAGCCTTATTCCAGCACTTCAGAAACTCTGAGAGGGCCATATTTCCAGACCAACCCATCTCCCACACAAATTCAAAAGGAGGAATTACTACTCTTTGTTTTATATTCACTCTTATTCAAATAAATTATCAAAAGTTTTCTATAAAATATTAAAGTTTTCTAAAACCCTTATTCACCCCCCCTCTAAGGGTGCCTCAAGATCCAACAATTTTAAGGGTTTTTGAGGGTTTTGTAAAACGCTAGCCGCACTCTCCCTTTTTGCGATTCTTCTCTCTCGCCGCACTGCACTATCCCTCTTCGCGATTCCTTCATCTCGCTCTCGCCTCGTCGTCGCCGTCGCTAGAGCTCGCCTCGCCGTCCCTGGAGCCCGCCACACTCGCACTCTGGTATTTCGCGGTTCACTCCGTCTCGCCTCGCCGTCGCCTCGCTGTTGTTGTAGCTCTCGCCTCGCCGTCGCCGTCGCTGGAGCTCGCCTCGTCGTCGCTGGAGCCCGCGAGGTATGTAATATACCACAAATTCTCTGTTCATGCGTGTTTTTATAATATTATTGGATACCTTCATCTTATTGTAGTGCTCAACCCATCTAGATTTAGTAAAATTAAGCAAAAGGGGTCTCTTCAAATTCCTGTTTTCTTCAGCATTCTCTTAGAACAGAGGACTAGAAAACATGCTTCCAAAGCTGCAAATGTTGTTGTTGTTCTTCATTTTTCATAGTTGCTGAATGACTTGGAATGTAATTCCATGATAACTGACTTTCTTAAAATTAATATTTTCACCAAATGAGAAATCCTGACATAATAGTTGCACACCACTATTTTACCAATCTATTTAAAATGATTTCCACAATTTTCTACAATTTCATTTGTAATAATATTGTACATAGTATATTCGGTGTATGTTGTGGATGTAGTGTAAAACCAAAACTTCAGTGCTAATTTAGTGTATTCCACCAATTTATTGTATGTTTAAATTTTGTGCGAGAGAAGAAATGTTGGATATGACGAACGATCACATACAATCTTGTTTGATTGTGCATGATATGAAATATACCACAAATTAAGTAATTTAATTTAGTTATGTTGTTTAAATTATTATTGCAATTATTTATTAGTCTTTCTTGTTTGCTGGACATGTAGACCCAAATATTGCAAATGTCGAAAACGTTCAAAAATTTGAAGTTGATGTCAGCGCACACTTTGAAACTAATATTATTTTTAGTTCAAGGGAAGACTTAGTTGATTGGGCTCGTCGTGTTGGAAAAAATATTGGCTTTGTTGTTACTATAAAGGCATCAGATAAGGTTGTTGTCGGCTTAAACCTTGTGTGTTGTTAGGTTGTGACAGAAGTGGCCACTATCGGGATAATCAAAATAAAAAGGGTTGGGTGAAGAAGGGAATCCGTAGATCAACCTCCAAGTGTTGTGGATGTTTATTTTCCTTAAAGGGACAAAAGGAAGCAAATGTTGAAGATGGAAACTTCAGGACATTTGTGGTGTACACAACCATGATAGAGTACATTTGGAAGCGCATGCATATGTCGGTATATTAGACATCCTTGAGGAGCAACTAGTCGAGTAGATGTATAGTGCAAATGTTTTAAGTCAATTCTTGAACCAGAATGTTTGCCAACAGTTATGGTTACAGATAGAATGATTGCTTTGATGAATGCTATTGCAAGTGTTTTTCCACAAACAAAGAATATTTTATGCCGTGTGCATATTAATAGAAATATTCTAGCTCATTGCAAGAAATTGTTTAGTAACGAAAAGGATTTTGAGCATTTTATGCGTGAATGACAAGGGTTGATTGAAGCCGCATCGGAAAGTGATGTTAATATTGCTTTTAATAAATTAGTGATTGAGTTTTCTTCCTTATACTATGATGTGTTGGGTTATACACTACAACTTGGGTAGATCCATATAAAGATCATTTTATTTCAGCATGGATTGATAAGTACTCGCACTTGGGTAATTCATTCACAAATCGTGTGGAGGGAGGACACAGTCAATTGAAAAAATTCTTGAAGGTATCAACTGGTAATTTGACAACTATATGGAAGACTTTTGATCAAATGATCAAACTTCAACATACATAAATTAAACGGTCATTCGGCGAGAGTTACATCAAAATTAGCAATGATTTCAGGGGTGCATTGTATTCGGATTTAGTGGGGAAAATTTCTGTTCAAGCCTTGCAAATAATTAAAGAAGAGGAAGATTTAGTGAAAAAGGGGGTCATTTCAAGTTAGCACACGAATGCTCACACTTCAAGAGGTATACAATGGGGTTGACATGCACGCATGAACTTTTTTCATATATTACTAACTGCAAAGGATTACCTTTATGACTAATTTATGGGCATTGGAAAAAAATAATCTTAAATGAGGAATTTGATGTGGACATTGAGAATAATAGACATTGAGCTTGAAGGGGTGGTAAAAAATTCTATAATTCAAGTGAACAACAAAAGAAAGAAATCAAACGCAAACTAAGAGAAATTATTGATCCAACATTGAGCCAAACTATGGAACCAAATGTACCTTTAAAGCTGAAAGGGAGGCCAAAGAGGAGTTACAAAAAATTTAAGGAGGACGTTTTGTCAACAAAACGTCGCCCATCTCATTTTGAGTATGCATTATTAGAGGAGAAAGTCGTGGAAATAAAAAAGAAGAAGCAAAGAATGAAGTTGCCGGTTCGCAAAAATACAAATTTTGTTGTAAAGATTCGTCATCATTTTACAACATTTTGGTCTACACATATTGTCGATGCCTACGACGTTGTTGGTGATGGTCATTGTGAATACAGAGTTATTAGTGATGCATTGAATGTAATAGGTGGTTGGCAACAAGTATGAAAAGATTTATATTGGGATCTTGAAACACGACGTATTTTGTACAATGATATATACGACAGTAAGCGAAGATTAGAGTTGTTGGACTCTCTACAATGCATAGAAACTCCAGCACCATTTGATAAATGGATGACACTACCAGATATGAGACTAATTATGAGTTCATGCTACAACGTAGCAGTGGTTCAACTATCCAAGATGCAATGTTTGACATATTTTTCACTTCATTCATCAATGTCGGAGGTACCAACAATTATATGCATTGGTTTTTTAAATAATAACACTTCATTCGGCTAGTCTTGAATGCTTACTCTCCAATGCCACACATTGTTCCTTCATGGATAAGATATCATGAACAAGTGGAGGAAAATTGGGGACTACATTACAACCAACGGTTGCAAGGACCACCATCGGCAATGGGACCAAACATATTACTAACAATGGATAATTGATAATGAAAAAGGTAGGTAAAATATTTTCATTAAAATTTTCTTACTTTAACTTTATTTCAAATTGTAATGTAAAAACTATTAATATTATTTTTTTCTTCATCTTTGCAGGGTAAAAAAATGGCTTGAAGCAATGACAATTTGGATGCAATCATAGTTTGTTTTGAATGTTAACTTTGTTCTTATGGACTCTAAAACATTGACAATGAATTATATTTTAATGGTGTTTTGTGAAGTTAATTTATATCAATGTATTAGTAGTGATATTGTTTACAATTCCTCAATTTTGTATTTTTCATAAAAATTGGTTTGCGGATATCAATTTTGTTTGCGGATAGCCATTTTGAAAATCACTGATTTGCGGATATCAAATAGTTGCGTATAGCCAAAAGTGCGGTGCTAATAACAATTGTCGTTTTTTTTTCTAAATATGCTTATTCAATTAAGGTTGAGGTGTTGCCACGTGACAAGTCATGGATGAGTCCTGGAAGCAGCCTTTTGCAAAAACGCAGGATTTCAACCTTGTGGTGGGACCCTTCCCCAGACCCTTGTGGCATGGGGATGCTTTTTGCACCATGTTGCCCTTTTATGCTTATTCAATTACACATATATATAAATATATATATATATATATATAACGCGTATATAAGAATATACACGCCTTTTTGAAATATGGGTTATACATGCTTTTTCATGAAGTGTTCAACATGAAAGTTGTAGATCTCGTCGAGATCTGTAACTTTTGTGTTGAACACTTTTCATGAAAATGCACGCACAATGCATATTTTGGGCTCAATTGAAACCTGGACGGAACTATTTCGAATACGCATTGTTACGCCCATGTTTCAATCGGGCCCAAAATACACATTGTGCGTGCATTTTCATGAAAATGCTTCAACATGAAAGTTATAGATCTCAATGAGATCTACAACTTTTGTGTTGAACACTTTTCATGAAAATGCACGTATAAGACGTATTTCAAAAAGGCGCGTATATATGGTATATACACTTAACGCGTATTTACAGCAAACTCATATATATATATATTTATTATATATATCTTTAACTACTATATCAAAGAAGTTGTCTTTGGTGCAACATTCAAAATTGTCAAATATATCCTCATTCTTTTACTCCAATGACCTAACATATATAATAAAAATATGGAAATCCATTAAATATAATAACTATTTGTGTAATTACTTCATATACTTATAATAAAAATAATGATGAAAATTAATAAAATCCAAAAGTTTTTAGTAGACCTCCAAGACCTACTATGGTAGGTTATCATTAGGCCTACAAAAATTAATTTCAAAATATAATGACTCACTTTAAAATGATTTTTTGTTAAAATATAAATGTTTTTCAAAAAAATAACTATAATATATATATACATATATCTATATATATTTTACGATCATTTTAAGTACTCATATGTATATGTTGCGGGCGAAGCCCACCGTCGCCAGCCGGGTACTGTCGAATGCGGGCGCAGCCCGCTAAGAGTCAGTGAGCACGGGCGAAGCCCGTGCAGAGCTACTTGTATGTATGTATGTATCTCCGCATGAGCTTCTCCCATGCTCAATATGTCTACGGATTGCGCCTGCAACATATACATATGAGTACTCGAAATGACCGTAAAAAATATACTTTAATATTACAATATTTATTTTGTAAAAAAAATCTGTATATACTTAAAAAAAGATTATTGTTTTTCTCTCTCTCCCTCTCTCTCTCTCTCCCTCGCCGCACTCTCTCTATCCCTTTCCTCTCTCTCCCTCTCTCTCTCTCTCTCTTTCAAAATAATATTTTTTATTAAAAGGGTAATTTGGGAAGTCCTAATATTTAACCAAATGCATCTTTTCCCTTTTAATATAATATATATCTTTAACAACTATATACAAGAAGTTGCCTTTGGTGCAACATTCAAAATTTCCAAATATAGCCTCATTCTTTTATTCTAATGACTTAACATATATTATGAAAAAAATGGAAATTCATAAAATATAATGACTATTTGTGTAATTACACTATATCCCTATAGTAAAAATAATGATGGAAATTCATAAAAGCCAAAAGCTTTTTAGTTGACCTCCTACACCTACTATGGTAGGTTATCATTAAACCTGGGTTATCATTAGACTTACTTTAAAATGATTTTTTGTTAAAATATAAATGTTTTTGAAAAAAAATGATAATAAAATATTAATTATAATTTTGTGCGGTCATTTTGAGTACTCATATGTATATGTTCTGCCGGGAGTGGGCAAAGTCCGCCCGCGCGAAGCTCGCCGGGGGGCGGGCGAAGCCCGCCGTTGCCGGCCGGGTACTGTCGCACATGGCCTTAGGGGCGGAGCGTCGTGCATGTCACTCGTGTGTATATATATATATATATATATATATATTGATAATGTATATTTGGATAAATAACATTGTTCGGAGGCTAAACGGGTCGGTTTAGTACACGGATACCCGATACCCATAGACACTCCTAGGATTTGCCTATATATACCCCGCTAGGGGCAACGGGGAGTTCATTCCACCTTGATGGACCTCCGGATGCTTCGAGCAACCCTCTCAATCTCGAATCTTTGCCCCTAGGGTTAGCTCTCCCGTCTCCCATCCGGTTACCTGTTCACGCGAAGGAATCGCGATCTGGTCGCTTGCCGCCGCTCGTTCGCGTGCCTCTCATCGCCGCTCGCGATAAGGAAGGAGAAGGTAGCAGCAGTCGCTCCTCGCCGCCGAAGCCGCCGTTCGCTGTCGCTACTCCTTCTGCCGCTGCTGGTTCGCTCCCGCCGCCGTCTGTGAAGGAGATCTCGCGGATCTGCCACCGTTCTCCAGTCCTCGCGTGGAGCCGTCTCCGACATCGCCTGAAGGAGATCTCCTCTTCGTCTTCGTGAAGGAGATCTAGCGCTGCTGCCGCTCGCATGAAGGAGATTTCATCTGCAGATTGCCGTCGCCGGATCAAGAGGCTGTCGCCGCTGTCGCCGACGCTGTTGCAGAAGGTTCAGCCGCCTCTGCCGCTCAGATCCCTCTTCGCTCTAGATCCCCCTAGCCGCCATCGTCAGTTCACTCCCGCAGCCGCCGTCTCCGATCAAAAGGAAGTGCATCCCTAAGCGCTACCGCCAGCGCCTGGCGCTAGCAGTTGCTACCGCTACCCGCCCCGGCTACCGCCGGCGCTAGCAACAAAGTCCCCTTGTTCTCCTGGTTGGTGACTTGATCCCGTCTGCTGGGCGCACAATGATGAAGGGGAACAACTTTTCGTCCCCCTTTCCGATGATCAAGCTGGAGAAGTTCACGACGACTAAGTTTAACGACTGGAAGTTGAATACTCAGTTCGGGATGAAGTACCTGAACGTGTTCTACACCGTTCAGTCTGATTGTGCTGGGGTCATAGGGACTGATGACGAGGCTCTGTGTGTTTCTGATGAAGACTTCTGCCGTGACTACCTGCTGAACTACCTGTCTTCCAATCTGGCGAAGACGTACATGAAGATGAAGACAGCCAAGGAGATCTGGGATGCACTGCATGAGCATTTCAGGCAAGAGGAGGATCTGTCCAAGACGCACCTGGTGGACAAGTTCCACTCCTTCACCTTCAACGAGGAGAAAGTCATTCTCCCTCAGGTATCACATTTTGAAGTTTTAGTAGATTCTTTACACAGTGAGAATATTTCGTTGCCAGATAGCTTTGTTGCTGGCACAATTGTGTATAAGTTGTCTTCTACGTGGTACAATTGCAAAACTGAAATGCACCACAAGAAGATGCAGGTGGGTTTAAAAGAACTCAAGGTTTTATACGTATTGAGGACGAGAACAGGATACGACACACATTAGAAGTTGTTAGCAAGCAGAAGGTTGCTGCTAACATGATTACAAACTCTAAGCGTGTGCCGAACCCTAGGAAGTCACAACTCAACCCTAGTAGCTCCCAGGTTGCAGGCCCCAGTAAATAAAGTAAAAAGTTTAAGGGCAAGTGCTTTAACTGCAACAAGTGAGGACACAGTGCATCTGATTGCAGACTTCCTCACAAGGAAAAGGGCAAAGCACCACAGGAAGGCAACCATGCTAACATGGTTAGCCTCACTGAGCCATCCAATTTTGTTGCCATGGTTGGAAACGAGAAGGCCAGTACAGAGTAGTACCTTGACTCGGGGGCAACGTGACATGTGTGCAACAACTCTACTCTGATGACAGGTCTTACTGATGCAAGAGAATCTGTGACCGTTGCCAACAGTGAGACATTTGACGTGCTGAAGGTGGGGAACGCAATTTTGCTGCTATCCTCAGGTAAGACTTTAACTTTAAAGAATGTTAACTTTATTCCTTCATTAGATGCTAACTTAGTGTCTATTAGCTTACTATGTGATGCTGGTATGTCTTTTACTTTCTGTAGTGGCAAAGTAACACTGTCAGTTAACTCACACTATTTTGGATGTGTCTACGTCCAAAATAGGATGTACAGACTAAGTCTAGCAAACGAAATAGTTCAACAAGTTCAAACAAACTTAGTTAGCCCTAAGACTCTATATGAGAGACTAGGACGCGTAAACTATAGGAAATGTTCTAAATTGCTAGAACTCACTAGATAGTTTTAGACACTACAGTCAAAACTAATAAATGTGAAGTGTGTGCTCAGACTAAGATCACTAGGAAACCTTTTAGTGCGGTTACTAGGAGCACAACACCCTTAGAACTAATACATTCCAACATATGTGACTTCAAAAGTTTTGTCACTAGAGGAGGCATGAATTATTTGATCACTTTTATAGATGATTGTTCTAGATTTTGTCACATTTATCACCTTAAAACTAAAGACGAAGTGTTTGAAAAATTTTGTATTTTCAAAACCAGGGTAGAAAACCAAGTTGACATGAAAATCAAGAGATTTAGAAGTGATAGATGAGAATAATATATGTCCAGTGAGTTCAAATGTTTCCTTGCCCAACATGGAATCATTGCAGAAACCACTGCTCTTTACTCACCCTAGTCTAATGACATAGCTGAGTGTAAAAATCGAAAGTTAACAGAAATGTTAAACTCTATGCTCTTGACTGCAGACATGCCTTCCGCTTATTGGGGAGAAGCAGTCCTAACTGCAAATCACATTTTAAATAAAGTTCCACATGCCAAGTTAGAGGTTACACCCTACGAGCTTTGGTTTAAGAGACCCCCGTCTTTTACTAGACTTAAGACTTGGGGTTGTATAGCCTATGTCAGGATTCCTGACCCTAGACGGTCTAAGATTGGACCTAGGACTAATACATGTCTCTACCTAGGTTGTGCTGAAGATAGTGCTGCAGATAGATTTTTAGATATTTCTAATAACGTCGTCATAGAATCTAGGGACGCAGTGTTCTTTGAAGATAAGTTCCTTAAGGATAAGAACCTGTCACTCCCAGGTATGCAAGTAACTATTACTGAAGAAGATCCTACTTCAGTACCGAGCACCTCCTATTCAGTTCCTGTAGACAACTCTGGCCTAGAGTCTAGGAGAACTTCTGTAAGAGAGCGAATTCCCAGAACCTTCGGTAGTGACTTTGTCACATGCCACGTTGAGGTTGATCCATCCACCTATAAGGAAGCGATGAGATCCAGGGATTCCCTACTCTGGAAAGAAGCTATTGATGAAGAGATGAATTCTCTACTTCAGAATAACACCTGGACGTTGGTTGATAAGCCAAAAGGGGATAAAACCATAAGGTGTAAGTGGATTCTCAAGAAGAAACGGAATCCTGATGGTAGCGTAGCTAAGTATAAAGCACGCCTGGTGGCTAAAGGTTTCACACAAGTAAGCGGAGTAGATTACTTTGATGTCTACTCACCGGTGTGTCACTTAGCGACCATTATGGTCTTCCTTGCTATTGCATCTATTGAGAACCTTAGTGTTCATCAAGTGGATGTTAAGACTGCGTTCTTGAACGGAGATCTGACTGAAGAGATCTACATGAGTCAACCTGAAGGTTTCATTGTAGACGGTCACGAAACAAAGGTCTGTAAATTACTTAAATCTTTTTACGGACTAAAACAAGCACCGAAATTATGGCATGAGAAGTTCGACTATAGTGTACAGAACATGGGATTCATGTCGAGTCTCTCGGATAAATGTCTTTACATACGTAATAGATCAGATAAAGTCGCCATAATATACTTGTACGTAGATGATATGCTCATTCTAGGGTCTGATCAATCCGAAGTTGATGACGTTAAGTCAGATCTAATAAAAGAATTTAGCATTAAAGACCTAGGTGTAGCTAACACTATACTAAGCATGCAAGTGAGCTTTGGGAAGAATGACATCTCCCTAAGTCAAAGCCACTATATAAAGTCCATGTTGGACACGTGGGGATACAGTGATAGTAGAGCATTTAAGACTCCATACGACTACACTAACCGCCTAAAGCCCAATGAAGGAGCTATGGTTAGACAGTTAGATTACTCTAAACTACTTGGTAGTCTCATGTATGTTATGGTCTGCACTAGACCTGACATAGCTTTTACGGTCGGCATGTTGTGCAGATTCACTAGTAATCTTGACCAAGACCACTGGAACGCCTTAGATAGGCTAATGAGGTACTTAAAGCACACCCAAAAGTATGCTTTATTTTACTCTGGACATCCTTCAGTTCTTGAAGGATATTCTGATGCATCATTATGCTCAGAATTAAATGACAGCAAGTCCACTAGTGGATTTGTATTCACACTAGGAGGAGCAGCTGTAGCTTGGAAGTCCAAGAGGCAATCTTGTATTGCACTCTCTTCTATGTAATCCTATCTCTACGCTCTAGCGTCAGCAGGAGAAGAAGCAGAGTGGTTAAGAGATTTGGTGATGGACATTCCTCTGACGAGCTTGAAAATGAGTGCTGTTGCAGTTTACTGTGACAATCAAGCTACGAAAACGATTGCTGCGAACACTTTGTTCATTGGCAAAAGAAGGCAACTAAGGCTGAAACAATCCTGGTTGACCTCACTCACAAGTCAAGGGATTATGACCTTGATTGATGTGAGATCGAAAGACAATATTGTAGACGCCTTGACCCAAGGCTTGAATAGAGCTCTCACAATAAAAACATCGGGGGAGATGAGACTAAAGTTCATAGATGTATGAAACTGTCCTCCGTTGTTTATGTTTTCATAGTGAAAACCTATATAGTCGCAACATTCAAACATCTAATAACAGACTGAAAACCCCAAATAATTTCTTGATGAAAACCCAAGATGGTAGATGCCTGTTATTCCACATTTGATAACTAAGCATCTTTCTCATTGTAAGTTGATTCGAAAATTATTCAACTAGGAATAGAAAGTTGTTGTTGTCGGTTATCTAACATTGATGATCATAGCACATTATTCCACACCTGATAATGTTGCAAACGTTGTTGTGCCAAATCATTCCACATTTGGTGATGAAGCACATAATGATCACTAATGGATAAGATAACGGTTGATTTACAAAATCAACACTAGACTGGTTCCTGTTAGACCAGATAGAGATGCTGACAGTGTTACTTCACCAATCTACAGGTTCTAAGCTCACTTATGTAAGAGCTAGTTCACTTTCTACGTTACTGCATATTTCATGAATTCATAGAGTTTTCTAACTCATGAAATTCATTGCAGGCTTTGGTGGAGATGGAGGGGAGAAAGTAGTATTTGACATGGATGCTGATGATCTACTAGACGAGTAGAATTATCATATGTTTATCCTTGTCATTCTGTTTTCAGACTTATATATTATTGAGTAGCACTTTTATTCTGGATGATTTATATTTCTGTGTAAAATCCTGCTGTTACTTATTGTGCTAACTCTTTTGTTATTATGTTAAGTCGAAAACTCCTTTTATGCTATTTACTATTCTCTGCACTTCGAAACGTACATGTTATTTGTCACAAATATAGGAGGAGATTGTTAATGTATATTTGAATAAATAACATTGTTCGGAGGCTAAACGGGTCGACCGAGTACACGGATACCCGATACCCGTAGACACTCATATGGTTTGCCTATATATACCCCGCTAGGGGCAACGGGGAGTTCATTCCACCTTGATGGACCTCCAGATGCTTCGAACAACCCTCTCATATATATATATATATATATATATATATATCTTTAACTACTATATACAAGAAGTTGTCTTTGGCGCAACATTCAAAATTGTCAAATATAGCCTCATTCTTTTACTCCAATGACTTAACATATGTTATGAAAAAATGGAAATTCATAAAATATAAAGGTTATTTGTGTAATTACACTATATCCCTATAATAAAAAAATGATGAAAATTCATAAAATCCAAAAGCTTTTTAGTAGACCTCCTACACCTACTATGGTGGGTAATCATTAGACCTCCTAGACTTACTTGTAAAATAATTTTTTGTTAAAATATTAATGTTTTTGAAAAAAATAATTATAAAACAATAATTAAAATTTTTCTGCAGTCATTTTGAGTACTCATATGTATATGTTGTGGGCGCAAGGGCGGGCGAAGCCCGCCGTCGCTGGTCTGGTACCGTCGCGCTTAACAATAGGGGCGGAGCCCCGTGCCTATCACTCGTATATATATATATATATCTATCTATATCTATAAGGGAGAAATGGCCTTTGGTGCAACATTGCCTATGCCAATTATGCCCTTGCACCCAAGGGGATTTCACCCTTATGCCATTGTAAACACGGCTTGGGCAACTCGGGCAAGAGAGGGGCGGTCAAGAGAGAGAATAGTGCGGCGAGTCATTAGGGCGGCCAGAGGCCACCGTCGGGGCGGCCAAAGGCCGCCATCGGGGAGCAGCGAGCACGGGCGTGCGAAGCTGCTAGTATATATATATATATATATATATATATATGAACATGCATATGCGAGGGATCCACGTGCCTTGCACAATAGCATTCCTACTCTTTAAAATTTCACGTGCACAATGTGACAACGTCTGTAACTCCGGCTCATTGCACGAAATCCATTCATGCATAGGGAGCAACGGGAATACTATCAAGGGAGCAGGGTTTCCTGTACTAGACTGTTGTGTGTGAGTACATTATTATTATTATTAGGGTTAATTATCAGGACCTCCCCTGAGAGTTTGCATAACTGCAGGTTGCATCTCTCTATCTTTCGGAATTACATTTACAAAAGGTAAAATTATTCTAGATTCAATTTTATTCTTTTGTAATGATTCTAGATTCATTACAAAAGGTAAAATGTAATGCATCCTTTTTGATGTAGAGCTATTACAAAGGGTAAAATTAAAAAACCATAAAATAATTTGGCAATAAAATCTACATTTCTAAAGAAAAATGTCACATCTTTCAATGTAGTCATTACAAAGGGCAAAATTGAATATCATAAAATAATTTAGCAGATTTTATCATTTTCCATCAATATTTCTAACAAAAAAGACATTTTTGTCAACTGGGGAAACTTAGAGGGGAGGCAAATGTAATATCAAAAGATAGAAGGGTTTAACCTGTAATTATGATGAAAGACTACTAGCACTGTCAGGGCATTTGAGTTAGATGTGCAAGGGAAAGGGTAAAATTAGAATATCAAATTTTGCCGGTTGTACTCATGAAATAAATAAGCTTATTAAATAATATATAAATAAAATACAAAGTCCAGTGAACAACAGCATAAAAATTGCATAGCTATGCTGCATTCTAAAGAGGGCGTTCCATATATAATCAATATTCAGTACTTTATATATCAAGAAAAAAATATAATTTAGCAAAGAAAATCATCTTCTCAATTTTACCCCTTCTTTATTACAACTTTTACAACTTTTCATAATAGGATGACAAATGATAGGTGTGTGACCGCGCTGGGAGCATCAGCATAAAAATTGCATAAATATGCTGCTTTTTAAAGTAAACATCAACAAACATGAAGGTATCGGACTTCTAAAATCCTGGGAAGAGAGAGAGAGCTTCATCATCATTTAGCGGCAGTTCGGCATAAACCATCATACGCTGCTTTCCTGAAGAGCGGATGGACTTCTTCCGTAAAAATTTCAGCATCGAGGACCTCCATATGAGGCCAGATCTGCAGCGGGAACAAGAAAGAATGATAAATTAGACACTAAGTTATAGTTGGCGCCTCATTTTTACGGCGTCAGCGGCAGGGGTTATTGGACCCTGGACCGCGACTGGGCGCTGCGGCATTTTGCAGAGCGATCACTGTCGAAATTAAGTTCACGACCATTCTCACACAGAAAATGCACGCCGATAGAAGATGGAGGCCGGCAGTCGACCTCCTGCCTAAACAGGCCAAAAGAGTAGTAGATGAGCTACAATCACCTCAAACTACTAATATCATGAGCAAATGCATTATTTAAGAACTCAGCCAAACATATGCTGATTGCTGCCGAGTAACTCAAAATTAAAATAATTCATTTTGGAAGTATTTACAAGAATAATCGAACTTTTTCCTAAACCTTAAAAACTAAACATCTAAAACCCAAAACCTTAACTCAAACATTATCCTAAACCCTAAACACTAAATCCTAAATACTAAACCCTAACTTTGATAGATGCAATTCCACGCACTGCATTAATATAATAATTTATCTTTCCTTTTTTTGTAAATCCCTCATAAGTAAGTCATTTTCTTCGGACCAAATTTAGATTTAACAACATTTTACTACACAAAACAAGTGATTGCTTTTATCATTAAAAAAAGAACTAAATGATTTCTCTTATAGTTTGAATTGATAATGACAAGTACTAAAAATTATATATCATATACTTTGCCTCTGCTTTACCAATACAAAATCATCACATATTCCTCTGCATTACTAATACGAAATCATAATATATTTTTCTTCTATTGCCCTAACTTTTCACTTATTTTAATGGACTATCTCACAAAAAGAACTTTCATTCCAAAAATTAAGTATTATTGCTCTTCATCACCAATATTAAAAATTGTGATCTTAATTTTGATGTTGATGTAACCCTACTATATTTGAAACTGGTCACTTTCATTAACTATAGTAGTAATCATTGCTTTACAATACGCATCTTTAATGACTTCAATATATCTTCCAGATGCACATTCGCAACAAAAACAAACTATATCTATGGTAGATCACCATATAATAAGGGCAATGTTATAAGCACACCAGTTTTGGCTATTCGCACAGCAATTTCTATGAGTTATTACGCGCCTTTTGAAAATACGCCTTGTACATGCATTTTTAGGAAAAGTGTTCAACACGAAAGTTGTAGATCTCGTCGAGATCTACAACTTTCGCGTTGAACACTTATCCTAAAAATGCATGTACAAAGCGTATTTTCAAAAATTCGCTATAGTTACGATCAGGGAGACAATACGTCTTGTGCGTGCATTTTTAGGAAAAGTGTTCAACACGAAAGTTGTAGATCTCGACGAGATCTAGAACTTTCGTGTTGAACACTTTTCCTAAAAACGCATGTACAAGGCGTATTTTCAAAAGGCGCATAATAACTCATAGAAATTGGTGTGCGAATAGCCAAAACTGGTGTGCTTGTAACATTGCCCTATAATAAAAGTCAATTGATTCTCTAAAATATACATTTCTACTAAACTTATGTTTCATAGACACACACGTAGCATCCGTATATAAATTATAAGCTTCATTCCTCTACAATTAGCAGATATTGATACCAAAGTACATTTCTCCAAATATCTAGTCTTCAAAATTCTGATGAAAATATTTGTTAATCAACCTGCTATAGTATCCCCACGGCTCTCCTGTTGGTGTGAAAAATGCTCTCTGCGATTCTACACGCTCTCGAGGGGGGGGGGGGGGGGGGGGGGGGGGGGGGGGGGGGGGGGTATACTGAGAGAGGTCGGCTATTTTGAGGTCGTTATGGATGATTGAGAATGGAATGAGAGGATGTCGCGAGCGGCGAGACCGAGACTTCCCGCAATTGAACTCGTTGCATGTGATTTCATTGCTCACTGTGAAATGGTTACAAAATGAGAGACCGCCACTAAATGGAGCTCATAACACTAGGAAGCTACAAGTCCGAGTTCGCAGCAAGCTATCGCTAGCTCTGGTCGGATTCGTGATCCTTTTCAAGGTACCGTTCACCACTATTTATACTAGTGGGGGATGCCCAAACGGGCATGCAAAATAAAAACGGGTTGCCCGTGCTACAAGAGAACCTGGCAGAGATGAGAGAGTACATGGTGTGCAGATAGCCTAAAGTACTAGGGCATGCGGTCACCACAAGGGTGTCCGCGCGAGCTTCAGGAGATGAATTGTATATGCATGCTGAGCTGAGCAGGCTGATAAGCGTGCAAATGACCCCAACTGCTAGGCCGAGCGGACACTGAAGTGGTGACCGCCCAGGCTGTTGAAGAGGACGCTATCTGGCTTGCAGATAGCCAGAACGATAGGCCGAGCAGGTTCTGAATGGACGACCGCCCGAGCTGTTGAAGAGGGGTCATTTGGCTTGTGAATAACAAAAAAAAACGGTCAGGGCGGACACCAAATATCTGACCGCACAGACTACTTTGATGATGATTCTGATTATTTTTCAGGCCGCGGGATCCCGGGTAAATATATCCAAATATCATTATTTATCTCATCTTGACCTAAATTCTTATCCTTACATATTAACCATACATAATGGTAAGAGTTTTTAAGTGGAAAAATAGATTCCATTGAAGATTTATAATTAATTCAAAATATATTATAGCTGAACCCTCCCACTGAAAATTCAAATTCAGACCGGTTTAAACTAATTTTGATTCGACTAAAATCTAAGAATTAATTACATTGAGCAATAGAATTATTCTTAACAACCTAAAAAACACTTAAAGGATAACCTAGCTGACAAGGGACTTTGGAAAGCTTCATTAAAACTGCTGAAACTAGTTGGGTTAGCTACACCTCGGAATTGAAGGAGATGAAAGTCAAATGTTTAAAAATCTACCTCCGATGCATATTGCCTGGAAATAGCCTTCAGATAGCCCAATGTTGTCAGACACCACTGCTCTTTCTCTCCGGTGTTATAGATATTATTAGCAGCTCTTTCACCATCCGATGTGATGCTGGAGATTAATAGAACAAATGTGAGAAGGTTCAAAGTAAGAATAAAGTTTTCATGGTTCTATCATAAAGCTTACTTAGTATCATTGTTCCCATTTTCATGATCAAGATCCATCTTTGCTGGTTCTTCAAGATCCATGGTCACAAATTCCTTCTTACTACTTCTCAACTTTGGCAGTTTTCCATCAGCGGAGAGCGGAGGCAAACGGGCCATGAGCACAGATTTAAAGCTCTTATATAGCATGATAAATAGTGTCTGCATAAAATTATGCATTATATTCAATTCAATTATTCAGAGGAAAAAATGGTACTGTAAATGATGATGCATGCTAATTAGGCATATTTTTGAGACAAATCTAAGCTTATATATATTTCATAATTCTCTTGCATATATTCTGTGCACTCAAAGAATGACGGAATCATTTACTGGGACCCTCTTAACTTTGCATAATTATAAGGACCTTCCTCTATCTTTTAAAATCACCAAAACCTTCCCTCTAATTTTACATTTTAAACATACATGAGGGGTCTTCCAGGGTTTTTTTAATAGATGTATGCTAGCAATGTAAACTTAGAGTGAAGGTATTGGTAATTGTAAATGATAGAGGGGAGGTCACTGCAATTATGCAAAGTTAGAGGTGAATTTTTCATAATTATTCCTTAACAATAGCCAGTCATGGATTTTGGTAAAATATTCGGAAGTGTGGAACTCATCATCACATAGCTTGGAGATATATGTATATACTAGAAGCAGAAAGAGAACAGAGAAAAAAATAAAAGTAGTAAATGTGATACAGACCTTGTGGATACAGAGTTATAAGTGTAGAGAGTGGAAAATCTCAGCTTTTTATATGTATATTCAACACTATTACAATGTACAAAGGAGGCTCCTTATAAAGAAGAGGATGGAGAGAGCTAAAAGTAAACTGAAGATGTGGGATTAAAGGAGGAGCTAGAGAGAAGAGGCCTTATGGTCCTTAAGTGCATGGGCTTGTATTTATTTCTTGTAACACCCCCCCCCCCCCCCCCCCCCCCCCCCCCCCCCCCCCCCCCCCCCCCCCCGCCCACACCCCCCACCCCGCAAGTTGGAGCGTACAAGTCGTAGGTGCCGAGCTTGGAGAGGAATTGCTGATATAGTGAGCGAGGCAAGGCCTTGGTGAAAATGTCGGAAATTTGATCGGCGGCCCGTACATGCCTTAGGATCAGCTTCCGAAGTAGAACCTTTTCCCGGATAAAATGACAATCAACCTCAATATGTTTTGTATGCTCATGGAACACAGGGTTCTCGGCGATGTGAATTGCAGCTTGACTGTCGCAAAAAAGAACAACTGGTGATGGAAGTTTGACACCTAAATCAGTGAGGAGACTTTCTAGCCATATGAGTTCTGAGACGGCAGCAGCCATGGAGCGATACTCTGCTTCAGCTGAAGACCGAGCAATGACAATCTGCTTTTTGCTTCGCCAAGTAACCAAATTCCCGCCAAAATATGTGCAGTAGCTGCTAGTGGATCGTCGATCGTCCAGGGACCAAGCGTAATCAGCATCACAATAAGCAATAAGAGATAGAGAAGTAGAGGGCTTGTATACCAGCCCTTGTCCCGGGACATTCTTTAAGTATCGAAGAATATGCTCAACGGACCCGAGGAGTATGCGTGAAGCGATTGACCACACCGACCGCAAAGGAAATGTCAGGTCGTGTGACAGTGAGATAAATTAACTTGCCAACAAGGCGGCGATAGTACTCCGGATTAGGGAGAAGGTGATCAGAGTCTGAACTGTGAGCACAGAGCTGATGATTAGCATCCATAGGTGTATCCGCTGGCATACACCCAGAGTACTCAGCGTCATGAAGCAGATTAAGACATTATTTTCGCTGAGATAGGACAAGACCATCAGACCGTCGAGTTACCTCAATTCCCAAGAAGTATGGGAGCCGGCCCAGATCTTTCGTTTGGAACTGAGTAGCTAGGTGGTTCTTGATTTGAGTAATGCCAGGAAGATCATCACATGTGATAAGAATATCATCAACATAGACCAGAAGAATCACGAGCCCGTAGGACGCCAGAGAATAAACAGTGAAAAATCTGCCGAGCTCTGTGTGAAACTGTAGTCACGAACCACTCGGATAAACTTATCAAACCATGCCCGTGGAGACTGTTTGAGTCCATAGAGAGATTTCTTCAGATGACAGACGAGAGACTCCCCCTTGGTTTCATAACCAAGTGGTTGTTGCATATACACAGTCTCTACAAGATCGTCGTTGAGAAAGACATTTTTGATGTCGAGCTGATGTAGCGGCCACTGTCGATGGACAGCAAGGGAAATTAAGACACGAACAGTATTGAGCTTTGCAACAGGAGAGAAGGTCTCCTCATAGTCAATGCCTTGTTGTTGGGTGAAGTCGCGAGCAATAAGACGGGATTTAAGGTGATCGATCGTGCCATCAGGATGGTGTTTCACAGTGAAGACCCACTTGCAGCTAACCGTGGAATGGTCAGGGGGAAGGGGAACAAGATCCCATGTGTGATTGACCCAAAGCACAACTATTTCCTCATCCATTGCCGCTCGCCAACCAGGGTGCTGAAGAGCATCCTGCACAGAGGAAGGAATAGAAATAGAAGACAAGGAGAGAGCAAACCTGATCATATTAGGGGAGAGACGATGCATGGATACGTAATTTGAGAGAGGATGTGCGGTGGAAGGTGTTGTTGAGTCGGAAGGGGGGGGGGGGGGGGGGGTATCAGTAGTAGACGGGGCTGTCGCGGGGCACCAGAGTGAGAATAACGGCGAGAGTAGACACGCAGAGGGGCCGAGACAGAAGTAGGTGTTGGGAGACAGGTTGGTGGAGAAGAGTTGAACGGAACAAAAGGTTGAGGCAGATCAGGAGGGGAGGTGGCGGTGGGTACAGAGTGATGAAAGGATTGTTGCTCAAGAAAAGTGACATCAACAGATGTGATCAGTTTTCGAGTGGAGGGAGAGTAACATACATAACCCTTTTGAGTGCGAGAATATCTAACGAACATGTACCGCGTGGCGCGAGGGGCGAGTTTGTCAAGAAGAGGGTCGAGTTAATGAACGAAGCAAACGCAGCCAAAGACCCGTGGGGTCAAGGGAAAAAGGGGTCGAGTAGGAAATAAAAGAGAGAAGGGCGTTGCAAATTGAAGAACGGAGGAGGGTACACAGTTGATAAGGTAACAGGCAGCGGAGACAACAAAGTTCCAGTAGATAGTGGGGACCTGCATCTGGAATAGGAGAGATCGGGCTACTTCAAGGAGAAGACGGTTCTTCCGCTCAACAATACCATTTGTTGGGGCGTATACGCACATGAGGTCTGGTGGATGATACCCAGCGAAGTACACCAATCCTGAAAGGCATGACTGGTGTACTCGCGAGCATTATCTATATAAAGAATTTTGATATTTCAGGTAAATTGCGTTTGCGTTTTTGCAATAAAGGCGCGGAAAATGGACAAAAACTCAAAGCGATTGCGCATCATATATAATCATATTAAACACGAATAATCATCAATAAAAGTTATAAAATAGCGATAGTCATATATACTAGCAGTTTTATAGGGCCTCCAGATATCAGAGTGAACTAAATCAAAAGGAGAAGTGCTCCGAGTACAATGAGGAGGAAACACAGCACGATGGTGTATTCCATACATGATTCACACTCAACAGAAAAAAACTAAAATTCGGAAGAGCCTTCTGGAGGATCGGTAGAGGAACATGACCAAGACGACGATGTCAGTCGATAGAGCTGGCGAAGGAGAGAGCAGAAGTAGGGAGATCCAAGATGTAGAGCCCATCGGACAACCGTCTCTACCAATGATATTCCGCGTCTGCCGATCCTGCACAATAAAGGAGGACAAAGAAAAGATGATTAAGTAGTCATGATCGTGGGTGAGATGACTAACGGAAAACAGATTAAAATGAGAGTTAGGAGCATGAAAAACCGAGCGCAGCGAGAGAGGGGGTGAGCCGTATATTTCCAGAACCAGTTACAAGAGTCATATCACCATTGGCCACTGTAATGGATTTGGGATATGGAGAATCCAAGTACTGAGATGGCTTCTGAGGACTGACGTTATGGGTGGCACCGGAGTCCATAATCTAAGATGGGTTGAGGGAGAGGTAGGTGATACCTTCATTGGAGATGGAGGCACCATAGATAAAAGGACGGGAGATCAGCCCGCGAAGATGTTGGAGTAGGTTATCAATATTGGAGCGAGACGTGGGAGGAGTATCAACAGCAGGGGAGGCATGCAGTATAGATGGAGCATGGACTCATGGTGCAGGGGAAAACCATGTTTCTTAAAGCAGACAGCCTCAGTATAACCTTCTCGTCCACAGAAGGTGCAAAGGCGAGGTATTTGGCCCCGGGAGCGATTTCACACATCACGTCCACCACCCCGGGCACCAGACCGGCCACCACGAGAAGCGGAAGAAGGCCGATGAACAGAGCCCCGATGTAGCAGAACTGGAGGAGAAGGCAGCGGAGGAGCAGACGGTGGTGTCACCTTGAGCAACATGGAGCAAACATCAGACAGTGTTGGGATCGTAGGGGAGGAGAGTATGTTAGCCCGAACACTGCGGAGATGAGGAGAAACTCGAGTCATCAAGAGAGCAATACCGACCGCCTCCTTCCACGCTGAGCGGCTAAATCCATAGTGGGAGGCTGATGTTGAATCCAAGCCTCAACAAGGGTCTTTGAGGTAGCAACATATGAGGTGAGATCGCCATCCGTGCCGGGATCGAGGTGTTGAAGAGAGAGGAAGATATCGAATAAGTGTTGAAGACTATCCTTGCCAGAGTAAAGAGAGTGGAACTCATCCCACATAGCTTTGGCGGTCTCATGATACATCGTCGTTCGCTATGGTTCACTGTCCATGGAGTTCAAGAGCCATGATTGGACACGGCCATCGTCACAAAGCCATTGTTCAGATGGCTCCATAGAAGGGGCCCAGGTGAGATGGCGAAGGAGACCTTTGGTCTAAAGAACACGACGCATGGAGTGAACCCATTCCACAAAATTATTCTTACCAACAAGCGAGATAGTAGTAATCCATAGTACATCCTGAGCATCATAGGAGGAAGGCATAGGAGCAAGAGCTGGGAGAGTCGAGGACGTAGGAGCAAGAGCTGGGAGAGTCGAGGACGTAGGAGCAGCAGTCGTGCCAATCACAGGAAAGAACAAAGGCAACGGTCCTCTGGGAAGCAGGAGCGGGCACAACTGCGAATAGTAGAGCTAGAGGCGAATACCAGCTGCGCTGCGAATGCCTCGGGCAAACACTGTCGAAGGCGAATACTGCTGCGAACACTGCTGTGCTGCTGGACAGGCGAATACCTGTTGCGCTGCAGGTTCTTGTGCGAACACTGCTGCTCTGTGCGAACACCGCAACGGGAGTCGAATACTGCGCGAGCGAACACTGAGCGAACAAGAGGGCGAACAAGTGGGCGAACAACGAGAACCCTGCGCAAACACTTCGCGAATCAGGAGGGCGAGAACACTCAATCGCAGGCGCCCTCTATTACAAAGAAGTCACGGTGCGAACGGTGATCACGCGCGGCGAATAGGAGCAAAACAAGAGGGGCGAAGGATTTCCGCGACCTCAAATAGTGTGCACACCGAGCGCAATCGGGCAGAGAACGACGGGACGAGAGTTGCGGGAGCGAGAGCTCAAGCGGGAAAAAAAGTTGGATGGATCAAATATCTCTTTGATACCATGTAGAGAGATACACGATGAAGAGAAAGAATCAAAAACTTCTTAGCTTTTATATGTATATTCAACACTATTACAATGTACAGAGGAGGCTCCTAATAAAGAAGAGGGAGAGAGCAAAAAGTAAATGGAAGACGTGGGACTAAAGGAGGAGCTAGAGAGAAGAGGCATTATGGGCCTTAAGTACATGGACTTGTATTTATTTCTTGTAACAATAAGTACCAAATTTAAATTTTTGTGAGGTGATGACTTGCAAAAATCAACAATACAAAAGGCGGCACCTTATTTTCTTCTAGTGCTCGTGCAAGGAGAGCCTCCTTTGCTTCTAGAGATTCCCTTGTTGATGTTTCATCATATTTTGCCCGATCAGCATAACCCTTCAATCTCTTTAACCTACCTGGTTTTTCAGCCTGCACAGGTTGTCCATCAACAACTTCAAGTTTTGATTCAGCAGCTTCATAATCTTTCTGAGCCTTCAATGACGCTTCCTCAGCAACAAAAATTGCCTTCTCAAGTGATCGAATTTCATTTCTCAGATCAGAGATGCGATTATACGTCTTGTTGACTGCATTCCTAAGTATCTGCAATGAAGAATTGCGAAGTGATAAACAGAACAAATCTACCAAATGCACACAACATTTGCATCTGATGATCAAAATGCGCTCATAAACTCATGAATACAATAAAAATATCTAGTAGGAAATAAAAGATTAAAAAAAAACTTCCAAGACACTGAAGGAAAAGTATCTTCTTAAAAGAAGGAAAATAACAACACGATTACAAAATAGAGATCATATAAAGAAGTCGTTCATAATAATACATTAATACCTGATTGCATGCAAGATAACTTATGGTTTAAATTTGTCTAACTTATCATAGCAAGTGCCTCCCAGCTGGCAAGGATTACAAAAATGAAAATACAAAAAGTTCAAGCCATAAAAGAGAAAACTGCCAAACTAAAAGGACAAGAATGAGAAAATCTTTCGGTCCTTAAGATATCGAATTAAAAAATGTCATCTTATGAACAGTAAAGTATGCTATTATTAAACTTGAAGGAAAAAAGAAACCACATTTTAAAGTTTGAACTCAATACAGCCTGGTGTTGCTCCGTGTCGCTATTTGTTCATCAAGGATTATGTTTGAACAAACTGAATTTTTTTTAAGTGTAATGATTATTTGATTCCAAACTCATATCTGAATAGACCACTACCTTATTCAAGAATAGTAAATCATTTGTGTTATAGATGTGGTGGAAGGTGAGAAGAGGCTAAAGGAATGGCGCGTTTACTGACAACGCAAACCATGAAGACGGGCATCAAATGAAGAACATCATGCACAAGTATCATTTTGGGGGAACATGTATAATTTCAGTACCCCTCCCCCCGAACATGTATAATTTCAGTACTTTATTATCTATTATATTTCTTATACAGATATATGTTGTTGGGATTTTATCTTGGACACGACTCACAAAAATTAGGGTTAGCCATCTTACTAGTCCCCCCCCGGAACAAAGAGTGATGAATAAAGATTTACCTTTAATAAATCAAAATCAACAAAAACTAACTAAAACCTCTCTAATGATGGTAGAATTGGGGGGACGAGTAGCAAGTGCACCTTCATTGAGATTTCGCGGTTCACAATTTTCCTTCATTACCTGATTTAGGTTTGTTATTTCATTATCTGATTTAGCTTTGTTATTTTTAATTGAAGGATTGGTTTAATTTGGGTTTTTGGCCTATATTTATGCGTTAAGTATATGAGGGCCGGTTGTTATAAGCCTACAAAATTGTTGTTGTTTTTATGGCTGGTTTTGGGGCATTAAAAGAATGCGGGATTTTTCTTCTTAGTACTACTATTGTGCCTTTCCTTTTTAGCATTTCCTTTGGCTGGATTTCTTGAATTGGACCGGCTGCTCTCTCTCTCTAAGCTGGCAGCAAATACTACTCTGCCATATTAAAAAAACATGTTGGTGTTAGAAATCAGGAAGAAAGAAAATATTTGATGCAATTTTATTCTTCCACAAAGGGGCCAATATATAGCATTACTAGGAGACACACAACACCGCTAGCCGGTGTGAGACTAAATCTTAAATACCTAAATACTTAAATATAAATACTTCTAACACTCCCCCTCAAGCTGAAGGGGAACCCTTCAGCTTGAACACAACATAAAAGAAAAGGTAAAAGGTGGTTGACAATGTGGGACAAAACAACAACCACCGAGGCCCAACCGCGTGTCACCGGGGATACTTCAACCGGGCATAAGCCACACGACGTTGGTCCACAAACCGACCATGAACACGCTGGATGCTACCGGTGTTGAAACCAGGTCAACCAACAAAGGTCAAACCACCCTACCTAATATAGAAGAAAAAGATGGGGAGACACAAACAACATACGAAATATGCCTGGAGGCCGTGTGTGACTATGGCAGGAGTCGGGAAAAGAGGCATCCGAGTCGGCGTTATCACAAACACTCCCCCTCACGTGGAACACGTGCATGAAGGCATAGACTCGCATGGAGACACAGACGAAGACAATCAGAACAACACATAAAAAAACAACTATGGATAACAGTTGTCGGCAAGACCACGATCCAGGATGCAGCGAGCAAAGCACAAGCCAACTGCGAGCAGAAGGCTCAAGCGGCTGCGAGCAGAGTGCTCAAGCAGCGGCGAGCAAAAAAAGGCTCAAGCAGCGGCGAGTGAGAAGAGAAGAGCTCGGCACCCAAAGAGCAGCAGCACGGAAACCATCGTCCATAGCATGCGACTAGAAGACACTACCAACTAAGACAACAACACAACACAAAAACTACAGCGACACTTTGAAATTGGAGACGGTACGGCATAGCAGTAGCGGCACAGCAGGGCGGCAAGGCCGGAGAAGTAGCTGGAGAAGAAGAGCAGCGGCAGGACAGCAACAGCACAGTGCGGCAAGGCTGGAGAAGTAGCAGCAGCAACAGCGAGAGGGCTGCAGGGTCGGGGAAGAAGCAGCAGCAACAGCGAGAGGGCTGCCGGGTCGGAGAAGAAGCAGCAGAGACAGCGAGAGGGCTGCCGGGCCGGAGAAGAAGCAGTAGAGACAGCGAGAGGGCTGCCGGGTCGGAGAAGAAGCAGCAGAGGCCTGGGCAGCAGCGGGAGAAGCCAGCAGGCAACATCTGGCGACGGGACCGATCACAGAAGATCGTCGAGAGATGAGGATGAGACTTGCCTTGACTGGATCGACGAAGCCAGCAGGCTGGAGTAGCAGTAGGCTCGACGGGAGAAGAAGCTCCATCGGGATGCAGCGGGAGAAGTTGCGACGAAAGCTGTAGCAGACGAGCTCGACGGGAGACGGCGTTGATGACGCAGACGGGATTGCGGCTGGGGAAGGACGACGACATCAGGGGATTAGCCCTCATCCTCGTCGAGGGGAATAGACGCCACTCCCGTCGAGGGAATTAAACGACGATTCCGTCGACAGGAGCGGGAAGGGAGCCGCTCGACGGGGGCGACAGCAGCGCAGGACCGATTTGTGAGGAAATGACGAAAATCAGAGAGGAAGCCACCGAGAAATTAGGTCGCAAACAATTAGGGCGACGAAATTTCAGGGAGGAGTCAATTCCAGCTCTGATACCATGTTAGAAATCAGGAAGAAAGAAAATATTTGATGCAATTTTATTCTTCCACAAAGGGGCTAATATATAGCATTACAAGGAGACACACAACACCGCTAGCCGGTGTGGGACTAAACCTTAAATACCTAAATACTTAAATAATAATACTTCTAACAGTTGGGAACTGTGCCAGCAATATTCATGATTTGAAGAAGTGCTCAGATCAATAATAAATGCATTATGTATTTGATGTTATAGCTTATTCATGACTGCAGAAGATAAATTATATATCAGGAAATTTTCTAAGTCTAAAATCATCTAGGACTGAACATACAGTTGAGAAAGCATCAAAGATACATCACTAGTGTATAGGCGACAAAAGTAATGAAAATTAACTAAGTAAAATATTGTCTCAAGACTCAGCAGAAGAATCATGAAGAAAGTACCATATCGTCGAAATGGTTTCGACGATATCGTCTTGATAAAAGCACATCGTCTTGAAGGATGAAGAAAGTTTGTCGTAGATAAAGTTAAGTCCAGATGTCGACGACATCGTCGTGAAGAAAGCCTGTCGTAGATAAAGCTAAAGCTCAGATGTCGACGACACCATCCCGAAGAAGGCTTACCGCATACACAGCTAAGATATCTCCACGATATCGTCAAGAAGAAGTAATATCGTTGAGATATTATATAAAGCCTTGAAGAAGGATGTATGTCGACTTAATGGAAGCATATTACTTTGAAGATCGAAGACATATTGCATATAAGGAAGTATCTCGGCGATATCGTCTAGAAGAAGCAATCTCATTGAGATAATCAGCCAAGTACTGAAGTAGAAAGTATATCGACGACATCGTCGTGAAGAATATCTGTTGATCAAAACGCTATCGTCTTGAAGGAATAATATCGTCTTGACGGCTGCAGAGCTGCATTTAATGCGCAGACATTCTTGGAAATGAATAATCCGGGAACGCGTACGCCGCCTATCTTGCGCACAAATCAAGGAACCATAAATGAATTATTCTCTACAGAATATGGTCGTTACACTGTGGTTAAGAAAGAGATTTATTATTTCTATTCTCTGCAAGTTCCAAGAAAGGCTAGTAATAATGACAAAGAATTTCAAATTATGCAAGACGTTTTCAAACGAGGAATTGATTATGCAATAATCAATAAGGGCCTTTATGCATAAGTGCAGAGGAGTGTAAAAGAAAGATTTCTCTTCCACAGAAGGAATGGGTACTTAGTATTCTTTCTCAAGTTCATTCTGATATATACTTACAGAAGAGAAAGAAAAGAAAACGAGAAGAAGACTTCATTGGGTGTGCTGTGAAGATCAAAGAAGTCTCAAAAGAAAGGTTCAGTAATCAACAAGGTCACTGGACTTACATTTGCTAGAAGAAGAAGAAGTCTTGTACTCAAAGCATATATCTTGAAGCTTTCTCTTCTACAACAGAACAACTCCTTTCTTATTTGGATGGGTTCTTTGTGAACCTGAGCTAGTAGGGCTCTTTGTGAACCTGAGCTAGTAGGGCTCTTTGTGAGTCTGAGTTGGTAGGATCTAGTGATAGATCTGAGTTGGTAAGGTTCTGTGTGAGCCTGAGTTTGATAGGATCTTGGTACAGATCTGAGTGCTTGGTAAGACTTGTGAAGTCTGAGAAACTTGTTGTAAGGTTTGTATAACCTAAGTGTAAGCTTTTCTGTGTGAAGAGCTGAGGTAGGATCATTTGTGATCTGAGTTATAAGATCTGCTGTATAGAGAAGAAATTTGAGTTTTTGGTGAAGTTGCCTAGTCTAGCACACTGCTAGATAGGTGGGAGGGACAATGGACTACCTCTGGACACATTGTCTTGCAGGGAACCACTATAAATAATTGTGTTTTCTGTGTTGCTTTTGTGCTGTGATAGATTTAATTTAAAGTAGCTAAGAAATTCTGAAAACACCTAATTCCCCCTAGGTATAAATCATTGACAACCCATATCTTTCAATTGGTATCAGAGATAGGTTCAGTTCAAAAGCCTAACACTTAGAACAAGATCTACAAGTTTTTGATTGGGTTGTGATTCTTCAATGGCCTGTGAGCATCATCAAGAGATGGGATCAATAAGGTTGGCCATTTGCACCAAAGAGAACTTTGACATATGGAAGTTAAGAGTCAAATTATTCGTGGAAGCATCAGATCCCAGGTTATTTGTGGTTGTTGAAGAGGGATCCTACACTCTATCACAGTTCACCTATGAAGATGAAGATCTAACTACTGTGGATAAAATAGCAAAACACATACTTGAAAATGCAATTGATCATTCTACATCTCAATACTTAAGTCATTGCAAAACAACAGAGATATGTGGGATTCCTTGGAAATCTACATGAATAAACCTGTGGAAGAAAATTTAAAGGAGAACTCTAATGAAAGGGTTACGACCCTTGAGGGGGAAAGCTTGAGAAGTACCAAAGATAATATTTTGATAATTCAGAATATCTCTGAGAACACTGAAGCTACTAATGCACGCTCATCAAAATCTGATGACATTGTTGAAAAGCCAGTACTCCTCACCAAGCAGCTCAAAAGAAAGATGTCTAGAAAAAGAAGAAATAGACAGAAAACATCATCCTCAAACTCCAGAAGATCTAGTCAACATGACCAGAATAAATCTTCAAAGGAGGAAAGGTATATCTCTAAACTCAATGAATCTGTTTTAGCTAACCCAGTGTATTGTCATTGCAAGGAGACAGGTCACATGATTGATGGATGTCTATCCAAGAAGAAAGAACTCAAGAAGAGTGATGATAGAAGAAGTCCAAAGAACAAGAAGGAATATGAGAAAGAACACATGCCCAAGAAAATCAGAACACTCAGTGACTCTGACTCAGACTCAGATTCATCAAAAGATAAAGAGGAAGTTCACATTGGCCTTATGGCCATAACTGAAGAAATCCAGGATGTCTGCACCTCTCCTGGAAAGGTACTTATTAGATCCCCCTTATCTGTCTCTGATTCTGAATCAATGACAGGTTCTGTGCATGATAATGAGTATGGATCTGCTTGCAATAGCATATCCTCAAGATCTCCACATGAGGTTGAATCTAACCTAGTGCTGCACAATGAAGCCTTGTGGATTAGAAGAGAAAAGCTTCTTAGAGCTCAATCTAAGGAGTTAGCATCTCTGAAATCTGTCAGTCTGAGCTCCAAGAGGCAGCTGAAAAGCTGATTGTTGTGAGCAAAGAAATGGACAAAATCAAGGATGTCACAAGGCTCCAAAATGCTGAACTGGGAAAGAAGAACAAGGTCATCAAGGACCTTGAGGAAATGATATTGGCTGAAAAGAAAACTGTTGCCAGCTACTCAATGCCCGAGACTGTCCTACCCATCATTGACCAATTCTCTGCACCATTCATATTCAGAAGTGGTGTAGGATTTGGTAAGGAAACAGTCGAGGGAAAGACATCTGAAGTCCAACCTTCTTATAAAGAGAAATTATTGGCATCAAATTTCTCAAACCAGGAATCTTCACATGATTATCTGACCAAGGCTTGCTCTACAAAAAGCAATAAAGTCACCAACACACATAGAAAAGCAAGCTTTGGGGCAAGTGTTTCTCAAACATCCCTTGAAAAGACACATGTAAAGATTCCAGGTTCTCGTGTCCATGGAGCTGCAGCATCAATACTTAAAAGTAAGGGAAAGGCAGCCAAGCCTGTTCCAAGGTGGTGAACCAAAAAGTGGTGAGACCAGCTCAACTACATACACAACACTGTGAGGTTCACCCAAGGCCTGTCAGGGCAGCTATCTTCACTCCTACCCACCAACATTTCCAGGTGGAAAGGCATAAGGGAAGATACAACAGGTATGAGTGTTGGTGTTGTGGAAAGATTGGTCACATTGCTCTGGACTGCTGGTTCAATCCAACAATGCCTAATGCAAGAAGAAGGCAGAGCACTCATAAGTATAGTACTTCAAGTTATTTCCCTAACATGAACCTATGACCCAATTCCAATTGGGTGCCTAAGGATAAGTAATCGTTCTGCAGGTATGTCCAAATGCCAACCCTTTTGGTATTTGGACAATGATTGCTCCAGACACAAGGCTGGAGTAAATAAGTATTCAAAAAAATTCAATCCAGAGAGAATAGACTAATAATGATACTTGGAGAATAGACAAAAAGCTTAACCCTCTTTGCTTCTATTGAGGGGAAGCCTCTAAGAGAAGATACAACTGATGGAAAATGATTCAGTTCTTCAAAATGAAGTACATCAAGAAGAATCTCTCAAATCCCTATAAAATGGAGGGGGAGTACACAACTTCATTCAAAATGAAGACCTCGGATCAAAGATAGAAGATGAGTACAATGCACAACCCTCAGAGCCCCTACTCTCACATCTCCATGCTTGAGAAGTAAGGTAGAAAGTAAAGAAGGAACTAAGCCTTGAAGAATAAAGCTCTGCCCATCGATACGAGACGAGCAGTTTCGACGACAAAATCTGCGTCTCGACGTTATTAGTACTATTTCGACGACAACACGGAAGTGATTTCGACGACACTATCGACGACGAAAACACACATCGTCGAAATACAGCGCAGACACTTCATGCTATATTGGATCTCTAATCTGAGCCGTCTGATGGATTTTTAATCTATTAACAAAGACAAAAAGGTACGCGCCTCTTCATCTACTCTTAATATAAATAGAGTGAATGCTTAGGTCAAAAATTACGCTCTAATTTGCCCTAAGTCATTCCCACGACAAACTTCCGTTCCGTCTCCGACAATCTTTGCTCTCGACGTTCTGCATCAATGGCTCCAAAGAAGGAAGAATCCTCTGTCATCTCTGGATGTGAGCTCATGAGGGGAGGATTCAGTTCTTGTTCAGAAGAGATCAGGTCAGTATTCGTGCTGATAGAATCAGCTGAGCTAGAGTATCTGTTCTGCGAACCATGTGTTATCATGAACAAGGAGGTCAAGGAGTTCTTTGATGGAGCTAGAACAAATAGCTCAGGGGCTATTCTAAAGACTTTTGTGGCTGGAGAGAAGATCAAAATAACTGTCAAGAGCTTAGGAAAAGACCTGAGGATTCGTAGGTTAGGGAAAGAGGTCGAAGAGGAAGACTTGGCCGCAACGGATCTATTTGTTGGGTATGCCTGGTGTGGGCATAGTGGCAAGACCTACGAGTCTATTAAGAAGGCCGAATTCAACCAGAAGGGAAAACTCCTTGCAGATATTGTAGGGAAAGTGTTGCTGTGCAAACCTGGTTCCCATGACAGGATTTCTAAAGAGATGTTCAAAACAATGTGCAGGATCATTGTTTCAAAGAAGACTGACTGGAGAAAATTCCTATTCCAGAGAATTACTAACACCCTAAAGACTCCCTCTTATGGAAGAATTCTATCCATCCTCCTACTGAATACCCTTGGAAATATTGTGAAGAAAAGTATGGGAGCACCTCTGCACTACTCAAAGAGTTTGGATTCAAAAATGTTGGATAGATGGGAGAGAGTCATTCCCAAAAATACCCAAGCACCTAAAAAGGGAAAGAAGAAGAAAGAAGTGATATCTGACCATCCAGATAAGGAAGAGTTCTCCAGCAATTCTGAAGAAGAAAGAGCCCCTGCTCTACCAAACCCTGCTTTGACAGAGGGGGAGGTAGCTCAAAATCAGATGATCCCAGAGATCATGAGTGAACCTGCTCACACAGAGGTTTCTGAAGAAAGAAGTAGCCCCATTATGGGGGGTGATCCAGTTGAGGGGGAGTTCCTAGAGGGAATCTCAGCCCAAAATACTGAGATGAGGAACATTCTGCCCAGATGGAGGACATCCCAGAGGCAAGAAACAACAGCAAGGAAAAAGAACCAGAAGTAGTTGAGAATTCTAATCCATCCACAGGGCTAGAACTGACTCTTGGAGGTAAGATAGTACTGACAGTAGAAAGTGAGCCCTGAAGGTGGTTTCTCCCAGGAAATCTACTGTTCAAATAAGTAACTACTCATCTGACAGTGCCCCTAAAAATGCCCCAGAAGAAACAGTTGCTTCAGAAGAATATGCTGTTGAAACATCCACTGCACAATCAGGATCACTGTTTCACATGATGTCAGCACTGCTCAAAGCTCAAAGGGAAAAGATGGAACAGTTCATTCTACAGGCAGTTGATGGACTCGGGCAAGAGATAAAGGCTGAGTTAAAAACAGTGAAGGATGATTTCACCTCAACACTCAACACTCAACACACCCACTTCCTTCATTTAGCTGCACCAGCCATGGAACATGTCGGACAGGAAATCAACAAAATTGGACACCAGTCCCATCAAATCACTCAAAATCAAAGAACCATGACAAGGAATTCTGAGCAAGCTTTCAGGCAAGTAGCAGGATTTATGACTGAAGATAGAGATCAAATTCTACAGAAATTAAATGAGAATGCACAGAACTTAGATGAACATCTGCTAGAAATAAGGAATAATGTGGATGAGGCTGAACAACATCTATATGAAAGGATAAATCTGGTTCAAGTAACTCTTGATGATCACATTGCTGAAGAAGTCCTAAAGGGGGAGAAGGCAATGATAAATGCTGGCTCACATCAAGTCATGTGGATAGTTAATCAAGTTAAGCAAGTCCTTCAGAAGCCTTCAGAAGCCTCTGAGTTAGTAGAACCATCTGAAAGTACTGCCTCCGAAATCTATGGCATAGAAGTTAGAGATTCTGCTACCTCCAGGAAGAGCAAAAAGGTTCAGAGCAAAAGATACAGGCAGAAGAGGCTAAGGGAAGTGGAGCTGGATCCACAGTCATGCAGGTGGAATCCTGATTCCAGGGACTTGATCTCAGAAGCCTGGATGGAGTCTGGATACCCTCAGGATGGGTCAGAAAGAGATTATTATTCTGCTGATTGGAATAAACATTCAATTCAATTGGAGAAAAGGAGAAACCACAAACTGGCATTTCCTCATGGCCCTCCTCCTTCTCCAAAGAAGATCCCAAAACCTATCATCTTTTATGAAAGGCAAAAGAGGAAGGGGAAAGGAAGCAGCAGCAGGATCTGAAGACCATAGAATGCTTTATTTAAAAAAATAACTGTGTTATATTTTGCTCTAAAAACATTCTCTATTTATATCATGCTAGATGAATTATATAATATTCTCTGAATGTCTTCAAATTATGATTTTACTTGCACCTTGACATTTATCATTGAAGTGAGTTATAACTTCTTCAAATAGGGGGGAGATTGTTTGGAACCGTGACAACAATGTTCCTGATTTGAAGAAGTGCTCAGATCAATAATAAATGCATTATGTATTTGATGTTATAGTTTATTCATGACTGCAGAAGATAAATTATATATCAGGAAATTTTCTAAGTCTAAAATCATCTAGAACTGGACATACAGTCGAGAAAGCATCAAAGATACATCACTAGTGTATAGGCGACAAAAGTAATGAAAATTAACTAAGTAAAATATTGTCTCAAGACTCAGCAGAAGAATCATGAAGAAAGTACCATATCGTCGAAATGGTTTCGACGATATCGTCTTGATAAAAGCACATCGTCTTGAAGGATGAAGAAAGTTTGTCGTAGATAAAGTTAAGTCCAGATGTCGACGACATCGTCGTGAAGAAAGCCTGTCGTAGATAAAGCTAAAGCTCAGATGTCGACGACACCATCCTGAAGAAGGCTTACCGCATACACAGCTAAGATATCTCCACGATATCGTCAAGAAGAAGTAATATCGTTGAGATATTATATAAAGCCTTGAAGAAGGATGTATGTCGACTTAATGGAAGCATATTACTTTGAAGATCGAAGACATATTGCATATAAGGAAGTATCTCGGCGATATCGTCTAGAAGAAGCAATCTCATTGAGATAATCAGCCAAGTACTGAAGTAGAAAGTATATCGACGACATCGTCGTGAAGAATAGAAAACGAGAAGAAGACTTCATTGGGTGTGCTATGAAGATCAAAGAAGTCTCAAAAGAAAAGTTCAATAATCCACAAGGTCACTGGACTTACATTTGCTAGAAGAAGAAGTCTTGTACTCAAAGCATATATCTTGAAGCATTCTCTTCTACAACAGAACAACTTTCTTATTTGGTATGGTTCTTTGTGAACCTGAGCTAGTAGGGCTCTTTGTGAGTCTGAGTTGGTAGGATCTAGTGATAGATCTGAGTTGGTAGGGTTTTGTGTGAGCCTGAGTTTGGTAGGATCTTGGTACAGATCTGAGTGTTTGGTAAGACTTGTGAAGTCTGAGAAACTTGTTGTAAGGTTTGTATAACCTGAGTGTAAGCTTTTCTGTGTGAAGAGCTGAGGTAGGATCCTTTGTGATCTGAGTTGTAAGATCTGCTGTATAGAGAAGAGATCTGAGTTTTTGTTGAAGTTGCCTAGTCTAGCACACTGCTAGATAGGTGGGAGAGACAGTGGACTACCTCTGGACACATTGTCTTGCAGGGAACCACTATAAATCATTGTGTTTTCTGTGTTGTTTTTGTGCTGTGATAGATTTAATTTAAAGTAGCTAAGAAATTCTGAAAACACCTAATCCCCCCCCCCCCCCCCCAGGTGTAGATCAACTTTCAACATCTGCCAAGCTCTTGGAAATTGGAATTTAAGTGGAAGGGCTCATTACTATTTAACCCTTAGTGGATTGCATGTGGCTTCTAATTCCCCTTTGATATCAATTGGAAGGGGATAATGGGGGGTATGGAAGGAAAAAGAAATTTGGGTACAGGGAATTTAGGCAGCACTAGTGGGGACTTAATTATAACCCTTATCTTGTCGTTTTCTTCTGCCCGAAGGCTTCTCCTGAGCCCTTCTGGATCATAATCTCCTCATAATCTCCTCTCCATCTTTTCCTTTTTCTGGATCATAATCTCCTTGCTGAAATTACTCCGTCCTGCTGTCCGACCCCTAGCTGGAAGATCTTGATGGCTGCTGCAAGGAATTCCAACTGCTCTGCTCTTTTCCCCTCTCGAATTGTTCCTCTTGCAGCTATTTAGAGGTATATGTTGGACTAATTTCTCTCCTCTTCTTGTATTACTTATCTTATTGTAATTTGAGGAATTTTTGGCATTTATTTGGTATTTTGGGGAGGGAATACCATGGGCTTTGAGGCTTTTCTGGTTACTGTTTTCTGGTTCACATTTTATTGGTTATTCCCCTGGTTCTCATGTTGGACCTCCCCTTGTCTCTTTTGAGTTCTCTTTTGAGTCCAAGAACTTAATAAATTTTTCTTTAAGTACCTATGAGTACTAATTGGCCAAGATCTATATGTATGTATGTTACACAATCCTGATAGTGGTGGAAGTTAATAGATTTTGAGGCATTTATTTCATATAGATCTCCTTTCGATTTAAATGTGCAAAAATAAAATCAGATACAATTGGTACAAAGATTCTATCTTTATTGCCAGGTTAAGAATTTAACTGTTGACGACATTGACGTAGAAAGGTAATCTGAAGTGAGATAACTGAACACTCCACTCATTTAAAGAATACAAGAACATAAGTTACACAATAAAAGTTAGGCATGATGCAATGCGATGAAGTTTAAGGGTAAACCCGAGGAAGGTGAATCACCTAAGTTAGGACTTCGTAAGAACTGCAAGATGATAATGGCAATGCAATATATGCCCGCAGGTTGGCAATAATTAGAAACCCTAGCAAAAATATTTCGCATGAGCTGAGCCTAAAAAAAAAGAAAAGAGAGAAAACCAACTTAACATTAACCTCATCATCAAACAAAAAAGAACAAAGAACAGAAAAAGAACAAAAAGAACAGAAAAGAATGGGAAGAAAAAACAAAAAGAAAAGAAGCAAAACCACGGTTATAATTTAATGAAATGCAACTGCGGCTGAAAGAATCAAGTAATGAAAATAAATAGCAAATTAAAAAAGGAAAGAATTTCTTCTATTATTCCAACATTCCTTTTTAAAGCATTTCAATTTTTATTACTCTGCATTTATTTCAATCAGTAGTTCCTTATTCATGTTAAATGCACTTATTTTATTTATATTGCATATTGGTATTAATCCTCTTGAATTGCAGGTAAGTAGTTAAAAAAGGTAAGAATTCACTGAGTCTGTATGAGTGATGGGTTTTAACTCTTATCATTTTAGGACAAGGAAGGTGAGGTGTCTAGCAGATTATCAGAAGAGAGGAAGAAAATGCTCCAAGAAGAGAAGTACCAGTTATGGCTTAAGATAGTTGTTGTAGTGACCAAGTGTCTAGAGCGTCATAGGAAGGCCTGCCGGGATGAGAACTGTCACATGACAGTATTAGTTTAGCATGGTTCTGAGTTGGATGGCCTAGCAGTGAGCAGAACACGTTTTGAGGAGTCTGTGAGTAGGACTATAAGTTTAGGCATCTCTAATCTTGTGTATATCCTCTCTAGTTTTGTACAAGTTAGAGATGTGGTTATATGGTTGGATATTGTTACGATTATGCATCCGCCAACGCACACCAGCTCGCAAGAGTCAAGAGAGCGCATGTGGAAACCTCCTTAGTTAATTAGTGTAATTAATTGGTATTAATTAATTAATTCATATTAATTAATTAATATTAATTAAGTATTATTTTTATTGTTTATTGTCATTTGAGCCCCCTCCTCACTATATAAGGAGGAGGTATGAGAGTGTTTCATTATCTTTTGATCATTAGGGTTTGACTCTCATTTGAGAGAGGGGTCTTAGGGGGAACCAACCTCCTAGATCTTGGCCGGAGTCCGCTCCGGATTGTATCCGTTTTCCCGTTTAATGCAAGCATGTCTCTTGATTTGTTCGATACTCGATCAATGGTCCGACCTGCCGCCCCCGTCCGCTGGTTCAACGCCGTCGGGGATTGTACCACGATGGACAGCCGCCTCAGCTCCATCGAACGTCGCTGCGACATCATCGACAACTTCCTCGCCTCGCTGTCTGCATCCTTGCAGGCCCTTCTCAGGAGTCGTGTCACCTGCCAGATCCAGCCCGCACCGCTTCAACAGCTTCCCACAGCAGCAGCAACAACCCGTCACTCGATCGCGGCTCACGTCGTTCGGGATCCATCTTCCGCCGTCGCCAGCCAGCTCTACCGCGACTCTCTGACTGATGTCGTCGTCCCCCAGCTCCAGCCCGCGCAGTCTCCTGCATCGGCAGCCCGCAAATCACCTCCATCGACGATTTCCTGCATCGACAATTTCCCGCGCTGTTTCCTGCATCAACGATTTCCCGCGTTTGTTTCCTGCATCGACGATTTCCTGCTTCGGGATTCATCTTCTACCGTCAGCTCGCACCTCACCGCCAGTGCTGACGCCGCCAAATCTGTCGGCGCTGCTTCCCGAGCCTTCGTCCCGACCACCACACCCCTTCATTTGCCTCGAGCCGCGTAACCCCATCTCGAATGCCTTTTTTTCCTCTCGAGCCCCCTCCATACCCTGGCGCATTAACCATGTCCTGCTGTCCTGCAGGACCGTGGGCCCACTTCTCAAGTCAATTTGCTTTTTCCCCTTCACCAAATGCTGCACCCTCCTTTTATTTTCCAATTCGACTTCTCACATCCTTTTCAACCCACTGCTGTCCCCCCTACAAGGCAAACCTCATCTTCTTTCACCCCCTCTTATCATATCTTTTACAATCAGCAGCTACAACTTATACGTCCCTTCCATTGTTAAAGACCCCGACAAATTTTGTCATCTTGACCTTGGGGACAAGGTCAATTTTCAAGCGCGTCCTATTGTTACGATTATGCATCCGCCAACGCACACCAGCTCGCAGGAGTCAAGGGAGCGCATGTGAAAACCTCCTTAGTTAATTAGTGTAATTAATTGGTATTAATTAATTAATTCGTATTAATTAATATTAATTAAGTATTATTTTTATTGTTTATTGTCATGTGAGCCCCCTCCTCCCTATATAAGGAGGAGGTATGGGAGTGTTTCATTATCTTTTGATCATTAGGGTTTGACTTTCATTTGAGAGAGGGATCTTAGGGGGAACCAGCCTCCTAGATCTTGGCCGAAGTCCGCTCCGGATTGTATCCGTTTTCCCGTTTAATGCAAGCATGTCTCTTGCTTTGTTCGATACTCGATCAGATATGATTAGATGTATTATAAAAGATATATTATACAGTCACACACACATATATTACTACGAGTTGTTCTACATATTGACATGCTTTTGGTATTCTGCTGAAATTAATTTGCAAAGCTCAGCTGCTAATAATAATAAAAAATCCAACTAAGTGATGTCTCTGATGATGTTAAGCAAAACATTTGGATTATGATGGTCTAGCGGGCCGCTACACCCCCAACCCATATGGTGGGTCGGGCTTCCCTCTGCTACGGTATTATTTGGTCAAACCTTGTCGCTCCGGCCGCCCTATACACCGACTACGTTCACCTCTGTCCTCCCCGCGCCGCCGCATGCCAGTCACCTGCTCCATGGCCAACCTCCCACCCGACACCACAGGAGACTCTTCCCTCTCGCGTCGCGTTGGCGCACAGGTTGACACAATGGGGACGTCTTCTTCCGCCGTCAATGTGCCCTCGCATGTAGGATTTCCGCCGGATCCAACTCCCCGTCGCTCTGCCTCTGCTATCCTTGTCCACAGTTCTCCATCGAGCCCTTGAGGTCCCGCATTTCAATGGCATGGATCAGATTGGTTGGATTGCTAGAGCCGAGCATTTCTACAATCTTCATGGCACCCGGATCATTTTCTTTTAATCGTGCTCAGATACATATCATTTTCTTTTAATAGTTATTGTTGTAGATATACAACATCATCTCACAACTTGTCCACAAATAGTAACTATAATGGGCAGACAAATGTTTATAAGTTTATCTGAAATGATATGATTGGTAGAAAAATAAAAATACTAAAATTTGTTGGAAGAATAATCTCATAACACTAATATCTCTTCAAAAAATCACCTCAGTTTTTCTTGGGTGAACAAAATATTTATAATTAAATATTATGATGTAAGAATTTCTTACTAACAAGAAGATAACAGAATTCATATGCAAGATGTTACCTCCCAAGGCCGATCTGAAAGATGGAAATCATTGGCATTAGCTTCAGAGAAGACCCAACTAACAATAGCCAAATTTGAAATTAGTCGATAGCCCATCATTCTGTCAATAGCAATCGCGATCATCTGGGTATTGTTCTTCCAGTAAGATGTAACTTCATTAATCACACGAACTTGCATGTCTATGTCAGAGCATAGTTTGGCAACAACTAGTCCATATCTCTCCAGTACAGTTATTAAATGGGTGAAACTTTTAGAACCAATGTCCAAAAGAGTCTGAATAACAACTTCGTAAGCAAACAGATTTCCATGTACTGGAATCAAAACTTCCTCTATCCATAAAATGATCTCGCGAGTAGTCTTCTTTCCTTTAACCATGTTATTCAATTCTAAAGAAAGTTTATGGCCTTCTCCACCTTCTTGATGATTTTCAGTACTGTATTTGAAGCAAGGTCCACCTTTTGAGGGAAGAAGTTCCTCCAGTGCAGGGGCGTTTTCTATGCTCTGAAAGAATGACATGGAAGAGAAAAGTCAAATAGCAGCAATGATCCAATGATATCATAACAGCAGCACTGGTAAATCCTAGCTTTATTATGATCATAAAATAACACTTCGTCTATTTGATTTCAAAGGATTCCAAATATTTCTTATCATAAGATTGGAATTTTGTAAGTAAACATTTGGCAGCATAACCATATGTAAACTAGTTTTATATTAAATCTGACGCATGGCAAGACAATGATGGAATTAATTTGAAACTAGCATAAAAACCAGGTTCATCAGTTCATGTCACAAAAAAAGTAAAATTGTAAGTTGCAAATAACCGTAGCTGTACCCTGCCAAGTTTCATCAGTTTGATAATCAGCCAAAACATTCTAAAACGAATAGCCATACAGTAGACCACATTTGAACAATTACAATGTGATTATGCAGTCACAGAACATGTACAATGAGAAATATGCATCCTATCTGTGAACAAATTGGTGTGATCAAACATTGTTATTCCAGAGGGAAAAAGTTCAGTCCAAGAAATAATGCAAGTAGTGACAGGAACAATAGTTAGCGGAGGCTATTGTCACAACAGGAGTAGGAAGGGAAATATATTTGAAACATCTTGTCCTGGAGAGGGATTTTTGAAATTCAGATGATATTCAGATTTTAGCCGACGTATAAAGGCTTGAGTGTTGCTGTTGTAGATGATATTCAGACTTTACATGACAGCAATACTATTTTGCAAATTAACTATGAATATAATTACCAAACAATGGTATTAAAGATTGAGCCCCCACCTGTTTAATCTTATCAAAATATGATAAACGAATCTCCCTTTCCAATATTTCTTGAACAAAAACTCGCTGGGGAGCCCACTTTGGGAGGTCCTTCACATAAGCCCATTCTTCCCACGGCCATATATATTGAAAGTTTGCTCTGCGAAATAGTAATAATATATGGGAGTAAAAATATTGATAATTGAATGCCATTAAAAACAACTATATTTCAACAAGTATTTGATGATTAAAAATAGTTAAGTCCTCAACACACCCTAAATAAACGTGTACATAACCATAAACTTCTGCTTGAACATCCACCCCCATTAAACAAATAGAAAAGGAAAAAAAATCAAACATTGAAGTTAACTGTCAAGAACAGAGGATTACGGAGGTCTAGTAAATTATGCATCTACAAAGTGGGGCCATGACTACAAGCATCCTTCAGAAAAGGGGGTAAAATGCCACAAAACAGATATAAAAATACCTAATATGCCGATTTGTTACATCATCCAATAGATCAGGGTTTTCACACAAAAAAATGACAAATTAAAACAGTGCTTTATTATTTAAAAATAAACCAAACCGATCCCGCACAAAGCTCATATCACTCATTCTCCCGTCTCTTTTGTTTCAAGCTTTCTGCTACGATTGCAAAACGGATAACCACCTAGAGACTTGACAATTTTCACTTCTTCTCCGATCTCCCATGTAATGTTGCAGATGTCGAATGTCGGGAACACGCATGTTTCGGTTTTTCATATTGATTTTATATGTCAGGGGATATATCGGAGATATTTCAAATATTGGGTTGCAATATTTAATTATCTATGTACATAATTATATAAAAATATAATCATTTTTAATTTATATATATTGATATATTAATAATTTAACATCTATAAAAATTTTAAATCTACCAAACTAGTATAAAAATTTTATATTACATAAATAATAATGGTATAATGCAGGGAAGAAACTAGAGGGAACAAAAAGCCAAGAATTCATCGACGATGATGGAAGATGAAGAACCCTCAATCCAAAATCTAAAAGCCAGGCATAAACGACGTCGACTACGAGCACTCATGATAAGAAAGCCAAAGGAAACAAGAAGATAGTCGAGAGTTAGAGTACAAAACAACTCAAAAAATAAAACGATTTCGTTCTATTGTCTATTAAACCCTAAGTTATCAAAGGCGCAAGGCGCACCGAGGCGCAAAGAGGTTCTGGAGCCTAGGCGCAAGGCGCAGGCGCGCGCCTGAGGCACGTGAGGCGCAAAAATGAATTGGGTGCCCAATTCACTGAAGATCAGCGAATTGGGCACTCAATTCACTGAAAATCAGTTAATTTGGCATCCAATTCATTGATTTTCAATGAATTGGGTGCCCAATTCACTGAAAATCAGCAAATTAGGCATCCAATTCGCTGATTTTCAGTGAATTGGGTGCCCAATTCGCTGATTTTCAGTGAATTGGGTGCCCAATTCACTGAAAATCAGGGAATTGGGTGCCAAATTCACTGAAAATCAGCGAATTGGATGCCCAATTCGCTGTTTTTCAGTGAATTGACACCCAATTCACTGAAAATCAGCGAATTGGGCATCCAATTCGCTGATTTTCAGTGAATTTGGCACTCAATTCACTGAAAATCGGTGAATTGGATGCCCACGTGCGCCTAGGTGTGCATCGGGTGCGTCTGAGATCATGTTTTTGCCCCCTCCCAAAAAAAAGGTTGAAAAATATAGCTTGAAAAGCCCAGGCGCGCCTTTGGTGCGCCTAGGAGTTGGTAAGGCGCGCGCCTAGGCGCGCCTGAGGCACGTCGCCCGCCTCTGCCTTGCAGAGGCGCTGGCCAGTGCGCCCGGCGCCTCAGGCGCGCCTAGGCGCGCGCCTTGATAACGTAGATTAAACCATATGTATTAAATATAATAAATAGCCAGCTGACCGATATTATTACTGGGATATATCGCCCGATAGCCGATAAGTCGTCGAGATATATCGACTGATAGCAGATATGACGTCGGGATATATCGACTGATAGCCGATATGTCGTCGGGATATATCAACCGATAGACAATATATATATCGATTGATATATTTCAAAATGATATTTTGCAGTAAAAAATTGAAATTGTGTCACTTTTCCCATGAAACCTTTATGTTGGTCAGTCATGCCGTTAATATCCAAAACACTGCACAATCTGTACTATGTGATTCTCCAATTGAAGTTCTTCTCTTCTATTGTTGGCTTTTGCATCTCTTCTGTTTCTGTATTTAAGCACTTGCGTCTCTTCTGTTTCTGGATTTAAACAATTGCATATCTTCCATTGCCTCATAGGACTTCGACGATCTCTCCCTTCATGTTGAAACTTTGGTTTGGTGCTACACTTCTATGTTACATTTTCTGTGATTGTGGGTTCCTTCTAGGACACTTCTGGATTCTCTTCTTTGTATCTTCTGGGTTTCAATTACTCAATATTTGCGCTTTTGAATGCAGATTTGCAACATGTCTTTTGTTTGAGATACTCAAGTAATTAACAACATTTGATAATTCTTTTGCGAATGATGAAAAATGAAATTGAGTGGCACTCGGTATACCATCTCCTTGAATAGATTGGCAGTGTCCAGATGAGTGCTCTATCTTTATTCTTTGTTCATTTTCTAACTTCGAGCATGCCCAATAGGGGATGTGTGATTATATTGAGCTGCTCAATACTGTTTTATTTGCTTATTTGAGCAACACTATTTTGAGGGATGGATGGTGATTAATTATATTGAGTCGCATAATATTTTCTTGATTGATGTTGCAAAATTGTTCGATTATGACTGAGGATGTAATGAGATTTTTAGTTTTCCTGTTGTTGCCTTGCAAATTTGACCCTCATCTAGAGTTCTTTCTTTTCATAATATTGCCTTACAAATTTGTTATTTCGTATGTTAATATGATATTTCTTCATTGTTATTTACATATTTAGTAAAGTGCCACTTTTAGTGGCTGACTGATGGAGATCAATTTGGGTATTTTTTGAGAAGTTGATACGAAATGACACCAATCACAATCCAATACACCAATTGCAAAAAAAAAACGGTGAAAAAATTATGAACAGGAAAATAATTCATTCAAACATCATTTGGATGGGACAAAAGGCAATGCTAAGGCATTTCCTTAATTCTTACGAATGTGAAGTTAGAAACTGAATTGGTTTTCAACTCATCACAAAAAAGTAAGAAAACCAAGAGTGCAAGATCCAAACTTGTATGAGGTAGTCCACCTCTCTTTCGCTTACTTCTGTTCTACACGTCCCTTCATTTCCTCGCAGTCTCCTTTCTATTAGCAACCTTACTAAATCTCTTAACTGTTCGGTAACTTTTTTCCCTGATTCTTGTGTCTTTCAGGAACTGGGTACGAGGCGTTGCATTGGCAGTGGTAAGAATCGTGGTGGTCTATACTATCTGGATGCTACTCGGTCACCCCTCGCTCTCTCCTCGTCTACTGCTGCTACCGAGTCCGATGCTCGACGCTGGCACTTGCGTCTTGGTCATCCGTCTTCTGTTTATCTTCAGAAACTGTTTCCTGCTTTATCTCCTTTTGTTCAAAATTTAAATTGTGATGTGTGTGTGATGTCTAAACAAGTTCGACACTCTTTTTCGCATTTATCTTCTCCTAGTAGTATGCCCTTTGCGATTATACATTCTGATGTTTGGTGACCGTCCCCTGTTGTTTCCTTATCTGGTTATCGGTGGTTTGTTACTTTTATTGACTGTTTTTTCCGGACTACCTGGGTTTATCTGTTAAAGAAAAAAGGGGAAGTTTCTTCTGTATTTCAGAGCTTTCATAAGATAGTACAAACTCAGTTTGGTGGTACCATTCGTGTTCTTCGTAGTGACAAGGGGGGGGGGGGGGGGGAGTATGATGACTGTGGGGCGTTCGGTGCATACCTCTCTAGTCATGATATTATTCACCAAACCACGTGTGTCTATACGTCCACCCAAAATGGTGTGGCCGAACGGAAAAACCGGCATCTTCTTGATGTTGCTCGTTGTCTCCTTGCCACCATGCATCTTCCAAAATCTTTTTGGGGGGATGCTATTCTGACAGCCACTCATCTTATCAACCGTCTTCCCTCCCGTGTTCTTGACTATATGACTTTGTTGGCGCGTCTCTCAACTACGACTGTTACTCCTCTTCCTCCTGGCAAGAAACTCATTGGTTCTAAATGGGTCTTCTCAGTCAAGCAGAACCAGGATGGGAAAGTTGAGCGGTGTAAAGCTAGGTTGGTTGCTCGTGGTTACACCCAGACTCTGGGAGTTGATTACCAGGAGACCTTTGCCCCGGTGGCAAAGATGAACTCTATTCGTGCGATCATTTCATGTGCTGTGATCTTAGATTGGGAACTTCGTCAACTGGACATCAAGAATGTGTTTCTACACGGTGACCTCAAAGAAGAAGTGTACATGGCCCTTCCTCCGGGATTTGTGAAGAAGGGACAAGAGGGTCTTGTTTGTCGTTTACGGAGGTCTTCGTATGGGCTGAAACAGTCTCCAAGGGAGTGGTTCGACAGATTTCACAAGGCTATGATCAAGTTTGGTTATAAACAGGGTCACTCAGATCATACTTTATTTATCTGGAGGAATGAAGGTAAAATCGTCGTGCTCATTGTCTATGTCGATGATATTGTGATCACTGGAAATGACTCGGATGAAATTGCTAAGCTGAAGGCCCTCCTGTCAGCTGAGTTCGAAGTAAAGGAACTGGGAAGGCTCCGCTACTTCCTAGGAATTGAAGTGACCCGTTTTGACAAAGGTGTTTTTATCTCACAACGTAAATATGTGTTAGATCTGCTAGAGGAGACCGGTATGCTTGGTTGTGCTCCTGCTAACACACCTATGGAAGAGAACCATGGGATTGATGAAGATAGCTGGTGATCGTGTGGATGCGGCCAATTATCAGAGATTGGTGGGAAAACTTCTATACCTCTCACATACGCGTCCTGACATCACGTATGTTGTTGGGATCTTGAGTAGGCATATGCACACCCCAAGAGTCAGACACCGGGATGCTGCCTTTCGTGTTCTCCGGTATCTGAAGAAAGCTCCCGGACGGGGGCCAATGTTCTCAAAGAATGATCATTTGAAGATTGATGTCTTCACCGATGCCGACTGGGCTGGTAGTCGTGATGACCGAAAATCTACCACAGGTTACTGCACATTTGTCGGAGGAAACTTGGTCACGTGGTGCTGCAAAAAACAAAATGTGGTGGCAAGATCCAGCGCAGAAACGGAGTATCGGGCAATGTCCCAAGGTCTCTGTGAAGGTCTGTGGTTGTGTACCTTATTGCAAGATCTTGGGCTTCAGAAGGATACTCCCATCTCCCTGTACTGTGATAACAAAGCGGCGATCATCATAGCTCATAATCCAGTTCAGCATGACAGGACCAAGCATGTTGAGGTGGATCGCCACTTTATCAAAGATCATCTTGAAAAGGGAAACTCACTCCCGAATTTAGTAGAAGAAAGGAAGTAGTGCAAAGTACTATTGACAAACAAGTTGAAGAAAAAGGAAAGAGATGATACACCATTCTACATTGCTAGTTAGACATATGAAAAAGGTTCAATGTCATGAAAATTCAGATGTTGCATGTTGTTGGTTTATTCGGTCCTATGATGAAGTCCCTAACTACATATGGGGTGAGAGAGAAGTTTTTCTACAGATGAAAGTTAAGCGCACAAAGGAGATGGCACATTCACCAAGACTTGTAGGTTGATTGATTGTAGCGTTATGATAGAAACATGGATTGATCGAGAAGGGACATGCATGAAGAATACAAAATTGCATTGTATTTCTAGAGTTTTTTTGGCTTTCAAAGAATCTCTCTTCTTTCACATATGATGTGAAGTTCATATTTGACTTCATAGATGAGTAGATTGGTAGCCCCGACCGGTTTATTGAGTTTCTTTTTTAATTTTCAAAGAATATCTCTTCTTTCACATATGATGTGGATTTCATATTTGACTTTGTGGATGAGGAGATTGGTAGCCCCGACCAGGGGAGGATAAGACAGTGTTGTGACGTACAATGCATCCAATAATATGGCATCGAAAGTTGATGTCTTCGGAGAAGACCAAAACCTTTTAGAATTAATGTGCAGAACATATATTGCATCTTCTGCTTTAAGATACAGTGATGCTGAAGCAAATAAATAATGTCATCTCTGGGGTCACACTAACTATATTTATTTAAGATCATACCATCTTCCTCGATATGTACAGAGAATCAACAAAAGACTTAGACACTCACAACCTTGTTCGACCAGGTATGACTAAATTCTCTACGGTGTTCTAACCTGGGGGACAGAGAGACAATTGATAGTAGATGTTCATTACCACAAAGTGGGAAGCAACGAAGTTATACAAAAAATCTCCCACCAAGAAAGTAAATTTATTGATTTTAATTTAAAAAATTTAGGTATACTTATTGTATGTTTGGAACATTGAACTTCACTACATATATTATTTTGTAAATCTAAACTTTTACTCTTATCTTGAATGAATAATTTTGGGCAAATGCCCAGCTTTCAATTTCCATAACGCCCCATTGGTGAGAGTGCTAAGAAGAGCTAATGAGGATACACCATCCAAGAATGATTGTATGATGATATTAAAATTAAAAATGAATTAGTGTTGCACTCAATCATAATGAGAACAGATATTTTTTATATAGAAGTTGATTGATAACAGATGAAAGTGAAAATTAAGTTGTAATGATCACATATTTTGATAAGTAAACCATAAAAATAAATGCTTTATTGTAGGCTTCCCTAATGATGAAAACATGATAAGGAGGTTCGGAATTTAATTCATGCAATTCATGATCATTCTCCAGTAGTAAGAGGTGTAAATTTTATTTAAATAAAATAAATGTTTAGTGTGGCATATTGTTGAATCCTCTAACAGGGAATTCAATGTGGTTATAGTAAGTTCTTGTGGTTTTTAGAATGATCGTTTTATATTATTGGATTTTAAAATTTTAATTTGATGATTTGGAACTATTTTATGGAGTACTTAATGTTCTTTAAAGTTCAAGTGAACAAATATTTTCTTTTTCCCCTTTGAGATTTATGGGGAACCTAGTTTAATTTCTTTGATGAATCTGATCTACTTTGTCCAACTTTGTTTTATTTGGTCGGTTTAGTTTTATTTGCGTATTGTTATACATAGACCAGTATTGGCTATATGCAGACTGTTCCTATATGAAGATTAGTATTGGCAATATGCTTTAACTTCTCGATCCCGCTTGGGATGAGTTTTTCTAAGTGAAAATTGTGCATTCATCAATTTGAGTAGTAGTACATATATGTTCTTGTCCGTCAATCATATTTTGTCCTCCTTTATAACCTTACTTTTCACTAGAAGTACATGATATTTCATAGAATTACCAAAATTTATCCATATTGTGGCTAGTCCCTGGCAATAAGTGCACCACAAACTGTCTCTTTTGAAACTCATTACAATATCCATCATTATATTAGCAAATTTCAATTATGGATCATTTACTTATTTTTCATTAGACAAGCCTTTGGAGATCACATTAGATCCCCTCAGATATTGAGATAAAATTATGCTTTAAGCCCGACAAAAAATTTATACACACGTGAAGCCACCTTCTCCTTTGTTTACAACCACCAAAATCCCTAATTTTCCCACTTAGGAAAACTCCAAGTTCATCCCACTCAACCACATCCCTTCTCAGAACCCACGCACAAGCCCCTCCACCAAAGCCTTCATTTCCCCTCCAAGGAGAATTCCCACCACATCCCTTCATCCATAAATCTCCTCCCAAAACACCCTCCCAACAATATTCCTGAACCATAGCACCCCTACAAACACATATATCAGCGTCGTACCCCCTCATCCATGCCAAGTCCTTCACCGAATCCCCCATTTCACCCCAAACATCCAGCAATACAGCCCATCTCCGACCATTCCAGCAGCCCGGAATCACCTTCACTTCTTCATTTAGCCCCCGCCAGCATGTGTAAGTCATTAGTTTAGAGTAATGATTTATAGCATTGTGTATTCGGACTATATTATGTTAAATGTGATATTATATGTTTTGTTATTGTGAAATCATTGGATTTGCAGGACTTATTATGCGCACACTTGAAAGTACTTGCGCCTCTATCGTTTTGTGAATTAAATTTTGTTTTTCCAAAATCATTTTCTGTGAACAAATGTGTCCCTGAATAGGTTTTATTTAGATTGATTATTTATTGCTTATTGAAGTCGGAATTACATTTGTACTTGCATTAAATTGGCACTTTATTGAATTGTGTGTATGCACTCATTTCAGTTTAAGGTTGTTCGTAGCTTCATGTGTTTGTCGTGTGTTGGTTTGCATTGCATTTAAGGTTAGGGCATCATTTGGCCGCACCTATAGATTCGTCCTGCGTCAAATGGTATCAGAGGAAGGTTGCAAACACTCTTTTGATACGCAATCATTGATTCTATAGGTTCCTCCATGGCTAGTTATCATCATCATTCCTCTCCTCTATCTGGGGATCCCGAGTCTATCTACACCCAATCCCATAGAGCCTCTTCTGAGAGATCATCACGTTACTACGATAATTATTTTCGAATGTAGCACACCACTTCTAGAGATCGTGTCGACCCCTAGGCACGATCCTGCTATTCTAGAGACGATCACTACGAGGATTATCATCATCCATATCCCTGCACGCGAGCGGATCGTGTTGATCTTTCAACACGACTCAATTACCTTAGGGATGATTATTACGAGAATCATCGTTTTGAGAGAGATCTCGAGTGTCAGTTTTGTGTTGTTGCCCCATCTTTTGACGACTCATCGAGTCTCGAGTTTATTAGTTATTGGCATGTAGACATGGAATATTACCTCAATCATTTTGAGTTATTCGAAGAGCGACGCGTAAAATTTGCGAAACATAGATTGTTAGATCATATGAGGGTATATTGGCTTAGCATTGAGAGGACCCATGCGTGAGATCATCTTCACCGCATCACTAGTTGGGTGGAGATGAAGCGTAGGTTGTGTCAGAGGTATTTGTCGGCAACCAATCAGAGTCACCTACTTGAGCGATTATTCTCACCTCCAAGCATGAAAAACCCTAATGAGACATACAACACCCTTTATAACAGTGGGGTGCAGATAGCTAGAGTTCTGGTGTGCGCATAGCAAAAACAGAAATAACATTCAAACGTAAATATTTAAAAGAAGAAGGTTCCTGCAGACTATTCCAATCCAGGTGGGCTCGGGGCGATCGCCTTCCTCCGAGAGTAGACTCTCCCCCGATGTGTCATCGGCATGCGCGACCGTAACAATGCCGCCGCCTAGAAATGGCCTTGTCCTCAAGGCAGTAGTCGGAGAACGCGGTGAGAAGCTCCAGAAAGACCGTCGGGTGAGAGGGAGGCACGGCGGACATCCCTGAGAGGGGCCAAAGCCCCGCGGGGAAGGCGATGTCAGTGGGCCGCTGGATCGCGTCGAGGGAGATCGGAGAGTGGAGGAGAGCGGGGTCACTGTCGAGGCGACACGGTCGGCCCCGTAGAGGAACTGCATGTTTATAATCGCCCAATTCACGCGCACATCGCCAAGTGTGCGGAGCCAAGCCACCCCCAAAATGGCGTCGATCCGCCGAGGCCGAACGCGTAGAATTTTATGGTCGCGGAATAGGGCCCCACGGAGAGAGTCACGACAGGGCAACGACCCAGAGTCGGTCGGCGTCGTCCATCGCCAAGGCGGACCGAAAAATCCGGGGATGGGGCTAAGGGAAGTCGGAGTTGCTGCACCAGGTGCTCGGAGATGAGGTTGTGGCTCGCGTCGCTGTCCACCATGACAATGATCGGGCGATCACGAATCATGCATGAGAGCTTCATCGTATGCGACCCGGAAATCCCTCCCTCCGAGGCATAGGATAACTCTAGGCGGTGGAATGTAGGCGTGGTGGTCTCGACAGAGGTATCCTCCGTTGAAAGCTCCGGGGCCTGCAAATCAGCCAAGGTAACCTCAGGTTCGACGTCGCCAATGATGGTGTGGAACTCCTTCACGGCGCACACATGGTTGAGAGAGTAGGGTTGGTGGCACCGAAAACATAGGCCCTTGCTGCGAAGCTCATTGTAATCATTGTTCGAGAGGCGATGAGGGGTCGGTGGACGGCTCGGTCGGTGACCCCCAGGAGGCGGGCGTGGCAGAGTAGCCGTGACGGGTGGTCGCCAAGGTGGCTGAGGCTGGTGGAGGCTACAGGAGCAGGTGGACGAGGGGAGAGGTCGGCCTCCACCAGACGCGCCATGTCCAGGGCGTCGGAGACCGTCCGGAGGTGGTGTGTGCGGAGACGATAGCGGATATGTGGCAGCAGGCCCTGCATGAAGAAGCCCAGGTAATGGTCGGGAGGCAGGCTGGGAATGTGGGTGACCAAGGCGACAAACTCATCAATATAGTCGTCAAGGTCGGTCGTCTGGTGGACGCCGCAAAGGCGCTCGATAGCTGAGGAGCCGGAGTAGCGGGTGTCATACCGCCGAATCATCTCATGCTTGAGCTCAGGCCAAGAGAGGGATTGGTTTGATTGGCGGAGCCACCGGGCCCAATGGATTGCAGAGTCGTCAAGGCCAACACGAACGGTGGACACCTTGTCCTGTTCCGGCGTGAAGTTAAGGTCGAAGTATTGTTCCTCCTTAGTTATCCAACCCATCAGGTCGATGCCAACGAAGAACGGAATGTCGAGTGAGAGGGCGGGCCGTCCTGGAGCCGGGTGGATTTGCGGCTCGGGTGGTCGCACTGGTATTGCGCCGAGGAGGGAGCCCCCATCCACGGCCGAGCCGGAGCCGGAGTGGGTGGTCGGTGCCTGTAGGGAGTCGATCTTGGAATGGAGGGCGAGGAGCAAGGCATGCATGGAGGCAATGAGCTAATCTTGAGCCTCGACCCGGCAGCTGAGGGTGTCGGAGGCTGTATCGGGCACGGGGTCACCGGAGGAGCGTCTGTTGGGAGCCATGGGGCTGGAGGAGGCGGACCGTGGCTGGAGGAGGCGATTCTGGACGGGATCGGCGAATTTGGGCGCCGGACGGCCGAACGAAGCAAGACCCGGCGGATCTGGGGGCCGGACAAGGGAACAGAGATTTTTGTCGGCGGATCTGGGCGGGGATCGACCGATGCAGTCGGTGGAGGCCTTGCGGCGTCGATGTAGGCGGAAACGAGAGACCAGGCCGACGGAAATGGCTTGGCGGGTCGTGATCCAGGCGGACTCGGAAGGCGCGGACGAGCGGATTTGGCGGAAATGACACCCACAGGGCTCAAGCAAGCGCCGGGGACGGGAGGGTGATCCGGCGTAGAAATAACTGTTGGGGAAGAATCTGTTGCGTGCACCGGCGGCTGAATGGAGGGCGGTGAGGCAGGTCGGACCAAATAATACCAACTCCAATAAAAGAATCTGGCAAGGGGAGGGCCGGCGGTGGTTAGGGAGAAGAAAGGAGGAAGAAAAGAGGAGAATTTGGGGAGCAACACCAAAACACATTCATCCAAACATGAAAAACCATAATGAGACATACAACACCATTTATAATAGTGGGGTGCGGATAGCTAGAGTTCCGGTGTGCGCATAGCAAAAACAGAAATAACATTCAAACGTAAATATTTACAAGAAGATGGTTCTCGCGGACTCTTCCAATCCAAGTGGGATAGGGGTCGTCGCCTTCCTCCGAGAGTAGACTCTCCCCTGGTGTGTCGTTGGCATGCGCGACCGTAACATCCTCCTACCTCACCTCAGCCTAACGAGTCCCACCATGAGGGTCATATTGCACCGTTGACGGTTCTACCAGTTAAGCTTTCAGACAGAGATACATTTTATTCAGAGCCACCAGCTATCTTCAAAGACGTACTTCAGATTGTTGCATATGACTTCACCACTGTGGGAGGGTGAGATACGTTGAGATACCATGTCTGCTGGAGCTGCCACTCATTCCCTGATGCTGCTTGGATTTCCCCAGAGGAGCTTGTGCTACTAGTCCCTAGTCTACGCCGAGAGCATGACTATCTTCACTCACCGGAGATGAGTGCTTTCAAGTCGGGGCGAATTGATGGAGATCACGATGATCCGCTACTCATTCGAACGATACGAGTCCACGAATGCGTCTGAATGGTAGTTTCGAGTCAATTTCATGTATTTATTTTATGTTTTCGAGTTGTTTTGACAACTGATTGGTTCAAACATTCTGAATTGTCCGATCTGGGTGCCCTATTTAAGGTATGATGTATTTAAGCATGCAGGGGGGCCGACTGAGGGCATGGAAGGTTAGTTTCCAACTCGCGGAAACCGTCGGTCATCCTCTTCCCAGTGCAACGCCGGGTCTCTCCTCCTTGGTGCGAATCCATGGTAACCCGCCGCGCCACTGCCGCCTAGCCACGGTAATCCCTTCTTCCCCGCTCAAATCTCCTCCTTCATAGATTCCTGCAAGTATCATAGTCTTCCCCAATGTAAACCTTCAGGTTTTCTCCCAAGGAAATCACAACTGCAGCCTCCCATTCACTTCTCTTGATTCCTGATCTGTAAATCCCGTAAGAAATCCCCAGACTTGAGTTCAGGAAGCATCCCCTGAGTTTCTCCTTCAGCGCCACCCCTGAATCCACCTTCTCCTCCGCTTACAATCACCAAAAGCCCTCATATTCCCACCTAGGAAAACTCCAAGTTAAGCCCACTCAACCACATCCCTTCCCAGGACCCACGCACAAGCCCCTCCACCAAAGCCTTCATTTCCCCTCCCAGGAGAATCCCCCCCCCCAACAGCCCTTCATCCATAAATCTCTCTCAAAACACCCTCCTGGCAATATTCCTGAACGATAGCACTCCTCCCACACATACATCAGCGTTGTACCCCCTCATCCACGCCAAGTCCTTTACTGAATCCCCCATTCCACCCCAAACATCCAGCAATACAGCCCATCTCCAACCATTCCAGCAGCCCGGAATCACCTTCGCTACTTCATTTAGCCCCCGTCTGCATGTGTAAGTCATTGGTTTAGAGTTATGTTTTCTAATATTGCGTATTCGGACTATATTGTGTTAGATGTGATATTATATGCTTTGTTATAGTGAAATCATTGGATTTGCAGGACTTATTCTGAGCACGCTTGAAAGTACTTGCGCCTCTATCATTTTGTGAATTAAAATTTGCTTTTCCAAAATCATTTTCGGTGAACAAATGTGTCTCCGAATAGGTTTTATTTTGATTAATTATTTATTGCTAATTGAAGTCGGAATTACATTTGCACTTTCATTAAATTGATACTTTATTGAATTGTGTGAATGCACTTGTTTAATTTTAAGGTTGGTTGTAGCTTCATTTGTGTTTGTCGTGTGTTTGTTCGAATTGCATTTAGGGTTAGAGCATCATTTGCCCGCCACTTATAGATTCTTCCTGCGTTTCAATGACTCATATTATCTTATTTTGGAGCCCCATTCTTAACCTTAATTCCATATATTCTCTATGTCCAAAGCCTTTGAGTAGTCCTGTACTCCTGTTGAATGGTCGCACATACGACCTCTGTTACATTCAGAAACATGCATGTGTCACTAATTTATGGTATCATGGAATTCCACAACAAAGTCATAATCATACAATATTTTGCATCACAAGCGTCAAATAGCAGATTTGGCCCAATCCTTAGAATATAACTTGGCTTTTCCCTTTTAATCTCCTACTTACGAGTAGCGACCACTTCACATAACTTTTTACATTTAGACGATATGCAAATCGCATAATGCAGATCTCAATGAGTTGATGCACATGAACTACCATAGATTGTGCAAAATGATTCTCATCAGTGTACATTGACATTTGCAATCGAACTGCGGTAAGGACGGCAAATAATTAGTGGAACTATACCAAAACAGTAGCAATGAAGGCAATTAGAGGAACAACCGTAACGGAAAATCAACAATATAGGCAATCAGACTGTTTATGGAACACGCAACATCAAATGAAGGAAATAAGGAAGTCTATGGAATAGATGCAAGGAATGGAGAACAGTTGCAAATGATCACGGGAAGAGGATTGAGAATGGATCAAGCACGGAAGTATGAAAACAAATTAAACATTTATCGACAAAGTAATTGATTTTGACCCTAAGGGAAGATACTAATTTATCGACAAAGTAATTGATAGACAAATTAAACATTTATCAACAAATTAAACATTTATCGGCAAATAATTTGTCGACAAAAGTAAGTGATTTTGAAAGCCAATTAACCATCCCAACGGACCCTAAGGGAAGATACTAGTAATAAGGCAACCGAGTGAAATCGACATTCAGTCGATGAAGGCAAATGTCCAGAACGAACATCACTCGGATGCCATGTAAAGAAGGATGTGCCTCTATTCTTTGGTGGCAGTATTCTGTGTACATAGTGCGTTAGAGCTTGCATCATCAACATTAGAGCACCACTTGAATAATTACATTAAACCACTTAAAAAAATAATAATGGCAAAAATGTCCTTCTACTTTTCAACAAGTACAAATCTAAATATGTATGCGTATAAATATTACTATAAAGGGACAACATCATTTTGGCGTGACGCTATCAAATTCATCACAATGATCAGATTATTTTATCATTATTATTATTATTTAAAATTTAAATAAAGTACAAAATATAAAAATATCATTTTTAAATTGGAGGAAACCGCTAGTGGCAGGAGATGTCATCTATTTATCTATCTATCTATATATATATATTCAGAAAGAGAGAATCAATTATATGATGCAACTGATGTTGATGCAGCATTGGCAAGTCAAAAATAATTCCAAGGATATTCAATAGGAATTCAACTTTTGCACGTGGTTGAATAAATGATAACCGAAATATTTAATTCAGTACTTAAATCATTCAGCCAAAGAGGCAAACCAATGATTTCATTGTTCCACCTGAAATGAAGAAATCCAAATAATTAATCACCACGATATCTCATAATGATAAGCTTACAAGTGGTGAGAAAACCAGAGAATGAGTCTTGTGCGGCACTCCATATCTAAATCAGCAATTTTCTCGAACAAAGCACGGACTGCTCCTGCTACAACAGCAGGGAATGCCCCTGGAAGTGCCTGCGGAAATTTGATAAGAAATCAATCAGAAATAGAAGCAATCATTCAGGTGAAAAAAACTATAAACAACAACAAAACAACACCCAAGCCTTTATCCCACTATAGTGGGGTTGGCAATATGGATCCTTTGTCACCATTGTGCCTTATCTTTAGTCATAATCTCATTCCAAGTTTTAATTGGTCTACCCCTCCCCCGTTTAACATGCTTAGTGACTAAGAACGCCGAACAGGTGCCTCTAATGGTCTCCTTTGTACGTGTCCAAACCATCTTAGTCGAGCTTCTCGCATCTTCTCTGCAATTGGTGTCACTCCCGTCTTATCCCTGATACATTCATTCCTAATTTGATCCAATCTCGTGTGTCCACACATCCACCTAAGCATTCTCATCTCAGCAACTCCCATTGTTTGCCCATGTACACAATTCACTACCCAACACTTTGACTTCAGTATCTTATTGAAGAAACATGCAAGCCACAAAATTTCTTCTTTCTCAGGACATTTCCACACTTTGATGGGTATATCGTCTGGTCCAACCGCTTTTTCACTTTTCAACTTCTTTAGAGCATCATATACCTCCGATACTTGAATTTTATGATAAAACGTTATGTTCTTATACTCCTCTGATTTACTTAACTCGACCAAGTTCAGTTCATTGTCTTTTATTTCATTATAGAGTTGATAAAAATATCTTTTTCATCGCTCTTTAATAGCTACATCATCTGTCAAAACTATATTTGTTTCATCCTTTATGCATTTAACTTGACTTAAATATCTTGTCTTCCTCTCTCTAGCTCGAGCAATTTTATATATGGCACGCTCTCCATCTTGGCGACTTTATACATTGCCGAGTTTTCACCAATCCTACAAGCGTAATGTTTTATAGCTGACCCTCTTTGCCATCACTTTGTATTGCACTTCCTCTTTCCACCACCAAGTTTCTTTATTTAGGGGGTTCTCCAACAACGTTCTTTCCACTTATTCTTAAATGTGAAGACATAACTTCCCATGAGACACTAGGATCAACATAAGGGTCATCAACTAGTTGTTCCATAACTACTGTCTTGAAAGCAACCTGTTTTTCCATCTTCAAGTTCCACCACCGAATTTTTGGCAACACTTTTGTTCTTGTCTTAAATTTGTATATATTAAATTTGCACATCCAACACCACTAACCTCTGTTGTGTTGTCAAACATTCTCCCGGTATGACTTTGCAATCCTTACAAATCATTTTATTCATTTTGCAAGTCATAAAATAATCAATTTGTGACTTATTTGACACTCTTTTAAATATAATTAAATGTTCTTCCCTCTTAATGAAAAGCGTATTTGTCACAATTAGCTCATGTGTTGTGACGAAGTTTAAAATGATACTTCCTTTTTCATTTCTTTTTTCATACTAAAATACTCCATTAACGGCTGTATAATCTGTATTTTCCTTCCCTATATGTCCATTGAAGTCTCCTCCCATGAAAATCTTCTCCCTATGTGAGATTTCTCTTACTAAATCATCTAAGTTTTCCCAAAATTGCACTTTAATAGCTTCACTTAATTCTATTTGTGGCGCATAAACACTGATCACATTAATAGTTTCATTTCCTATGACCAATTTAAGAGCTAAGATTCTATCACATTTTCTACTTACCCCAACAACTTCATCCCTCCAAGTATTATCCACAATAATACCTACTTCATTGCTGGTTTTATTTTTTCCTGTGTACCATAATTTAAAACTTGAATTGTTTAAAAATTTAGCTTTCTCACTCACCCATCTAGTCTCTTGCAGGTATAAGATATTTATCATTATTCAAATCATCGTATCAACTACTTCCATAGCTTTTCCTGTTAGCGTACCTATATTCCAACTTCCAAACCTAAGTCGGTCATAAATCCTACGATCTACTTTCCTAGGACGTCTAATAGGTCCAAAAAAATTAAAAGAGTAATAAAATATCTATTGAGCTTTGACCTATCATATAAACTTGAATTATGCCATTATTCAAACTTAAAAGCACAATGAACCATGTACTGGTTTTTTTATATATATAATAGATATCAAAGTATATATTTGTTTTAAAAACAGGATAGAATAAGGGCATTGTTAAAGACACACCAAAAATGGCAATCCGCAAACCAACATAACTTAAAATCCCCATTTAAAATTAGTTTTGATTTTTTTACAGGTAAACCAAAAAATTGTTATCAGCACACCACATAACTTAAAATTCTAATCTAAAATTAGTTCAGAAATTTTCTACGGGCAAACCATAAGCCGCATGCCAGCACCGAAAAACCCACCTAGATTCTCTCTCACGCTCAGTCGAAACCTTCTCGCATTCTATAATGATTTGTTTATTCAGTATGTGCATGCACAATAAATGTTAATCGGCAAAGAAGTGCAATAAGATGTATATAATCATCTTCTTATCTTTCAGAAATTTCCAAAGGGTAATATAAAATAACAAAAGACTCCTGAGACTACATTGTCAAAAAATAAAAATAATAATTGTGCAGAAAAATTAGTGACCATGCTTTACTTATACATAAATTGAGATTGCCAGTTAACTTCTGTGGTTAAAGCATGAATATTGAAATCAGAATTTTCATTTCTTCTAGGATCAGACTTGGTTATTCAAAAAGCTAAACTATGTGAACAATCTTTTATGTCTTTATAGAAACAAGAACTCACCATTTATTTTTTTTCCCTTTGGGTCACTTTGATTAGCAACTATCCTCAAAACCCTCACAATGGTTAAAAAATAATGACAAATTTTCTAATTTTAGATTTGATTTGTTGTTAACAATATCGGTTTGTCGTTAACAGATTTGTTTGCGCCGACTAATTTCCAAAAAAGTATGGTTTGATGTTATTAATGTTGTGCGGATATCCATTTTTGGTTTGCCTTTAACAATGCCCTAGAATAATTCTATGTGCATCACTTAGGAGTCACTTCCATATAATATTTTTCTGCTCTCCTTTCAAGAACAAGCAATTAAGTCTAAATAAAATTATGATATTTTAACATGTTTTGAAAAAATGCATGTCTGAATATATTAATTAGACTAATTATGATAATGAGTAATTAATCAGTATCGTAATTAAGATTATTAAGGTTTATAAACAGTCGGAAAATATTTGGTTGTGTTTTTCTTTCCTTTTTTTGGCCCCAGCAGCTATGTAATAAAATGTGTTTTATAAAGTTGATTTGTATCTAGAAAAAAGATGGAATGTTTCCACATTATATTAAATAGTCTTTGAGGTGTTTTAAAACACTTCCAATTTCTTCCCAGGAATTGTAGAAAGCCTTTCTATGGATGATGGGCAAGCATGCATCAGAAAAAATGTTTACAAACCAGGTGAGAACAAGAGCATCACTGACATCCTAATCAACATATGCAGGAGACGTGGGCCAGGAGGAGAGTCAGTGAGATGATGTCGTTAGCGTTGAGAGCGCAAAAGGAAGATGAAGGAGACACTCCAATCGGGATAATTTGGTCCAGTTAATTTCAACGTCCTGTCGAGATTTCCAGAGGCACTGGAAATGACTGTGGAAGAAGCAGTGTTGTCGGGAATAGAAGGGAGTGGTGGATGGGTCATACTTAAAAAAAAAAAACAAAAAAGCTCGGCGAGTTCGGCGGGGAGCATGCGAGTTCTCGAGAAAAACTCGCAATAAGAGATGGTGAGCTAGTAACATACGGAACTCGCGGAAGGGTTGGCAGTGAGCAGGAGAAACTCGTAGGAAGTGTCGCAGGTGTGCAACTTTTTGGGAGAGCCCACATGAAGAAGGGATGTTTCACATCTTGCAGGAGGAAGATCTCGCCGACGAGAGAACCTGTAGGAGGTTGGCAGGGGGAATCGCGCGAGGTCACAGTCTTGGATCGGCGACTTCTAGAGTACTTGAAGGGAGTTTTGTTGGGGAGGGAATTACACGAGCTTGACGAGATGAATCGGTGAGGTTTGCGTCCATAGAGTTCGCAGTAAGGAGGAATCGCAGGAGGAGTATTCACAGATGAGCTTGACGAGGAGTATCACGTATCCAAGGTTTGTGTGTTGATTTCTTTAACGTTGGATCGTGTGTTTGTTCTCTACTTGAGAGATAGTGGCTTATAGACTTTGTTTTCAATTGTTTTGGTATGTGTAATCCCTCATTCAAATATCTATTTAATTTTGTTGGCACTCTTGCAATTATACGACTTCTCGTGTCTCCTTATTTGAGAGCTTTAACTATTGTGGCATAAGTTTATTTTGATTTATAAACTAATTATTATTGGAAGTCACAATTCGTTGGATATATATGGTTGCATGTAGGAGTTCACACAATTATTTCACCATCACATAAGACCGTCCTGCGTCAGCATCTTTCTGAACAACTTTCACTACTTGTAGACAGGCTAGAGATTTAGGCATCTCCATTCTCGTGTATGTCCTGTCCAGTGCTGTACATGTTAAGTTGTAGTTATGTTGACATGTTTGGACATTGTATAAAAGATATATTATACAGTCACACACACACACATATATATATAGCTGCAGATTGCTCAACATATTAAAAAATAAAATTGGTATTCTGCTTAGTATTTCGCTTAATTTTTATTGCAAACCACCGCTGCTAGTAAATAAAAAAATTCAGCAAAGTGTTGCCTCTGATAAAGTAAGTAAATCATTTGGATTATAGCGGTCTAGCGGGCCGTTACACTACGAACCTCCACCTTGAGGACAAGGTTGTTTTTTACGTATTGATACGTATAATGTCATGTAGTATCTTATTCTGTAGTGGGGCTTCCATCTATATAAGGAGCCCCGTAAGTGAGTTAAATTTGTATCTTTGGAGTCTTAGTTTCTTGGGCTCACTTTGGAGAGAAGAGTGTTTTGGAGGACCCAGCCTCCGGGTGCTTGGCGAGAGCTTGTCTCTCGATTGTATCTTTCGCGTTTACTTTTACGCATTGCAAAATGATGTACCTGTTTTTAGATCTTGATACGGCTAGCTCGTATCACTCTTCCATGTCCCCTCACTGCGCGGGGATGCTTTGTGCACCGGGCTCCCCCCCCCCCCCCCCCCCCCCCCCCATTACGTACTTTCAGGATACAATAAATACCATGATTAATGACTTTTCGAACAAGGCAACAATATAAAACTCCATTAGTTTTAAGTATTATTATTATTAAACAATTTTAGAACATTTTATTGATTAAAATTTGACTTGACCGGGATCTCTTGCTCAATTAAAATTAGCAGATGGCCAGAATTTAATTTAATAATATGTTAAGTTGGAGTGATAAATAAGCATGATAATCTAATAAGCCCTTCATATTAAATCATCGACTTTAGCACCCTCCTCATTAACACTGTACAATCTAATGACCCCTCGATGTTCACAAAGTCGATGTCCGAACTAAGCCGTATGGTGGCCCTCGTGGAATCATTTGGAGTCCTTGCTGCAGTAGCTTGGTGCTCCTTCCATTGAAAATTGAAGGCCGATCTATTCCTACAGGTAAAGAACCTAATTCATATCCCCTCTTCTGCTAGAATTCAGATGTAGGAATACCCTCCCCCCCCCCCCCCCCTCTCCGTCCTTTTTCACACTCTTCCCTTCTACCCATCTATTGTTCCCTCTCATTCGCTCTTGTGGGTTTCATTTTGATGGAAGGGAAACCGAAGCAATGACTAAAATCAATGTGGTTTGAGGAAGAATTAATTTGTGGTTAGAAAAGAAGAAATTTGAAAGTGCTGAGGAGAACTTAAGAATGTAGTATCGCCGCTATGTCATGTCTATGAGAGAACAACCAACCGTGTAAATATCTCTTTTCTGTTGAGTTAGGCATCTCTACATTTCTAATTTGTTTTGTTAGTTTACAGGAATTCAAGTGTTAGATTGAAAAATCATGTTAGATTCCATGCACTAGTGTGTATAGATCCTCTTACAGGAAACATCCAACATATAGAAAACCTAATTGGAGGACAAGGACATATTAGCTAGTAGGGAATAGTACATAGAACTCAAATCATGTTGATCATGTTGTGTGAAATGAGCCTTTGGGGTAAATATAGTATTTTATTAAGAACTTCATGTCGAAAAAATAGAATTTTATTAGAGATAGTAAATAAAATAAAGAGCTAAAATTCAGTTTAATTAAAGCATCAAAATGATCGGTCTTGCACAAGAAATATGTCATAGCATAAGGTTGACCATTATGCATGAATTATTAAAAGGTTCTCAATGTTTCAACTTGTGTATGGTGAAGGAGCACCACCATAATTGTAAATAATTGATGACCATGAACGGCCCAAATGAGAATTGACGACTCATGAAGATAACATCACAAAGTGTTAGGTTGTACGCTGAGAAATAATGCAAAAGATGCGCTAAAGTGTATAGGAAGGGCATCAATGACTCAAGCCAACTAACCTGCTTAGCAATTTAGTTAAGGATAATCGTGATTACGATTATCTAAAGAAAATGTATATGTTCTAGAACATATAGAAGCAAGCAAGAGATTGTGATGTTGGGCTCAAAACTTGGGCTCAATCAAACGTGGTCTATGGGTTGGAACAAAAGCGGGATCTAGGCTCGAACAGACAAACAAGAGACCTTGGTGTTGACAATGATGGGGAGAAGGCGAATAGCTCTGCATCAAAGCCGATGGTAGGGAGATCATGATGTTGGGCAAAGGATGTCGGTTTGAGCTCGGTGGCTGAAGTTGGCTTTGAACTGGATGCATACATGAGCTCAGTGGTCTAGGAAAGCAGTCAATAAGTGAGGTGTCAACCGGATGGAGGACAAGTTAGTTTTGCGAAACAAAAGAAGAGTTTGTAGGTTTTCAGAGAGTTCTAACTTCTACACACAAGAGGCCTCTTCTTCAAAATTAGAAAAACAAAGAAACTGTCAGAAGTGGCTACAGAGAACGCGAGAAGGAGGGACATATCTCTGATGCTAAGTTGTTAAGGGCTCGGCTGTAACATGCCAATAGAGTCGCGGAGGGGTGACTGGAGGTGAAGAAGATGGTGGGGAGGGGGTACTACGGAATCGTAATCATGGCTGTCTAACCAAGGTGTGCATGTGAGAGAGAAAGATGTCGCAATATCATAACAACGGACAAGAAAAGACTCTAATTCATGTTCGCTTTCATCATGGCCTAGAGGTATTTAAATAGAAAAACATAATGGTATACGTGTAATAAGTCTTAACACTTGGGTTTGTTATACAATACTAAAAAGTACTAGACCTAAAGACTCTTAACAATTCATAACATACTCACAAATAATAAAAGATTGCATGACTTGAATAAAAATACTTATAATTAGCACCATAACCTTGATTAGGCTATGCCCATCACACATCAACCCTTGTTTTCTTCGAGCTTGTTCTCAAACTTGGAATCATGGTATGGAGTCTGGACTTGAATGTGTGACTGATCATTCGGTTCCTAAATCTCCTGCTATAATAATGTGTGCACTGTTGTTCTGTCGAAAATATGTCGTCATTGTATCAGTAGAAGAATGACGAATAAGTTGTAAATGCTCAATGACTGCTCAGAACAACACTGAACTTCGTGCGTGAGAGAGGGGAGTTAACATAAATATCGTCGGTTTTGGGGCGTACAATTAATGACAGAGGGTGTCCTGCTGTCTGTTGAATGAGAACAATTGTAGATGACAATTTCGTTGCAATCGTGGGATCTCATAGTAATTAAAAGCTCAAAGCGCATCAAGCAGCAAAGGGATTCTGGAGCCGATGCGCATGGCTCAAGGAGAAGGCGAGCATCTGGCGAGGACAAGACACAGCCGCATCTCACTTTAAATGATCATCATCAAACATCAACTTGACTTGTTGATCAGATTCTTCATTCACTTTACTTATCAATCATTCATTGTTATTGTTGGAATTATGCTATGAGTTTCTTATTTTGCTTTATTATTTTGCTGTGTATCTCTCTCTTACATAGAGGAGAGAGTCTCTTTACTCTAATAATTAATTATCTTTCCTTCTCTCCAACATGGTATCAGAGCCGGGCGTGACCTAATTTCCCGTTCGTCTTCCACACCGTCTTCCGCGTTCAGCGACTCCAGCGTCCGCCTTCAGCGACTCCAGCGTCCTCCAGTCGACTTCAACTACTCCAGCGCCTTTAGTCGGCCTTCCTCAAGTCGGCCAAAACCAGTCGGCCAGCTTCCTCCAGACGGTCAGAACTAGTCGGCCAGCTTCGGCTCCAGTCTCCAGCCTCGTCACCTTCCTCCAGCGCCAGTCGGCGTAGTCCTCTTCGCATGGTTGTTTGAGCCTTTCTTGGCGCTGGATCTATGCAGGCTTGAGTCTGTGATTGCTCTTCCGGCATCTGTTCTTCCTTCTTGTGGGAATGTATCTTCCTCTTATTGTGTGATTGTGTCCCTCCGACGCATCTCCTCTTTCTATGAGTGAGATTTTTTGTCTCTAGGCGCCCCGGGTTGTATTTTGTCCCTCGCTTGCTATGTCAAGAAGTGGTGAGACTCCGGATGTCTCCTCCGGTGGGAGTGCCCCTCATGATCATCTGCCATCTACTGGATCTCTTCGTGTAAATCACGATCACGGGACTCCTCAGATTACTACCATTAAGTTGGATGGCACTAATTATCTCCCATGGGCTCGTTCTGTTACTCAGGCCCTCAAGAGCCGCCGTCTATTTGGCTACATCAACGACACTACTAGGGCTCCTACTACTATATCTCTGAAATGGCCCCAATGGGAATTCGAGAACTCCTTGGTGATGTCTTGGCTGACCAACTCTATGCAGGAGTCTATTGCCCGCAACTATCTATTTCTGGATACTGCGGCCGACATTTGGAAAAGTGCCGAGATAACCTACTCCTGTCGTGGGAATGTCGCTCAGATTTTCCAATTGCGGCGACGAATCTTCCTCTTGCGCCAAGGGGATCGCCCTCCGGCGGCCTATTACCTGGAGTTTACCCAGCTTTACCAGGAGTATGACCACTTCGATGCGCTTACTCTTGTCTCCCCTGAGGATGAAGTGTTGATCCGTTCCCGGGAGGAACGCAATAGAATCTTCGAGTTTCTTCATGGTCTCCACCGTGACCTCGATCCCATCAGTGTTCAGATTCTTGGTCGTTCTCCTCTACCTTCCTTACCTAAGGTATATAGTTTGGTTCAACAAGAATATGATCGCCGGCAGATTCATCTAACAGACACTATTGTTGAGGGCTCTTCCCTTGCCGGTCGGTTCAATCCCGGTGGTCGCTCTATCCGGAGCACTAGGTCTAAGCCTATGGATAAGAACCATTTGACATGCGATTATTGCAGGAAAGCCTGTCATACTCGGGAAACTTGCTTCAAGCTTCATGGCTTTCATCCTCCTCGCGGTGGTCCTGCTCCTCGTGGTGGCTGTGACTTTGGTCGCACTCTGGGCCGTTCTACTCAGTCTCGCTGGGCTCATCTCTCCGATGTTGTTGATGATCCTGCTTCTTATGAAGGATTCGATGCTCCTGCGTTTCCTTCTGCCCTTTATGTTGAGGAGATTCAAGTCTTTCGTCGCTTCATGCTTGGCCACTCATCTGAGTCTCCTAGCTCTACATATGCCCACCAGGGGACTCCAAGTGCTCACTCTGCCTCCGCTTGCTCTCCCGCCCAGTGGATCATTGATTCTGGCGCCACAGACCACATGACTGGTTCTGCTACAGGTTTTGTGTCTTATATCCCTTTGTCTGGTAGGGAAAAAGGGAGCATTGATGATAGTTCCCTGTCTCCCATTGCCAGGAAAGGGTCCATTCCTTGCTCCTCCCTCACCCACTCTTCGGTGCTTCATGTTCCTAAGTTTACCCACAACCTGCTTTCTATTAGTCACTTTACTAATTCCATGAATTGCTCTGTAACCTTTTTTCCCTCCTCCTGTGTCTTTCAGGACCTGAAGACGGGGACGATGATTGGCTCTGGTAGACTGCGGGATGGCCTCTACCTGTTTGACCCTTCCAGCTTTGCCTCTTCTCTGAAGGCTCTTTCTGCTGCTCAGATCTCTGTGGACTCCTGGCACTGCCTCCTGGGTCATCCTTCTCTATCTACTATGCATCTTTTATTTCCGAATATGTCAAAAGTATCTTTGAATACTTTTAAATGTGATGTGTGTGCTCTTGGTATACATCATCGTGCTTCTCTTAATCATGTGTCTACTCCTAGTGATTCTCCTTTTGTTGTAGTTCATACTGATGTTTGGGGTCCTTGCCCTGTTGCCTCTATTTCGGGTTTCCACTGGTTTGTTACGTTTATCGATTGTTTTTCTCGTTGTACGTGGGTCTACTTAATGAAAAATAAGAATGATATCTTTCCCTTATTTCAACGTTTTCATAAGATGGTGGCACTCAATTTAATGGTGCCATTAAAGTTTTGCCCAGTGATAATGGTCGTGAGTATGTTGACTCTTCCTTTGAGCGTTATCTTAGTGATCAGAGCATTATACATCAGACATCTTGTGTCTACACCCCAGCGCAGAATGGGGTCGCCGAGTGCAAGAATCGCCATCTCCTAGAGGTCGCTCGATGCTTCCTCCTGAAGATGCATATTCATATCTCAGAGAAAGTACATCCTTAACTTGCTCCAATCATGTGGCATGAGTGGATGGAGACCTGCTGACACCCCAATTGAAGTTAACCACGGATTGGGTAGAGATGATGGGGAAGTGGTAGATGATATCACTGGGTTTCAACGACTGGCATGTCGTCTTATCTATCTATCTCATACTCGGCCGGATATTTCATATGCAGTTGGTGTTATTAGTCAGTTCATGCACTCACCAAGAACCCGTCACTTAGAAGTTGCTCATCGAATCCTTCGGTATCTCAAGTCCTCTCCTGGAAAGGGTATCCTATTCTCCCCAGACAAAGAGTTGACCGTTAAAGTCTATGCTGATGTTGATTGGGTCGGTTCGGTTGACGACAGGAGGTCCACCTCTGGTTATTGTTCTTTAGTCGGGGGTGATTTGGTAACGTGGAGGAGTAAAAAATAACATGTGGTTGCCAGGTCGAGTGCTGAGGCAGAATTCAAAGTCATGGCTCATGGAATTTGTGAGGGACTGTGAATTAAATCTCTTCTGAAAGATCTTGGCATGGAAAACAAGGAACCCGTGAGACTTTACTGTGATAGCAAAGCCGCCATTAGCATTTCTCACAATCATGTCCAACATGACCGCACAAAGCATGTGGAGGTTGATCGTCACTTCATCAAAGAGAATATAGAAAGAGTAGTTGTGAGCAAACCTTTTGTCCTTTCAGATCAACGGTTAGAGGATGCTCTCACCAAGGGGTGTTGGATTTATGCTATGAGTTTATTATTTTGCTTTATTATTTTGTCTTGTATCTCTCTCCTATATAAAAGAGGGAGCCTCTTTACTCTAATAATTAATTATCTTTCTCTCCAACAGCTATCATTTATATCCCTTCAAAAAAAACATTGACATCATATTAAAACGTTAACCCTAGATTATATTTCACAAACTCTAAATCATTCAAAAGGTAGTGAGTTATTACATTTTTTCTTTCTTTCTTTTGAAAAACATTATAACAAAAAGGTGAGCAATGACAGAAAGCTCTGGGCCCAATGATCCATAAGCCTTAGGAAGGCCTTAAATACCTTAGGATTGGCGGAAATATCAACGACTTGTACTTCGTCGTCAATGATCACCGATCATGCGATGGGCGCTAGATACATTGTTGGGCAACTATAAAGCCATCGAGTTTGGTGAGGGTCGTGGAATAAAATGCCTTCGATGTCGTGTGAGTGAATGACATGTCTTACATAGCATGTTCCCATTTTTCGTGGCCTCCAAATATTTTTGTCGAGCCACGTCGGTTGAAATCTCAGTGTCAGTCGCCGGAGGTACTGGAAAGGGCTCAGTTTCACTACGAGACCAATATCGCAGATTTCTAGCTCCCCAGAGAGATGATGTCATCCTTCGGTAGCGATACTTGGTGTAGTAATAATTAATCCAATAAAGAATTAATTAATAAATTAATCAATGCTTTATGCCACCTCATTTTTAAACTAGTAATTAATTAATAACTATTGATTATTAATAAATCAATTGATTAAGTTATTGATCAATTCTGCTGGTAGGCGGTCCGAAAAGGAGGCGTATGACTCAAAGGAAATAAATGGTGCAATTTTGCAAAGGCACTAGACTCAGGAGCTGAAACTAAAACGTAGGAAGCATCAATAGTAGTTGTAGAGAACGCGAGGAGGAACCTATCTATGATACCAAGTTGTTAAGGGCTTGACTGTAACACATTGGTAGAATCGTCGAAGGGGTGACCGGAGGTGGAGGAGGAGGTACTATAGAATCGAAATCAAGGTTGCCTAAGCGGATTGTGCACGTGAGAGAGAGAGAGAGAGAGTTATTACAATCTCATAAGAGGGGATAAGAAGAAACTCTAATTCATGTTTCCATTCATCATGACCCTAGTGGTCTTTAAATAGAAATACATAATGGCATACGCGTAATAAATCCTAACACTTTGACTTACTATAAATAATAAAAAAGTACTATGAGATCTGAAGATTCTTAACGATTCATAACACAGACTCATAGAAAATAAAAGACCAGGTGGGACTTATAATTAACACCCTAACCTTGATTAGCCTTGCCCATAAAAGAACCTCTTCTATTTGCAATGCATTCTTTTTATGCATTGATAAGTCATAAATTTTGCAGTTGTTATTCATATGTTTACCTATAGCCAACGGTGATTCATATAACTTGGATGTTCTGCAATTATGCACTGAAATGTAGGCTTGATAATTAGTATACTTCTTCTCCTCATATGCATTAAGGACGTTTGGGGAAAAGAATATTCTTACTCGTCTGTGGAGAAACCCACTGTTCTTATTGACCTATTCTTAGTTAAGAGTAACCGTCTTAATTTTAATCAATTTTATGTATTTTTAGGATTACGTATTTATCCTAGTCATGTAAAAAACTTTATCTTAAACTTTCAATTTGCAGTGGACATTTATTTTAGTTGGCTCTATGGTTTGCTAAAGACATTATTGATGTATCCTTTGTCGCATCTGATGATGCGTACACCGTCAAGCGTCGGTTACTTTTTATTTTCATATTATGTATTTTCTTTCTCACACTATTTTGAGTTCCGGCTCACCGGTTTGACCACCTGGTGAGACCATGAATAAATGGTTAGGTGATTCCGAATAACGAGGACGGAAAAGGCAAGCCCTAAATAAATAAGGACGCATAGGTTTAAGAAAGGAATAATATATTTTAGAGTCTATCTGCAATAAAAGGAAAAGCTACGTGGGAATAAAATGATTTCAGACTTTATTTAGAGAAACTTTAGGAAAGGAATTAAGGAGGAAATATGGAAATATTTTTGGAGATTATAATTAAAAGGCCCCTGATCTTTCAAGAAAGAGGAACCGGGTAAAGACAGAGGAGTGAATTCTTTCGTTCCCACTATTGTACCGGACAAGCTTGTGGAATCCGCGTTCAATTGGAGTTTCCCCTTCAACTTACAAAGCTCTACCATAACTGCATCCTAACGGTGCACAAAGCCTCGACGACCTCCTATGAACGAACCCCATCGACAGTGTTGTCGTTGATGTTGTCCATGGACCGCACGGAATCCCTACTTCACTCGTTGCCGACCATCACTGTCGGAACTCGTCCGCACACCTCAGGTCATCGACCGCGATTCCCTACTCTGGCGACCTGATCTACACCACCTGACGTTGACGACGACTATAGCTTCGACTCCGGCATCCTTGCTTGTTTTGCTGATAGGACCATTCAAATCCGTGTGCAACTGAGCCTGAAGGGGACCTACGACTTGTCGTAGTCTTGCGAATGTTTTTTGGTAAACTCTGCCTTCTTTCAGCCTTATATTCTATTAGCTTAAATTTATGTGATTCAATTAATTATCAAAAAGATTGCCTTGAATTTTCTCGTTCCACTTAATTATTGTAATTAGTCATAAATTATTCAATGCGAATAAGTTTGTGGATAATTATAAAATTTTGTTTCGGTTCGAACCATAAACACTCGAGAACATCACTTTCAAATAACGATTAACGACTCATGAAATTCCAGACATCGAGCGTGAAATTCAGCAAGTAAAACTTGGATTTAATTCTCGGATTACATCAGACATTAACTTTTAATAAGAGTTCCCTCTATATTTGCTTGTTTAAGGTTTTTCTTAAAGGTGATTATAATGATGTTAATGTTAGGATTAGTATGCACTCTCATGGTTTCATAATATAGCACAAGTACCGGTTGGACTCCTGGTATGGTTTGAAACTAGAGAGGGATGTTACAACTACATCGAGGTGTCATGCATCTGTGAGAAGAGGAATAATGAAGCTGGCCTAGTGTTTTATTCCACTTCGATTACGCCGAAGCAGGAAGACCTCGACTACGTCAAGAATCAACATCTCTGATCCATAGGAATTGAAAATCTTGTTTGTGCAAAGGTTTATCTCCGGGAATATTCACTAAGAAAGATGACCTTGATATAGTTTCAAAGATTTGCAACTAAGAGGACACAATTGGAACAAATGTTGAGCAATAAAATTTTGATTGTCAACACCAATGGAAGGCGTTTGCATTAGCAGGGTGTCGTTGATTATCTCTTTAAATTGTCCACATCATGGATCAACGTTGGAGAGGAAGAATCAGCATCTCGGAAGGAAGATACTTACTATCGACAACGTCTGTGAGCAGGTAGATGAGGGATGCAGAGTTCATGTCGGTTAGCATTTTAAAAGTTGGATATCAGATTGCAGGTAAAATGTCAAAGATTTCAATAATATTTTGAAATATTGGATTTCAATATATACATATTTACACGCACATATATACACGAGTGACAATGCAAGCCCCCCCCCCCCCCCCCCCCCCGTGCGGCCGACGACAGTACCCCGACCGCGACAGTGCCCCGGCGGGACGACACTTCTGCCACTCACAGTCCCTCGAGCACACGATTGCAGTCCCAAGGGCATCGCGAGGGAGAAAATTTATTTAATTAAATAAAAAATAAAGAAACGAGAAGATGATTGAACGGAGGGCTAGAATTGATTTGATGGTCCATACCATTACAACATAAGGGGATATCTTTATATATATAGATAAAGATATATACATATATATAGGAAAATAGTGGTATATAGGAAAAGATATATATATATATATTTGAACTTATATATGCAATAGCATAGTAAATGTCAAAGCATTCCTAGGTTCTAACAATATTAACAAAGAAACATTTCTAACAATAGCATTTAACAAAATTAAACATTTTAACAATAACAATTAACAAATATAAGAACATTAACTCATTAAGAATCTTAATAAATCCAATTTTTCAAGTTTCAGCATCCTTGATCAGTATTGTAAGTATCAAAACAACATTTTCATCGTGATATATAGGAAAATAGTGGTGATATGTCATGAAATATTTTGATATATTAGCAACCAGAATACAAAATGACGTTTTCCTCATAGATAGGATGGTTATGGTGGTCCTCCTAAACTGACATTTCTTAGACATTTCAGACATAGGGTGACATCTACAATAATGGAGGACAAAAAAGAAGTTTGTTGGGTTCTGTTGGCATATTAATAAAATAAGCAAGAAAATGTGATCACAACTTTGATAATCATTTCATCTATCATACGTGGTTATATAAAACAATAAGATAACCAACTAAGAAATACATTAAATTCTAATTCTCCATATACAATAAAAGAAATATAAACATATAATAATACATCAATAGATTCTCTAACCACAAAGCTCTATAAACATTACAATAGGACTAAATTACTGAAGGTAAAAAATAAATAATTAACGACAATTTATTTAACATAGTATAGTTTTCTACAAACTCTATATGTGCAAGTAAAACTCACTATTTATTAAAATATGACATCCCAGTGACTACAAAACTATTAGGCTCCGTTCGTTTGGCAGAAAATGGGATGCAGAAATTGGAATTGGCCCAATTCCAATTCTCGCAGGAATTGGAATTCAAGTCAATTCCAATTCTATTGTTCGGTTGAATGCAAGAATTTTATCACAGGAATTGGAATTAGTAATTCCGTTGTTCGGCTGTACGTCAGAATTCATTTGACAAAATTGAAATTTTAAATGTAACGCTATGCCTAAAATGTAAAATTGACAGTACTAAAACAAACTAATAAAATTAACATTATGCACTTCAAATGGCGAGGGCATCTCCCTCCCTTTGCGAAAACGACCTCGCCATAAAGGGCGGAGGAAGAAGAGCGAACAAAAGACCTCGCCGGAGAAGAAGAGCGAATGAATCACTGAAGAAGACCGCCGCCAGCACTTGATTCTTCTTCCTGTTTAGCCTTCCAATCACTGGAGAAGAAGAGCGAATGAATTGCCGGAGGGAAGAGCGAATGAATCGCTGGAAGGAAGAACGAACAAAAGACCTCGAGGCGGGAGGCTCGGGGTCGCGCTGATTAGAGGGCGGAATCGTGAAATCTGACGTCGCGAGGTCGGACTTGGGTAGCGAGCATTTACTCTATAATAAATTCCCATAGGAATTGGATTGAATGCCGATTCCCACAACATTTTGGGCATGCCGAACTGCAGAAATTGGAATTGGCAAATGAATGCCAATTTCGAACTGCCAATTCCGACGAAACGAACGGGGCCTTAGGAATATCAAAATTACTGAAAGCAACCAAAATTGTTAAAAGATGATGTCAAGCATCACACCATGCTAAGTTTTTTTTAATAAATTCACAGCCTCCAATTTTATTATTGTGAGGAAAGAACCTTAAAAGTTTATCTGTTCTAGTAGAGTAGCATTGATGGGTTGATATTAACAACTTGGTACATTGAATAGAAATATTTAGGGAAGGGATAAATTAGTAACTAATGATAACAATATTATGTAACATGTATTCATTGAATAGATAAAAGTGCAAAACAATTTGAATTTAGGCAATGACAACTTAGAAGTTCCAAAGATGTAAATTGTTTATGTTTACTAGGAATTTAGCACAAGTTGACAAGAATCATCATGATCAAAGTCATATGTTTACTATAAATTAAAAACATACATTGACAAGAATAATCATCAACAAGATCATTGATAGATAATATCAATTTCTTACCTTGCAAAGGTCAATAATCACCAGCGTATAATACAACGATTTAAATGGAGCTTGTGGAAGCAAAAGCAGCTGCAAGAAAAAAAAATGAAACTACTTAAATATATATGCACTCTGCAATGCTCAATGAGCTATGCACACTGAAAATTGCATAAGTAGCACCTATGCGAACATTGTTCCTGAACTTCTATAAAGGTAGTCTTTCGATGTAATGTACTAACAGTACACTATTTAAAAAATAAAGATAACATAGACATTAGAAATCCAACAGTAGGTTTTCAATTAATTATTATATTTACTACATAAAAGGTATTTAGGACCTCATATAAGAACCAGATCATCCTTCTGTCCAGAATTTCAACAAAAAGACGGAAAAACATTAACCTATATGTTAAAAAGGCCCCTCTGAGCTAAAATAATAATAAAGAATTTACATGTATAATATGAACCAAGCTGTCAAAATAAGATTATCTTAGGTCGGTGGTCAAAATATCCAAACTTATTAATCATTCTGTAAAATAACACTCACAACACAACAATTCTATAATGCTACTTAACCTTTTCTGCATGCCACAATAACACTTTTACATTCAACACAAATCATGAACCCTAAAATACTAGTTGACCTTTTTTATATGCATCAATTAGGGCTGAAAGAATGAGATCTATAAGTTACAAGAGAAGGCAGGTTGTTTCAAGTCATTTAAAAAAGATCAAATTAAATATCTGAGTACCTGCGAAAAAATTGTCTCAGCCATCAGATACTCATAACGGAAGGGCACAGGTAGTCCAACCAAATAAGTAGCGCATTCCTTGCGGCTATCTTTCCAGGAGAGATGCAATAAAAAGTGAATCAGAATTAAATGTCAAATAACATATCAAAGGAACATGAATAAGCACCAGAACAAATTGTTTTTATTTATTAACTTATCAAAAGACAGTTGACAGATTTAGTATATCATTACAAAACATTTCAAAATAGTAACATTACATAAAACTAGTCTCATTGTTCCGTACAAATAGAACTTCTAAGTAAATAAAAGAAAAAGAAGCAGACAGCTTACACAGCTCCAAATAAACAGTAATGTCACAAGAATTTCTATTTTGTAGTTATTAAAGGCCCTGGAATTTTGAGAGAACATAGTTGAATTGTATATAATATAGCCCATTGTAAAGGCTCATTGCAGTTCTTTTAACTTTTTTTGCTCCCTTTCTGTAGTTGCATACATCCAGTGGTGTTTTAGGATCTCTTCTCTTCATATATATAGAGAGATGAAATGCAATATTTTTCTTTCATATTTGAAATAATACATTTTGCATATGTTGTTTATCGATCTGGAGAAGGCTTATGATAGGGTTCCAAGAGAGGTCTTGTGGAGAGTCTTAGAAAAGAAAGGTGTAAATGTATCATACATTGACGTAATCAAAGATATGTATACAAATTCAGTGACCCGGGTGAGGACATATGGAGGATTAACACAGAAATTCCCTATCGATGTTGGCTTACATCAAGGGTCAGCTTTAAGCCCTTATCTCTTTACCCTTATCTTAGATGAGCTCACCGGACATATCCAACAAGCAATACATTGGTGTTTATTATTTGCAGATGATATTGTTTTGGGCGATGAGACGCGCGAGGGTGTAAATGCGAAACTTGAATCTTGGCCAGACACTTTAGAAAAGAAAGGTTTTAGGTTGAGCAGGACAAAGACGGAGTATATAAAGCTTAAATTTAGTAGTACAAGAAGGTCGGATGACTCCGTCATTAAATTGGGGGACCAAGATATTTCCCGCAGTGAGTGTTTTAAATATCTGGGATGGATAATTCAAAATGATGGAGGTGTAGATAAAGATGTGATACATAGAATACAAGCAGGTTGGTTGAAGTGGAGAGGCGCGTCTGGGATCTTATGTGATCGTAAAGTACCATTAAAACTTAAAGGCAAGTTTTATCGTACTGCAATTAGGCCAGCAATGCTCTACGGTTCTGAGTGTTGGGCAGTGAATGGTGTACATGAGCATAAAATGGGAGTTGCGGAGATGAGAATGCTTAGGTGGATGTGTGGTCACACGAGACTGGATAAAATTAGGAATGAATGTATCAGGGATAAGACAGGAGTGGCGCCAATTGTAGGAAAGATGCGAGAAGTGTTGGAAGCGTCGTATTTGGGTACGCGACCACACTTCCTCGCAACACTTCACTTGGCGAGCACGCGCAAGCCTAATACTCCCACGCGGGCGTGACCACTTCTTGAGAGCACCCTCAGGCTAGTACTCCACTCGCTCAACTCCCCGTTCCGACGAGTACTCCACTCGCAGACCACTCGGGCGAGTTCAACTCCACACGAGCACCACCCCACTCCGATCTGCACCTTCTTACGAGCTAGACTGGCGAGCGAGAAAACCTCCTGGCGCGAGTGCGGGCTGCCCAGCGAGCTGCCCCGGGGACTCGAGAATACCTCCAGGCGAGATGTGGGCTGCTCCTCCTTCTACTCCACGTTCGCACGAGACTACTTCAGGCGAGAGCTTCTCCTTCCCCTTACTCCGGCGACGAGCTGGTGGGCTACTCCTACAGGCGAGATCACCCTCTCAGCGAGGCGAACTGTTGTTCGGCGAGTTGGGGGTTGGCGAGATGATAATGGTAGGTGGCGAGAGCAGCAATTATTTCTGCGGGAATAATGTTCTCTCTCTTTACCTGCACTCTCTCTCTCTACTTCATGTTCGCAGGAAACAAAAACAAAAGATTTTATTCTCTTTTTTCTCAACTATTCAACTTCACGGGGGGGGGGGGCTATTTATAGGCAAAAGAAAACACCAACTTCTCTCTCCGCAATAAATGCGGGCTCTCTCTCTCCTCCACCTATACATATAAAATACATCAAAATAAAAACTAAGATCCATTGACCCGGTCAACCAAGTCAAACCAACAAGAAGCTCGTTTAAGATGGTTCGGACATGTACATAGGAGACCATTAGAGGCACATGTTAGGCGTTGTGAGAGTTTAGTCACTAGATATGTTAAACGGGGAAGGTTAGACCAAAAAAGACTTGGAATGAAACTATAAGGAAAGATATGATGTACTTAGGCATTAGTGAGGCTATGATTAAAGATAGGGCGCAATGGCGACAAAGGATCCATATATTCGACCCCACTATAGTGGGATAAAGGGTTGAGTGTTATTGTTGTATTTGAAATAATACATTTTAAGCTCCAACTTGATAGACTTATTTTTTTCACTGCTCACACTCTCGCTCCCATAGAGTTTCTTTTCCCAGGGGAAATACTCCTGCACATTCACTGGAGTTCACGATTCAGAGTGGTCTTGCCATCCAGAACTCATGGATTCAACAATTCTCAGATTCCGCAACTCGCCTATTCAGTAGTCTCGTCGATATTGCAACGCGCAGATTGATTGCAGCTGCTTTTCCAGGTCAATCGCGCAGACTTTGTTGGAATTCCTCGCTTTGCGTCTGACGATTGAAGTCGTGAGAGAACACTCGAGTTCTCCCATTAACCTCGTGCGACCAGCGCAACTGCACCCTGACAATCTCGCAGATTGAAGTCGTGTGAGAGCTCATGTCGATCTCTCATCTTGGCTTCATTGAAGTCATGCGAGAACACCTGAGCTCTCCATCCCAGTCTTATGCTCACATCGGTTGGCAAACACGCGCAGTTTTCTATTGTTGGAGTCGGGCAGGTTTGTTCTCGTCTTCACATGCGAGTTGTCTCTAGTTCCCCTTCCATAGTCTGCACCATTGTGCGCCTGTTCTACTTCGTGTTGAGCTCTTGTTCACTGCTTCTTCTCTCGTTGAGGTTCTCATTGGTGAAAATTCATTGGTTCTTCTCATGCTTGTCCACGCTTGTTCTCGTGATTGAATTCTGTTTGAGCAAGCTCTCGCCCGAGCTTCTTTATTATCTCGGGGGTCTTTTTAATGGCAGGTTCCTCGGATCAAGTGTCCATACCCCCTCTAGAACCCTTCAGACAACGACTATCCGCGGACCGATAGTCCCTCCGGCTCCTTTAGGACTACTATTATACCTTTGAATGGTACAAATTATCTTGGATGGTCCCGGGAGGAGGAACATGTCATATAGAGTCAGCAATTGTATGTGTGCATGATGGGACCATCATTCAACCACCTAGTAGTAATCCTACATGACAGGCATGGAACGCTAACAACTCCTTGGTGGTCTAATAGTTGCTCCACTTCATGTCTCCTTTATTCTACTGCAACTACATGTTTATGGATTATGTATTTGAGATCTGGACTCGAACATTGCAGCTTTACTCTCAAATTGGCAACTCTATTCTCAAATTGGCAACTCTACACAAGTGTATGAGCTTACTCGATGTGTTCTCATTGAAACAAGGCACTTTTTGTTACCTCCTACTTCTCTGAGTTTGAACACCTCTATCAAGAACTTGACAACTTTGAGGAGTTCACTCCAACATGCACTGTTGACGTCCAAGTGATAAGACAATGGGGGATAACTATCATCTTCATGTCTTCTTTATGGGCCTTAATATGTACTTCGACACGGTCTGTACTCATGTCTTGCATAATCAACCTCTTCCCACTCATTGGAAAGCATTTAGCATGGTCTTAGGTGAAGAGGATCACGAACGTTCCCATAACACCAACAGGGTAGTTGATTGTTCTGTTCTTGTCGGCATTGGCCGAGGATTACCTACTTCAGGGCAACCTACTTGCTTGCGCGATTACTATGGAAAGTAAGGTCACATTAGAGAATCTTGATCCGCATACATCCTCACCTCGTTCCTTCGTGAAAGGGAAATGTTGTATTCATCAAATTGCATGCATTCATACCACCACCCAAAATAGTGTTGTTGAATGCAAGAACAAACACCTCCTGGAAGTTGCTCAATGTCATTTTGTTACAATGAATCTCCTCAAGTCTTATCGAAGAAACGTCCTCAATGTGGCATGCCCCATTAACCATTTTCCTTCTAGTACTCTGCAATATGACTCTCCTATCTCTTGCTTGTACAACAAATGTGTCGTCCCATCTCTCGTCTTCCACCTCGTGTATTTGAGTGTGTTTTCTTTGTTCATATTCATCAACTCCAATGTTGAAACCCGGAAATCGGGATCAAACAGTTCGAAACGGGTATGTAGTTTGTCCTTACTTCTCTTGAGCGAGAGCGCAAGACCAGTCACTTAGAGTCAAAGAGTCTCTCTCACCGTTGTGGACTTAGACAAAATAGACTCCGCGAGCAACAGCGAGGAGGTCCCGCCACTAACCCGAAAGATCTAAAAGATCTTCCCCTCCCAAACCAAAGCTGAGTTGGACACCTTGGAAGACAAATCTCTCTCTCTCTCGCTCATCCAATACCCAAAATCTGATCTTCCTTCAAGGTGTCCATGGGGGTCTATTTATAGTTTTCCTGAAACTGATCTGCGGATAGCCAAAAAGGTCTGTCAATAGCCGAGTTCCACTGCTTGAAAATATGAACCGCGGTCTAAATCCAAAATCCTGATTGCAAAGCACGGCCCCCAGATGCACTCGCACTTGGCCGAACAAGTGAGGTGAATGTGACGCGAAGGGTCAATTCGCCCCCTACCTGGGGGCGGGCGAGTGGACCAAGCGGTCCACTCCACCTCTCACCAAGCTATGGGCGAGTGGACTACGTGGTCCACTCGCCCATTGCTTTGGGCGAGTGGACCACGGTCCACTCGCCCCTTGCCTTGGGCTTGTGGACCACGTGGTCCACTCGCCCATTGCTTTGGGCGAGTGGACCATGTGGTCCACTCGCCCCTTGCTTTGGGCGAGTGGACCATGTGGTCCACTCCCCCCTCCTGCTTTGGGGAGTAGGTGAGTGGACCAGTTGGTCCACTCGCCACCCTTGCCTTTGCATCTTAGAATCATCACCTCATTCTTCCATAACAGGTAGTTTTCTCTTCCTTTCCGCTTTCAGTTAGAATCATCACCTCATTCTTCCATAACAGGTAGTTCTCTCTTCTTTTCCGCCTTCAGTAAGTAAGTTGGGTTAGCATCACATTAGTAATGCTAGAAATCACAGTATGAGTTGATCATTTTGTATTCTAATTCACACTCATGTTGACGAAAGAGGGGGAAATTGTTTCTCTGATTACAATCAGCAACCATCAAATCTTACCAACTGAACAATTGGATTGTTTAAGGCACAACAGGCTGAAGTACAAGCACAAGCGCAGCTAAAGGGAAATTGAATGGCAGGATTGGTAAAGGTGCAGTAGGCTGGAGGACAGGCCCAGACTAAAGGACAAGCAGAAGTGCAAAACTAAAGGAAGATCAACTACTATCACACCTCCAGCAGGTATGCAGATACCAACGAAAGGATTTCGAATGGCAGAGAAGAAGCTTGTGAAAATGTTGCACACTAGATATAGTCCATCCTCTGATCAATCAATCCAGACCTGGATGTCGATTGGTGATACCCGGTCGTAGAGGCAAAACACATAAAAGAAGGGCAACGGATAACCCGTCCACAAAGAACATTGGTTTAAATCTCCTCGGGCATGTCCGACATATATACTAACATGTCATTTTTAGGGAAATATGACTTTTTTTCTTAAAAAACGGACAATGTCCTGCAATAAAACATAGGCCGACATAATTGATTTTTTCCAATAACCCCCTTGTATTTCCGCATCCACCGCTACCTCCGACGAAGTCCCGAAATAGCCCATAACAACTTGGTATCAAACCCTCTTTCCTCGAATCTACGGTTCCCTTCGGCCGCACGCCGATTCAGATCCAACCGACGCGATCCCGGAATACATCTCACGTTGTGGCTCCTCGTCTTCGATCGTCCAACCCACTGCGTCATCGTCCAGCAAAAGGGGCGCACCCTTCCGTGCGATCAACCGACAGCGCAGCTCAGCAACTTTCTCTTTGAAGTGTGCGCAGCGGAGCGTGCACACATGCCTTGTCCACAACGGGCTCTACAGGCTCGATCCGCAAGCACCACTGCCAGCATCTTCTGCGTCTTTCTCCACCAGATCAAGACACCTGCTTCGATGATCGTACGCAGAGCAACCGACCTCCTTCCTCGAACAACCGCTCCATTTTCCCCACATAACGCACGCAGCCCTCGTCTCCTCGATCCATGCGTATGTTTCTCGAGCTGCCCGCACTTCTCCTTTCTCGAGCCCCACCAAACAGCAACATATTGAACGACCTTCCCCAACTTATGATTTAATTAATTGATTTAATTAATTAATTCTTCATTGGATACATAATCTAACAAGTATGTCGGACATGAATCTAAGCACAACCGATGAGGCTTATCCTTCTTTTGTTGATGGCTTCCTATCAGGCCTCCATGTCGCAACTCATCGCCGGCATCACCAATGGGTCAATATCGGCGACGGCTCCACCAAGGCCACCGATTACGCAGTTGCAACCTCTGCCACTGCCAGACCCCGCATGCCGCCTCCATACGCAGCTTCCACCTCTCATGTCGTTGATTCCACTAGCACAGTCGCTGCTCCCACTGACAACCGCAGAAGATCCACCGCTCTACGCAGTTCTTGTCGCCTCACCATCACCTCCAGTGGTTCCTGACCCGCAATTTACATTGCCGACATCGTCATTTCCAAGCCAAGTGGTGGTGACGCCACCTTTTGTGCCGCCATCAACAGTCCCCGCGGTCGCCATCCCGCAGCCCTTGCTCTGGCACCTGTTTTGTCGGCCCCCCTTGATCCATTCCTTTCGTCGACGATTTCCCAGTCATCGCCGCCGCTTCTCATCATCGTCGTCGCTCGCATACAGCACGGTATTTTTTCTCCCTTGATCGTCCACCGAGCACACTCGCCCCGACTCCACCTCTGCCTGGCAGTTTCCTCACTGCAAGTGCCTTTGCCACGCCATCTCCTTGCAGTATTTTATGACACCTGTGAACATGTTGACTCTATGCCGCTCGAAACCACCTCTGCTACAGGGACGCGCTACTGGGAGTTTCTGGAAGGAAATCAAAGAGCCAGATGATCGCATCATCCAAGTCTCATTCGAGCTTGAGGACAAGCTCAATTTGACGGGTGGGATGTTAGGGATTTGGGATGTTAGAGATCCCACGTCGTCAATTATCTATCAGTTATATTATTATGATTATTTACGTATTGAAGTCGAGTTGTTGAGTCGAGTTGTATAAGACGAGTTGTATAAGACGAGTTGTATAAGACGAGTTGTATAAGACGAGTTGTATAAGTCGAGTCGTATAAGACGAGTCATATTGAGTCATAGTTACGGGTTATTAGTATCTTAGTGGTTTAATGTTTCACGCATTTTCTTTATATTGGGTATTTACGTCCATGCCATCGAGTCCTATATATAGGCCATCAAAGAATGAAATCAAAACTCTCTCTCTCTCCCATACTCTTCTCCCTCTCTCTAAAGTCTCCTCTTCTCTTCCTCTAGTTCCACCGCTACCTCCAACGAAGTCCTGAAATAAGCCCATAATAATATTTTTCGAATTTATTTTGGGATACACATGAATTACTGTTCGTCTACATGTTATGTTAACTTTTTGCTTTTAGAACATATATATATTTTCTATCATAAAATAAATTTTTATTAAGAAAATATGAAAATATGAAAATCGGATATTGTAAAATATCTGTAACATGTCTCTGATATCTGACATTTAAAAATTCAACCCGACATTGTCGCTGACATCCAATATTTACAAACATGCCAAAGAACGATCATGATCCTCGATTGTGGTTCTGATACCAAGTAAGTACTTGTTAATGAAGTCCACAATAATGAGTCAAGCTCTAGCCGAACACATGCTGGGATTTCCACTTCAGCCTTGAAGCTCCAAGTGAAGATAAATATACACATCACTATTGTTAAGTGATTTGGTCACCACCTGGTGACAACATTTCTAGTGACCTCACAAAATTGACCAGGTAAGTTTTCATTTCATTACAACAACCAAAAGACAAGCCAAAAATAATGTGTATTCTCTATTGACCAATAAGGACAAATAGTATTTCATGAAGACGAGAAATTCTAAAAACCATTCAAATAAACTATATACACCACAAGGGAAGCAAATCACAGCACAGCAAAATCAAACAATAAAGTAAATACTGGTTTTCAGTATCATTGGAAAAACTTAAAACACCTCTGCTGCAAAAGAAGGGTATTTTACTAACCATCCATTGAAGAAAAGCAACACATCAAGCAAGTATTCTTCAACCACGAAGTGATCGACAGGCTGCATACCCTGCAAATTACAGAGAGCACATGTTCAAGAGGATGATTATGAAATATATTCCCGAGTACTTAGTAGCAAAGAATCTCAGGTTGCTGACAAGCAAAAGTTAGCAAATGATGGCAATAACCAGCATCCTAATTCACGGATGATATCTTGCACCATCATCATCATTAGTCTCGTTCCAAGAGGTTGGAACAGGCTCTATCAATCCTGTCAAGATAGATGCGTGAAACAAGAGACATGACTACTGCTAACTGTAATTAAAGTTTATCGTACCGAAAAGAAGAATGGAAATTTTATTATACTACTACCAGCACATAATTTTTGGATTATGCATCAATACTAAGTTAGCCAATGAGACGATAACAGATAAGACATAAACGCCAACATTGGTAAGAGCAAAAACAAATGAAGTTAAAAAAAAACTAAATCCCGCTACCTCAAATTTATTGGATGGAAATATGTTCAATCTCCGCAGTCTTCTTGGATACTTGAGCTCAGCATCATGTTTCTCCCTTTCAATAGAAATGTTAGACCGCGTTGATGAGACTGTAGATTGAGGAGAACAGTTGGTAGGTGGAAGCGTGTAAGTCTTCCCATCCACCAGTTGTGCTTCAAAGGCCAGGTAAGGTCTTGGTACTGATAAGAAAATATTTAATCATTTAGAGTACAAAGAATTAGCAAAATGCACAAATTTTTAAACAATGTAGATGTGTACTACATATACAACATCTATGAAAAAGGTATAAAAGTTACCATCAAAGAATTAGCATAATGCACAAAATTTTAAACAATGTAGATGTGTACTACATACACAACATCTATGAAAAAGGTATAAAAGTTACCATCATCAGCAGTAGTAGCATTATAAATACAATTCCATTATTTTCAGTTGAGTGGTACAAGAAAACTTAGCTCTTATACAATACCTTTTGCACAACTTCTAGATTTCTAATTACTCTTTTCCTTCTTGCTCAAATTTCTTTTCACCCATGTTTTTAGTGCATCTTTACCCTCCATTTCATTCTAATGACACAAACTGTGCATTTATCATTACTTTATCTTAAATAGATTTTACTTCGACTGTAGAACTAATAGAGTAATGCAGTTATGTTTTCACTAGTTTAGACAGTGTTACCACACATTTACCACAATACTCCATTTTTTTACCACAACTAAATAATAATATTGATTTATTTAGTATTCTATACATGGATCTATAGAGCATAACTGCAATTTTTGAATACCAACCTTGTAGAATGAGAGCATCCTCAAAACCAGTTACTTAGAGTGGAGAGTGTTAAAGGTATTGTGTTTGAGTATTTTAGAGTGTCTAAGGTTTAGTCCCACACCGTGAGTGGAGTTTATGTGTCTTGATGTATTAGCTATATTATGCCCCTTTGAGGATGAATATATTGCACTTTCCATTACTTTCTACATGGTATCAGAGCTGTTTGTGATAACGGCGACTCGGATGTCTCTTTTCCCGACTCCTGCCTTAGTCACACATGACCCCCAGGTCGATTTCGTATGTTGTTCGTGTCTTTTTCCTCTATGTTAGGTAGGAATGGTTTGGCATTCTTGGTTGACCTAGTTTCAGCTCCGGGAGCATCCAGCGTGTTCATGGTCGGTTTGTGGACCAACGTCGTGTGGCTTTTGCCCGGTTGAAGTATCCCCGGTGACACGCGGTTGGGCCTCGGTGGCTGCTGTCTTGTCCCTCGTTGCCAACTTTCTTTTACCTTCCGTTTTATGTTTTGTTTGTTCAAGCTGAAGGTTTCACCTCCAGCTTGAGGGGGAGTGTTAAAGGTATTGTGTTTGAGTATTTTAGAGTGTCTAAGGTTTATTCCCACACCGTGAGTGGAGTTTCATCCAGTGTGTTCATGGTCGGTTTGTGGACCAACGTCGTGTGGCTTTTGCCCGGTTGAAGTATCCCCGGTGACACGCGGTTGGGCCTCGGTGGCTGCTGTCTTGTCCCTCGTTGCCAACTTTCTTTTACCTTCCGTTTTATGTTTTGTTTGTTCAAGCTGAAGGTTTCACCTCCAGCTTGAGGGGGAATGTTAAAGGTATTGTGTTTGAGTATTTTAGAGTGTCTAAGGTTTAGTCCCACACCGTGAGTGGAGTTTGTGTCTTGATGTATTAGCTATATTATGCCCCTTTGAGGATGAATATATTGCACTTTCCATTTCTTTCTACATGGTATCAGAGCTAAAGATCTGAAAGCCTAAATTATTATTTCCCTGCTGCTCATCCCGCGACCTAGCCCAACCGACCGTTCGTCTTCCGCTTCCGGCTCGACTGCTGGGGCTTCGACGGCTCCCTCTCCCCCTCGCTCCCGTTAATGGGATCGTCTCTTGATTCCAAAGACGGGAGCGGGGCCATCTCTTCTCGATGACATCTGCTGCCCGGCCTTCCTCTTCTCCCGTCGACATCGGCGCCTGCTTTTCCCGTCGACATCGACGACGTCTTCCTCTCCCGTCGACATCGAAGACGACCCTGTCTGCCACTTCCAGTGTCGAAATCGACGTCGTCTACGGCCTCTTCCGTCAAAATCGACGCAGGTTGCCGCTTCTACCGTCGAAGACGACCCCGTCTGTCGCGTCTTCCGTCGACATCGAGCCCGTCTGCCGCTTCTACGGTAGAAATCGACCCCGTCTGCTGCTGATACTGTCGAAATCGACGTCGTCTCCTGCTTCTTCCGTCGAACTCGACGCCGGATGCTTCTCCCATCGATTCCTGCTGCAGATCCAGCTGTTGCTACTTCTCCAGCCTTCTTCTGGCTTCTCCCGCTGCTGATCTGCCGCTGGAGCTTCTCCTCCCTGCTCTTCCTGCCGCTGCTGCTTCTACTCCGGCTACTTCTCCGGCCTTGCCGCCCTGTGCCACTGCAGTCCAGCCCTCTTCTTGTCGCTGCCGCTGCTGCCACTCTCCTGCTGGACATCTGCGGCGCCCTGTGCCGCTGCTGCTATGCCGTGCCCTCTTCAATTTTTTAACGTGTCGCTGTAGTTTGTGTTGTGTTGTTGTCGTCGTTATTGTGTTGGTAGTGTCTTCTAGTCGGTTTGTGGACGATGGTTTCCCGTGCTGCTGCTCTCTGGGTGCCGAGCTCTTCTCTTCCTCCCTTCTCACTCGCCGCTGCTTGAGCCTTTTCTTGCTCGCTGCTGCTTGAGCACTCTGCTCGCAGCCGCTTGAGCCTTCTGCTCGCAGCTGGCTTGTGCTTTGCTCGCTGCATCTCGGATCGTGGTCTTGCCGGCAACCGTTATCCATAGTTGTTCTTTTATGTGTTGTTTTGATTATCTTCGTCTGTGTCTCCATGCGAGTCTATGTCTTCATGCACGTGTTCCACGTGAGGGGGAGTGTTTGTGATAACGGTGACTCGGATGTCTCTTTTCCCGACTCCTGCCTTAGTCACACATGACCCCCAGGTCGATTTCGTATGTTGTTCGTGTCTTTTTCTTCTATGTTAGGTAGGAATGGTTTGGCATTCTTGGTTGACCTAGTTTCAGCTCCGGGAGCATCCAGCGTGTTCATGGTCGGTTTATGGACCAACGTCGTGTGGCTTTTGCCCGGTTGAAGTATCCCCGGTGACACGCGGTTGGGCCTCGGTGGCTGCTGTCTTGTCCCTCATTGCCAACTTTCTTTTACCTTCCGTTTTATGTTTTGTTTGTTCAAGCTGAAGGTTTCACCTCCAGCTTGAGGGGGAGTGTTAAAGGTATTGTGTTTGAGTATTTTAGAGTGTCTAAGGTTTAGTCCCACACCGTGAGTGGAGTTTATGTGTCTTGATGTATTAGCTATATTATGCCCCTTTGAGGATGAATATATTGCACTTTCCATTACTTTCTACAGAGAGCCCCGTAGGACCTTTAGAGCATGAGAGGTAACCCAGGATACGTGATGTGGGGGTAAAGCAAGAATCTTTCACACAGAGCACTAACAGATGTGAGAAACACAAGGGATCATCCAAACCATATGTAGGTCCTTCACGGCATATGGTCCTACTACGAAACACTTCAACACAACTAAAGCGTTTCTCAATTTTAACAAACAAACTTCAACTCTAAAAACACATCATTCCTTTACATAACAGATCGTATGTACTTAAATATATCAAGTGTAGAAATCAATTGATTCTTGTAATAGTATTGATTCGTACTTAACAGTTTCACATTCACTAAAATTTAAATTTAATATTGGGCAATTTTACTTGTGTTCCTTTAAGCATCAAACTATTATCTTTATAAAATTGTTATCAATCATGGAAATCTTTAGTTACTTCGGAATAGATTTTATTTATTAAAACTTTCTCAGCAGTCTCACAAAGCGGTATCACAATGAATATGTTACACATGCGTGCGCAACAACTTATTTGAATTTTGCATCTTTAATTTGTAGGGCATTACGATAAAATGTATGTGATCCCCCCCCCCCCCCTCCCTATATAAGGAGGTGGCTTGGGAGTTTTAGTTATCTTTGATGTTATAGGGTTTGAGATTTCTCTGGGAGAGAGGAACTTCAAGGAAGGACCAGCCTCCTGAGGTTAGGCATGAGTATTCCTTGTGATTGTATCTAGTATTCGTGTCCTATTGCAATCAATTTTCAGTGTTTGTAACATTAGTCCGACCTGCCGCTGATGCACTTACGATAAGTATACCGGTCGCACAAATAATATAAAATGGGAAAAACTCCCCAAGTATCGATCTCAGAGGAATGCAAGTTAGGGTGTGTGATTTTATCGTCGAGAAAACTAATTATAAAGATTTCTTATGTTTCAAAGGGGGTTTTAGATGTTTTGAAAGACAAACAAGCAAAACTAATTTAACTATTGCGGGTCGAATGCACCGCTTCGCTTGGTGGATGGAACTACTGCAGCCGCAATGCTCTACTTCGGCTGGCGGATGGAGTAGGCTAGCGAATGGATGAATCGCAACTGGCGGAGTGAGGGTCGTAGGCACCTCTTCAACAAGCACGACACTAGCAATTGCTAGTGCGGCAGCTCAACGCAACGGCGGGACGGAGGATGGAATGGGGGCGCTCCTCACTTCGCATAAACCACAAATAATTAACATTAATAGCAAATCGTGGTTCATGGACATCATTCATACACATAAGCATTCAACAAGAAATCACTGTAACAGTACAAAGGGGGTAAGAGTACAACCAAAGCGCGAAGACTCATCGAAAATTCGCGGCCGGAATCGTAGGGTTGTCAAGCCTCGTCCTTGCTCGGTCTTCAACTACCGTCCGGGGTCCAAAGGAGTTGTCACCTTCCTCTACGTTACCCGTCTTCTTCGTACATCAGCTTCGATCAAGCTCTTGTCGGAGAACTCTGAGAATGCAGCAAAGAATCCCTTGAATCAGAGCTTTTGAGCTTAGGAATAAAGGAGGAGGCCGAGGAGGAAGTCCTAGCCCTTGATTTGCAAGAAAATGATGGTCGGAGCTCCTCCTTAAGGTAGGCGGTGGTGGAGCGACGAAAGGGGACGAAGCTGGGAGCTTTGGCGCGAAAAATGGCGGGTCTCGATTATCTCTCCGGAATAGGGCAGAATCCTGTGCTTAAATACTAAACAGGCAGAAAATTGGTCACGCAAGGTCGAACGCACGACCGTGCGTGGACCGTGTGATATTAAACCAGCAGGAGCCCCAGAAAAACAAAACAGAAGAGCCCGTGTGATTTTACTCACGCATGGTCGAAACTGTTCGCCCTTGCGCGAACAAAACGCACGGGCAGCGACAGAGTGCTTGAAATCAGGCTACCAAAGGAAGATCGTGTGTTTCCTTCGCGCACGGTTGAGTCCAACCGTGCGTGAAGAAAACGCACGAGCGATAACTTCATAAAATTTCAGACTGAAAAAAGAAGCTCGTGTGATTTTACTCACGCACGTGCAAAACTGCCCGTGCGCGAACAAAACGCACGAGCGGGGGTAGATCACCAATCTGGGCCACTGTTGAACGCGCACGGTCGGAGCGATCGTGCGTCAAGGAAACGCACGACCGTACGATTCCTACAGAAATGAACTCTTAACAGCAAAGGGGATCTGCCCACATGCACAGCAAAACACCAGCTGGGAACACACCTCCAGCCCAATCCAAACACTGTAAAAAGAATGGGGAGCACCATGTGCTTACCCTCAACAATATAACGCGCAATTGCACACCACCACAGGCCTAAACAGTGTACTTTTAGTGAAAGTGTGTACACGTGAAATACTAGCAATTAAAGCCTGAAAGTGTAGTGCACAAGAGTGAAAACTAGCCCGGATGAGTCCATAAAACACTATAAATATCGGACTCATCAGCCGCCCCGTACGCTACTTCCATAGTCGTCGGGATTCCTTCCTAGACCCGCACAGTTCTCTTCATTGTTCGTCGACACTGCGCTCTTCCTCTTGACCCGCTCGGGCACAATTTTTTTCCACCTCGATCCCGATCTCATCAACACATCCAGCATCGATCCCGCGTTCCCATACACGCATACCCGCGCTCGCACCGATCGACGATTCCGCTGCCGACGCCGATCGTTGTTCCCGATGTTGCTTCCTCGTTTGTTTTCGGGCAACTACCATCGGTTGCATCGGCCCCTGCGCCCTCTTGCACAAAACGACCAGCTCATGCGCCCTCTTCCGCAAAGATCTTTGATTGACGTCCAGCTACAGACTCAATGCCTTAAGCATCGGCTGCTTCCGCACATCTAAGATCGGCCGCTCCAACATTCACGCATGTCAGCACTCGATCTGCTCCACATTCCAGCCTCATGTGTCTCTCTCGACCCTCCAGCTCCTGCGCCCTCTTACACCTCAGCTCTTGCGACCGTCGCAACTCCATCACTTGCGCACGTCTTCCGGCGGGTGGGCTTCTCCCACTGTTGCGCACTTCTTCTCTCTCCTTCTCTCTGGACATCTCCTACTTCTGTCGACCGTTCCTCCCATCAGTAGCGCCCCGTCCGTGCCCTTCTTCTCCGCCTCCGCCTGTGCCCTCTCCTTCTTATGCCAAAGGCTCGTCACTCGATGGAATCCCGTGTGGAGGCTCTTGAACAGGCCCTCACCACCATCAACTCTTGCATTGAGGCCCAAGCCAAGTAGTTCACTTCGATTATGGCCATGCTCCACAACTTCCAACCCGGCCAGCACTCTGGACCTAACACCTCCTCCGCCATGGGATCCCTAATCACATTGTCCCCTGAAGAACCCGCTTTGGAGGGATTGCCTCCTCTGCATCTCCCTCGCCTCGACATTCCCACATTCAACGGGACTGACCCCCTAGGTTGGATTTCCCGCGGCAAGTAGTATTTTGACATTCACTAGACTGATCAGGCGCAAAAGGTCTCCACAGCTCTTACCGGCATGGAAGGGTCGCCCTCCATTGGGTATGTCAGTCCTCTCCCGGCCTCACCTGGACAACTCTCACTGAGGCACTCATTCAACAGTATGATCACCGCAACTTCGGCAACGTGATCGAGCGCCTTTGTGGGGTCCGTTATACCGTCTCCATTGACTCGTACGTGGATGAATTAATCGAGTTGGTCACCAACATTCCGGGTCTCCCACCTGACCATTACTTGGGCTATTTCATGCACGACTTACAGCTTCATATCTGAGACTAAGATCCCCTCCGCACCCTCCATCTGTCTACCGTTAACAAAGCCATGGACCTCTCCGTACTCCTGGAGGTCGAATTCCTGGCGACGTCCGGGGACCCTCCTTCTACATCGCCTCCTTCCAAACCTCCCTACCAAGCATACTTTGCCCCCCACCATCTAAACCTCCACCATCGCCACCTCCTCTACCTCGCCCAACCATTATGGCGCCACGCAACAACCGTTTTATCCCTACTCACCGTCTTTCCACCCAAGAGTATCATGACTTGCGGAGTAAGAGTTTGTGCTTCTATTGCAAGCAACCATACTCTTCTCATGATTGTCCTATCAAGGAGTTCCACGACCTCATCGGTGATGACTGGGAGGAGATCGGCGTAGCTGAGTGTCACGCCCTTGCAATCACAGTGGTACCACCAGACCTACATTGACCTCGACGGTAGCCAACCCGCGGGCGTATCACTACTAGACGGCGGAAGAGACCTCGACCTTGGGGACAAGGTCGATTTTCTGGCAGGATATATAGTTACGCACGCGCGCCATTCTTATCATGGCGTCGCCAGTCGGCCGATTGGAAACATGGCGACGACCGCTTTATTTTTTTCGAACAATAGGAGAATAGACAGCGGTTTATATATAAACCGCTGTCTATTGTATCATTCCTGGTACAATAGACAGCGGTTTTTATATAAACCGCTCTCTATTGTATCAGGAATGATACAATAGACAGCGGTTTATATATAAACCGCTGTCTATTGTATCATTCCTGATACAATAGAGAGCGGTTTATATAAAAACCGCTGTCCAATATACATATAATTATCATTTTTACCTCGACATTTTACCTTTTACTCGTTGCTGCTCTGTTTCGACTGTGCGAAAACCCTAACTGCGATTTCTTCAAAGATTCTCATCTCCTTTGGTTCGTTAATTCCTTCTACCTTCTTACGATTTTTTCCTTGCTCATATAATTTTCAAGTTCCTGTTTGTGGTTTAGGGTTTTTTTCTTCTTACGATTCACTGTTTGTGGTTTTGGTTTTTTGCTTTATTTATATGTGTGATTGCCAAGCATACTCTCTGTCTCTCTATGATAGTTATATGTGTGTTTTACTGTTCTTTATTTACCTCAATATTATTGAGGTTTTTTAAGTATTTTGTTTAGGTGTTTTGGATGGTTTAGGGTTTTTGTAGGGTTTTCTTATTCTAGGAAAATGGCTGATAAAGGATCTTCATCAAAGTCAACAAGAGGCTACACTAAGATGTACGGATTGAATAAGCTTATAGTAGAGGGGAAGAAGCTTTATATTTCTGTTAGTGATGATGGCCACATTATTCCCGGGCCTGAGTATAATAAATTGATGAGTTTAATTGGTTCTCTTGTGAGGATGCATGTGCCAGTTACATTTGCTAGATGGAAGGAAGTTGATAAACAAATTAAAGATCGAATGTGGCAAGAAGTAAATGTACGTAATTTCGTTTTTAGTGATTACATAATTGTGTTTTTTTAGTTAATTATTAATTAATATTGTCTATTATTTTCAGAATTATTTTGATAATGTTGATGGTGTTCGCCATCAATTAATGAAAAGCATGGGTGAAAGTTGGAGGTCTTGGAAATCCAAACTGTATGTCACTTATGTAAAGGATGTTGATTTGGAGCATCGTTACAATGTTCCTGTCAAGTATAATTTCATAACTCCCGACGATTGGAAAGTTTTTGTCGACAGTCGCACCACTACGGAATCTATGGTTATGTTTTCTTAATAAACTCAATGTTTTATAGCATTCTACTCTACGTATTAAGTATTAACAAATATTTATTTGTGTAGGAGAAAAGTAAAGCTAATTCAGAGAGAGCAAAAGCACAAAAGTCGTTTCATACTACTTCCAGAATGGGTTATTCTGGATTAGAAAAAAGGATGGTATTAGTATTTACTATTTAGTTCTCTACTTCTCTCTCATATATTTTGTTTTAAAACTTGGTTTTCTCAATAATTTAAATGATAATTTATTTGTATTTTATTGTCAAGATTGAACAAGGTGCAAATGCACCACTTTCACGTGCGGAGCTATGGAAAGCCGGTCACAAAAGAAAGATTGGTGAATACATTAGTCAAGATGCAGCTGATTTGGCAGCTAGAATTGTATGTTTAAATTATCATTTCATCATTTGTAAATTTTCATTACATCATTTGCATTAATATTTCTTGATTTCACTTAGGATGAGGTCTCGAGCCAAGAGTCTCAGTCTGCTGCATTAGTGTCACAGAGAAGGGATGACATCCTTGCATCTGTTTTAGGCAACGAACATCCGGGCAGAGTAAGAGCTGGTGGCAAGTTTTCCACCATTACAAATTTTTTCAAGAATGATAAGCGGAAGGAGAGAAGTACAATAGCTCGTATTGATGATGTGGAGTCTATTGTTCAAGAAAGATTGAGCAAGCAACAAGAGTTGTGGAGGCAAGAACAACAACAAGAGCATCAAGCCTATGCGAGCCAAATAAGACAACTCAACGAACAACAACAACAACAGCAGGCGTATCAAGCAGAGATGGCTAGTATGAAAATGAAAATGGATGATCTTATGCGCATATTTAGTGCTAGAACTGAAACTTCTCAGGTATTATTATGTATTATGTTTAATTATTTATACTTTTATGAAATATCATGTTATCCAAATGTATTTTTGGTTTGTCAGCAGACACTTGTATTAGCCTCACAAGGGCCTGAAACATCACATCAACCCGAAACGTCACATCAGCTTGAAACATCACATGGGTGTTTACCGTCTTCGGTATTATAAATTTATAATTATTATTTTTGATCTTTATGTAATTAAATTTTTTGCCCGAAATACTAAATACTAATTATTTATAATTCCACAGAATGTCAATGATGTCATTGTCATGTTACCCAATTTCATTAAGATGATGAAGACACAGGACAAAATAATAAATCTGGTATTACATCCAAATGTATTTGGAACTCCAACATCAACATGTACATACTTTGAAGCTTCAGAGTTGTTTGATTTTCTTAATATGGAAAAGATTGGAGTTAACATCATATTATCATGTATTGGGTGAGTAATGATTATCAAATATTACAAACCTAAGATTTTTAGTTAATATATAAATTGATTATTAATTTACATGTTTTTTTACAGGTACATAGATTCACAACTAAACAAATTTAGATACACAAGAAATGTATATTTTCATAATCCGACATTAATTTTTGCTTCTAATGATAAGTTTGCCAAGGATCGTATTAAATCACGAGCAGAAGAGCTAAAAAATAGGCTTGCTCAACTACAACCGGATTCTTTATTATTTTTGTCATATCATAGAGAGTAAGTATCAATAATTATTGCTATTTATTATTCTAATTAAGTTATTACTTATTAATGATTTTATTTGTTACACAGAGTACATTGGATGTTGGCGATTCTTGATTACGATAACAATACCATTTATTGGCTTGATCCTTTAAATAATGACATTCGTGATGATCTTAAAAATGTCATTGCACTGTAAGTTTATTAATTAGTATATTTCCTAATTCCTATTTGAAATTTAGATTCGGCTGTAAACTAATTTGTTTTAATATTTTATGAAGTGCTGGCAAAGGAGCAGAGTCTCAAATTTAAAAAACCAAAGGTTTTACGGTGGAATCCGGTAAGCTATAACCTATATGAGTATATGTTATATAATTATTTTCATATTTACAATTCTAAATTCTAATGTTTACCATTTATTTATTTAGTGCCCTAAACAACCGGATAGTATTCAATGTGGGTATTATATCATGTGCTACATGATTGACATAGTTGATGCTCTTAGGAGTACGACAATGCCATCAAGTGTAAGTTAACTGCATATAGTTTCATACATGATAATAATTGTGTTGAATTTATTTTAACAAATATTTTTGTTTTTATTGCAGATCTATGATGGAGTGAATGAATTTTCGCCTGAGAAAATAGATAATATGCGAAATAAGATTTGTGATTATATAATCAATACATGTGCTAATCAAATCGAAAGTTAGAAAGTAGAAACATATTTTGTCTTATTGCTAATCAAATGTAATTGTGTAGAAACCGAGTAGAAACAAAGTAGAAAGTAGAAACATATTTTGTCTTATTGCTAATCTATGATGTATGAACTATTTGTGTAATTGTTTATGGACATTGACCCAACTTATTAGTTATTACTTAACTTTATGTGTTAGTGTGTTGCTTCATAATTAATTGTGTAACTGAATTTTATAGCTCTTGCTTCAGTTGTTTGTGAAAGATGGAAGACCAAAACATCAACAGTCTTGCTCCATCCGTTGATAGCAATGAGCTAGACCCAAAAACTGATCCTAAAAGAAAAGCAAATTCAAAGGATCCTGGATGGAAGTATGGACATTGGCCTGACATCAAGGATAAAAATACAGTTAAATGTAATTTGTGTGATAAAGTATATAAAGGTGGAATCAAAAGATTGAAACAGCACTTATGTGGCGGATATGGAGATGTAGCAAAGTGTTTTAAGACTACTTCGAAAATAGCAACTGAAATGTATGCGGCTTTAAATGGTAAAAAAAAGGACAAGGTGGATTTGACTGCTGATGATGATAATGCGAGTGAACAAGAAATAGAGCGAACAAGTTCACAGAATGTATCTACAGCTAAAAGTTCATTTGTCCCAAGTTCTGGGACAAGTGCCAAAAAGAGAAAAGTTCTCCACCTTCCACAAAAACGGGGCCCTATGGATGCTCATGTGAGACGTGCTCCCGAAGATGTAGTTGATGAAAGACGTGCTAAAGGTCCTGCACAAACTACTATTGAGAGATGTTTTAGATCTCCTGAAGAGAAAAAGAGAGTTGATGGATATGTTGCTGATTGGTTCTATGAATGTGGAATTCCATTCAATGCTGCAAAGGCACGAAGTTTTGAAGTAATGCTTGAAGCAGTTGGACAGTATGGGTCTGGTTATAAAGGCCCTAGTTATCATGATTTACGAGTCCCTCTATTACTAAATACAAAAGAGAAAGTTAAGGAGATGAAAACAAAGTATGAAGCGTATTGGAGGAGATATGGTTGCACTCTTATGTCAGATGGTTGGACAGACAGGAGAGGGAGACATTTGATCAATTTCCTAGTAAACTGTCCAGAAGGAACTTATTTTATGGGTTCCGTAGATGCATCTAGTCATATTCAAGATGCTGCAATGCTATCAGATTTGCTTGATAGTAAAATTACAGAGATAGGAGCTGATTGCGTTGTTCAGGTTACCTTTTTGGTTATACTAATTTTCATTTTTCAGGTTACCTTTTGAGTTGTTCAGGTTACCTTTTTGATATATACAAAATTTTGTTGTATGCTTGCAGGTAGTGACTGACAATGCCTCCAATTATAAGGCAGCTGGTGAAATTTTAATGGAGAGAAGACCCACATTATTCTGGACTACTTGTGCAGCTCATTGCATTGATCTCATGCTAGAAGATATAGGCAAGCTACAACAAAACAAAATAGTGATAAAAAAGGCAAGGATGATTACAAATTTTATCTACAGGCACACTCGTTTACTTGATGCAGTAAGGACTACTATAGGTGGTGATCTAGTCCGGCATTCAGTGACTAGGTTTGCAATATCATTCCTTACTCTACAAAGTGTGCTTAAGCATGAGGAGAAGTTGAAATTATTCTTTGTGTCGCCTTCATGGAATGTTGCTAATCTAGCAAAAACCGAAGCCGAAAAACAAGTTGTTGAAGCAATACTTTCAACTGTTTTTTGGAATGGAGTAAGAGATTGTCTAAAAGGCGGAAAGCCACTTATAGCCGTTTTGCGATTAGTAGATGGAGATGAAAGGCCAGCTATGCCTGAAGTGTATGTGGCAATGGAAGAAGCCAAACAAAAAATCAAAAATCATTTTGATAATAAAGAAAGATTATATAAAAAGTTTATTGACATTGTTCAAAATAGGTGGACAAAGCAAATGGAGCAAAAGTTGTATAGGGCGGCTTTGTTTCTTAATCCAAACAAATATTTTGAATATAAGGAAAAATATGCTGATGATGCTTGGAAATTTCAAGATGCTTTCAATGATGTTATTGCAAGACTAGTGCCCGATCAACAATTGCAAGACAAGATTGCAGAGCATGGCACTAACTATAAAGCATCTCGAAATAGTTTTGGAAAGCCTATGGCTATTAGGCAACGAACCACCTTAAATCCAAGTAAGTATTGATTACTATTTTATTTATTCTTAAATATTTAAATGTTATACACTTATACTAATTTATATGTCTTAAATAAATAGTGGATTGGTGGGGTGCACATGGAGGACCTAATGTTGACCTTACAAAGGTAGCATTGCGCATACTTGGCTTATGTTGTTCTTCTTCTAGTTGTGAGCGCAACTGGAGTACTTTTGAGTTTGTAAGTAATTAAAGATTCGTTTGGTTCGGCTTATTTGCTCCGGTGAGTTTGGACAAAAACGTCATTGTCATACCAAACATTTTATGCTTATAACTAGTTTCTTTTCTTGGTAATGATAGTAACATTTGTCATACCAAACATACATTCTATGACAATGACGATTTTGTCCAAACTCACCGGAGCAAATAAGCCGAGCCAAACGAACCCTAAGTATACAAATTTTTAATTTAAAATTAAACTTGTTTTAGCTACTAACAAATAACAAGTTTGCAAATTGCAACTATCTTGATTCAGATTCACACAAAGAAAAGAAATAGATTTGAGCATCAAAGGCTTAATGATCTTGTATACATCCAATACAATCGTCGTCTACAAGCTCGATTCCAAGAAAGACGTGAAAAGGGAAGAAATTGCAACCCTTTAGTGCTTGATGAGCTAGATTGGAGTAGTGAGTGGATGATGAACCAACAAGATGAGGCTTTAGTTTATGATGATGATGATCTCACATGGGAAGTTGTAGAGAGAGCTATTGGGACTGGGGCTCGAAATTTAAGAAGTGGAGCTCCAGCTAATCATGAACTAATAGCTGGAGGGGATGAAGATCTAGATCATATTAGCTTTCCAAATGATGATGAAGATATTGTTGATAATTATGGGCAAATGACGAGTACCTCAAACCAACTAAGCTCATGCAATGCAAATGACGATTTACTAGATGATGATTCTATCTGATAACATTTTGGTATTGAGTGAAATTGTTGTGAACTTGTGATTGTCAATTTGTCATTATATATTGATTGTCAACTTGTCATACTTGTGATTGTTGTAAACTTGTAATATATATTGATTGTCAAGAAACTTGCATGCACAGATCATGTTTAAAACTGTGAGAACTATCTTTAGAGCCCTAATTATTTGGTGTCTTCTGAGTTTGCTTGATGTCACAGATTATAGAAATGATTTAAAGCATTCTTCATGCTGGTTGCAGGTTGCCTTGTTCATTTTGGATGTATTAATGAATAAAATCTGTGTAGTGAATGCTGAATAAAATCTGTGTAGTTAATGCTGAATGATGGTTCTCTTTTGCCTAAAAAAAATCGGGATTATAGACAGCGGTTATTATAATAATCGTTGTCTATAGTCACATGGCAGTCACTATAGACAGCGGTTATCATAATAACAGCTGTCTATAGTGACTATAGACAGCGGTTATTATAATAATCGCTGTCTATAGTCACTTGACAGACACTATAGACAGCGGTTATTATAATAACCGATGTCTATAACTTCATTTGTTTTTAAAAAAAAAAATATTGTCGTCTTGCATTTGCTCGCCTTGTTGTCGCCTAGGCGTCCGCCTTGTCGCCTAAGCGTCAAGGCGGTCGGGGCTCGCCTTGGTACGCCTTGACGCCAAGATAAGAATGACGCGCGCACAACATCCTATTTGTATTTTGCATCTTTAAATTGTAGGGCATTAGGATAAAATGTATGTAACCCCCCCCCCCTATATAAGGAGGTGGCTTGGGATTTTTATTTATCATTGATGTTTTAGGGTTTGAGATCTCTCTGGGAAAGAGGAACTTCAAGGAGGAACCAACCTCCTGAGGCTAGGCACGAGTTTTCATCGTGATAATATCTAGTATTCTTGTTCTATTGCGATCAATTATCAGTGTTTGTAACAGAATATCTTTTGTAAACACCTCTGCAATTTACGCAAAAAAAGTTTGAGATGGATGTTGATCCTTAATGTAATTCTGCTAGAATTAGATGCGCACCTAAGAAGCACCGATACGGGTACGAGTACCGGATACGATACGTATCCGGTACGGCGACACGAAAAAATTTAAAAAATAAGGATACGGGTGCGGCGGGATACGTTATATTAAATATAATAAATATATATGTATAATCTCACAAATGTAATTAAAAATCCTCAAAATAATAAAACATCAAGCATAATTACATAAATCACGAATTGAAGTACAAATTCATAGTTAATGCAATATAATATGAAGTTCTCAAACAAAAAATATTCATAATAATTTCAAATTTAAAGATATTTATCAGTCATTTTCTTCCTCTTCTTCCCCATTATTGAAGATTAACACATCTTCAACTTCTGGTTCGTCTAGAGACAATTAGCAAAATATTAAACATAGAAAAATTCATGTTGAACAAGTAGAGACAATACCAATTTAAAACATCTAATCTTTAAATATATAGTAAAAAAACAAAATAATAAAATATAAATCAAATTTTTTTATAGTTTAAACGAAAAAAGATACTTAAATCTGAAGTACATTTTGTTACTATAATAAACAAACATCGCTAGTTGCATTTCTGGGTCACAATTTTTCTTTTCTAAAAGACACGCAAAAGTCTTTTGTTTACTTTAGAAAAACATACTCTTATTACAATATGCAGAACAATCTGCCAAGTCCAAGTGTATCTACAAACTAAAATAACAGGTGTATCCGTGAGTATCAGGTACGTACCGGTATCGGATACGTATCCGTTACGGGTACGTGACCCTCAAGGAAGTATCGGTGCTTCATAGATGGGCACAAATTATAATAATGACCTTCATTTCATACATTTAATCAACTTCTAAAAATATGTTAATGTTGACTAACTTAATCCTCATAAATCATAATCCTCACTCATACAGTTTTTATAATCAATAAATATAAAAATAAAGATCATTCCACTGCTCTTATTTTTGCATTAATTGCCTGAGCACAAATCAGATCCATAATAATTAGTATTGACAGGGTTTCTTAAGCATATATTTTGTTGGATATTTTTGATAAATTTATATTTCATATAAAAACCTTTAAGGAGATCGGGAAGAGACTGAGTTGTCTCTACTTCGACTGTGTTTCCTCGCTAACTTCAGGTACATGCCCCCCCCCCCCCCCCCTCCGCCTCACCCCACCCCCAATGAAAAAAAAACACAAAAGTCTCCTTCACCTTTGTCTTTGTCCTCTACTTCTTCTCTCATAACAGAGAAGCTACCCCCCCCCCCCCCCGCCCACTAGCAATTGCACCTTTGTCGAGCGTCGCACAGGCAGTCCAGTCGTAGTTCGCTGATGAATCCGATGGTTTTGTTTCGAACTCGATAAGCTTTCCCAACCACAAGGGATACAGGCATGTCCTCCATTGCAGTCGCAGACCCGTGTTGCTTCTAAGCATACCAGCGCAAATCGCAAGAGCCACGATCCCAATCTTCACCTGCGTGGATTGTGCTTCTTTCTCTAGAGGCAGGAGCACAAGCATATCATGCTTCTTCCTACATCGCTTCTGTAGTCTTCTCAAGGGATTTACATGTCACCATTGGATTTAGACTACTCATCCTAACATGCGAAGCAAACAATACAATTAACGGTCATCAATGTTCACTCCATGATGAGCATTCTGATATAATAAAAACACTACCGGAAAATAATCTGAGAGAAAATTCTTAGTTCACAATAAGCATGATCATGTGAGAATTTTCAGGATAATAATAAGGTTTCCTTGCAACCTATTATATGGTAACCCTCCTTTAAATTATATGATCCAATACTAGAAAATAATCAGGATGACAATTTTGCAATTCTTCACAATCTTCATTAAGTTCTACTAGCTAACAGCATGATCATGTGATAAGAAAATATAGAGGAAATTTGATGCTATCCACAAACTCCTCTATAAGGATAATGTTATTACTAGAACATAAAAAGGTCAGCTCGATGCACAAAGCATCCCCGCGCAGCAAGGGTCCGGGGAAGGATCCCACCACAAGGGTGAAATGTAGGCAAACCTTTTACTAGAACATGACAAAAGAAAATTATCCTTACAAGATGATTATGCAAATGAGCAAGCATTGGATATTGTAAACTGTATTTATTTATTTTTCTATGATTCTTAATTATTAGATCCCCAAAAAAAATTTATATTGATAGATAATTTTACAACTAATTTGCACCTGAACTAGAACTTAGATCTAATGATGAATCTGATCGCACATTTGTCCGGCCACACACTTGAACTTTCTAGTGAATCTAAACATAAATCTTAGTGAAAGCCTGAGTTATTAGCAAACATTACTTTGGATTCACCAGAACTCTCACATATGTCCTATTGTTTGTTTTCTAATGAAAATTTTGATTTTATATATTTATTTCAATGTTATTTGGTATATCTATTAAAAGAAAGAACCATTTAAGAAAACTAAAATTAAGTTGCCATACCAGTGATCAGGGACTGAAAAAAATATGAACCTACTGATTTCGACTTATATGAGTCTTTTCATCATGTTAGCCCTTATTTGTTCACTGAAAAACAAAATGATTTATATTTGGACCAAGGATACTGTTAGTGTGTCATGTTTTATGTTGGTTTTTATTTTTCCTGTATTTAGTCACTCCTATATATAAAGGAGGTGACCCTTGGTTAATAGTAATTTCTCCCGACTTACAACATGGTATCAGAGCCAGAAGAACCCTAATCCTTGTCGGCCGATCGTTCGCTACTTCCGTCGCACGCCAGCCCAAATCTTCGGTTGCGCCGCTCTCCCGTCACTTCTCCCCGTCGCTCCTTCCCTCAGCGGCTCAGCGGCGACTCCTTCCGCACAGTTTCCGTCGTTCAGCGTCGCAGCGTCCGTCGTTCAGCATCGCAGAGTTCCGCACAGTTTCTGCTTCTGCTCAGCGTTCCACAACAGTGGAGACTCCCTCCGCTTCCGCACAGCATTCTGCAGAGTTCCGCCCAACAGCTTCCCCTTCTGCCTCCGCCCGTTCCTTCCGCTTCCGTCGTTAGTCTTCTTCCGGACGCATGAAGTATGCGATAGTAGGGTCCTCTTCCGGGCGTCCGGTGTCCTTTTTTTGCTTGAGGGGATGAACCCTCCATTGCTCTTCTCCTTGTGTACTTTGCCCGACTTCTTTGTCAGGATCATCTATGCTCCTCTTTCTATGAGAAGCTACTAGGGCTACGCCCCTTTCCTCCCGTTGGCTTATTCTCGTGGTTTCTATCCTCGGGTTGCTATGGAATGGAGTGGTGATTCTCCAAACATTTCCTTCGGTAGGCGTGTTGAGTCCTCCCCGATGTCGACATTGGGCTCCGGTCGTCCTCTCCAAGACCATGGGTCTCCTCAAATTACTACCATGAAACTTGATGGCGCAAATTATCTCCCGTGGGCTCGTTCCATTACTCTTGCCCTGAAGAGCCGTCGTATGTTTGGATATGTTACCGGCACTACGAAGGCTCCTGCTTAGACTTCTCCTGAGTGGTCTTAATGGTGAGTCGGAAAACTCCCTGGTGATGTCGTAGCTTCTAGTGTTTTGCCTCTGGCATTGCCCCCTCGCCCTACTCCTCCTTAGCAGGTTTATACCCGCCGACGAAGGGGCCCAAACAATCAGGTCTCGCACACCATACCAGAGCCAATGCATGATCCGCTACTGGTCTCCAAGGTAACCGTGCTTCCACTCGTCATCCCCTGTCTCATTACGTGACTTATGACTCTTTGTCATCCATGCATAGAGCCTTTGTCACTTCTCTATCTTCCATATCCATCCCTTTCTCGTGGCAGGAAGCTCTGGGACACCAAAAGTAGAAAGAAGCTATGCTGGAAGAGATGATGGCTCTTGAGAAGAATCGCACGTGGGATCTTATTTATCTTCCTCAAGGCAAGGCCGTGGTTGGATGTAAATGAATTTTTTCGGTGAAACAAAACTCCAAAGGTCTTGTGGACCGTTACAAGGCTAGGTTGGTGGCCAGAGGATACACTGAGACGGCGGGATTGACTATCAGGAAACCTTTGCTCCCGTAGCAAAGATGAATTCCATTAGAATTTTGCTTTATTGTGCGGCCTGTAAAGGGTGGAGTCTCAGCCAGTTGGACGTGAAGAATGCCTTCCTCCACGGGGATTTGGAAGAGGAAGTTTATATGTCTCTGCCTCCGGGTCTTACCTCTGAGGGATCTGAGGGAAAGATATGCAAACTGATGAAGGCTTTATACGGCCTTAAACAATCTCTGAGGGTTTGGTTTGGAAGGTTCCAAAGAATCATGATGACATTTTGGTATACTCAGAGCAATGCTGAGCATACCCTGTTTGTAAAACACAGGCAAGGCAAACTGACTGTGTTGATTGTCTATGTGGACGATATTGTCATAACTGGGGATGGCATGGAGGAGATCAAAAATCTGAAGACAAGATTGGCTAGTGAATTTGAGGTAAAGGATCTTGGGAACCTCAAGTAAATCCTTGGCATTGAAGTTGCAAGATCCAAGCACGACATCTTTATCTCCCAGAGGAAGTACATCCTAGACCTGCTGGATACAACGGGAAAGAGTGCATATAGACTTGCAGACACCCCGATTGAAGCCAACCATAGATTGGGGAGGGATGGTGGAGAAGTTGTTGCAGATATCAATGGTTTTCAGTGACTTGTCGGGGGGCTCATCTACCTATCACATACTCGCTCAGATATCTCTTACGTTGTTGGAGTTATCAGTCAATACATGTATTCTCCAAAATCTCACCACTTGGATGCTGCTCACCGGATTCTTCGGTATCTTAAAACCTCTCCTGGGCGTGGCATCTTGTTTTCTCCCAACAAAGAATTAACCATTGAAGTATTCACAGATGCTGACTGGGCAGGGTCAGTTGATGACCGGAGATCTACTTCTGGATATTGTACTCTGGTTGGGGGAAATCTAGTAACCTGGAGAAGTAAGAAACAACAAGTTGTTGCCAGGTCCAGTACCGAAGCTGAATTCAGAGCTATGGCCCATGGAATATGTGAAGGAATATGGATTCGGTCCCTTATGTCTGAACTTGGGATTCAAGACAAGGGCCCCATCCGTCTATATTGTGATAACAAGGCATCCATTAGCATCGCGCACAATCCAGTTTAGCATGACCGCACTAAACATGTTGAAGTCGATCGACATTTCATCAAGGAGAACATAGTGAGTGGAGTTGTGGGCACTTCATTTGTCTCATCTGATCAACAGCTGACAGATGTCCTCACTAAGGGGTTGAGTCTTAGAGCATTTGGAAACATTATGTCCAAGTTGGGTTTGACAGACATCACAAGCCCAACTTGAGGGGGATTGTTAGTATGTCATGGTTTATGTTGGTTTTTATTTTTCCTGTATTTGGTCACTCTTATATATAAAGGAGGTGACCCTTGGTTAATAGTAATTTCTCCCGACTTACAACAGATACTATATATATTTGACAAAAACTATTTGAAGAATTTTGAATTAAAATTATGTTGATATGAACATTGAGCTTTTCTTTAAGGAACATGGCCTCCAAGGATTCGACTATTCGTTGAATTATTATATTATATGATAATTTCACTTGCACAGGAACCCCTAGAGATAAATTTGCTTTATAGAAAAATTACACTTAAACTTGTATCACATTTGTTTAGTTTTACATGCATATTAAAGTTTCATATAGAAATTTATTTGTGTGCAAAATTAAGAGAAGTTTTTAGTCTAGTAATGTGTACCAGTCTCAAATTGGCTGAGTTATCAGGATCACGATCCGGATTGTATGATCTTATGATCCAGATTTTATAAATCGATCCGGATCTTACCCAGGATCGAAATCGGCATCTTTACGGTCGGGATCATGATCCAAATCATAAGATCATTATGATCGCGATCCCGACCTGATTCAACCGGTCCAGCTAAAGGAAAGCAAAAACGTGTTCAACCATTTCCCAATCCCATTCAATTGGTCCAATACCCTACCCCGTCGCTTAATTGTATCACAATCTTGACCCCCATACCCCATCGCAGAATTATATCCCACCGCTTAACTCTATCCTGAGTGCCAACTGCCGACAGAGGCCGAGGGCGATGTCTTCGATCGCTTCCAGTCCATACGATATTTTCCCTTCCCTAGATCCATTCCAGACGGAGCTACCATCTTCACTTTTATTCCAGCATACGAGTAGCAACTTCCGGCTTCCAGGCCGACATCCTCTCTTCCATTCTAGCATACAGGCAATCCAGTGTCCAGCAATCCAGTATACGGCAATCAGGTTTCTTGCTTCCAGCATACAAGCAATCCAACAGTCCAGGTGACGTTTTCTTGCTTCCAGGCTTCCAGCAATCCAACGGTCCAGGTTCATTTTTGTTGTTATTAGCCATTTGGGATCATATCTGAAACTGAAAGTGAACTTATATAGCCACTGTCTTCTTCTTTGGTTTTGGATGATACAATGTTTAATTTGTGTTAATTGAGCATGTAACTGAATGATAAAAAGTTCAATTTCATATTTTAAGTCTTAGTTTATGAATGTTGTAGGATCTTGCAATCATCGATCTGATCCTACAATCTGCTCTAATCCGATCCTACAATCCAATCTGATCAAACCTTGAAAAGGTCTCACCTTGGATCTCGATCCTGACAACCTTGGACTAAAGTAGTAAACCTAAGAGCCTAGGTAATTTACTTAAATGTTAAGCAAGAGAGAAACTAACTCGGTAAAATTTAATACAGCACAAGCCAATAATAAATTTAATACTGCAATAATTCAGTCCTTGAATGATGACAGATGCAACCTTTACTTTATAACTCCCTTCAACAGGAATAGCTCCTTTGATGGAAATAGCTCCTTCAACGCAGCAGCATCCAACTCCTGCATGCGTTGCTCAACCATTCTCCTTCCTGAGCAATTCCACCATTATTTCACCTGAACCGCCTCATTGCTCCTTTGATAGATATGACACAACTCAACAATAGCAATTCCACAACATCTTTCATATTTCTACCACCACAGCAGTGCATCAGCATCTGCCTCCTTGGGGCATCATCTATTTCGAATAGAAATAAAGTTGATCACTCAGATAAGTTCTCGCTAGCATTATGAAAGGAGATTACATTGTCACCGTTGAGAAGTGTGACACATTTGTAAGAAAAAGTATGACCTTTGTGCAGACATGCAAGATGTGAAAGTAATGGCATAATTGAAAATGTCCCAAGCAAAGCTTAATGCATTTCATCTTAGAAGCAAACTAGCAGACACAATCAAGTGAAACTTCACTATGATAGAGAACTCTCTCCCCGCCATGATGACAAAGAACCTTACTATGGGGGTATTGAATTAGTGTTAGATCTTGTTCTAGATGTTATCCAGTGGAAACTCACATCAATTTTTTGTACAATAAGGGAAGGAAATGAAATATCTGGGGATGATAGAAGTGAACAAGAGGAGAATGAAAATTAGCTTCATATAGGAAAGTTAGCACAAGCATCTTTGCTTGTGCAAAATACAAAAATATCAAAACGAGGGATATAATAATTCCCCCATAGAGCATTTTAGTTTGTTATTGTGTCACCCAAATGAGAAGACTGATGACGTGGGTTAAAAACACATTTTCTGACTTATGGTCGGATGACATACTCTTCTTTATCTTGGAGACCATATTCCTTTTCTTCGTGCACCTTTGGCCTAGACTTGGGTGTTGCCGCCAATTGCATAGAGCTTGTAACCTCTGAGTTTCAATGATGTGGGTAATCAAAGAATAATCGGTGAAGTGAATGGGAAAAAAGATGAATCGGAAACTTTATAGTAAAATTACCTACACACTTAATCAAAAGTTAAGTCCTTCAAAAAAATGATCTAGAAGTAAAGTAAGCACGATGAAATGATTAGTTTAAAAATGTAAGAGATGTTGAGTGGTCCAATGACTAAGCCAAAGTGCTACGCACGTACGCGCAGCATCTTATTTTGTCTTTTGTATCTTTAATTTTTAAGGGCATTATGGTAATATGTATCTGAGCCCCTCTCCCTAAATAAGGAGGAGGCTTGGGAGTTTTAGTTATTTTTTATGCTTAGAGTTTGAGAAAAAATGCAGGGTAAGCTTTGCCTACATTTCACCCATGTGGTGGGACCCTTCCCCGGACCCTCGCTGCGCGGGGATGCTTTGTGCACTGGGCTGCCTTTTTTTTAGAGTTTGAGATCTCTCCTTGTGAGAGGAACTTCAAGGAGGAACCAACCTTCTGGGGTTAGGCACTAATATACTTCATGAGTGTATCCAATTTATCAAGTACTATTGCAAGTTAATTTCTGTATTGGTAACATTGGTCCGACCTCCCGACCCCCTATACGTCGGGACTCCTCCCGTGACCCACGCTAGCACACGGGACTCTTCCCCGAGCATTTGCGCACGGCGATCTCGCCCGGCCCACTCGCGCCAAGCTTTCCTCCCGGACCCCACTCGTGTCGAGCGCGTCCAACCCGCATTCCAGTCGCGCGTCCAGCTGTATCCTCTCGTGCACGTCCATTCGTGCATCCTTCCGCTGACGTCAGGTTGCGCCTACCAGGAATCGGTCAATCGGGTACGCACACGGATCACTCGTCTTCGCTCGCGCTCGCAGGTGCTCCTCCGCATTTCGGCCACCCGTCGATCCGACTCCAGCTTCTGCACAACCGAGCAGTTTGCCAACACCGACGCGAGTTCCCTTCCCTCAAAGCGCGGCGACGACCAGCCCTCTCTCCGCCAGATCTGCGTCGACGATTCTAGCACAACAGGCCGCTCGATTGGCCTCTTGACCCGCCCTCCATTAGCTTATTTCGCCTCTTCCTCTCTCGACCCAGCTCGGCGACGATTCCGTACATCCAGGCCCCAGCTCCTGCGCACGTCCCACCTCCAGCTCATGCCCGGTGATTAGCTTCTCCCACTGTCGCGTCCTTCTTCTCGCGCATTCTCTCTGGACATCTCCTACTTTCGTCGGTCGTTTCTCCCACCGGTAGCGTCTTCTCTGCGTCATTCTCCGATGCCACTCGTTCCCTCTCCTTCTTAAGCCAAAGGCCCATCACTCGATAGAATTTCGTGTGGAGGTCCTCGAACACGCCCTCACCACCACCAACTCTAGCCTTGAGGTCCAAGCCGAGCAGTTAGCTTCACCACCATCAACATGGATTTTGTATTGGGCTTACCTCGCAGTTTGAGGAAGCATGACTCCATTTTCGTGGTTGTGGACCGGTTTTCAATGATAGCTCAATTTATTGTCTATTGCAGGACCGCAGACGCGGTCCATGTGGCAGCCCTCTTCATGAGAGACATCTTTCGGTTACACGGATTACCCAAGTCCATAGTGTCCGACCGTGACGTGCATTTCATGAGTTATTTTTGGAGGACGTTATAGCACAAGACAAGTACGACCCTGAAGTTTTTGATGTCGCCACCCTCAGATTGACGGGTAGGCCGAGGTCGTGAATAGGAGTTTGGGGAATCTGTTACGGTGACCAATTGGTGAGCATCCTTCAGTTTAGGATTGTGTTGTTTGTAGCTGAGTTTGTGTACAATAGCTTCGTCAATATGTCTACTGGCATGAGTCCATTTCAAACAATGTTAGGATATGAGCCTAGGAAGCTTATTGACCTCACCCATGTTCCCCTATAGTCGTGTTCTAGTAAGTCTGTTGAGTCATTTGTCCATCACATACATAAAATGCACGATTTAATATGGAAGAAAATTGTTAGCAGTAATGAATTATACAAGGCACAGGCAGACGAGCACAGGCATGAGCAGCATTTTCAAGTGGGTGAGCAGATCATGGTCAGAATTCGCATAGAAAGACTCCCAAAAGGAGCCGCTAAAAACTACAATCTAAACGAATGGGTCCTTATAGGATTATAAGGAAAATTGGAACAAATGCCTACGAGATCTATGTCCAGTAGATATGTGTATTCATCTCATATTTAATACCAAAGATTTGACACATTACTACGAGCTCTCGAGCATAAGGACCCCTACCTTGAGCCATCTCTTGCACCCGCCCAGTAACAGTCTGACCCTTACACCGGCCACCTAGGACGAGCACTTGCGGGCTTGCCCGCACCCTCATATGATTCCACAGGTTCTTCTAGATCCACCAACACGAGAGATGAGAGTATTGCTAACATTGTGGCGCAATAGTGCACCACCACTCCATACGGCCTATCTTGTCGTTACTTGGTGCATTGGAGTGGACGCACCCCACCTTTGACGCCACTTGGATATCGTCGACGGAGCTTGATAGACTTGCCCTGATCTTCGACATCTGTACGATCATGTACACCATAGTGACACTACAACTCAAAAGCACACAAAATATGTCGCGGGAGATTCACGAGCGTGAATATGGCAAGAGATCACATGATGGGAGGGCGTAGATACATAGCATTGTTTTGTTATTTTGTTCTTATATTGGCTGTCATTTTTGTTATCTTATTTACTCTCCAGATCTCACTTTATCTCATTTTTATTTTTAAGAATTGTAATTTTGTAGTTACAGGGTTTATGATTTAGGGTGTTGAAGCACTTGTTTCCTAAAAATATGTCCACGAAGGGTTAGTCATAAAAATATGACTAGGTGAGAAAAGTATTTCGTGAAACAGTTATACATGCAAATAATGGAAGATAGCAATATGCATACATTTCAATAAATCATACTTTTCGTAATATTTTCTTTAAATCCTAACTCTTCACCTGCCCCCTATTATTTTAGTTACATATTAAAGGAAATGCTAGGAAACGCAAACTTGAATTTGGCCCCACCCACTGAAGGGCAAACCCACTGAAGGGCAGAAGTGTAGGCTCACCCCAACTGGTGAATACATCCGTAGATAACATCTACTTTATGATTCAAAATCTTCACATTTCCTTAATGCAGAATTTTATTAGTCTTTTCTTATCGTAGAAACACAGGTGTTTTAACATAAAAATTTCCCCTCAGAAAGTTGTGTCGCTTTCATTTTCTCTCGCCCACAAGCCAATCTATAGCGAGATATCATTGAGTGAAACTCATATGCACAGACAGTGTCCTTTAAATAAATAAAAAAACGGGAATATGGAAATACTTCAATAAACATAATTTCAAGAAATAAAATACTCACCATCGTCTTTCCTTTAACAGTATCCTTTCCTGCATTCTCGCCACGCTTATCGTGAGACGTCATCCTCTTGTTTCTCGGCCTCGGAAAATACTGAAATAGTACGCACTTTAAATGGGTTGCGTCTCTTGGATAACTTGTAGCGTTAATGTTAAAAAGGATTTAGACTTTTTATTAAGGGTGTCAAAGGTTTAGGAAAGGCGTATAAATCCGTTATACAAAAATAAAGTTCACAAAAACTTATAGATATATAAGTGTTGGTCCAACTCAAACCAGCACCAAACTAAAGCATAGGAGTAATCCCAAAACAGCACAAGGGCAGCAGCATAAACCATATGGAGGAGAAGAAATCTTACGGTGGGAGGAGGAAGAAGAAAGTTGTACAACCGGTCTCTGTCGGACTAAGCCGAGGTGCAGCCGAGCTCTTCCACGAGCCCCCGTATTGGATGCAAGAAGAAGGAGAAGTGTTGTTATCGTCGGAAGAGAGGAAGTAGCCAAGCCCTAGGAGAACGCAAAATCCAACGGCAACAGCTCACAAAACAGCGGAAGCAAATCGGCGGCACGGGCTCGGCACAGCACGGGAAGTAGCAGCACGGCACAAGGAGTAGCAGTATCCACCAACAGAAAGAGAGAGAGAGGGAGAAGTGGTCGGGAGCAGTAGTCTGGAGCAGCGGCAGACGGAAAGAAGAGCGCACGGGACGGGATGCGGGAATGGAAACAGCGTAGGCTCAGCGCTATTTAATCAACACAGTAAGCGGTCAGCGGTAAGGTAAGGCCAAACTCAACCGAGTCATAGCATTAGGTGTCCTCAATTAAGCCCCAAAGCACAAACCAGCCTACATGTGGCTTGGCCAAGTGTCAAACACACGTCAAGCACACTAACCAGCCAACAACTAAGAATTCCACCACAAATTATTCCAGCAGCTCATATTACTAATGGCAGCCACAAATTATTTAGCCCACATTACTAATGGCAGCCCACATGTTATAACAACAAGTATTAATAGTAGGCCCCAAAATGATATAACGAATGACACCCAAACGAAAAATAAAATAGATTCAACTCGTAAGAATGCAAAAAAATAAAACGCGAAAAAGCAAAAAAAAAAACTTTGTACTGCCTTGTGATCATCATCGGGGAAAATTATAAAACAAAAAAATTTGTACGAAAGTTAGATCGTCACAATTCTTCCCTCCTTAGAAGGAGTTTTCGTCCTCGAAAATGAAAGTTGATCACTTAACATGAAACTAAACTGTTATTTATATACACAAATATTTAAGAACAGCAGCTCGTTATTTATTACATTCCCTTTTTACGATAAGGCTCTAAATTGAAAGCGCGAGGCTGAATCACGCGTTCTTCTGGAACATCTTGAGGAGTTGGAGCAGTAGGTATAGGTGCCGGTGCAGGGGTTGATGCTAAAGACTCAGCATACATCTGATATAATTGATGTGGTATTGGAAGGGGAGGTCCTCGCGAGTTGACTTCTTTATTTATTAATTTTGGACAATTTCTCTTTGTATGACCAGGCTGACGGCAGTAGAAACAAACTCCAATTAAGCATTCCCCTGGATGAAAGTGGTTACATTTGACGCACTTTTTCGTAGTCGCTTGAGACGCATTTCTCGAAGAAGGACCAGTTTGCAAAGTTTTCGCATCTTTACTTTGTGCTTCTTCCTGAGTCAGTGTTTCGGTGACTTTTCTTTTTCCGCTGTCTCGACGCTTTTGTGACTTTTCCTGTTCAATCTCCACTAAGCGCGCTCGTTCAACCAGCTTCCCGTACTCCAGAATATCAAGGGGTACAGGTAAATTCGGAATGTCGTCTTGCAGGCCTTGTGGAAACTGTCGGCAACGGTCTTCTTCGGAGGTTACGAGAGAATCGTCATAATATGCTAATTTGGAAAATTCAGTCTCATATTGTAGCACTGACTTTGTCCCTTGAACAAGTCGCAGGAATTTGTCATGCAATACTCGTTTCTCTGACCGTGGCACAAACCAGTTTGTGAATTCTTGAAGGAAGTTTGTCCACGTCACGATTCCACGTCTTGCGAACTTCGTAGCAATAATATTATTCCACCAACGCTTCGCCGCGCCTTCCAATAAAAATGAAGAGAATTCGACCTTTCGATCTTCCGGAGAGTGCATGACTTGAAATATTGTTTCCAAACGAAGGATCCAATCTTCAGTCTCTAAGGGAGACAAGCCTCTTATGAAGGTTGGTGGTTTTAACTCCATAAATTGTTTTAGGTCAAAGTCCATTTGTCTGAATGGAGGTGCTGGTGCTACAGGAGGAACATCAGGAGGAGTGTTCCTCGGATATTGTTGAGGAATCGGGTCCACTTGTGGAAGTGTGGGTCCTAATGTTGCTAACGTAGGGAAGACTAACTTAAGAGCTTCTGCAATAGCAAACACGAATTCCGAAGGACGTCGCTGATGTCCATTGACACTTCCTTCTGACCTCGTATTTTGATGTTCTTCGCACTCTTCTCGAAGTTCGTGACGTCGTCGACTGGAATATACTTGGATGGGTTCCTATAAGGGATTGAATTAATTATGTTACATTTTTAACTTGTTTTATGACGTTGTACTGTCTACGACAAAAATATTGAAAACCTCCCTCTGATACCAAGTTGTGAAGAACCTATTTCCGGGCTTCCCAATTGATTCGAGGATCAACTTAGTTTCCAATAAAAAGATCGCAGTTCAGAATCACATAGATACATAGTACAAAGATCATAAACACCACATTTATTCATATAGATTATTTACTCAAAAGTTTTACAGATAATACTCGTTACAATAATCACAAGAAACATTGGTACAAGTGGTTCTATGTTTCTCTTGCGCTTCTTCGATTTACATAAAATCTTTAACCATACCTTCGCCAGCTCTTCAGGGGGAATCCACTTGGGTGCGCTGGGAAAAGCACTTGTTTCCTAAAAATATGTCCATGAAGGGTTAGTCATAAAAATATGACTAAGTGAGAAAAGTATTTCGTGAAACAGTTATACATGCAAATAATGGAAGATAGCAATATGCATACATTTCAATAAATCATACTTTTCGTAATATTTTCTTTGAATCCTAACTCTTCAGCTGCCCCCCCCCCCCCCCCCCCTTTTATTTTAGTTACATATTAAAGGAAATGTTAGGAAACGCAAACTTGAATTGGGCCCCACCCACTGAAGGGCAAACCCACTTAAGGGCAGAAGTGTAGGCTCACCCCAACTGGTGAATACATCCGTAGATAACATCTACTTTATGATTCAAAATCTTCACATTTCCTTAATGCAGAATTTTATTAGTCTTTTCTTATCGTAGAAACACAGGTGTTTTAACATAAAAATTTCCCCTCAGAAAGTTGTGTCGCTTTCATTTTCTCTCGCCCACAAGCCAATCTATAGCGAGATATCATTGAGTGAAACTCATATGCACAGACAGTGTCCTTTAAATAAATAAATAAACGAGAATATGGAAATACTTCAATAAACATAATTTCAAGAAATAAAATACTCACCATCGTCTTTCCTTTAACAGTATCCTTTCCTGCATTCTCGCCACGCTTATCGTGAGACGCCATCCTCTTGTTTCTCGGCCTCGGAAAATACTGAAATAGTACGCACTTTAAATGGGTTGCGTCTCTTGGATAACTCGTAGTGTTAATGTTAAAAAGGATTTAGACTTTTTAGTAAGGGTGTCAAAGGTTTAGGAAAAGCGTATAAATCCGTTATACAAAAATAAAGTTCACAAAAACTTATAGATATATAAGTGTTGTTCCAACTCAAACCAGCACCAAACTAAAGCATAGGAGTAATCCCAAAACAGCACAAGGGCAGCAGCATAAACCATATGGAGGAGAAGAAATTTTATAGTGGGAGAAGGAGGAAGAAGAAAGTTGTACAACCGATCTCTGTCGAACTAAGCCGAGGTGCAGCCGAGCTCTTCCACGAGCCCCCATATTGGATGCAAGAAGAAGGAGAAGTGTTGCTATCGTCGGAAGAGAGGAAGTAGCCAAGCCCTAGGAGAACGCAGAAATCCAACGGCAACAGCTCACAAAACAGCGGCAGCAAATCGGTGGCACGGGCTCGGCACAGCACAGGAAGTAGCAGCGCGGCACAAGGAGTAGCAGTATCCACCAACAGAAAGAGAGAGAGAGAGGGAGAAGTCGTCAGGAGCAGCAGTCTGGAGCAGCGGCAGACGGAAAGAAGAGCGCACGGGACAGGATGCGGGAATGGAAACAGCGTAGGCTCAGTGCTATTTAATCAACACAGTAAGCGGTCAGCGGTAAGGTAAGGCCAAACTCAACCGAGTCATAGCATTAGGTGTCCTCAATTAAGCCCCAAAGCACAAACCAGCCTACATGTGGCTTGGCCAAGTGTCAAACACGCGTCACTAACCAGCCAACAACTAAGAATTCCAGCACACCAAATCAGCACAATTTATTGATAGCAGCCCACCACAAATTATTCCAGCAGCTCATATTACTAATGGCAGCCACAAATTATTTAGCCCACATGGTATAACAGCAAGTATTAATAGTAGGCCCCAAAAAGATATAACGAATGACACCCATACGAAAAATAAAATAGATTCAACTCGTAAGAATGCAACAAAATAAAACGCGAAAAAGCAAAAAAAACAAACTTCGTACTGCCTTGTGATCATCATCGGGGAAAAATTATAAAACAAAAAATTTTGTACGAAAGTTAGATGCTCTATGCGTCTCCTCCCTTAAACGATCCATGACACACGGGAATGTGACAAAATACATGTAGAGTGTAACATCTGTAATTTGATGCGAAAATAAAATTTAATTGCAGGGTCCGATCACGAGCGAATTTGATCGAGCAAACGTCATGTCGAGGTATGAAATACTGTGATAAGTTGTTACGCGTTAATCAGTAATTAAATGAAGTGATTATAATTTATTTCTGTGCGATTTAGAGGTTCGCGGGAACCTTAATCTCATAATTTTAGTGTATTAGTGGTGCAATGGCAAATTGGTAATTAGGAAGGAGTTTCCCCCAATAAACCTCACGGCAAAATCAAAATCAAAACTACAACCTAATTAATTTCCCCCTCCTCTACGGTTTCCTTTCAGAACCGGCACCATAGCCTCACGCGCCTTTTCAAATTCCCGTAGGCGCTCGGCAAAAAGAGAAACCACTGCTCGTCTCCTTCTCCCTCACAACTTAAACGAGAGCAGTTTAGGGCTTCCCTCTCTTCGTTGTTGTTAGCCGTCAGTAAGAGAAGTTGTGCCGCTCCATTCCATCGATGCTAGGAGGTGCAAGATCGATCCTTTCCTACAGAAACCCTCGTCGCCTCCTCTCTCCAGTGCAGGGAGGTTGGTTGTCCCTTCAGTTGGCTCTCCCTACTCACAAAAGCCTTCCCAGACCTCGACTGTGCCAGGTAGCCGCAATGTCTCGTGTCCGATAGTCTTTGGGATTATCCTCCCTCCCTTAATCAGAATCAGATGAGAGTTTACATTTGTCCTCAGATTCAGAAGTCGAAGAACTCATTCTTTGCCTCGACAGCCTTTGCGAGGCTAAGATTTTCTGGTCTCGATCGACTTCCTCCACCAAACCCTCTTCAGGTACCAACGATCCCTTCCTAAACTTTCAGTTCTTGCCCTCATATTATTGTCATTCAGAAGTTCCAAATAAATCCTATCTTAAATTGATGTTTTCCCGTTCGGGCCCGCGAGGAGAATTGGGGGAAAAGATTTATGTGGTATATCAGAGGAGTTCCTTACGTGTCTTTCCGAGTAACCTAGTCAACTATGTCACTGCGTCGCGTCTACGAGCGTCACACCAATGAGGTAAGAAACTATAATTCCTTTTGGCTAGACATAGCACATAGTTAATTGCATGAAATGTTTCTCGTATAGATAAGAGAATGCACTATATTATGAGAATGGCTTTTCTTACTCTCCAATGGGCTGACCCTTTTTCGGGCATTTCATTACAGGGGCCACAGGTGAGGAGTTACGCCTAGGATTAGCGTTTGCGGGCCTCCATTAATAGTTTGCTTTTCGTTCAGTTGTATTTCCTTCCAGATGTTGTATTATTTCTTTCAAGAACTCAGTGTAACTTAATTGTCTAAGATTTTCTATGTATCAGACATTATTTAACATTTCAGTATATCAGATCTATGGTTCATTTCATTTCTAGTTGGCTCTGTGAATCAGAAATTGAGGTACCCTTTTTACCCTTAGCATCATTTACGGTTTCCGCTGTAAGTTTACTTTTAGTACTTTTCATTTATGCTTGCTATGTACCAATTCTATTATTGTTGCTTAGTTTACTTCTTATCACGGGGCTCGGCCGGACTGTTGATTTGTTGTAAAACTAGGTTGGGGTGCTACATAGAGATCCCACCATAAATGAAATATCACTCACAAATATATAAAAATTTGTCTCAGATACATAATTTGGGTGCTAGGTAAAATCAATCAAATTCAATGACAATGTTAACTAGAACCATGATGACGTTCTGCATCAAAATCCCTTTTTCTGCTAATAGAATTTTGTTAGGTTGCACCAACTCAATGATGATGGTGTTTCAATTATCTCCTTATTCCTTTACGATAATAAACATTAGTACAGTAACTATCAAAACGACGAGTAGGAAATAACAAATCATAAAATCTGTATATTCAGAGATTTTCTAGCTTTCGTATGTGTTTTGCAACACATCACACTATGTATACACTTACACAATACCGCCTCAATACAATCAATGGTGCATCCTTTATCTTTTCCTCTCACATATACGAACCCATACTCTTAACCTTGATAGGAAAGATTTACCAACAGCAAAAGTTATCAGGACTAGTTTGCAGCTTGCTACAGTACAAGGTTTCAAATTTTGGGCACAAAACAATGCAACCCACCATCATGAAATATCACATGAAGTATAAACAAACTACAACCCTTAAAAAAAGTACTATAACTAATGCACCACATAAATAATCAAAAAATTGTGATGCTGATGTATTCACAAAAGAAAGAGCTAAAAAGTATACCACTATCAGTTTTCCAGACATTATGGGAAAGAACTTGTATGCGATCCCATAAATCTTCTAGAAAATCCTGTCAGGAAGAGAGCGTGGGAAATAGCAAACTAAGAATCAAAACTGAATCTGAAAATAACTATTGATGAGCATAACCAAAATGTTCCCTGACATGAAAACAACATGCCCATCACAAGCAATACAGCAACATGAATTAATGCTACTGTAAAGTAACTTGACTCTTCACTGATAACCATCTCAGCTGTTTGTTTGTTTCAATTAAAAAGCAGCCCTTCACTATACTGAAGTACTAATTAAATTAGACTAAAGTGTTAATATATTCATTCCTTTTTTTATTAGTTATTGTAAACTTTCACTGCTATCCTGTCATCTCCTCTCTATAACAATTATTCCAGTGAAATGACGAACTGCAAATTGAAGTCCTATATATTAGGGTTCTTGTCACCACACTTGCTTAAACCGATAGGGAAGAAATTTCAGTTCTTTCAACAATAATCTTACGAATCAATTGATCTTATTGAACCAATAGATTATGAAAACAAGAATTCATTGAGGTAACTGAAGAATGTGAAAATTCCTGTGATATAAGATTATAATCTACTGAGAGTCAAAACATTTCCAACAGCAATCAGTATTAAATGCAGATATTAATATGAAAATTATACAATGTTAGTCAACAAATGGTACCACCTAAAATATAATAGAAACCAAAGGCATAAGATGTTAATCATCATAAAAGTGCAAGAAAGTAACTTTGTCGGTAACCATTAAATTTTTATAACTTTATCAGTAAACATCATCCAATCAACAACAATATGCTTACCTATTTTCAAACTCCTTTAATATTTTGTATACCATGATTTCAAATGCAATAGCATGTTTATCAATTTCCGTTTTAACTTTCATTTATCAGCTATTGTTTGCCAAAAAAAATTGTTTATGTATTTGGCACTTCACGACGATTAGAAAACAAGTACAGATGTAATGTACTTTCTTCTAATGTGATATTAATCTAATGTTGGCGATAGGTTTTGATCTCAAATGCAGAGAGGAAAGAAATCTTAAAATTGCTTTATGGATGCTAGAAAGGTATGTTGTTAACTAAGGGTAAGAGCTCAACAGGTTGGGTACTTTTTCATAAAAATAAAAAACATTGAAAACCAGTTTTCAGAAAGCTGGTTAACGAGTCATATTCAAAAAAAAGCATCTCAACAGTTATATGAAAACAGCAGTCATCTTTGAGGCAACTTTCTCTAGTCTTAAAGCAGATAAAAAGCATTATAAAAAAATTTAAGTTTAAAACCATATTTACAGTTATTCCACGTGCACATAAAGTAATACGAACAAGAAGAAAATTGCATGGATTAACGAAAAACGGATACAATCCGGAGCAAGCTCCGGCCAACTCTTGGAGGCTGGTTCCTCCAAGGAGCCTTCTCACAAATGAGAGCCAAAGACAATAGATCCAAAGATACCTAACTCCCAAAACCACCTCCTTATATAGGGAGGGGGGGCACGCAACAACCTAATGCATTTAAAAGGAAAGCAATAATAAAATAAGAGGACACGTGCACGTAACAATACATCCCGTCAGAAAAGCGACCTTGACCCCAAGGTCGTTTCGCCGCCCACCGTTAACTTGAGTGCATGTGTCCGCGCCACGTGAACCCGTAAAAAGCTTGCCCTCAAGCTCGTGTATCAAGCGGGTGGCCAGATCATCTGGTACCTTGACCTCCCTCCAGAACAAGGACAAGTAGCGCGTAGCAGCAGTGGCGGTGTTGGCGAGTAGTGGCGGCGCCCACGGAAAGATGGGCGGCGAAAGCAGTGGCTTCCGCAAAGTCGGTGGAGCGGTGGTGAGCAGCAGCCATAAGGATGTCGAAGACGCGATGACCGGCAGCAGGAACGGATCCGTCGGGAACAACGGGGCACAGGGCGGCAGAAGAGGCGGCGATGCGGACGGTGGAAGTGGCATGGCAGGGGCCGGCGGAGCGCGAGCAGGGAGAGGATGCGGTGAAATGACCGAAGGGGCGGCAGAGCGGTTGACCGGAGAGGTGGCGGAAGCGGTGGAGGTACGAGCACCGGGGGAAGAGGCAGTATAGCAGCGGTCGGCGCGAGTTCGACGGGAGGATCGATTGTGGGGCGGAGAGACGGGTCGGTGTCGTCGAGGAATGTTGGGGCCGGCATGGCAGGAAAACTCTCGCACGGTGAGGGAGGCAGACGTGTGGGAGACGGTTTTGGGAAGCGAACCTCGTGGGGGGTTGCGGGAGCCCGTTTGTCAAGCGCGAGGAGACGATCGACTTTGGTATAGAGGGCGAGGAGGGAAGCATGCATGGAGGCGACGAGTTGCTCTTGAGCCTCCAAGTGGCGGCTTAGTGTTCCGGCGGCCGCCTTCGGGGGAAGATCGCCAGCGGAACGAGTGTTGGGGGTCATTCCAGCGGAGGCAGAGGGCGGACCGGGGCTGAGTAGAGCTGCACAGGGCCGATCGGTGCGGTGCTGAACGGATCTGGGCTGCACAAGGGAGGATCGGGGCGTGCACAGGCGGATCTGGGCTGCACAAGGGCCGATCGGGGCGTGCACAGGGGCGACGGGGCTTCTGCGAGCGGTGCGGGACTTGCGACGTCGGATCGGGCGTCGTGCGAGGCGGAACGGAAGTTACGGCGTCGGGTCTGGCGACGGCGTGCGGTGCGGCGGTGGATCGCGGTGCGGGACTCGCGGACGAGGGGCCGACGAGCGGTCCTGCGCGAATCGTCGGGCGAGAGGGACGAGCGGTTGTGCGAGCGCTAGAACAGCGGAACGCGAGACTCCGGCGGCCTTTGCAGCGGGTGGAGCGGCAGGTCGGACCAAATAATACGAACAAGAAGAAAATTGCATGGATTAACGAAAAACGGATACAATCCGGAGCAAGCTCCGGCCAACTCTTGGAGGCTGGTTCCTCCATGGAGCCTTCTGTCAAATGAGAGCCAAAGACAATAGATCCAAAGATACCTAACTCTCAAAACCACCTCCTTATATAGGGAGGGGGGCTCACAACAACCTAATGCATTTAAAAGAAAAGCAATAATAAAATAAGAGGGCGCGTGCGCGTAACATAAAGCATCTAATGTAAGATGTTGAGTGTAGGTTTGTTATCATCACAAATTTTGTTGTCTAGGAACAAACCCTGATCTATTTTGAGAAGGATGAAAAAAATTGTCTCTAAATGATGTAAGCTGGGTCGCATCCGGAGAAACTTAAGGTGTTACATTATTTTTAGTTATTGAGCCAAAGACAATAGATCTAATAAGACCGTGAATAAAGAGGTCATGCAATCTAGGATAGTTAATGAGAGAAAGGCAAGCTCTAAATATTTAAGTAACGTATAAAATAAAAAACAGAATCATATCATTGTCAATTAATGAGAATAATCTACAATAATGAGAATAATATCATAAAGGAAAGAAATCATAAAAATTAGAACATTTAAATAGGAGTCCAAATCCATCAAAGAAGACAGCAACTGTAACCAGAGGAAATGAGAGTTTTCCCTCGTTCCCTCTGTCAGTCTAAACACCCTATGCCATCTATGATTGTGATCTCCCAACCCTCACTTCTGTTTTGAAACCATCTGATAAGCGTCTTCCTCGTCTCCTAGGTCGTCATCGACCTCGACACCAATGATCCCTTCCGACAACCATCACAGCATGATGATTGCTCATTCCCTGCAGCGTTCGTCCAGTTCCAGTCGACCTGTTAAGCAGATCATCGTCGACTTCGGCTCATTTTTCCGACGATCAGGATCGCCGGCCTTCTTACTCTCACTAGAATTGAACGTGCCATGCTGATGGGCGAATTGCTTCAATGCTTTTCTGAAGTTCGATTGTTTCACATGGCACGTACAACCTCTGACCATTGCCCCTTCTCGTTTCTAAGGTTTCTCCGACATCTGCTTGCAAACCTATTCGCTTTGAAAACTTTTGGATGGAGTTCAAGAAATCTCATGGCATTATTTGTGGGGCTTGGTGCTTCAGGGGTATTGGGTCCATATCCTTGATATTGGGTCCATAGCCCATAGACTCAACCATCTCTTTGCGAAGACTGGGATTGCTTTGTCTTAGTGGAACAAGGGTAGTGTATGGAATCTATTCTATAAGTCAAACCAGTTGTAGCGAGAAATTTTGAGGTTGCAACAACGAGAAGCTTTAGATTGCGGCCTCCCTGTTCAGCGTTTATGCCTTTTATGCGGAAAGGTGCATGAATTCTCCGGAACGCTCTGATGAAAGGAGACTCCCTGGCAGTAAAAGTTGAGATTGTGTTGGTTTCTGAAGGGTGACAACAGTATCACATCTTTCATAGAAGGGTGCTCCTTCCCCGGCGCAATAATAGAATTTTGGAGCTTGACGACGTCTACGGTGTGATTGTTTCTGATCCTGATGAAATCATCTCGCATCTGTCCTCCTTTTTTCAGGACAGATAAGATCCTGATATCCATGCTGTCAAGGGTGAGTTGTCTTGGATTCATCACAAAATTTCTAATATTGATAACGAGTAGCTGATCTCGGAGGTCCCCTCATCAAAGATTAAACGTTGTGTTATGGATCTTCCTAAGCACAAGGCACCTGGTGTAGAAGGATTTAATGACTGTTTTTATAGGCGCTACTGGGGACGATAAAGCATGAAGTGTTTGATGATATTCGTTAAATTTTTTCTGTTGGTATCATGTCAGTGAATTGACAAAAGACACGAGTGGTGCTTATTCCCAAGGTCATTCACCCGTACAATCCTGACCATTTTCACCCCCATCAGTTTGTTTAACACTATTTATAAAGTGATCTCATGGGAACAAGGTGTTTTTATCGAGTGGTCATAATATCTCAAATAACCTGCTCATTGTCGAAGAGCCAAATCACTCCATGGACTTTAACTGATGATCAAAGGGCCTCATGATGATAACGACTGATTTCAAAGGGGCCTACAATAGGTTGTATTGGGATTATGTTCATTTTGGGATCTCTGATAATAGATGCATCTCTTGGGTGATGGGTTGTATTATTGTCGTCAATTCATCATATCGCAATCCCCCTTCATTTGGTCTTTTGTGGGACATAGGCAGATGTCCTTTGTCCCCTTGTTTATTTTATGTTCATAAATGATCTATCATTCATTGAAGGAGCATAAGATGATTGGTCAAATGGAGGGTTTCCGCGACTCTCCTTTCCTCCATCCTAGCTCGCACCTCATATTCCCTGATGATAGCCTTATTATTACTAAACCTAGTCTGAATAATGATTTGACTATTTGTGGGGTTATGAATGAGCAAGGTTTTAAATATTGGATGTTGGTGGCATGTTGGATTGAGTTTTATAATGTCAGATGTCGGAGACGTGTCAGAGATGTTTTAAAATATTGGATTTATATATCTTATAAATAAATATATATTAAGTACAAATATATGTTCTATAAAAATTAACATAAAAAGTAGACAGAGTATGTCATGTATATAAAAAAAGTAGAAGAGTGTACAAAATAAAATAAATAAAATATTAAAAATACATTAAGACTACTACTACCGAGAATGCAAGATAAGTACAAATAGAAAACATTATGAACTAAATTTAACATTATACAATTATTTTATTTAAATAATATTAAGTTGTATAGAAAGTAAACAAGATTTAACAGTTACTTGTCCTTAATTCATAATAAGTCTTCCTGTGCTTATCAAAAGTGTATCAAAAGCAAATAATTATTAACTAATAACATGTAAGATGTTTTATTATTTTGTTTAATAGTAACAAACAAATGTTATTATAAAATGATTATACAGACATGATTGTAAGAATAAACACTTATGAAAAAGAACAAAATAATAAGTCTAATTGATTTAAACATATATAATGCAATACATAGAGACAATTTAAGCATGTATATTCTTAATGCAACATAAAAATAAAATAGCGGATGATATTTTTAAAAGTCGTGTCGGCCGATATATCGGAAAAAACCGGATATGTTGGCCTGTATTTTACAAAATGACAATCTTTTTTTCAAAAAAATGTTGTATTTTACTTAACATGCTTCGGTCATGCAACAGTAAAAGTGTCTCTTTAGACATTCAGATAGAGATGGGATTAAGGCTCTTTAGGACCCCCTTTTCGCTTGTTTCTAGCAAAGTGGTGATGGCAGCAAAGGAGCTTATTGAATCTAGAGTTGGTAACATTGAGATTGTGATGGCTTATCATCGTGGGGGTGAGGGGGAAGGGGGTTGTGGCAACTTCTCCGTCAGCCCGCCCTTACACCTTTTTTGAAACCTTCCACAGGGTGAATGGGCAAAGCTTAACTTTGCTAGTGGTATTAAGAGGAACTCTGGCTGGTTTGGAACTGGATGAATCATCTGAGGTCATCATTGTTTTGTTCACTTAGCAGGGCATTCAATTTTGATGCTAGTCAGTTCCAACCACTGACCTATATACTGCATAGGAAATTTGCACCTTTCTATTTTCTTCTTTGGGTATTCATGTCATCCGAGGAGATTCGATGACAGTGATCCAGTAGATTTATGGCTCTTCGGTTTGCTTGGACAGCTGAATGGGTCAATTGGAAGATGTTAGAGGTTGGGTCTCTAGCTTCTAGTGCGCAAGATTGAGCATGGATGCCATATATTGTGAACAGTGTTGTTGATTATTATTCTAACTTGGCCATTGTGCTTGGACAGCTGAATGGGCCTCTTGTGACGCCGGCGACGAGGTACGAATATTTATTAATAATGATTTCGTATGTATGCACGAAATAAGCGACGAGAATAGAAAATAAATAAGACTGTGTTTAGCAAATTCATAGCAAAATTTACATCAGTTGAAGACCGGTTGAAAAGATAAGACCGGCTGAAAGGATTCATTTCAGCGGGAGTAGCGCCTAAGAGGCGGTAGTAGTGAGGGTATTTTGGGGAGAGAAATGTCTAAGCGGCAGCGTATAAACGAAAAAGCCTCCACCCGATATCTTATTTCTCCTCCCAGCTTCTGCGAGACCGACGACAGGCGGACGGGAGCTAATCGAGGCCGCACGCTACCGAGAGCCCAAATCTCCTCCGATTTCTTCGATTTCTTCTTTTATCAAGAGGTAATCCCCTCCTCTATACTCCTCCTTGGTCTTATACAAAGATTTTGCATATTTTGAGTAGAGCCGGAAATCTAGGGTTTTCTTTTTCTTGGAATTTTTAGTTCCTTTTCATGTTAAAAGTTTCTGAAAGGGATTGCTCTGCATATATTGTCGTTAGTCCATGATTTCAAGCACTCTTAGTGAAACACTAGTTGTGATAATGCGATTTCAGCAATTTTAAACCTTCCTAATGTTGGAAAAATGCTCCTCCTATGTTCTAGCCCTCATTTGGAGCAAAACCCCCTTCCTTTTAAATTAGGGCAGCACTTTGACTTGGGATTTTGATGTCGGTTTCTCCTAACTGAAGATGCGGCTTGAGGGTGTTTTTCCCTCACTACTTTGGTGAACAACCCCTATGTTAAATTTAGGGCAGCCAACATAAGCACTTCAATTGACCTAATTAGGTCAAGTAAAAGCCACATAGTATGTAAAATAACGTAAACGATTACTCTTATAGGTTATGGCATCCCAACCCCCTTCCTTTTAAATTAGGGCAGCACTTTGACTTGGGATTTTGATGTCGGTTTCTCCTTCTAACTGAAGATGAGGCTTGAGGGTGTTGTTCCCTCACTACTTTGGTGAACAACCCCTATGTTAAATTAAGGGCAGCCAACATAAGCACTTCAATTGACCTAATTATGTCAAGTAAAAGCCACCTAGTATGTAAAATAATGTAAACGATTACTCTTATAGGTTATGGCATCCCAAGGAGGCGGGAAACGTAATGACGATTTTGGGAGGGATCCGAGGAAAGGGAAGGCCGCGGTGAGTTCTTATTTCCCTAATTTCATTTGTTTAATTTGATATTGTTATTATTTCCCTTATAGTCATGCAACTTAGTAAAAGTAAAGGAATATGGAGTAAAATGGTAAGCAAGTAAAAAGCGAATAATAAGAAAAAGTGAACAATGCATCGATGCAAATTGTAATGGGCTATGTTAAGGATGTACCCAACTAGTAGAGGTGGGGTGAATGTCCTCCCAACATGAAATGAAATGAAAAATAAACGTGTGAATATGACAAGGCACGTAAAGGATTTATATGTGTGCGAATATGAAAAGGCACGCAGATAAATAAAGCGCGTTATATAAATACATGAAATGAAAAACCAATGTATCCTTAACAGTGCCCAATAAAGAAAATGAAATAGGATAAAATATCCAACGTGTTAAAGACATGAATACAATTGTATGTATCCAAAAGGGAAATGTAAAATAGTAAAGTGAACGATAAATGATAGGATAAAAAGTAAAGTGCACGATAAAGTGAAATTATTTCAGATCCAACGATGCACTAAGAAGTTATCATAAGAATATAAGGGGGGAAAATAAATTTGCTTAGTCTTTTGACTAATTAGAAAATGCAACTAAACAGGTCAAGGAAGAAGCCATCTCAGCAACCAGTAATCCCCGTCCACCATGTTCTCCTCGTCAGTAAAAGAAGTACCGTCTCTGGATCGAAGTTTCTACCACAGTCTTCGAAGTTCTGGATGCTCATCGGGAGAGATGCAGAGACCCTGAGTGCCCTCATGAGGAGTTCCAGTTTTACTTTATGTAGTCAGTAGTTTAGATGTATGTATATAGTAGTGTACTCTAATGAGTTTTGGGCTGAGTCAGCCTAGTATATATACTACACTTTTGTGATAAGCCCTTCTTTTTGTATGGATAATGTTGGGCTATCTTTGTACTACATCAGTTATAATGAAATGAAATATTTGTTTTAATTATCCTGCAATTTCTTTTTTATACTCTAGCATGATATTTTAATCACTGAATGTTTCTACCTGGCGCCTCTGATGATTAAATGATAAAAGATAATGAATATTTGCCCGGAAATCCGCGACTTCTCTTCTCAGTCAGAATGGTCCTTTCCAGCGGTCTCAGATTTGTGAGACCGCCCAGCCCGCCTCTCTTTTCAGTCAATGATCTTTTCCGGCGGTCTCAGCTTTGTGAGACAGCCCAAACCGCCTCTCTCAGGTCCAGGGATGCCTTCCAAGTGATCGGCGGTCAAGCTCCAGTCAGATCGTCAGACCGCGCGGTCTGGCCCTTCTTTTTTTTCTCTTTTTGTTATTAGCACCTCTTTTTCTGCCCCGGCTCTCCTGTATCCCCGGGCAGCCTGTAATTTTTGGATCTGCCCGTTTGGACAGCCTCCGCGTCTATAAATAGAGGGGTAGGGGTACCTGGAAAGAGACGTTTGCTTCGAGCCTACAGCTTACAACCTGTGTAAGCGGTCTCGAATTCTGTCACTTTTCTACCTCAGATCCTGCTCTGTTTCTAGATCCTTCTGTACTCCCTTTTTTGAGGATAATCCGAGTAGTTTTTCTCTTCTCGTTTTCCTCTTCAGCATCTCTCGTCTTAAGTAACCTGCACTCCGCAGTTCCCCCTCATCCTTCCCTTAGTGTGAGTTTTGGAGGTACATTTTTTGGTACCAACAATGAATATGTAAATTGTAGTGGTAGCCGAATAATGGGGCCGTTACAATTAAGTGGTATCAGAGCTAGGTTTGAACTTTCGGTGTGACGTGAGTACTTAAGGAGAAATGTGAGGGTAAGGAGAACAAGTTTTAACATTTGAAACGTAATTGGTCAAATGCTAAGTTGAACCTTCCTGTCGCGGGAACCTTTCCGAACTTACTTAAGTAGAAGACAAAGAGACGAACTTGAAGGGGAACAATATAGTATGGCAGAAGAAAGACAAAGTCCTGGGAGGACAAACCCTCCATTAACTGAAGTGATGCAAGCATTAGCTGAAGCTATTCGAATGGGTAATACTGCTATACCTCAACCAATGTCGGCAGTCGATATGTACCTGAAACAGTTCTTAGACATGCGACAGCCAATCTTTCGGGAAGGTTTGACACCAATGGAAACAGAAGGCTGGATAAAGCGAATCGAATTAATTTTCAATGCGATGAAATGTCCAAATGATCGAAAAATCGATTTGGTGGTCTTTCTTCTAGAAGGAGAGGCAGATAGGTGGTGGGATAGTTTGGGACAAGGAAGATTTACTGGTCGTGCAAATGCTAGCATTCTTTGGGAGGAATTTTTGGAAGAATTTATTGAGTGGTTTGTTCCGCCATTGGAAAAGCAGATGCTCCAGGAGAAAATTCTTCGCTTGATGCAAGGGAACCATACAGTTCTGCAATAGGAAGCTGAGTTCACACAATTAGCATATTATGTTGGGGATATGGTTGCGAAAGAGCAAGATCGTTGCTTTCGATTCCAATTAGGTTTACGGGAGGATGTACGTGTACATCTCATATCTCAAAGGATCAAGAATTACAATGAACTGGTGGAAACCGCAAAATTAATCGAACTCGATGTGGAGAACTCGCAAAGGCGAAAGGAGTTTCAGAAGAAAAGGCTTCCTGAAGGGCAGAGCGTAGACTTCTCACGAAAGAGTGGAGGTCCAAATTGGAAGAAGAAGAAGAAAGGAGGCCCCCAACTCAAAACCGATCAGAAAGTGGGGCTAGCATTACTCCGAGTAAGCCCCAATATCCAAAATGTGGGAAAAATCATTTTGGCTAATGCTTGAAGGAAACAGGAGTTTGTTTTAAATGTCAACGGCCTGGGCATCGCAAGCAAGATTGCCTGTTGTGGAAAACGGTACCTGAAAGGAATACCAGAGGTGGTCCTAGCCAAACACCGACATTGCATTATATGGACACTTACAATTTAGGTTAAAAGGGGAAAGGTGTAGAATCAGTGGCATCTGGGTCAGGAATGGAACCCGGGGAAGAAAAACAAGTGCAGCCTCGGGTCTTCAATTTAAGCCAACAAGGGGCAAAAGTTGATGATACGGTAATCACAGGTATGATCTATGCACAGAATCACCTTATGAAGGTATTATTTGATACGGGGGCTAATCATTCTTTTATATCGACAACAGCAATTAAACATCTAATGATGGAACTGTATCAATCGTTTAATGAATTGAGGGTCAAAATGCCAAATAATACTGAAATGAATACACGGCTTAGATGTACCGTATGGTTAACAATGGATAACAAGCAAGTAGAGGCAGATGTCGCAGTCCTACCCCTATCCGAATTTGATATTATTTTGGGAATGGATTGGTTATCGCAATATGAAGCGGTTATCAATTGCAAAAAGAAAGAAATTACACTTAAATTACCAGATCAGACACAAAGTATATTTAAAGGCATGAGTTAAGTCTCAAAAATTATGATATCGTCAATGAAGGCGATGAAGAAAATAAGGAAAGGTTGTGAAGCGATGTTAGTGATGATTAAAGGGAATAGTACAGTGACGTATGATCCGGGTACACTTCCTGTGGTGTGTGAATTTCTTGAAGTATTCCCGGAAGAATTACCAGGAGTACCTCCTACAAGAGAGGTTGAGTTTACCATTAATCTAGTGGAAGGAGATACACCTGTAGCGAAAGCACCATATCGTATGGCTCCCAAGGAATTGGCAGAATTGACAAGTCAATTACAAGAGTTATTGGATAAAAACTTTATACGTCCAAGTACATCATCGTGGGGAGCCCTAGTACTGTTTGTTAAAAAGAAAGACGGTTCATTGTGATTATGTGTCGACTATCGAGAGTTGAATAAGTTGACAATTCGAAATCAGTACCTCGCTTCGACGATTTATTCGATCAATTGGTGAATGCCAAAGTATTCTCAAAAATTGACCTCAGGTAGGTTATCATCAAGTGAGAATCAAGGAAGAAGATATTTACAAAACCGCTTTTAGTACCAGATACGGACATTTTGAGTTCGTAGTAATGCCCTTTGAATTGACAAATGCACCAGCTGTTTTATGGATTTAATGAATAGGGTATTCAAAGAATTCCTCGATAAGTTTGTTATAGTATTTATCGATGATATTCTGATATATTCAAAGGATAAGTGTGAACATGCAGAACACTTAAGGATTTTGTTGCAAACATTAAAACATCACACTTTATATGCAAAGTTCTCCAAATGTGATTTTTGGTTGAATGAAGTCTCCTTCTTGGGTCATGTGGTGACGGAGCATGGGTTATCTGTAGACCCAGCCAAGGTAGAAGCAATTCTAAATTGGCCAAGACCGACTACTGTTACAGAAATTCGGAGTTTTCTGGGGTTGACAGATTATTATCGGAAATTCGTAAAAGATTTCTCAAAAATTGCGCTATCACTGACTACCTTAACTCGTAGGAATGTTTCTTTCTGCTGGACTGATGAATGTCAAAATGCATTTAGTGAATTAAAAGAAAGATTGACGACAGCATCAGTGTTAGTAATGCCATATGGAATTGACGATTTCCAAATCTATAGTGACGCATCTCTGAAAGGTCTTGGATTCGTATTAATGCAAAGGGGCAAAGTCATAGCATATGCTTCAAGACAGTTGAAGGAACCCGAACGAAATTATCCAACTCATGATTTGGAATTAGCAGCGGTCGTGTTTGCACTAAGAATCTGGCGACATTATTTATATGGTGCTCAGTGTGAGATTTTCACGGATCACAAAAGCCTCAAATATATCTTCTCTTAGAAGGAAATAAACTTACGTCAGAGGCGATGGTTAGAATTAATTAAAGATTACGATGTGGACATTAAGTACCATCCAGGTAAAGCTAATGTTGTAGCGGATGCGTTAAGCAGAAAAAGTTTGGCAGCCATGATCGTACCGTTAACTGAGCAGAAGGAGTTATTGCGCGAATTGCAAAAACTCGAATTGCTGACCAAGGTCAACTCTATCAGTTGTTGGCAGAGCATCCAATTAAAGAAAGGGTACGAAAAGCTATGAATCAGGATCCTATATTTGTGGAAATCCGGGAAAAAGTAAAAAGTGTCAAGTCAACGGCATTTGTGCAGGAAAATGGATTATTATTTATGAATGAAAGGTTGTGTATTCTGAATGTTAATGCGCTTTGAGCAGAGATACTTTATGAAGCACACAACACGACTTACTCGATTCATCCTGGAAGAACAAAAATATATCAAGACCTAAAGCAAGAATTTTGGTGGTCAGGAATGAAAACAAATGTAATTAAATATATTGTCAAATGCCGCACATGTCAAATTGTCAAAGCAGAACATCAAAAGCCCGGCGGATACTTACAACCTTTACCCATTCCTGAGTGGAAGTGGGATGATATAGCCATGGACTTTGTTATGGGATTACCGAGGAGTAAACCGGGAAACAACGGTATCTGGGTGAAAATTGATCGATTAACGAAAGTTGCACATTTTATTCCTATTAAGAAAGATGGGCAAGTTCAAAGGTTAGTCGACCTGTACATTGATGTTATTGTGAAATACCATGGAATTCCCCGATCTATAATCTCTGACAGAGACGGACGTTTTACATCTGATACTTGGAAATTGGTACAGAAAAAGTTGGGAACAAGATTAATGTATAGCACTGCTTTTCACCCGCAAACGGATGGTCAATCAGAGCGAACCATTCAGATGTTAGAAGACCTTTTGAGAATGGTCGTACTCGATCTAAAAGGATCATGGGAAAAATACCTATCATTGGTGGAATTTTCTTATAATAATAGTTATCAATCAAGTATCCAGATGGCACCATTTGAAGCATTGTATGGGCGGAGGTGTCGAACGGCTCTAAGTTGGGCAGAAGATGGTAAGCAAAAGTTATTTAAAAAGGAAAAAATTGATAAAATGTATGATAAAATATCAAATGTTCGAGAAAGGTTGAAAATAGCTCAAGACAGACAGCAAAAGTATTACAACGCCAGATATCGAAGAGTAGAATTTAATGTGGGTGACATGGTCTGTCTGAAGATAAAACCTTTCAAGGGAGTTTCGCGAATTCGTTGAATTGGAAAGCTTAGTCTAAGGTGTGTGGGGTCATTCCCAATCACTGAAAGAGTTGGAGAGGTGGCATATCGCTTGGCATTATCTGGTGATCTTCAGAACCTTCATGACGTATTTCACGTGTTTTCCCTGAGGAAATATATAGTTGATCCTGATACAATAGTTCCTTTTGAACAAATCCAAATTGAATCTGATCTATCAAGCCCAACCGAGCCATACAAGATTGTCGATTGGCAAAATAAGCAACTCTGAAACTGAGAAGTTTGTTTTGTTAAAGTTTGGTGGAAAGGGCATACTGAGCATAAGGCAACTTGGGAAAAAGAAGAAGTAATGAGAGATCTCTTCCCTCAACTCTTTGATTTAGATTCAGATTGAAGATTTCCGCGGGCAAAAATCCAATAAGGAGGGGAGAATTATGACGCCGGCGACGAGGTACGAATATTTATTAATAATGATTTCTTATGTTATGCACGAAATAAGCGACGAGAATAGAAAATAAATATGTGACTGTGTTTAGCAAATTCATACCAAAATTTCCATCAGTTGAAGATCGGCTGAAAAGATAAGACTGGCTGAAAGGATTCATTTCAGCGGGAGTAGCGCCTAAAAGGCGGTAGTAGTGAGGGTATTTTGGGAGAGAAAGGTCTAAGCGGCAGCGTATAAACGAAAAAGCCTCCACCTGATATCTTATTTCTCCTCCCAGCTTCTGCGAGACCGACGATAGGCGGACGGGAGCCGATCGACGCCGCACGCTACCGAGAGCCCAAATCTCCTCCGATTTCTTCGATTCTTCTTCTATCAAGAGGTAATCCCCTCCTCTATACTCCTCCTTGGTCTTATACAAAGATTTGGCATATTTTGAGTAGAGCCGGAAATCTAGGGTTTTCTTTTTCTTGGAATTTTTAGTTCCTTTTCATGTTAAAACTTTCTGAAAGGGAATGCTCTGCATATATTGTCGTTAGTCCATGATTCCAAGCACTCTTAGTGAAACCCTAGTTGTGATAATGCGATTTCAGCAATTTTAAACCTTCCTAATGTAGGAAAAATGCTCCTCCTATGTTCTAGCCCTAATTTGGAGCAAAACCCCCTTCCTTTTAAATTAGGGCAGCACTTTGACTTGGGATTTTGATGTCGGTTTCTCCTTCTAACTGAAGATGAGGCTTGAGGGTGTTGTTCCCTCACTACTTTGGTAAACAACCCCTATAAATTAAGGGCAGCCAACAATAAGCACTTCAATTGACCTAATTAGGTCAAGTAAAAGCCACCTAGTATGTAAAATAATGTAAACGATTACTCTTATAGGTTATGGCATCCCAACCCCCTTCCTTTTAAATTAGGGATGCCATAACCTATAAGAGTAAACGTTTACATTATTTTACATACTAGGTGGCTTTTACTTGACCTAATTAGGTCAATTGAAGTGCTTATGTTGGCTGCCCTTAATTTAACATAGGGGTTGTTCACCTAAGTAGTGAGGGAACAACACCCTCAAGCCTCATCTTCAGTTAGAAGGAGAAACCGACATCAAAATCCCCTCACTACTTAGGTGAACAACCCCTATGTTAAATTAAGGGCAGCCAACATAAGCACTTCAATTGACCTAATTAGGTCAAGTAAAAGTCACCTAGTATGTAAAATAATGTAAACGATTACTCTTATAGGTTATGGCATCCCAAGGAGGCGGGAAACGTAATGACGATGTTGGGAGGGATCCGAGGAAAGGGAAGGCCGCGGTGAGTTCTTATTTCCCTAATTTCATTTGTTTAATTTGATATTGTTATTATTTCCCTTATAGTCACGCAACTTAGTAAAAGTAAAGGAATATGGAGTAAAATGGTAAGCAAGTAAAAAGCGAATAATAAGAAAAAGTGAACAATGCATCGATGCAAATTGTAATGGGCTATGTTAAGGATGTACCCAACTAGTGGAGGTGGGGTGAATGTCCTCCCAACATGAAATGAAATGAAAAATAAACGTGTGAATATGACAAGGCACGTAAAGGATTTATATGTGTGCGAATATGAAAAGGCACGCAGATAAATAAAGCGCGTTATATAAATACATGAAATGAAAAACCAATGTATCGTTAACAGTGCCCAATAAAGAAAATGAAATAGGATAAAATATCCAACGTGTTAAAGACATGAATACAATTGTATGTATCCAAAAGGGAAATGTAAAATAATAAAGTGAACGATAAATGATAGGATAAAAAGTAAAGTGCACGATAAAGTGGAATGATTTCAGATCCAACGATGCACTAAGAAGTTATCATAAGAATATAAGGGGGAAAATAAGAATTCACTTAGTCTTTTGACTAATTAGAAAATGCTACTAAACAGGTCAAGGAAGAAGCCATCCCAGCAACCAGTAATCCCCGTCCACCATGTTCTCCTCGTCAGCAAAAGAAGTACCGTCTCTGGGTCGAAGTTTCTACCGCAGCCTTCGAAGTTCTGGATGATCATCGGGAGAGATGCAGAGACCCCGAGTGCCCTCATGAGGAGTTCCAGTTTTATTTTATGTAGTCAGTAGTTTAGATGTATGTATATAGTAGTGTACTCTGATGAGTTTTGGGTTGAGTCAGCCTTGTATATATACTACACATTTGTGATAAGCCCTTCTTTTTGTATGGATAATGTTGGGCTAACTTTGTACTACATCAGTTATAATGAAATGAAATATTTGTTTTAATTATCCTGCAATTTCCTTTTTATACTCTAGCATGATATTTTAATCACTGAATGTTTCTACCTGGCGCCTCTGATGATTAAATGATAAAAGATAATGAATATGTAAATTGTAGCGGTAGCAGAATAATGGGGCCGTTACACCTCTAGCTTCTAGTGCGCAAGATTGAGCATGGATGTCATAGATTGTGAACAGTGTTGTTGATTATTATGCTAACTTGGCCATTGTGTGGGGTACTTCTCCTGTTATGACTAAGATCTCCACACTAAGGTCAAGATTTATGTGGAAGATGACCATAATCGGCACTAAAATGAAAGAATGTCATGGTTTGGTTGTCTGACTCGTCCTTAATAACAAAAGGAAATTGCCGATGGATGGTGCAACATTTTTAGGACAATATTTATGTCTTACACGAACTTAATTTTATTCAAAAAATAGTTTCATTGATCTAAAATATATGTGTGTATTTATCAATATATATATATAATTTATTTATCCTTGCCAAAATTTTGCATAAGACGTTGGTGTATCTATGTATCAAATATCAATTTGGCTCGGGTGATTTGCGGAAGAGTATACGGCAGGAGACCACATAATAGAACTATGGAAGGGCATATGTCATACTTATATTGTTATTTCGTCCTAGTTTTTGCATTGTCTTTTTTACTATTTCTTTACTCTCGTGACTTCATTTTATTTTGTGCATTTTCTTTTTTACTATTTCTTTACTCTCGTGACTTCATTTTATTTTGTTTCTTTATTTGTGTGTTATAATATTTGTTGTTATACTTAGGGTATCGTAAGAACCAGGTTTGGTGAAATCAAATTAATATTTTGGCATCAAAGATATATTAGTGATCCCTCGTTGTCTCCACCGAATCCCTCTTCACTCCCCCCTCCCCCACACAGAACCCTTGTGTCGATGCCAACCAACCAGACGGCGGCCCTCTCCCGAGCGCAACACATCCTCCAATAATGGTTACAACCATTGTTTTACAGCAGCAGCCCTAGGAGCTGTTTCTAGAGAGCCGGTCCAATCAGTCGCAGCCCATTGGGGCGCCCTAGGGCCTCCCTCACTCAAGACATTGTAAAAAGGCAAGGCATAGGCGCCTACCTTACACGAATACTTAAAAATGCTCTGTGTATTGGCTCGGACGCGTATCGGATACGGGAAACGCCTGGAAACGCATTTCCGAAACTCTAGGAAAAGTAATTTTAATTATTAAAAAAAACGGGAATCGCGTATCCCGCTGCGGTATCCCGTTATCCCGCCACTTTAATGTCACGGCTTATCTTCTCTTTAGGTTTACGCTATTCCCGCTCCCTGCTCTGAGCGTTGTCGTCGATCTCGTTCCCTGCTCACTGCGTCGCCGTTTCTGATCCCTGCTCGCTGCGTTGACGTCGATTCCGCTCCCTTCTCCCTGCGTCGCCTTCAATTCCACTCCTTGCTCCCTGCGCCGCCCTCGATCCCGACCCTGCTCTCGATCCGTAAAGTTCTTCTTTTTCCTGATTACAGTTCTTGTTGCGGTTTTTTGACTTTGGCTGCCTTTAATTCCTGATTACATAAGACATTGCAATTTTTTTACATAATTTTAGTGCAATAGCATTTCTTGATTACAATTACTGCAATTTTTTTCTTCTTCTTACTGTTGTTTTTTTACTTTGGCTGCCTTTGCTTCCTAATTATATAAGACAGTGCAGTTTTTTTAGAAAATTTTAGTGCAATAGTATTTCCTGATTACAGTTACTACAGTTTTTTTTCTTCTTACTACAGTGTTTTACAGTTACTGTTGTTGATTACAGTTACTTAAATTAGGTCTTATCTTACGTAACATTGATTCAAGTAGCGGTGTCGGTGTTACTGAAAATGAAGAAAAGCCTCTTTGGAAATATGTGACAAGAGGGAAGAAATTAACTGAAGGAGGTGGAAGTATAAGTTGGACATGATATTTTTGTGGTAAGCCTTACAGAAGCCCAAACACTCGCGTGAAGGGTCATTTATTGAGGACCAAGAGTAGCGAAATCGGAGCATGTAACAAGGTTCGGGCTTCCACGTACAAGGACATGTTGAAGGAAAATAAAGATGCTCAAGAGTTTATTGAGCGACGACTTCCAAAATTTATACCGGTGGCTCCAAGTACTTCAAGTGGAGTTAGAAGTGTTGGAAGTGTTGGTGATAAGCGGAGAAGAAAAGATGATCCAAGCGGTAGCGGAAAGAATCCAATTCTAGTGCATTCAATAATGAGGATATAGCTCATTTGGATGCTTTAATTGCTGGGACATTTTATTCGGTGGGGTTGCCTTTCAATCTAGCAAGAAATCCTAATTGGAGAGAATCATATTCTTTTGTTGCTAGTCATAACCTTGCAGGATATGTACCACCCGGATATAATTCACTAAAAACCACCTTGTTGTTGAAGGAGAAGATAGAAATTGAAAAAAAGATTATCTCTCATTCGAGGGATGTGGGTAGAGAAAGGAGTTAATATTGTAAGCGACGGATGGACCGATCCAAAACAAGACCACTCATTAATTTTATGGCAATAACTGAATCAAAAGCAATGTTCTTGAAGGCGGTTAATTGTGAAGGTCAAACTAAAGACAAATACTTTATTGCATCTTTGCTCAAAGAGATAATTTTAGAAACCGGATATGAAAAGGTTGTTCAAGTTATAACGGATAATGCGGCAAATTGCAAGGAGGCGGGCCAACTAATTGAGAGTGAGTTTCCATCAATTTTTGGACTCCTTGTGTGGTGCACACTCTCAATCTAGCTTTGAAGAACATATGCGCCGCTAAGAATTCGGAGAATAATGCGGTTACGTATGAAGAATGTTCGTGGATTACACGTATTGGTGATGATGTCATGTTCATTAAGAACTATATAATGAATCAGTCCATGGGAGTAACTATGTTAATGAGTTTGTGGGCTTAAAACTATTATCCATTGCCGAAACTCATTTTGCATCAATGATCATCATGTTAAAACGATTCAAACTTATAAAGAATGGACTCCAAAGAATGGTTATTAGTGATCATTAGTTTCTATATCGTGACGATGATATGGAAAAAGCGAGACATGTGAAAGAGAAGGTGTTGGATGATGATTGGTGGGATTCCATTAAGTATGTTCTTTCATTCACCGCTCCTATATATGACATGATTCGCTCTTGCGATACAGATAAGCCTTGTCTTCATCTTGTATATGATATGTGGGACACAATGATTGAAAGGGTGAGTGATGCAGGACAGACGTCACACCTGCCTGCCACCCTGGAGTCCCACCAAGGGGCCCACCTTGGAGTCCACCAAGGCGGCTTTTATCAGGTCCGCGGACCGTACACCCCAACCAGCTCTCCGTCATGGAGTCATCACCATGCAGCAGGTTGTTGAGGTCAAGGATCGAACACCCGACCTCCTAGATAAGAGTCTTTCAGCAGAGCTCTCATCACCAACTGATTTGCGGCTCTTATCAGTTGGTGATGAGAGCTCCTAGATAAGAGTCTTTCAGTTGGTGATGAGAGGTCTGCTGAAAGACTCTTATCTAGGAGGTCGGGTGTTCGATCCTGGGCCTCAACAACCTGCCGCATGGTGATGACTCCATGGCGGAGAGCTGGTTGGGGTGTACGGTCTGCGGACCTGATGAAAGCCGCCTTGGTGGACTCCAAGGTGGGCCCCCTGGTGGGACTCCAGGGTGGCAGGCAGGTGTGACGTCTGTCCTGCATCAGTGAGGAAGGCTATCTACGCTCACGAGAGGAAAAGAGAAGAAGATGTCTCTACCTTTTTGAGGAAGTACATGATATCCTTGTGGATCGTTGGAACAAGAATAACACTCTGCTTCATTGCTTTGCGCATTCCTTGAATCCAAGGTACTTGTCTTTTTTAATTATAAATTTATATTTTGTGAACTCTGCTTCGTTCCTTGTAATGATGTGGACATGTGATATATTGTTTTTATGATGCTTGTTTCCTTAAATCTTCTCTATATTTTTATAGCATTATATGAAATGTAATTTTTTATGATGGTCATCATTACATATTATGTGAAGAGTTTGTTTCTGTGAAGAGCTTGATGGTCAACATTACATCTTATTGAATGTAGTGATTGAAATGGTACTTTAGTTTGTTAGTTGTATTTTTTAATATTGATTAATACTTATATTAAAAAAATTAAAAATGTTTCCCGTATCCGTATTTTTTTAAAAAATTACATTTCTCATATCTGTTTCGTATCATATCCCATTTCCGTCCTCGTGCAACGTAGATAGGCGCCATCGAGGATCGAGGAGAAACAATCTTCTGCGACCATCTCCAACATCTTCCTCCAGCGCATCTAGTCCGGTAACTCGATCCTACACAGCCATGTGACACAATTGCATAAGTTGATAATAAATAACCTTAAGATCAATATATTCTATTCTCAATATGATGTATTATGAATTTATCATTGCAATTCAGAGAAGACAGACAACATGGTTGACGTTGATACTCAAAATCAACCAAAATATCAGACCTGGACAAAGCAAGTAGCAAACTTTTAACCCTTTCCAATCCCCTAGTAGAAGTAGATCCATCAAAATCAACCAAATTATGTCTTATTGAATCGGTCAAAAACTTGAACTATGCACACATACTTTGAAAGAAGCAATAGGCCCTCAAAGTAGGTAATGAACTTTTAACCTTTTCCATTCCAAAAACGGAATGCAAAATGCCATGTTAATTGATATAGATACAAGTTTAAAGTAATTAGATAATAGATTGTCTAAGTATCATTGAGTATCAACGTATTCGCAAACAACTCCCATAATCTGAATTGGGGCACACAAAATTAAAGATAGAAAAAAAACCATTTGGAATTATTATAACTCTTTTGGAAGCCTTGTTCAGTATAAGTAGCACTCATGTTATTCATAATCTTTCTTTCATTTTTCAATTTTAATTATTCAGATCCAGTCTGTTAAAAGTTGGTCCAAGCATGCTCAGGAAGCTAGCAATGTATTAAACCACTAAAATTAATGAAAAAAAAACTACAGTTGGGAAGGGTTAGTTATACATGAATCAATTATTATATATTACAAAAAACACAATTTAAATAGTAAGAAACAATACCTTTCTCTCAGGAGCATTATCAGTGTCGGTATCAAAAACTGAAAAAAAATCATCATGAGAGTGTCTTCGGATGCTCAAATAAGATTGTATGCCAACCATGACTCGGTCGAATTCATCTGGAACTTGCTGCAAGGAGAAATTTCAGTTATGATGATAAACTAATAAATCAAACAAATCCAGGTTGCTTAGCTTTCCTTGTTTCTTTTCTTTTTATTTACTTGAAAAAAAATCATATATAAGCATTCAAGAAGGTAGCAAGAAGACTTGCGTAGAAGATTCTCAAAAAAACTAGTCTGAGATTTGAAGATATACAGGCATGAAAGCCAAAAATTATGTTCTTCCATAGATGACTCCAAGAGGGCAGCTGGCTATATTTTGAAATAGTAGGAACGCGTTCAGAATCCATCAAGAAAAAACTACCAAGAATAATTTTGTAGAAAGAAAGTACCAGGAGCAAAATATATGAAATTGTAAATATGTGCTTCAGAAAATCAAATAAAATTAATAATAGGAACTTGTATGTTGAGCTCATTGGTATGCCAGGACAAGTGATGCAACTGTTTTAAAACAGCAACAACAAGAACTCCACTGGGACAACTCAACATCCTCCAACACCATTATAAAACCCAACAATGATGTCAGTGTTAACTTCAATAAATTTAAAAATAAAAATTGAACCAAAGTTGAAGCCAAAACAAACAACTAGAATAATGCTAACTCGCCTCATTAAGTTCAGCACCGCCCCATGGGAGGCAAGACAAGATGCATGAGATGTAGAAGTCGGCACGTGCCTGCCAACAAGGATTTCCAGCATCCTCGTCTACTGTGGTTGCAGCAGATGACAATAAAGTCTCAAATATTTCTATCATGGAACTTGGGGATATAACATTACTGCACATCTACACAAAGAGCAATCAAAATAAAGGATGAAAAGGAATCATGTTCCATAGATCCAAATAGTTACACTACAGAGATCTGGGTTTGAATAAAACTATTATGAAGCTGAAAATAGCAGTCAGGAATTGCATGTTAAAAAAAAATAGATCATTAACCTTCCAAAAGCAAAGCATAAGAAAAAAACAAATCCTAGTGGTATAACATTAGGTCTACATAAATGGGCCTCAATAGTATAAAACAATGAACAATTCGTTGCAAAGCAACCAAAACAATGGAAGAATAAGAATACATTACCTAACATTATGCATAGCGGTCCACCCATCTAGGCTCCCCATAAAATATTCTTGCACATTATTATGAAAAATGAATACATTATTTACACATTTTGAGCAGTATATGTTTACCGTGACTGAGTGAATTCCCCATTCAAAGCCCCTTCCCATACCTTACGCACAGTTAGCTAAGAAAGGGCAGAGAAGAGTCAAGGAAGCAGGTTAGTGACATGTGCTCCGATTGAGCAGCAGTAAACCAAAGAAAGAAAAGATACGTACACAAGATGAAAGGAATTCACAAAACGGTGAGGATCTACGTTATCAATTCCCACACGTAATGTGAATGTGCTCCTGGATGATATAGAGTTTGGGATCCACAAGCCCTCCCTTCCCATATTCTAATCCTATAAGAAGAAGAAATTTCGCCGCCACTTTCTTAACGAGAGAAACCGGAATCTCAATGAAATGCATTGCTTGAAAGACGGGTAGCTCTACAGTTAGGAACCATGTAACTTTTCAACGGTGTGTTTTGAACCACATAACTTTTAATGGTCTTAACTAAAACCAGATGGCATGTAGAAAGTAACTATAATGTGTATGTTCTTTCAAACTAGACTGAAAAAAACTTATAAGAACATGAACTTGGCCCGCTAATAATCCTAATATACTTGTTATTTGTAACATCTCTGGCCTACAAATAGCTATAGCATGGGTCCGGCCGGGGCCCCATGGCATACAAAATTCACAAACCTAAAATGCTAATAATTGATACAAAAAAACTTACTAAAACATCTCAGAGTAAACGGAAACGAAAGCTAAACAAAAGCCCAAAACAAAGGGGCCCGAATGTCCACAATTAGGAATGAAAAGTACTGAAAATGGGGTACTCGACCTTAAGGTCTTACAAGGCTTTCAAATAGAGTAAAAGTAAAACCCAAGAAAAAGCCAAGAAAAGCGAGAAGAGACCTCCAGCTCCTCAACATCAATTGGGCTCCGGCCCATTACACACCACTACGAACTACGCCACCTGAAACCAAGAACAAACGGGTGACAAACGAAGGTCAGCATGGTGCTGACCAACACAACGTAACGACCCCTCTCCTCGGCCATCCTAACGGACTCCGGGGCGAGTACATCGCTCTCCTGCAAGTACGCACGAAACACCAAAACATGCAAAGCGAAGAACAAAGGGGCACACTAGGCATCACCTTCCAAACCATCAAGCATGTGTCGTGGACACACTGGAACAGCAAGATCTAAGCTCTAAAGATAAGCACAACAGTACAATCGCGACACCAGGCATGAGATCGCCTTCGTCAACAATCGTAGCGATAGGAGGGACAAGGCCTACAACTGCCCTACAAGGAGTGACAGAGGTCTAGTTTACCTCACGCTCTCAAATGTAGCGACAAGAGGGTCAAACCTACAACCATCAGAGCAAACGTGACAGGGGGTCAACTTAACCCGCGTCCTCGAACATAGCAACAGAGGAGGACTCATAATCCCATGTCCTCCAACGTAACAACGTAGAGGGGCTCACAACCCACATCTTCCAACGTAATAACGAAGGAGGACTTGGGAGACTCATCACCCACGCCTTCCAACATAACAATGAAGGGGGACTCATCACCCACGCCTTCCAACGTAACAACGAAGGGGGACTAATCACCCACACCTTCCAACGTGACAACGAAGGGGGACTCATCACCCACACCTTCCAACGTAAATTCCAAACGTAGCCTTACGCAGCTCTAACATACATGGGCAATGCGTCGAAAGCAAAGAAAGCTTGTAAACGCAACTACAAGGGAGCGGGAAATTCGCCCGTCCAACGAAATCCCTCAAAACTCGTCGTTCTACCAGGCCAAACGCATGCCCTCCTAGGAATGGGGCCTCCACGAAGAAAGCCCGCAAATTCCCGCAAACACTACGACGAATAGCACGGGGCATTCCCGTTTGCACACCCAGGGCTAATCGCAATGCACATCACATAACATCACCGATTCGGGCTTATCATCACTGGTAGGCTTCACACAGCATGTTTAAATCCAGACTCGCACGTCGGATCACTAATGCACATTTATGTCGGGGACGGACACAATCGATCCGGTGGTTCGCAATGAACCGAGAGAAACACACATCGCGTCTAATTGGAGGCAGGTGGCCCTCCTAAGCAATGTAAAAGCAGAAAAACTACACCAGGGTCGCAATCCCACGCCCTGGAGGAGTCCCCACTCTCCACCGCATAGCGGGGGAGGGACTCTATGTGCAGCTCACACAAACATACGTCGGGGTTGCAATCCCACGCCATGGCGGAGTCCCCATCCTCAACCGGAATGGTGTGAGGGGACTCATTGCACGGAAATCATCACAAGCACAAAACAACGGTCCTAAGACCGGGGAAAGGAATCGTTACCCTTGGCGCGTGTCTCGGAGGCATTGGAACTTGCACAAACTTGACGACGAGCGACCGTGGCGGTTTTCCCTGCACAAATTTGGACTCCTTTCGACGGGTTCAAGCTCCGATTCGTGCTTCCACAGCAGATCCCAGCAACCCTTGCAACAATTTCTACAAACCCACTTTTCTTGACGGACGACCAAGCTCCAACAGCGAGCTCGATAGATCCCGGTGAGTAGAGGCTCAATCAAGAAGGTTCTCGGCGAAAGAGGGCTCTGAAGGAGTTCTCTCAGCAAGGAAACTGGTGCTCGGGCAGTGGGATCGGTAACAACTAATTTGGTCGAGGAAGCAGCCCCCACAACAACAGGGAAGAGCACGACAAAAAGGGAGGTGCTCGACGAGGAACCTCACGGCAGCATTTCTTCCCTTCTCCCACTTGACAGCGACGGAGGCAAGGTGTCTCAGCGGCGAGGGATTACGGGAGAACGACAGGCGGGGACACACAGCAGCTCGAGCCCTACGGCAGTGTCCGGGTAGGGGAGGCACTCCTCTTCCTTGGTCGAGACCGGCGACCAATACATGAATCGCAATTCCTTCTCTCGTTCGGCGCTGCAACAGAGGATTCACGTGAAAAGAGATCGCGAGAGAGCGGGAGGCTGCTTAGGGTTTGGAGAGGGGGAGGATCCTTTCATTTAAAACCTAAAGCAAACCTGCTAAACACACCCCCATTCTGCTATTCGCACACCGCCCATTTAATTTATAATATTTGGGGTGTTACATTATTAACTAGTAGCCAAGGCCTAAATAGTGGAGTTTCATTAAATATACAAATTTTGTTGAAGCAATTACAATAAGACCCGAAAGCATCTGATGCAACCCAAGCATGCTGCACAAAACCATTCCTAAGCTCCAGCCAAGTGCCTTTTAGGCATAGATAACCAGTTCCCCCAATAGGTATGGTTTGGGCTTCAAATACAAATATAGCTCTAATCAAAATTGCTTAAGGTGCCACCAACCAAAATAAATATACAAATATATTCTGAACCCCATTTCAACATTTTCCTATCCATTCAAAACAGAAACTTATGTGGATAATGACTGGTCCAAAACTATAAATGATATTGGAACCAAATTATCTTGTGATGTTGCAATACATTTTTGTTAAATATTATGAGAATTTGAATTATTGAATAATTTTATTTCAAAAAATTCTTAATCATTACATGAGTGTTCCCCTCGTTATATAGAGTAGAGGAAGAAGAAGTATGTACATTTGGAGATGTGGGGCTAAATACAAGGAGGAAAAAAATACAATAGGCCCTTTTGTGGGCTTTTGATCTTGAGCATTAACAATTCCCCTCAAGAGCATATATATCGATCATTCCCAGCTTGACACATATTTGAAAAAGAGGAAGAAACTAGTTTGGTGAAGGCGTCGGCCAACTCCTTATCTGAAGGAACAAATGAAGTGCATATTTGCTTTTGACAATTTCCTCTCTGGTGAAGTGACAATCAACTTCAATATGTTTTGTTCTTTCATAAAACACTGAATATTTAGATATGTAAATTGTGGCTTTATTATCACAAAACATTGGTAGAGAATAATCGTAGATTTCTCCCAAGTCATCTAGCAGTGTTCTCAACCAATTCAACAAACAAGCAGTCTGGATCATACTTAAGTATTCAGCTTCAGCACTTGACCTAGACACTACTGATTGTTTCTTGCTTTTTCATGAGACTAGATTTCCCCAGACATATATGCATAATTCAGAAGTAGATTTTCGATATCCTTTGTCATCTACACAGTGTGCATCAGAATATGTCTTAATGTGTAAGTGATTGTTTCTTTGAAATAACAATCCTTTTACTGGAAACCCTTTTATGTATTCTAATATTTTTAAAATAACTTGCAGATGACACTCACAGGGAGCCTGCATGAATTGGCTGACCCTCCCAAAAGCATTAGAGATGTCAGGTCTATATGGAGTTATAGAGTAAATGTATTGCATACTTGCGTTGGGAGAGAACTATGGAGTTATTGCGTCGCGTAATTTCAATTCCCAAGAAGTATCTTTGAGGGCCCATATCTTTGGCAACAAAATGTTCCTGAATATGTTTCTCAGTTTTCTATATTCCAGAGGAGTCACCCTCGGTAAAAAAGAGAGTGATCAACATTGAGAAACAAATGGTAGAGACAACCTGACTGAATTTGTCAAACCATACGCGAGGGCTTTGTTCGAGACCATAGATGACCTTCCGAAGCTTACAGACCTAAGACTCCCCATGAGCAAGGAAGTTGCTCCACGTAGACTTTTCATGCAACCCGTCATAGAGGAAGGCATTTTTGACATCAAGTTGAAAAATTTGCCAATTCCGGTTGGCAGCAACGGAGAAGAAGACCAAGATAGTACTAATACGGGCAACCAGAGAGAATGTGTCAAAGAAATCAACACCATCGGTCTGGGTGAACCCTTTAGTGACAAGCCGAACCTTGTACCGATCCACAGTGTCGTTTGGGAGAAACTTGATGGAAAAGACTCAGCGACAACCGACAACATCTCCCTCAGAGGGGGTAAGGACAAGGGTCCAGGTACCCCATCATTTTAAGGCAGGAATTTCCTCATCCATGGCCGCTTTCCAGTAAGGTGTGCGAAGAGCTTCCTCATGTGTAGCAGGAATAGGGCGGTAGAGAATGTCCATGCAAACTTATTGCAAGAGAGACTGAGATTGGAATATGAGACAACATTAGTAAGAGGATGTTGTGCACAAAGCAATGGGAAAATCCAAGTCTGAGCCTACTGAAGTGTGGGAGCCTTCCGAAGAGGAGAGCGCTAGCCTGGAAGCTGGCGGTGGGGACACTAGGGTGGAAGAAGGGAGGACGGGTGGGGAAGCAGGACGTAGACGATAATGATATGGAAATGATGAAAGAGGAGGGACACGTGCAGGAGTTGGTGTCGGTTGTGGGACAACAGGGAAGGGGCATGAATGACAGAGAACGATGAAAAAGGTGGGAGGAGAGGTTCTAGAGAGAGGAGGAGAGGTTGTAGAGAGAGAAGGAGAGAAGTCGAGAGGAAGGGTCCCTCCATTCTCGGAAAAATAAGGAGTAGACTCAAAAAAGGTGACGTCAGCAGAGACAAACTGTTGTTTGGAGATAGGTTCAAAACAGCGATATCCCTTTTTGAGTCGGAGAGTACCCCACGAAGATACATTTGATGGCTCGAAGGGAGAGTTTATCGCGACCAGATACAGGAGTATAGACGAAAGCATTACACCAAACACACGCGGGATGAGGAAAATGTGTACCGGTCGAATGTAGAAGAGAAAGGGGTCTCACCCAGAAAGAGAGAAGGTAACGGTTAATTAGAAAACAAGAAATGAGAATCGCATGTCCCCAATAAGAGCAGAGAACATTCATCTGACAAAGGAGTGTCCGAGTAACATCGAGGAGATGATGATTTTTCCTTTCGGCCACCCCATTTTGTTGGGATGTATGTACACAACTGGTCTAATGAATAATACTGTTGAAGGTGCGGAAAGATAAGAACTACTGGCTCATGTATTCTTTCGCATTATCGGTTCAAATAATTTTGAGTGGTATATCAAACTGAGTACGAATTTCATTATAAATTTTGAGAAAACAAAAAAAATTCATAACATTCCATTAGAAGATACATCCAAGTACATCTAGAAATCATCAATAAAAGTTACAAAGTGTATACTACCTCCACCAACAAACTTGTGGGACTAGGACCTCAGATGTCTGAAAGAACACAATCAAAAGGATGAATAGAACTTTTACATTGTTTAGCAGGAAAAGAAGTACAATGATGCTTGCCATACTGGCAAGTTTCACATTCTAAAGTGGAGTTGGCCCTGCAAGAGGGCATGATCTGGTGGAGGAGACGCAGCGACGGATGACCAAGACGATGGTGCCACTGAAGTAGAGAAGCGGAGACGCCAGATGTAGAGGAAGTGGGAAGATCGTTGAGGTAGTAGAGACCTCTGCGTTCAGTTCCAGTAGCAATCGCCATCTGCGAGTGAAGGTCCTGAAAATAACAAGCAGTAGGAGAACATGAGATAGAGCATTGCAATTTTTGTGAGAGAGCGTAGACAAACAACAAATTGCAAGGAAAATTACGGGAAGAAGAGAGTGCGTCCAACAGGAGAAGAGAGGTACTAGTCACAACTCCAGATCCACACACGGGAGCAAGAGATCCATCAGCCATAAAGACCGGAGGTAGCGATTATGTTTCTCGAGGTGCGAGAAGATAAGAGGATTTATGTACATATGATTGGTGGTACCCAAGTCGATGAGTCACTTACCCTGAGTAGCAACTTGTGTGTTACCTGACAAAGTAGCAATGGAGGCAGATTTCTTGGAGGCATTAATGGGCGCCTCAATATATGCCGAGGAGAACCAACGGCCGGACTCTAGTGGCGGGGTGGACTGTGAAGCAGGCGGTTCTGACGCCGTAGTACTGACATGGCCTAATGACTGAGGTGAGGATGCTTCACAAAGCACCCTCGATAAGATGGTCAAGTTGTCCACAATGGGAGCAAAGTGGGTGAGGTCCTCCACAACCCCTGGTGCGCCCTCCACGACCGCGGTGAGCTCCACAACCGGACGAATGAGCAAAATTGTGGGAGGGAGGAGAGCACATGAGTGGAAGCCACTGCAGAAGGTTAGTAACAGCAAAAATGTGAGCGGTAGTACATCCAAGGTGGGAGTGTCAGATTCTTCCAAGATCTGTTGGTGGATCATCTCATAGGAATCTGGAAGCCAGAGAAGATAGCAGGCCACCAGAAGTTCGTGAAAATGTTTATGATGAGTGGTAAGGTCATAAAAGAAGGAGCGATGTTGGAGAAGTTATGTGCCAAGAGATTGAACTTTCTGATACGCAGCATCGGGAGAGAGAGTTGGCGGAGCGAAGAAATCATAATATTGGGTGTAGATCTGAGATGTTTTGGCACCCTTAGAATAAAGAGCCGTAAGATGGTCTCATGTTGCCTTCACAGTATCGTCATGGCGGATGATAGGCAAACATGCCTTCGAAAGTTTGTTTGCAAGCCAGGTGAGAACAAGAGCATCATTGGCATCCCAATTAGCATACGCAGGAGATGCGGAGTCAGGAGGAGCATCAGTGAGATAGTGGCATTTGCGTTGAGAGCGCAAAAGGAAGGTGAAGGTGGCACCCTAATCGAGATAATTGGGTCAAGTTAATTTAGATGTCGTGCCGAGATTTCCAAAGGTATTAGAAATGATTGTGGGAGGTGTAATGTTGGTGGGAGTAGAAGGAAGTGGTGTCTTGGACATAGTTGAAAACAAGATCGGTGAGCACGGTAGGAGAGGCGGCGACTGCATGGGGAAAGCTTACAGAAATATGTAAGAAAATGAGGGTGGCAGGAGAACTCGCAGAGGGGTGGTAGGTTAACTCGCAGAGCTAGCAGGATCTTGTAGGAAGACAGTTCACAGGGGGGAAAACTGTCAAGTGTTGGCGGGAAGCAGAGTATTCGCCGAATGATTTGGCGAGACTGTCAGTTGCAGAAAGGAGCTCACACCGAGAGGGAGGAAGCGAGTACGACATGAGAGAGGCGGAACAGGCGGGTTGGCGAACGTGGAGTCCATGGGATCGGCAGAAACCGCTTGGGATGGATCGTCGAGCACACGGGATCAGCGACTTCTTCGTCTTCTGGATGGATGCGAGCTCGACGAGCGGAATTGACGAGTTCTGCGGCGAAGGAGTTCGCAGGGAGATGTCTCGCGGCAAGCAGAAGGCAGAGATCTCGCGTGAGCGTCCCGTCGATGCTATGAAGAGTGCTCGCAAAAGGTGACAGAGAAGCGGCAAGAGCTTTAGCTAGCAAAAAATTAGAAATATCTCATGAAGGAAGGCTATTCCGATGAGTGATGCCTTGTTGAGGAGGACCCAAGAGGTAGTGAGTACCATCTGGATGTAGTGAGTACCGTGCAGTGGAAGTCGTGTGAGGTCGGGAATATTTACACGAGACCAAAAAGAGTTCGTGTGAAGGCCGAAAAAAAATCACGCGAGAGGAGAGCAGCGAGGAATTGCGTCGGCTCTAATACCATGTGAGAATTTAAAATATTGAAAAGTTTTATTTCAAAAAATTATTAATCATTATATGAGAGTTCCCCTCTTTATATAGAGTAGAGGAGGAAGAAGTAAGTACATTTGGAAAGGTGGGACTAAATACAAAGAGGAAAAATACAATGGGCCCCTTTGTGGGCTTTTGATCTTGGGCTTTAACAAATATATTAGCAACATTGTGCATGCTTGTAGGACGAGTCCCTTGTTCAATCTAATCCACTTAGTAACACCGTTCGAGGGCTGGTGATTGGAAAACTAATAGATCCAAATGCTCAACAATGAATACTCCTAAATTATGACAAGGCTAGATTAATTTTTCAATGCTTAAAGGCACTTTCAGGAATTTGCAGATTATACTGAGGTAAGATAGTATGCCAGAAAAATAATTACATCTTATTGTTAGGAAAACAGCATGGCAGTGTAATAAATGTATAAGTGAATCATCAGGATTAGTGACAAAGCTTCATCAAGGCTGGGAAAATAATTAATGAAGTTAAAATTCAATCCCAAAACATAGATAATTTCGAAAATGGATCAATTTCATCTTCCACAGAAAGACAATAGTTTCTTAGCACATAGACTTGCTGAACAATTGAAGTAACTAAAGCAATGAGACAAGTAACATTGACCATTATAATCAATAGATTTAGAGAATAAACAAACAAATTCTCTGTGATGAAGCAAACTGAGATGATTTGATTTGGTTACAGAAGAATTATTAACATACTAAGGTACTAAAGAATATGAAAAATGAAGTTATATTAAAAACATTAATGATGACGGTGACTACTCGTAAGGGATACATATTAAAGAATATGAATTTTGATATTTGTTGTACAATGATAAGTGCAAACATTTAGCGCAAACATACCAGACAAATAAGGAACCGCATCGATATACGAATTCTGTCACAGTTGCCCACATCTATGGCATCCTGGACATAAAGGAAATATCACAGAATTCTGAATAAATCTCAAGTTTTCAGAGTTCAGCAAAAACATCAATGAGAAGCAAATATGCATAAATTAACATTAGTGTTAGAGAAATTGATGTAAAAGTCCATTTATGAGGCCCATTTATGTAGTTCCTTCTTACTCTTGTTTAGTCTCACATCTTGAGATTGGAGTGACTAGCCTCCTTCTCCTCCTATATATTTGTATTCATACTTGTAATTAAGAGTTCAATAAATATATACAAGGTTTTCACCATTTATTTACATGGTATCAAAGCAACCGGTCCAAAACCTGCGGTCCCCTCGTTTCTGACCACACAGCCCGCTAGCGAGCTGTCTTGCGATCCGCAAGCGGTCTCCTCGTTTCTAACCGCAGGCCTTCTGCGGTCTTCTCTCTTCCGCAAGTTTTTTTCCGCCGCTCTTCCCGGAGCGGTCATCCGCAAGATCCCCCTCTCTGACTGCACCCCTGCGGCCTCCCTCTCTGACCGCACCCCTGCGGCCTCCCTTCTCTGACCACACCCCTGCAAGCTCACCCCGCAGCTCCTCAATCCTCCTCTCAGGGCTTTCTTATAGCCTTCCCCCGCTGCATCTGTGGGTCCCGCTCCTCCTCCTAACTCGCGTGGTTTCCCCTCTAGCCACTGCGACCTCCTGCGAGATCTCCTCTCCCTCTGTCGAGCTCTCCTCTATTCGCCGCTATAGCTCGCCAAACTCGCAGACCGCAGATTGCCGAGCTCCTTCCTCCGTGTTGCTGTCTCGCCGCAGTTGTTCCCTGCGGCCTCTCCCTACGACCTCCATTCGATCGTGCGACATCCTGCAGTTCGGGCGACCTCCCAGCAGACTTAGTCGCAGCGCCCCCCCCCCCCCCCCCCCTTTTTTCTTCTCGCTCGCGACCTGTCTATTGCTGCTCGCCGCTGGCTTCTCTGCCTCAGTACGCCCGGCCCTTCTTTGCAGTCCGCACGACTCTTCTTTGCTGACCGCCCGTCCTCTGGTTTCAGTCCGCTCAGACTCGTCTTCTCAATGGTGGTATCCGAAAATTCTCATACTACCGATATTCCCCCCAGCCACAGTGGCTGCTCCTGCTCCTGATGTCCGCGATGAACTTCGGATTACAACTATCTCCCTCTCCGGGGAGTCCAACTTTGTGGAATGGGTTCACTCTGTTCGCCGGGTCTTACAGACGAAAGGGTTGGTTCATCACGTAACCCAGGCTGTTCCACTTAACCCTTCCAATGAATGGCTTCGGGATGATGGTCGAGTGCAAATCTGGCTCCTCAACTCCATGGACAAGGAGCCTTATCAGATATCTATGTATCATGAAACTGCCAAGGCCATCTGGGATGAACTTCATGCTTTCTACTCTGGCCAGAACAGTCTCCAACATCTCTTTGATATCATCTCGGAACTTCAAACCCTTCGGCCTGGCGCACCAGACCTAATGATCTCCCATATCGCTCAGGTGAAAACTCTCCATGAGGCTTGGATTCAGCATCAGCCTCCGACTGCCGATCTCGCTACTCAGAAAAGCCCAGAAAGAGGTTGTAACAATCTACATGTTATTGTCCCACGTTCCACCACACCTGCATAGTGTTCGGGCTCAGATCCTCTCGTCTCCTACCACACCATCCCTATCTGATGTTTGCTCCATGCTGATCAAGGTTACACCACCATCCGAGGCTTCAACAAGTTTCTCTCCAGTTCTTCTTCAGCAACCTCTCCTGCCAACTCCTCCCCCTGTTCGTGGCCCTTCCACCAGGGGAGGACACCACCCGTCTAGGGGACGAGGACGTGGTGGCCGCTCTTCTCTGAAGTGTACTTACTGCTCTCGTGAGGGTCATCTTGAAGCTACATGTTACCGCAAGCATGGCCTACCTCCGCATCTGGCCGCCTCCGCTACTCCATCTCCTTCTGATGCCCCTGACACTTCCAACCTTGGTGCACCTACTCGCCAGGAATATGAAGACCTTCGCACTCAGTTCCAGCAGCTCTAAGGCAGTATTAATCGGCCATCTGGCTCGGTTGCCTCTTTTTCTACTCAAGGTATATCATATCTTTCTTACAGCTCTCACTGGATCGTTGACTCTGGAGCAACTCATCATATAATATCTCAGAAACCGCCTCGGTATTCGACAACCTCTCACCCACCATCTATTATTGTTGCTAATGGCGACACTACCCCGGTCTCTGGCGTTGCTGATCTCCGCCACACTCCTACCTTGCTACTCTCCTCAGTTCTTCATGTTCCGGGTTCCCCTTTTAACTTGCTTTCTGTTAGCCAGTTAACACGGGATCTTGACTGTTGCATAACCTTTTCTCCTTCATCTTTTGTTTTGCAGGATCACCGTACACGGAGTACCATTGGTAGCGATCGGCTGACGAATGGGCTATTATCTCTTGGATCTCCCACCTATCAGTCTTTCTTCCATCTCCACGTCTGGCTGGCATCGTCGTCTTGGGCATGCTCCCCTTCCGGTTCTCAAGAAATCTCTTCCTTGTGTTTTACTCCAGGAGTTCACTTGTGAATCATGTATCTACGGCAAGCAACATCGTGTTTCTTTCTCTCCTTCTTGTACCCGGAGTGATACTCTGTTATCTTTAGTTCATTATGATGTATGGGGTCCATATAGGATCCCCAGTGTATTTGGACATCGCTACTTTATCACCTTTATTGATGACTACTCACGTGTTACCTGGCTTTATTTTCTTCATGATCGTACTGAGATTACTTCTGTGTTTCGTGCTTTTTTATCTGAAACGCGTACGCAGTTCTCGACGCCTCTTAAAATACTTCGCACTAATAATGCCCGCGAGTACACAAGTCGGTCCTTCTCCGCTCTGTGCTCCGATTTTGGTATTATTCACCAAACCTCCTGTGCCTACACACCTCAACAAAATGGTGTGGCCGAACGAAAAAATCGTCATCTTCTCGATATCGCTCGGTCCCTCGTGTTCCAAATGCAGGTCCCAATAGAATTTTGGCACTTTGCTATTGCAACTGCGTGTCACCTCATCAATCGCATGCCCTCATCCGTTCTCAGCTTTGCCACTCCACTAAGCCTTCTTCTTCCATCCACTGCTCCTTTCCCCCCCCACACCCCGAGTTTTTGGGTGTGTATGTTATGTTCACAACCTCGGTCCGCCAGCGGACAAACTTGTTGCTCGTGCTACCCGACAGATGTTTGTTGACTACTCTCGAACTCAGAAGGGCTATCTATGCTACTCTCCTACAACAGGAAAAGTGACTGTCTCGGCCGATGTCACTTTTTGTGAAGATCAACCATTCCACCTATCCTTCTCTCCCCAATCCATACCTTCTCCTATTACTCGTCCTATCGTTCCAGTCACGTCTTCTTCTCCATCGTCACCTTCATCCCTGCATTTGATCCATCCGCCCATTCGCTACGTCTATTCTCGCCGAAAATCCAAGAATATTTCCCTACCGGAGCCGTTTGCTACAGATGACACACCGCCCGCGGTCGATCCAGCATCTTCTTCTACGGCTCATCCTATGGCTAGTTATGTGTCTCTACACCAGCTTTCTCCACCTCTCCACCAGTTTGCTACTTCTCTTTCCTCCATCTCTATTCCTAACTCTGTGCAGGAGGCGCTTCAGCATCCGGGGTGGCGGGCAGCTATGGAAGAGGAGATGAATGCCTTCTGGGCTAATCAAACATGGGAACTGGTTCCCCTTCCTCCAGGACAACATTGTGTTAGTTGCAAATGGGTCTTTGTGGTCAAACAGAATGAGGATGGGATTGTTGATCGTTTAAAAGCCCATCTCGTGGCCCGGGGCTTCACTCAACAACAAGGCTTGGATTATGAGGATACTTTTTCTCCAGTAGCCAAACTCAACACTGTTCGTGTTCTTATCTCCGTTGTTGTGCACCGGCGTTGGCCCCTTCTTCAGCTCGACATTAAGAATGCATTCCTTAACGGCGATCTGAAGGAAAGTGTCTTTATGAGCCAACCTCCCGGGTTTGAGACCACGGGGGAGTCTCGTGAAGTTCGCGTTTGCCGCCTTCTAAAAGCTCTTTATGGTCTCAAACAGTCACCACGAGCTTGGTTTGATAAGTTTTGCAAGGTTCTCTTAGCACTTGGGTTTACTTGGAGCTCCGCCGACTTCTCTCTATTCACCAAGCATGGACCAACCGGCACTGTGATCCTTCTTGTCTACGTTGATGATATCTTGATTACCGGCGATGACCTCTCTGGGATACAACAGCTCAAGGAACATCTGAACTCGGCCTTCCAGACCAAGGATCTTGGAAATCTTAGATACTTCCTTGGGATTGAAGTCGTCCGACGACCCGATATGTTGGTTATGTCCCAACGGAAGTACTGCATCGACTTACTTCATGAAGCAGGATACTCCGGGTGCAAACCTGCGGATACTCCTATGGATGCTAATCAGAAATTGTGTGTTGTTGGGTCTGATTCTGACCAGCTTCTTGAGAATCCAGAATATTACCGACGATTGGTTGGGAAACTGATCTACCTAACGGTTACTCGACCGGATATCTCGTTTGTTGTTTGTGTTGTGAGTCGCATCATGCATACTCCGCGCACTTCTCACCTTCAAGTTGTTGAGCGTATTCTCAGATATCTAAAGACCGCTCCGGGACAAGGCCTTGTCTACAAACCATCCAACTCACCATCTCTTCTTGCTTATTCGGATGCTGACTATGGCGGGTCCCCTGATGATAGGCGTTCCACGACTGGCTTTTGCACTTATTTTGGTGGACACCTCATAACATGGCGAAGCAAGAAACAGACTGTGGTCGCCCGCTCCTCGGCTGAGTCTGAATACAGAGCTATGGCTGTTGTTGTGTCAGAATTAACATGGCTTGAAAGCCTTCTTGGTGACTTGGGTGTTATACTTCCTTCTCCGACAACACTTCGGTGCGACAGTCAGGCTGCAATTCATATAGCCAACAATCCAGTTTTCCATGAGCGAACAAAGCATATTGAGGTTGACTGTCACTTCATCAGAGAAAAAGTTCAAGCAAAGAAGGTAGAATTGGAGCATGTTCCTGCTGCGAGACAAATTGCTGACATCCTAACAAAAGCTCTTCCTCGGCCACTATATCTGCAGTTCTTATCCAAGCTGGGTGCCTACGATTTGTACGCTCCAGCTTGCGGGGGAGTGTTAGAGAAATTGATGTAAAAGCTCATTTATAAGTCCCATTTATGTAGTTCCTTCTTACTCTTGATAAGTTCCACATCTTGAGATTGGAGTGACTAGCCTCCTTCTCCTCCTATATATTTGTATTCATACTTGTAATTAAGAGTTCAATAAATATATACAAGGTTTTCACCATTTATTTACAATTAGAATTAGATAACAGACAACTAAATATTTTGCAGATCCTGTTTTTTCAAATGAAGGCAAAATTACATAGCTGGGCAGCAGCTTCTTTTCAGCTCAGCATTGTTAAATAAGAATTTAAAGAGAGCAATATGTCAAGATGTACTAAATGCTTAGTCGAGTATAATCTCTTACCTGGAACTTTGTATGGCTGATATCCACTATTTCTTTAGCAAAATCCTCCTTCTCAAGGTTTATTAAACCAACCTGCAGATGAAACAGTACACATAGGCAAATACTAGATAATTATTGTCCCCAAATCATATAAATATGTCGCAAAGATTTTTATACAATGTGATAGTTTAAAAAAAAGTAAGAATCAAGGAAACACCTTCACATTTAACAGAGACCGGTAATCAATAAGTTGATAGTTAACAAAAAATAATAAACTACACAAGTGTGTGCACACTGCACACACGAGCTACAGTCCACAATGCCAGCCCACCCCACCTAACAGAGTGTAGTGTGGGGGCAGCAACACTGCATGGCATATTTGAGAAAAATGATCAAAAATGCTCCAAGTTTTCAATTTTACAGGAAAATATTTTCCAAAAAAAATAGTGCAATGCAATAAAAATTATTTATTTCGAATAATTTTATTACCATGAATAATCATATACGAAATCAAGGAAAAAGTAACCATGACTAAAACAATGATGAAATATTCTCTTATTACACCGCCATATGGAAACTCCTCTCATATAAATAAATATATATATATATACTATATCAAAAAGGGAAAACCACCATTTGGTGAAACATTCATAAAGCCAATTGTGCACCTCATTTGTAAATTTAATGACTACATTTTTTTTGTAGTCATTTCAAATAATTTTGAATACTTTGGCTTTAAGGTAATTTTACGATTACCGCCAAATCTTCCAGCCCAAATATTGATTCCCGTGATATCAATTCCCGTGCACATCAATTTCTTTCTTATCATATTTCGAGACACCTCCTTCATTCCCGCAAATTCCTCCACTCTTCGTAACCATCGTCGGCAGGGCCTTGAACCTCCAGAACCGCAAGAGCTTTCCAAAACGAGAGGTCGCCTTCTTCCAAGTCGTGTTCGCCTTCTTCCAGGTCGGCTTGAGCTTCCAGATTGACTTCTTCCAGATCGTCTTCTTCCCCGATGTCGAGCATCGATGACACCTAAGTACCCTCCTGGCTAGCAGATCATCTCCGTTTGGGAGGAGAACTTTGGTGGCGTCTTAAGTTATATTTCAAACTGGAAGATAACTTCTGGAAGAGAACTTCTTACCGAGAAGTACCCTCCCGGCAGATCGCCTCAGTTCGGCTAGAAGATCGTCTCCGTCCAGATAGAAGTTCTGCTTCAGACGTCACCCGGCTAGCAGTACCCTATAAGAAGTTCTCTTCCAGATCATCTCCGTTCAAGCGGCGACCAAAGAACTTCTCTTTTGAGTTGTTCTTCCTCGATCTGCCTTTCCATGCCAACTCTAGACTTCCAGCAAATTTCTTCCAGAGGTATTACTCCCTACGATTAGCAGTAACCGGAAACAAATCTCATCTTCCCTTAATTTTCACTTCTTTTTTCTATTCTGCGATCTATATTTTCAGATTTTCTCCCAGAGGTACTACTCCTACGATCTATATTTTCAGATTTGTCTTGGATTTCAAAATGTTCACTTTTTATTCTGCTCTTGACCAGTTATTTTTTCTTTCAGATTCTCATACTTATTTTTGGGTGGAGTTACTTTCTTATATTTGAAAACTGCGTCTACTTAAGATTTTTTGTTGTTGTTGTTGAAGTTCATAAATATGGCACCCATTCTAATCTTCAGAGTTTTCATTTAATTGTATGCAATTATGACCAGTTGAGCTCACTGATATGATAATTTAAGTTTTCTTGATGATAGGAGTTATAGTACGTGTCGTGTAATACGATTAGAGTATAATCTGGTAACCACTAAATCCTCATTTAACAAGATCGGAGTATAATTAGGTTACCAGTACATTTTGATGATGATGAAGAAGGTTAGGGTTTCCATACTGTCGGCGCGCCGAATGTGTGTGTGTTTTCTTGATGATAGGAGTTATAGTACGTGTCGTGTAATACGATTAGAGTATAATCTGGTAACCACTAAATCCTCATTTAACAAGATCGGAGTATAATTAGGTTACCAGTACATTTTGATGTGTGTGTGTGTGTGTGTTCAATCTTACTCTTATTATAGATTTTACATTTCTTTTATAAGTGGCTTTAATTTGTATTTTTTACTTTTTTAAACAGGTAATTTCATCCCCCAATTTATGTTAAGATTTGTATTTGGTGGGGCAAAAATTTTCACAGAGACGGGAAATGGCAAGTATACGGTCGCACCGGGGTACGGGGGAACCCCTTGCACGACTGCGTTTACCCGGATTACGGCGATCGTGAAATCATCCTACAAGGCTTTCTTCTTCAGCAAGGGCGAACACTCCTGGCGAGTCTGCGTACCTTTCAGTCTCCAGCTACAGCATGCACGACAACTCTTGACATGTTCTCCAAGTCTCTCTTGATCTTACTATATCAACTCTTGTCGTATGCATCTCTCCTACTCCTGCCTAATTCTCTTGTACCCGGGTAGTATTTTTATCTTAAGCTTGTCTGCTCGGGCAGCTCTCTACTAATATAAATAAGGGTGATCAATACCATGAAAGGACACCAAAAAATCCGCCGAGCTGTCTGCAAGTTTTAGCGAGCTAATTTTTCCATCTTTCGAGCACTCGCGAGCTCTTCTTTATTGTTAGCATTTTTTGAATTCAAATATTGTAGTCGCTAATTCAATTAATAAAATCAGGCACAACTAAAGATTTGTGTTGTGCGATACTTGGTCTTTCTTCTGCGACATCTCTTTCCTAACCTTACACCATTCGTAGATCAAAGTAAGCTTCCGCCCACAGTACCCCCTAGTCGTCCCATTTTCTTTTAGGTGTGGAATTGAGGTATTTTCAGCCCCAACAGAACAAACACGTGACCTTCAGATAAGGGTGGTCGGCGAACAGCACGCCAATGGTTGTACGGGATGCAACTTGTATGTCGACCGAGTGTTCGCGCGACTTTGAAGGAACCAACGACAAAGGTGAATTAAACGCCTTATTAGACTTTATGACAAGTCAATGCTCTCTCTAGGGGATGACAACTCCCGATGTTCATCCACCCGTCCTCCAAATTGCTCCTAGGATGCGGTCAAACAATGAAGAACTCGCTCCAACCAAAAGAGATTTCAATAAAATTGATGCAGTCCCCAGACCTTCTCGATCTTTGAACTTTGAAGAGGTTCCAGACCCTATAGAAGAGGAGTAGGAACCCTCCCCTTTTTCGGATAATATCCGTTGGGAACCTGTCCAGTCCGATTCAGAGAGCCACATCTCTCTCGGTTCACCGGGAGAGAGGACCTTATCCACCATTTGCAGGCCTTTGAGTCTGCGATTTCTTTACGAAAACTCTCTGAAGGCATCCGCTACAAGTTGCAGACTATGACCTTCGACGGGAAAGTAAAAGAATGTTTCTATAAATTAGCCTCCCAATCCATCAGCTCCTTTGGGGAGCTCAGAAAGGAGCTTCTTCGGAGGTTCACTGCCTCAAAGAAGAGAAAAAGTGGCCCACAGACACTCTTCCAGATTAAACAAGGACTGATTGAAACTCTCAGTCACTGCATCGACAAATTCCAGGAAGAAATTCTTGGGATCCATGATGTCGATTCGGAACTGTATCAGGTCGGCCTAAGGTGCGGGCTTCAGGAAGGGCTCTTCAAGTTTGAAGTCAGACGAAAGCCATCAAGTTCCTACGGGAACCTAATCAACATGACGAATTAGTTCATTGAGGGCGAGACGACCAATCCTGAGTTTGTCTCCACCCTCACCCAACTCGTACAAAAACAGTGAGAGGAGAATTCCTCCCTCACCCAACCTTCCGCTAGTCATCTTCATCGTGCCCCGAGGCATTGACCAGAGTTCCTACCACCTGCGCCGCAACATGGGAAGAGCCCGCATCATCAATGTCCACTTTCGTCTCTCCATTTCCAACAAATAAGGCCACATCGACCACGTTCTCCTCTATATAACAAGCTCGTACAGCCTCCATCACAAGCTTTGCCACCAACCCCACAACAAACTCGTCCCATCCAATCTTATACGCCATCCTCGCCTGAATAGATACGACGACTCTCAAGAGCACACCGACCTAATTCTGGCAATGGAAGAGGTTGTCCAAATAATCCAAAAGCAACCTGGCTTCAAAAGACCTCCTCTCCTTAAGGCAGATGATGAGAATTGTAACTGAGAACTTTTTTGAGTTCCCCAAGGATGTAGGTCACGACACGAAGAGTTGTCAAGCTCATCAAGATTGAGAAAATGTTAAGGGCGGGCAAACTACAAGAATATGTTGCCCGAAAAATCGAAGATAAACCCACCTCATCAAAAAGGGTAAGGAGGTGGCTAAAGTACACTTCCCTCAACAATGAGAATGTGTAGAGCACGAAGATATTGGCTACCTCGAGAGTATCAACTATGTATGTGAATGCATTGAGGTAAATGACATTGGCCTCCTAGGACAGATTAATTGCATTCACGGAGAAGCTGGCCTCGAGTATTCAAAAAAGGCCAATTTAGGACGTGCCTACCGGCGACAGGTCGATTCCACCTCTCAGGCCGCCTCATTAAGAGATGTTATCTTCAACGAAGATGCTCCATCAAGGTCGTAAATATCGGATGTCGGCGACATGTCGGGTTGAGTTTTACAATGTCGGATATCGAAGACATATCAGGGATATTTTAAAATATCGGATTTTCATAAATAAAAATACATATTAAGTAAAATTATATGTTATAGTAACAAATTAACCTAAAAAGTAGCCAATTGATTTCATGTATATCAAAAAAATAAAGTAGACTAGTATCCAAAATAAAATAAATAAAGCATTAATAACACATTAAGACTCTGCTACTGCTAGCAAGCATCCAAGATAAGCACAAGCAGAAAAAATTATGAAATACATTTAAAATTATACAATAATTTTCTATAGATAATACTAAGTTTTATAGAAAGTAAAAAATATTTAAAAGTTACTTGTCCTTAATGGATAATAAGTGATGCAACCGTCGCCGCATCCGAGGACGCCAGTTATATTATTATTATTTGTTATTTTATTTTTTCTGTCAATTTTTCCACGCACCAATGTTATTTTGAGTTTCGACTCATCGGTTTGACCATTGGTGAGACCTTGAATAAATGGTACGGCAATTTGAGTAGCTAGGACGAAAAAGGCAGGCTTTCACTTTAAGGACGCATAAGGTTAAATGGAGGAGTTAACCAAACTAAAAGATATAGGAATTATTCTTCATTAATCAAATTCAAGGAATTGGGGTTTAGGGTGACCAAGATATTTCCCGCAGTGAGTGCTTTAAATATCTGGGATCGATAATTCAAAAAGATGGAGGTGTAGATAAAGATGTGATACATAGAATCCAAGCAGATTGGTTGAAGTGGAGCAGCGTTTCTGGGATCTTATGTGATCGTAAAGTACCATTAAAACTTAAAGGCAAGTTTTACCGTACTGCAATTAGGTCGGCAATGTTCTATAGTTCTGAGTGTTGGGCAGTGAATGGTGTACATGAGCAAAAAATGGGAGTTGCGGAGATGAGAATGCTTAGGTGGATGTGTGGTCACACGAGACTGGATAAAATTAGGAATGAATGTATCAAGGATAAGACAGGAGTGGCGCCAATTGTAGAGAAGATGCGAGAAGCTCATTTAAGATGGTTCGGACATGTACATAGGAGACCATTAGAGGCACATGTTAGGCATTGTGAGAGTTTAGTCACAAGACATGTTAAACGGGAGAGGGGTAGACCAAAAAAGACTTGGAATGAAACTATAAGGAAATATATGATGTACTTAGGCATTAGTGAGGCTATGATTAAAGATATGGCACAATGGCGACAAAGGATTCATATAGCTGACCCCACTATGGTGGGATAAAGGCTTTAGTGTTGTTGTTGTTGTTGTTAATCTAATTCAAAGAAAGAGAATATTTGGAAACTTAAAGTTGGAAAGAAATTAAAATGGGGCCCAACTTAACAACTTTACAACATTATAAAAGGACCTCCTCTGGAAAGAAGAAAAAGGAAACCGGAATAATTCAGCGGAAACGAATTTAAATTCATTTGCCTCTGATAACCGAGAAAATCCTATTCAGTCGTCTCCTTCATCGAACAACCTCCCAAACGGTCAATTTCATAGGGACGAACCCTATTCGTATCTCTGTCGATCGTGACCACCGTTTGGACGATCCAATCAAACAAAGGCTTCCACCAATCGAACGGCTCCGACGAAGGGTTTCTCCCGACATCAACTACGTCTCCCAGCGTCACCCACCAGCCCGATCGTGGCCTTGTTTCGTCGAGGGCAACCGCCTCTCCTTCTGGTCGTCGTCAGCTTCAGCGCTCCACTCCGACGACCTAGTTCTGTCCTGTTCGGTGTCGTCCAGAGCTCGACAAGTCCAATCTCACGTCCCTTCTCTACAATCATGGAGCAGTCGGTTTTTCCGAAAGTAGACTACAACAGCAACCTCAGCACCTTAGCAGAAGAGTTTGAGATGACCACTCTCGCCATAAATTTGTGTATGCTCGGGTAAACTCCGCCCTTTTTGTGCTCATGTTTATAAGCCTAGTCGTATGCAATTCATTTAATTAGCAAAAGTTTGCCTCGAACATTCAATCTTCTTTTAGTGTCGTTATTCATAAATTGTTGATGTGTTAAAGCTTGCCAGAAGATGTAAATACCGCTTGATTTGATTCTTTTAAACATATGGGAGGCTTCTTTTCAAATAACGAATAACTGACTTGCGAAGTTCATACGTCGAGAGAGAATTCGCGCGCAAAATTTGACTTGGCCCTCTCGGCCACATTATGTTAAAATCGATTGCATTAAAAATTATCATATTTTTCAAAACCCTAAATTTTCTCCGACTGCATATCAAGCGATCCGTGTTTCTTTCAAAAAAATATTTATATAAATTTTCTTTAATTTTTAAATCTTTATTAAAAAAATCATTTTTCTCATTCGAGTTTGAATTTTTTTAAAAACACAAAAAAAAATTATATCCACTCGGGTAATCTCGCATTTTTAAAAAAATCTTTAAAATTTTAGAGTTTTTTTTTTGAAGCATAAATGGTTTTCTTTGTTTTTAAAAAAAATCAAATTAATTTAAAAAAATTTATCAATTAAAATATTTTAAAATTTATGAGAATTTCAAACAATTAATGGAAAATCATGTGGGTAATTTAGAAAATGGTGTTGCCAATCTGAGCGCACAATTAAAATTTTGACAAACAATTGAGGGGTTGAGTGTGAATGTTACCACGATCATGTGAGATGTGTGGCATGTGTTAAATGGATTACGCACGCGGGTTAACACGTTGGAGGCCACCCAACATTTAGGGATTACTCCACACCAAATCGAAGAGGATCCAAACCCTAGGAACAAGAAATCGAAAACCCTAATCCACGACAACTTGAACAAGGGCACCAAAACGTAAGGGATCCACCCTGATGGGATTTAGGAATCAAGTTAAACGTTGGTGATTTCGAAGGGCGTTTAGAACCTGATGGATGTCTAGATTGGTGCGATAAGATGGATTGTTTCCTGGCTTGGAAGCAATTTTCCCAAGCTAGGCAAGTATAGTACGCTACCCTTAGGTTAAAGGGATCTACTTTGGTTTGTTGGGGTCAACTAGAGCGTTCTAGATTTAATTTAGGCATGCCTTCGATCACCACATGGACTGAATTTAAGACACAATTGCGTAAGAGGTACGTTCCACCCGATTATTTGCAGACCCTCTACCGTAGGTTCCACAACCTATGGCAAGACAAACTATCGGTGAATGAATATTCGAATGAGTTCTTAGTACTTCAGTCTCGCATCGACCTCCGAGAGAATGATGACATGACCGTGTCCCATTATCTGAATTGGTTGCGTTATTCCATTAGGGACCAGTTAGAGCTTTATGACTATAAGGACTTGAGAGAAATCTTGAATCGCCGCGGAGGGTGGAGTTCTTATAGAAGCGGACATTCGGACTTAGGTCTACTGAATTCTAAGTCATAGTCTTTAATGAATATCCAAGTCATAGTCTTTAATGAATTCTAACCAACATCGATGCCTTAAGTTTAGCTCCTTCTGAGTACAAATGCACTTAGAGCTTTTGTGGTCAGTAAAATTTTACACTTAACTTCATACAGGTAGTGCCTCCAAATTTAAAGAGCAAAGACTATGTCTGCTAGTTCCAAGTCGTGAGTGAGATAATTCCTTTCGTAGTCTTTGAGTTGTCGGGAGGCATAAGTTATGACTCTCTCATGATGCATTAAGAAACACCCAAGACCCTTCAAAGATGCATCGTTGAAGATCTAGAAACCGTCAGTTCTGAATGGCATTACCAAGATAGGGGTTGATGTAAACCTCGTGTTGAGTTCTGAAAAAGCTTTATCACGCTCCTCATTCCGAACAAAACGAACTCCTTTTCGAGTTAATATGGTCATTGGCAAAGCTATCTTCGAAAACCCAACGGCGAACCTTCAATAATAGTTAGCCAAGCCTAGTAAATTCCTTAATTTGGTAGGTAAGTCTGGGTCAGTTCTAAATTGCCTCAACCTATTGCGGATTCACTGATAACCCATCCCTGTTAATAACATGCCCGAGAAAAGATTCTTCTAACCAGAAATTACATTTGGAGAAATTTGCATAAAGTTTCTGCTCCTTCAATAGTTGTAAAACTGACCTAAGGTGTGTTGCATGTTCGTTTTTTTTAAAATAGATCAAAATGTCATCAATGAAAATGATGACATATTTGTCTAGAAATTCCTTGAACACTCGGTTCATGAGATTCATGAAAGTTGTCGGTGCATTCGTTAAGCGAAAAGGCATCACTGTGAATTCAAAGTGATCATATCTCGGGTTGAAGGCTATTTTAACGATGTCTTCTTCCTTGACCCTCAGCGGGTGATATCCAGACCTCAAATCTATCTTGGAAAATACTGAGGCTCCTTCTAATTGATCAAAAAGATCATCAATTCATGGTAGTGGGTATTTGTTCTTGATTGTCAATTTATTATACTCTTGGTAGTCGATACAAAATCGCATGCTACCATCCTTCATCTTATCAAAGAAGGTCAGAGCTCCCTATGGAGAAGAACTTGATTGTATGAATATCTCATCGAGGATTTATTGTAATTAAATTTTTAATCTATCAAATCTTTAGAGGCAATTATTTATGGTGCCCTAGCAAATGGATGAGCACACAGCATGAGATTAATGAAAAATTCAACCTCCCTTACTGGAGGATGTCGGTAGTTCTTCACAGAAGACTTTTAAAAACTCTTGTATAATAGGCACATCTTTCAAGACTTCTGTCCTATTTTCCCCTTTGATCAATAAAAGAAAAGAACTGTACCCCTTTTTGATTTGTTTGATTGCCTTCATGGAGGACATAAGGGCATTAGAAACGCGTGTGATTCCTCTGAAATTTAACTTCATGATTTTGGGGAGTTCTAAAGATAACGTCCTTTCTTTGATAGTGGATGGAAGTATCATTAAGAGATAACCAATCCATTTCAAGGATTACATCAAATTTCCTCAGAGGTAAAATAGCTACATCGAGATAGAGTTCATGACCTTCAGGGATAACTTTACTGCCCATCTAAAGCTTGTTATCGTGGTGGTGTTATTGAGCATAATTGTGTTAGGAGCAGTTGTGGACTTATAAAGGTGTAACCTTACTGTTCTTATGAAATTCTCAGATATAAAAGAATGTGAAGCACCAATGTCGAACAGAAATCTAACAGTATGCAGAGATATGTAAGTGATACATGTGACCACCGTGTCATCTTCCTTTGCTTCCGAATGCCCAAGGGAGAATACCCTGGGCCGAACATGTTGTGTCGGAGCATCTGCAAGGGGAGCTTGAGAGACAACTGACTATGTCATCTTCCCTTTCTCCTGATAACTAGTGGAACTAATACAAAACATCCTTTGAGGTGGTAGCTCCAAACCTCTATTGTCATGACTCTTCTTCGGCGCATTGGTGCAGGCATTAGCCATGTGCCCTGGCTTCCTACATTTGTAGAAGACACCAGATCCTGCAATTATTCTCCAGTGTGCCTTTTGTTGCATTTCTTGCATGGTGTTGGGCCAGCGTCCTTCTGACCATTCTTACTTTAGGTTGCACCTGTGATTGAGATTGGGTGGCCTTTTGTAGCATCCACTTGCATCCTACTGATCCTTGACTTTTGTTGCCCTTGGATAAATCGAAAAAAAAATCTTTTCTTAGAATCTCTCCTTCTCCAAATCCTTTCCTTGTCCTTCTTTACAATTCTTGCCATCTCAACCAATTCATTATAACAAGTGATTCGCAACTGAATTAGAAAATGATGAATGAAGTCTCGAAGTCCTTTTAGGAAATGGTAGCATCTTTCTTTTTTGAAGAGATAAAATCCCAGGGTATAATGATAGGTGTGAAACTCTTCTTCATGTTGGAGGATAGAATTTCCGCCCTGGGTCAGTCTTAGGAACTTCTCATGCATATCCCTCTTTGCAGAGAAGGGAACGAACCAGTGAGTGAACTCCTAAACGAACTATTTCCAACATATAGTGAATAGTTATCTGGCGGCAAAGCTTCCTTGAAGAAGTCTCTTCCACCATCTTTTGGCTTCTCCTTCAAGCATGAAAGCTAACAATGCAACTCTCCTCTCTGTAGGGCACTCCATAGTATCAAGGATCTCTTCGATCCGGGTGATTTATTCTTCTGTTTCAAGTGGTGGAACTCCTCGGAAAGTCGGCTTGAAGTCTTCAAATTGTTTGATGAAACACTCCATGTGTAATCCCTCTGTAGCTGCTGGGACGATTTGCTCAGGGGTCGGAGCTGCAGTTGGATTTGGAGCTGCTCGAATGGCTTCAGCTACCTGGGTGAAGACACTAGTCAAGTCCTCCAGTGAAAGTCCCCTCTTAGTAATACTCTGGATACTCTGATATTCCATTCTGGGTGTCCAAACTCTCCTCAGACGGCGCTCGCATGGCATGCTCTTGTACAACCTAAATATGACAAGGATGTCATGATTGGAAAAGGAGTTTATGATGATGATCGTAATAAAGACTAATTCATATGGCTCTTTCGTGTGCATGTGATCTTGGACCATAACCTGTCTCGGATACCAAAACTCTAAGTTGTAGCATCTAAGGATCCTAAATATAACTTTCTATAAGAAGTTATAAAAACTAACCACAAGACTACGTGTAATTAATTGAGCAACGATAAGTAATGGTAACACAGTGTCACCAATTCACATGTACGCATAAAGAGTCATCTAACAAGAGATCACTTAATATCCATCATCATCAAAATTTTAAGTTCTTACATCAATTAATAATACATGAGATAAACTTGGCTCGCATGCCACAGAAAATTTAGAAGTGAAAATAAAATAAGCTAAATAAGGGAGCAGTAATATTCGCCATCACCATGCACAGTCATGAATTTGTTCGGGCTCCTTGAAGGTTCCTGCTAATCAAGAAACTTCGGGGTATCTTTTAAGTCATGCAGCTGAAATTGTTAAAATAAAAGAGTGAGTAAAAAACTAAGTGTTCCCCTTACTCTAAAATTTCATAATGTCTTAGGATTTCATTTTATTATTGATCATGCGCTTTTTCTATAATTTCATCTTGGATTTTCTCGTTCTCTTAATAGGTTCTTACCTATTAATGACTTTTGATTTCAAAAATTCTTCTTGATACTTTTCAATTGAATTCGTTCAATGTAAATTCCCATAGAAGCAAAACCCAAGATTAACTCTTGTGGTTAGTTGCGATTTCTTTAGCTCATGCTTGATCTATAACTATGGTAAGGTAACCACTACCCCATATGAGAAATAAAATTTGGTGAGGATAGCCTCACCCTCTTAAGGAAATAACTATGATTATGCATAAAGCCTCATCGCCCGAGAGTTTAACCCCTCCTGAGCAGTCGAATCATGACATAAACTACGGTGGGGTTCCACCTAACTATGGTAAGGAAATTAAACATGCCCTCAAGGGTTTGCTCCTAAGCAAATTCATCAATAAGCTTACCTTCATTGTCATTTCCATTTTCATCGCTCATGCTCATACATTTCTATCTAATTACTTGACTAATTAACTCTTAAGGAAGTGTTATGCCTAGAGCGCGATTTATTTACTGACATTAATACTTGTATAATTAAGTTATGGTGACTTGTGTATTTCTAGGTGAGATTCTACTAGCTAATTTTTAGATGAATATTTGTAGTCCAATAATTGGACGCACACAAATAAGTTCGTTTAAACCATTTGGGCCTCTAAAGGACTAGAATAAATTTCAAACAACATGTATATTGCTAGATGGTCTTTTAACTTAGCTGTTTTGCTCGAACATTAAGTTTAATAAGCTCCTCAAGCTTAAATAACCTCCAAACAGCAATAGGGGTTGTTGGCTGCTCTCCAAATTTATGTGTTTTACTCAAATGTTAGGTTTAATACGCTCTCAGGGCTTAAATAATTCTCAAACAGTAATAAGGGTTGTTGGTTGCTCTCCTTATTTGTGTGTTCTACTCAAATATTAGATTTAATATGCTTCTGGGGCTTAAAAAATTCTCAAACAGCGATAGGAGTTGTTGGTTGCTCTCTTAGTTCAAGAGTCTCGCAAGGATTAGGGGTGCATTTTGACTCTAATCCTTTATATGACGAACCAAGGTAAAGGTATGTTCCATAGTTTATAAGCTCATGTAAAGGATTATCACATTAATATAAGATAAGTATGTGCATGCCACTATTTTGGCATGATAACTCATAAGACTGATTTTTCTTAATGTAATAATATCTCAAAACATCATAAAGAAAAATGTATATATCCATTTTAATTTGGCATGCTTGCTAAAAGTAAAGGGTATGAGAACTACCATGCAAATCTTCTGAAACATTCAGAAAATTTATTAATTAAATTAATCGTGCATACTGGAGATTATCAAGACAACAGACATGTAAACTCCAAATTTCAAATAGTTTACACATTTAGATTATTCATGCAGGCTAAGAATTATTGTGGAAATTGACTTAAAATCCTCCGAAATTTCGAATCATGTTTCAACCTTCACACATGTGCATAGATCAAAAAAAGAGCAAACTAACTTGCATGCAAGGTTCTTTGACCCTTCTCCAAATTATTTCATGTTATTCTACAAACTTCGCATATTGAAATCATGTCATTCGCGAAAAGAAAAGTTATATCCCATCAAAGAGGTAAAGCTAGAGCTAAAATTTAACTCATAATCAAGATGTAAGTCCATTTTTCACTATTCTAAAAAATGGGGCTTTTCAAAGATCATGATATTAATTGGCATGCTAGAAATTTTAGAGACAATTAAATTCATGAGAGGTGAACTTAAACTCTTATATAAGTTTTCAAGGAAATTTAACTAGCTTGAGGTTATTATTTCGTATCTAAAACTAAATGTAACCCTCCCCCCAAAAAAAACACTTCGATGTTGAGGTATGGAAAAGATTAACAAAAGAAATCTTTTGAACTAATTTTATCCAATCTAAGAACATTACAATCATCATGTTACTTTATTTTAGAACTCAAGGAAATCTGAAATTACACTTAGAAAACTAGGGCAAGAGAGTTCCTCACTATAATGAAATTTATTAAACCAAAATACACCATTTGAAAGAATATCATCTGTTACGGGCTCGCCGTAAGACGTTGGTAGAGTCATCGGAGAAGGGGTTGGAGGTGGAAAATTGGAAATGAGGGAGGCGAAGGATACAGTGGAGCTGGGACTGCGACTGCCTAGACAGGGTGTGTTCGGGAGGAGGGAGCTGTCACAATCTCATCAAAGGGGAAAGGAATGGATTTCTTCTTGCTTGTCATTCAACTAGCCCAAGGGGCCCTTAAATAAGAGATACAAGGATACATACGTAATTAAAAACACATCAAAATAAAACCTAATGGAACCTAAAGACACTTGAACTATGGCATCAAGGACAATAAACCTAATGAAAGATACAACATAATAACTAAAGACGCATCATAATAACTGGTCACGAAGCCCATGACACTATTCTATTTCATTCTTCAACAAATCTGAAAAATATATAAAGTATTTATAAGATAAAAGTGGGAGGAAAACTCGCCTTCTTGGCAAGAGGAGTCTTTCCTTTCCTTGAGTAACCCTTGGGAGCCATGAAATCGTCATTGGAGTTGACGGGAAGCACGAAACTCTCTGATTGAAGCTATGGTTGGAAATTTCTAACGAAATGGGGCAAAGAAATCCATGGGGAATAAGAATGGGGGCTTAAATATAGAGGAGTACCTAGGGAGGTCTGCAACCGCACTTAGAGGGGTTTCAACGCGACAACGGGCGACAGAGAGAACGATGGAGATGTTCCGCGTGGGTGTCAGGGAAAGATAGCGTTGCAGCAACCTCTTCTCAACTGAGAACCAGGCGCAAGATTTTGGGAATCACGTTAGTAGGCTGCTATTGAAAGGGATTGGAAGTGTTTTGTTATTTATTTTATCTCATTCTTTGAATTTGGAGGGGCATGGATGGCTAGGATTAGTCCACTTAAAAGGGTGGAGCGCATCCTTTAATGATGAAATGAAAAATGGTGCAATGGTTGAATAAATTACTTAATTTGGATAAAAATCCAAATAAATCTTAGAAAATAGTCTATCTAAGAAAAATCATTTCATAATCTTTTGACATTAAATAATTTGTATCGTATTTTCATCCTATATAATAAATTAAATATCAAAAAATTCTAAAAATTCTGAATAAAAAGGGCAGCCTAGTGCACAAAGGCATCCCCGCGAAGCGAGGGTCCGCGGAAGAGTCCCACCACAAGGGTGAAATGTAGGCAAACCTTACCATGCAATTTCTAAAAATTCTGAATAAATCAAAAAAATACTTTCATCTTCAAAATAATTTTTCATAAGATTTTTTATAATAATTAATTACAATAACTTATTAAAATAAGATTTTTCTTTGATAAAAAAGCTTAAAATTGCTTGGGAATTTTTTTAAATCTACAATAAATTTTTCATACCTTAAAATAAATTTTCCATTATTTGGTCATTAACATGTGGATCATTGCTTGGGAGTTCAAAAGACACTATTAAAGTAACAAAATTCTTGGGATGTCACAAAATCTCCTTCAAACACTTGGAAGATCTCACCTTGTATAAAACGGTAGGGTCGGATGGTTGGTGGAAGGTTCGATGGAAGACGAGAGACTCTTCACGCAACCAATGTAAAGGCGGCGGCGGGTTGCAAGGAGGACGGTGCGACGACGAGGTAGAAGTAGAGTGACGTAGAAATCTGTGGAGAGACGGAGGAAGAAGATTACTTAGAAGTAGGGGAAAGATGAAAGGAAGAACCCACGGTGGCGGTCGTACGTGAAAATAGAATAGAGTTTTTGTTTTCTGTTTTTAACCGGTGTTCTCTCCCTTATAGCTCATAGGTCACGGAAGTTATTTTCATGAATAGGCCGTGATTTCATAACCTAGGCCCTAGCCAGCTTTCAAGAAAGGGAAAGAAAGGCAAGTTATTTCATCATTTCTTTATTCCCTTTCAAATATGTTTCTTTTTTTTGTTTTAATTTTTTTGTCGGTTCTCATTTTCATTGTGCTTCACCAATGCTCTGGATGCTGAATGAAGGAAGCATGGTTATGTGCACATAAATCAAAATGGATTCTTGGGTCTGCCCTCTCTGATGTCTTTGGCTTTGATTTGAGGGCATGATTCCGCAGCAAACGCGACGGTATAGGGGGCCACTATTTCAGTGGTACTCTGTGAGCAGCCACTTTGTGCATTTATTGTCAAAGGTTAGGTCTTTCTCCTCTGAGAGAAGCCACTTTGTGCATAGTGCCAAAGGTTAGGTCTGTTTCCAATCTTCCCCCGCCCATACCCCCAATGATTGGGGACTATATGGGTTATGTTGTTGTTGTTGTTGTTCTCATTTTCATTACAAATTTCTTTTTCTTGCAACTTTTTCTAACAGAAACTTCTTTTTTCGAAAAAAATTTCTGAACTTTTTTTTTACAAAACAAGACTTCTAATGAGAATAAAATAGATGTAGGCTCAAAATTGGAATTAAGGCGCAACATTGGAGTAGGAGAAAAAACAAAATTTGACCTGACCAAATCAATGGATTATGCACCGCACAACCTAGACTAAAAAACCATACAACCAAGACAATCGTATCATATGGAATACACCACCACAACTCCAAAATAATAAAAAGTGCAGAAAAATAAATGCGCGAAACAGATGAGCGAAATAGAAAAAAATTGGCATAAATAAAATAAAATGCATAAAGTAAACTCTGACTTCACGAGCGTCTGTCTGCATCAATTACGATCAAAATTGGGGGCCATGTCGAAACAGTCGATGAAGGACCTACGAAGGCATGGCCGATGAAAATCCAAAACATTCAACGAAGGACCTGCCAAAGACCAGTGGAAGAAAAATCTAAAGCATTCAACGAAGGCGAAAACGGGGGATCAACGGCCCAATCAAGATATTGGGGACCCGATCACCAAAGGAGACAAAGGATCTATGGCTAGAGGAAGAAGTTTGATAAACTAATGGTCAGTCGAAGCATAGATTTTACGGGAGAAAATAAGTTGAGCAAAACAAGCACTCTATGAGAGAGATTGCTCGACCGGAATAAAAGATCGACAGGAGAAAGGAAGGATCTTCGACCGACAGAGGGCTCGAGGAAGATGATACTTGACCGCAGTAAAGACTCGACAGGAGCAAACCATTCGAGTAGACCAAGCGCTACTGGGAGAGAAAGGAAGGAGGGGAGTGACTGGGGGACGACGGCGGCGTAGTGACGCCAACGAAGGGCGACTAAGTGATACAATGAGAACTGAGGGGAAAAAACTCCCATTAATTTTAGGGATCCATAGACCCTTATAAGTATAAGGGAACAAATCTCTATGCACAATAAATACCATAAAAGAGAACAAAAATATATTTTTACAAATAACACACTTTCTAGAAAATATAAAAAACTAAATTAACATTCCATTAACTTCATTATATCCGAAGCATATATGATATAATCTTCAACAAATAAAAAACTAACAATATTATCAAAACAGGACACTAGAACTGAAGTTATATGTCAAAAAGATAGGCCAATGCTTATTATAGTTTGATAAAAGAACAGACCTTACACTATGCATCTTGAATATGTAGTAAGGTAAAAAAAATACTCACATATAGCCAAGAATTGCTATTCTTTAAAAGTCTGAAGGATAGACTAAAACTATAGGTATGTTATCTGGTAATAAGATTCTATGCAAAGAATTATCATTAAAACTTAAAAATGCATTTGATCATATAACTTTGTGTGTGGCATATGATGCCAAGGAGAATGTATTTGAGCTACAGTAATTGTCACTAATGCATGATAAAAAGAGAATGATTAATATATTATTTATGCAAATACAACAAATGTGGTGCAGCCATACCAGTAGACCATAAAAAGGAACCTTGTGTGGCAGCAGCTCGGCGCATTGTAGTAAAAGCTGTCCAATAAGAACAATGGTGAGCATGGGTAACTTTTAGTCTTCTACGATTTAACAAGTGTAGTTAATGCTTGTTTCTTAACTGTTCTCAGGAAAAAAACACAAAAGGTTGACTAATAGATGACAAACTTTCAGTATTTTTCATTGTCCTTCGATTTTCATAACCATTTTCAAGATATTACATCACAAAATAGATGTATATCTACATTGCTGCATGTCATCATCTTCCTCACAGCCGTACATATCAATATGGGGTGAACAAGCTAACCAAAATAAAATAAAAAATGAACTCTTTGGACAAATTACAAATGACGACTTCCATGATACCAATACTCTCATATGTAGTGTCAACCTGATATAAAATATGAAGTTGGAGAGGGGACGCTTCCATTAAAACATACTAAATACTACAAGGTAAAGGGCCCATCGTATAGACCATAAGACTAAAGGTCATGCATCTAATTGATCAATAATTTTCTTAATGTAAACAGAAAACCTAAGTGAGATAAAATAAAAAAAGTGGTACTGAACCCAATAGTAAGAATCAATATTGTTAGAAAAATATATCAGATCTTACGTCATCTTTGAAACAATTAATCTGAATAACAGTAGATCGATTTTAGGCAAAAAATGTCACTTACATATAACATAAGTACATAACATATAAACCATCTAGGCCAATATCTAGAAGAATAAAAATCTTTGTGCATAAATCAGTTATGTAAATTAAATAAATGTTTAGCACTTCAGTTGGCTTGTGCAGACTCCAACTCAAGAGAAAGTAATAGCTAGCTAAGCTAAATATTTCAGGTTAATTAGTAAATCAGTGGTTTATGCAGACAGACGCTCGCAAGGCTAAATTTTGTTTTACGCATGCATTTTATTTTATGTTATTTATGCTAGACATTGTTTATATTTCACGCATTTTTCCTGCATTTCTGATGTTGGAGTTGTGAATGTGTATTCTATATCATGCGATTATCTAGGCATTATGTTTTTACTATAATTAGGCAAAGGCGTAATCCTTTGATTCAAGTGGATCAAGCCAAATTCATTTTCCTAAGCTCCTTTTGTGCCTTTGCCAAAATATTGAGCCTACAACCCTTCTATTCCCATTAGAAACTTCCTTTTATTAAAAAACGTTCTCTTTCAATTAAAAAAAATAGAAAAAATCAATATATATATAATATATAAGGGGAAAATGTCATTTGATGAAACATTCATCTTTCCGGTTATACTCTTCTTTATTACATATTTTCCAACTTTTTATAAGTGAATTTAATTTGTAGGTTTTTTATTTAATTTTGAAAAGTATGTCATCATCCTATAAATTTTTGTTGAATTTTGTATTCGGTGTGACAAAAACTTTTAATGCGACGAACAGATGATTTACTGCCGTGCCGGGACACGGGGAACTCCGTGCACGATTGCTTGTAACAGGAAAAAGATTAAAAAAACTTCGTTTTTCTAGTTCACTCGGTATATCATTTTAATTCAATCCCATTGTTTGAATTGAATGGTATGGTGTTATGGGCTTTTTTTTGTTGAGATCGTTGGAGGTCGGCAGCAGAGATACAAGGGAGTTTTAACCCTAGAGCTTGTGAAGGAGAAGAAGTTGAGGGAATAGGAGAGCTTAGAGAGAGAGGAAGAGGAATTAGAGAGAGAAGGAAGAAGTTTCATTCATTGATTAAAATTCAAATATATGACGGGTATATTATATAGGACCCCCGGGTGGCAACCCCGTAATAACATCAATACACATAAAATATTAAAATACATAAATACTAATATAATAAGACTCGACTCACTACAATAATAAAACACCTAATGCACTCGACTCGATACAATTCGACTTAATAACCCTAACAATAGATAACCATCGGCGTGAGAACCATAACACTCCACTCGTCCTTAACAACGAGCTTGCCCTCAAGCTCAAACTCCAATAAGATGATCAACTCCTCTGGCTCCTTGATTTCACGCCAAAATAATGACAGGTAGTCCGTCGCGGATGGAAGGGGAACCTTGGCGCACTAGTTGAGGTGTTGCAGTGTGACCTTGAGGTCACGGGTTTGAGTCCTGGAAGCAGCCTCTTGCAAAAATGCATGGTAAAGTTTGCCTACATTTCACCCTTGTGGTGCGACCCTTCCCCGGACCCTCGCTGCGCGGGGATGCCTTTGTGCATCGGGCTGCCCTTTTAGTCCGTCGCGGCGGCATTGGCGGCGATGAGTAGAGGTGGCGCCTTCGGGAAGACGTGTGGCTGAAGGAATGGGGCCGGTTGGTCCGGCGGAGCGGCGGGAGGCCAGAGCAGCAGGGCAACCGAAGGAACAACGGCTAGCATAAGGAAGGGGTCCGCGGAGCGGCAGCAAAAAGATGCAGTAGGTCGGCCGAGGAAACCATGGCCGACGGGATGAACGGGGCTGGAGGGGCCGGTGGACGGAACGCGTCCGGCGGGGTCGACAGGGTGGCACGAGGTAGCAATGGCAAGGCGGCCAAAGGAACCGGCAGAGCAGGGGCCGACAGAGGAAGGGCCAGCAGAATAGGCGACGAGGTGGTCGGAGGCGGCAGACCGGAGGTCAGCAGAGCGGGGGCCGACAAGGCGGGTGGCGATGTGGCTGGAGGGACCGACAAGGCAGGGGTCGGCAGAGCAGGCGACAGAAAAGCTGGCGATGGAAGGTGCATCGGGAGGCGGTCTGAATGGGCCGGGGAGGCGGCTGGTGGGGCTGGGAACAACAGTGGAGTAGAAGACGCTGGAGGTAATGGTGGAGAGAGAAGAACATCGGCGAGCGGTGGAGATACAACTAGTGTAAGCGGTGTTCTCGTCGGTGGGCAAGCTGGGGTGGAAATGGCGGTAGCATGCACGAGCTGGGAGGGCGCCGACACTGCGAGAGGCCGGACTCTGAAGTGTCTGAAAGTCGCCAATTTGTCGAATGTGGTGTCGAGGCGAGATGCGAGCCTGAAATGACTTCAACATTTTCCACAACATCGAACAAAGGGCGGCTTCATCCGTGACACTAAGTTTAATGTCCATACAAATTAATTGATTAATGAATTAATCCAACGTGAATTAATTGATTAAACAAGTAGGTAGAAGATAGGAGAAGCATTCCATGCGTGGGGTTGAAGGGCTCGAGGAGTAAGGTGGCGTGCGTGAGGGGGATTGGGAAAGACATTTAGAAAAATTCAATTAAAAAAGTGACAGGAGAAAGGTGTGCTGCCCGAGGAAAATCAAGAGGCGTGGCTTGATGAAGATGAGGGCACGTGATTGGGACGGAATGGGGTCGATGCAGCGCACGTCTGGCTCGAAGACAGGACGCGGGCAGGGGAAGAGGGCGTGGGAGGGAGACGAAGCGGAGGAGATGAGCGGGTTCGATGATGGAGGAGATGGTTGTCGAGCGGCGCTGGAATCTTGCGGGTTTAGGGGCAATGGAAGACGAAGTCGCCGGGGCTGCTAGAGGCGACGATGGACAGTGGAGTCGATGAGGATGTACGGGGGCTTGTTGATGATGGGCGAGCAGGTGGACAAGGCAGTGGACTGGAAGCTCTGAGAGACGACAAGCTGCTGCTAGCGCGAGAGGTTGTGGCCTTTAAAGGGAAGCCGACGCAGGAAGTAACAGAGGCCTCGGGTTGCTGGTGGCACCTAGGGCGACGACGATGGCTGGGAGCTGCGTCGATGACAGTGATGCAAAAGACGGCACAGTGGCTGCGAGTTGATGAAGCAGGATTTGCAACTGGACAGAGGGTTGTGTCGATCGCTGGGAGGAACTTACCGCGGGACTGACGCCGGCGGAAAAGGATCGAGAAGCTCTGATACCAAGATGTTGTGGGCTTCTTTTTTGTTGAGATCGTTGGAGGTCGGCAGCAGAGATACAAGGGGGTTTTAACCCTAGAGCTTGTGAAGGAGAAGAAGTTGAGGGAATAGGAGAGCTTAGAGAGAGAGGAAGAGGAATTAGAGAGAGAAGGAAGAAGTTTCATTCATTGATTAAAATTCAAATACATGACAAGGGTCTATTATATAAGACCCCGGGTGGCAACCCCGTAATAACATCAAGACACAAAATATTAAAATACATAAATATTAATATAATAAGACTCGACTCACTACAATAAATAAACACCTAATGCACTCGACTCGATACAATTCGACTTAATATAAAAATACCCTAATAATAGATAACCAACGACGTGAGGACCATAACATATGGGTACCACCTAGATATGGCCAAATCAATTTCTTAATAACGGTTTCTGATTCTTGCATCATTTGGCTTGACAATAGCAAACGCATGTTACTATTAACGGGCATAAACCCATGATATTCATATATCTTTATTGATATTTCCCAATTTGCTCCTTGTTTTAAGGATACCATGCCCTAGAGTCCGCCTGCTCATGTTGCATCTTTTGACTGGTTATTTAATAGAGAGTGATGGGCATTAGAAGAAAAAAAATGAGGGGAAAACCTATTTTCACAAACAGACGCCTCTCGGCTTCAAAGAGAATCATGAGTTCTCCTCTCCCTCTTCCACGCCCCATCCCCTCTCCGCCCTTTCTTCTTAGTATCTTCTTTCCCCTTCCTCTCTTCATAAATTTCAACGTCACTCTACCTCTTCTACCTCGTCGCCCTCCTTGCGAGCTGAAGCTGCCTTTACACCGTTTGCGCGAGGAGTCTCTCGTCTTACACCGATCATCTTACCCTACCTTTTCATACCTAACGAGATCTTTCCTAATATTTTGGTTCACTTTTGTCAAGTTGAGTAATTAGCTTAGTTTTCTTACGACGGAAATTTGGTGGTATTGTTTCCCCTCCCCCCCCCACCCGTTTTTCCCTGAGTTGGTTTTGTCATGACAACTATTTTGTTATTTTGTTTTTATTAATTGTTGTAGGGTTGCCTATCATCGAATGTTTCATACCGCTAAATGAAATTAAATTCCTAACCTTGTGTAGGTTGCATTCCAAATTTGCTTTGTTGAATCTAATGTTGCTTATCTTAATTTAAAGTGCATTTAGAATTATATTTGCACTGCAATCATCTCATTAGGTGCAACTACGAGTGCTCAAGTGGTATCAGAGCAAGGTTTAGGTTGGCGTAGCCGCGTAGTATAGAATTATATTTGCATTGCAATCATCTCATTAGGTGCAACTACGAGTGCTCAAGTGGTATCAGAGCAAGGTTTAGGTTGGCATCATTTTTAGTCTTTCTTTTGAGTATAAAAAAAAACATTTTCTTTGAATTTCAGTAACATCAAATTGTTGTCTAAAAATTTCTTGTCATTTCGACATATCACACAACATCATCATGCACTTATTACATATCCTAAGCATTATAGTGCATAGTAGTTACATTCAATACAGACTTTGACTTTTATTCACATCACTACCTAAGGAAATCAAGGACAAAATACTACCCTACCATGGAAGGAAATGGGTGAGCATTATTTAATAGGCAACAAGAACACTTTGAGAAGCAAAAAAAAAATCGAAGTAGATGATATTAGACACCAAAAGGAGATGATATTAGACACCTAGATATGGCCAAATCAATTTCTTAATAACGGTTTCTGATTCTTGCATCATTTGGCTTGACAATAGCAAACGCATGTTACTATTAACGGGCATAAACCCATGATATTCATATATCTTTATTGATATTTCCCAATTTGCTCCTTGTTTTAAGGATACCATGCCCTAGAGTCCGCCTGCTCATGTTGCATCTTTTGACTGGTTATTTAATAGAGAGTGATGGGCATTAGAAGAAAAAAAATGAGGGGAAAACCTATTTTCACAAACAGACGCCTCTCGGCTTCAAAGAGAATCATGAGTTCTCCTCTCCCTCTTCCACGCCCCATCCCCTCTCCGCCCTTTCTTCTTAGTATCTTCTTTCCCCTTCCTCTCTTCATAAATTTCAACGTCACTCTACCTCTTCTACCTCGTCGCCCTCCTTGCGAGCTGAAGCTGCCTTTACACCGTTTGCGCGAGGAGTCTCTCGTCTTACACCGATCATCTTACCCTACCTTTTCATACCTAACGAGATCTTTCCTAATATTTTGGTTCACTTTTGTCAAGTTGAGTAATTAGCTTAGTTTTCTTACGACGGAAATTTGGTGGTATTGTTTCCCCTCCCCCCCCCCCCACCCGTTTTTCCCTGAGTTGGTTTTGTCATGACAACTATTTTGTTATTTTGTTTTTATTAATTGTTGTAGGGTTGCCTATCATCGAATGTTTCATACCGCTAAATGAAATTAAATTCCTAACCTTGTGTAGGTTGCATTCCAAATTTGCTTTGTTGAATCTAATGTTGCTTATCTTAATTTAAAGTGCATTTAGAATTATATTTGCACTGCAATCATCTCATTAGGTGCAACTACGAGTGCTCAAGTGGTATCAGAGCAAGGTTTAGGTTGGCGTAGCCGCGTAGTATAGAATTATATTTGCATTGCAATCATCTCATTAGGTGCAACTACGAGTGCTCAAGTGGTATCAGAGCAAGGTTTAGGTTGGCATCATTTTTAGTCTTTCTTTTGAGTATAAAAAAAAAACATTTTCTTTGAATTTCAGTAACATCAAATTGTTGTCTAAAAATTTCTTGTCATTTCGACATATCACACAACATCATCATGCACTTATTACATATCCTAAGCATTATAGTGCATAGTAGTTACATTCAATACAGACTTTGACTTTTATTCACATCACTACCTAAGGAAATCAAGGACAAAATACTACCCTACCATGGAAGGAAATGGGTGAGCATTATTTAATAGGCAACAAGAACACTTTGAGAAGCAAAAAAAAAATCGAAGTAGATGATATTAGACACCAAAAGGAGTTACTTACTACCACATTCCCTACAAAAACATGATGAAGGTATAAAGAATGAGAAAAGAATTATTTGGTTGAACTATTATGATAGACATATAAATTAAAAGATTAAAATAGATGATCGAGACCATATCAATCAGTCTCTTTCAAATTATCAAATACGTGATTTAGGCCACACTTATGAACATTTGAATTGTGTCAAACTTCATGATATAAGAGCCCGATCCAATTCTAAGAGATAATTCGGAGACTATAAAATTATTGGCAATACAGTTAGTGGATATGATGTATTTAGCATGATCATGTGCTACAAGAAAATCTAGGAGGAAGTTATCTTTTGGAAGATAATGTTGAGAAAATTGTGTATTAGAGTTTGATCTTAAAGTTAACGATGAGTTTGATCACACACTTATTCTTATATCAGACTGTAAATCAATATTTGATCATTACACAAATTATTAGATGTTAGATTTGATTTAGTTGAGCCTTCATATCCTTACAATAGTATTACTTGCTTACTAACAAGCAAATTGATTTTTCGTGCGATCTAAACTATGGGATACCTCTCAAAATGAAAATCATTTAAGGAGTTTAATATTAAGATTGTATGTTTATGATGAAGATAAAAAATATGAAATCATTGATTTTGACTCATTTACATTTTCATATATTATCGTTAGCACATATTTGTTTGCTTATAAACAAATTGATTTTGTATTTGGATTTAAGATGTCACAAATCAATTTTAAATGTCGACCGACATGTTGGCCGGCATGTAGGTTTTGACGGAAAATAGGTTGTCTTGGTAAAATATAGGCCGATATATTCGATTTTTCACACGTATCAGCCGACACAACTTTTGAAAATATCATTCCCCATTTTATTTTAGGTTATGTTGACATTATACATACTTAAATCATCATATGTATCGCATTATATAAATGTTTAAATCGATTAGACTTATTATTTATTTTTCTTTCATAGATGTTATTCTTGCAATCATGTTTGTATAATTATGTTCTATACATTTGTTAATATACTTTATATTAAACAAAATATTAAAGCATTCTCCACATAATTAAAAATTCATATACTTTAACATAATTTTTGTTAATCACAAGAAGATTTATTATCAATAGGATATTTAACTGCTAAATTTTAAACTTACCATTATCCAAATAAAATAAATTTAAAATGTTAAATATATTTTACAATTTATCTATTTGTACTTGTTTTGGATACAAGTCCATAATAGTCGTAGTGTATTACTAATATTTTGTTTAGGATTCTCTTCAACTTTATTTGGAATATACATAACTAATTGTTTGTCTACTTATTATGTTATTTTTTTGTTTTTAGAACATACAAGTATACTTAATATATATATATATTTTTATTTTTTTAGTTGATTATTTGTTTATTTATAAGATATGAAAATTTGATATTTTAAAAATATCCCTGATATATCTCCGAAATACTACATCAGATATTTCAAAACTCAATCTGAGATGTCATCGACATCCGATATTTACAACCTTGAGTAATAAAATGAAATATTTAACGATTTTTGAATTACAATTACATAATGAGTCTGACATTAGATATTTTCTTAATGAACATTTAGACCGGAGGATATTTTATATACATTATTTTGAATATGTTCATCATGAGGAGCTAAGTCTAAAGAGGTTTTAAGGATGGAAGTATGTGGGCACTATAAATTGGAAGATTACGTCGATTATTATTAGTCATACACTTTGAATTATTATACTTTAAGAAAAAAAATCACTTGCACGGGAACGCTTATATTGGAAAATAATGTATACAACAACAACACTCAAGTTTTTATCTCACTATAGTGGGGTCGGCTATATGGATCCTTTGTCATCATTGTGCCCTATCTTTAGTCATAATCTCACTAATGCCTAAGTACATCATGTCTTTCCTTATAGTTTCATTCCAAGTCTTTATTGGTCCACCCCTCCCCCGTTAAACATGCTTAGTGACTAAACTCTCATAAAGCCTAACACGTGCCTGTAATGGTCTCCTTTGTACATGTACAAACAATCTTAGTCGAACTTCTCGCATCTTCTCTGCAATTGGTGTCACTCCTGTCTTATCCTTGATACATTCATTCCTAATTTTATCCAATCTCGTGTGTCCACACATCCACCTACGCATTCTCATCTCCGCAACTCCCATTTTTTGCTCATGTACACAATTCACTGCCCAACACTCAGAACCATAGAGCATCGCTGGTCTAATTGCAGTACGGTAAAACTTGCCTTTAAGTTTTAATGGTACTTTACGATCACATAAGATCTCTGACGCGTCTCTCCACTTCAACTAACTTGCTTGGATTCTATGTATCACATCTTTATCAACACCTCCATCTTTTTGAACTATCGATCCAAGATATTTAAAGCACTCACTGCGGGAAATATTTTGATCACCCAACATAATAACGAAGTCATCCGTCCTTCTTGCACTGCTAAATTTAAGCTCCATATACTCCGTCTTTGCCCTACTCAACCAAAAACCCTTTTTTTCTAAAGTGTCTCGCCAAGATTCAAGTTTCACATTTACACCCTCGCACGTCTCATCGACCAAAATGATATCATCCGCAAAAAATAAACACCAAGGGATTGCATGTTGGATATGTCAGGTGAGCTCATCTAAGATAAGGGTGAAGAGATAAGGGCTTAAAGCTGAATCTTGATGTAAGCCAACAGTGATAGGGAATTCTTGTGTTAATCCTCCAGATGTCCTCACCCTCGTCATTGAATTTGTATACATATCTTTGATTATGTCAATCTATGATAGATTTACACCTTTCTTTTCAAAGACTCTCCAAAAGATCTCTCTTGGAACCCTATCATAAGTCTTCTCAAGATCGATAAGCAGCATATGCAAATCTTGTTTTCTTTCTCGATAGTTGCCAACGAATCTCCTCAAAAGATGTATAGCTTTCATGGTCGACCACCTTGGCATGAATCCAAATTGATTCTCTGAGATGCTAGTATCTCGTCTTACTCTTCTTTCTATTACTCGTTCACATAGTTTCATGGTATGACTCATTAATTTAATTCTTCTGTAATTAACACAATTTTGTATATCTCATTTGTTCTTATACAAAGCTATCAAGATACTTTCTCTTCATTGGTCTGGCATCCTCTTTAACTTCAGTATCTTATTAAAGAAACATGTAAGCCACAAAATTCCTTCTTTCCCTATGCATTTTCATACTTCGATGAGTATATCGTCTAGCTCAACCGTCTTTCCATTTTACATCTTCTTTAGAGCATCATTTACCTTTGATACTTGAATTTTACGATAAAAAGTTATGTTCCTAACTTTTTATACTCCTCTGATTTACTTAATTCTTCCAAGTTTAGTTTATTGTCTTTCGGTTTATTATAGAGTTGATAAAAGTATCTTTTCCATCGCTCTTGAATAGCCACATCATCCATCAAAATTGTATTTGTTTCATACTTTATGCATTTAACTTGGCTTAAATCTCTTGTTTTTCTCTCTCTAGTACGAGCAATTTTATATATGTCACGCTCTCCATCTTTGATATCTAGTCGCTTATAAAATTCTTCATAAGTTTAACTTCTTGTTTTACGTACTGCATGTTTAACTTCTTTCTTAGCGACTTTATACATTGCCAAGTTTTCATCATTCCTATAAGCGTAAAGTGTTTTATAGCTGACTCACTTTGTCTTGCACTTTATCTTCCCACAACCAAGATTCTTTATTTGTGGGCGCACGATCTTTTGATTCTCCAAGTATATTTTTTCCACTTATCCTTAAATGTGAAGGCATAACTTCTCATGAGACACTAGGATCAACATAAGGGTCATCAACTAGTTGTTCCATAACTGTTGTCTTGAAAACAACTTGTTTTTCCATCTTCAAGTTCCACCACCGAATTTTTGACAATATTTTGTCCTTGTCTTAAAGTTATTATATTTAATTTGCACGTCCAACACCACTAATTTATGTCGTGTTGTCAAACTTTCTCCTAATATGACTTTGTAATCCTTACAAATCATTTTATCCATTGTGCGAGTTATAAAATAATCAATTTGCAACTTATTGGTCCGCTTTTAAACATAATTAAATGTTCTTCCCTCTTCATGAAAAGTGCATTTGTCACAATTAGCTCATATGCTATAGAAAAACGTATTTTCCTTTATTCAGTTCTTATCAACAGGAGAATATCACCTCAATATAACTGACAAAAGAAGAATTAGATTAAGGCTCTATTTGGCGCGGCGTTTTCGTCAGGATCGTTTTCCCCAAACGCGAGGAAGTCAGCTTTTCTCGTTTGTTTTTCCGCCAAGTTTTCGAACCACCGGCGTTTAGCTTATGGCTATTGTTCCGCGTCCCGAACCCCTGCCACTGGCCTCCAGTTTGCCGCGTTTAAGCTCGTTGTGCATGTCTCCGTCCGGCTGTTCCGCGTCGATGCATCGATATCCCTTGCAGGTGTTGCGGATGCCGCCACCGGAGGTGGAGTTGAGACCGGCTCCGCCTCCTCTTCCGCCTCCGGCAAGCCCTACTACTCTATCTGGAGGTCACCGCCACCGGAGGTGGAGGAGTTGAGATCAACTCCGCCTCCTCCGCCTCCGCCAAGCTCCAGCACCTCCTCCTACTCCTCCATCCAGAGGTCACCGCCGTCAAGTAATGGGTGGGACCAGAGATGGGCATCGGTCCGGGAGAAAGAGAGAAGGAGGAGTAGTGCTTTCTGGTTTAATAATACTGGCAGGCATGGCGGAGGCAGGGCGGAGGCGGCAGGGAGGAGGCACAGTGGAGGCGGAGGAAAAATTAATAATACTGTTTATATACTATATAAACAGTAGAATTTAATAATATTAGAAAAAATATTATTATTTTTATATATGTATATATATATCAGAAAAAAGTAATTAAAATTTTTATATAATAAAATTTATTTATAAAACGTCACCGCTGTTTTGCCAAATGATTCTCCGTTCTGAACAACTCTGCAAACACTAACTACCCAAACAGAACTCCATTTCCAGCAATCAGTTTCCAACAGCTTCATTTACAAACCTCCATTTACAACACATGCTTTTACAACCGCAGCCGCTCTCCCAAATGAAGCCTAAATCTATAGCAATTTGTTATTGAACATCTAGTCATGAAAAAGGCGGATGCAGCATATAGAAAGGTCTCGGTAAGAAAGTTGAATCCACAATAGGCAGGAGGATCATTTGTCATCAAAGAAGCATTGAAAACAGAAGTTATCACTTACAAACTTGTGATGAAAACAACATATCAAATACTTGGAATGGCGATGACTTGGAGTATTATTATGCACAGTCAACACAAAACATCAACACGAAAGAAGTTTTACAAAGAAACATTTATCATCTTTTCTATGCGTAGAGTTCGCGGACGCCATTTTTATAGTTTAACACATGAATACACTTTGTAGGCTCTCAATGTTATGGGAGTTTCATACCTTCAAGCTGCTCCTCGACTCGCATTAAACCTTCTGCGATTTTTCAGTTTGTTTTTTACCTCTCGTCGATACTTACTTGTATCTCCTTAACTTTAGATTAATGGGTTGTAATTCCCGCCGTAATTACATCTCACTAGAATTGTTAGCGAATGTATATGTGACTTTGTATCTCAAGCTCGCGATACAAGGCAGTTGTTGAAGAGCCATAAGAGAGCAACATTTTTAGTAGGGAGATATGGTAATGGCATACTTTTGGCAACAGAGATTTCTTACAGCAAGTTGAGCAAGTGAAAGTTTGAACCATTTTGTATACTTTGTAGATTGGGGACTGCGCTTATTTGTTAGATCTCCCACCTACAATGGTCATTTCCCTACTGTTCAACCTTGCCGACCTAACTTAGACACTACCATTTACACCTGCTAAGCAGATAAAAACCAACGAGATTGACAATGTAGTGGATATTCGTACCACTTAGACTTGACGTGAGGTACATCGATGGTTTTTAGTACGATGGTAAGGATGACTGCTGACAGATTGTTCATAAATCGAGACCGAGAAGTTATCAAGTCATCGCTCTACCATATTTCAGCATATCACTGAGGCTTTCTCGTCAGGGGACAAGATTCCCCCACACGGCGAAAATTGATACAGGCAAATGCTCATGGCTCCAAATTTTGCTTTGCGCATGCATTTTATTTTATTTTGTTTTATTTATGGCATACATTGCATTTTATTTCCTGCATTTTTTCGTGCATTTTTTTATCATTTTTGTGGTGGTATATTCCCTAAGATGCAATTATCCAAGCCTTATGTTTTTACTGTAGGTTAGCCAAAAAGGTAATTCTTTCATTCAGACGGATCGAGCCAAATTCGTTTCCTAATCTCTTTTTGTGCCTTTGCCAAAATTTTGAGTCTACACCACATCTATTCCTGTTATAAGTTTTATTATATTAAAAAAAAGTTCTTTTTAATAAAAAAATAGAAAAAATATAACAAGAAAAAGATCAAAAAAACATAGTTTTTCTGGTTCAGTCGGCGGATCATTTTAATTCAATCTCACTGTTTGAATTGCATGGTATCAGTCCCACCTAGATAGGGCCAAATCAATTTTTTAATTACGTTTTCTGATTCCTGCATTATTGGCTTGAGTAGCAAATGTATGTTGCTATTAACGGGCTAAACCCATGATACTCATATATCTTCATTGATGTTTCCCCAATTTGCTCCTTGTTTCCCCAATTTGATGTCTCCCCAATAGCCCCTATTTTTTCCTTCTGGTGCTGTTTAATAGGAAGGGACGGGCATTAGAAAAGAAAAGGAGTAGAAACTATATTTTCACAAACACCCACCTCTCGACTCAAAAGAGAATCATGAAAGAGAATCATGAGTTCTCCCCTTTGCTCTTCCACACCACTTCATCTCCCTTTCTTCTAAGTGTTCTTCTCCTTCACCTCTCACAGATTTCGACGTTACTCTATCTCTTCTACCTTGTCACCTCGTTGCCTCCTCGCAAGCCACCACCGCCTTTACACTATTTGTGCGAGGAGTCTCCCGTATTCCGCCGGACCTTCCACTGACCATCTACCTTACATTTTTATACCCAGTGAGACTATCCTGATTTGTTGGATCGTTTCTGTCTAGTTTAGAGTAATAAGCTTAGTTTCCTTCTAAGGGAAACTTAGTGGTATTGTTTTCTTTTTCTTCACTCTCATTTTTTCCATGAGTTGGTTTTGTCCCGACAACAATTTGTTATTTTGGTTCATATTGATTATTGCAGGGTTGCCTAATGCCTATCATTGAATGTTTTGTACCGCTAAATGAAATTAAAGTTCTAACCTTGTGCAGGTTGAACTCCTAATTTGCTTTATGGAATCGAATGTCGCTTATCTTAACTTAAATTGCATTTAGAATCATATTAGCATTCCAATCATCCCATCAGGTGCAACTACGAGTGCATCGGTCTTCAATCAAGGTAATATGTTCTAGTAAGCCCAATCCACAAATTGGTGATCAATTAAGGTAATTTAATGTCAAGATATGTATAGTATTATAATTGGAAATCCATTTGCAAAGGTTAGATACCAAGCATTTACTAAGAACTTGAAGGCAAGTGACAACTCTACCATGTGCAGGGAGAATGAGAAAATGCAATTGTAATACAGTTTCAAAACACCAAAGCTACCACTTTTTATGTTTAAAAATGAAATTCAAGCGTGATTCATCAGTGGATGGCATGAACAAGTTTAAGTTCTATGAAGGATTAATGTTACTCTATAGAGGATCATTATTATCATCAAATTGCAATAAATTCATTTTCCTTTATAATGCTTACCTTGCAAAATTAAATAATTTAGATAGCACTCTGCCTAAACATCAAATTCATGTCTTACAAGCTAAAATATTTAGGATTCTCTCCTACTGTCCCCTCCCCCATCCCCCACCCAAAAAAAACTTTTTCTTAATCTTTACTTCTTTTCATGTTATAAATTTTGTCATAGATAACGAAAACAACAGGTCGCATGTATTTTCACACCATTAGACCACTTCCTCATTATTCTCATCACCACCACAAACAATAGACTTATCTCAACTATTAGGGCTTGGTTTTATGAACCCATCCTATTGATTCATTCACATTAAATTTTAAATTTTGCATGAGGTATAGGAATGCCTTTCACAACATATACTCCACTAGACTTCTATAGTTCGATGAGGACACTAGAAATTGTTTAAGTAACAATATTTATCTTTAAATAACAATTTCAAAATTTCTGTGAAAGAACAGAGTTAAGCGAAATGATAGGTATGAACAAAATCCCTTCCAACAATACAAGGAGAAAGTCACAATTCAAAGGAGAAGAAATAGTTCTTACGGACATTTTGGGCCAAAGATAGTAGAGGGTGACTGAAAATGCATTTTATTAATACACTTCCATCATTCAAACAACGCTTTAATATGTCATCTATTAGTAAAAAAGAGTGGGAAGAGCACTTATTGGAAGTTATGCATCAAAGAGGGCACTTTACCTCTAATATGTCATCTCTGTAATGCTCAAACTCTCGGCAAAGAACGCTGTAGCATGTATCCTGCAAAAACAGTGCAAATTCATGCACTTATCTGCTTATTTCCTACCGTCAAGAATAATTCATGAACTTTCAAACACAAATAAAATGTGGAGTGCAAATTAAAGTTCCCCATTAACTACATCGTACACTAATAAAAAGATAACTGAACTTGGTAATCCAAGAATAAAAACCAGCTACTAATTTATTGCACACTCGCAAAAAATGAAGAATATCTCCGTGCGGTATGAGAGCCAGTAAAAGCGCCAGCCCGTCATATTGGGCGGTAAAAGAGAAAAGGTACTAAACTGCTAGGGCCTATGGTTTTGCAGTGAGTGAGAGTGGGACGAAGAAGGGACTCGTGGAAGTACTCACGATGTGCTCCCTGTAGTCGACGGAGCCGCCGTACTCAACGCATTTATCGCCGATGCGGAGGAGGAGCGCCCGCCAGCCGCTCATTGGCTCCGGCATTGGAACTTGGAACGGCGCGAGGAAGCGAGGACGGGATCGACGGGGAAGTGGAACTAATGGGGTTTAGAAAAACCTTTTCAGCAATGTAACCTAGGCGGACCTCGGCTACTTGAGTTGGAGCGACGCATATTTAATTTTAGCGTTGTTACACGCAGGCTTCGTTAGGCTATATGCAGGCCCGGAATACAAATTAAAAGCTTCTACAACTTTCGTGTGGTGTTAAAGGCAAACCAGCTATTGGCAAACCAATTTCTATGAGTTATTACGCGTCTTTTGAAAATACGTCTTGTGCATGTATCTTTAGGAAAAGTGTTCAACACGAAAATTGTAGATCTCGTCGAGATCTACAACTTTCGTGTTGAACACTTTTCCTAAAAAAGCATGCATAAGGCGTATTGTCGCCCTGATCGTAACTATAGCGAATTTTTTGAAAATACGTCTTGTGCGTGCATTTTTAGGAAAAATGTTCAACACGAAAGTTGTAGATCTCGACGAGATATACAATTTTCGTGTTGAACACTTTTCCTAAAAATGCATGTACAAAGCATATTTTCAAAAGGCGCGTAATAACTCATAGAAATTGGTTTGACAATAGCCAATTCTGGTTTGCCTTTAACACCACCCATCTTTTTTTCTTACCAAAATCCTAGTTACACGCACACCCTAAATCCTCCAAGCATTCCTCTCATTTAGTGGTGAGCATAAAATGTTAGAAATTTTAATTATAAAACATTATAAAATTAAATGTTTTGATTGGAGCCAAATGGTGTTTGGTGTTTTGGCTCCTCATTATGATGGAAAAGCTCAAAACCAAAATTGGAGGGAATCCAAATATTGGAGGGAAGTCTTTCATGATGAAAGGGTGAACCTTTAGTCTCACCTTGCTTATTAGCTCTCTAGCCAAAGAGTTTATATATGTTTTCACACCTTCTTATTTGTTCAAAAGAACATAAGGAGAAACTATGAACCACACGCGCGCGCGCACGCACCGCACCGCACCGGATCCGGATGTGGGATTTGGGGAATAATTGAATTATAATTTTTGTACAAAATAGTTTTTACTCGGAGTTGCGTCGATTAGAATTCGGAGCTGCATCGAATAGATTTCGACGTAACGTCGTTTTGCCCGCTAGGTTGGCATGGCGTCGAATGGAATTCGACGCATGCGTCGATAGAACTCGACGCTTGCGTCGATAAGTCCTGCGTCGATAGAACTCGACGTAGCGTCGATATGATGTCGACGCAACGTCGAATTGATTTCAACGCGTTCGGTCGTTTTACGCGTTTTCTTAACCGCTCTTTTACGCGTGTTTCTCGCCATTATTTACGTTGGAAATATTCAACGTTTCTCTCCCCGATTATATGTCTTCCAATTATAACCGTCAATACTTATTATGGTTTTAATGTTGTCGTTTTCAAGATTCCGTTTCCGGCGATTCATTGTCTTTATATATTGACGTTCTTCTCAGAAAGAATACACGCTCTCCAATACGCTCTTCTGCTCTCTCTGTTTTGACGATCTTCTACGTGATTCCTTTTCTTCACATTTGCTTCATCAAGTGGTTGTTCGGGGTGCTTTGTGCTTCTTCGGTGTCCGCGCACATCAGAGTTTCGGGATCTAGCCGGGTGTTGTACCTTGGACGAGTGAGCATCGGTTGAAAGCCCTGTCGGAGGGTGGTGCAACTTCTTTAGGGCAGTGATCACACGCCTTACCCAGACTCGATTCTAAACTATATATTTCCTCTCTTTTATTTCTCATCCCTTCATGCAATTTTATTATTATTGTTGTTCATATATATATATATATATATAGAGAGAGAGAGAGAGAGAGAGATCTGCGGTTTTCTGTAAACGTTTTAAAAACAAAAAATATATCATATTATATATTAATATAGGAATATAGAAGTAAATATTCCAACAATCTAAAGAAGTTTGTAATTCCACATCAATAGAATAAATAAAATCAAATAATCAAAATGATCCTCTCTGTTTTACTGTTTACATGTACTGTTATTTACTGTATGTATTTTAAATTTCAGAAATCTGTAATGGCATCTAGATCTGAGGATTCTGCCTGGATCAAACCCGAGAAATTTAACGGTAACGGTTTTCGTCGTTGGCAAGCACAGGTCGAATATTGGTTAAATACCCTAGGCCTTTTGTCTGCCATCTTCGATGCCCCCGCTGTAGAAACTGAAATCCCTAGCGCTGCAAATGCAGTTGCTGCAAACCTGCCATCGTCCTCATCCTCAACTGCAAATACCACTAGAACCTATGTTAGACGTGTCCCATATAGAGATTCGGTGGACATTGAATATCATTGTCGCAATCGCATTCTTAGTGCCTTGTCCGACAGCCTTTACGATGTATTCCTCCAATATCGTACGGCTAAGGATTTATGGTATGCACTTGAAGCGCGCTATAACCTTGACAATGCGGGTATAGAACGCTACAATGTTTCCAACCTCCATAAATTCAAGATTGATGCTTCCAAGCCCATCAATCCTCAACTCCATCAGCTAGATGAGATGTTGTCCAAGATCCGAGCCGATGGCTCAATCCTTTCCGAAAACTATTTAGTGGCATGTCTCATTGATGCACATCCTGGTTCATGGTCCGACTTTAGCACTAGACTAAGGCATGACCAATCAAACCTTACTTATGTCCAGATCCAAAATATTATCCGCATTGAGGAAGAACATAAGAGTAAAAACTCTAAAGTTCCAAAGACCTTGCTCCAAGAGTAAACCTCACTGAATCGCAAGGCAATCCTTCTTCCCACCATCACTTCAAATCCAAAGGAAATAACCATAAGAAACCTTTCCGTGCAGGTTCCCGCCATCAAAAACCCAATCATCCCAAGCCTGGTCCCTCTAACCAAAACCCAGGTAAAGGGAAATGGTGCTTCTCCTGCGGCCGCACAAACCATCTGTCTACCAACTGCTTCTACAAGAAGACAGAACCCGTGGTTGGTAAGTCTCGTGGAGACAAGCCTCAGGCCAACATGATCCAAGCACCGGATCAACCTACCTTCAGGTTAGATTATTCTCCAAGTCTTCATCTCACTTGTTCATCAGATTGGTGGCTTGATTCCGGAGCAAATGTTCATACTTGTTTTGATCGTTCTTGCTTTACCACCTTTCAGGACATCAGTGGAGGAAGCGTGATCTTAGGAGATGCTTCATCGGCACAAATGAAAGTGCACAGTTTACCTCACTAGAATTCTCTAGAGGGGGGTGAATAGAGATTAGAAATTATTTTGTGCAAAGTTAATATATATATGTGTATGATCACAGATTATAGCTTCCCACACACCAACAAGAATTAAACAAGTAAAGAAAGTAAATGCAAGAAAAGAAATCACAGCACAACACAAGAAAATATAGTGGTTCCCCAAACTTTGGGTAGTCCACTCTTCTACCCCCTTGGTAGGAATTCACTATCTTGCACTGAGTCTTTTGATAAGGAGACTCTTAGAACCACCCTGAGTCTTTTGACAAGGAGACTCTTAGAACCACCCTGAGTCTTTTGACAAGGAGACTCTTAGAACCAGTACACTGAATTTTTTGAAGAGAGATTCTAAAAACTCTTTTACAATATTTAAGTAAGAATAAGAAAGAAGAAAGAAACAAGAACAAGAATGAATCTTCTTCCTAGCAAGAAGATTGAAAGCACAAGAAGTGAATTAAATCTTTCTTTTATAGAGAGAAGAAGATTTGTAGCTTTTCTCTCTTATGTGAGAGCTATCAGAATTTTCAGCAGAGTGACTTCAGAAGAAGAAGGAGAAGATGAAGGCTTTGTCTCTGCAGCACACTATCACTTTTCTCAGCTTATCTCTCTATTCTTTTGGGAGTTTTTCCTCTATTTCAAATGTATGTGGTAGATCACTTGTTCTCATTTTTCTGCCGACCTCCTCTTTATTTATAGCTCTGTTAATTCAAAATAATACTATAGGAGGATAATCAATTATCAGTCAGAGAAATAGAAAGATGAAAATATTTCCATAATATTTATTTCTGTAGAAGGAAAGAACTAATTCTGATTTCAAATAATGTCCAAATAAGTTTAATCAAATTAGCCAAGAATCAGATATAAGGAAAGAATGATTCAGAACGGCTATAAAATATTGACATTTATTCCATACAAATCAGATCTACTGAAAGAAGGAAAGAGATCTGGCGCATATTTAAATCTGTCATATAAATCGACGTGCGTCGATTACCATTCGACGTAAACGTTGAGTTCTTCTTGGTTAGACGTCGAGAGGAGAATAAGGAAGGTGTGTCGACTAAGGTGCGTCAAATTCTCCATATGTGTCGACTAGAAATCAGAGTAGCGTCGACAACACATACGTCGAAATCTTCCTAAAGTTACTTCGACTCAATCTGAAGGAAACGTCGACTTTATTTCGACGTTGCGTCGAATAGTATTCGACGCATATTTACTTAACCTTGTTTTTCTTTCTTAGAATTCATATTCAACTTATTTCTAGGGGTTAAGAGAAATCATTTCCCCAATAATCTCCCCCTATTTGTCTTAACCCTACTTAGAGAGAAATTGTATTAGCATAAAATCAATCCAGCACAACATTTGTATAGAAAAGAAATATGAACAAATTTTCAGAATCATATAAACAGATTTTCATGTTCATACCAAGTAGTATTCAACTATAGGGTAAGATATATCAGTATTGTTTTCAAATATTACTCAGGAGGGGTAGGAGGGGTCTTTCTCTTTCTCTTGAATACTACTGTTTTAGGAGAGGAGGGTTTCTCTTTCTCATTTGTAGGAAGTGCACCTAGCTCCTCCTGAGCAGATTGCTCCCCCTGGGATGGAACCTCCTTTAATCTTTCTCCAGCTCCAGTTCCAGCTCCACTATTATCTCCAGCTTCATTTATATCAGTATCCAGCTCCCCCTGATTTGTAGTTTCTTTATCTTTCTTCCCAACTGCTATATCTTCCTTTTCAGTTTCTTCTTTGCTTGCCTCCCCTTGTAATAGTACTACTTGACTTGCAGCCTCTCTTGCTATATGAAGTACCTCTATAGTTTGTTCATCATTGTGTAGCTCAGGTACTATCTCATTCCTAAGGATTTTGTCAGATTTTGAAGAAGGAGGGGACTTGTGAGAGAGATTTAGGATTGGAGGGCTGCTCTTCATCTAGATTCTCCCCCTTCTTGACCTTCTTGGCCAGGGAGGTTAAGAAAGACCTTGTCACTCTAGAGGAAGAGAGAGAGGTCTTTAGGCCTTGCACAGAGGCACTGACCCCATCTATTTGGGTGTGCATGTGAAGGATGAAGGAATGAATTTGGGAGCAATGCTCATCCAGCATCACTTGGAATTTTTCAGCTGCTGATTTGATGCACTGAGTGATGAGAGCCTCAGTGGATGAAGATGTTTCATGGTGTGAAAGGTGAGGAGGTGATGGAGGAGGAAGAGGTGACAGAGGAGGAGAGAAGTGAGTTGATTCATGAGGTAAGGGTGATAATGGAGGTAGAGAAGATGGGAAATTTGGAGGAGGAAGAGAAGGAGAAACTTCTGTTTGAGCGGGTGTTTGAGAAGAGATAGGTAGAGTAGGAGTTGTGAGGGTAGTAGAGAGTATTTGAGTGGATGATGGTGGTAGAGAAGGGTTGTCTCTTTGAAGAGGAGGAGGAGAAAGAGGAGAAGGAGTTCTTTCAGGGATGGAACCAGGCTTAGGAATTTGCCTGGTCCACTTAGAAAAGAGAGCAATTGACATCCTCTTCCCTGGAGGAATGGGGATTCCTTTTGACCTACATAGGTCAGGGAAGGAGTGGAAGAGTACTTGACTCATGATTCTCATGTAGGCATTTTCCTTGTGAGAGTATTTGGAAGCTATCATTTTGAGAAGACAGCTGGCCCAGTCCACCTTCTTCTTCAGCACAAGGGCCCCCATGATGTTCAGTTGCAGCTTGGGCACTGCATCATGGGCTGATATCTTGCATAGTAGTATCTTCCCTACTATATCTGCCAGCAATCTGTACTCATTAGAAAAGTCTATCTTTTTCAGATGGATTGGCCTATCTTTTGAGAAATTCATGGTGGTGAGCAAGTGCTTGATTTCATCAGGTGTGAGTTCAATGGATTCATCACCTAATAGGGAAATTATTAAGACTTGTTTAGTCATTCTTTTTAGAGGCTCTTTTTCTTTCCTTATTTCATTTAAACAAAGATGATATTAGGATATACCTGATGGTAGATCAAAGGTGGCCCTAATATGTTCTGCTGAGATTGAGACATGTGTCTCATAGATTGTTCCTTGAATTTCTCCTTGTTCAGATATTTGAACATTAGTTGTCAGCTCTGTGAGTTCTGTTTCCAGGAGCTTACTTCTTGTGGAGATAAGTTTGTTCAGGCCAGCTTCAGTAAAGAGAGCAATGATGCTCTTGTAGTTTTCTGCGGCTGCTTGGAAGGACTCAAGGTCAATGTCGAAGCCTGAGTTGGTCTTTGGAGCCATTTTAGGTTAGTGAAAGAGAGAGGAAGAAGTCGGCTGGTCTGAGGAGCAAGAAGGATGAAAGATGCAGAGAAGTGAAGGCTTCTAACTGAAGAGACTATTTAAGTCAGGTGAAGCGTCGAAACTGGGCTCAAGTCGAGGCTTATTCGGTACTTCCGTGGATGTGACCGAAAATATTTTGGTATTGCCGCTCGTTTTCATGAAGTCGACGTTACGTCGAGAGGAATTCGACGTGAGCGTCGATATAGTCTGACTTGGGATGATAGGATTTCCTATCGACGTATGTGTCGAGTGGAGTCGACGCATGCGTCGATTTTACTTATAGAGTTGAGTTATCGACGGTGCGTTGTTTAGAGATCGACGTGACTTTTAATTTTCCTGAAGAATTCTAGGTGTTTATCTCTACCTAGTTCTAAGTCAGCCTTGAACTAATTTTTACAGATAGTTTGATTGGTTGTACCAGCATTGTTTGGCAAGGTGGCCAGTTTTGTTACATATATGGCACTTGATTATCTTATTATTATGATAATTTGAGTTTAGAGAAGAATAAAAGGGTTGATCAGGGTAGAAAGTTTTATTTTGGTTAGGATAGAAATTTTGGTTAAAATGAGAATTTTGGTTACCATGTTTAGGATAGAAATCATGATAGAGGTGTTGATTAGGATAGAAATCATGATTGTGATGAATGGGTCCTGAATATGGGTTAGGATGAAAGGCTTTTGGAGGAAAGGTATTTAAGTTGCTCTGAACTTTTGTGCGTTGATATCTATTCGACGCATGTTGATAGTTGCGTCGATTTATATTCGGCGCATTCCTTAGATTGCGTTGATCTGGTATCGACGCATGGAGGAAGTTGCGTCGATTGGATGTCGACGTATCTTTATTCAAGCGTCGAGTAGAGGTCGAGGCATCTAAGAGGGTACATCGAGTAGATGTCGACGCATTATCATTCATGCGTCGATATGAAGTCGACGCGACTGTGTCTTCATAAATTTTCATTTTATCTTTTTCTGTTTTTACTCCTTTGTATGTTGTTTCTTTTGGTTTAGTGGTCTCTTCAGATGAAGTTTGTGAGTCATCAGCTGAATAATATGATGTTTCATCAAATTCCTTTATTTCCTTGAAGAAGTGTTCTTTCTTATGTTGTGATTCTTTTTCTTGGTTTGCTGATTGGATGGGTTTAGTGAATTTTACAGGGCTCATCCATGTAGGCTTGTTGGATGAAATTAGGCTGATTAATGGATCAGCCCCTAGCCCAAGATTTTTGTGTCTTATTGTTTGTTTTTCAGTGATTTCTTTAAGAGTTTGGCTTCTCATTTTTATTGATTCTTCAAAGGCCTTTGCCTGAGAAACCTTATCCTTAAGGAACTGATTTTCTATTCTAGCCCTTTCTATTTCCTTCTCTCTTATGTTAGCCCTTAATACATGATCTATTGAGCTTATATCCTTTTTATTTCTTTGGTTCTTGACCATATGAATTTGTTTTTTTAGGTCATTGATTTCTTGTTTAGCTTTTAATTGATCTAGACACATTTCCATAAAATTATTTCTGAATTTATCACTTTGAAAATCTATTTCATCAAAGATGCTTACCTCATCCTTATCCTCAGATTCCTCTATGAGAATAAGGTTATTTTCTTTTTCATCTTCAGAAGATATACTTTCTTCTGATCCTGTCTCACTCCAAGATTTAGCACCATCATCATTCTTGGGGCCTTCAAAGGCCATCAAGCATAGGTCTTCTTGCCTAGATTCTTCATTGTCACTCTCAGAGGATGAACTGTCCTCAGAGACTGTTTCACTCCAGGCTTCTGCAATAAAGCCTCTTTCTTTCTTCTTCCCCTTTTTCTTGAGATCCTTTCTTTTCAGATCTTTCTTTGTTTCAGCATTCTCTGGACATTCTGGGGCAATATGTCCAGGTTTCCTGCAAGAATAGCAAATAATTTCTTTAGTGGGAGTTTTGTCATACCTTGGTTTTGACTCCCTACTTTTTGATCCATCTGTCTTGACCCATTTCTTAAATCTTCTGGCTAGGAAACTGAATAGTTCTTCTTCAGTGACAGGAGTCCTTTCTTCTGTTGCCTTTAAAGCTATGTTCCTGTCTTTTGAGGAGATTGGAGTGTTTTCTCTTCTTTTCTTCTCTTCTCTAGTTTTTAGTAGTTGCTCATAGGATTTGAGTTTTCCTAAGAGAGCATCTGTAGAGATTTCCTTTTGTCCTCTTGTGTCTCTTATTGCCCATATTCTTGAGTCCCATGAACTGGGGAGGCTCATTAGCAATTTGTCATTAATCTCAGTGAGGGAGATCTCTCTATCCAAGTTTTTCAATTGGTTGATGATTAGACTGAATCTGTCATACATCTCAGAGATACTCTCTTCATTCTTCTTTTGGAAGTTCTCATATTGGGAGATCAATAGGGCCTTCTTATCTTTCTTTTCATCAGCACTTCCTTCCACCATCTTTGTAAGAGCATCCCAAATTTCTTTGGATGATTCACAGTCAACAACCCTTTGAAAGATGTCATCTGAGAGAGTTGAGACAAGTATGTTCATGGCCTTTAGATCATATGTTCTAGCCTTCTTCTCATCTTCTGTCCACTCAGATCTTGGAACAAGTATTTGTGTGACATTGCCACTTGCATCCTTTCTATAGGGCTTTGGGGGACCTGTCACAGTAATATTAAACAAGTCAGCATCAATGGAGTTCATATAAATTCTGATTCTTGTTTTCCAAACTGCAAACTTTTCAAGATTGCACATTGGTGGTCTGGTGGAAGCATAATCTTTGATTTGTGCCATGTGAAAATTGATTGTTAGAAAAGTATATATATATATATAAGAGGTAGGATCTTTTTGATCAAAGAGTTAACCTTTTTAGATCAACCTCCCTTTGATACCAATTGAAAGTGCACAGTTTACCTCACTAGAATTCTCTAGAGGGGGGTGAATAGAGATTAGAAATTATTTTGTGCAAAGTTAATATATATATGTGTATGATCACAGATTATAGCTTCCCACACACCAACAAGAATTAAACAAGTAAAGAAAGTAAATGCAAGAAAAGAAATCACAGCACAACATAATAATATATAGTGGTTCCCCAAACTTTGGGTAGTCCACTCTTCTACCCCCTTGGTAGGAATTCACTATCTTGCACTGAGTCTTTTGATAAGGAGACTCTTAGAACCACCCTGAGTCTTTTGACAAGGAGACTCTTAGAACCATCCTGAGTCTTTTGACAAGGAGACTCTTAGAACCAGTACACTGAATTTTTTGAAGAGAGATTCTAAAAACTCTTTTACAATATTTAAGTAAGAATAAGAAAGAAGAAAGAAACAAGAACAAGAATGAGTCTTCTTCCTAGCAAGAAGATTGGATGCACAAAAAGTGAATTAAATCTTTCTTCTATAGAGAGAAGAAGATTTGTAGCTTTTCTCTCTTATGTGAGAGCTATCAGAATTTTCAGCAGAGTGGCTTCAGAAGAAGAAGGAGAAGATGAAGGTTTTGTCTCTGCAGCACACTATCACTTTTCTCAGCTTATCTCTCTATTCTTTTGGGAGCTTTTCCTCTATTTCAAATGTATGTGGTAGATCACTTGTTCTCATTTTTCTGCCGACCTCCTCTTTATTTATAGCTCTGTTAATTCAAAATAATACTATAGGAGGATAATCAATTATCAGTCAGAGAAATAGAAAGATAAAAATGTTTCCATAATATTTATTTCTGTAGAAGGAAAGAACTAATTCTGATTTCAAATAATGTTCAAATAAGTTTAATCAAATTAGCCAAGAATCAGATATAAGGAAAGAATGATTCAGAACGGCTATAAAATATTGACATTTATTCCATACAAATCAGATCTACTGAAAGAAGGAAAGAGATCTGGCGCATATTTAAATCTGTCATATAAATCGACGTGCGTCGATTACCATTCGACGTAAACGTCGAGTTCTTCTTGGCTGGACGTCGAGAGGAGAATAAGGAAGGTGCGTCGACTTCTCCATATGCGTCGACTAGAAATCAGAGTAGCGTCGACAACACATACGTCGAAATCTTCCTAAAGTTACTTCGACTCAATCTGAAGGAAACGTCGACTTCATTTTGACGTTGCGTCGAATAGTATTCGACGCATATTTACTTAACCTTGTTTTTCTTTCTTAGAATTAATATTCAACTTATTTCTAGGGGTTAAGAGAAATCATTTCCCCAACAACAAATACTTGGACGTGGGCGAGTGGATCTTAGGTTGACATCCGGGAAGACACTAGCCTTGCATGATGTGCTTTATGTGCCGAGAGTTAGGAAGAATCTTGTTAGCGGATCTTTGCTAGTGAAGAAAGGCTACAAGATTGTTTTAGAATCAAATAAAGTTGTAATAACATTAAATGATAATTTTATTGGCAAAGGTTTTGTATGTGATGGATTATTTAAATTAAATATTGCTGATTTGGAAGTTAATCAAATTTCTTCTTCTTCAGTTTCAAATTCTTCTCCTGATTTTTGGCATGCTAGATTAGGACATGTGAATTCTGATTGCATGAAAAAAATGATGTCCTTAAATTTGATTCCCAAAATCAATATTGCAGCAAGTGCTAAATGTGAAATTTGTGTACAAGCTAAATTTTCTAGAAAGCCTTTTAAATCAGTTGATAGAACTTCAAAACCTTTAGAGTTAATTCACTCGGATGTATGTGATTCAAACCGCCAACCCACTAGAGGTGGAAATAAATATTTTGTAACTTTTATTGACGATTTCACTAAATATTGTTACATATATTTATTAAAAACTAAAGATGAAGTCTTTTCATATTTTAAGATTTTCAAAGCTGAAGTAGAAAATCAATTAGGATCCTCTATCAAAATTCTTAGATCCGATCGAGGTGGAGAATACACTTCGAATGAACTAACCCAATTTTGCCAAGAACATGAGATTATTCATCAAGTGACTGTTCCATATTCTCCTCAATCGAATGGTGTAGCTGAACGTAAAAATCGGACCTTGATGAACATGGTCAATGCCATGTTAGCCGAATCCGGTGCCCCGGAAAATCTCTGGGGAGAAGCGTTGCTCACTTCCTCCTTCATCCTTAATAGGATTCCATCTAAACAAAACGATAAGACACCTTTTGAATTATTCAAATTAAGAAAACCTAACCTCCAAATTCTTCGAGTGTGGGGGTGTTTAGCTAAGGTAGCAATTCCTGAACCTAAGAGAAAGAAAATAGGACCAAAAACATTACTCTATTTTCATAGGATATGCATCTGATAGTAGTGCTAATAGATTTCTCATCACTAATTCCCTAATTAGTGAAATATCTAACAACACCATTATAGAAGCTAGAGATGCAGCTTATTTTGAAGATAAATTTCCATATAAACTAAATAACTCATCTCAACCTTCAACTAGCTCAAACCAACCTTCCACTTCTTCTATAGAACCATTAGAAAATGATGAACCTAGAAGAAGCAAAAGAGTTAGAACCGAAAGATCCTATGTGGAGGACTACTTCACTTACCTAGTTGAAGGAGATCCAAAATCATATGAGGAAGCAATGACCTAATCTGATTATCCCTTTTGGAAAGAAGCAATTAATCTAGAAATTAATTCTATCTTAGAAAATAAAACTTGGATCCTAACCGATTTACCACACGGTGCCAAAGCCATAGGATGTAAATGGATTTTTAGAAAGAAATTAAATCCGGATGGATCCATAGATAAATATAAGGCTCGCCTTGTAGCTAAAGGCTATGCCCAAAAATAAGGAATAGATTATCTAGACACATATGCTCCCGTAGCTAGAATTACCTCTCTTCGTATTCTAGTCGCCTTGGCTTCGATCCATAAGATGATCATTCATCAAATGGATGTCAAGACTGCTTTCTTGCATGGAGACTTAGATTAAGAAGTCTACATGTCTCAACCCGAAGGTTTTGTGGTCAAAGGCCAAGAAACCAAAGTTTGTAAATTAATTAAATCTCTTTACGGTTTAAAACAAGCACCTAAACAATGACATCAAAAGTTTGACTCCGTAGTCTTAACTTTTGGTTTCAAATCTAATGAATTTGATAAATGTATTTATGCCAAACAAAACGGAAATGAAATTGTCTTGTTATGTCTCTATGTAGATGACATTTTAATTTTTGGAAACTCAATTAAAATTATTAATGAAACCAAAAATAATTTATCATCCAATTTTGATATGAAAGATTTGGGGGAAGCAAACATTATATTAGGAATGAAACTAGTTAAAAATGATTCTAGCGTATCATTATCTCTTTCGCACTCGATTGAGAAAATGTTGATTAAATTCAACTTATATGATTCCTTTCCCACTTCTACTCCATATGACGCTAGTGTAAAACTTTGTAAAAATACTAATGAACTTGTTGATCAACAGAGGTATGCACAAATGATAGGATCACTCCTATACATAGCTAACCGCACTAGGCCCGACATTTCCTATGTCGTAGGCCGCCTTAGTAGATATACTAGTAATCCAAGTGATGAACATTGGATAGCTCTAAATAGAATATTTAAATATCTTCGTGGAACTATGGATTATAGTTTAGTGTACACGGGATTTCCCGGAGTACTAGAAGGATATTCAGATGCCAATTGGGTAACTGATTCGTTAGACGTTAAGTCAACGACGGGCTTCGTATTCCTCCTTGGAGGTGCTACCATTTCATGGGCTTCTACAAAACAAACAGTTATTTCTAGAAGCACCATGGAATCGGAGCTTATAGCTTTGGACACTACATGTGCCGAAGCAGAATGGATTAAAAATTTACTTAGTGAAATTCCATTAATTGAAAACCCCATGTCTGCTATCTCTTTACATTGTGATAATAAAAGTGTTATTGATTTAACTGCTTCTAATAGTACTAATTCCAAAATGAATAAGTTCATGAGAATCAAGTACAAGTCCGTGAAGCAAAGAAGAAAAGAAGTGATATCACTCAACTATGTAAAGTCAGAATTGAATCTGGCTGATAATCTTACCAAGGGATTGTCCCGAAGGGAGATATTGTTGTCATCGAGGGGAATGATGCTTAAGCCCACATGATTTGCTGCCAACGGTGGATACCCAACCCATGTGATTGGAGATCCCATGAAGTGGGTTCAATGTGGTAGAAACGAAGCCGTTGATGTAGCGTAGTTGGGAGCACAAAGTATAAGGTTGAGAAAACCTTCTCCCCATTCCTATGATGTTGTGCTCTACGTAACAAGTTAGGATGAACTTAATTAAGTTCTTAATGGTTGCCAAAGGCATGTTTCTTTGCGAGATTCTGGTTACTAATATCTCTTGAGGCACCACCTATGTGGGGGTTGTTGTGAGGCCGCAACTTTGGGATCCGGACTGAACCCAAAATAACTCTCATGAAAAATCAAGGAATGCGCATGGCCATTAACACGCCCACCGCCATAACCCAAGAACAACCAATCTTTTGTGTGCTTATCTAATTTACCGGTTAAAAGTTTATAATTCAAAGCCTCTGGCACATTATACTCTTCGGTAGAGGAAGTAAGTACTAAGTATTGATTCAAGGTAACCATTCCATCTATACCCATTGCATTAGATATAACTTGATGAAGCAAATTTGTATTTGATTTTATTTATTATTAGTAACATCATATTTATGAAGTTCGCCTTTTGGTTTTTCGCTTTTGTGGGAGATTGTTAGAAATTTTAATTATAAAACATTATAAAATTAAATGTTTTGATTGGAGCCAAATGGTGTTTGGTGTTTGGGCTCCTCATTATGATGGAAAAGCTCAAAACCAAAATTGGAGGGAATCCAAATATTGGAGGGAAGCCTTTCATGATGAAAGGGTGAACCTTTAGTCTCACCTTGCTTATTAGCTCTCTAGCCAAAGAGTTTATATATGTTTTCACACCTTCTTATTTGTTCAAAAGAACATAAGGAGAAACTATGAACCACACACGCGCGCGCGCGCACGCAACGCACCGGACCGGATCCGGATTTCGGATTTGGGGAATAATTGAATTGAATTATAATTTTTGTACAAAATAGTTTTTACTCGGAGTTGCGTCGATTAGAATTCGGAGCTGCGTCGAATAGATTTCGACGTAGCGTCGTTTTGCCCGCTAGGTTGGCGTGGCGTCGAATGGAATTCGACGCATGCGTCGATAGAACTCGACGCTTGCGTCGATAAGTCCTGCGTCGATAGAACTCGACGTAGCGTCGATATGATGTCGACGCACCGTCGAATTGATTTCAACGCGTTCTGTCATTTTACGCGTTTTCTTAACCGCTCTTTTACGCATGTTTCTCGCCATTATTTACGTTGGAAATATTCAACGTTTCTCTCCCCGATTATATGTCTTCCAATTATAACCGTCAATACTTATTATGGTTTTAATGTTGTCGTTTTCAATATTCCGTTTCCGGCGATTCACTGTCTTTATATATTGACGTTTTTCTCAGAAAGAATACACGCTCTCCAATACGCTCTTCTGCTATCTCTGTTTTGACGATCTTCTACGTGATTCCTTTTCTTCACATTTGCTTCATCAAGTGGTTGTTCGGGTGCTCTGTGCTTCTTCGGTGTCCGCGCACATCGGAGTTTCGGGATCTAGCCGGGTGTTGTACCTTGGAGGAGTGAGCATCGGTTGAAAGCCCTGCCGGAGGGTGGTGCAACTTCTTTAGGGCAGTGATCACACGCCTTACCCAGGCTCGATTCTAAACTATATATTTCCTCTCTTTTATTTCTCATCCCTTCATGCAATTTTATTATTATTGCTGTTCATATATATATAGAGAGATCTGCGGTTTTCTGTAAACGTTTTAAAAACAAAAAATATATCATATTATATATTAATATAGGAATATAGAAGTAAATATTCCAACATAAAAAATCGCAAAAATCATCTGCACCGCACAAATCGCACTGATTTTTAAACTGCACCGCGTAGTTTCATGTGTGGTGCAGTTTTGAACTTCTAAAAACCGAGCGTGGTTCGGTACGGTGTGATTTTCAGAACTTGAAAACCGCAAAAATCGCACCGCACGGACTAATTACATCTTTTTAATTTTCATAAACACATGACATATCACATACATCTAAATAAAAGTACAACTTATAAATTATTAATTAATAATAGTAATTAACTAATTATATTAGTGCATACAGTTGTTTTCTTGCTTTAGTTGATTTAGTTTGCTTGGTCTCTATCGATTTAATGATGAATTTACTGATTTGTAAGATTTTATTAAGTGTAAATAATATCATAATGGTTATCTAACTATAAATGTGCATTCACTAGCTTTCTCTTTATATTTTATTGTTTGAAGGATAAATAAAGCTACAATTATATGCGTGATGTGCATATCTAGGACTTAAAATCATTCAGATTTATTATATTTGCATTTGATATGTAATTTCATATGCAACTAAAGTAGTCATATCATGAAGCAGTCATATCATGAGGATTATAGTATTTGAAGATTTATTTTTAGCTCGTGGTTGATTTTGTAGTATTTGTATTTTAAAAATATATGCATTACACATTTTTTCATGATAATATAACTCATGTAGTTATGTTTTTACCCAAATTTTACATCTTATTTTACCTAACATTATCTTTTTGATGTTTATGTATATCACATGCTAAAAACCGCATCGAAACCGTAACCGCACCGCGAAAAACCACATCAAACCGAAACCGCACCATGTAATTACGGTGCGGTGCGGTTTTGCTCTAGCCAAAGCCACGCCCTTGCGGTGCGATTGTGGTTTGGGCCAAAACCGCACCAAACTGCACCGCGAACACCCCTACTCTCATTGCCTCGATACTACTCCACAGCGCTCCGCTTGACACTATTTCTCTCGTCGATTCAAACACGGCTCCTCCCTCGTGAACCAGGTCGTCAGTTCCTTCTCCGATTCCGTCGTTGTTTCGTGTGAGGGACCATCGCCCAGGTAAAATTTGATTCCTTGGTGTACCAGGTGGTCGATTCTTTGATTCTGCCCAGTTTCTAATTCCCCTTTGCTTGCTTTCCCATTCCACATGGGTATAGATCTCCATGCGCTGAAATTAAACCCATTTCGTCGTGAAGTTGGTCGATGAGTCCTCTGATTTCGTCATGAACCATGTGGACAATTCTTCAATTCTACCCGAGTAAAATCTGAATCCCCTTTACGATTTTAATCTTTGGCTTTTTTGCATAAAAAAATTTAGTCTGCATGCAAAATTCGTTGGCATTATATATATATATATATATATATATAAGCGGCATACATATAACATTGATCTTTAATTATTACAGTAATCCGTGCTTATATATAAAATAATTCTCATTTTGATCGAACATCTTATTTGGATCTCTTTTTAATTTTCATTTTATTCTTCATTTCTACGTAATAATTACATATCTACAATTATAACTTATTGTAGACGGTGTGCGGGAATTCCGTAAGTAGTAAGGGTCTGTTCGGCCCCCTGGAAATGAAATTTTGGAATTGGAATTGGGATATTTGAATTCATTTCAGGTGTTTAGCACCTTGGAAATGAGTTGGAATCGGAATTCCGTGAATATCTAGGTTTTTAAATAAGGCTAGCCCCAATTCTTTGGGTTCACGGTGGTTTTTCTGGGTTTTCGGCGAGGAGAGGAAGCCCGACGGCTTATCGCGAGAACGCATACCTGCCGCCAGTCGCGATCCCTACCCGCTGCCGCCGGTAAACACTTCCTCTCCCCCCTTTTTCTTCTTCTTCGTCGTCGAACGCTCTCCTTCCTCTCCCCTCCTCTTTCTGAGGGGTGTTCAGACGATGTATTGTCGGTGGCTCCAGACGATCGATGTCGCCGACAATACTTCCGTCTGTAGATGAAGGTTCCCGACTCTTGCCGGCAATACTTCCCTCTATAGTCTCTCGCCGGCAATACTTCCCTCCTCTTACTTCCTCTTCGCATTTTTTTTGGTTTAGGGCATAGATTTAGAACCCAAAAATTATATATGCTATTCTTTTTTATCCTGGATGATCCAGATGTTGTTGATAGATTATTTTTGATGCAAGATCTTAGTTGATGTTGTTGATGGAAAGGGGGTAATGGAGGAGTTGGTTTTAAAAAAATTACTTCTTCCCAGATTTATGAATGCTTATATGTTAAATGGAAATGGGGTAATGTTAGATCTTTGTTAATCTTTGTTAGATGTTTGTGTGATGTTGATCTTTGTTAGATGTTCATGAATGCTTAGATCTTTGTTGATGGGTTTAGGGTTGATGTAATCTGGATGGATTTATGAATGCTTAGATACTATTGGGTTTATGGTTGATGTAATCTGGATGGGTTAATGTATGCTTAGATCATATTTAAATTGTTCTGGATATTTTTAGTTGTAAATATACAACCATGAAAATGTCATCTTATGAATTTCTTAATATAAATATTTTTTTAGAATTTTAATTTAAAACCACGTTAAGATGTGCACTCATTTCAATTTTTTATAAATTGACCAGGAGATTGACCTGGATTGGTAGGGGACTGTTTATTTGCGTACTTTAATGTTCCATGTTATGTTTGGATTGTCTTTTGTTTGTATTATTTTTTTCTACTCTATTATTTTCAATTTCAAATCTGAATTTCGTTCTGCAACCGAACAGCAAAATTGTCCAATTTCAATTTCTGATGCCTAATTTTGCACATCATCCGAACAACAAAATTGGAATTCAGCAAATTCCAATTCCTACTGGTTTTGGAATTGGCTGAATTCCAATTCCTCAATTGGAAGAGGCAATGACAATACTACTATTTCACATAATATCTGTGTTGCATATTGTTTGACGGTAGTTATATTGTCACTAGTGACAATGCATGGGGCCCCTTTGCGGCGAACATTCGGCAGTGCGAGAACATTTGGCGGGCGGGAACATTCGGCTGGCCGCATCATTCGACCAGCGACATCATTTTGCAGGCGGCATCATTCGCCCGACAACGTCATCCGGCGGACGACATCACTCCGCGAGCATCGTCATTTCATGGGCGGCATCATTCGGTGGGCTTCGCACGCACCCGTGCACTATCACTCGCATGTAATATAATATATTATATTAGTTATAAAAGTTATTATATAAAATTATATTAAATAAATATTAACTTATATGTAATAGAAAATATTATAAGAACTTATATTTATGTTATATGACATTATATTATGTATATTATATTTCATGGCATACAACTTGTCTAGTTGGTATAATAGTTGTCTCTGAAATTCTCCTGAGCGATTCTGGTTCGAACCTACGAGGCGAAGAAATTTTTCAAAAAATTTAATCATATAGAAAGGTAGGCTTAACTCCGCCCAAGACCTGCCCGCTTAGGGATTGATTCCAATGGTGCCTTTTCAAGGGTTGAGGGTCCGGTCGGCGGTCCGCCTGACGGTCCGGTCGACTTTCAAAAGCTTGTTAAATAGTGTTAAATTTGTAATGTAGATATGGGCAAAATCGAAATTTTACGTTGTATGGCAACCATGGCCTGAAAATAAAGGGCTAGGATACCCGATAGATATAAGAGAACTAGTAAAATTAGCATGTGCTTCATCATTACACCACGTAGCCAGTCGAACGGCTATATTTGATTTCCACGAGATCAGACGGTTCATAATGATTTCTGAAGGGCCTAACGGGTTACACTATGGGGTGCAAAAGTATTTCTTTGTATGTAGTTTAGATTTAGTGTAGTTGGATAATCGTAGGTTCAAACTCCATCTTCGTTAAAATGTTAATATGGTATTTTAATAAAATATTATCTAAACAATTAATTTAAATTGTATATAAAAAATATTTGCTTTGAAAGTAAATTCAATGGCTACAATTAATTTGATATTGTAATGATAAACCTCATCTTACAACTAATGTACAACTCATATTCGTCGAGGAAAATCATCATCTTATTAGTGACAGTGACAACATGACATCAGGAGATTGACCGCGAACCCACAGACAGTTGAACGGAAGCCTTGTATAACTCGCATACAGCTTACTTTGAGCTCGTCTAAGACCCTTTCAGCAACTCCGACCTCTTGGGCCTATTTTGCAGCTCGTCCAATGTTTTCACTAGCTCGTAAGACCTCTCCGGCAGCCTGATCAGGTTCACACGTGGGTGGGGTCCGCCCATTAGTACATAGGCACCCCTAGATTCGTTGCCTATAAATACGACCTCTTGTAGAAGGGAAAGATGACTTGCAATAATCCCACAAGAGACCTCAATTAGAACTCGCGAGCTCTCCATTGCACGCTCGGAGCTTGCCTCTTCCCCCAACCTATCACAACGTTTGGTTTGGGAGAGAGAGTTCATATGCACTCTCGAGTGTGCGATGAGACCTCCTAGATGCGACTATAGATGATATTGAGAGTGGTTTGAGTGGCAAGACCCCTATCCTTCATGTTCATGCTCTTGGACCTGTGGGTTTTCCTTTGGTGGACTAGTAATCTCAGCACATACCCAATTACTGCAACACCTGTAACTTAATGTGACACCGAAATATAATTTCAGGGCTCGATCGCGTTTAACTTTTTTTTACCGCACAGTCTTCAGATTGAGGTATGTTTATCTTTTGCAGTCTTAGCCTCGGATTAAATCTCCTTCTGTATGGTACGAACTTTAGTGACTGCGAAGTTTTATTTTATTTTATTTTTGTTTAGCAAGGATTAGCACAAAGATGGAAAGGTATTAAAGTAGGGGCAATCTTGTAAAATTGACAAAAATCCTTCCCCACGGTTTAGGTAACCGCTCCTTATGCGCGTATCGCTCTCGCCAGTTTTTAAAGACCCTCCCGTGCGGCGTTTGAAGAGAAACCGTCGATCGTCTCTTCCTCCCCCTTATTCCGAGCGAGAGAACGTTTAGGGTTACTCGTTTCGGTTCCCAGTAATCATCGACAAAGAGGATTCCAGCGGCTGGTGAAGGCGCTCTCCCCCTCATCGACATCTTCAAGCGTTCCTCCCATCGGCAGAAAACCTGAATTCTCGGGTATAGGTGTGCTCTATTCATTGTCGGCGTTTTCTCCCTGCTCAAGGCGGCTGGTCGACGCCTCTTCTGTTTGCTGCTAGACCCCGACGACTTCTCTTACGACATTTGACCCTCGACTGACCCCCCTTACCCCTCCGACTTCTTCAAGTAAATCACAGGAAAACATTTCTCTAACGCTTCTATGAACTCGTCTCCCGCATGTTTCAATTTTGTACGTTAGGACTCATGATTTTTCCCCTTTCTTAGTCAGAAGCCGAAGTTGTTCTCATTTCCGTTTCAAATTTCGTAACCCTCCTTTGTCAGCGAGGTGGTAAGTTTCCCCATCTCTGCGCCATGAAATTTATTCTAGAAATTTATAAGAGGTTCCAATTATATGCTTAACATTTAACCCTGTATGGTCAGCAATGTGATTCAGGGAAGAGAGTCTCGTAGTACATCAGAGGAGATTTCTACGTGCTCTTCAAAGTAATCTAAAAAGGAACCATGTCGCCACGACTTGTTTACGAACGTCGTAATCCCAATGTAAGAAATTATGTTCGTTTTGGTTAGACATATCAAATAATTATATGCACAGATTGTATCCCTCGTATAGTAGGAGGATAATTGTAATATTGTACAACCACATTTATCCAGACATTAATGTTCAACATGTTGATGAAATATGACATAAAATTAGTCAGTTTAACAAATTTAAAATCCAACCGGTAACGGAAAATAGTTAGGAGGCATGAATGAGACTTTCTTTCTCGTGATAGATAGAGGCGCACTATCTTACTCATAGGGCTTAGTAGACCCTATGAGCCTCAATTTCAGGGAGACGTTTCTCCATTTAGAAATTTAATAGATACAAGTCTGTGACCTGGGGACACTAGAACCCCTGCGCGCATTAGTTGAGACTTGGATTGTTAGAATGCGCAGAAGAAGTTGCTCACCTAGAATATGAAGAATGACAAGCATAAGACAACTAGAATTCAAGTTCATGCGGAAATGTAGAAAATCTCTATGGTTAAATATTTTTGAAACTTGAATGAAAATGCATAACATGGTTATGCTAGAACAGACATTTATTTTCCAGCCCTATTTTATAAAAGCATGCAAAGTATAATAGTAAATATTGTTCCCATGGCATGAAAATATTATTTTAAAAAGCATGCATGTATGTTTCTTCCAAATATATTTTAGTGTCACTAAGAAGAATGATCTTTCTTACTCTCCAGTTGGGCTGACCCATTTTTGGGCTTCTTATTACAGGAGTCACAGGTGGGGTGTTGCGCCTAGGATGAGCATGCCTGCAGTTCGCTCTTCTTTTAGTTTGTTTACATGATGTAGTTTGTCCTTTTAGTACTGTTCTGTGATATTTGACATGTATCGGGATTTTTCTAATGGTTCTTGTATTAGACTATGTTTAAGATTACAGTTTTCCAAGCATTGTGACTCTTTCAAATTTTTAGTGTCTCTGTGAATTCAAAATTTGAGGTACACTCTTATTTTTAGCTTCTTTTACTATTTCAGTTGTAAGTACTCTCTTAGCACTATTCATTTGTGCCTGCGATGTACCATTTTTATTACCGCTACTTAGTTTACTTCTTATCACGGGGCCCGACCGGACTGCTGATTTGTGGTAAAACTAGGTTGGGGTGTTACAATTACAAAATCAGGGATGAAATTCTCGACGTCATCTTCGTGCAGTGAGCGTGGACTTTGGGCAGAGGAAGAAAAAGTCGGTGAAGAAGAATACTGTGATGCTTAGCGACGGATAGGAGACAGGTCGCAATTCTTCGGGGAAGCACAATATATAACATCCCAACTTAAAAAAAAAGGGTCTAACTGGTCCAATTGAACCCTTGGAGGAGCTTAGATCAGGTCATAGTGAATCACAACCCGACCTCCACCTCATATTAATATCAGTTTGAGGTACGATGAGTAAATATAAACAGTTAAGTAAATTAACTCGGAATCGATCTCGTTCAGTGGCAATGCTCTCGCGAGATCAAAACAAACACAACAACCCCCAAAATATCATTTTGAGCAACTGAACTCAGAATTGACTTCAGTTGGTTGTATTAGATTTGTATGACCCATATGAGTGTCATTCAACTCGTTTCGTCTGAATCCGAGGTCGTTGGTGAAAGTAACCGTTTTAGGCCACGGTATTCGACACAGTCACCCTGGAATATCATTTTGAGCAAATGAGATCAGAATTAACTTCCGTCGGTTGCATTAGACTCGTATGACCCGTACGAGTGCAACATAACTCGTTTCGTTTGAATTCGAGGTCGTTTTGTGAAAGTAACCATTTTAGGCTACGTTGTTTGGCACAGTTTTCCTGAAATATCATTTTGAGAAAATAAACTCAAAATTGACTTCTGTCTGTAGCATTAGATTTGTATGACCCTTACGAATGTAACACAACTTGTTTTGTTTGAATTCGAGGTCATTTAGCGAAAGTGACCATTTTAAGTAATGTCATTCGACACGATCACCCTGAAATCACAATTTAAGCAATCAAACTCGGAATTGATCACAATCAGTTGCATTAGACTCGTATGGTTACTGCGAGTGCAATGAAACTCATTTCGTTCAATTCCGTCATCGTTTATTCAAGTTAATATTAAATAAATCTCACAAAATTATATGCATCTCAAAAATCGTTAACGCTTGAATTTAACCCTGTCGCATAAACATTGACTCGACACTTGACGACTATGACCCACATTGACTTTGACTCACATGGGAGACCCACCCCTAGGATTAAATTTGGTCATAATAAAACTAAAAGCGCGTGTCGCTACGAAATTGTATTATCGAAATTAAGGATAATTATTTTTGGCTGAATACAGCGACAACAAAAAACGCACAAGGATCGTTCTTATCCAAATATTATTTGTCTCAAGTGAAATTATAAACGCAGACTATATTATCTAATTGAAATCGCAAATTGAGAAACACACAAATAATACTAAGCTGAAGTAGAGCGATAAAATAACTGAAGTGCGGAATTAAATTATACCGCTCTTTAATTCCTGCTCATGCTTCATGATTGCAGATATTCGCAACAGCTGAGATGTGTTGTTCTTAATGAAATCCGCCGCGCCCGAAGACCCTTTTAACATGCAGTGATATACAAGCTTGAACTCTACAACGAAGAAAATTATCACAAACATACAAGTATATAAATGCGATGTTTAGAAAGAGCTTCACGACAATTCTCTGTACAAGCAACAGTCCATTAATTAGGAGATGAAAGCCTGAGAATCTCCATTAGCATGTTAGATCTGGCTCCCAAAATACTTGATAAATGAAAGAGAATATTTATTTTTATTTATATAAAGGAATTCTGCCAAATGAAAACTCTCAAGTATACCTCGGATTTGGATCTCTTCCTCCAAGAATCAGAACAGATCTGGTGCTGCTCGATCCTAGATCGATGAAGATGGCAGCACAGTACTCAGCTCCTCCAGAGATCGAAGAAGAGGTCGCTCCTATGTCGCCAAAACTGAAGAGAGCAACGCAGCGGGAAAGATCTAGAGCCGGTCGTTTCACTCGATCGTGAAGGGGAAGAGAGGATCCCGGATGCTTTGACCTAGCCGGGAGATAAAGAACAGTAGTCGCCGGATCCCTCTGTAGGAAACCACCACTTCGCCGGTTTCACTGTTGACGAGATCGATCCCAGCGTTGGAGGCGGAAGAGGCTCTGATCTCAGCGGTTTCAGAAAAAGGAGGAGCGACAGTTTCTAAAAAATTGCGCTCTCTGTCACCCCTCTTCACGTTTTTTGGGTTAGGATGAATGGCATAGAAGGCTTTAGGCTTTTAATAGGAGAAGCCTTATGGGGGGTTACAAATTGGATTAATAAACCCAATTATAACTCCATAAATGAAATATAAAATCCATGAATTAATTGGATTTTACAGCCATGCCAAAATATGTGCGAGGGGCGAGACCAAGATCGCGACATGAATTTACGAGACGATCTAGCCCACCTATCACAGGCTTCGACCGTTCGCGCGACTGAATTAACGCGCGCTCGTGAGAGTCTGAATAGGCTCTAATTTTTGCTCACGACTTCATCGGGACGTCTCGGCGAACCTAGTCCACCTCACAGAAAAAATTCTAACAGTCTCCCACTTGGACTCGGATTCACCGTACCTCATGACGTTCCATATGAAATCTTCACTAGACTTAAGGGTACCAATAGCGAATGCGACATTAAGAGTCTACTCTCACGTCAATCCGGTCCAACCAAATCCTTCACTCCGAATCATGGCGGCAACCGCATCATTGAGTGACACGGGACCTTCCATGGTCACAGTAGCTTCCAGATTCAACTGACATGGACAAAGCGCGGTTAGGATTTAGGATAACATTATGAAGAATGTGTGCACACGTAATTGTTATCCTAGTTTGGTGGTCAACCAATTTCTCGAATGAACGCATTAAACCATGCTTCGAGAAATTCTTTATGTACTCAAAAGAACACGTATGCCTCTTTCTTAAGAATTTACTTAATGTGTCATAATGGACATACGAAGGCTTAATGAAAATAAACGAAGTGCCCATAAGCCTTATGCTCAGACTGACACTCATCCGAGTCTTTTGAATGAAGTGTGATATATCACAACGCGTTATGAGTATCGCTACTTAATGGTACTCAACACGAATATTTTTTTAATGTTTGACATCAAACTATCAAATACAAAGTGCTTAATTAAATAACAGATGTATGTATTGGAGCTACGCGCAGCCTCCCACTAATCTAGCATATCAATTGACTCCTTAAGCACCATACTGCAGACATGTTTTTGAAACACGTTGGGGCAAAGTCCTTTAGTAAGTGGATCGGCTACCATGTCATCTGTTCCTATATGCTCCACCGTAATGTCATCTTTCTTAACCATTTCTTTAACGGTCAGAAACTTAATTTCCATATGCTTGGGCCCTGTGATACTTTTATTGTTCATCGAGAACAAAACTGCAGAAATGTTATCACAGTGCAACCGGATGGGCCCAGCTATAGAATCGACGACCCTTAGCTCAGAAATGAAATGCTTAAGCCACATAGCATGAGTAGAAGCTCCAAAAAGAGCGACAAATTCTGCGTGCATGGTGGATGATGTAATGAGTGTCTGTTTGACACTCTTCCATGAAACGGCTTCGCCAACAAACTTAAAGATATAGCCCGAGGTAGACTTCCTATCATCCTTACACCCAGCAAAATCAGAATCTGTATACCCTACCAATTCGAGATTCTCAACTTTATGGTAGACCAACTTAAAATCTTTCGTCCCCTTCAGATACCTTAAGACCTTCTTAGCAGCCACCCAATGACTAAGTCCTGGGTTTGACTGATATCTGCCTAGAAGTCCAACTGCGAAGGCAATGTCCGGTCTGGTACAGACCTGGGCATACATTAAACTGCTTACCGCACTAGCATAAGATATGTCCTTCATAGACTCTCTCTCAGTGTCGTTCCTGAGGCATTGTGAAAAGCTAAGCTTATCACCCTTAATCACAGGCACGTCACCAGGCTTACAATCGAGCATGCTAAATCTCTCAAGTATACGCTCTATATAGGCTCTCTGAGAGAGTGCTAACGTATGGTGAGATCGATCCCTAATGATCTCAATCCCTAGGACGAAAGATGCTTCACTAAGATCCTTCATATCAAAGTGCTTTGACAAAAATTGCTTAAATTCATGCAATAATGTCAAATCACTGCTCGCAAGTAAAATGTCATCTACATATAAAATTAAGAAGATGAATTTACTCCCACTGATCTTGAGATATTTACAGAGGTCCACCTTATTCTCTTCAAAACCAAATGAAGTGACTATCTTATCGAATTTCAAATACCACTGTCTAGAAGCCTGCTTCAGACCATATAGGGACTTGTTAAGCTTACATACAAGTTGGTCACTATGACCGAACTTGAATCCCACGGACTGCACCATATAGACTTCTTCGGCAAGATCGTTATTCAAGAATGCGGTCTTAACATCCATCTGGTGTAACTCCAAATCATAATGAGCTACAAACGCCATTATCACTCTGAAAGAGTCTTTAGAGGAAACATGGGAAAAGGTCTCGTTGTAATCGATACCTTCTCTCTGTGTAAATCCCTTGGCAACCAGTTTGTCCTTAAACCTCTCGATCTTCCCTTTGGAGTCCTTTTTGATCTTAAATACCCATTTAGAACCAATGGGTCTGCAACCTCTAGGCAACTCAACTAACTCCCAAACTTTATTTAGCTTCATAGACTCCATCTCGTCTTTCATCGCTTCCCACCACAGATCAGTTTGAGGTCCAGAGACAGCCTCATTAAATGTCACTGGGTCAACCACATTGTAAGATCCCTCTCCCGCACCAGGATAGTTCCTGGATCTTATGCCCAGAACCACCGCCTTACGGTGATACTAACACCCGAGTTAGCTACCTCCGCAAGACGCCGATCCTGCCGGCAAGAACGGTCGACAGGCCAACAAGAGTTAAGAAGGAAAATAATCAGAACCAAGTCCACAATCACACATTTATACAACAAAATATAAAAGTCCATCAACGAGTACAACAAATGAAAGAGTAAAAGGGGCTTATGCCCAGTACATGTCCAAGGTAGAACAAAAGCTCACTCTCTCACTCTACATCTATGCGGAAGCTAACAACTCTCAAATCTTCAAACACCTGTCTTGTAGAAGTATTGCATGGCTTCTGCTCCTCAGAGCCTGCCATCAAGTCTTGACTGGTCGTGCCGGTGCTCCAGCTCCTCGAACACCTACTGTCACAACCGACCGTTAGTCACAAAGACTAAGCCGATTTTGTCCCCGCCTCCCCCCGCGACTCCTAGGCACCATGCGGGAGGAAGAAGCGGAGGACAACAAAGTGGAGTAATCAAGAAGGTAGCAGGTGACAAACATTCTACGCTAACAAGAGTAGATCCATATAAATTCTATGCTAGCAGTATGAGCAAGTAAACAGTAATAAGTGCAGTAAAGTAATATCGCAGCAGTAAAAGAGGTAAGCAAGAGAAGCAGTGCGACACAAGTAAAGTAATTTGAAAGTAACCATTGATTTATAGGAATGCCCATACAAACCTATAGACCAAGGGGTCGTTTAGCAGGGCCTATCGTATAAAAAGTCCCATACCAATTTATACGATAGGGGTAGGGGTTTGAAATGCAATGTTCATGCTATGACATGCAAGGTATGTTGTTATGCTATGTTCATACAATTAAGTGCAACTCACTCACTACGACTCTATGCGCATAGACCTTTAGTTCCCCCTTTTTGGAGCTAGCAAGACTCCCAGGATACTCCCGTAGTGGCAAACGGAAGCGGTGGGTTGGGCCTCGCCCACCTATAGGTTGGTATTCACACTACCTAACCTAGACCTATCGTACGCCTCAACGCAAAACCGCGGAGCGTCTGCGTACTCTTGCTGACTGGACCGCCAGACTTTCAAGGCTAAGTGTAAATACCACACTTGCCGAGTCAACGTATTGACGTCGGTGTGAACGTCCGTCCAATACTGAAGACCCACCACCTTCGTGCACATGCATCATGTTCTACTATCTATCTCCGAGCCATAAGCTCCCCGGGCTAACCTGCCCGTCATTAATAACCTTCCGAGCCACCGGCTCGCCAGACCAACCCGTCCGTACCAACAAACACTACTGAGTCGCAAGCTCACCTGACTTATCAATCCGCCTATACCAACACGGAGCTTACAGCTCGTAGCACCAAACCGACTAAGCTCCCGTAACCACGGGGTGTGGGTGAGTGTGTTATTAAATTATTCTTGTATAACATCTTATCCCTACGGTTTACGGTTAATCTCGGACTCCCCGAGGATTACCCTGCAAGAGGCTCGCTACGGTACTAGGAACTACAATGTGATGACACCCCAAAGTTCCCTTTCTCAAGACACTTAGTATTATTGGTATCTACCCACAAGATTACCCTCTTATCATTTCACTTGAATTAAACCTCGGCGCTTTATGACCCTCTAAGGGGAAGGACGATCTTTCGTCAATCCCGAGCACAGCCTTACCCATAGCTCACTAAGCACTCTCTTCATCTAAACTCCTATTTAGACTACTCTTGTTTAGTTCTTATTATACTTGGAAGTTTAAGGTGGATCCTGGACTTCCCGAGGGCTACCCGGTGAAGGGTTCGCAAGGTACTAGGGTATGTGATGGGATGATGCCCAACCCCTTTCCAGGACAATTAATATTCTTGGTGACTACCCTGACCCAACATTCCACCTTCTCATTACTCTTTATTCCCGCTCCTAAGCAATCGTTCTTTTGGACTCAACTCTGATAGCTCTTAGTCCTCTAAGTGGTCTATACGCATCTCTTGTTATAATTCAATTCTCACTGATTTCCTTTGTGATTCTATTAACCTAATCATCATATGAGTTTTTACTATCCGCAGACCATGATATATAAGTAGTTTAGATTCCTATGATGGAACCTTAGTCAAATTACTTCCAAATGACTTCTAATTTTTATCATAGGTTCATAGTGGATAAAATAAGGGATGATCAAAATCCAAGCATATTTCATATATTTTTGACCTCTATAAAATTTCATTAATTACTAATCTGAATCTAAAAGGTGAAGGAGGTATCATGCTAGTGAATTCAAATTTGTTAAATTTCCTTCCAGAGATGAAATGTGACATGATAACAAGATTTTCAATATTTCATATCTTTCCAGCAATTAAATAACCAAGATCCCTAATTATCAGTGAATGAATGGAAAATGATTTTACACATCAAGTACAAGATTTTGACTTCCTAAAATTCTGGGAAAATTACAGTAGCTTCATATTGACATAAAAATACTAATTCCAAAAGATCACATTTTTCCAATCATTTTAAACCCACAATTTCTATTTATCTTTAAAGGAGAGACAAAATGGCTTTACACTACAAGTACTGACATTATACTTTATAAAATTCTGGAAAAATTACAGTAGCTTTATATTGACATAATAACACTATTTCCAGAATATCATATTTTTCCAAATATTTTAAACCCACAATTTCTATTTATCTTTAAAGGAGAGACAAAATGGCTTTACACTACAAGTACTAAAATTAGACTTCCTAAAATTCTGGAAAAATTACAGTAGCTTCATATTAACATAAAAACACTTTTTCCAGAAGATCATATTTTTCCAAACATTGTAAACCCACAATTTCGATTTATCTTTAAAGGAGAGACAAAATGGCTTTACACTACAAGTACTGAACTTAGATTTCCTAAAATTTTGGAAAACTTACAGTAGCTTTATATTGACATAAAAACACTATTTCCAGAAGATTATATTTTTCCAAACATTTTAAACCCACAATTTCTATTTATCTTTAAAGGGGTGCAAATAGGGATTTACACATCAAGTAGTAGATTATGACCTCAATAAATTCTGGGAAAATTATCATGGCATAATAATGGTTTAAGAACACCAAATCCTAAGTTTCACATTTTTAACAGGATATTTGACCATAATTTCTATTTAACATAAATGGGGTGCAAATAGGGATTTACACATAAAGTAGTAGATTATGACCTCAATAAATTCTGGGAAAATTATCATGGCATAATAATGGTCTAAGAACACCAAATCCTAAGTTTTAGATTTTTAACAGGAATATTTGACCATAATTGCTATTTAAAATAAATGGGGTACAAATAGGGAGTTACACTACAACTACCATTAATATGTATCTATAAATTCTGAGAAAATTATCCTAGTATCATAACCATCTAGACACACAAAATCCAAAGTTTCATAATTTACCAGAGAGTATTTATCCATAATTGCTATTTATTACAAATGGTGTGCCAATAAGGGTTTACACTACAAGTGCTATGTTAAGACTTTAATAAATTCTGGGAAAAATTGTAGAGCATAGGAATAACCTAAAACTACTAAATCCTAAGTTTCATAATATTCCAGATAGATTATAATCACAATATCCAATTAATACTCATGGTGTGCTAATAAGGGGTTATATAACAAATACTATATAATGACCTAAAATTCATCTAAAAAATATGGTAAAATTTACAGAGCTATAGGATCACCAAGGAAACCTACTAGAATAATTTCATAACTCTCCAATTGCATATGAGACCTAAATGTCATATTTGAATAAATTTGACCTAACCAAATAACTCAAATTCAGAGAAATAAATGAGGTCCAAAAATTCCAACAAAATTCCTAAATGTGTCTTTCCAGTCAAAGATCCATTTCCCAGAGTTTTGGATTTATCGCTAAGTTTTTGATTCAAATTATTTCATTAATTTAAAAGTGTGACAATTTTCATTTAATTAAAAACTTTAGGAAAATAACTTCCAAAAAAATCATGAAACTTATGTCAATGATGTATATCCTCATGACATACACTAACCCCAAGGTTTCAGAGGCATGCAAGGTGATTCCCACCTTCAATTCCATCAAAAAGCTCAAAAGCCCAAATTGACTATTAGCACCCCAATTTTTCTCTTAAGACCCGAACTTCATTTTGAAGTTCAGAGAAATATACTCATGCACATGTGATGAAATTTTAACCAGATCCCATACATGACCTAAGGAAGCCCTCACCAAAATTTGGGGTCATTAGGAGTTATATAACTCAAAATAGTTCATTTATTTAATTTTCCAAGTTTTGAACAAAACTTTAGAAAAATTATTTCCAAAAAAAAATCTGATATTTTAACCTAAGCTTGGCATGAGGCACATGCATGCATGGCCAAAATCTCAAGTCCATCAGACTTGGTATTAAAAAGTTATACACATTCAAAGTTCTGATTTTTATTTTGACCAGCCTCACAAGAATGAGTGCTGTGGGCCCTATATTTAACCAAATGGCCTGATTCCACTTTCATTTGAAAGTAGACACTCAGATCTACCATTTCTATCTCTGGGGATTTTTCGAAATATGGCCTCTAAGGGCCTCAAATTAAGCTTACAAGGTTGGATATGAAATGTGACACTTTAATACACTTAATAATAATACAAATATATAAGATTATAATGATTCAACACGAATCTCAGCGCAGATCTGGCGGTATCCCGTCATCGTCCCCAGCTCGCCAATGGCCGTGATTAATCCCGCCTGGGCCATCTTCTTCGGCAATTTCCCGGCAACCTGCAACACCTCACGGCCGGCCAATGCCTCCACCACCTCCGTTGAGGTGGTGGCTAGCGTTTGACGGCGGCACGGCCACCGGAGATGGCCTCTTCGGCGATCCCGAGCAAGAAGAAAAGCTCGGAATTCTCCCTCAAGCTCACATGGGATCGGGCTCAATTGAGCCCGATTTCTCTCCTAAATGGACCTAGATACTAGCACAGAGGGAGAGGGGGAGAAACCGGACCTTAGTGGGGCTTGGCGGCAGCGGCGGCGGCGGCTGGACATTGATCTTCTCTCCTCCGGCGAGCTCGCTCCCAACCTCGATTCTCCACCTTTTTCTCCTCTGTAAATCTCCAGCCCGACTCCTTTCCCCTTTCTAAAGCTAATGGTGGCATCAATTCGAGATGGGGAGGGCTGTAGAGAGAGTATTTGAAAGGTGGTGGTCGGCCTCCCCTTGGTTGCTCCTCCCTGCTGCCAAATGGCACCCCTCCAGCACCAATTCGGCTGGGAATTAACTAGGGGGGGTCAGATATGGCCTTGGGCAGAAGTGTGGAGTGCCACTTGGCCTTCATTCCCAAAATCCTTCTTGTTTCTTAATGGAGGAAGGGAGATTTTCCACTTTTGCCCCCATGCATGTCTTTGCATGTTGGAAATAGGGGGCAAGGCTGGTCATTAGACCTATGGGCTTCAGAGTGGGCTTTGGGTGAGTGCCTTAATCCATTGGAATTTGGATTAATTCCAATTAAGCCCAATTTAGGCAAAGTTGACCCTATGTTGACTTTTGGGTTGACTTGGTCAATTGGGTGTGTTGACTGGTCCAATGTGTTGACATTGAGTCCAGTGACACCACCCAAGGTTGGTTGAGTCATGGTGAAGACCTAAGTGAGCCAATTTGGCCCAAAAGTGTGATTTTGACCAAAATTGGAGAAAAGTTGACTTTGGTCAAATTGGTCAAATTGTTGACTCCATGATGGGGCTTTTGGGTCAATTAGGTCCCCCATGATGTTCTAAGACTAGGGGTGAAGTCAATTTCATGCTTTGGGGTTCAATTGAACTTATTGGGGAGGATTTGACCTAGGTTGACCCAAGTTTGACTTTGGTCAAATTGGGTCAATTGGTGACCCCATGATGGGGCTTTTGGGTCTATAGCATTTCCTTGGAGTGTTTATCATCTATTGGAGGAGTCAATTTGCAAGTGTGAGTTCATGTTGAGCTAGTTTGACCTAGGTTGACCTGAGCCTTATAGTAGACCACATGTGAGTTCACCTAACCCTATGTGTCCTAAGGCTGCAATCTAGCTCAAACTCACCACACTCACCACTTGTCTCACCCTAAATTGGAGTTAGGGGGTCTAGTAGGAAATGAGATGTTACACACATGACCAATGTCAAAATCACTCTCACCCAAGTAAACTTCATAGTCAGAGGAAATCGCTGGCCTTCTTTGCCTAATGGATCTCTTAGCAGGCGGATGATCCTCCTGAATCTGTGGAGGAATCTCAATTGGAATCGGTGGTAAAATCGGCTCCACTTGCTCTACAGGTTCTATCCTAGTTCAGACACCACCAGGTTCTCCAATAAAGGCACAAATAGATTAATGGGCACAATTTCCTCGACTTCACTAACTGGGTGAGAACACCTTGGCTCATCAGCAACAGTTAATTCCAAGAATTTGGTTGTTTGTGACTCTACTATTCTGGATCCTCCTAGAGGGGAATAAAACCTAAATCCCTTCGAATGATATGGGTATCCTATGAAGTAGCAACGACAAGACCTGGGGGCAATTTTACTCTCTGATGGATTATAAAGACGGACTTATGCAGGACAACCCCAGACACGCAAATGATTAAGCCTGGGTCGCCTACCAGTCCATAACTCAAACGATGTTTTGGGTACTGACTTTGAAGGTACTCTATTGAGGATATACACTGCAGTCTTAAGCGCCTCACCCCACAAAAACTCAAGAAGATTCATCCTACTCATCATGCTCCTCATCATTTCCTTAAGGGTGCGATTGCGCCTTTCGGCCACACCATTTTGCTCAGGACTACCCGGCATGGAGTACTGGGCAACAATGCCGCAACTCTCTAAGTATCTGGCAAACAGACCTTTATGTTGCCCGGAGGCATCATGTCTACCAAAGTACTCGCCACCTCTGTCAGACCTAACAATCTTGATGACTTTCCCTATTTGCTTTTCAACTTCAGTCTTGAAAATCTTGAACTTGTCAAGAGATTCAGATTTTTCTTTAATTAAATACAAATATCCGAAACAGGAGTAGTCATCAATGAAGGTAATGAAGTAAGTGTTCTTATAGAGGGTAGATGAATACGGGCCGCTAATGTCTGTATGAATAACCTCCAATAAATCTGAACTACGAGTTGAGCCTTTCTTTTTAATCTTGGTCATCTTACCTCTACAACAGTCAACACATGTCTCTAGGTCACTGAAGTCAAGGGTAGGGAGAATATTTTCCTTAATTAATCTCTCTACTCTTTCCCTAGAGATATGACCTAATCTTTTATGCCATAGCATGAAAGACTGTTCCTTAATTAGAGGTCTTTTACTGACAATATTTTCTACATTATAGGAAGTAGCACAAATGTTCGTAGGAGATAGACAAACTATATAATCCGCCAGATAATAAACATTGGCCTATAACTCGCGATTCAAATGAAATATCAATAGAACCATCACTAATGTTAAAGCCAAAATGAAGTTTATCTAAAGTAGATACATAAATCAAGTTCCTTATAAATGAAGGAATATAGAAAATGTCTTTTAATAAAAGTTCAAATCCAGAAGAAAGAACTAAACGAACATCTCCTATGAACTCCACCTCCACCTCAGCGTTATTGCCAACTGTCAGTCTGCACTCACCCCTGCTTGGCCCCCTTCTTTTGATGAACCCCTGTAATGTGTAAGCAACATGATTAGTTGCTCCACTATCGAGCCACCAGGAACTTAATGGGGCTTCGATCAAATTGGATTCACAAAGGACAAGTGCTGAAGGATTACCTGAAGGTGAAAAACCATGCTTCTCCATCCAAGACTTAAACTTCAGGCACTCGTTCATCATGTGTCCCTTCTTCCCGCAGAAGAAACAACTCAGAGGCTTCTTTCCATCAGCGCCCTTGCTAGAGGAAGCAGGCGTGTCAGGAGCTTTAAAGGGAGATTTGGACTTCTTCTTCTTAGTTTTCTTAAATGCGGGCTTGGAGACAAGAAGAGCAGTATGAGTCTTCTCATTCTTGAGCTTTTCCTCTTCAGCGACACATCGAGTGATTAAGTCGTTTATCTTCCACGCCTCGTCCTGGGAATTGTAGGTGGTCTTTAGTATGCTGAATTCTGCAGGGAGGGTGTTGGTGCTTGATGCACTATCAACGCTTCAGGGAGACTGATCTCCATCTCCTGCAACTTGTTCTGAAAGTAGACCATCTTCAGAATATAATCGCAGACACCGCCTCCTCCCGTATACCTCATGGAGAAGAGGTCCTGTATCAGCGTCCCGATCTCAGCATTCGAAGACACCTTATATCTCTGCCCAACGACAGTCAGGAAATCCCTAGCGACGATCGTGTCAGGCAAACCACTCAGCAAGTGCTCCGGGATGGAACGCTTCATAGTCAACAAGCAAATCTTGTTAGACTTATTCCAGGCAGCATAAAGGTCTTTATCAGCTTGAGTGCTGGTCGTTGTGAGCTCTGCAGGCTGGTCGGTACTCATGGCCATCTCAATATCATCCATCTGAAGAGCGAACATTATGTCGGACTTCCATCTCTTGAAGTTCGACCCAGTGAGCTTCTCTATGGTCGCCATGTTATTATGGACTGTAAAGGTGACTGGAAGTAAAGAGAAAATAAAATGGATCAGACTAATAGAGCAACACTGGCTAAAACCCCAAATAACACACTAGTCGAAGAATCCAGACGCGTCAGCGGGCAACACCTTTGGGCAGACTACGCGCCACGCAATTAGTAATTCTTCACACACAAACTAGCAATAGTTACACTTAAGCTTTTCGTAAATCTACCACCTTTGGACGAATAGAATACTAGAGCCCGTGCTACCGTCCAAATGTCTGAGTGTATCCCTCTGAACCTATTGTGCAAGCACCTCCTTTGAGAGAATGATTGCGCACTAGTCTCAGAGAACTCCCTAACACATGTGAAACCGTAATCTCACAAATCGACTCGAAAAAGCCACTTTGGCGGCTACAGTTCTTATCAATCCACGAGACCCTTTCACACCGGGATATCTGAATATTGCTCTAAACTTAATGTCGTGTTTTCTTATGAATGACGTGTGAGCACTTAATCGCCTCAAGAAGACAAGAGGACTGTCCTAGACTGTTTCGATAAATGCACTTTAGAAACAGTTCCGAAATTTATTTCTCTAAAAAAAAATAGGGTTTTATATATATTTGGTGCTCTCACTTAATTCAATTAGAAAAGATTTAAAATCCCAAATAATTAAGGAGATAAATAATTTTGAAATAAGTTCGCTCTGATACCAACTGTTAATAAAACTAAAGGTGCGTGTCTCTACGAAATTGTATTATCGAAATTAAGGATAATTATTTTTGGCTGAATGCAGCGACAACAAAAAACGCACAAGGATCGTTCTTATCCAAATATTATTTGTCTCAAGTGAAATTATAAACGCAGGCTATATTATCTAATTGAAATCGCAAATTAAGAAACACACAAATAATACTAAGCTGAAGTAGAGCGATAAAATAACTGAAGTGCGGAATTAAATTATACCGCTCTTTAATTCCTGCTCATGCTTCATGATTGCAGATATTCGCAACCGCTGAGATGTGTTGTTCTTAATGAAATCCGCCGCGCCCGAAGACCCTTTTAACATGCAGTGATATACAAGCTTGAACTCTACAACGAAGAAAATTAGCACAAACATACAAGTATATAAATGCGATGTTTAGAAAGAGCTTCACGGCAATTCTCTGTACAAGCAAAAGTCCATTAATTAGGAGATGAAAGCCTGAGAATCTCCATTAGCATGTTAGATCTGGCTCCCAAAATACTTGATAAATGAAAGAGAATATATATTTATTTATATAAAGGAATTCTGCCAAATGAAAACTCTCAAGTATACCTCGGATTTGGATCTCCTCCTCCAAGAATCAGAACATATCTGGTGCTGCTCGATCCTAGATCGATGAAGATGGCAGCACAGTACTCAGCTCCTCAAGAGATCGAAGAAGAGGTCGCTCCTATGTCGCCAAAACTGAAGAGAGCAACGCAGCGGGAAAGATCTAGAGCCGGCCATTTCACTCGATCGTGAAGGGGAAGAGAGGATCCCGGATGCTTTGACCTAGCCGGGAGATAAAGAACAGTAGTCGCCGGATCCCTCTGTAGGAAACCACCACTTCACCGGTTTCACTGTTGACGAGATCGATCCCAGCGTTGGAGGCGGAAGAGGCTCTGATCTCAGCGGTTTTAGAAAAAGGAGGAGCGGCAGTTTCTAAAAATTGCGCTCTCTGTCACCCCTCTTCACGTTTTTTGGGTTAGGATGAATGGCATAGAAGGCTTTAGGCTTTTAATAGGAGAAGCCTTATGGGGGGGTTACAAATTGGATTAATAAACCCAATTATAACTCCATAAATGAAATATAAAATCCCTGGATTAATTGGATTTTACAGCCATGACAAAATATGTGCGAGTGGCGAGACCAAGATCGCGACATGAATTTACGAGACGATCTAGCCCACCTATCACAGGCTTCGACCGTTCGCGCGACTGAATTAACGCGCGCTCGTGAGAGTCTGAATAAGCTCTAATTTTCGCGCACGACTTCATCGGGACGTCTCAGCGAACCTAGTCCACCTCACGGAAAAATTTCTAATAGTTTCGTCTGAATCCGAGGTCGTTGGTGAAAGTAACCGTTTTAGGCCACGGTATTCGACACAGTCACCCTGGAATATCATTTTGAGCAAATGAGATCAGAATTAACTTCTGTTGGTTGCATTAGACTCGTATGGCCCGTACGAGTGCAACACAACTCGTTTTGTTTGAATTCGAGGTCGTTTTGTGAAAGTAACCATTTTAGGCTACGTTGTTTTGCACAGTTTTCCTGAAATATCATTTTGAGAAAATAAACTCAAAATTGATTTCTGTCTGTAGCATTAGATTTGTATGACCCTTACGAGTGTAACACAACTCGTTTTGTTTAAATTCGAGGTCATTTAGTGAAAGTGACCATTTTAAGTAATGTCATTCGACACGATCACCCTGAAATCACCATTTAAGGAAACAAGCTCGGAATTGATCACAATCAGTTGCATTAGACTCGTATGGTTAATACGAGTGCAATAAAACTCATTTCGTTAAATTCCGTCATCGTTTATTCAAGTTAATATTAAATAAATCTCACAAAATTATATGCATCTCAAAAATCGTTAACGCTTGAATTTAACCCTGTCGCATAAACATTGACTCGACACTTGACGACTATGACCCACATTGACTTTGACTCACATGGGAGACCCACCCCTAGGATTAAATTTGGTAAAACCATATTCAAAGATGATTTTTCTTAAAATTTAGAAATTTCCACTCAAGCTACTCACCCAAACTAGCCCTAACTCCATCTAATTTTTGAGTAGCACTAGTCGCTAGGTAGGAGAGATAGTGGGATGAGATATTTCTTAAACCTAACCTAAAGCCAAGTCAAGGATAACCCACTTCAAACCCAAACCTAAGCTAAGCTTAAGCCAATGAATGGTTTTAGATATTTTATAAAACACTAACCCAGGTTCCCCTAAACCAAGCAAAGTACAGCCAGCTTCCCTTCACCAACCAGCTGTCCACCTCCACCCTACCATAGTTGCTGGCAACTCAACTCACCACCACTCGGGTAAAAGAGGAGGAGGGGGAAAGAAGGTTTCGGCTGGGATATTTAAAACCTTCCCGGCCAAGCATTGAGGGTAGGCTCCACCCCAACCACTTTCGAGGAGAACTCCGGCGAGCTTGACTGCTACCGACGTCTGGGAAGAAGGAGCAGGAAGGCCTCCCCGCCACCAACTTTGGACATGCACAAGAGGGGTTTTCTCAGGTGCTCCTGAGCCCTCTGAGGGCCCCACTTCATCGGAGAGGGTCTGACGACCATCTCCAGGAAGTCTCCAAGCAGTGGCACCGCCGGAGAATCAAGCTCCGGCGGTGCCCAACGAGCATCCTCTATATTGCCTCCTTTCGATGGCCGCCGATGGCGCCAGGCCACCGGGCCCCCGCCGGAAGGACCTCCTCCCTCCGGGGAACCGTCCGTAGGCGATGCCGCGACCAACGGTTGGGCGGTCGGCGATGGGGAAGGCCCGTAGGCCTTCAGCCACCTCCGATGTACATGAACCATTGGATCTCATTCCAGAGATCCAACAGTCCCTATTACCCTAAAAATAGCCAACCAATCATTTCCCCACAACAAATCCGGGCCGGATCCGATGTGGAGCCGCAGGAAGGATTTCTTCTTGCTCGTTCTCAACCGATGGACCCGCCTTATGATTTGTGCAGAGTTAAACTCCTATAACAACAGTCTTTTAATTTTTCTTTGGTTAAACCATAGCTCAAATGAAAATACTTTGAACAGAAAAATTGTAGATCTTGATGAGGGCCGCCCACTGTAAAAATTTGGGGATTTTTTATATTAATTTTGTTGTGATCTACTCGAGGCTTCTAAAATCGATCTAGAATGACCATCTTAGCCAGGGAGCGGACGAGCGCGCAATCAGCCACAGAAAATTGAGACGGATGACAAGAGATATTTTTACCGTGGAAAACCCTAGAAAGAGGTAAAAAAATCACGTGGTCGGTTCGGTGTCTACCTAAATTCACTATCAGTTTCTTCGTTACATGGCTTTTGTGTGAAATCGAGGGCGTCAGGCCTCTCCTTAGTACAATTTGTGGGAGAGAGAGAGAGAGAGAAGCGTTCGAAGGGTGACAGACCATCACTCTCGAAGCTGTCTTCTTCTTGGCCGCGGTGGGGAGCACCGCGCTTTGAGGCTCGTACGACCTTCTGCTTGAGCTTGGGAAATCAAGGGGTGCGCGCTGGGCTCTAGGATCACTTTGGAGTTTGATGGTGGTGTCTGATGAGTGAAGCTCGTCGTTGACTTGGAGGTGACGATCGCGAGACATTACGTGTTCGTAACAAAGCTTGGATGAGGATGAAGATCTTTGAACCGTCTTTGAAGCGCTCGAAGATTCATCAAGACATCCTTCGAAGATGAAGAAGATCTTCAAGGGAGCTCTCTCTCTCTCTCTCTCTCTCTCTCTCCTCTCTCTCTCTCTCTTGCACTTAGGAGGAAAGGAGGGAGGAGAAAAAGTTGAAAATGAAGGAGGGCTTGGGGTCCTATTTATAGGCCTCATTGGTGGTTACGGTGGTTATGCGGTTATTTGCAGACCGTAACCACCATAATTGCTATTTGTAGGCCGGTTTTATATGATTTAGGACGCGTATTATTTAGGCATTTTCTATACACAACCCGATGTATTTTCGGATAATCGCACCCACCCACGATGGGTGGTTACACAGGTGGTTATCAACTAATCAAAAGGTGGAAATTTCGCAGGATAATCAGACGACGACGATTGAGGATCCGGCCGACAGCAGGGGAAATGACCGGCGATGAGGAGGCCGACTGGTGGTGAAAACCGGTATTTATAAGTGCAGGGACCTGCCCAAATAGACAGGTTTTAAAATTACGGGCTGCCCGGAATACAGGAGAACCGGGCTGAGATGAGAGGTTACATGGGATACAAATAGCAAGAAAAAGAGAAAAGAACCCTGACCGGTTAGCCTGGTGCACATCATGAACCTTCCTTCGGAGAGTTGCTTAGAGCGAGCGGAGCGGTCTGTGCAGTCGCAAAACTGTTAACAATGCGGATCGACTTGGGATGGACTAAACGCTAGTCGCGAGATCTCGGGTAAACATACAGCTGGGGTTGAATATATTTCAGCTGAAAGTTGTTGTTCACAACTCTTGTAGATGCAAAATCAATTACTTGATTATGATTATAATGTCATTAAATTCATTATCTATTGTGACAGCTCCAGTGCAATCTCAATTGCTTTTAATCTAGTATTACATAGCGTAACTAAGCATATTGAAATTAGGCATTATTCATTAGAGATAATGTGGAGAGAGGTAAAATTACCTTAGAATATGTTTTTACAAATGATAAAAAGGATGATCACTTCACAAAATATCTTGATGAAGTGAAGCATAAACATTTCATTCATGTCTTAGGAATGTTGGATGGAGCCGGCTAAATAGGAGAAAAACTTAGAAATTATGTTTATTTAAGTAAGAATTCAACGTACGTCGACAAATCTTCTCAACGCATGTCGACTTCTCAATGCATACTTCTACGTCTATACAAGTATGCATTGAAATCATAAGTCGATAGTGAAACATGTATGTGTCGACCTCTAAACCCTTATTTGTCAAATTTCTTTTCCACACAAATATGTATGTGTCTTTTAACCATTTTTGCAGGTATTCTTAAATGCCTCCTAAGATTATTAGTGGCTTTGATGTGGATAGTGAATCCTTTTCAACTGCTGAACAAAAGTTCAAGGATATCCTGGAGTTGTTTACTGATCAAGGAATAATGCAGTTACTCCAATCTAGATGTCGACTTCTCGCAGCCGAGCTAACTGAGTTTCGTAACTTTATTGATCTTTCTGAAGATAATGTCATTTACGACACTATAAATGACACTCATTCGAATTTCTAGGGAAGAGTTATATGCAACATTTGACCTATCGGTTGGGTTTGATGAAGAAAATCTATCTGACGAGGAAATAACTTATTTGTTGAAGAAGATGAAGTTCACAGGGCAAAATGCTTCAAATGTGAAGAAGCTTGAGGTCTTAAAAGAATATGGATTTCTGGCTGGCCTAGTCGGAAAGTTCATGTTATGCAAAATTTAAGCCCATTACGCCATTCCTCAGGCTCAATTACAAATCACAGGCAATCTGATTCTAAAGAAGAGAATAAATTTGGGTTTGCCTGCTGAACCTGATCAAACATAAGATGCAATACAAGAATATTCTTTTTGGGAAAATTCTAAGCAAGATGTTGTGGCATGCATTTCTGGCTTTGTGCACCTCCTCCGGTATTCACATACCTCCAGGGAAGAGGTTGTCCATTAAATTTTTCACCAAATGGACTAGGGAAATTTCCAAATCCAAATCTTCCTCTTCTCATCAGACTTTAGATTCTGCTTCTCCCATTGTTGAAGATGATACTCCTCGATCATTCTCCACCTCTTTCTCCTACGCTAGTGCAAATACATGCTTCTTCACTTCCCTCTACTTCTATACCTCCAGATGTTGAAAGTTATATACTTCTATACCTCCACATCTAATTATCTAAATTCCACAATATAAGCACTCTTATTTGTCTACATATCTTCCCACATGAAAGCTGAGGTAACCTCTTTTTCTCAATATTTCACAACTAGGTGTGAATTCATCCAATCTCAAATTAACTCACTCTTCTCTTTTTTCTCTCCATCTTCTTCCTCTTCCCATATCACTGGGAAGTTTTTGATTTCCCTTACTAGTCAAATCAAGAAGGGGGAGAATGTTTGCATTTCTCATAGTTTCCCTTGTGACTTCTCTTCTCTCAGCTCTAAGAATATGAAGGAGATGATGGCTACAATTATTCTCCTGCTAATACTCCTGCTAATACACAAGAGAAAGTTCTGGAGACTCCTCCTTATTCTCCTGCTGACACTCCTTTAGATGATGAAGAGTATATTGGTACTCCTCAAGTTTTTAAAACTGCTATAGTACCATATATATATATATATATGGCACCATCTCAGGGGGAGATTATTGATACTTCTCAATTCTTTAACACTGCCATTGTACCCTTTGTGGCAACATCTGAAGAGAATATTACTGAGATTAAAAGCACTTGCACTACAATTGTTTCAACTGAAACTATTCCATCCACTGTAATTGCTCTCTCCACAGAGAGTTTCTTTGCAGTTAACTTGAAAGGATCTATGGATCTTATGTTTCATATTACTCATTAATATGGAACTTACGAAGATTGGCAGATTAAATCTGATGATAAATATATTACAAAGACAAAAAAGATCAAGATTGACATAAATCTATTAATCAGAACCTCATCTGAACTTTATCTAGGAATTAGTACCCTTATGATTTCTATTATCTTAGAACCTCGTTTAAGCTTCCTAAGATGTTGGTTGCTCAAATTACAAAAGATAATTTACAACAGCAAAAAGGCAAACACATTATTGATTCTGATTCTGTAATATATGTACAACCCTGTATTCGCCGAGTGGGCCCCTGGGACCCAAGATGTCTCTAGGCCCAGTATTTTTTAGCACCGTCCCGGGCAAGGAGAGGAGCAGAAGAGTTTCTGGGTGGACCCAGGAGGGGAGGGGGCGAGCGAGGGAGGCGTCCTGCCCCCTGCTCGCCCAACCCCAGCAAGGGGGCGAGCAAGGGAGGCGGCCTGCCCCCTGCTCGCCCAGCGATAGTAGGGGGCGAGCGAGGGAGGCGGCCTGCCCCCTGCTTGCCCAGCACCAGCAGGGGGGGGGGCGAGCGAGGAAAGTGGCCTGCCCCCTGCTTGCCCAGCCCCAGCAGGGGGGGGGGGGGGGGGGCGAGCGAGGAAGGGAGCCTGCCCCCTGCTCGCCCAGCCCCAGCAGGGGGGCGAGCAAGGGAGGCGGCCTGCCCCATGCTCGCACAGCCCCATGAGGGGGCGAGCGAGGGAGGAGGCCTGCCCCCTGCTTGCCCATCCCCAGGAGGGGGGCGAGCGGGGCGAGCGGGGCGAGCGGGGCGAGCGGGGCGAGCGGGGCGAGCGGGGCGAGCGGGGCGAGCGGGGCGAGCGGGGCAGGCGGCCTGCCCCCTGCTCGCCCAGCCCCAGCAGGGGGCGAGCGAGGGAGGTGACCTGCCCCCTGCTCGCCCAACCCCAGCAGGGGGGCGAGCGAGGGAGGCGGCGTGCCCCCTGCTCGCCCAACCCCAGCAGGGGGGGCGAGCGAGGGAGGCGACCTGCCTCCTGCTCGCCCATCCCCAGCAGGGGGCGAGCGAGGAGGCGGCCTGCCCCCTGCTCGCCTAGCCCCACCATGAGGGCGAGCGAGGGAGGCGGCCTTTCCCCCGCTCGCCCAGCCCCAGTAGGGGGGCGAGCGAGTGAGGCGGCCTGCCCCTGGTCGCCCAGCCCCAGCAAGGGGGAGAGCGGGTAGGCATCCGACCCCCACTCGCCCCGCCCCAGAGGGGGTCTGCGTTTAGCATCTCGGAGCGGCGAGATTTGGCTGTTGGCAGGCCAAACTTGGGGGTATTCTCGTATTCTCTAAGGCCAGAATCTGGCTATTGGCATACTAGGCTCAGGAATCTATAAATAGGACCAATGGGGCACGTTTTGGGGGCATCACTCTCTTTGGGCTACTCTCCCCTAGGTTTCTTTGGTGGGGGAAGAGTGCCTCCAAAGGTGCCCCAAGCTCAGCATTTGACTTGGGAGGGGAAGCGCTCTAAGATCTTCTGGGTGTATGGTGGGACCTCCTCGCTGAGCCCTCGGTCATGTTCCTAGTTCCTTAAGTCTTCGGCCCATCGCTCTCCCTTGAGAGAAGTAGGTGTGAGGTCACCCCCTTTGTTGGGGACCCCGAACTCCACAAGAGACCAAGTATTGGTTTCGACATTTATGGTGCGGTGAGCGTGGAGAGTGACCAGCACAGAAAATCTCAAGCTGAGCTCCATGGATGGAGATGGAGGAGATGGACCTGACCCATGCCACTCACAGCCGCCAGTGGCTGTGGTGACGATGGAGATGTTCGAAAACTTCACGCGGGAGGTCCTGCAGACCTTGGAGCTAGCTTTTGCCATGATAGGCGAATGCGAGAGTGGAGGCGGTCTGGAGGTCCCGCCCTAGCAGATGGGCGAGAACACTCTCGGCCAGCAATCCGGGAAGGAGGTGCCGACGGAGGTGAGTGGGGAGACATCCGGCCCCCACTCGCCCGACCTCTAAAGGGGGGGGGGGGGGGGGGGGCGAGTGGGGAGGCGGCCTGCTCCCACTCGCCCATCCCCAAGGGGGCGAGTGGGGAGGTGGCCTTCCCCCACTCGCCCAGCCCTAAGGGGGCGAGTGGGGAGGCATCCGGCCCCCACTCGCCCTGCCCCAAGGGGGCGAGTGGGGAGGCATCCGACCCCCACTCGCCCAACCCCAAAGGGGGGCGAGCGTGGAGGCATCCGACCCCCACTCGCCCAGCCCCAAAGGGGGTCGAGCAGATGTGGGTGGGCGAGACCCCCCCCCCCCCCCCCCCCCCCCCCCCCCCGACGGGGGCTACCCAATAACCCGGGAGCGCAGAGGTCTGTGAGCTTACTCCGTGAGAGTGAACTACTCGCCGAGAAGGCGAGGGAAGTCCCTTTTGTGAGTTGATCCTCTCGGCCCCGGTTCCAGAGGGGTTCAGGGGCCCAGAGATGTCTTACTACTCCGGCAAGGATGACCCAATCCTGCACCTGCAGTGGTTCGAGGACATGATCTCTATTAGGCCTATGTTAGATGCCTTCCAGTATCGGCTCTTTGCCACCACCCTGAAGGAGAAGGCAAGAGACTGGTTCCACTAGCTCCCCGTGGGGTCTATATGAGCCTTCAGGGATCTACGTCGAGGTTTTCTGATGCGCTTCTCGACGTCAAAGAAGAGGAAGAAGGATGTCGATGCACTCTTCAAGATTAAGCAAGAACCAAGAGAGTCACTGGCTCGCTACGTGGACAGATTCCAGGAGGAAGTCCTGCTCGTCCAGGAGGTACTCGGGTTCACCCTCCAGCTTGCCTTCACGGTGGGGCCGTGGGAGGGATTCTTCAAAATGAGCCTGAAGCGGAAGACTCCCTTGTCCTTCGAAGAATTGATGGAAAGGGCGGCGGAAGAAATTGGGGGAGAGTAGGCCAACCTAGAGTTTGCAAAGAGGTTGGCCAAGCTGAGTGAGCCGGAGGCAAGGCAGCAGAGAGGGAGCATGGAAGAACCCAAAAGAAAGTTTGACCAAGGAGAGGGGAACTTCCAAGGGGAGAGACCCGACCACCCAGGGTGGAGGCAGGGCCCGAGACCACTCCTCCCCCCGCCTCATCATGCCATGGAGATTGGCTGGGGAGGAAAGAGGAGAGCCAGAAAAGAAGAAAGAAAAGGAAGAGGAGGGGATAGGGTGGCGTTACCCTACTGTGACTTCCACCAAGAGGAAGGTCATGCGACGTCCGTCTGCCCTGAGTTTTTGGAAATAAGGGAGACAAGGGGTCCGATGCAGCAACAACGACAATCGGTAGGGATCGAGGAGGACCATGCCTGGGAGTAGGAGACAAAGAAGGGATGTCCTGAGCTAAACGGCGATGACCAGAAACGTTTCTACCCTTAATTCCATGTAGTACGATGGTTTACGTTCATGCTTTGTTTTTCTTGCATGTAATATGATAACTAATGCGATGAAAAGTTTTTCAAAAGTACTTAGCCCCGATGCTGGCCCGCTGACCAGGCTCCCACCAAGCTGGCAGGGCTGAGGATCGCTCGGCGGCGAGAAGTTTTCAAAAGTACTTAGCCCCGATGTTGGCCCGCTGACCAGGCTCCCACCAAGCTGGCAGGGATGAGGATCGCTCGGTGGCGAGAAGTTTTCAAAAGTACTTAGCCCCGATGCTGACCCGCTGACCAGGCTCCCACCAAGCTGGCAGGGCCGAGGATCGCTCGGTGGTGAGAAGTTTTAAAAAGTACTTAGCCCCGATGCTGACCCGCTGACCAGGCTCCCACCAAGCTGGCAGGGCCGAGGATCGCTCGGTGGCGAGAAGTTTTAAAAAGTACTTAGCCCTGATGCTGACCCGCTGACTAGGCTCCAACCAAGCTGGCAGGGTCGAGGATCGCTCGGTGGAGAGAAGTTTTCAAAAGTACTTAGCCCCGATACTGGCCCGCTAACCAGGCTCCCACTTAGCCGGCAGGGCCGAGGATCGCTCGGTGGCGAGAAGTTTTAAAAAGTGCTTAGCCCCGGGATGGTTCCGCTGGCCGGGCTCTCGCTAGCCGGTAGGGTAGGTTGACCTCTCGGGGAAGCTAAGTAATTTTTCTCCCGAGATGGTTCCGCTGCCGGGCTCTCACTAGCCAGCAGGGCAGGTTGACCTCTCTGGGAGGCTAAGTAAATTTTTTCCGGGATGGTGTGGAGTCTTTTCAACTCCACTCAGCGGCACTCGCCGAATATGCAAGGTTGGTCGTTCTTTCCGAGCTTGTAACAAGCTCGCAAAGAGCGGGGATTGTGTACAACCCTGTATTCATCGAGTGGTCCCCTGGGACCCAAGATGTCTCTAGGCCCAACATTTTTTAGCACTGCCCCAGGCAAGGAGAGGAGTGGGAGTGTTTCTGGGCGGATCTAGGAGGGGAGGAGGCGAGCGAGGGAGGCGGCCTGCCCCCTGCTCGCCCAGCCCCAGCAAGGGGGCGAGCGAGGGAGGCGGCATGCCCCCTGCTCTCCCAACCCTAGTAGGGAGCGAGCGAGGGAGGCAACCTGCCCCCTGCTCGCCCAGCCCCAGCAAGGGGGCGAGCGAGGGAGGCAGCCTGCCCCCTGCTCGCCCAACCCCATAGGCGGGCGAGCGAGGGAGGCGGTCTGCCCCCTGCTCGCCCAGCCCCATCACGGGGGCGAGCGGAGGGAGGCGTCCTGCCCCATGCTCGCCCAGTCCCAGTAGGGGGGGCGAGCGAGGGAGGCGGCCTGCCCCCTGCTCGCCCAGCCCCAGGAGGTGGGCGAGCGAGGGAGGCGACCAGCCCCCTGCTCGCCCAGCCCCAGCAGGGGGGCGAGCGAGGGGGGCGGCCTGCCCCCTGCTCGCCCAGCCCCAGCATGGGGGCGAGCGAGGGGGGCTGCCTGCCCCCTGCTCGCCCAACCCCATCAGGGGGGGGGGGCGAGCGAGGGAGACGACCTGTCCCCTGCTCGCCCAGCCCCAGCAGGGGGGCGAGCGAGGGAGGCGGCCTGCCCACTGCTCGCCCAGCCCCAGTAGGGGGCGAGCGAGTGAGACGACCTGCCCCCTGCTCGCCCAGCCCCATCAAGGGGGCGAGCGGGGATGCATCCCACCCCACTCTCCCTGCCCTAAAGCGGGTCTGCGTTTAGCATCTCGGAGCAGCGGGATTTGGCTGCTGGCAGGCCAAACCTGGGTGTATTCTCGTAATCTCTAAGGCCAAAATTTGGCTATTGGCAGACCAGGCTCAGGAATCTATAAATAGGACCAAGGGGGCACCTTTGGGGCATCACTCTCTTTGGGCTACTCTCCCCCTAGGTTTCTTTGGTGGGGGAAGAGTGCCTCCAAAGGTGCCCCAAACTCAGCATTTGGCTTGGGAGGGGAAGCACTCTAAGATCTTCCGGGTGTGCGGTGAGACCTCCTCGCCGAGCCCTCGGTCCTGTTCCTAGTTCCTTAAGTCTTCGACCCAGCGCTATCCCTTGGGAGAAGTAGGTGTGAGGTCACCCCCTTTGTTGGGGACCTCGAACTCCACAAGAGACCAAGTATTGGTTTCAACAATATCATTAATTAAAAAGATGATTTATGAGTTTTACATAAGAGGTTACATTCTATCCGATGTTTTTGATTCTGCTTCAAAAGACTGGAAGAGGCTGATATCTATGACAAAGTCATTGAAAGAACATCAGGGCAGAGAACCAAGAAGTTTTTTAAAGTATTGTGGAAAGCTCAAAGAAAAATTACACTCTCACATCTATGAGTTTCTTGTTAAGAACCTCTCCAATAAGTTCAAGCTCCGATGAGTTCTCTTCTTTTTATTATATTTATTATCTTTGAACATCTACTATTTTCACTTTTTCTAAGATGTAAAGGTTCAGGATGCCATATAATATAAAGAAATGAAATTGAGTTTTGCATAGATATTTGTCTATCCTTCTCTATGCTTATTCCTATATGTACCTATCCAGAATCCCATGCTTTTTTTTAAGAAAAATCACTTAAAATTCTTGTAAAATCGGTTATATCAAATAAGAGGAGATTATTTAAAAAACCCTTATGATTTGATATATTTGTTGCGATTTACTCGAGGCTCCTAAAACTGGTCTAGAATGACTGTCTTAGCCCGGGAGCGGACGAGCGCGCAATTAGTCACAGAAAATTGAGACGGATGGCAAGAAATCTTTTTTTTCTTAGCGTGGAAAACCCCCGAAATAGGTGAAAAACCACGTGGTTGGTTCGGTGCCGACCTAACTTCACTATCAGCTGCTTCTCTATAGGACTCTTATGAGAAATCAAGGGCGACATGCCGCTCCTTGTTACAATTTGTAGGAGAGAGAGAAGCGTTCGGAGGCTGACAGGCCACCGCTCTCGAAGCTAAGTCTTCTTCTTAGCTGCGGTGGGGAGCATCGCGCTCTGGAGCTCGTACGACCTTCTGCTTGCACTTGGGAAGTCAAGGGGTGTGTTTTGGACTTTTGGATCGCTTCAGGATTGACGACGGTGTCTGAATCGTAAAGCTTGTTGTTGGCTTGGAGGTGACGATCGTTAGACGTTCCGTGCTTGGAACGAAGCCTGGAGGAGGACAAAGATCTCTAGACTGTCTTCAAAGTGCTCGAAGATTCTTCAAGAACGCCTTCAAAGGTGATCCAGATCTTCAAGGGGTCTCTTTGTCTCTCTCTCTCTTGCACTTAGGAGGAAAGGAGGGAGGAGAGAAAAGATGGAAATGTAGGAAAGCTTGGGGTCCTATTTATAGGTCTCGAATGTGGCTACGGTTGTTATGCGCTTATTCACAGGCCGTAACCACCATAATTGTTATTTGTCGACTAGTTCTATATGGTTTAGGACACGTACTATTTAGGCATTTTTTCTATATGCAGCCCGATGTACTTTCAGAAAATCGCACCCACCCATGATGGGTGGTTACACTGGCGGTTACACAGGTGGCTATCCGCCAATCAGAGGGTGGAGATTTCTGGAAATAATCGTACGACGTCGGTTGAGGGTCCGGCCGGCAATGGGGGAACCGGCCGGCGGAGAGAAGGCCGACCAGAGGATGAAGCTGGCCGGCGAGGGGGGTCGGATGACCGGCCGAGGGTGGTCGGCCGCGAGCGCGCGACCAAGGCCGGACGACCGGTCGCATGGCTAGGCGGTCGCGTTCCCTGGACGCGCAGCCAAGGGAGGCCAGTGTAACATCCCAAAATTCTGACCTGACTGATTGAACCCCTAGGGGACCTAACCAGTTCAATCGACCCCTTTTGGTGAGTCTATTGATGACCAATGTGATCTTCTTGGTCCTATGAACTAATTACAATTGGTTTACTCCGAATTTCAAGCTATAATGACTCAAATAAGCTTTTTAAGCAATTGAGTTCAGAATAGACTCCTGTCAGTGATGTTACACTAGTAAGACCGATATGAATTCAACGACGTTCGTTTCATCGCATTTCGATGCGTATATATGAAGTCGACCAAAACAGTCGCCTCGAGCTACGCGACGCCTCAAATATGATTATTATGCAAATGACCTCATAAAGCAGCCTTGGTTTGTTTTGTTAGACGCATAAAGCCGATATGAGTCCAACGGAGTCGACCACACTCAATTCCGATGAGTATCGGAGAATCAGTCGTGTCGACGCGACTTTAAGTAACGAAATTATCCAAAAAGGTGATATCAAGCAAACGGCTTCGGAATTCACCCCAATCAGTTTGGTTAGACTCGTGAAGCCTATTCGAGTTCAACAAAACTGTCCGCGCTCGATCCTGATGAGAATCGGCGAAATTATAATGTGGTCTGCGAATAACATATTTATCCAAAATGGTGAAATTGACCAAACGATCTCGAAATTGACCCCAGTCAGTCTTGTTAGACTCATAATAATAGTACGAGTTCAACGAATTTATCCGTTCACGATTCCGATGTCATTTGGACAGTTTTGACGTTTAAGTCAAATTAGGCTGCGAACGCTCCGGAGAGCGTAAAATGAGCAAACGAACACGGATTTGATCGTGGATCATTTCGTTGGATGCGTGTCGGCGAGATGGTCGTAACGAGCCCTTCCGGGACATATTACTATTATTATTATTATCATATTATATATATATTTATAAGTTAGGTTAGGAACTTAACTTGCCCGATACCTCCTCCCAGCAGCGCCGTCAAGCTTTCTCCCCTCTCCACCATGGCCGACTAGCAGCCCTCCTCCTCTGGCCGTCAACTCCCTCCAGCATTTTCTCCGATGATCTCCTTCCTCTCCGGCCATCTCTTCATGCCGGCAAGCTCCTCCAAGCAGCCATGGCCGAAGCCCTCTCCAAGCAGCCATGGCCGACGCCCTCCTTCATCTTCCCTCTCTCTCTAACCCCTCCATGGCCGAGCCACCTCCACCTTCTCTCTCAAGGCCGGAAACTCAAAATCCAGCCACCTCCTCCAGAAGCCATGGCCGAAAATTCTCTAGCAAAGCCTCGACCCAAGCACACCAGCCACCCCCATCTTCACCTCTCCAACTCCGACCAACTTCAGATCCACGACTGATGAGATCCGTCGGTGAGATCCAAGGCCAATTCCTCCGTTTGTAATGGGCCTACCCGAGATCCTTGCGAATCAAGTTCCAACTGCGCCCTCGACTTCATTTTTCGGCGAGCACCGTTTCCAAGGCCGAAAACAACGCACTCAAAGGGATTGACATCCTCTCTGACAATGATTGGTAGGATCCGGATATGGATGGGGGCAACGCCCAAACCCCGACACGCGACTATTGGGTAACATGCACGGACAACATGTGCGTTCTTCCTCGACTCCTCCCTCCGCATAGATCTTAAGTTTCAATTGTAGAAACCTTCCCGCAAAGGCCCCGTTTGTCCGGCGACCCGCGGACACCCGAGCGTAGTCGTGCTCGGTGTGGCCGCGGATCATTTTGAGTGGGTCCTTGCAACCCCTCTCCGCGAGTCTCGGGGTGCGACACGACGATAAATAAATAGTGTTGTGCGCGCGGTCGAAACAACGACGATCGCGCGATGACAAATAATATTGATGCGCGCGCGATCAAAATAACAACGCTCGCACGTCGAGAATTAATATTAAATTGTGCGGTGCGATCGACGGTAGATGAACTCGTGTTGATCTTGCGACGGAAATCAACGAAGAAGCGTGCGACGAAAGTCAATAATGGATTCCGCAATGAAGATTAACAATACTTATGGCAGAAGTCGACGGTGGATCTTGCGACGGAAATCAACGAAGAAGCGTGCGACGAAAGTCAATAATGGATTCCGCAATGAAGATAAAAAATACTTGTGGCAGAAGTCGACGGTGGATCTTGCGACGGAAATCAACGAAGAAGCGTGCGACGAAAGTCAATAATGGATTCCGCAATGAAGATCAACAATACTTGTGGCAGAAGTCGACGGTGGATCTTGCGATGGAAATCAACGAAGAAGCGTGCGACGAAAGTCAATAATGGATTCCGCAATGAAGATCAACAATACTTGTGGCAGAGATCGACGGTGGATCTTGCGATGGAAATCAATGGAGAAGCGTGCGACGAAAGTCAATAATGGATTCCGCAATGAAGATCAACAATACTTGTGGCAGAGACCGACGATGGATCATGCGACGAACTCAACGGAGAACCGCGCAATGGAAATAAATGGTGAAGCTTTCGGAGGAGATTGACGTCGAAGATGAAATCAAGCCTGTTGTCACGTGATTCAGATTTAGGGTAGAATCGTCGAACCAAGGAAGCATCGTCGATTGCAGTATTATTTAGCCAACGACATGATACCTTCCAAGGGTATTATCGTAAATGCTGATATTTGATGCCTATGAGCGGATAGTCTAAATCTTGGTTTATAATTGAGGATACTAACCCTTGGAATGCTTAGATGAGTCTGATGACAAGAACATATAATGAACTTGGACTTGAAGAATTAGTAGGTTCAAGCCTATTATGATGAAACCAGGACCAAACATGAAATGATGATCGCAGTCTCGATGTTATGAATCTTTAAGATGATTTCAGTGAGGATAGACGAGAGTACGTCACGAACCCTAAATGTAGGATGTGATTAATGACCTAGACAAGATCTCGTGGGTTGATCCAGTCTTGATGAGTATAACCTTATATTGGAAATAAATCAGGTTTTGAATCCTCAATAAGTATGTTTGAAGTCAATAGTGACAATCCTGATCTGAGGAGGGTAAGATGAACTATATAATTAAATGGGAATATAAATTGAGGAGCGAATAATGTTGTATTACATTATAAGTTATTAATCTATAGTATAAAAGCTGATGAGTTGTAACTGTTGGTGACCTTGGATATGAAAGGGTGTTCATTTCCCCTAAGTGATGAGGAGTGGTTTGAGACTCTCATCAAGGAGATCTATAATGTCCGCCTGTAACGCAGAGAGTGCTTGGGTGGGACGATACACTAGCTGAGTGTCTTTCCCTCATGTGTGATGATTAGTAGGGTGTTCTTTCCCCTAAGTGATTGTTTGTATGGTTGCATGTGTGTGATGTGGCGGGTCGCTGGCTCTCTCAGTCGCACACTCCGGAGGGTTCGTACAGTGACTCTAGGATAGCGTCATGGTCAAACAATAACGTGCGCCCTAGCCTAGTTTGTTGTTTGTGTAGGTGTTAGCCACCTGGAGTTTGACCGGAGCTATGCCTCGGTTCTTTTGTTTGTTCCGCCAGTATGGGCGAAGACTGAGTACGGGCTCGGACAGCCGTACGTAAGGCCTAAGGGTGATAGTGTTGGATCTTGTGGCGCCCTTAGAGGGGGGGGGGGGTGAATAAGGGTCTTTTTAAATATGATTTTTACTTAAGAATTTTTAAAACAAATTTTGTTTTTCTAAAAATCACTTATAAAAGTTTTCAAACTATGAAAATTTTAAATTAATTCAAACACAAATTTCTAAGTTAAAGATTAAGCAGCCAAATTTGCAATTAAAGAAAAGGCATAATTTTTAATCATGAAATTATCATACAATAAAAATGATCTTAACAATGCTTAAGATCAAGACACAAATATGAAAATAAACTTTTAACAATTTGTGTTTACCAATCTTTCTCCCAAGGATCGGAAGGCTATCACTTGTCTCTCCCTAGACCAATCCCAAGCCTATCCTCTAGATCTTCCCAAGATCTAGACGTAGCACACAAGGCCACGATTTCCTACCAAGCCACGCAAGGACTTGGACGCTCCGCACAAGGAAGCAATTTTCCCTAAGCCACGCAAGGACTTAGACGTCACGCACAAGGAGACGATTTCTCTACCAATACAAAGTGAAATGTATATAAATGAAAATACAAAATAAAATAAGAACTCCCTAGAAATTCAGATCTCTGAAAGGAAGGTTGAAGCCTCGAGATGATCGTTGATGTAGAAGCGCGTCCGATCTCGTCTTCAATTTCAAACCTTCTCAGCACAAATGGGAGTTCTTGAGGTTCTGGAGCTCTCTGGTTCGTATGCACTCAGGAAAGGACTTGGAATTCTCAAAGCTCTGAATGCACGAACAAAACGAACCCATTTATAGATTTTCACTGTCGCCTGGGCGACATCGCTGTCGGAATTCCGACAGCCCTAAACTGCTGTTCGTCGTGCTGTCGTGCGGGCAGTTGCTGTAACTTCTGCGCTGTCGCCTGGGCGACATCACTGTCGGAATTCCGACAGCGCCAAACTGATGCACGTCGTAGAGTTACGGTAAGATCGTGCACTGTCAGAAATCCGTTAGCTAGCTGTCGAAAATCCGTTAGCTATCTGTCGGAAATCCGTTAGCTAGCTATCAGAAATCCGATAGCTCTAATTTCTGGAAAATCGGTATTTTGCTCCAATTGCAAACATGTTATTCTTGCACCTGTTATCTGTACACCATTAATCAAAAATAGGATCAAATACATTCGGGATTTGTTATTAGCAAACCAAGGAGTTCGGAAGGCATGCTCCAACAATCTCCCCCTTTTGATAATAACAAATCCACTTTGAAAGAAATCACAGTATCCTATTGAGTGATAGAAGATAAGCAAGATTTAAATACGTGGGTGTGCAATAATGTCAATTGGATGAAGCTCCCCCTACAGTATCCTATTGAGTGCGGGCAGTTGCTGTAACTTCTGCGTTGTCGCCTGAGCGACATCGCTGTCGCCTGGGCGACATCGCTGTCGGAATTCCGACAGCGCCAAAATGCTGCACGTCGTAGAGTTACGGGAAGATCGTGCACTGTCGGAAATCCGTTAGCTAGCTGTCGGAAATCTGTTAGCTATCTGTCAGAAATCCGTTAGCTAGCTATCGGAAATTCGATAGCTCTAATTTTTGGAAAATTGGTATTTTGCTCCTTGCACCTGTTATCTGCACACCATTAATCAAAAATAGGATCAAATACATTCGGGATTTGTTATTAGCAAACCAAGGAGTTCGGAAGGCATGCTCCAACAGATAGTGCTTAAACACTCTAGAAGTGGCCAGGACGTGCCACTGCCACCGTTTGGCCACGATGGTGGTGCCTGTGGGATTAGCTACCCCACGAATAAGTGTCCCAGTCGTTAGTTTTTACTTGATTTTGATCAAGTGCTTGCATCTCGACATTGTGTGTTTGTTAAGTTTATGTTGACATAGATTTCATGTGCATTTGTGATGATGATGTTAATCCCGGTTGGGTCTATACTTTTACTTATACTGCTCTTAGATGATAGCACGTTTCATACTGTTTAGCTTAGCCTTCGTTGGGTGTGTGAGTGTGGACACCGCTAGGTTCGTGTTGGGGAAATGATTTATCTTAACCCCTAGAATTGAACATAAATTCTAAATATGAATTGAGCTAAGTAAATATGCGTCGAATAGTATTCGACGCAACGTCAAAATATATTCGACGTCTCTCTCAGAATGGGTCGAAGCAACTCTTAGAAGAATTCAACGCATTCTATGTCAACGTCACTCTGACTTCTAGTCGACGCATTTAGTGCATGAAGTCGACGCACCTTAGTCGACGCTCCTTCATTATTCTCCTCTCAACGTTCAGTCAGGATGAATTCGACGCTTACATCGAACAGTAATCGACGCACGTCGATATCTACAAGAAATTCAACCTCTTTCCTTCTTTCTGTAGATCTGATTTTTATGGAATTATATTATTCTTTTATAGCCGTTCTGAATCAGCCTTTCCTTCTATTTGATTCTTGGCTTATTTAACTCAGATTATTATGAATATTATTTGAAATCAGAATGAATTCTTTTCCTTCTACAGAAATATTAATTATGGAAACTCTTACCTCTTTCTAATTCTTTGTCTGCTAATTGATTATTCTCCTTTAGCATTATATTTCAAACAAAGCTATAAATAAGAAGGAGGTCGGCAAAGAATAACAAGAAGTGATCCACCATATTCATTTGAAAAAGAGGAAGAACTCCCAAGTGAAAAGAGAGAATTGAGAAATAGTGCTGCAGTAAAGATCAAGCTTCCTTCTCCTTCTCATTCCGAAGCCATACTGCTGCAAACTCTGAGAGCTCTCACAAAAGAGAGAAAAGGCCTACAATCACCTTCTCACTATAGAAGAGAGATTTCATTCACTACTTCTTGTGCTTTCAATCTTCTTGCTAGGAAGACGATTCTTTCTTGTCTTAAATATTTCTTCTTCTTTTTCTTATTTCACTTTCACATATTGTAAAAGAGTTTTTAGAATCTCTCTTCAAAAAATTCAGTTGTACTGGTTCTAAGAGTCTCCTTATCAAAAGACTCAGGCTGGTTCTAAGAGTCTTCTTATCAAAAGACTCAGTGCAAGATAGTGAATTCCTACCAAGGGGTAGAAGAGTGGACTACCCAAAGTTTGGGGAACCACTATATTTCTTGTGTTGTGCTGTGATTTTCTACTTGTTATTTTTCTTCTTTACTTGCTTAATTCTTGTTGGTGTGTGGGAAGCCTAAATCTGTGATCATTACATTTATATATATATATATATATAATTGTTAACTTTGCACAAATATTTTTTAATCTCTATTCACCCCCCTCTAGAGAATTCTAGTGAGGTTATCTGTGCACTTTCAGTTCGAAACAGTAAAACTTATACTTTCATTTTCTTTATACACTGCTTACTCATATGCTCATAACTGATAGGTTGCTACTTTACTCATTACATATTTATACTCGTCTGTTATACAATTGCATATATACTGTCTGTCACTTTCTGCAGCGTGGTATTTCCCTCCCTTGAGCGTTAGGGCTTTGGGGGGAGTGAGAAGAACCACTCAGTCTAGTTTGACTGACGCGTTCGCGCTTATCATTTTAGGCGGAGGCTCCGCCGAAGGCGATGCAACTGAAACCGTGTGCGTTTCTACAACTATGACGTGGACTTGGCATGGACTCGACGTGGACTTGGCGTGAAGATAGAAGGCATGATGATGATCGTTGCTTCCCTTGGCAACATCATCAGTCATATAGTTAGCTCTTTAGTTTTACATATTTACTGCACTTATATATCATCTTTCATCCGGCTTGGCATGTTAATTGTGAGCCCTCATATTTTCTATAGACTGTTGTACTTGGACTGTGGGGCCATCGTGCCGTTGTTGTGGCTATTTCTGTCTCGTTTTATATACTCTTATATTTCTGTGCTCTATTACGTGGCTGCTAGTCTTCCGCTAGTACTACTTCTGCTACTGCTTATAGTGAACCCTGGTTGGGGTGTGATGGTTGTTCGCTTAACACCATCGTCGATTCGTAGCTTGGAAGCGAATGATGTAACATCCCCAAAACAGCTAGACCCCTAGAGTAGTTTTGTCATGACTAGGTCATTACAAAACCCTAGGAAGCTTGAAGAGACCATTTGGCCTTAGGAAAGAAGAAGGAAACCACAGTGGTCTGCAAATAGCAATTTCTAGTTAACAAGCATAGGGTTGGACTTAAGGGCCTCACCTTGACCCTTTAACCCCACCATAGTATACCTAACCCTTTAGGGGTCCCCTTAGAGCACCAAGGACCCATTAGGGTCAACCAATGAGGCCAAATTGAGCAAAGTCAACCCTAACCCCAAATTGGTCAAAGTGGCCTATTTAGGGTCAATTAACCTCCATCATGCCAAATTGACCCTACCTAGACCTTGCTAACCCCTAAGGGAGTCCAATGGCTCATAGTCCACCCATTGGGGTCAACCCAAATAGTCAAATTGACCAAAGTCAACTCAAGCTTAATTTAGGTCAAATTACCCTAATTTGACCTAATCAAGCCCAATCTACTTGGGCTAGGCCCAATTGGAGTAGCCCATTAGTCTAGGAGGCTGAGAATTACTCAAAAAGCCATCCAATTTCTGTAAATGATGATTAGGAGAGAGAAACCCAATTTTCCCCAAAAATGGTGGAGAGAGAAAGAGAGGAATAATGGTCATTCATGGCTTGGGAGGCCAAAGGCTTCCTCTCTTCATCTCCCATGGTTTGGTACTCCTCCCCTCAGTAATTTGGAGAAGTTTAACAGCCTTGGCCGGCCACATAGATGCCTGTATTCATGGAATTTCAAGTGAAACCGAAATGGCCATTAATGGCACTCCACCATTAAGCCTTCCCCTCCTAAAATTGACCCTTCCATCACCTTCAGAAGGAGGATATGAGTTGAAATCGAGTCTTAGATCGTTATATTTGGTGGAGAATTGGGAGATCGGTAAGGAGCTCAAGGAGGGTGGTCGGCCATGGAAAATCCGGGAAGCAACCACCGTCATGCCCGATTGAAGGTCTGATTCTTCTCCTCTCCCTCTATGGATATATCTTAGATCAAAATAGGTGAGAAATCGGGCTCAATTGAGCCCGATCCAAGTGAGAAAAATCTGAAAATTTCATGAAAATGGCTTGGTCGGGTTCGCCGGAAACCGCCCCTCCGGCGGCCGTGCCGCCGCCCGGCGATAGCCACCATCTCAACGGAGGTGGTGGTGGTGGTGGCCGGCCAGGGAGGTGGCCGGATGGCCGGCGGCAATGCTTGGAAAATCTACAGGAAGAGGACATCATGGCTGTTGGCTCATCGGAGAAGAAGAAATCATGGCCCTTCAATTTATGTACAAGAAATTTTATATGTGATGAATATTATTATTTCATTTTTTTTTGTATTATTACTGGCAGTAGTTAGAAATAAATATCAAAAATACTTAAGCCCCTCTGCTGAAAAAGTGTCTAACACCAAAGTTGTAGCCCTTAGAGTCTACTTTAATTTAAAATTGATTTCACCCCCAAAAGGAGTTCCGTAGCTCCATGTAGGTCCATTTTGGTGATGCTGGTCCCTAGTGTAGGACAGACACCATTTCTTGAATAACTTTTGATTGGGAAATGATGTGTAATTGAGATTTGAAACATAGGCTACTTATACCCTCACACACATTATATCCAAAGATGGGATTTTTAGGAGAACTTTTTTCTAAGGTTTTTGTAATAATTTCATAAATAAAATATTAATTAATTATTGGGTTAAATGACCTCCGATGCCCTCCAAATTTTGGTGGGTACTTCTTAGGGTTATCATATGACCCTGTTAAAAATATCAGCCCAATTGGGTATGTTTTGGTTGGGTAATTTGTCAACCCAAGTTAGGTCAAGTTGGGTCAAAGTTAGAGTATGGTGCTTACCTTGGGGTATGGTGGTCAAAACTCATCACCATGTAGTGAAACCTTGGTAACTGATTTAGGATCACCTAAAGAATCCCCATGAGTGGTTTGGGGTGGTGTAGAGGTGGATAAGCCCTAGAATACTAGTTTTATTCCTAGGTGTGCATTTAGAACCTTGTGAAGGCCATATGGTCAAAAGTCCCTGGTTGGTTATGAAACTTGGTGGATAGATTCATAGGGTGTAGATAGGCACTGGGTAATTTTATAAGAATTTTAGGAGCCAATATTCCCTTTGAATTAGGGCATAACCCCTTTAGGGAAACTTCTTAAAAGAAACCATTCCATGCTTAAAGGTCTTGGATGATGATGAAACTTTGGTGGTGCCCTTATACTCATGGTTTAGACCTCTGGTAATTTTTGTGAATTTTATTAAATGATTTAATCAGTACCTCTTTCACAAGGCACCTGTTTTGATTTAGAATTAAGAAATATATTTGAGGGTCCAAAACTCTTTGCTAAATTGTTTAAATTGGTGATAGGCCCTTTCTGGACATTAGGAACCTCTGTAATTTTTTATAGATTTTTTGAGGATTTAAATCAGTAGGCTACTTCATAGTTCATTGAATTTGAGGTTTTCTTAATTTAATTATTTTAGTGAGAAAACCATTTTCTTAAATCCTGAAACTTAGTCAGTAGCCTTTTCTGGTGAGCATAAGAGATTGGTAATTTTCCCATAATTTTAGTGTGGATTTTTTTGGTAGTTCCTTCATAAAACTATAATTTTGGATAGAAGATAAATAAATAAATTAGAGGAGAATTTCTTACTGTAAAAATATGATATGCTGTTTCTGGTGTTATTTAGCCACCATAGATTTATCGTAAATTTTGGAAATCCATATCATAAGTTTTACTTATAGTTTATGTTCATTTTCATGTTTGGCAGATGTTTGGAGAAATTAAAATAAATATTAATTAATTAGGGAAAAATATGATTCTCTGGAATTAATCTTATAACATCATGATAGACCTCCAGTAAATAGTTTGGGTCAGTTGGATGAATATTTGGAGTACCTATAGTTGTGATCTTCATATAATTAGTTTGGTCTGCGTATAGTAAAACTGTGAAATTTGAGAATCAAGTGGATCCTTAGGAGGGATGGGAGGTAAGTGGTTTACCTAGTTTAGTTGAGAAGGTATGATGGTCAACAAGAAGGATTATAGATGGTAAAGTGTGCTTGGTGAGTTAAGGGTAAAGTGGTGCTCGGGATTGACGAAAGATCGTCTTGGAAAGTCATAAGTCACCTAGGGTTAATTCAATTGTAATAACAAGGAGGGTGTTCTTATGGATAGATACCAACAACACTAAGTGTCTTGAGAAAGGAACTTTGGTGTGTCATCCCATTTCGGTTCCTAGTACCGTAGCGAGCCCCTTACAGGGTAATCCACAGGAAGTCCAAGATTAACCACAAACTGTAGGAGTAAGTTGTTATACAAGATTAACTTAATAATACACACACCCACACCCTGTGGTTATGAGAAGTTAGTTGGCTTGGTTTTACGAGCTGTAGGCTCGGTGGTTGAAGCAGCGGATCAGTTAGACCGGTGAGCTTGTGACTCAGTAGTGTTTGTTGGTACGGACGGGTTGGTCCGGCGAGTTGGTGGCTCGGAAGGTTATTGATGACAGGCAGGTTAGCCCGGGGAATTTATGGCTCGGGATATAGTGGAACATGTTGCATGTGTATGAAGGTGGTGGGTCTTCGGTATTGAACGGTCGTTCACACCGACGTCAATACGTTGACTCAGCAAGTGTGGAATTTGCACTTAGCCTTGAAAGTCTGGTGGTCCAGCCAGTAAGAGTAAGTAGATGCTCCGCGGTTTTGCGTTGAGGCGTACGATAAGTCTAGGTAGGGTAGTGTGAATACCAACCTAGAGGTGGGCGAGGCCCAACCCACCGCTTCCGTTTGCCACTACGGGAGTATCCTGGGAGTCTAGCTCGCTCCAAAAAAGGGGAACTAAAGGTCTATGCGCATAGAGTCGAAGTGGGTGAGTTGCACTTGTATGAACATAGCATAACTACATACTTTGCCTGTCATAACATAAACATTGTATTTCAACCCCTACTCATATCGTATAAGTCGGTTGTGGGACTTCTTGTACGATAGGCCTTGCTAAACGACCCCTTGGTCTATAGGTTTGTATAGGCATTCCTATAAATCAATGGTTACTTTTCTATTGCTATTGTCTTTACTTACTGCACTTTACTTTTTCTTTACCTGCTTTACTATGCACTTTACTGCGTAGACTACTTATGTACACATGTGTAGTGTAGAAACATTTCCTGTACCACTGTCACCTGCTCTTTGTTATACCCCTTGCTGTCCTCCGCTTCATCCTCCCGCACGGTGCCTAGGAGCCATTGGGGGTGGGGTGGGGAACATAAGGCTTAGTCTTTTTGACTAATGGTCGGTGGACCATATCATTTTAGGAGATCGAGGAGACGCAGCAGCACCAGAGGCCAGTGCAGACGGAGGCGGGCCAGTCCAGTATAGAAGCTCTAGTTTCAGGATTAGTGAGTGTTAGTAGTTAGCTTCAGCGAGTGATCTTGTAGTGAGGATATGATGTACATGGCATGAGACCTTTATTATTGTACCTTGTTATCTTCTTGTTCAGTTATATCATGTGGACATTTTTATATTTCATGTTGATTCTGTGGACTTGTCTTCTTTAATACACTTTTCTTTGTGATCGATTTGGCCGGCAGGATCGGCGTTTTGTAGTGGCGACCTTCCCGAGCGAGGGTGTCACCGCAAAATGGCGGTTCTGGGCCTAAGACCCGGATGTTTGAAAAAGAAAAAAATGGGGTCTTACAAGTGGTATCAGAGGAAATCTCGATCCGAAGAAAATAAGTCCACAAACCCTGGGCCACCCCGCGCGAGTTTAGTTTGAGGACAAACTAAGCAGCGGAAGCAGTGGTGTGCCCATATGGTGAAATCACATGAAAAAGTCCACTGTTAACTGAATCTTTTTGACAAGTTTTCTTTTATAGCCTGCGGCGAACACTGCCCCCTGCAGGGAATACCTCCGGCTGCAAAGATCTCCTTTAGTTAGTCCTTTAGTCAACGAGTTAGACTCAACCCCACTAGGATATGTGACTTACCTTAACAATGTATACCGTGACCTAGTCTGAAATAGACCGTAGGTATACCTTTTGGTGGATATACGAGGATACCCCAAAGAGACTAGAGAAAGAGAGGTTGACTCAGAAGTAGAATGGTATGAGACTCATAGACTCAATCCTCGTATCCGTGACATGATTACGTTAAGACAACCACCATGACAAACATTGAGGGTCGGATAAGAATTAAAGTGCAGAAGAGACCCGTTTGAGATTGTCACATGTTGATCCTGATAAGGTTGTGGTAGAGGATACCTAGAAGAGTCTAAAGTGTGGAGTATACCAACAAGTCTCAAGATAGAACCCCAAGTCTAAGGTTGTGTGCCCGAAGGATTGCTTGCATACTTGGGATGAATATAACTTGGTGATATTGAAGATACTCAGCCCAAAATAGATAGTGGCTTATCTTTTGTTTATTGGGCCTTACCTTTTGTTTATTGGGCAAATTAATGACTGACTTGGGTTTCCCTTAGATTTAATTTAGAAAGTGCTGCGTCGAGAACATAATGATTTTGAAGTTGATCATATTCGACGTTACTCGGGCAAGGATGAGATAGTGTAAAAGTAGGTGTGGAATAATGATCTGAAGTATTACCAGGAGAATGGATAAATATCATTGATCAAACAACAACTTGACCTTAGTTGAATCATTGGAAATGTAAAGTTGCTAGGTTTAGTCACTTAGGGATGCATATGCCTTTCTGGAAGTTGGGAACTGAAATTAGGTCGTGCAAGCTTTAGTTATATTTGAAAGTTCTGGTAGTTTGGGGCATTCAGAAGTGATCAATTTATGATTTGTTAAAAATCATGCCCTGTCATGTTTGAAAATTTTAACTACAATAATAGCCCAATACCTTGGGAGCTATGATGATGACTAACTAAAGATCTTAGACGATGACTATTTGGAATTAGAATATAGTGTCTGAGTGTAGTATGATAAGAACAATCTAACCCTTATCTTACCTTGGACCATATGAAAGTGACCAAGACTATTATATGGTAAGTGATAGGAATTTGGTGAAATAAACGTGATGATATTTCCTTGATGAAATTGACTTGTGAAAAATCTTAGGGTTTCAAAAGATTTTACCCGTATGCCATTATGAATCAAACTCCACATGTAGAAAATGATTGGGAGTCATCTTACCATCATAGTTGGTTAGCATATACTCATAAAGGTTCACAAGTGCACCCCCATTAAAATTTAAGGATGATTAGGACGCTAGACGATTTGATTAGTTCCATCAATAGTAAGAACTGGAAAAGTTGTAGAGTAGAAATGACTGATTACTTGGACGTACCTGAAGGAGTAAGAATTTGAACGTGTGAAGAAAACTTTAAAGGCATAAGAATCTGCCCAGGTTAGAGTTGAAGTTCGAGGATATAATTATGGATTTCATACACAGGTTACCACATTCCCACTCCGGGCACATCTTTATTTGGAACATCGAGGATAGATCGACCAAGGTAGTTAGGTCATCCCGGTAAGGACAGATGATACGACGGTGCGAGTCTTACGGCGCAAGAAGATTCCAAAGGTTAAGACATGTGGTAAAATTGTGGTCAGGAGGAGCACAACTTAGAGCCACTAGAGCTGGTGTGGCATAGTTAGTCGGTCCTCTTCGAGTCAGGAATAACTTCCATTCTTAGGGGATGTTACGTTCAAGCACTTGCGGTAGAAGCCCCGCAGACCTAACCTGAAATTCAGGGACGAAATTATTCTTTTTGTTTATTGGGATTTGTAACATCCCCCAAACAGCTAGACCCCTAGAGTGGTTTTGTCATGACTAGGTCATTACAAAACCCTAGGAAGCTTGAAGAGACCATTTGGCCTTAGGAAAAAAGAAGGAAACCACAGTGGTCTGCAAATAGCAATTTCTAGTTAACAAGCATAAGGTTGGACTTAAGGGCCTCACCTTGACCCTTTGACCCCACCATAGTATACCTAACCCTTTAGGGGTCCCCTTATAGCACCAAGGACCCATTAGGGTCAACCAATGAGGCCAAATTGAGCAAAGTCAACCCTAATCCCAAATTGGTCAAAGTGGCCTATTTAGGGTCAATTAACCTCCATCATGCCAAATTGACCCTACCTAGACCTTGCTAACCCCTAAGGGAGTCCAATGGCTCATAGTCCACCCATTGGGGTCAACCCAAATAGTCAAATTGACCAAAGTCAACTCAAGCTTAATTTAGGTCAAATTACCCTAATTTGACCTAATCAAGCCCAATCTACTTGGGCTAGGCCCAATTGGAGTAGCCCATTAGTCTAGGAGGCTGAGAATTACTCAAAAAGCCATCCAATTTCTGTAAATGATGATTAGGAGAGAGAAACCCAATTTTCCCCAAAAATGGTGGAGAGAGAAAGAGAGGAATAATGGTCATTCATGGCTTGGGAGGCCAAAGGCTTCCTCTCTTCATCTCCCATGGTTTGGTACTCCTCCCCTCAGTAATTTGGAGAAGTTTAACAGCCTTGGCCGGCCACATAGGTGCCTGTATTCATGGAATTTCAAGTGAAACCGAAATGGTCATTAATGGCACTCCACCATTAAGCCTTCCCCTCCTCAAATTGACCCTTCCATCACCTTCAGAAGGAGGATATGAGTTGAAATCGAGTCTTAGATCGTTGTATTTGGTGGAGAATTGGGAGATCGGCAAGGAGCTCAAGGAGGGTGGTCGACCATGGCAAATCCGGGAAGCAACCACCGTCAAACCCGATTGAAGGTCTGGTTCTTCTCCTCTCCCTCTATGGATATATCTTAGATCAAAATAGGTGAGAAATCGGGCTCAATTGAGCCCGATCCAAGTGAGAAAAATCTGAAATTTCATGAAAATGGCTTGGTCGGGTTCGCCGAAAACCGCCCCTCCGGCGGCCGTTCCGCCGCCCGACGATAGCCACCATCTCAACGGAGGTGGTGGTGGTGGTGGCCGGCCAGGGAGGTGGCCGGATGGCCGACGGCAATGCTTGGAAAAGCTACAGGAAGAGGACATCATGGCTGTTGGCTCATCGGAGAAGAAGAAATCATGGCCCTTCAATTTCTGTACAGGAAATTTTATATGTGATGAATATTATTATTTCATTTTTTTTTGTATTATTACTCACAGTAGTTAGAAATAAATATCAAAACTACTTAAGCCTCTCTGCTGAAACAGTGTCCAACACCAAAGTTGTATCCCTTAGAGTCTACTTTAATTTAAAATTGATTTCACCCCAAAAGGAGTTCTGTAGCTCCATGTAGGTCCATTTTGGTGAGGCTGGTCCCTAGTGTAGGACAGACACTATTTCTTGAATTACTTTTGATTGGTAAATGACATGGACTTGAGATTTGAAACATAGGCTACTTATACCCTCACACACATTATATCCAAAGATGGGATTTTTAGGAGAAGCTTTTTCTAAGGTTTTTGTAATAATTTCATAAACAAAATATTAATTAATTATTGGGTCAAATGACCTCCGATGCCCTCCAAATTTTGATGGGTACTTCTTAGGGTTATCATATAACCCTGTTAAAAATATCAGCCCAATTGGGTATGTTTTGGTTGGGTAATTTGTCAACCCAAGTTAGGTCAAGTTGGGTCAAAGTTAGGGTATGGTGCTTACCTTAGGGTATGGTGGTCAAAACTCATCACCATGTAGTGAAACCTTGGTAACTGATTTAGGATCACCTAAAGAATCCCCATGAGTGGTTTGGGGTGGTGTAGAGGTGGATAAGCCCTAAAATACTAGTTTTATTCCTAGGTGTGCATTTAGAACCTTGTGAAGGCCATGTAGTCAAAATTCCCTGGTTGGTTATGAAACTTGGTGGATAGATTCATAGGGTGTAGATAGGCACTGGGTAATTTTATAAGAATTTTAGAAGCCAATATTCCATTTGAATTAGGGCGTAACCCCTTTAGGGAAACTTCTTAAAAGAAACCTTTACATGCTTAAAGTCTTGGATGATGATGAAACTTTGGTGGTGCCCTTATAATCATGGTTTAGACCTCTTGTAATTTTTGTGAATTTTATTAAATGATTTAATCAGTACCTCTTTCACAAGGCACCTATTTTGATTTAGACTTAAGAAATATATTTGAGGGTCCAAAACTCTTTGCTAAATTGTTTAAATTGGTGATAGGCCCTTTCTGGACATTAGGAACCTCTGTAAATTTTTATAGAATTTTTGAGGATTTAAATCAGTAGGCTACTCCATAGTTCATTGAATTTGAGGTTTTCTTAATTTAATTATTTTAGTGAGAAACTGATTTTATTAAATCCTGAAACTTAGTCAGTAGCCTTTTCTGGTGAGCATAAGAGCTTGGTAATTTTACCATAATTTTAGTGTGGATCTTTTTGGTAGTTCCTTCATAAACTATGATTTTGGATAGAAGATAAATAAATAAATTAGAGGAGAATTTCTTACTGTAAAAATATGATATACTGTTTCTGGTGTTATTTAGCCACCATAGATTTATCATAAATTTTGGAAATCCATATCATAAGTTTTACTTATAGTTCATGTTCATTTTCATGTTTGGCAGGTGTTTGGAGAAATTAAAATAAATATTAATTAATTAGGGAAAAATATGATTCTCTGGAATTAATCTTATAACATCATGATAGAACTCCAGTAAATAGCTTGGGTCAGTTGGATGAATATTTGGAGTACCTATAGTTGTGAGCTTCATATAATTAGTTTGGTCTGCGTATAGTAAAACTGTGAAATTTGAGAATCAAGTGGATCCTTAGGAGGGATGGGAGGTAAGTGGTTTACCTAGTTTATTTGTGAAGGTATGATGGTCAACAAGAAGGATTATAGATGGTAAAGTGTGCATGGTGAGTTAAGGGTAAAGTGGTGCTCGGGATTGACGAAAGATCGTCTTGGAAAGTTATAAGTCACATAGGGTTAATTCAATTGTAATAACAAGGAGGGTGTTCTTATGGATAGATACCAACAACACTAAGTGTCTTGAGAAAGGGAACTTTGGGGTGTCATCCCATTTCGGTTCCTAGTACCGTAGCGAGCCCCTTACATGGTAATCCACGGGAAATCCAAGATTAACCACAAACTGTAGGAGTAAGTTGTTATACAAGATTAACTTAATAATACACACACCCACACCCCATGGTTACGAGAAGTTAGTTGGTTTGGTTTTACGAGCTGTAGGCTCGGTGGTTGAAGCAGCGGATCAGTTAGACCGGTGAGCTTGTGACTCAGTAGTGTTTGTTGGTACGGACGGGTTGGTCTGGCGAGTCGGTGGCTCGAAAGGTTATTGATGACGGGCAGAGAGCCCGGAGAATTTATGGCTCGGGATATAGTAGAACATGTTGCATGTGCATGAAGGTGGTGGGTCTCCGGTATTGGACGGTCGTTCACACCAACGTCAATACGTTGACTCAGCAAGTGTGGAATTTGCACTTAGCCTTGAAAGTCTGGTGGTCCAGCCAGTAAGAGTACGCAGATGCTCCGCGGTTTTGCGTTGAGGCGTACGATAGGTCTAGGTAGGGTAGTGTGAATACCAACCTAGAGGTGGGCGAGGCCCAACCCACCGCTTCTGTTTGCCACTACGGGAGTATCTTGGGAGTCTAGCTCGCTCCAAAAAGGGGGAACTAAAGCTCTATGCGGATAGAGTCGAAGTGGGTGAGTTGCACTTGTATGAACATAGCATAATTGCATACCTTGCCTGTCATAGCATAAACATTGCATTTCAACCCCTACCCCTATCGTATAAGTCGGTTATGGGACTTCTTATACGATAGGCCTTGCTAAACGACCCCTTGGTATATTGGTTTGTATGAGCATTCCTATAAATCAATGGTTACTTTTCTAATGCTATTGTCTTTACTTACTGCACTTTACTTATTCTTTACCTGCTTTACTATGCTCTTTACTGCTTAGATTACTTATGTACACATGTGTAGTGTAGAAACATTTCCTGTACCACTGTCACCTGCTCTTTGTTATACCCATTGCTGTCCTCCGCTTCATCCTCCCACACGGTGCCTAGGAGCCATTGAGGGTGGGGTGGGGAACATAAGGCTTAGTTTTTTTGACTAATGGTCGGTGGACCATATCATTTTAGGAGATCGAGGAGACGCAGCAGCACCAGAGGCCAGTGCAGACGGAGGCGGGCCAGTCCAGTATAGGAGCTCCAGTTTCAGGATCAGTGAGTGTTAGTAGTTAGCTTGGGTCAGTTGGATGAATATTTGGAGTACCTATAGTTGTGAGCTTCATATAATTAGTTTGGTCCGCGTATAGTAAAACTGTGAAATTTGAGAATCAAGTAGATCCTTAGGAGGGATGGGAGGTAAGTGGTTTACCTAGTTTAGTTGAGAAGGTATGATGGTCAACAAGAAGGATTATAGATGGTAAAGTGTGCTTGGTGAGTTAAGGGTAAAGTGGTGCTCGGGATTGACGAAAGATCGTCTTGGAAAGTCATAAGTAACCTAGAGTTAATTCAATTGTAATAACAAGGAGGGTGTTCTTATAGATCGATACCAACAACACTAAGTGTCTTGAGAAAGGGAACTTTGGGGTGTCATCCCATTTCGGTTCCTAGTACCGTAGCGAGCCCCTTACAGGGTAATCCACGGGAAGTCCAAGATTAACCACAAACTGTAGGAGTAAGTTGTTATACAAGATTAACATAATAATACACACATCCACACCCCGTGGTTACGAGAAGTTAGTTGGTTTGGTTTTACGAGCTGTAGGCTCGGTGGTTGAAGCAGCGGATCAGTTAGACCGGCGAGCTTGTGACTCAGTAGTGTTTGTTGGTACAGACGGGTTGGTCCGGCGAGTCGGTGGCTCAGAAGCTTATTGATGACGGGCAGGTTAGCCCGGGGAATTTATGGATCGGGATATAGTAGAACATGTTGCATGTGCATGAAGGTGGTGGGTCTCCAGTATTGGACGGTCGTTCACACCGACGTCAATACGTTGACTCGGCAAGTGTGGAATTTGCACTTAGCCTTGAAAGTCTGGTGGTCCAGCCAGTAAGAGTACACAGATGCTCCGTGGTTTTGCGTTGAGGCGTACGATAGGTCTAGGTAGGGTAGTGTGAATACCAACCTAAAGGTGGGCGAGGCCCAACCCACCGCTTCCGTTTGCCACTACGGGAGTATCCTGAGAGTCTAGCTCGCTCCAAAAAGGGGGAACTAAAGGTCTATGCGCATAGAGTCAAAGTGGGTGAGTTGCACTTGTATGAACATAGCATAACTGCATACCTTGCCTGTCATAGCATAAACATTGCATTTCAACCCCTACCCCTATCGTATAAGTCGGTTATGGGACTTCTTATACGATAGGCCTTGCTAAACGACCCCTTGGTCTATAGGTTTGTATGGGCATTCCTATAAATCAATGGTTACTTTTCTATTGCTTTTGTCTTTACTTACTGCACTTTACTTATTCTTTACCTGCTTTACTATGCTCTTTACTGCTTAGACTACTTATGTACATATGTGTTGTGTAGAAAGATTTCCTGTACCACTGTCACCTGCTCTTTGTTATACCCCTTGCTGTCGCCCGCTTCATCCTCCTGCACGGTGCCTAGGAGCCATTGGGGGTGGGGTGGGGAACATAAGGCTTAGTCTTTTTGACTAATAGTCGGTGGACCATATCATTTTAGGAGATCGAGGAGACGCAGCAGCACCAGAGGCCAGTGCAGACGGAGGCGGGCCAGTCCAGTATAGGAGCTCCAGTTTCAGGATCAGTGAGTGTTAGTAGTTAGCTTCCGCAAGTGATCTTGTAGTGAGGATATGATGTACATGGCATGAGCCCTTTATTATTGTATCCTGTTATCTTCTTGTTCAGTTATATCATGTGGACATTTTTATATTTCATGTTGATTCTGTGGACTTGTCTTCTTTAATGCACTTTTCTTTGTGATCGATTTGGCCGGCAGGATCGGCGTTTTGTAGTGGCGACCTTCCCGAGCGAGGGTGTCACCGCAAAATGGCGGTTCTGGGCCTAAGACCCGGTTGTTTGAAAAAGAAAAAAAAATGGGGTCTTACAATGGGGTCCAGGATGTTTGAAAAAAATGGGGTCCAGGATTGCACTTTTTGTAACGATCCAGGGCCGCCAACACGGGACCCAGCTGGACCGCCAATACCCTCCCATCCCAGGCCCGCCAACACGGGACCAAGCTGGCACCGGAAGGGTTCAGCCTAACCAGATGGTCTGCAGACCATGCACCCCAACAACCCGCTGTGCCCTGTGGTGGGACAGAGAGGGGTTGAGGTGCATGGTCTGCAGACCATCTGGTTAGGCTGAACCCTTCCGGTGCCAGCTGGGTCCCGTGTTGGCGGGCCTGGGCTGGGAGGGTGCTGGCGGTCCAGCTGGGTCCCGTGTTGGCGGCCCTGGATCGTTACAAATGATGGGAGAGTGTTGAGATGTTCATACCTCTACTCTTCCGTTATTCCCTTCTTTGTTGCAGATTGGCGGTGGTGTGCGATAAGATCCCCTATTCGTGCCTTGTTCCGAATGGGGCGTCTTACAGCCAGGGCCCCGTCACGGGGTTGGGAGGCCGCACAGCGTGGACTCGCGGCCAAGGCAGGCTGGGTGGCCGACTGGTCGGTCGCGTGTCGTTTGTGCGCAGCCAAGGCTGGCCGCACGAACCGTGGTCGCGCGCAGCTACGACCATCCGGGTGGCCGGCCGCGTGGCCTAGTGGCAGCGCGTCCCATGGCCGCGCGCAGTGGGCGTGTGGACGGCTGCGGGGCAGTCGGCATGCGGACAAGGGCAACCGGCCGGGTGGCCGGCCATAGTGCATGCAGTTGCGCGCCAGCGGTCGGTTTGCGGGCCTCAGGTTGTTAGTTAGAGAGGCGGTTGGATCAGATCGTGTGTGGTAATCACGTGCGTTGACGCGTGGTGGTTTTCTCCTAACTCCCCACTAGGGTAGTGGGGGTTATGGAATTCTGGCTATTTGCAGCTCGTAATTCCTATATAATGAGGGTGACCCATAAATATCAGATTAATAAAGTGTTTTAGGAACTGCCTATACATATATTAAAAGGCAATATAATCAGGTACATACTGCATAGATCTCAATAATGCATTCAGAAAGGCAATTCAGTTATGTCAAAGTGTTTATACATCGAGAATTATTCAACTGACGATGAGAAGTTTACGTCATAAAGAGGAGAAGTAATCAAGGCATTACTTTGAGATCTTCTAACAAACAACAAGCTTAAGTAGAAATATCTCTTCACAATATTTCAATGTAAGTCAACAAGTGTTCAACATATTAATAACAGAATGTCGATATCTCTCAAGACACATGTAATCAATCTCAGAGTTGATCAAAATCAGTTATTGAGATCATCATCAAGCCATTATTGAATTATTTGTGGAAGGAAAATATATCAATTGAAATAAGAAAGGAATGTGAATAATTCAAAAGTATATGTGTGTGTGTGTGTCGGAAGATTTCAAATCAAAAGAAGTCGTGAACTCATTCTGAATTTGTATCTCTCTTTCTAAGATTCAGAATTATTCTCTCTCTCTCTATCAAGAAGAAGTTCACAAAAAAACCTAGCTGAAAAAATCTTCTTTTATCAAATCAAAGGCTCCTCTCAAGGGTTCATCATCATCATCAACATCGAATTTTCTCAAAGGAAAAGATTCATCCTTCTCTCTTGAATTTAGTCCTTTCTTCCTTGAGGAAAAAGCCGTCTTCGGTTGTTATTTTCATCAGAATCCACACAGTACTTAAAGATCAATATTCTTCAGATATTTGTTGAAAAAGAATCACATAGTGGAAAAGCTATCTCTACACCATCCATTCTAGAACAAAGTTCTTAGTGTTTGCCCGGAAAGCCCGCGACCTCTTCCGACGGGTCAAAAGTATCGGTCTCCGCGATCTCCAGTTTGGGAGACCGCCCAGACCGCCAGCAAAGGTCTCAGTCGAATCCTTTAAGTCCCAGGCGGTCAGAAGCTCGTCAGATCGCCAGACCGCGCGGTCTGGTCCTTTTGCTCTATTTTGGTTATTTGCACCCCTTTTTCCTGCCCCGGCTCTCCTGTACCCCGGGCAGCCCGTAGTTTTCAGATCTGCCCGTTTGGGCAGCCCCCTCGTCTATAAATAGAGGGGTAGGGGTACCAGAAAAGGGACTTTTTGCCTCGATCCTCCAGCTTACAACCTGTGCATGCGGTCTCGATTTTCTGTGATCGTTTTTCCTGCTTCTCAGCATCTTTTGTCTTCAGTAACCTGCACTCCGCAGTTTCCTCCCATCCCTCTAGTGTGAATTTTGGAGGTACCATTTTTGGTGCCAACAGAACGAACACGCGACCTTCAGATTCGGAGTGTCCAGGTGAATTTTCTGACTTTCAAGATGCCTGAGCGTAGAGGCCGCCCAGCTCGGTCTTCCAGCGATCACCCCCAAATCGATCACGATTCCTTGCAATCCCTTGAGCGCCGTTTTGAGCTTCGCGTCGAGCAGGCTCTCAGAGAGGCCGCTCGAGCTCGGCACGAGGTCGCCTCTGCTCAGCAAGAGATCGCGCGGACTCAGCAGGAGGCCGCTCGCGAGCGTCAAGAGGTTGTCCGGACTCAGCTTGAGTCCGCCAAGCAGATTGAGGCCATGAAACAGGTTTTGGCCGTGATCTCCCAAAAGATCTTTCCTCCTCCTAGCCAGGTCGCTACCCCTGACCGCACGGCAAGCGGTCAGCCTCGCGATCGCTCTAATTTTCAGCCTGTAGCTCCTCAGCGATCTCATCATGAGGAGTTCGCTGCCCGTCATAATTCTTTTAGAGCAGCCGCTCAGGGGCCTCCAGCCCAAGCTTTGAACTTTGAAGAGGATTTTGCCTATCCTCCAGCCCCTCCTGCTCCTTTCCTTGCTCCCCCAGGTGTCTCTGGAATGGGGGAACCCTCCCCTTTTACTGATGAAATTCGTCGAGAACCTATTCCAAACGGCTTCAGGGAACCTCGTCTCCCTGTGTTTTTGGGAGAGAGTGATCCCATGTCCCACCTCCAAGCTTTTGAATCTGCCGTTGCCCTCTGAACCATCTCAGATGGGGTGAGATGTAAGTTGTTGATAACTTCTTTTGATGGATCTGCTAGGGAGTGGTTCTACAAGCTGCCCTTCCAATCCATCCCGAGCTTTGACGTTCTAAGGAATGAGCTCCTCTTGAGGTTTGCAACCGCCAAGAAGAGGAAGAGTGGTCCTGCGACCCTTTTCAAAATCAAGCAAGGTGAAAATGAGACTGCCGCTCATTTTGTCGACCGATTCCAGAGAGAGATCTTAGGGATCAGAGATATGGATCCTGCTCTTTATATGGCAGCCTTGATTAGTGGCCTGCAGGAAGGCCCTCTCAAGTTCAAGGTTACCACTAAAGAGCCCGACTCTTATCAGGAGTTGATTAGCATTGCCAATCGTTATATAGAGGGGGAGATCAACAACCCCACCTATGTAACCAATCTGACCAATAGGGCCAGTCAGAAAGGCTCTGCAGGATTCTATCCCGCCCCGTCTTCCTCAAAGTCTCATCAAGAGTGTCCTCCTCCCGCTCCGAAAAGGGGAAGGAATTTCCGTAACAATCGTTTCAATCAGGGGAACCAGCAATTCCAGCCCAGAGGACCTCTGATTCCAACCCCTGTGGCTCCAACTCCGCAAGCCACTCCTGTTCATCAGATTCAATATGTTCAGCCCCCTCTCCTGACTTTCCAGCCATCCTATAATGATTCCCAAGAGTCTTTTATAGACCTTGGTGTCTCTATGAAAGAAGTAGTTCAAGTCCTGCAGAAGCAGCCTTTTTTCAAAAGGCCGGCTCCCCTTAGTTTTGACCCAAATTTCCGTAATCCGACTCTTTACTGTGAATATCACAGGGAAAGAGGTCATCTGACAGAAAATTGCAGAGCCCTCCGAGTGGTAGTGGAGAAGCTCCTAAAAGAGGGAAAGCTTCAGGATCTTCTTCAAAAGAATGATCCCTCCAAAGCTTCAACTTCCAAGGCCAAGGAAGTAGCAGAGATCCGCTGGGAGTGCGAGGAGGTCGATGATGTTGGCCATCTGGCAACATCGGTTTCCCCGGTGAATGCGAGGATGCTAATGATGAGGGTGCTCTAGGCAACCTTTTCTGTATTCACGGTGGAGCAGGACCAGAGTCTTCCAGGAAGGCCAGCCTGAAAAGGGTCTGCCGTTCGGAGGTTGCTACTGCTTCCTCAACCCCGGTTGGAGGAATAGTCACCTTTAGGGAGGAAGATCTTTCTTCAACCTCAAATCCTTTTGACGACGCGGTCGTCATAAAAGCAGTAATAGAAAATTACACGGTAGAGAAAATTCTTATTGATACTGGGAGCTCGGTGAACGTGCTCTTCAAGCCGGCCTTCGATGCTTTGAAGACAGGTAAGCCTCTTCTCTCTACTGAAGGGCCTCTTTATGGTTTTTCAGGGGAAAAGAAGGAGGTAGAGGGACTCGTCACTCTCTTTGTAATTTTGGGAGGAATAGTAAGGCTTGTCAAAATTATAGTCGTTGATGCTCCTAGCAGCTACAACGCAATCTTTGGGAGACCAATTTTGAACGGATATCAGACGGTGGTCTCGACATACCACCAAGCAGTAAAATTTGCCCTAAATGGCAAGCAACATCAGATCAGGAGTGACCTGAGGAAGGCCAGGGAGTGCTACGTAAAAACTGTCAATATGATCATGTCTTCTTCTCCCCAGGAAGCTGCGATGGCTATCTCAACCCAAATTCCCGAACCGATCAAAATTGCTGAAAAGGCTGATGAAGAAGATACAAAAGATGGAGTTCGTTTGGAACATGCCCAAGCGACTCAAGCCGTTCCCGTCGGCAAGGGAGATGAGAGCAAGTGCCTCTCTATTAACGCTGAATTGTCTGAAGCTGACAAGAGTAGCCTGATCTCTTGCCTTCTGAAGAATCTGGATGTCTTCGCCTGGTCAGCGGATGACATGCCAGGAGTTCATCCAGATGTTGCTTGCCACCATCTCAATATTGATCCCAACTTCATCCCTATCAAGCAGAAAAAGAGAGCTGTTGCAACGACTCTTGCCCAGCCCATCCGAGAAGAAGTGGAAAAACTGCTGAAGGCTAAGTTTGTTCAAGAAGTTCAATACCCTGAATGAGTATCAAATGTTGTAATGGTCAAGAAGTCTTGGGGAAAATGGAGGATGTGTGTCGATTTCACCAAACCCAATAAAGCTTGCCCTAAAGATTGCTACCCCTTGCCTCAGATAGATTCTTTAGTAGATTCTGCGGTAGGCTATTCTTTCATGAGTTTCTTAGATGCATTTTCAGGCTATCATCAAATCAGAATGCATAAACCCGATATACCTCATACTTCGTTTATCACAAATGACGGTTGCTTCTATTATCTCGTAATGCCTTTCAGGCTAAAAAATGCTGGAGCAACTTATCAAAAAATGATGGATACAGTTTTTAAAGATCAAAAGGGAAGAAATCTAGAAGTTTACGATGATGACCTTCTAATAAAAAGCAAATCATTCTCTTCTCATCTTAGTGACCTCTCAGAAACTTTTGCAACTCTCCGAACTTTTAATATGAGGTTGAACCCGTTGAAGTGTGTTTTCGGGGCAGGTAAAGGAAAATTTCTTGGTCATCTCCTTACTCCAGAAGGATTAGAGCCCAACCCTGGCAAAGTAAAGGCTATTCTTGAAATGCCACCCCCCAGGTCTCCTAAGGAAGTTCAACAGCTAGGAGGAAGGATGGCAGGTCTGAGTCGCTTTATCTCTCCATCCGGAGATAAAAGTGATCCTTTCTTCAAGACCCTCTGCGGAGGGGCTAAGTTTGAGTGGACAAAAGAGTGTGATGATGCTTTTAATGAGCTTAATAAGCAATTGACATCAACCCCTTTGCTCCAAAGCCCAAGGGAGGGCGAAGATCTTTTCTCTATTTAGGAGTTGGTACTGATGCTGTAAGTTCAGTTTTGGTGCGAGAAGAGAAGAAGAAACAATTTCCAGTTTATTATGTGAGAAAAATTCTGAAAGATGCAGAGACATGTTACCCGATTCTTGAAAAGCTGGCCCTAATGCTTGTAACTTCAGCTAGGAGATTAAGGCCCTACTTTCAAGCTCATTCGATTCAAGTGGTCACTCATCTTCCATTAAAGAATATCTTAGAGAAGCCAGAGCATTCAGGAAGGTTGGCTAAGTGGGCGATAGAGCTCAGTGAGTTTGATATCTCCTATGTTCCAAGGGTGGCAATCAAAGCTCAAGTTTTAGCAGATTTCATGGTTGATGCAAGTGAGTTTTCATTAAAGAAGGAAGTCGGAACGCCTCTAGCTTGGACAATATTTGTTGATGGTGCTTCAGGCAGGAGTTCATCTGGGGCTGGAGTGGTTTTGATCAATCCAAATGGGATCAGATTGGACCAGGCTTTGAAGTTCTATTTCTCAACAACTAATAATCAAGCAGAATACGAGGCTTTGCTAGCCGGTCTTCGATTCGCTAGGGAATTGGGAATCGAGGATGTTCAAGTTAAAACGGATTCTCTAGTGATGGCATCTCAGGTTAACGAAACCTTTGAAACCAGGGATCAAACTCTGAAGCAATATCTAGCCTTGGTGAAAGGAGAGATCGGAAAGTTCAAAAGTTTCTCTATCAAACATATTCCAAGAGAAGAGAACACGGAAGCGGGTGAGCTGGCGAAATTTGGTCTTCTTTCGGTAGGAACCTCCTCAGAGCTTTTCCGTCCTGCAATCGAGGAAGGAGAAGTTATGGAGATAGATCAACGTCCATCTTGGATGGATCCATTCATCCTATATCTTTCGACCGGAAAGCTCCACTCCACGGTAAAAGACAGAAAGAGATTTAGACTAAAAGCAGCTCATTATTATCTTGTTGCAGGAATCCTTTACCGAAAGACTTTTTTGTCACCTTTGGCTCGATGTCTCGGAAGAAGATGTCCCGGTTGTTCTTCAGGAAGTTCATTCAGGAGAATGTGGAAGCCACTCTGGAGCTCGTACATTGGAGAAAAGAATCCTAAGACAAGGATATTTCTGGCCTCAAATGAGGAAGGATGCAGAGAAATTTGCGAAGAAATGTGTCCAGTGCCAAAAGTTTGCTCCTCTTCAGAATCAACCTGCCCAACAGCTTAAATCTATAGCAACCCCATGGCCGTTTGCAGTATGGGGAATGGATCTGGTTGGGCCTTTTCCTATGGCAAGTGGGCAATGCCGATATATTATAGTCATGATTGACTACTTCAGCAAGTGGATTGAGGCAAGAGCATTGGCTAAAATTACTACTCAAGTTGTGAAAAATTTTATCTGGGGAGAAATTGTCTGCAGGCATGGGATCCCGATGGCAATTATCACGGATAATGGTTCTCAATTCAACAATCCTCAGCTCATAAGTTTCTGTGGACAGATCGGCACTGAATTACGTTTTGCTTCTGTGCATCATCCTAGAAGTAATGGGCAAGTAGAAGCTGCCAATAAGCTCATAATAAATCCCTTGAAGAAAAAGGTAGAAAATCTTTGGGGAAATTGGGCGGAACAGTTACCATCAGTACTATGGGCCTTGAGAACGACTCCCACCTCAGCTACGGGAGAAACTCCTTTTAAGTTGTCACACGGTTCAGAAGCTCTTATCCCTGTCGAGTTTGAGGTGAAAAGTCCAAGGGTGTTTTTGGCTCAACAAAACCAGGATGATTGGATGGAAGGAAATGATGAAGATCTAAGGTGTAACCTTGATCTCATTGAAGAGCTGAGAGATACGGCGACGATTAGGCAGGAAGAAGTTAAGAGAAGGATAGCGAGACTCTTCGATAAAAACGTCAGAATCAAAGAATTCACAATCAGAGATCTGGTCCTAAAAAAGGTGGATATAGCAGCAAGATCTGGTTCGGTAAGGAAGTTTAACCCAAATTGGGCAGGACCATTCATAGTGAAAGAAGTACTCAAAAATGGTGCTTACCGTCTCCAGACTTATGAAGGAGAGGAGTTGCCTCACACCTGGAGCGGTGATGACCTTAAGCATTTTTTCTCTTAAAAATGCTTATGGATTTTTCTTCTTCCTTTTTCTTATCTTTTCTCTTCTTGAACATTATAATGATATGATTCTAACCCTTTTTTGGTATATAAATGACAAGGGAAGTTATCAAAAAACAAATTGATATTAAAAGCTAGAATCCTGCCAAAAGAGACATCGACGGATCCTACTTCTTTCCCCCTCGACTTGAAGCATGAGATGTAAATCTGCCAGGACCACAGATGTTGGGGAGATTTCACATCTGTGTAGCAGTAGCTCGCCAAGCTCGTGCGGTGGACGTTTAGGATGCCGGGTCCTTGCTGACATCTGACACACCTCTAGATCAAGGGAGTTCAGGTGAATGTTCAGCTCTGTCATGCTTTTTAGGACACTGTTATAGACTGAGTGATCTTCTAGGGAAAGCAATGTTGGTATAGCCTCCGCGACATAACCGCACCTGCCCTATGAATCATTTTTGTTCTGTAACTTTCGAATACTCATTGGAGCATGGTTAGCAAAAGTGGCAAGTTTAAAACAGATTTAAGTGATCTCTTGAGGAAAGCAATGCCGGTGTAGCCCTCGAGGCATGACCGCACCTGCCCTTGAGATCATTTTTTGAACTCTTTCTCTTGAGGAAAGCAATGCTGGTGTAGCCCTAGAGGCATGATCGCACCTGCCCTAGAGATCGGGCGGTCAGAATTTCTTGAGACCGCAGACTTCTATTCTCTCCCTCATGAAAAAGAAATCTGAGTTATTTGAGGTCGCCGGCTTGATTTCCTCCAGAACTTTGTTTGAGATTGCCGGTTGTGTTCTCCTTTTCTTCAGTGGTATTCTTTTCACCGATCTCAAGTATGTTGAGATCGCTGGCTTGATCCTCTCCAGAACTTGGATAGAAGTGATCGTCGAGATGGTTTTTTAGAGAAAGGATGTGAACGATCTGGATTGAACGTGATCGACAGATCGCAAGCTCGGTATTGCCTCTTATAGCTCAGTTATATGGGGAGTATTCATAAAAATTTCTTGTTTCACACCAAATGATAGTTCGAAAAATTGAGTCCTTGCCGCATGGAGACCTGAAGATGTTGAGATCGCTGACTTATGATCGCCAAGGTCTATTATTCTCTCCTCAACAAGCCGGAAAGGATTTCGTCGAACATATATTATCCTCCAGTTCGTCGGACGCAGGAGATTTATTCAAATGGCGATCTGAATATATTGTGATCGCTGGCTTGATACGCATATCAAGTAATAACTTAAGCAGGATTATCAGAGACCGACGAAGCCTAAAGCATTGGGATCGAATGCAGGTCCTATTTCTCAGGTGTATGATCGCATATGATGATTAGTCGTGATCGATTTACTATACATTGCAGCAAAAATAATATAAATAAGAAAATGATTCACTCATATAGAAAATAATTATCAATTCATTCCTGAAGAGTTACAATATATGGCGCGGTCTCTCACCGGCAATTACATAATTATCTAACAAAAAGAAATCTAGTTCTTCCGCTTCTTTTTCTTGGGAGATCGCTCCTGTGTCGAAGAGGAAGTCGATCTCTCAAAAGACTCATCTTCACTGTCTGACTCCTTCGACCCCGAATCAGAGATCGCTGCTGAGCTCGTTTCTTCGCCTTGGAACAAACTTCCACTAAGGGAAGCGTGATCGCTATCAATTTTATCTTCAACGATCTCAACGGATTCGTCTTCAGCGGTCTCTGCGGTCTCGGACTTCTTACCTCTCTTCTTCGCTTCTTCGTTCTCGATCATCTCTGCGACATCAGGAAAGAGATCGGCAAATGATGTATCCAGGAAATCAGCAGTAAGACCGCCTTTTTCACGAAGGACATCGATCGTCTTATTTGACGCATCTCTCACATGAGTCTTCAGAGACTTGAGGTAGTCTGGATTATGAATGTCATAAGCGGTTTTCTTGTAATCCTGTAAAAAGAAAATGGCTCAAACCGCGCGGTCAAGGTAAAGAAAAAAATTTGAGATCGCATTTTTAATATTTACATCAAATCGATCTTGCAGACGTTCAGCATGTTTTAATGATGCTCGAAGAGACCGCCCCATGTGGTGATTAAGAATTGTGCTTCGGACAGCCGCTTGCGCGCATATATCAGGGAGACAATCGGTCTCATGACTTAACGCCTCGGTAGCATTCTTCTTCCCGTAAAGAGCAGCGGTGACCGCAGACGCATGGTTCGATAACCTCCCTCCAAAGAAAGGGAGATCGGTGGACACCTTCACAGAGTTCCCGGTCTCACTCCATTTAAGGAGCGGTCTCCCCTTGGTATCCTTTAACTTCTTTCCAAAGCCCATCAGAGGAAAGGGCTCTCCCTCAAGATCTCCCTCTTCAGCGATCTCCTTTTCCTTTCTCTGGCGGTCCTGTCGAAGCCGTTTTTCTCTTTGAGTAAGGACCTCTCCCCTTGGAGTCACAGGATCGACTTCTGGGATCGCAAAAGAAGCCGCAAAAGAAACAGTTAGTAAGGTAAAATAAAGTTTACTAAAGCTAAAGGAGATCGCGAGAGTTATTACTTCCTCTGGCGAAACCTCAGCGATCTCGGGCCATATCACCAGGTAATGAATAAGATCGAAGCGCTTGCCCGCCAGCCACGTCAAGATCGCTAGCTCCTCTTCTGAGATTGACTTCTCTTTTCTGAATATTCATTCTGCTCGAGGTGAAGGTCGGCTGGCGAGACCGCCGAGATCGCCCTCGAAAACCAGATACCTCTCAGTCCAGAGAGGAACCTTGTTGGGGAGATTTAGAACTTTGATACCATTGCAGGAAAAGTACATCAACCCTTTGAATTCTTCTTTCGTCTGACCCTCTTTTAATACTTTAGCAGAAAAAGTCCCTCGGAAGATCGTCATAGTGAACTTTATCTTTACCGATCTCAAGTAGTTGACGAAAACATTCATCAGACCGATTGAATTCGGGGGGAGCTGAGCAAACACGAACCCATAATAGTCCATCACTTCTAAGATCTCCCAAGGAATGGGGATTTGAAGGCCATGCTCGAAGTGATCGACAGGAATGATAAACCTGTTCTCATCTTCAGAATTTTGCCCTTCATCCTCGAATGGCGGTCTCACCAAGATCTTGTCATCAATCTTATATTTTTCAATAAAAGAAGAGTATTCCTCCTCAGAAAGCTGACTGATTTTGTGATCGGCGTCCAGGAAAACCGCATAAACTTTGGAGCGTGCGGACACAATTTTTGATGATCGGTAATTCTGACGATCTGGAAGAATTCAAGAAGCATAAAGCAATGACCTGGAAGGTCAACTATTTATAGAAATTCGGAGACATTTTAGTAATGATTACATTTCTCGAGACCGATTGGCAAATAATCCAGATCGCTGAAAAAACATGGATTAGAAGAAAAGCGAACACGTTGAGCGGTCTCTTCAATTAGAGACCGCAATAATCATAATTTTCACAAGTATAACCTAATAAAGGAGATCACATTCACAGATTAAATAGATCGCATGTCATATATCATAAAAAGAAAAAACAGAGTATCATAGGTGTCAATATTATTACAGACCATAAACAATATTGTTCTTCAAGATCGCAGAAAGCAGAAAGAAAAGTGCGATCCTATTTCCTTTGCTCTCTCTTCCTTCCTATGTAAGCAGCAACATCTTGCATCTTGTTCACTGAAGCTAAAGCAGATGCCAAACTGAGGTTTGCGGCCATGGCAGCTCTATGAATCTTGGACACCTCGCGGTCAACCTGTTCCACCGGGATAACCATTATCTCAGAAGACGATCTTCGATCAGGGAGACCGCTGGCTGGGCCCGGCATCATCATGTGAGAATGACCGCCCCTTAGGGTAGCGATCTCAGCAGTAAGTGCGGAGGCCTTCCCTCTATAATATTCAACCTCCTTTTCTGATTTCCGGAGCTTCAGTTCGAATTCCTTCCGAACCTGCTTCTCTTTCATGCGCAACTGTTCTTCAAAACTGGCGGTCTGAACCCGAAGATGATCCTCGAGAGCTCGCTCGCGATCTCGCATGGTCTTCATGTCGTCAAGCATAGGTCTGAGAAGCTTAGCAAACTCTGGGGGAATCGTTTTGATCTGCGAAATTTCTCCTTCTTCAGGAGCCGAACGGATACCATCATCTGCGGTCAGAAGAAATAATCAAATAGCTAGAAATGATCACAGAAGAGAAAGGGAAAGATTGCGTGAAAAATACTTGAAAAAGAAACAAGACCGCAGTTTGGAAAAGTTTTATCAACATCCTTTGAGACCGCAGTATCGGCGGTCAACAAAAGGCGGTCAGATCTCCTTAAGCGTTCTAGATCGAGTTTTTCTAGTTCTCTTTTTTGTGACCGCTCACCCTCTTTTCTTCTCCTTTTTAACTCAGCATTACTAACAAGTATATCATCTAGTTCAATAATAACGATCTCAGGCCGCTTATTAGGAGATGTAGGTCGGAAAGCAAGTTTGGGAAGAGAATCTGGCGGTCTCACAACCATCCTGGCCCTACCAGTTCGGATGGCTTCAAGAGCTGTCGCGCGGTCTGCCACTCCTAAGTCCGGTTCTGAGTTTAAATACGTGAAAACATCAGTATGCTCACTAGATGTCGCGACCCCAACTTCTTTAAGAAGTTTTTCGTCTCTTATCTCCTTCTCCACACTTTCAACATCTCCTCCGGCGATCTTCCTCTTCTTCTTCCTCTTCTTCTTCTTGTCTTTCTTACCTTTTTCTCTCTTCTCTTCCGAAGAGATTCGGGCAAGTTTTTTCTTTTTCACCTCCGCGGCGGCTATGGAAAGTTCTTTCTTCCTGGCTTTTTCAATGGACAAGGCGTTCTCTCTTTCCGCGGCCTCCTCCATCCTCTTTTCCTCTTCTCTCTTCCTCTCTGCTTCGACAATCGCTGCGATCACCTCTTGTCTTCTTCTCTCTTCCTCCGCCTTCTTCTCGGCCTCTTCAATTCTCCTTTCCTCCTTTTTCTTCTTATCTTCAGCGATCGCCGCAAGCTTGGCGATCCTCTCTTGTTCCTTTTTCTTCTCTCCTTCAGCGATCGCCGCAAGCTTGGCGATCCTCTCCTCTTCTTTTTTCTTCTTCTCTTCTTTTCTTCTTTCTTCTTCGGCAGCCTTCTCCTCGGCGATCTCGCGAAGGTGCACGGCCTCGAACGGATCCAGTGTCTGCAAGAAAAACAAACGGTAATAGAAGAACCGATCTCAGAGTAGATGGCTGAGGCGGCCACTTACGGTGGTGGGTTCTTTCTCTTTGAGACTGTTGTCTCCCAGCAGTGTGTTCGCCGTGACCAATTCAGTCTCCGCGGTCGCATTTTTCTCACCATCAATTCTTCTCTTCTTCGCGGCCTGTGCGATTTTTTGTTGATTCGCGATCTGACTTCTTAACTTTTTAGCTGCAGACCTTACCTGCTGCATCCCAGCTTTTATAACCTCAGTGGAAAGAATTTCTTCGGATTGAGCCGCGACCTGGCCAAGTACCTTCAAGGTTTACTATGGGACGGGCGGAATTTCAAATATCAGGAAAATATCACACGGGAACTCGAACCACTCACCTCCCCAGCTGAATCTGCGGTCACAACTTTAGCGGCAGAAGTCTTAGAAGCCGAATCCGCGCTACTCTTTAGACTTTTTGCCTTCAAAGTTTTTTCTGAACCCACGGTCTGCTTTTTGATAATTGTCTTTGTCTTAAGTGCAGATTTGGGTGACTTTTTCGCCTGCGCTGCTGCTTTCATCAAATCAAGAGCATCCATTTTTTAAATCCTTCGCGGTCTCACAAGTTCGTGATCGCTCAGGACTCAAATGATCAGTTTCTTCCAGAAGATTTTGAAATACAAGCCTCCACCGTGGTATTTATAGGCCAAGTCGCATTAATGATGGTCGCGGTCTCAGCGGTCAAAATCTACATTTTCGAAGTTCCAGTGCAACTTAAAAATGTGCGGGGATTATGTTTGCCCGGAAAGCCCGCGACCTCTTCCGACGGGTCAAAAGTATCGGTCTCCGCGATCTCCAGTTTGGGAGACCGCCCAGACCGCCAGCAAAGGTCTCAGCCGAATCCTCTAAGTCCCAGGCGGTCAGAAGCTCGTCAGATCGCGAGACCGCTCGGTCTGGTCCTTTTGCTCTATTTTGGTTATTTGCACCCCTTTTTCCTGCCCCGGCTCTCCTGTACCCCGGGCAGCCCATAGTTTTCAGATCTGCCCATTTGGGCAGCCCCCTCGTCTATAAATAGAGGGTTATGGGTACCAAAAAAGGGACTTTTTGCCTCGAGCCTCCAGCTTACAACCTGTGTAAGCGGTCTCGATTTTCTGTGATCGTTTTTCCTGCTTCTCAGCATCTTTTGTCTTCAGTAACCTGCACTCCGCAGTTTCCTCTCATCCCTCTAGTGTGAATTTTGGAGGTACCATTTTTGGTGCCAACACTTAGAATCTCTCTCACAAAGATTTAGTTGGTTCTAAGAGTCTTCTTATCAAAACACTTAGATGGTCCTAAGAATCCCCTTCTCAAAGGAGTCTGATTGGTTTTGTGAATCTCCTTATCGAAAGATTCAGGGTGTTGATTTTGTAAATTACCTTATCAAAAGATCTATTGTATTGGTTCCAAGAGACTCCTTATCAAAAGACTCAACGCTACACTACCAGAAAAGGGACTTTTAGCCAGGGCAAATTGCCGTGGCTAAAAGCCCTAAACCGTGGCAAAAGGCTTTTAGCCACGGCCTGCCCACGGTAAGTGGGCGTGGGCAATGCGCGCGTGGCAAATAGTATTCGCCGCGCCCGCTCCGCGGCTAATAACCTTTAACCACGACCTTTAGCCACGGATTTAACCGTGGCTAAAGGTCCCAGTTTTATCGTATATTAGCTGCGGAATCTCCACCGTGGCTAAAACTCCAGTATCATCCTCATTTACCACGGCTTCTTGCCGTGGCTAAAGCTTTTACATATGATAACTATTAGCCACGGAAAATTTTCGTGGCTAATAGTTTCCTTTCATAATTATTTCGCCGCAATTTAATAATATGATTAACTATTTGCCACGAATTTATTCCGTGGCTAAAAAAATAAGTTTATAGTATTTACCACGATTCCACCCCGTGGCTAAAATTCCTTTCATGTTTCATTAATTATACACAATTTTAAAAAAATTATAATTAATCAAATACAATTACCAATGATCATCAAATTACTAATAAATTAATCAAACTAACACCCGCAAATAAGTGTTTGTACTCTTTTATTTTATCTCATTTTCTCCTCGATGAACTTTTCATGTACTCCCAAAAACTATGAGCTCCTATCTAGCTAGACCATCAACACAACTTTTTGGAGAAACATTTGGTACCAAAATAATGAATATTAAAAGGAGACAATTTTTATCTTAACACACACACACACACACGATATATGCATAAAAAAGTACAATATTAATTCATATAAATTGTCTTCAATAGTTTATAGCACAAACCAAAATCAAATCATTCTTAAACTCCAAATGTAATCATTCCCAAACCACAAAATAAAACCAATCAAAAAACTACTGCATATTAATTAATTTTTTGATTGATGCACCATGCCCTCCAACTCTCCGTCTTCTAAATCATCATGTTCATCTCCAACCTATAAAATTTCAAATATTACAAGTTTTTAAAAAAAATTAGCAATTGAAAAGTAACATTAAATACAAACCTGTCCAGTGCTAGATGGAATGGAAGGATCGTCAGTTCTATTCATTGTTAGTGTTAATGGAATGCCAGCACGCTCTAAAAGCACTTGCATATTTTGTTGAACACGTGTCATTTCATCCATTTGTGCTTTCATTTGAGTAATTTGAGAATCAACTTGAGATTGCACCTCCTCTCGAATTTGTGAACGAATTGAATTTGATGCTTCCTCGTTTAATTGTGGATTGCCTATACCGGAACCACATGTACGCACACGACCATGGCCATCCTCTCCCATGACCTTAACAAAGCAAGCATCTTTATATTTTGGAGTGCGCTCCTCCTCGGGCAACTTTTCATACAAACTAGTCACATCATCCTGCATTATGAAGATACAAAATAATTTCTATTAATTTATTTTTTTCTTGGAAGGAAAGTCTATAATAAAAATGGATCTTACAATAAGCTCTTTAACTTCAAGCTCAATCTTGCCATGTTTGTCAGTTCGTGTTCTTTTAAAAACATTAAGTCTATCCATTTCAACTCCCTCTACCTCCATCTACAAAAATAATACATTATATTACATTAATCTCAAGCAAATGCATAACTATAAATACTTTTAGTTAATTAATTACCTTTTGTCGAATGGAGCGAAATGACGATCTTCCCATCTTATGATATCCTCCTTGACACTCACGGTTGAATGAATTTTGTGCTGATATATTCTTTATAGTATCATGCCCCCAGTACTGAACAAGTATTCTCCACTGATCAACAACAACACGATCTGGGACGATAGATAAACGCTCCTCATCTGTTTCATATATATTATAGTTATGACGTTTGATGTAATGTTTCCATTCTCTCCATCTCTCTCCAATTATATGCAAGCATTTAGTTCGAAATTCTTGAGGTGCATCTGTATTATCCTGCACTTACACCGTAAGATAATTAGAATTAAACAATATTATTTATGTTTTTAACTTGTTAAAAGAATAACATATATACCTGTACCTCCCGCCACAAACCATCAAGAACATCATCAGGTAAATCACTCCATCGTGCATATGTTAGCGGTACTTTAAATCCATTCCTCGCTAGCAAACCAAGTTGTCCTATTAAAGGTTGCTCACACTTACCAATAGGCAACCCATGCTTATCAAAATCAATATGAAACCGCTCTCCCGTGCCCCATGTTGAAATGCCTTGAGCTCCACCACGTCCTCTCTTACTACTATTTAATTCTGAGGCACCTTCATAAAAATGACAAAATTATATACCATAATTATCATGTAATTAAGCAATACAATATTCAAGTACCTGCAAATGCACTTGCAGTTGAATTAGATGCCGGTTGGGAGAGGGATGGTACATGCATAGTGGTTGGCTGGGAGACTGGTGGTGTATTTGTGGTGGGTGGTGTATTTGTGGTGGGAGGTGTATTTGTGGTGGGTGGTGTATTTGTGGTGGGTGTTGTATTTGTGGTGTGCGGAGAGATCGATGGTCTTGGATGTTTAGTGGCTCGAAATACTGACTTAATAGTGGTTGCAGGAATAGAAAGTGGTACTGGATGTGTAGTGGGAGGGGAAACTAAAGGTGTAGTGGTGCAAGGTTCATTTAGTGATGGTGGATGTGTTGTGGGTGAAGCCAGTTGTTTTTTGGCATTCATAGCCCGTCTTGCAAGCTTTTTCTTCCCCATTCCTGCACAAAATTTTAATTGAAGATAATAATATTAATAGTAATATTGACATTAAATTTATTGAAAATAAGTGATCTGGGCGCCCGCTTCGCTGTTTTTCAGTGAACTGGGCGCCCGGTTCGCTGTTTTTCAGTGAACTGGGCGCCCGGTTCGCTGTTTTTCAGTGAACTGGGCGCCCGGTTCGCTGTTTTTCAGTGAACTGGGCGCCCGGTTCGCTGTTTTTCAGTGAACTGGGCGCCCGGTTCGCTGTTTTTCAGTGAACTGGGCGCCCGGTTCGCTGTTTTTCACGTTGGTACTTGGTACGATAAACGGGAGTTAGCAGTGAAATTCATTGAGGTTGGTTTTTGGTTGAGAGGAAAAACAAGAATACATGTCTTCCCAAGAATGTAACATCCTGATACACAAAGTTCCTTTTCAATTGAGGATTGTAATACATGTACCCTTTTTGGAACCTAAAGTATCATGAGAACATATATATAATGGCCCTAGAATCTAATTTACTTTACCTCCCACATCCCACCCCCAAAAAAAATCGCAACAAAACATATGCTAGCTACTCTATGTTTGTGGCCATAGAGAGAAGCAATCGGATCAATGTAATTTTTTCAACTAGAGAAAAAGTTTCCTTATAATCAACTCCATATGTTTGGTTGTATCCCTTAGCCACAAGCCAGGCTTTAAACCAACTAATTGACCCATACAAATTTGTTTTGATAGCATAAACTCATCTTCAGACAACTATACTTTTATTTGGAGGCAATGGGACTAACCCACAGGTCTCATTTCTTTCCAATGCATTCATCTCTTTACACATACGCTTTTCATTCGGGCTTAGGTAAAGCCTCAGATAGTCATGTGGGAACTATATGAGATGATAATTTGAAGACAAATGCATGAAATATGAGGTGATAGGGATTCAGAAGAAATATAGTTAGTAATAGGATATCGAGGATTAGTGCAATGACATTTACGTATAAGGAGAGAGATTGAAAGATCAATATCATTAGATGAAGTAACTTCTTGGGAGAGGCCTGAATCATTTGAAGAACACTTGAAAGCATTGGAAACACACATACATAGTTTAAATGCATTGATAACAGGATGTCTCTCACCACTAGATATTCAATTCATCCTTTTCTTTGCTCTCCAGATTGGACAAAACAAACATTTTATTTATGATTTGTTGTACAAAAAGTTTGATGAGTAATAAATAATAGTATCATCAACCAATTTTGATAATTATAGACTTATAGTATCGGCAATGTCATAAAGATGGATCCATAGCAATAGCCATGCCTAAACAAGGCATCAGTAGCAGTAAAAATGCTCCTAATCTTCAATCTCTTCACAGAGGAAAGCTGCGCCCAGAGTATTTAATCAACTTTGTTTGTGTAGAGATCTAAAAGACTAGATTTGGGGACTCGTCTGAAAGATAAGTGGTAACCACAAAAAAATGCATAGATTTTTGGAAACAGATCACATAAATAAATGTAGAGAACAAGATTTACATTACAAAATAATACTCACGAAGTAAGGGGAAGCCGTAGCACGGAAATTCGATGTTCCCGGAGGTAGTGGCTGCTGTCCAGAGGCAGAAATAGGGCTGGACTGTGACTGGAATCGAGGAATCAAAGGGAAAAGCTCTGAATCCATGGACTGGATTCTTGGATGACTGTAGCGTGGTACTAAAATTCAGTTTTCATTTTATGAACTGTTTCTGGAAAATGTGGGTGTTGAATTTGAAATGCAGGAAGAACATTTAATCTTCAATTATGTCATTATCAATGTCATTATCAACATCCAGTTGTGCATCATCAACTAAGACACCATCAACTCCATCTCTAACCCAATGAACATCATCATCACGCACATATATTCTATCATCTAATTCTTGTTGGCTTAGTGGTTCAACTTGAGGCACAAGCCGAGAAACATGGGCTGAATCCTTGGAGTACATATCAAATGAATCTCGAATTGTCAACTGCATAACAACTTCCCAATCGAGCTCTAAAGGATCTTTGACATAACACACCTGCTCTGCTTGAGTGGCTAATATAAATGGCTCATCTGCCAGCTTGTTATGCTTGTACAAGAAATGATTGAAGTTTACAAGGGTGAAATTAAACTCATCAACCTTTTTACCTACCTGAGGATCAATCCAATCACATTTAAATAAGATATACTTGAATTCATTAGTATAATGAATCTCAAAAATATCAGTTAGCTTCCCATAATAAGTGACACCTCCAATACGAGGGTTCTTATCCTTTGAACTAGCATAGCTCATAGTGTTTGGTTTGAGCATCACACCACTATTTTGTGTATTTCTTCTACTATCCATGTACTTTGTACGAAAACGGAATCCATTGATAAAATATCCATTATATCTCCATGACCAATCACTTGGCCCTTCACTAAGATGCTTAATTTCCTCTGATATATTGATATCGCTGGATTTGACCTACATAAGTAGTTAAATAATTTTATAGATAATCATAATGCTTTAATAAAAATATTGTTGAATATACTCACATGTTGTTTGAACCATAAATGAAAAGATTCATTATGAAGCTTGTCAATTTGATTTTTGGTTGCTTGAGGAAAATCTTTTCTTAGTGATTCAATGTGTTTCCTATAATAAATTTCACCATCATAAACAACTAATACAAAAGATATTAAACTTGAATAATTTCTAGAAACTCACTCTAGAAATATGGTGATTGCATCTGTGTTGAAAAGAACATGGCGATGCATTTGTGTCAATGTAATTTCATCAAGAAGCAACTTTTTGCCTCTCTTGAAAGGATGACCAGAAACATAACTTCCATCATTATTTCTACTTGGGCGATTAGACTTTGTTTCCACTCCATCTAGGTATCTCTCGCAGAAATTCATGCATTCTTCCATAAGATAGCCTTTAGCAATAGAACCTTCGGGATGAGCACGATTACGTACATATCTCTTAAGAGTAAGTAGATACCTAAATTAAAATACACATTATGTTAATAAAAGAAGGTAGAATATTGTCAAATACAAGCAAACATCATTACCTTTCAATGTGATACATCCATCGAAATTGGACCGGGCCAGCAATGGCAGCTTCTTCAGCTAAATGTATAGTTAGATGCTCCATAATATCAAAAAATGCTGGTGGAAAAATCTTCTCGAGATGACATAGTGTGAGAACAATACGTTCTTGCAAGGACCTTAAGTCAATTACTTTGTTACTTTTGGAGCACAATTGTCTATAGAAATTGGATAACTCAATAAATACCTTCACAACGTCTATCGGTAGAGCTTTTCTAATGGCTATTGGAAGGAATTGTTGCATAATTATATGCATGTCATGACTTTTAAGACCCCAAATATTTCACTCTTTCAAATGAACACATCGCGAAATATTTGAAGCATAACCATCGGGCACTTTGATGCTTTTCAACACTCTTAAAAAGATATCTTGATGTGTTTTATCCATTGTAAAGCGAGCTGGATACAATAAAGTCTTGCCAGATGCAAGTAGTTGTAGGTGCAACATAGTGCGAATACCCATAACCTTTAAATTTTGTCTTGCCTTCAATCCATCCTTTGATTTCCCTGTAATGCCTAATATGGTATATAACAAATTTTCTCCTACATTTTTCTCTTGGTGCATCACATCGATGGAATGTCGTACTTGAAGAGACCCCCAATATGGCAATTCAAAAAAGATACTCTTTTTTTTCCAACCAGGTTTTTTACCAATATTACTTACTCGGTTATGCTCTTCTCTCTTCCTTTTCTTAAGGTCATCTTTCTTGTACTCAGTAAGTACGCCATCCAACTGTGCTAAAATGTCACTTTCCTTTAAATTATGAGGCTTATCTTCAAACTCTCGATGTCCATCAAAAGATACCTTATCTCTTCGAAACCTGTGCCCACAAGGTAACCAACGACGATGACCCAAGTAACAAAATTTTCTACCATTTGACAACCAATGTGATCTAGTTTGGTGATTACAATTTGCACAAGCACATTTACCTTTTGTACTCCATCCTGATAAATTGGAATATGCTGGATAGTCATTAATTGTCCAAAGTAGTGCAGCACGAAGTGTAAACATTTGATTCTTTGATGCATCATATGTTATCATACCATAACTCCACAGTTCATTCAACTCTTCAATCAACGGTTGTAGATAAGCATCTATCTTATTACCTGGCCCCTTTGGTCCATCAATTAACACAACAAGAAAGAGAAAAGCTTGTGTCATACACATCCATGGTGGTAAATTATAAGGCATTAAAACAACCGGCCATGTGCTATGAGCAATAGACATGGTTCTAAAAGGATTAAATCCATCAGATGCCAAACCAAGTCTAACATTGCGATACTCAGCTGCAAATTCAGGAAAATCATTATCAAATTTTTTCCATTGAGGAGTGTCTGCAGGGTGTCGCATGATCCCATCATCTATGCGTTCTTCTATATGCCATCGCATGAAATGTGCCATTTTCGATGACATGAATAACCTTTTTAACCTTGACTTAATAGGAAAGTATCTTGCTTGTTTTGAAGCAATTTTTGTAGTTGTGCACTCTACATTACCTGAGCTTTCACTAGGTTTTTTATATCTTGATTCCCCACATATCTCACATTTATCAAGTGACAAATCATTTCCTCTGAATAACATACAATTGTTAGGGCATGCATCCCAAGTCTCGTAAGAAAACCCCAAGTCTTTAGTGATTTTCTGAGCTTCATAATAAGATTTTGGTAGTTTTATGTTGGGAAACGCATCAATAAGAGTTTCTAACAACCAAGTGAATGATACATCTGTCCATCCATACATTGTTTTCCCGTGTAGTAACCTAACCATAAAAGACAGTGATGTATATTTAGCACAATCAGGGTACAATGGAGACTCTGCATCTTCAACAAGTTTTCTAAATTTGACATCCCCTTCTGTGAAATCATCTATTGGATTATTTGATGTATGTGGATCTTCATGCAAGCTAGCATCAATTACAGGAATGCCAGCTGCCTCATGTATCATTCCAATCATATCATCACTCAAATTTAAATGATGATTAATTGAGCAATCTCCACTATAATTTTGTGAATGACATAACTCCCCATGAAAACTCCATGTCTTGTACTTTTTTTGAAACCCATGAATAATTATATGCTCATGTGCAACAATTCTCTCTACAAGATAACGGTTGGTACATTTCTTGCAAGGACAGTAAATCCTAGTCTCAAAATCACTTGACTTATTTTGATAAGCATAATCCAAAAACTTGTCAACACCCTTAATATATTCATCTGAAGTTCTATTTTGCAAATCAATCCAACTTTTATCCATGTTATATGCTCAAGTAACCTACATAGAAGCTCATAATAAGTGATTTACAGGGGGGATTTTAAATTAGAAATCAGTAAAACATGAAAAAGTACACGCAAAGTAAATAAATATCTATTTGCTCCGCTTGACCCTCTACCGGCCAATACTACGGAGCACCCCTACAAACATCAATCACAGAGTCTACCGTGCTTCGCTTAGCCACTACTTGACTAATACCTCAAAGCACACCTAGAATATAGGAATGTAAAAGGAGATAGAGATGAAGAGAGTGAAACCTATGCCACAATCTGTAGCCGGAGAAGTGCCGTAAAACCAACGATAAGTCCTTCTTATCTTGTTACCTGCTATTTAAAAAACATATTGAAATTAATCATTGATATTATAACTTCACATAATTAGCAGAATTAAAATATCAAAATTAGCAAAATTATTGTAGGAATTCTCTGTGAACTTTCACTCTAAAGATCATCATAATACCTAATTTTACTTGCATTTATAAAAAATATTGCCAAATTATTATAACTCATCAGGAAATCTTTTTTGTTACAAAAATCGGATCTTGAAAAATCACAGTTAACACATTCATACACATACAACAACACATTCATACACATACAACATAAACAACATAAACAAGTAAGACGGTGAGGAGGAACTAATTGTACACAACCTGATTCTCCTTCAGGATAGGTCAATTTAGGCTACCAGAGGGAGGGATGCTGATCTCGTCTCATATTTTCCCGTCTGCCATCAAAGACACTCACACAACCACATAACACATAAATACACAAACACAACACACAAGCACAAAACACATACAACATCACAGTTAACACATTCATACACAAACACAACACACAACCACAAAATACATACAACCTGTTATGCAATGCAAGGTAAAATCGAATCATGAAAAAGGGGGCAAAATGTTTTTTATACCTAAACTGAAGGTGGGCCAAGAAGGAGGAAGAAGCCCTCGTTGTTGTCGCCGGAGAGAAGGAAAACGTTGGAGGATGAAGATCCTAGCTGTCGTCGTCGGAGAGAAGGAAGAAGGAGCGGCGAAATGCAGTGGTCGGCCGATTAGGTCGCCGTATGCAATGCTATAGGGCTTCGCCAGACCTTCGCCGGAGAGGAGAAGGAGTATGGAGCACCACTGGACCTTCGTCGGAGAGGAGAAGGGGGATGAAGTCGACGGTGAGGAGGAGGATCGGCGATTTCGACGGAGAAGGAAGGAGCGCGCCTTGCGGGGTTCGTTCTGTCGAGAAGGCTGCATGCAAAACCGAGGAAAAAGGAAAAAAAGGCTCGGTTTTGACCTATAGGTTTTGGCTTAAAAAAATGAGAAATAATTAAGTAAATTTTGTGGGGGGGGGGGAGATTTTTTAGTTTCCCTCCATTATTTTTAGGTTGGTTGCCATAAATTATTAAGAGTGTTTTTTATCAATTATTGAAAAATAAAAAATGATACAACAAAATTATTAAATGTTTTTGAAATAAATAATTATAAAATATTGATGTATATTTTTTTTACGGTCATTTTGAGTACTCATATGTGTATGTTGCGGGCGAAGCCCACCGTCGCCGACCGGGTACTGTCGAATGTGGGCGCAACCCGCTAAGTGTTAGCGAGCACGGGCGAAGCCCGTGCGGAGCTGGTCGTAGTTAATATACAAAAAAAAATTGGGCCTGGGGCGCTGCCCCCGGACCCTGCAGGGGGCGCTGCCCCCTTGATCCCCGTCCGCTGACCGGGCAGCGGAACCCCCGAAAACTCGACATGGGGCATTTGATATAAGATATTGGGCAGTGAAACCCACAATAACTATACATATAGGGGCAGCATGATACGAGGTTGGGATCTCGGAACCCCCAAAAACTCTTCGTAGCTAGGGGCATTTCATACGAGCCTGAGATCTCAATCATCTTAGGTACAATTCGTTTAATTGGCTCATCGATGTTGTCATTTTTGTGGTTATCATGTGCAACTCAGTTCCTACTATATATTCCTTAGAACATTCACCTAGCGCCTGATCATTGATGTAATCATATTCTCCATATGAAAAAAAATATCTTGGTATGATCGCAGATAACAATTTGATGAGATTATTGAACTACAAGCCAAATATTAGCTACCTGATGTGTCGACGCTAGAAGTTACGTATGATTACAATTCGATAACATCGATCATATTCATAGTGAACACATGCATTCATCATAATTATTATTCGTATAAAGGTCACGACGTTTGAGATCGTTGCTAGCTATCATCAATATTATAGCTTCATCAATATTATAGCTTCACATAATTATTCGAAAGTAGTTCTGCTCTTAGATTGAGTGTTGTTGATCTCCTCATAGCACGTGATGTGTATAGTATACATGATTGAATGGCATGTGACACAAATTTATTAAGTATTTGAGAATTAATGTCTAAATTAATATTAATATATTTATGCATATGTTATGAATAAATTAAATAATAATTTTTTGTTAATTATCTCATAATAATTTTTTGCCACGGCAAAAAACCGTAGCTAATACTTATGTATTGACCACGAACTAAGAACTGTGGCTAAAATTTTAGCCACGAATTAGGAAATCGTGGCTAATAGTATTTTTTTAGCCACGAATTCGGTAAACCGTGGCTAATGTTGTCTTTTTTGCCACGAATTTGCCATCCGTGGCTAATACTTACTTATTAGCCACGAATTAGGAAGCCGTGGCTAATACTTAACTATTAGCCACGATTTTTGACCGTGGCAAAAAAAAGTGTGGCTAAAAGTCATTTTTCTAGTAGTGCTAGGTAGTGGATATCCTACTAAGAGGTAGAGGAGGGGGACGCACCAAAATTGGGGGACCCTCTATAAAAACTCTTGTGTCTTCTGGTTGCATAGATCTCTATAACTTTGTTTGTTCATTTCTATACTTTATTATTTCTGCTGCTAAAACAAACAAATAATTCTATGGCATATGTTGTGAATGATTGAAGAATATATATATTTTTCTCTATTCACCCCCCCCCCCCCCCCCCCTTCTAGAGTAATTATTTGCACATTACCCTCTCCTTTCAGATATCTCACAAAATTTGAGCTTAAGGAAATAATAGAACCTTTGCATTTTAATATCACGTACCGACGATGATATTCATTAACGAAGGCGATATAAGGAGGATCGGGCTAAGCGGAGTGGAGAAGAAGTGCCCGATGAGGGATTTAGAAACTCCTCTCTTTTGTTTTATAGTCATAATTAAACTTTAATTAATTAATCTAATTAATTGAAACACTCGCATGCATGTTTTCACAACATGTTAAAATATCTTTATTTGTTTTAAACTGAATCACTTTTCTTGAAGGAGAAAACATAAACATATTAAATGGAAGTGAATCCTAACACGGGTTAAGTAATGTTCAAAAAATTACGTGTGCGTGTGTGTGGCCCGGGCCTGCTTGGACTGACTTTTGCAGATCAGTCTCTTTTAAATGGGAGCATATGCGGGTCTGATTGGCCGGGCTTGGCCAGTTTTGGGCCTGGCTGGGCCTGGCTGGGCCTTGGCCCAACTAGCCAGTCCCGTAGGCGCAACCAAATAGTAATTTTGTTCTACCACCCAATGTTGAGCGGACAAAATAAGTGGAGGGTGTCCACCCAACACTTAACCATGACAGAACCCGCCACTACAACTGGGTGGAGCGCGCAACTATTATAACTGGGTAAAGTTGGGCAGCGCCTACACGTTGTTGCTAGTCCCGTATGAGCTTGGCCAGGCACCATGCTAGTGCCCGGGCTTGGTCCGGGTCGGGCTCCATACTGGGTCACATCCTAAATAAGGGGCCTTTCAAGTCCCCCTAGGCTTGGCCTTGGGCCTAGCTAACTAGCCCTAGCTTGATGGGTCTTTAACCGGGCAGCCCTGTTGGACTTTCAGGCTCGAGCTTTTTGTGCACGCCTAGGTTGGACTATGAAATCATTGAAGTTTTACCTTTTGGCTCGATTATTTTAAATAGTGGATTTTACTACTTCGCTTATCTTTTATTATACCACATGCAAATGTAGAATTCTTATTACATATCCATAGTATTATTTTCAGCTCCTCAGTGCTGCATCAACATCAGCTTCATGATATACTTACGGTCCTTCCTTCCAAACATCAACATGCACATGGGCATTAATAGTGTTGTCTGATATGATTTGATTCCCTCCATCAGGCAGTTTTAGTGGATGACACGTGGCACTTAATGTGTCCACCTCATTCAGTGTAAGGATCAATTAGGCAATGGGATATGTGACCGATTTCAAGGAATTTTCATCATTCTATGGATATTCATAATCAGTGGCGGAACTAGGATTTCGATTGGACCCGGACACCATACAAAAACTAACTAATTATATAAAAAAATTTAATTAAAGAAAACGAGTTAATCAAAATAAAAGTCAAATTACGTACTGACTAGCAAACTATTTTTCGAGTACTCATATTTTGATAGCGTGCGATGATTGTCTCATTAGTAATGATTTCCACAATGTTCTTCTCAATATAAACAATTAGACAATCGTTCACCCGCTCATCTCTCATTCTGTTCTGCAAACGACTTTTTATTATCTTCATTGCCGAGAACACTTTTTAAACAGTAGCAGTTGCAATAGGTAAAAGACATCCTAACTTCAAAAGCTGATAAACAAGCTGAAAGTAATCGTGTTTTTTGTCTCAATCATTTTCTGAACGAGTCCACTAATTCCTTTTAAGTGAGAAAATGCGTAAGTTGATCGCATATCCAGAATGTACATATCCAATTAACCTTAAAGTAACTGCAAATCTAATGGACTAAAATCATAAGGATAGAATTTCACAATGCGCGGGCTAGCGGAAATGAGAACATCGAAATAAGACCCAACAGTGAACCAGGCGTGATGGACGAGCTGGCTCGCTCGATATTTCGTAAATTCGAACCCAAATAGTGCCCTAGGTGTGCCTAAATTAGACCTAAATGTATTTGGTTGGACCCAAATTAATACCTCTATTTTATTTTTCCGAAATTTTGGACCCGGGTGTGCCCGCGAACATTTCCGCCCATGTTCATTGTCATATCCGGAGAAAATTGTGATAATCGGTTCTTAAGCTAAGAAGATTGCTGCTAATAGACAAACTAGGGCTGAGAATACCAACACTCACTTGGAGGGAAACTATTAGTTTTCTAATATGTAGAAATCCTCAATCTTATGGCATTCACATTTCACATGCAAATTCCCTTTAACAAGCCTCAATATAGGCCGAGATGGGTTCATTGGACTGGATGCAGGCTTTTAGGGTCTGTTTGGGAGGTCTTTTCAGAAAGCAGGAGTGGTGGCAAAAGAATGGTATGAAAAGGAGCTTTTGGAAAATGTCTATTGCAAAAGGAGATCTGTTTGGGTGAACTTCTTTTGCAGAGATATTAAAAAATGAGAAGCACTTTATAAACTGTTTGGTAAATCTCCGTTGTCATGACTTTTTTTATTAAAAATGCAACCCCGGGCAGAAAAATGCGCGCTCAGGGGAAAATGAGCGCCGGAGCGCGAATTTTTAGCCCGGATGTGCATATTTCGCTCGGGCGCGCATATTTCGCCCGGGCGCGCATATTTCGCATGAGCGCGCATTTTTCTCCTGGGCGCGCATTTTTAGCCCTTGCTCTCATTTTTCGCCTGTGCGCGTATTTTTCGTCCGAACGCACATTTTTCGCCCGAACGCCTATTTTTTCGCCCGAGTGCCCATTTTTCGCCCGGACGAGTATTTTTCGCCCGGGCGCGCAATTTTCGCCCGCCCATTTTTTGCCCGGGCTCGCATTTTTTCGCCCGGGCATGTATTTTTCGCCCGGGTGCGCATTTTTTCGTCTGGGCGCGCATTTTTCTCCCGGACCCGTATTTTTCGCTCGGACTCTCATTTTTCGCCCGGACGCTCTTTTTTGTCAGGGCGAGAATTTTTCGCCCGGGCGCGCATTTTTTCGTCCGTACGCTCTTTTTTCTCCCGGGCGCGCATTTTTCACCCGGTAGAAAAAGAGCGGTCAGGCGAAAGAAATGCCGCCGGCGCAAAAAATGCACGATCGGGCAAAAAATGCGCTCCCGGGCAAAAATGCGCGCCCGGGAAGAAAATGCGCTCCCGGGTGAAAAATGCGGGCCCTGGAAGAAAATGCCCTCGGGCGAAAAAATGTGAGTCCAGACGAAAAATGTGGGCTAGGGCGAAAAATGCGCGCCAGAGCGAAAACTGCGCGCCCACGCAAAAAAAAACGCATCCGCGCAAAAAAAAACGCGCTCGTGCGAAAAATGTGCGCCCGGGCGAAAAAATGCGCACCTGGGCGAAAAAGTGCGCCCTGGCGAAAAATGGACGTTCTGGAAAAAATTGCAGGCCCGGGAGAAAAATACTTGTCCGGGCGAAAAATGCCCGCCCGGGCAAAAAATACTGGTCCGTGCGAAAAATTGGCGCCCTGGCGAAAAAATGGGCGTTCGGACGAAAAAATGGGCGTTCAGGCGAAAAATACTCGTCCGGGCAAAAAAAATGCGCGCCCGGGCAAAAAAATGGGCGCCCGGGAGAAAAATGCGCGCCCGGGCGAAAAATGCGCGCCCGGGCGAAAAATGCGCGCCAGTGCGAAAAATGCGTTCCCGGGCGAAAAAATGCGCGCCCGCGCGAAAAATCCAGCTCGGGCGAAAAATTCGTGCCCGGGCGAAAAATTCGCGCCCGGGCGAAAAATGCACGCCCGGGAGAAAAATTCTCGCCCGGGCGAAATATGTGCTCCCGGGCGCTCTCCCGGGCGAAAAAATGCGCGCTAAGGCGAAAAATGCGCGCCCGGGCGAAAAATGCGCGGTCAGACATAAAATTCGCGCCCGGGCGAAAAATGCACGCCCGGGTGATGAAATGCGCGTCCGGGCAAAAAATGCGCGTCCGGGCAAAAAATGCGCGTCCGGGCAAAAAACGCGCGCTCGGTCGGAAAAATGCACGCCCGGACGGAAAATGCGCGACCGGGCAAAAATTGCGCGACTGAGTGAAAAATTCGCGTCCGGGCCTAAAATGCGGTCATGGGCGAAGAAATGCTCGACCGGGCAGAATAATGTACGAACGGGGGAAAATTTTGCGCTCGGGAGAAAATTGCGCTAACCTTGTATCGGGATGAGGAAGTGCTTTTCGAAAAGGTTGAAAAGTAAGAAACAAATGACTTTTCAAAAGGAGGAGAAAAAAGAGTTTTCCGCGGTTGCTTTTCCCACCGGTAGACAATCCAAACGGTTTTGTAAGTGCGGTGACGTTTTTCAGAAAACGGAAAGGAGCTAAAAAGCTCTCCCAAACAGACCCTTAGTGTCGGGTACGAGATAGCTTATGGTTGAGCCGACTAAGACCCAATTTGAGAAGACTCGACCAAGTTCCATCTGACCAAGCCCAGGCCGTATTGTTTGTGTGCACAACTTCTAACTCAAACGATTTGGGCTTCGTTTGGCACGGCTTATCTGCTCCGATGAGTTTGATCAAAAACGTCATCATCATAGAATGTATGTTTGGCAAGACAAAGGTTACGACAGCTGCCCAAGAAAATGAACTAGTTTTGAGCATAAAATGCATGAATTTGTTTAGGTGAGGTCGAGCGTTCACGAACGACAGTTCATGACCACCGCGTTCACGGCCTCCACCACCGCGCCAAACGAAGCCTTGGTGTCATTGAATTAGTCTTGTGAGTAAAACACACTCTTTAAACTTTAAGCCAATTTTGTGCACTTTGAGAAATAAATTAAAGCTTTGAAGGTACTGAACAAGAAAAAAAAACAGTTCTTCACGGCTTCATCAATGTAAAGAATCTTATTAGGAATAGTAAATTGCTTTGTGACAGAAGATATCTCCTGTCTACCGTTTCCCAACACTTATTAGATTATTTAATATATAAAATATATAATATTGGCCAAATAATGTAAATTACATTGAATATCTTTTCTTTCGAGAATGCCAAACATAAGAAAATAGTTAAAATGTGTATTGAAGAGAGAGAAATTAAAAACAATATCCAAAATCGTAGTCGCATCACGGATCATATATATTTATAGAGTCAATGAAAATTGTTGCGGGTGGCTCGACGCTCTGGTAGACCGGTCGAATTGAACCACCTTAGCTTGAGAGCGAGCCGAGCGCGCAAACAGTAAATGAGAGAACTAGTAGACGACAAGAAGACGTTTTTATCGTGGAAAACCCGAAAAGGGTAAAAAATCACGCGACCAGAGCTGTGTCAGCCAAATTTTACTATATGTCGGTCTGTTACAGGTGAAAGCTGAGAACTCGATGGCGACAGACCGCTGCTCGTTACAGTAGTAATAGAGATAATCTCCGAGGGTGACAAGCCACCTTCGAAAAATAAGTACTTTTTGTCGGGAATGAAAGTGGGATACTCTAATCGTCCTTTGGTGTCCGAAGGATTCTCAACTCACTTAAGAAGATTGTCTTCGAAAGCGAAGGAGATATTCAAAGGCTCGAATGAGAACTTCGAATGCTCGAAGGAGATCTTCGAAGATCCGAAGGTGGTCTTCAAGCGCTGAAGGAGAACTCTAAGAAATCTTCAGCGGAGCTTTCTCAGGTATAGAAGACAAGGTGTCTTGAAATGAAAGCTATGAGCTCCTTTTATAGCCTTGGGCAGGGGTAGCCCGATAATTTTGTCGTTGTAACCACCGTAACCACATGGCGGGAGAATCATGTTCGCCGATTTGGAGCACATAGATCGTCATTTTGTGGATATTCTCGTCTTGCCCACCGGGCAGTTCGGTCAATTCAGGCATTTCGGTCAGCTTTGTTGATAGCGTTGAGTGCAGTGAGAAAGACCTACAATCTAAGAAATTTAGAAAGGTTAACTGCTGCGCGCGTCGGGAATGTGAAGGCGTTCTGAGCGCACGGTAAACGCGGAAGCGTTCTGAGCGTGCGACGAACGCGAAAGTGTTCTGAACATGTCGTGAACTTAGAAGTGTTTGGCTCGCGTTGTGGGTGGAAAGTCAAGAAGGCGGCCGAGCGCCACCGGAGGGGCGTGATCGTAAGAGGGAGGGTGTGCCTCTCAAAGACCGCACCCCCCAAAACGGGAAGCCGTACCCCCCTAAAAAGGGAGGGTGCTTCGGTCGCATCCCCAAGGGAGGGGGGGGGGGGGGGGGTCGGCCGCAACCCCTAAGGGGGTGCGGTTTCGGCCGCACCCCACAAAAGGGGGTGCGGGCCTTGTCGCACCCCCTATCGGGGTGCGGGCTCGACCGCACCCCCATATGGGAAGCGACAAGGCCCCGTGTAACACCTCCCCTGCAATGACTACATAATATGTGTCCGGCCGGGACCCCACAGCATATAATCGCCACAGCTTTAGTATTAAAAAGTGATTATAGATCTACCAATCTCAAACTCAGAACAAAACACAGCGGAAACACTAAATAAACCACAGAAGTTGTCCACCACTACATAAGTGTACCGCGGCCTTAAGGCCTTACAAAACCCATACTCAAGTCATCAACCAAGGCATGGAAAAAATCCAAAAGATAAATATCATTCCTATGCTACCTCGACATGCAAGCCGGTACAAAATAAAGACAACATGAGCAGGCATGAAAAATAGAAAAGTGCACTTCATGAAGCTTAGGCCTTTTTGGCCGGCGAACTGGTTCCAGCCTACGATCCTTGCCCTGCATCCAAATCACAAAGAGCGGTATAACGAGGGTCAGCTTTGGCTGACCAACAACGGTGTAACAACACCCCTCCTCCCGGCCGTCCTAGCGGACCCCGTGAAACTACATCACCCTGCAAGAACTACAAAAAAGCTGGCCTTTAGTGACAAAAATTTTGTGACAAAATATATTTCGTCACTAAAGACGTGTCTGTAGTGACAAAATATATTTCGTCACTAAAGACATGTTGTTAGTGACGAAAAATAAGCCCAGTCACTAAAAACACATCTTTAGTGACAAAATATAAGTCTGGTCACTAAAAATATATCTTTAGTGACGCAATATAAGTTTTGTCACTATAATTAATTTTTAGAGACGAAAACTAATTTAATCAGTAGTTAGAAAAATTAGGACATTTCCACGTAAATAAAAAACATTTTAATAGTAAAATCATTAAACATAGAAAATATAATTAATTTTGGCTAAGCCACTAATATAAATACTTACAAAAATTTATCACTAAAACATTCTCTTTAGTATTGAAATAAATTTTAAATGAAATTATAATTTATGTAATCACATAAAGATATTTTAAATCTTTTAAATGTCAAAAAAATGTTTAATATAGAGCCTATTTTTTCCGATCCCTCTGCTAACATTTCGACCCATATTTATTTTCGCTCTTCTTCCTGCGGTTACTATATTTCATTCCCATATCATATTTATACTAAAAAGATACTCAAAATTAGCATGATATAACATAAGATCTATCATAAATACCCTTCAAAGTTCATGATTTTTTAAAAAATACTAATTTTTCGGTCAAGAAAATTGATCCTCGCCGCCCATCTTAGCCCGGTATCCTCTAATAATTTTCCAATATTCCCGCTTCCCGATGTCATCGCATGCCCCACTCATTTCTACTCGATCCCGTCAGTGCCTAGGGCATCCCCGTAAAACACGATTTCTTCCCGCATCGTTCACCCGCTGGACGGAAGCCTTCCCCGCTCCTTCAGCAACTCGCGACGCCCAACCGTGATACGACATCGGCAACTCTCATCCCTCCTCCGACCTGCTGTATCTCTGATCTCTTCCTCCCATGTGATGCCTTCCTCGCGAGTGAGAATACAAAGCCCGAAGGAACGGACCCTCTTCCCTCCATGAAACCCTCACCGCCACGATATCTTCACTCGCTCTAATCCCATCTCTCAGCCCGAAGGAATGCCTTCCCCATTTTGTAGATCGTCGACAACAACTTCTCTAGATTCTACATCGACTTCTTTCTGCATGGTAAATAGTTGTGCTTTCTCTGCTTAGTTCAAATTGAAAATATCCATTCTGATTTTGATTTCAATTTCGAGTTGCAACTTTCATTTTCATCCCGATTTTGATTTCCCATTTGATTTGATTTCAAGCCATGTTATATTGATCTTAAAATGTGATAAAATTTATATAGAACGGTTTCATACTGTCATTAGAGTTAAACGACATGCTACACATAATAGTAATGATGGGATGAAATATTCATGAGATACAAGAAGGGTGTAAAGGATTCTGTGTTAGAGCAAGTCTGCCTTAGGTCTAATGCACCTCAAAATTGAATTTATCTGTGTTAGAGCAAGTCCGTTGAAGTAATCCTATCGAATAATTATCAGATTTTCATTATATTTTGGAAAGTGCAAGTGCAGGAACTAATGTGATAATTGCAAGTGTTCCTTCAAGCGTTGTGATTATTTCTCCTGAGAACTTTGATCAGGTTGTGTGTTGGACTTAACCAAAGATGACCTTGTCGAATTCTATGCACTTGTTTGCGCACACGACTATTTTTCTTGGGCACATGTATGTGTCAGCGTATTATAGTTCATGCAAAATGTAAGTGTATTCACTAATTTCAAAAACAAATGTGTTGGGCTTTTTTGAACTTGTTTGTTAATGCAAAGAAATCACAAGAAAAACAAAATATACAAAAAATGCAAACAAGAAAACAATCCTTCAATGCATTCTGAACACGGGCGGCAACTTCATATTCTATGAAGGCATAGAAGACACCAGACTCCTACAAAATAACAAAAAACTATGCATATATTAAACAAGAACAATGATGCATATAGAAAGGAAAACCAATAAAAAAACAAGAACAATGGTGCATATATAAATTCCTTTGAGGTCTCTGCTGTAGCTACTAGGCTTAAGTTGGCGTTATCTCACTCATTCATTTTTTAGGATATAATAAGTTGAAGTGTTTACTTCCAATTCATATGCAAATCTCTGTCTAGATGTATGAATTGCATGTATTCCATAAATGTAAGTCTTTAAATATATGCTATGCCATGTTTGAATACCTAAAAAACATTTTTTCAGGATCTATGGTAATTGGCTTTGGTACTATTTGGTTATTTTTTCACTGGATTTTTCTTAGCTTTTATTATCTTGGTAATTGGTTTTGCTTTTGTAATATTCTTACTCTGGATTTTTGTTTAACTCACTCAAATGTTGTATAGCTATGATTTTCTCCATCCTTTTCTCTTATTTTGCTATATTCTCTCTTTATGAGCCCAACTACCGTCAAAGTTTATATGAACCATCCTCCCTAAGATACAAGTTCTAGTATCAGTCAGAAATAGCGTGCATGAATGGAAGTGTAGAAATTTTCAAGCTTATTGCAGGGGAATTTATGGTCTCCCAATTAATTATGCTAAGTGGTATGTGTATAATGTCTATTTTTCTCAAGAAATTAATATTCACATAATTCCAGATTAGTCAGCCAGTTTGGTATCTTGCGTCTAATTTATTTGTATTCAAGTTTTCAAGTACAAAATTTTGTTTTTTTGTCATTTAAGTATATTACTCCTGACTAAAGTATTTTCTTTTGATAGGTAGGTGCTACTACCAATATTAAAGTAGGTGGTGCAACTCCCTTGCATATTGTTGCCAATTCTGGGAACACAGAAATTATCAGTTGCTTACTTAATGCTGGAGGAGAACTAAGTGCTTTTGATGAGGTCCGTTAGCTTTGATTTATATAAGTTGGAATCTTTGTCCATGAAATATGTTCAATACTCAGCAACTGCATAATTCATGTATTAACTTATTTGGGAGAAAATGATGTCCACCCATTCTCTTCTGATCAGGCAATATAGACGTTCCTTAAACTATTGCAGATATATTTTGAAAAACCTGGTTCAATCTCATATTGATAATTTTTGGTTAATCACACCATTTTAACAGGTACATGCTACGTAGGTAAGTAAATGGATCAGTTAAATGCACCTAGAAATCAAGTAATTTGGGATCTATTCCATTCTAGATAATGACCTTGTTTAATCTGATCCTTTGGGTTATGGGTTATCTCTAATCTAATGTGAGTAAAGAAAATAGTAAATGTTCCAATTCGATGTTTTCTTTGTTTACATTACATGGTTGTATCATCTAGGACTTGAAGGAATACTTTCACAAGGGTGGTGTGAAGAAGAGGATCACATCGCTAGTCATCCACGACTGTTAATTGATTGATCTAGAGATCAAAACCTAAGCAGCACCACCATAGAGTGGAGCAAGTTATCAACCCAATAATAAAGTTGACAAGATTGAAGACTTGTTTCATAAGCAAGTGATTCCAAGTTGTGTGGACTATGGTAAATACTAAGAGAAACCATGAGGCATCGGGGAACAAACCGCACATTTTGAATTAGTTTGCAAGCCACGAAATAGGAACTACTGTGTTAGAATACACTCATGGACAAGTGACATGTGTGTTCTGGAGATTTGCCTCATTATGTGAGAATTCTCTTGGACATGGAACTACCTTGTATGGATGATATAGTGTTCATAATTAATTGTGTATTTTTTCTTTAGTGTGTTTTATCTTGTTGCGGGTTTCCATCTATATAAGGAGCCCTAGCATGAGTGGTAAGGCATATTTGGATCATTTGGCATTTTGGCACACATCTGTGAGAGTAGTTCTTGGGAGACCTAACCTCCTAGATTGTATCATTCTTCTATGAAAAATGCATCCCTCTATTCCCAAAATTACAACACTGATGTGAGTCAAGTAAATACTCTAACAGAATACTTAACAAGCTCGTTATGCTTAAGTAACTACAGAGCACTAAGCAGTCAATATGAAAGTTGTATTTTCATGTATGATGAAAGGTGCCAAACCAGTTACCTTTGGGTTCCTAATTGAAACACCGTCAGGCTTTATTCTACCAAAAATTCTGAACTCTTGCTCAAGATCAGAAGTAGATATGCTCTTGCAGGAATGGAAAGATCAGAGGTAGATATGCTTGCAGGAAGATTTCCATCATATACTGACTTTGATTATCATGTAGTAATAAAGAGATCCTTAAATACAAATTTAGGGGAAGAAAGGGATACTAAGAGGTTTAGTCCAATTGGATGCTTTTTTCCTCCATGCAATTAACGAGCCTGATTCAAAATTGTTAACGTATATGTTCGTAGAAATAAAGCCAAATTTTAGATATATGTGCACAAATAAATGTATGAGTAACAGTTTTTGAGAGTAGGGAAAAAACCAGTCAGCCTAAAACATAAGTTATCACTTCATAGCCATCTATTCTTCTAAAGAAGCACAATCAAGTAAATGATTAAGGGTTTTCTTGATCTATGGCAGGTCTAACTGCTGTCAAACAGGAAAGAGATATGAGGTACTAGGGGCATGTGGAGGATGTTCACTCGATGTGAGTCAGCTCCAGTATAATATAACCTACTACTCAGAGCTCCGGCAGCCGGATCACAGAATAATGGACCTTCCAATCAGGTCACCTCTTCTAAGCACGACATTACTGGAAATAGAGAGATCCAAATACATTGAAATGACATAAGCGTGATAGAAGTTGGGAGGGTTCCATAGACCTAGTTGAAAAAGTTACAGTACTGTCACACATGCGAGAGATGAATAGGATGAAGGAAGAGAAAGGAAGATGGTACGTATTTGTTCTAACTTACATTTTTTTACCTCTCACATTGTTTTTATAGTTTATTTATTTTATCATCAGAATAATATGAATGGTGTTGCTATGTTTATTCATTCAATACCTTTATTTTTTGTTTGAAATTCTCACTATTATGACTTGTAGCACATCTACCAGAATTGGGAATGACTTACTTTTTTTTCCTTCTTGGAACTCAAAAGATCCCTGCCATCTAAATTTTATGTAAGAAACAATACCTAATGAGTTGTGAGGGATACACATTTTGGAACTCAAAAGGCTTTAGCTTTAGCTCTATTTATGTATACACATATGACATCATCGTCCAAGCCAGAGGTGCATCTTTCTCATTGCATACAAATATTTTCTCTCAACAGGTTGAAGGCAATTTTGAACCTAATTGTTCTCGCAGGAAGTGAGCATCTAGCAAAAGGTGGCTCAACTAGTGATCGTTTGAGGAAACTCGGGTAATATTTCACTTGTTTTTGTTCTTATACTTTTGCCTTTTGCTGAAATATAAATTTTTTTTGCTTCAAATTATCAACAGGAGCTTATCTGCTTTAAGTGATGTGATATTTTCAATTGACAAGGAGGATCATGAGCCATTTAGAAATTTGTATTGAGTTTAATAAGAGATGATAGCTCTATTATTTTGTATTGAGGGGTTTGGGCTATCTCCCACCCTCTTTTTTCTTAATTAATAAAATTATGTATGTTAGCCAATTTTTTCTCTGAAATGAGTATTTTATTTATTCTTGTGTTTAAATGCTTAATATTGAATTGGAATTAATATCAAATGAAATAAGTATGATATCTTGTGAGGAATTGAACAAAATTTAGTAAAAAAAATGTCACTATTGTGTTGTCTTCGTAGTGACTAGATATTTCGTCACTAAAATTACAGCATTTTAGTGACCAAATTAATTTTGTCACTGAAACTTCCCTTAGTGACCAAATTAATTTGGTCACTGAAACTTCTCTTAATGACCAAAGTAATTTGGTCACTGAATGTTTTTTATGACTAAATTAATTTGGTCACAAAATATGCACATTTAGTGACTAAATTTATTTTGGTCACTAAAGACATTTAGTGACGGGGCTTTAGTGACAACTTGTGACGAAATATATTTGGTCACTAAATGTTATTAGTGACCAAAACATGACATTTAGTGATGAAAATTTTCGTCACTAAAAGTCAATTTTCTTCGTATGCAAATGTAATAAACAGTGATAACATAAAATAGACAGGCATGAGTGTCACAATCATCATCCACGTTTCTATGTTGAGCAATAAAAGTAAGGGGCCTAGCAATGCAACATGTATGCAAACCTGAGTTTCACCCAAGGCACCCTATGACGTGTATGCTTCTACCATAACAACACACATCATCATTTCACAACAAACCAAGGCTATTTATCATTTCCCCACGGTCGTGCAAGCCCAAGGCCAAGAACTCCACTGAGACCTCACCCCTTACATGGCTCATCTTGCCAACGGGCGCATCATCATACTTATTCTCGCCACAATCACTAAGCCAAAAGCCAAGAACTCCACTGAGACCTCACCCCTTACATGGCTCATCTTGCCAACGGGCGCATCAACATACTTGTTCTCATCAGTTAGCACAAAATGGGACTTGTCTTGTCAGGACACTCCCCATATGAATCCAAGCATTCACGGGCTAGCCAGCTGACCATAAAGACAAAGTCACGCCTTCACATACAAGCGTCTTCACAAGCCAATCACTATGCACAAAATTACCCTATCCAAACCAACATTCATTCTCACCTGAAACATAAGGGCAACACACACGATGTTTTCGCCGTCATCGGATTTCTAGCAAAATCCCTAAAATGCACGTTAAGCAACATCACCGAATCGGACAATCGGTCGCGATTTCGGCTTCACCCACAATGCCTAATCCACTAACAGAGCGGATCTCTAGTACAAAATCATGTCGGGGACGAACTCAATCAACCCGATGGTTCTTCTTGAATCAAGGCGACCCAAACCCCTCTCATTTGAGAGATCTGGTGCCATAAATTTCAGAAAAGAGAAGGTAAAAGCAGAGATGTCATGCACGCATCCTAAAACCGGGAGGAGAGATGTCATTACCCTAAGAGTTCTCTTCCTCGCCATGGATCAGTTGAAAGGCACGGGTAGAAAGAAACGCCTTCTAGTCCTCTCCACGGATCTGGTTTCAGATCTACGAACGGAGCTCTGATGCTCCAACAATGGCAGATCTAGCTCTTCTTCTTCCTCCAAACCCTACTTCTCTCCTTAGCCTCTAAAAACACAAAAGGCTTAATGAAATGAGAATAGAACTTCTCTGCCCTATTTAGAGCCTTAAGACGCACTTCTCAGAACCTTAGGATCAAAATCTAAGAAGATCGGACGTCCAAGAAACGCCACTTACAGAACTGGTTTCGTCAGCTATCGTCAACGCTAGCGCTACCACTTGCGCTAGCCACTCGACGAAAACCCTTCAACGAAAACAACTCAACGGCCCGACGAAACTTCATTACCTGACGAAAAGTTATCGCCGACGTTAGCGCTACCGCCCGCGTTAGCTCTTTGACGAACTCCCTTCAACGAAACCGCCTCGATGAATACAACTTCACAAACACCATCGAAACAAGTGTTTTACTCGATGGGACAACTAACGCCAGCGCTAGCGCTCGCGCCAGCGCTAGCTCCCAACTTTGAAAGACTTGTCCTCAACCTTGGGTATTCCAGCTTCCGCGCTCAGCGAAACCTGGGGTGTTACAACTCCACCCCCCTTAAAAGAATTTCGTTCTCGAAATTTACGGCGTTAACGAAAGCACAAATAACGCACATACCTGAAACAAACAGTTCCGGAAAGTCATCCCGCATCGTTTGCTCGTGTTCCCATGAGAACTCGTCTCGTCCGCAATTATCCCAACGCACTTTCACCACCTTGACCTCTTTATTCTGCAACCGTCGGACTTCAGAATCCTCCACACAAACCGGACGAACTATCGTCCTCAGATCTTCGGCTTAAGGAACTATCGAAGACTCAACAACATCTTCTGGTTCCACCAACGCTTTCCTCAGCACCGAAACATGAAATACATCATGTAATCAACTTAGCTCTGCAGACAACGCTAATCGATAGGCCGCTTCGCCTATGTGCTCTGTAACCTCAAACAGACCCAAATACCTCAGACTCAACTTCTTGAGTCGCCGAATCCGTGAAACGCCTTTAAACGACTTGATCTTCAAGTAGACCATGTCGCCCACTGCAAACTCCACATTTCTGTGGTGCGCATTAAAATACTTCATGCGCTCCTGGATCGTTCGTACCAACTCACAAGCGTCTGCCACCACTTCTTTTCCTAATAGCTGGGTGTCTCCTGCCTCTACCCAAGACATCAGCGTTCGACACCGCCTTCCGTACAAAGCCTCGTATGGCACCATTTTGATACTCGTCTGGAAACTATTATTACAAGCAAACTCCACCATGAATAGGTGGTCATCCCAACTCTTAGTGAAATCGAGAGCACACATCCTCAACATGTCCTCCAACGTACTATTCGTTCTCTCCGTTTGACCATCCGTCTGCGGATGAAACGCAGTACTAAACTTCAACTTGGTGCCCAAACTTCTCTGCACTAATCTCCAGTCCTTGGACGTGAACCTTCCATCGCGATCACTAACGATGCTCTTTGGAATTCCGTGCAACCGCATGATATTACGAATATAAAGCTCCACGAGCTTCTCCACGCTATCGTCCTTCCGATTTGGAATGAAGTGGGCTACCTTGGTCAGGAAATTTACAATCACCCAAATCGCATCGTTACCCTGCTGCGATCGAGGCAAACCATGCACAAAATCCATGGATATATCGTCGAATTTCCACTCGGGGATAGGAAGAGATTTCAAGAATCCACCTGGCCTTTGGCATTCAGCCTTCACTAAGGCGCACGTCTGACACCGGCTTACAAACAAAGCTACATCCCGCTTTATCCCATGCCACTAAAAGGATTTCTTCAAATCCAAGTAAATCTTTGTACTTTCTGGAAGAATGGAGTACTTCGTGAAGTGAGCCTCAAACATCAACTCCTCACGGAGCTTGCCAAAGCGAGGGACACACACCCTTCCATTTCTCTTTAAAAGTCCACCGACCATCTCCAAAGCACTGCCTTCGCTTTGCTGAGCTTCCAACGCCAATTGCTGACGCTCCTCGTCTGCATTGGTTGCCTCTCGAATTCGATCTGCTAGATCACACTGCATCTCGATCCAGTTCAACCGAACTGTATTGGACTCACCCTTAGCCACACACACAATGCCAAGAGACTCAAACTATCGCACCAAATGCTCGTCATGTGCTTCAATCCAATTTCCCTTCCCGAAATACTTTCTACTCAAGGTTTCAGCCACCACATTGGCCTTGCCTGGCGTATACTGAATCACTATGTCGTAGTCCCCAAGGAACTCGACCTACCTACGCTGCCTCATATTAAGATCCTTATGGTCTAGAAGATACTTCAAGCTTTTGTGGTCCGTGAAGATTTCCACCTTCGCGCCATACACGTAGTGCCGCCACAACTTCAACGCAAAAATCACTGCCGCCAACTCCAAATCGTGAACGGGGTAATTTCTCTCATGAGGCTTTAGCTGCCTCGACCCATAAGCTATCACATTGCCATGCTGCACCAGCACGCAACCCAAACCGCAACCTGGTGCGCCGCTCAAAATTTGAAATCCTTCAGTCCCACTAGGGAGACTTAGGATTAGAGCAGACATCAATCTTTCCTTCAAGGTCTCGAACGCACAGGCACACTCTGGCGTACACACAAACTTCTGGTCCTTTCGGGTACGAGTGGTGAGGGGAAAAGCCATCCGCGAAAAGTTCTCAACGAACCTTCTGTAATAACCGGCTAGTCTAAGGAAACTTCGTATTTCCGCCACGGTTCTTAGTACAGGCCAATCTCTAATGGCTTCAATCTTCGCTGGATCCACTGCCTCCCATCACCACTTATCACGTGACCCAGAAATGCCACCTTCCCGATCTAGAACTCGCACTTTGTGAACTTAGCATAAAGCTGGTTATCCCTCAGAATCTGCAACACTAATCTCAAATGAGACTCATGCTCCGCCTTCGACTTTGAATACACTAAGATGTCGTCGATGAACACCACCACGAACGAATCTAGGTATTGCCGAAACACTCTGTTCATCAAATCCATGAACACTGATGGCGCGTTCGTCAAACCAAACGACAGCACCGAGAACTCAAAATGACCATACCTCGTCCCAAAAACTGTCTTGGAAATATCCTCTTCTCGAATCCTCAACTGATAGTAGCCCGACTTCAAGTCCAACTTGGAGTACACCGACGACCCCACCAGCTGATTGAACAAATCATCGATTCGTGGAATCGAATATTTATTCTTGAGAGTCAATTTGTTCAACTCGCGATAGTCTATGCAAAACTGCATACTACCATTATTTTTCTTAACGAACAACACCCGCGCACTCCATGACGAAGAGCTGGGCCTAATTGTTGGAGTTTCTGAGATGATCTCAAAGCAATCAAGCAGTTAGTCTTACTGTCAATGCAATATGAGCCTATAAGGTCGCACATAAAAGGTGTTTAGAGAAGTTGGAGAAAGGATTGTGTTGGCCTCACTCATATTAGATATAAGTGGAGGACCAATCCTATGACTGTTCAGAATTAAATTGAGAATGTCTCAACGGGAAATAAGTGTGTTGGATCGGTAGGCGTCCTTAGAGGGGGGGGGGGGGGGGGTGAATAAGGGTTTTGAAAAACTTTTACTTATATTTTGTAATACTTGAAATAATAAGAAATCAAAATAGTGATTTTGAATAACGATCTAAATTGTTTTATAATGAAAGAGAGGATAATAAACAATTTAGAGAAACGAAGAAAAAATCATTTTTATTACACCAAAAGAGACATGATTTACTATTAATAAAAATGATTACAAAACTAGATTTCTATGACGCTAGAAATCGAAGGCGAATAATAAAACTCCTTTTGTTTTCTATCCCGACTTGCATCCCCACGAACCGGTGGCCCTAGCCTATCCTCCCCGGATTCGGCCTCAAGCCGCTCTAGCCAACCCTTCCCCGGATATGGCCTCGAGCACCCCCTAGACCTTAACCTAGATCTAGTCGCCAACACAAGACGAATTTTAGCCCTAAGTCCTACCTAGACCTAGTTGCCAACACGAGGCGAATTTACTACACGATTTAAAAGAGAAGATGTGAAATAAAAAGACAATAATATAAAACTCCATATATGTGGATCTCTTGGAGAAGTAGACGAAGACGCAGAGTATGATTGTAGTCGATGCGGTCTTTCGTCACGATGATGACGCGTGTTGAAATCTTCTCCACGGATCTCCTTAAGCCTTCATGGATTTGTGGGAGTATCTCTCTGAACCTTCCTCTCTATGTTGTGGCACGAAGCTCTGGAATTTTGGATCTCAAGAGGATGAGGAAGACGGAGCCAAGGGGTCCATTTTTATAGCCTTGGAGCTAGCGCCTGCGCTAGTGCTACCGTCGGCGCTATCCCATATTAAGTAATATTTTGCGCGTGAGAATCTTTAATCCGGGGAAATAATTTCGCCATTCCTCTTGTGCTCTGCACTACCGCCACCGCTAGTAGATACCGCCTGCGCTAGCTGCTACCGCCTGCGTTAGCTGCTATCGCCTGGTGCTAGCACCTTCTAAAATTGTGTCCGAGATTTTCTCAAGTCCGCGCTAGCGCTAGCACCGGTGCTAGCGGGCATGTTGGAATTTTGGCTTCAAATTTTGGCGCAACTTTCTTATGTTATCCTTGAGTCATGTGGACTTGTTTTCCTGCACACTTAAACACACAAGATCAAATACACATAGGATTTATTATTCTCAAACCTAAGAGATGCAGAAGACCATGTTCCAACAAACTCCCCCTTTTGATAATAACAACTCCATTAATGATAAATCAAAGCATTAATATATATAAGCATGAAGAAACATACTTGTGTGTGTGTGAGAGTGATGACTTAGGATAATTGTCGATTTTAGCATATAGAATTGCTCCCCCTAAATGCATGCTCCCCCTAAGTGAATGCTCTCCTAATATGTAAGCTATCAACTTAATTAGGCATGTTAGTTTTATATTTTGATAGCAGATTATATTTATCATGTTAGTTCTCCCCCTTTTGTTATTAGCAAAAGCGGGTAAGGAGACATCACTAAAAAGTTGCGAAGAAGATAAAAGCATGATCGAGCTTGTAGAGAAGGAAATGATAAGGAGTTTTAGAATACTTTTCATTTAAATAGATCAGAGTTTGAGTATTACAACATTTTCATAAATCAGAGTTTGTAGTATAACCAAAATGTAATGATTTCCAAGTAACTAAACTACCCAGACAATATGTCTACACCCTAGCCCCGTACTAAGTGACGGATGGGCATGAGGAGCTGCATACATGCCGTAGGTTGGGGTGTTAGTCCCATATGCAAACACTAGACACAACTCAACCTAGCACTCTTTCCCCCCAGTGCCTCGCAAGGCCCCACTGGAACCCTCCCCGGTTAAGGACAAGACATGACTAGAGATAAATGTTATCTAATGTCTACAACCCTACGCCCCCGCTATGGTGAGAAATGAAGTCATGGATAATAATTATTGGAAACATTTAAGCTTTTTAAATCTAATGACATAGCCTATGGATATATATTTTTATTTGAATTTATGAAAACACTCACATAGCTATTTTGAAATCCATTCATAAATCAGAATTTTAGCAAAAAAAGAAAATATTCATGTTTAGAGTAACCAATATAAAATCTACCAAGCAACTCTACCATTTGTTGAAAGAAAGGAATTTTGGTATTTAAGACTTTGATATAAGCATGAGAGCGCAAGGTAGAAATATATGGTGATGATGCGGAAGACTTATAGAAATACAAGAAACATCTTATTGTAATGATGATCCATAAAAAGATATATGAGTTAAATTTCATAAAGAAGATGTTTTTGTAAATCATTGTTCAATTAAAATCTTCAATAATGTAACCAAGCATGAAATAATATTATAAAAAAAAAGATTACTACAATGTTATTTTAATTCATAATTTCAAATCATACCAAACATTGTAGATTGCATGCTAGGTTATCTAGTGCATTTCATAAATAAAGAGTAGTATAGAATTTGCATTAGGATCCAATACTCATGAGAAGAAGTGTTATGGAAGATAATGATGTGTACAAAAGTGTATTTTGAACAGAGTAAACAAATATTTTAATAAAAAATACAAGTAATATGTAAAGTAAAGAGCACAATAAAACACAAATAATTTTACTTCCACTCACTTCAATGCACAAAAAAATGTACAACTACCAAGATGCTTTGCACACACATTGCTCATTAAGACTTATCAGGGTGCAAAGTAGCTTGGGGGATCACATATTTTATTCTTCAATATTGTTTTTTTTGTTGTGATCCGGTGTACTTAAGAATAAGTGGTTTTTATTTTGAAAGAAAGTTATGGTTTGCACAAGATACTTTACTATTCTTTCCAAGGTGCTCAACCTCACAACGCTTATTAAGACTTATCAGGAGGTTTAAATAGTGCTTGGTGGAGTTATCTTTGTCACTTTATTTTATAATTTTGTTTTGTACAAAGTTCTCCGAATACACTTGTTTTGCAAACCAATATAATTTATAAGAAAGATAACCACTTTTCTTAACTTTTAAAAGTGCAAATAAAGGTTGTGTAGGTAAGATACTTGTGCAATATTAATTCATTGTACTATTACAAAACATACACAAGTATTCTTAGATTAAACACATATGTAGACAATTCCAAAATAAGTGAGTGAATAACGATCATTATCAAACATAAAGCATTTACTCATACTTAGAGGCATGCTAAGCTTAGTTCTACACAACTTTCTCACAATAATTGATGCACATATTAATAGATATATCAAAGCATGATGAAAGCAATGTTCAAAGTAGTTTGAAAAGATAAATTGCAACATTATAGAAGTTCTAAATAATAGATTAAATCATGCTTGATTTTCAATGAAGTCCATACAATATTTTTGATATTTTTGAAGAATAATTTTTATTTAAAGTTTGAACTTATAAAATTAATCTTGGACTTCCCGAGGACTACCTTGTGAGAGGTTCGCCCGGTACTAGGTGATATGATGGGATGATAGCCCAAATCACCATTTCGCAAGATATAAGTAAAAAGTTAAGTTCAAAAATAACAATTTTTGATAAATTTTTTTGTTTTATATTTTTGTATTTGATTTTTGCTTTTAGAAATAGAATTTAAACAAATGACAAAAAACACAAAGGCAAAACATATAATTTTTTTTGTAATTTGGCTTTTGTATTTTTGTATTTGATTTTTCAAAAATGTAATAAAAGCAAAAATGCAGAAATGAATAGTACACATAGATTAATATATTTTTAGGGATTTTTCAAAATTTTAAAAATACAGAAAAACACATAGGTGCGCTAGCGCCGGCGTTAGCACTAGCGCGGGAAACAGTACACGATTTTTGATGATTTTGAAATTTTTGTTTATTGATCTTGATTAAGTGTCCAAACAGTTGTTTCATGCTGAAATTTTAGATTTTTAGGAAATGTCTGGATAGTGCAAATTTCATGAAACATTAGCGATTTTGTATATGACTTTACCAACTAAACTTTGCATGAGATGACATGAATGAACAATTCAAATATGCATGATTTTAGTGATTAACCATAATGTTCATGCACAAGAATACCATGGATAAGCCCTAGATGAGAATACCCAGCATGTATGTCTTGGTAAACATATAAAGCCTAACATAGACACAAATATTCTTTAGGCGACAATGTTAGTATGATAAGTTTGAGATTAATGTTATACAAAGGTTTGATAGTGTTTCAACTTATAGACCTAGAATGGAGTGACGATTCTATTTGATTTGATATCAAGATGATTCAAAGGTCTAAACTAGAAATAAATCACAATACACACATAATACACCAACCATGGTATGTAATTATAATATCAATTGTCATCAATTAATATATCAATTATGATTCACATAATTGTGATAGAGATGATTGTTTTTAGAAGATTTTTTGTATGACTTATGATATATGATGTTAGAGAATTTTAGCAAAGGACATCAATAGATCATGGTGGTGCATGTGAATTCAAATGACGGTAAATTCTTTCAATACATTTTAAGAAATTTTAATATATATATGTGATTTTTGATGGGTGAACAATAGTGATGGTTTAGATCTTGTTTGGCATCAAGGAGTGAACATAATATAATTTTTTTTGTTGTGAACAAAGACAACCATATTGAAAGTTGAGCTTTTATTTAGATCTTGTATTTTCTTTTAGATCATGTTATTTACTAAACCACTTGTTGGTGAAGGCTGAAACTCTTAATAGCCTAATAACTGGATTTAATTTGAAATATTTTATAGCAAATTTAGAGTTTGATTCATATGGATAATATAAGATATTTAGAGGCAATGAATATAAGAATAAAAGATAGGTCATCAAAATAAAATATGATTTTGAATTTTGATCAATTTGATTTTATAATCATATTAAGCTTTTAAGAGATAAAATCATATTTTTAATACTATATAGGATGACCATGACATGATAGTTCAAAAAAAAAAAAAAAACAAGAAAAAGTAAAAGACATGAAAGCATATCATGAAGTAGAACTTTGTATATTTCATTTTGAAAGGATTCTACTTCATGCAATTGATGATACCTAATGAATAAGAGATTTAGGTATCCAAAGAGGACCGGGTGTGACGGTTCCTTTGGGTACCCAAATACATCGTGTTTGCTTTTGAGGAGATGGAAGTGAATGAGCCCTTTTGAGTGGAGTTTGTGTTTCATCTTTAACTTTGGGTCTCCATTCAAATCTTGGTTTAACATTATTTTTAGTTTTTAAATTTCCATAATCATTTACTTGAACATTTGGATCAAAAAGGTTTTTGAATTTATAATTTGAAGGAAATTTGTTTGCATTTAATTTTAGGTTGGGAGAAACATGATTTTGTAAATTATGGTGATTTTGATTTTGATTTACAAATCCTTTATATTCATTACTCCCATTTTTAAACTTAGGTAAGATGTTCATATTCATATTCAACTTGTTTTTAGATATAGTTTGATATTGTGAATTTGTATTTACAATTTTCATAAGCAAGTTGATTTTTGATTTTAATTCATCATTTTTAATCTTTAAATTTTGTCTAGCTTTATTATAAGCGATTGTGCTATTTTTAAGAGTTGAAACAATTGAATCTATATGATCTTGATAATTGTTTCTATATTCATCAAATGTTTCATCCATCTCTTTAATTTCAGTTTTATATTCTTTACACTTAGCACAATCATTTTCCAAAGATGAATTTTTTAAACATAATTTTTTATTTTGTTCTTTTATAAAAAGAAGTTCCTTTTCAAGTTCCTTGCAATTTTCTTTTAAGTCATCAAATTCCATACAAGGTGTAGTGTTTTCAACTAAGGAACCATGGATAGAACTAGAAAAATTTGAATTTGATTGTTCATTAATTTTTTCCTTTAAATTTTTTTTTCCTAAGCGCAAATGTTTATTAGCATTTTTTAATTTCTTAATTTTGCGCTTTGTAGTTTGAAGCAATTGTAATGAAGAGATAGAAGTACAAAAGATGGAATTTGATTTCCTTACATTGCTTTCGGGAGAGGCATGATTTGAACATATCGTTTCTTTGACATCTTTTTGGCACTCCTCTTCCGAACACAATACTTCTTCTTTTCTTCCATTAGATGTGTGCTCCATTGATCCGTCATGAGAGGAGCATTCTTGAAGACTTGTGCAAACTTGCATATTCTCCGCCTCTTGCGATTGTTCCATACCTGCAGAAGGAGAATCATACATTTCTTCAAGAAATTTCCATACTTTGTATGCACTAGAAAAACAATATATTAATTTGAAAATTTCATTTGATAGGGCACAAAATAAATAATGTTTGCCTTTTGCATTTAGATGACGTTCTTGTTTATTTGATTCATTTGCTGGTCTAACTATTGCTATATCCCATGCATTGATATCTAAATTTTTAATACATTTTTCCATTAATAATTTCCACCCTTTATAATTTCTCCCTTCGAATAAAGGTGGTTTAGGAGATTTTTCTTCTTCATAAAAATTTTCCCCACTAGTCGAAGCGAGATCATGAGACGCCATTATTCCCGGTCGTTAAGCCGATTGGAATAAAACCTAGCTCTGATACCACTTGTTGGATCGGTAGGCGCCCTTAGAGGGGGGGGGGGGGGGGGGGGGTGAATAAGGGTTTTTAAAAACTTTTACTTATATTTTGTAATACTTGAAATAATAAGAAATCAAAATAGTGATTTTGAATAACGATCTAAATTGTTTTATAATGAAAGAGAGGATAATAAACAATTTAGAGAAATGAAGAACAAATCATTTTTATTACACCAAAAGAGACATGATTTACTATTAATAAAAATGATTACAAAACTAGATTTCTATGACGCTAGAAATCGAAGGCGAATAATAAAACTCTTTTTGTTTTCTATCCCGACTCGCATCCCTACGAACCGGTGGCCCTAGCCTATCCTCCCCGGATTCGGCCTCAAGTCGCTCTAGCCAACCCTTCCCCGGATATGGCCTCGAGTACCCCCTAGACCTTAGCCTAGATCTAGTCGCCAACACGAGGCGAATTTCAGCCCTAAGTCCTACCCAGACCTAGTCGCCAACACGAGGCGAATTTACTACACGATTTAAAAGAGAAGATGTGAAATAAAAAGACAATAATATAAAACTCCCTATATGTGGATCTCTTGGAGAAGTAGACGAAGACGCAGAGTATGGTCGTAGTCGATGCGGTCTTTCGTCACGATGATGACGCGTGTTGAAATCTTCTCCACGGATCTCCTTAAGCCTTCATGGATTTGTGGGAGTATCTCTCTGAACCTTCCTCTCTATGTTGTTGCACGAAGCTCTGGAATTTTGGATCTCAAGAGGATGAGGAAGACGGAGCCAAGGGGTCCTTTTTATAGCCTTGGAGCTAGCGCCTGCGCTAGTGCTACCGCCGGCGCTATCCCATATTAAGTAATATTTTGCGCGCGAGAATCTTTAATCCGGGGAAACAATTTCACCATTCCTGTTGTGCTCCGCGCTACCGCCAGCGCTAGTAGATACTGCCTGCGCTAGCTGCTACCGCCTGCGTTAGCTGCTATCGCCTGGCGCTAGCACCTTCTAAAATTGTTTCCGAGATTTTCTCAAGTCCGCGATAGCGCTAGTGCCGGTGCTAGCGGGCATGTTGGAATTTTGGCTTCAAAATTTGGCGCAACTTTCTTATGTTATCCTTGAGTCATGTGGACTTGTTTTCCTGCACACTTAAACACACAAGATCAAATACACCTATGATTTGTTATTCTAAAACCTAGGAGATGCAGAAGACCATGTTCCAACAAAGTGCTCCTGATGAATCGTCGAAATGATTTTGACGAATTCTATAGGACTTAGCCAAATCGTCGAAAGGGTTTCGACGAATGGGTTTATACTAGACAAAATCGTTGAAAGTGTTTCAACGAAATGTGTCAATTCATCCAATCGAGTTCGTCGAAATTATTTCGATGAATAAGATACAAATTCAGTGAAAGTATTTTGATGAAATTGTATCGACGAAATCGTCGAAAGTGTTTCGTCGAAATCATCGAAAGTGTTTCGATGAAATTATGTCTATTCGTCGAAAGTGTTTAGACGAAAAATACTATATTCGACGAATGTATAAATCATGACGGAATTGTTCTGTTTACTCTGATCTGCGGATAACTCGTTTTATTCCTTAGGTATAAAAGAGGAAGCGATAAGGTCTTCCTTAAAAAGATCGATCCTTTTCGCGACTTTTCACGGAAGTGTTCCGATAGACCTCGTCCCCGTCCGCCGATCTTGACGTCCGCCGACCGTCGCCGCTTCCCCTTCAACGGACCAAGCAATTCGTGGGGACGCAGAGGATTGTTCTTCTCCAACCCATCCCTTGTACGATAAGACATTGGGGTTCTCCTTCACTTGTGTGGATCTCTATAGAGGGGCCGATCCATTTCGTTGCCTGGAATTCAAAGTTCATTCCAGATTTCTTCTTGGAGCACCTTGGTTGAGTATTGACTCAATCCCATAAAGGTATATCACATTTTGCTTTCATAATCTCTAGATTCATGAAATACGCAAGGTCCTTACTCTTTGGGTTGTTCTTGTTGTTTCTTCCGCAGCGCATATACGATATATTGTTTACATATGAGGTATATAGAAAACCCAACAGTGGTATCAGAGATAGGTTTGCGATCAAGTGCGTGTAAATCAGGAAATTTATAAGCATTCTAAATGCCCAGATTTCTTCTTGGAACATCATTTTGATGTGTTTTTGTGTGGTTTATGGTGGTGGGATTTCAAAAATTGGTCGGGGCTCTGCCCCGCACCCCGCAAGGGCTCTGCCCCTTGACCCCGCTCGCTGATCGGTCAGCGAGACCACTGCCAGGGGCGCAGCCCCTTGGATACCTTGTCTACTGCATAAGTGGTGTTGTTGTTCATATGTCCAATGCATATAAATCTGGAGATTTAGAAGTGTTCTAAATGCTCATATTTAGCCCTTTTGTCAAAGTGTTGATGATTTTATTTTGTGCACATCTGTAATGTATTTGGAATGTGAATGTTGTAATTTTATTTTGTGAATGTGCACTATGATTAAATGTTAATCTTGATTAAAAGTTAATCGCTCATTATAAAATCCCCTATCCAATATTAAGTATACGGATGCCTTCCGATGGATGACACTCTTCCTGCCTCGATCGATGAAGTGTGGGCTTGCTAAAGCAAGATGCATTAATCTATCTTGGTAAGGGTGCGAGCGGATAATTGTGATATCCCATTGTCGATGTCGGGTCTAACTTAACTAGGTGACCTCAAAGGTTGAGTGCCTAGAGGCATAGGGTTGGCATGCTCGATATGATGGATGCAAATAAAGAGTTATTCACCAACCATACAAGAGTTGCATAATGATGCAATTGACAAGTGTTGCCTACCTAAATAACTGCATTATGAGAGGAACGCCAAAGCGGACTCATTGTGTTAGTGAAATACGGACCGTGTCCACTAAGAGAGTAGCTCGTATAAACTCTCCGAATCAAAATTAAGGGGTGTTGATTTGATTAAAATATTGGGAGCTTTTAATAAAAGTCCTTATTAAATGAAATGTATTTTGAAATTCAGTACTAAAAGTTGTGCAAAATTCCTTGTAGAATTTCCATGGCAAGCACATCACACTCCACCTTGTCCCTGAGAGTCATCCTTGAGAAGGACAAGCTCAATGGGACGAACTTCTTTGACTGGTACAGAAACCTGAGAATTGTCTCAGGCAAGAGCGCATGCTCTATGTCTTGGAAGGGGAAGCCCCTACAGAGCCGACCGGGAATACTCCGCGAGCAGACAAAGATGCTTACAAGAAGTATCAGGATGATACCTTGGATGTGGAATGCCTCATGCTTGCTACCATGCCCTCTGAGCTTTAGAAGCAACACGAGAGCATGCGTGGTTATGAGATAATCGAGCACCTCAAGAAAATATTCGAGGGGCAAGCTAGGCAAGAGAGGTTTGACATATCCAAGGCATTATTTCAGTGCAAGATGGGATCTCCAGACTCAGTAGGGGCTCACGTACTCAAGATGATTGGTTATATAGAGAACCTTGAAAGACTGGGTTTTCCCTTGGGCCAAGAGTTGGCCACAGATCTGATCCTGCAATCGTTGCCGGACAGTTATAAGCAGTTCGTCTTGAACTAAAACATGAATGAAATAGACAAGACGCTACCCGAGCTCCTAGGCATGTTGAGAACTGCCGAAAATAATATGAAGAAGGTCAAGCTTGCTATCCCCATACTGATGGTGCATAAAGGCAAGGGCAAGGCTAAGGGATCCAAGAAGACGAAGATAGGATCTAAGTCTCATCTTGATCCCAAATCTTGTGCACTGAAAAGGAAAGGTCTGGCGAAGGAAGGAAAGTGCCACCACTGCGATAAGGCAGGGCATTGGAGGCGGAAATATCCCCTATATATTGAAGATCTGCAAAAGAAGAAGGGAAGCGTGACTTACACTTCAGGTATTTACGTTATAGAGATAAACCTTTCTGCTCTTTCATCTTGGGTATTGGATACCGGATGCGGTACTCACAATTGTACAAATATGTAGGAACTGAGAAGGAGAAGAATGCTGGGTAAAGGGTAGGTAGACCTGCGCGTCAGAAAAGGAGCAAGAGTTGTTGTCATTGCCGTTGGTGTCTATTGTCTTTCTTTGCCCACTGGGCTTGTAATAGAACTAGATACTTGTTATTTAGTTCCAGCCATAACTAGAAACATTATATCCATTTCATGTCTTGACATGAAAGGTTTTTCGTTTATAATTAAGAACAATTGTTCGATTTTTATGAATGATGTTTGTTATGGTGTAGCCCAATTGTTTAATGGTTTATATGTTTTGAACTTAGACCATCCGATCTATAATGTAGAAAATACTAAAAGACTAAAAACAAATGACTCGAATCCTACGTACATTTGGCATTGTCATTTAGGTCATATAAATGAGAAACGCATATCCAAGCTCCATAGAGATGGACTACTGGACTCATTTGATTATGAATCATTTCAGAGATGTGAGTCATGTTTATTAGGCAAGATGACAAAAGCTCCTTTCATTAGTTATAGTGAGAGGGCGAATGATCTCTTGGGTATAATACATAGTGATGTATGCGGACCCATGAGTTCTATGGCTAGAGGTGGGTTCTACTACTTCGTTACATTTACTGATGATTTCAGTAGATACGAATACGTGTTTCTTATGAAGAACAAATCCGAAACCTTTGAAAAGTTCAAAGTGTTTAAGAATGAAGTAGAGAACCAACTGGGAAAAAGAATAAAAGCACTCTGATCTAATCGAGGTAGCGAATATCTGAGTCATGAGTTTCATGATCATTTGAAAGAGTGTGGTATTGTATCACAGCTCACTCCGCCCGGAACACCACAACTTAGTGGTATTTCTAAGAGGAGGAATCGTACCTTGTTAGACATGGTGCGATCGATGATGAGTCATGCAGATCTGCCCATTTCTTAATGGGGTTTTGCTCTAGAGACAGCTGCTTTCACACTAAATTGAGTTCCAACAAAAACGGTTCAAAAGACACCATATGATATATGGACTAGGAAGCGTCCTAGTATGTCATTAATTAAGATTTGGGGTTGTGAGGCATACATACGACGTCAAATGCCTGGCAGGCTGAAACCCAAATCAGATAAATGTTATCTAGTGGGGTATCCTAGGGAGACCAAATGGTACTACTTCTACCTGCCGTCTGAGGGCAAAGTGTTTGTCGCAAGGATTGATATCTTTTTGGAGAAAGAGTTTTTATCCAGAAAGACTGCAAAGGTAGAAATTGAAGAAGTTCAAGAACCACAAATAATGAACGAACTGGAATTGGAACCTGAGCAAGGACTACAAGAAGTTGTATCTGGAGATCCTGCTCAAGAAACACAAGTCTTACGTAGATCTGGTAGACCAAGATTTGAGCCTGAGATATATGTATTTCTCGTGTCTCAAATAGGTAATGTGTTGCCTATGGATCATGAATGATGAGCCTGCAACCTACCAAGAGGCTATGAATGGACCAGACTCCGAGAAATGGCTTGAGGCCATGAAATCTGAAATGGACTCCATGTATACAAACCAAGTTTGGACCTTGGTGGAACCACCTGAAGGGGTAAGACCCATAGGGTGCAAGTGGCTCTTCAAGAAGTAGACCGACATGGATGGGAATGTACATACATTCAAAGGCCGACTGGTGGCTAAAGGTTTCAGGCAAATTCATGGTGTTGACTATGATGAGACCTTTTCCCCTATTGCCATGGTCAAGTCCATCAAAATTCTACTTGCTATTGCTGCGTATTATGACTACGATATCTGGCAAATTGATGTCAAAACAACTCGAGGAAGTGTATATGACACAACCCGAGGGTTTTGTATCTCCAAGTGAAGCCACTAAAATATGCAAGTTGAATCGATCCATTTATGGATTGAAACAAGCTTCTCGAAGTTGGAATATGCATTTTGATGAGAAAATCAAAGAGTTTGGTTTCATCAAGAACGAGGATGAGCCTTGTATTTACAAGAGGATTAGTGGGAGTATTGTCATTTTCCTGATATTGTATGTAGATGACATACTGCTGATTGGGAATGACATTCTGACCCTGCAAGTTGTTAAGAACAACCTAGGGAGATGTTTTTCTATGAAGGACTTGGGTGAAATGACTTATATACTTGGTATTAAGATCTATAGAGATAGATCGAAGAAGTTGCTGGGTTTGACCCAGAGTACATACATTGAGAAGGTGTTGAAATGGTTCAACATGCTTGAGTCCAAGACGGGATTCTTACCCATGTCACATAGCGTGAGTCTCTCTAAGGACCAGTGTCCTAAATCTTTGGAAGATAAGGACCGCATGAAGTTGATTCCATATGCTTCGACAATTGGATCAATCATGTATGCAATGTTGTGTACTCGACCCGATGTCTCATATGCTTTGAGCATGACGAGCAAATATCAGTCTGATCCGGGTGATGGTCACTGGGTTGCTGTCAAGAATATCCTAAAGTACTTGAGAAGAACTAAGGATATGTTCTTGGTGTATGGTGGAGAGGAAGAACTCATTGTAAATGGTTACACAGATGTTAGCTTTCAGACTGATAGGGATGATTCAAAGTCCCAATCAGGTTTTGTATTTTGCCTTAATGAAGGAGCTGCAAGCTGGAACAGTTCCAAGCAAGAGACAGTTGCTGATTCTATGACTGAGGTCGAGTATATCGTTGCTGCAAATGCGGCGAAGGAGGCTGTGTGGATTAGGAAATTCATCAGCAAGCTTGGTGTGGTTCCTAGCATTGTTGGTCCCATAGTTCTCTACTGTGACAACAATGGTGCAATAGCCCAAGCTAAGGAACTTAGATCTCATCAGTGCTCTAAGCACATACATCGGCGGTTCCATCTTATTCGAGAGATTGCCGATCGAGGAGATGTGAACATTTGCAGAGTACCGACTGAAGAAAACATAACAGGTCCACTAACAAAGCCTCTTGAGCAAAAGAAACATGATGGTCATGTTAGAGCAATGGGTACTAGATACCTGAATGATCGTCTTTAGTGGTGGAGAGGAAGAGCTCGTTGTAAATGGTTACACGGATGCTAGCTTTCAGACTGATAGGGATGATTCAAAGTCCCAATCAGGTTTTGTATTTTGCCTTAATGAAGGAGCTGTAAGTTGGAAGAGTTCCAAGCAAGTGACAGTTGCTGATTCTATGACTGAGGTTGAGTATATCGTTGCTGCAAATGCGGCGAAGGAGGCTGTGTGGATTAGGAAATTCATCAGCAAGCTTGGCGTGGTTCCTAACATTGTTGGTCCCATAGTTCTCTACTGTGACAACAATGGTGCAATAGCCCAAGCTAAAGAACTTAGATCTCATCAGTGCTCTAAGCACATACATCAGCGGTTCCATCTTATTCGAGAGATTGCCGATCGAGGAGATGTGAACATTTGCAGAGTACCGACTGAAGAAAGCATAGCGGATCCACTGACAAAGCCTCTTGAGCAAAAGAAACATGATGGTCATGTTAGAGCAATGGGTACTAGATACCTGAATGATCGTCTTTAGTGGGAGCCCTGTGGATTGTATGTTTATTGGTTGTTTATTCATTTGATGAATTGTGATATGTACTGTGTTTTTTATTTTACATTTATGGCAAGTTCTTATTGTTATGTCAATAGTTTCTATTTGATAGATTAATTAGCATAATAAATGCCCTTAGAATGTCTGCTTCCATAGGAATTCAAGTGTGTGACTTGAATGTGAGGGCCTATGTATAACCAGAAGCTTCATTCTTAAATGGCCCCTAGTCGGAGTATCATCTTAGAAGTTGAAGGGCAATGATGGTACGTTAAGACTAGCATGTGCGTGGACTGATGACTGGTTCTCACAGGTCATGATATTGTGATATCAAGTCATCAAATGGGTACTTGTTAGTGAACAAGTTGTACTAGACAGACACACCTTCAGACTACTTTGTGGATTATTATATGAACGTGTCACAAGTAGGTCTCAACTAACAATGATGTTTGTAGTTCTTTGACCTGAAGTCATAGATTTCATCAAGTGAGGAAGAGCGTACTTTGATGCCATCTAAAGTCTTCCTTGAGAAAGGTTGATGATAATGGTGGTTATTAGGTATGTTACGATTCATTTCGGTGTTTGTGTGTGAACATATATGAGATTTGTCCTCCTATATGACAGGAGTTACATCCATGGGCCCATTGATGGAAAGAGACTGAGAAATGCATGGCCATGCTTGGTTGAATCAATATATGATATTGAGCTCACCAATTTCAGACAGTCTATTCTAGATCAAGAATCTAGGATTGAACAATCATGAGGGTGACACGGTCCATGCCTCTAGTTCTATCCGGGTGTAAAGGACAAAAGAACACGACATCACTGATACATTGGTTAAGACAGGCTTATTGAGTTATGAACTCTTATTGCTTGGGTAGCAATGATGCATTGCTAGATGCCGCTCATTGTTTGTGAGACTTTTGTTGATACTTCATGATCAAGTGGGAGACTGTTGGAGTTCCCGAGATGATCTCAAAGAAATCAAGCAGTTAGTCTTACTGCCAACACAATATGAGCCTATAGGGTCACACATAAAAAGTGTTTGGAGAAGTTGGAGAAAGGATTGTGTTGGCCTCACTCATATTGGATATAAGTGGAGGACCAATCCTATGACTGTTCGGAATTAAATTGAGAATGTCTCACCAGGAAATAAGTGATCTTGATGAGTCGTCGAAATGGTTTTGACTAATTCTATAGGACTTAGCCAAATCGTCGAAAGGGTTTCGACGAATGGGTTTATACTAGACAAAATCGTTGAAAGTGTTTCAACGAAATGTGTCAATTCGTCCAATCGAGTTCGTCGAAACCGTTTTGACGAATAAGATACAAATTTGGTGAAAGTGTTTCGACGAAATTGTATCGACGAAATCGTCGAAAGTATTTCGACGAAATTATGTCTATTCGTCGAAAGTGTTTAGACGAAATATACTATATTTGACGAATGTATAAATCCTGACGGAATTGTTCTGTTTACTCTGGTCTGTGGATAACTCGTTTTATGCCTTGGGTATAAAAGAGGAAGCGATTTGGTCTTCCTTAAAAAAATCGATCCTTTTCGCGACTTTTCACGAAAGTGTTCCGATAGACATCGTCCCCGTCCGCCGATCTTGACGTCCGCCGACCGCCGCCTCCCCTTCAACGAACCTAGCAGTTTATGGGGATGCATAGAACTGTTCTTCTCCGACCCATCCCTTGTACGACAAGGCATTGGGGTTCTCCTTCACTTGTGTGGATCTCTATAGAGGGGCCGATCCATTTCGGTGCCTGGAACTCAAAGTTCATTCCAGATTTCTTCTTGGAGCACCTTGGTTGAGTATTGACTCAATCCCACAAAGGTATATCGCATTTTGCTTTCCTAATCTCTAGATTCATGAAATCCGCAAGGTCCTTACTCTTTGGGTTGTTCTTGTTGTTTCTTCCGCTGCGCATATACGATATGTTGTTTACATATGAGGTATATAGAAAACCCAACACTAATGTACCCTTGCTCTAGCAACTCTTGCAACTCTTGCAACTCTTGCAACTGCACCTTTAACTCGGCCAGTTCCTTCGGTGCCATCCTAAACGGAGGACGCGATACCGACCTCGCACCCGGCACCAACTCAATTGAAAAGTCGATTTCACGCCAAGGAGGTGCTCCTGGAAGCTCCTCGGGGAACACATCCTCGAATTCTTCCACCACTGGCACTTCTCTGATTGCCAACTTTGTGGAGTCAGTCTCCATCAAAGCTATAAATGCCTCTCCTCCTTGATTCACCGCACGCACCAATTGCACGATGAAAATGAGGGAGCAAGCCACTCCGAATAGGCCCTCGAACTTGACCTCCTCTCTACATTCACTCCTTAGGGTCACCACCTTCAATAAGCAGTCAATACTAGCTCGTTGCTCTGCAAGCCAGTCCATCCCCAGGATGATGTCAAACTTGGCTAGGGGTAGAATTGCTGCTACCAACTCGAAATCGCACTCGCCAATTCTCAAAACAATGCGTCCTTTCCTTCTAGTCTCAACACCGATACTTCAGATAAAGCTTTCCGGGAGAAAAGAGTGTGACGCTCCCGTCTCGAACAACACTCTATAGGGGTAGCCAGAAACTAGCACGAAGCCTAACACGCATATAACGAATATGAAAGGTCGCAAACAGGTTAAAGCCGTCAAACGAAAACTCTAAACTTTTCGTACCTGTCACCACGTCGGGTTGACGAATCGCTTCCTGCTGCCCGAGGTTATATGCTCTAGGCTGCACAGGAGGGAAACGAGAAGCACTGGACTCCGCCGCTTTCCCTTTCTCCCAAACACTAGGACCGGAACGCACTGACTCCTCTTGCCTCTGCTCTGGCTCAACTCCACTCTCGAAACAGAACCGAGTTGTGGCCCACCTTGCCCCACTTGTAGCATGTCACTGGTTCCTTGAACAGAACTCTCCAGAAGCTACACCGCTCCTCTCTCCAGTCCTAAGAAGACGAGGCTTTTTCTTCCACCGACTTCCCTCAGACTTCCCTTGAGACTGAGATGGTTTACTTTCTCCCTACTTTGCCGCAAAGCCCTTGCGACATTGGGTTCGCTCCATATCGTTCTCCAATGTTCGAGAAGCTTCAACTAGCTCATTGAACCCCGCATTCTTTAAGGCTATCATAGGCTGCCTTAAATTCCCTCTCAGACCCTGATAGAAGAGATTATCTCTCTCCTCATCATTTGTCATGGTCGTCCCCGCGTAACGACCCAACCGAGTAAACTTCTGCAAGTACTCGTCTACTGTCTTCTCACGCTCACCAAGTGCAAGAACTGCCATTGAAGGGCTAACCTCGTCGAAGAGGGGATATAGCGCTTCAGGAAGGCATTCCCAAACTCTTCCATGGACGGGGCACGTCCAAGGAAATGACGACCGCTATGGTTCACCCACCACAGCTTGGCATCGCCTTCTAACAGAAACGCCACGAACTGGGACTGCTTGTCCTCTGGGGTCTCTGCCGCTTTCAGGAGTTCCTGAATTCTTGCCAACCAATCCTCGGCGTCCGTCGGAGTGCCAACTCCCTTGAACGTCGAAGGATGGAAACTCAGATAGTACTTCAGCTGACGATCTCCATGCCCACCCGCTCTCTCAACTAACGGCTCTACCAGCCTTACTCCCACCTCCCGTGTCACAGTAACCAAAGTAACAAGGGTCGCAGCCTGCACAACGCGCGTCGCAATCTGTGGCATCGCCGCAGCTTGAGCCGCCGCCATTTTTTTGCTAGCATACGACAGAAGTCTGTTAGGACACGCCCATATTCATAAGGGCTAGTGCCGTAGTACTGCTTGCTGAAGGCTCCTCTTGTCGCCTCGATGTCCCCGCATCGTCGCCACCATCCTAGCATAAGCAAGGAAACACGAATCAAACTCTATTCGCAAGACTCGAACACAAGGACACTCATGGTCCCGCAAGGTACTCCTATGTGGAAAACCTCTTAACTCGATCCAAACATGCTAAACCTCAACAAGAACGCTAACCTCGCTTTGATACCAAATTGTAATACCTCCCCTGCAATGACTATATAATATAGGTCCGGCCGGGACCCCACAGTATATAATCGCCACAACTTTAGTATTAAAAAGTGATATAGATCTACCCATCTCAAAACTCAGAACAGAACACAACAGAAACTCTAAATAAACCACAGAAGTTGTCCACCACTACATAAGAGTACCACTGCCTTAAGGCCTTATAAAACCCATACTCAAGTCATCAATCAAGGCATGGAAAATATCCAAAAGATAAATAACATTCCTATGCTACCTCGGCATGCAAGCCGTAACAAAATAAAGACAACATGAGCAGGCAGGAAAAACAGAAAAGTGCACTTCATGAAGCTTAGGCCTTTTTGGCCGGCGAACTGGTTCCATCCTACGATACTTGCCCTGCATCCAAATCACAAAGAGCGGTATAACGAGGGTCAGCTTTGGCTGACCAATAACGGTGTAACAACACCCCTCCTCCCGGTCGTACTAGCGGTCCCCGGGGAACTACATCACCCTGCAAGTCAGCACTTCGTATGCAAATGTAATCAACAATGATAACATAAAAGCGATAGGCATGAATGTCACAATCATCATCCACGTTTCTATGTTGAGCAATAAAAGTAAGGGGGCCTAGCAATGCAGCTTGTATGCAAACCTGGGTTTCACCCAAGGCACCCTATGACGTGTATGCTTCTGCCATAACAACACACATCATCATTTCACAACAAACCAAGGGTATTTATCATTTCCCCACGGGCGTGCAAGCCCAAAGCCAAGAACTCCACTGAGACCTCACCCCTTACATGGCTCATCTTGCCTACGGGCGCATCAGCATACTTGTTCTCGCCACAATCACTAAGCCAAAAGCCAAGAACTCCACTGAGACCTCACCCCTTACATGACTCATCTTGCCAACGGACGCATCACCATACTTGTTCTCGTCAGTTAGCACAAAAGGGGACTTGTCTTGCCGGGACACTCTCTTCACATGAATCCAAGCATTCACGGGCTAGCCAGCCGACCACAAAGACAAAGTCACGCCTTCACATACAAGAGGCTTCACAAGCCAATCACTATGCACAAAATTACCCTTTCCAAACCAACGTTCGTTCTCACCCGAAACATAAGGGCAACACACACGACGTTTTTGTCGTCATCGGATTTCTAGCAAAATCCCTAAAATGCACGTTAACCAACATCACCGAATCGGACAACCGGTCGCGATTTCAGCTTCACCCACAATGCCTAATCCACCAACGAAGCGGATCTCTAGTGCAAAATCATGTCGGGGATGGACTCAATCAAACCGATGGTTCTTATTGAACCAAGGCGACCCAAACCCCTCTCATTTGAGAGATCCGGTGCCATAAATTTCAGAAAAGAGAAGGTAAAAGCAGAGATGCCATGCACGCATCCTATAACCGGGAGGAGAGATGTTGTTACCCTAAGAGTTCTCTTCCTCACCATGGATCGGTTGAAAGGCACGGGTAGAAAGAAACGCCTTCTAGTCCTCTCCACGGATCTGGTTTCGGATCTACGAACGGAGCTCTGATGCTCCAACAATGGCGAATCTAGCTCTTCTTCTTCCTCCAAACCCTACTTCTCTCCTTAGCCTCTAAAACACAAAAGGCTTAATGAAATGAGAATAGAACTTCTCTGCCCTATTTAGAGCCTTAGTACGCACTTCTCTGAACCTTAGGATCAAGATCTAAGAAGATCAGACGTCCAGGAAATGCCACTTACGGAGCTGGTTCCGTCAGCTAGCGCCGGCGCTAGCGCTACCGCCTGTGCTAGCCACTCGACGAAAATCCTTCAGCGAAAACAACTCAACGGCCCGACAGAACTTCATTACCCGACGAAAAGCTATCGCCGACGTTAGCGCTACCACCCATATTAGATCTTCGACAAAACCGCCTCGACGAATCCAACTTGACGAACACCATCGAAACAAGTGTTTTACTCGACGGGACAGCTAACGCAGGCGCTAGCTCCCAACTATGAAAGACTTGTCCTCAACCTTGGGTATTCCAGCTTCCGCGCTCAGCGAAACTTGGGGTGTTACACCCCGCCCCCTAAATGGGGTGCGGCCCGCACCCCCTTAGTGGGGTGTGTGCTTAACCGCGGCTTGACCGTACCCGGCGATGGCGGGGCGTGGCCTTGTTACTACCCACGTGGGTGACGCCGCGTGATAGTTGCGGCAGTTTTTTTCTTATTTCCCCACTCCCTTGGTCATGGGCTTAGCATAACTCCACTACCTCCACTTTCTCATGGTGGAGTTTTGGCTGATCGCACCCTTGAAACTTATATATATTTATGGGTGCATATCAAAAATAAAATCAAAATTTTTTCATTGGAAAAAAATAAAAATCAATTTTTTTTTCATTGGAAAAAATGAAAATATAGACGTAGATGACTCATAAATAACCTTTCCAATTACAGTTACAATTTATTAATTGGTCTGATATATAAATCCTCAAATTATTTGTAATAAAAAAATGAAATACAAATGAAGTGATGCATGCGCTAAAGCCCATCCCAGGTCATATATTTTAGGGTAATTATATGGGCAGATCAATTTTCGATATTGGCAAATCAGGTATTCTAAAAATAAGTATTTTTTTCCTCCTCATTTCCACTAGTGGCAGCCCGATCTTTCCTCCCGATCTACCTTCATGTACCCTCGTCGGCGCCCAGGGCTTCCTCTCCGACACCCAATTCTCCATCGACGATGCTTCTTCTGTTGATGCCACTCTCCGACTATCCTCTGCTCTGACTATACAACCTTGTATTCGCCGAGTGGGCCCCCAGGACCCAGGAGGACTTTGGGCCAAATGTTATTTTTTAGCTCTATCCCAGGCAAAGAAAGGAACGAGTAGGGAGGGCGGCCTGCCCCCTGCTCACCCAGCCCTTGGAGGGGGACGAGAGGAGAGGGAGGCCTGCCCCTTCTCGCACCATCCCCAGTAAGGGGGCGAGGGGAGAGGGCAGCCTGCCCCCTCTCGCCCCATCCCCAGTAAGGGGGCGAGAAGAGAGGGCGGCCTGCGCCCTCTCGCCCCATCCCCAGTAAGGGGGCGAGAGGAGAGGGCGACCCGCCCCCTCTCGCCCCATCCCCAGCAAGGGGGGCGAGAGAGGTGGGCGGCCATCCCCCTCTCGCCCCCGTCCCAGCAAGGGCTGCGAGAGAGGCGGGCGGCCAGCCCCCTCTCTCCCCCGTCCCAGCAAGGGGGGCGAGAGGAGAGGGCGACCTGCCCCCTCTCGCCCCAGCTCCAGTAAGGGGGCGAGAGCAAGGGGCAGCCTGCCCCCTTTCACCCAGCCCCGGGAAGAGGGGCGGTCTGCGTTTAGCGATTTGGAATGGTGGGATTTGGCTACTGGAAGGCCAAACTTGGGGGTATTTTCGTAATCTCGTAGGCCAGAATGTGGCTATTGACAGACCAAGTCCAGAAATCTATAAATAGGACCAAGTGGACACCATTTGGAGGGACTTCTCTTTGGGCATCTCTCTCCCCGAAGTTTCTTCAAGTGGGTGAAGAGAGACTCCAAAGGTGCCCCAAGCTCAACATTGGCTTGGGAGGGGAAGCGCTCTAAGATCTTCCGGGTGTGTGGTGGGACCTCCTCGCTGAGCCCTTGATCTTGTTCCTAGTTTCCTAAGTCTTCGGCCTAGCACTCTCTCTTGAGAGAAGTAGGTGTGAGGTCACCCCCTCTTTTAGGGACCCCGAACTCCACAAGAGACCGGTTGTCGGTTTAAACATTATGGTGCGGTGACCGTGGAGAGTGACCAGCACAGAAAATCTTAAGCTGAGCTCTATGGCTGGAGGTGGAGGAGATGGTTCCGACCCGGGCCACTCGGAGTCGCCGGTGGCTGTGGTGACGATGGAAATGTTGAAGATTTCAAGCGGGAGGTCCTGCAGACCTTGCAGCTAGTTTTCTCCATGAGAGGCGGATGCGAGGAAGGAGGTGGTCCGGATGTTCCGCCCCAGCAGATGGGCGAGAGAATTCCGGGCCAGCAATCCAGGAAGGAGGTGTCGGCGGGGGCAAGTGGGGAGGCATCCGACCCCAACTCGCCCGGCCTCCAAAGAGGGAGAGAGTGGGGAGGCGGCCTGCCCCCACTCGCCCCGCCCCAAGGGGGCAAGTGGGGAGGCATCCGACCCCAACTCGCCCGGCCTCCAAAGAGGGAGAGAGTGGGGAGGCGGCCTGCCCCCACTCGCCAAGCCCCAAGGGGGCGAGTGGGGAGGCAGCCTGCCCCCACTTGCCAAGCTCCAAGGGGGCGAGTGGGGAGGCATCCGGCCCCATTCGCCCAGCCCCAAAGGGGGGCGAGCGGGGAGGCATCCGACCCCCACTCGCCCTGCCCCAAAGGAGGTCGAGCAAATGCGCGTGGGCGAGCCGAGGGGAATGTCCCTTTTGTGAGTTGATTCTCTCGGCCCCGGTTCCAGAGAGGTTCAGGGGGCCGGAGATGTCTTACTACTCCGGCAAGGATGACCTAGTCTTGCACCTGCAGTGGTTCGAGGACATGGTCTCTATCAGGCCTATGTCAGATGCCTTCCAGTGTCGGCTCTTTGCTACCACTCTGAAGGAGAAGGCAAGGGATTGGTTCCACCAGCTCCCCGTGGGTCTATCCATACCTTCGAGGATCTGCGCTGAGGTTTCCTGTTGCGCTTCTCAACGTCAAAAAAGAGGAAGAAGGATGTCGAGGCACTCTTCAAGATTAAGCAAGATCCAAGGGAGTCGCCGACTCGTTATGTGGACAGGTTCCAGGAAGAGGTCCTGCAAGTCCAGGAGGTGTCGGGGTTCACCCTCCAGCTCGCCTTCATAGTAGGGCTGTGGGGGGGGGATTCTTCAAGATGAGCTTAAAGTGGAAGACCCCCTTATCCTTCGAGGAGTTGATGGAAAGGGTGGCAGAAGAAATTGAGAGTGAGGAGGCCAACCCTGAATTCGCAAAAAGGTTGGCCAAGCTGAGTGAGCCGGAGGCAAGGCAGCACAGAGGAAGCATGGAAGATCCAGGAAGGAAGTTTTACCGAGGAGATGGCAGATTCCAGGGGGAGAGACCCAAACCCACAAAGTGGAGGCAAGGACCGAAGGCACTCCCTCCACCCCCTCCACCCCCTCAGCAAACCATGGCAATTGGCGGTGGCAGAAGGAGGAGAGGCAGGAAGGTAGAAAGGAGAGGAAGAGGATAAGATAAGGTTGCATTACCTTACTATGACTTCCACGAGGAGGAAGGTCACGCGACGTCCGCCTGCCTTGAGTTTTTGGAAATGAGGGAGGCAATGGGTCCAAGGCAGCAACAACAACAACCGGAGGGGGTCGTGGAAGACCAGGCCTGGGAGTAGGAGACCAAGTTTTGGTTTCCATACTTAGTTTTTTTTCCTTAAGTCCATGTAGTACGATGGTTTACTTCCATACTTAGTCTTTTCTTACATGTAATGTGATAACTAATGTGATGAGAAGTTTCCAAGGTACTTAGCCCCGATGTTGGCCCACTGACCAGGCTCCCATCAAGCTGGCAGGGCTGGGAACTGCTCGGTGGCCGGAGGTTTCAGAAGTACTTAGCCCTGATGTTGGCCCGCTGACCAGGCTCCCATCAAGTTGGCAGGGCTGGGAACCGCTCGGTGGCTGGAGGTTTCAGAAGTACTTAGACCCGATGCTAGCCCGCTGACCAGGCTCCCATCAAGCTGGCAGGGCTGGGAACCGCTCGGTGGCTGGAGGTTTCAGATGTACTTAGACCAGATGCTGGTCCGCTGACCAGGCTCCCATCAAGCTGGCAGGGCCGGGAGCCACTAGGTGGCCGGAGGTTTCAGAAGTACTTAGCCCCGATGCTGGCACGCTGACCAGGCTCCCATCAAGCTGGCAGGGTCGGGAACCGCTCCCATCAAGCTGGAAGGGTCGGGAACCACTCGATGGCTGGAGGTTTCAGATGTACTTAGCCCCGATGCTGGCCCGCTGACCAGGCTCCCATCAAGCTGGCAGGGTCGGGAACCGCTCGGTGGCTGGAGGTTTCAGAAGTACTTAGTGTAAGACCCCACCCCCTTTATTTTTTTTGAAGTCCGGGTCTTACCGCCCAGAACTGCCGTCTTGTGGTGGTACCCTCTCAATCATGGTCCCCACCACAACACGCCAATCCTGCCGGCTATACAACTATATCCAGGCCAACCAAATTATTATAAGGAAGAGTGAATTAAAAATACAAGTCCACAATAATCACTTCAAGTAGAGAAACATGTCCAACAAGAGATATTCATATAATACGAGTACATCAGAGAGCGGAAATTAAAACAAAAGTACAACATGGCCTAAGCCCGGTCCTCGGACGCCTTCTTCGCCTCTCTCCTGGCGAAGATATAACAATCTAAGCAACCACAAGGCTCGACTCCTTCAATGGCATATAACTCCGGCTTCTGACCGGGGTAGATGTGTAGCGTAGGAATATGAGGGGTCTTGCTTACCGGGGCTCTCCCGGCGGCAGCTGAGAGTCCGACTCCAGGCCTGTTCACCGTCTCAGGCACCACCCTCTGGGGGTTGACCTGCTCTTCCTGGTTCTCCTGTAATAATAGGGTCCACTGACCGTCAGTCTAAAAGACTCAGCATATTCCTCACCGCCTCCACCCGCGACTCCTAGGCACCGTGCGGGAGGAGGAAGCGGAGGACAACAAGGGGTAATTCAATGAAACAGGTGACAAGTGGTAAAACTAGCAATGTATATCAAGCAAAAGATGCATATCTTCTAGTTAGCAGGAGTAAACTAATTAAGGTTACCCTAGCAGTTCTACAAATAGGCTTGTAATAGGAGCAAACAATAGGAGAAAGTCACAATAGCAGTAAAATGAGCAAGTAAAGTAACATGAAGAGCAGCTAGGAAAATTAACCTTAACTTATATGCGAACACAAAGGCACATAAGCTAAGGGATCTGGCAAGCAATAAACTCATCGTATAAAAGGGTCCACGTTGATTTATACGATGAGGTCTCTGTTTATGCAATGTGTATAAGGCAATGTAATATAAGAAGCAAATAAATACGAGCATCTACGAAAGTAACCTTAACTTATATGCACACACGAAGGCACATAAGCTAAGGGATCTGAAGGTATAAACTCATCATATAAAAGAGCCCACACTGATTTATACGATGAGGTCTCTGTTTATGCAGAAATGCTATGTTATGATATGCAATGCAATGATGCAATGTTTGTATTATTATTTCATACACATGCAACTCACTCACACGACTCTGTACGTACAGACCTTTAGTTCCCACTTTTCGGAGGTAGCTAACCTCTCGGGCACCTCCCGTCGTGGTCAAACGGTGGCAGAGGAGCGGGCGTCTCCTCACCTAGGTGGGTAAGTCACACTACCAGACCTAGGCCCAAACGTACGCTGTGATACCGGTACCCGGTACTCACGAGCTCCTGCGTACTAATCTGATTTGGCCAGGCAGGGTTTAGGGGATTCGTCCCGTCGGACGCGCAGTAAAACAACCTGGCCCCAAAGCAACCACTAGCTCTGCCGAGTCAACGAACTGCTGTCGGTGTGACGACTAAGACAGAACCGAAGACCCACCACATCTTATATACAAGCAACAAGTATTAGCCATTTACTACCGAGCCTCCAGCTCGCAATTCTATATCAACATTTATAAAAATAGAGCCTACCGCTCGCCCGACTATACCAGTCTTATATCTAAACTACGAGCCTACCGCTCGCTAGACTGTCCCAGTCTTTCCTTATAGCCCGAGCCTATCGCTCGCAGGACTATCCCAGTCTTTCCTTATAACCCGAGCCTATCGCTCGCAGGACTATCGCGTCCTTCCTTATAAACCGTTATGATTGGGATGAAGGTCAACTTGTTCAGTTCCCCTACTTAACTAGTCTTGCTTATAATTTAGTTGATCTTAGAAGTTTGGGGTGAATCCTGGACTTCCCGCGGGTTACCCGGTGAAGGGCTCGCAACGGTACTAGGGGATATACTGGTGTCTAATCCCCAGATTCCCCTTTCCACGATGTTTATCTCATTTTGTTACCACCCGTTCTTGTGTGCCCGTTTGCTCTCTAGTTGCTCTAGAATCCTATGGTGGATTACTTTTTCGACTCGGGCAGGTATGTGTCGGTGATCTACCAAACACCGAACCATGTCACTCCTAGTGTCCGACTATTCCCTGATTTGCCTCTTAACCACCACTTTCACTTCTGGGTAAGTCATCACTAGCGGTGGTGACCATCAGGTAGGGGTCCGAATCTATGTTTTCAGTTTCTACTGTCTGCAGACCGAGGTGAGACTGAACTAAGTTGACTTTCAAGGCGTTATCTTACCCTACCATGTCTAAGTGGGTTCCAAGTCTTGTCCTAAGTTCTTAATTGGTAATGAACCAGAGCCCCGAGTCTTGGTCTTCCTAGTTTTCTAAGGGGTATTGTAGGTTGAGTATCAGTTAGGAGTCTCTTTTATGTTCTACATCTGTGCCTCTATAGGTCCTGGGGTAACTACTACAGTCCCATGTTGGTCTAAGCTCCGGGTCCTAAGTCGTGTATTAACTGTGGGGTGTTTTATCCTTAAATTACCATTTATTACATCTGATAGACGTACCCAAATTTTCCCTACGTCCTTAAGTCCAAAACTCCAATATGATGTTCAGAGGATTTCCACTCATGCACACGGGTTGGATTCTTAAATAGAGTTGGTTGTTATCAAGCCTACGGCACGGACAATCTCCAAGGTATTTCTATGAGTCCAATTCACTAACCCTCCGGATGCACTTTTATACATGTCTCACTAGATGTGACCTAAAAGAGGCTACCCCTATCCCAAGGTCATGAAATCAGTGGCATTTTAGTGGTGACCTAAGGGCTACAACATTCGTATTGATTACAGTCTCCAGACGTGGGTTTAACCTAGGTGAATTCAACTTACAAGTGCTGTACTGAGTATAAAATTCAACAAGGCTCTATTGTAGACATGTCTCACTAAAATTGACATAGAAGGAGTTGTACTAAACCAAATGGCACAAGGTCAGTGGCATTTTAAAGGTAACCTAAAGGGCTACAATGTTCATATTGATTACAATCTCCAGATATGGGTTCAACCTGGGTGAATTCAACTTACAAGTGCTGTACAAAGTATAAAACTCAGCAAATCACTATTGTAGACATGTCTCACTAAAATTGACGTAGAAGGAGTTGTACTAAACCAAATGACACAAGGTCAGTGGCATTTTAAAGGTAACCTAAGGGCTACAATGTTCATATTGATTACAATCTCCAGATATGGGTTCAACCTGGGTGAATTCAACTTACAAGTGCTGTACAAAGTATAAAACTCTGCAAATCACTATTGTAGACATGTCTCACTAAAATTGACGTAGAAGGAGTTGTACTAAACCAAATGACACAAGGTCAGTGGCATTTTAAAGTTAACCTAAGGGCTACAATGTTCATATTGATTACAATCTCCAGGTATGGGTTCAACCTGGGTGAATTCAACTTACAAGTGCTGTACAAAGTATAAAACTCTGCAAAGCACTATTGTAGACATGTCTCACTAAAATTGACATAGAAGGAGTTGTACTAAACCAAATGACACAAGGTCAGTGGCATTTTAAAGGTAACCTAAGGGCTACAATGTTCATATTGATTACAATCTCCAGATATGGGTTCAACCTGGGTGAATTCAACTTACAAGTGCTGTACAAAGTATAAAACTCTGCAAATCACTATTGTAGACATGTCTCACTAAAATTGACGTAGAAGGAGTTGTACTAAACCAAATGACACAAGGTCAGTGGCATTTTAAAGGTAACCTAAGGGCTACAATGTTCATATTGATTACAATCTCCAGATATGGGTTCAACCTGGGTGAATTCGACTTACAAGTGCTGTACAAAGTATAAAACTCTGCAAAGCACTATTGTAGACATGTCTCACTAAAATTGACATAGAAGGAGTTGTACTAAACCAAATGACACAAGGTCAGTGGCATTTTAAAGGTAACCTAAAGGCTACAATGTTCATATTGATTACAATCTCTAGATATGGGTTCAACCTGGGTGAATTCAACTTACAAGTGCTGTACAAAGTATAAAACTCTGCAAATCACTATTGTAGACATGTCTCACTAAAATTGACGTAGAAGGAGTTGTACTAAACCAAATGACACAAGGTCAGTGACATTTTAAAGGTAACCTAAGGGCTACAATGTTCATATTGATTACAATCTCCAGATATGGGTTCAACCTGGGTGAATTCGACTTACAAGTGCTGTACAAAGTATAAAACTCTGCAAAGCACTATTGCAGACATGTCTCACTAAAATTGACATAGAAGGAGTTGTACTAAACCAAATGACACAAGGTCAGTGGCATTTTAAAGGTAACCTAAAGGGCTACAATGTTCATATCTAAAAGTGATACACTCACCCATACCACATATGGACTTAGCCAAAGTGATATCAACATGAAGTGATACACATTATTTACACACAAGGTACATCTATCACATAAAACCATGTGTGGCCCAAAGTGAGATTAGTACAACATCTTGGTGATATGGGCTAAGATTTTCCAACAATTCTAGAGGTGATGCATACACTCATGTCACCAAATTTGCTAAGTAGGATTATGTGGTTTACTAATAGACAAAATGAGCAGTCTTAGTAGAATGGATGCCCTGGTGTCCACAGTGCACCAAATTAAGTGATTAAGGTGGCAAATGAAAGTAGACCCATAGGTCTACAAATGTTATATCTGCCTATTTTTGCAAATATGGCCTCTAAGGCCTTCATAAACAGCATGCAAACTGAATAAAAACCTAGGCAGGAATGTGGTTTGCTAATAGACAAAATGAGCAGTCTTAGTAGAATGGATGCCCTGGTGTCCACAGTGCACCAAATTAAGTGATTAAGGTGGCAAATGAAAGTAGACCCATAGGGCTAAAAATGTTATCTCTGCCTATTTTTGCAAATATGGCCTCTAAGGCCTTCATAACAGCATGCAAACTGAATAAAAACCTAGGCAGGAATGTGGTTTGCTAATAGACAAAATGAGCAGTCTTAGTAGAATGGATGCCCTGGTGTCTACAGTGCACCAAATTAAGTGATTAAGGTGGCAAATGAAAGTAGACCCATAGGGCTACAAATTTTATCTCTGCCTATGTTTGCAAATATGGCCTCTAAGGCCTTCATAAACAGCATGCAAACTGAATAAAAACCTAGGCAGGAATGTGGTTTGCTAATAGACAAAATGAGCAGTCTTAGTAGAATGGATGCCCTGGTGTCCACATTGCACCAAATTAAGTGATTAAGGTGGCAAATGAAAGTAGACCCATAGGGATACAAATGTTATCTCTGCCTATTTTTGCAAATATGGCCTCTAAGGCCTTCAAAAATTCCATGCAAACTACCTAAAAATCCTAGGTAGAATTATTTCCATTAAGTACACAAAATGAAATAATTTGCAAAACTTTAGAAAAACACTCTCTAAAAATTTCTAATTTTCTCACTAATCATAGGTTAAGTATGGATACCTGCATGGCCTAAAAAGAAATCATCCATGTTGCATGCACCAATTTCTCTTAAATTTCAAAACTACATAAATTGTGACATTATACATGCCACACTAAAACAGCTCTATAGGGAGCTACACTTTACCAAATATTATGTACAACATATCATTGGAAAGGTAAGAGAAAGATCTACAACATTGATGTTGGGGACTTTGTCTAATTTAGAGTGAAAACAGGTCAAATATCAGGCCAAAGATGCAGCAAATATTGTGACAGATTTCATAAATCAAGGTATATTTTTGACCAGCCTCACTAGATCGAGTGCTGTGGTCCCCAGACTTGACCAAATGGCCTGATTTTACTTCCATTGGAAAGTATACATCAAGGGCTATAAATGTTGTCTCTGAGCATTTTTCGAAATGAGGCCTCTAAAGGCCTTAAAATAATTAATCAAAACTTGTCAAAATTTGTAGCAGAAATTTGTATTAGGAATATTATTATTTAAGTGGTCTGCGGTTAGGATTTTCCCCCAAATCGGACGGCCAGGGAGTCGTCTTCCCCGATGGGCCAACGGCCCAGATCTCACGCGCCTGAGCCGTTTGCGGGGCATTATCCCGGCAATCTGCAGCACCCTACCGCCGGCCACCGCCTCCACCACCTCCGTTGAGGTGGTGGCTAACGCCAGGCGGCGACACGGCCACCGGAGATGGCCTCTCCGGCGATCCCGAGCAAGAAGAAATGCTCGAGAAATCTCCCTCTGTCTCACATGGGATCGGGCTCAATTGAGCCCGATTTCTCTCCTAAATGAGTCTAGATACTAGCACGAGTGGAGGGGGAAAGGAACTTGCCTGAGCACGGCCTTGGCGGCGGGTGTTGCGGCGGAGGAAGGTCGCGTTCCTATTCCCGGCATCCATGGCGTTTTCTGTGCGGCTGAGCTCGAAAACTTCTTCTGAAGAGGGGGCTCGACTGCTCTGGGAGTTCTGAACGTAGTGAGAGGGAGAAGAGAGGGGGAGGGAGTGTATATGGTCGGCTGCCATTAAGAGCTCTCGGATACTCCCCTTGCCGCCCAATCCAGCCAACCAGGAACTCTCCCCACTGCCCAATTTCGAGGGGAAATTATTCCCCCAGCTCAGAGCATGCTTGGGGAATGAAGAAGAGGTGCCATGTGGCAGCCATCCCCTCATTCCCTCCTCTTTTGCCTCCTCTTGTCCTCTTCCCCATTAAGGCTTAATCCAAGGGTAATTACCCCCTTCCCATTCGAAATTTCAGGTACCCATGGTCTGGTTATCATGTGGGCTGCCTCATTAGGCTATGGAATTGGGCTGGGTCCACTCAATTTGAGCTTTGGACTCACTTGACCCATATGGGGCAAATTGGGGATTTTTTAGGTTTGGGCTTGACTCAAGTTCACACCCTAAATGTGAGTGACCCACATCATCCCCTAAGACCCCCTGGGCCTTTTCCAAAGAGAATTGAGTCATGGTGAAATCAATTGAGGCTTGAGTGCACTTAGTTGTCTATAGGGGTAATTTGGGTATTTTGTCAATTTTTGCCCTAATTCTCCATGGTTGAATGAACACTATGCTCCCTTGAGGTCTCACATACTCCCCTTAGGGTTTGGGAATGATCAATTTGGTTATACTCAATCAATTGGAGGTTAATATGGGTTTTAGCACATTTAGGTCAACTTGGGGCTTCTTAGTGATTAACCCAATTTCCCCCAAATTGACAGCCCTATGATGGGGCTTTTGGGTCCCTTAGGTCCCTTAGGGAGGTTGCTATAGGTGAGTGGCTTCAATTTGATCAATTGGGGCTCAATTGCCCTTAATTATGGTGATTTGACCTAAGATTGCTCACAGTTGACTTTTGGTCAATTTGACCAAATTGGTTGACCCCAAAGGTCCCTAGTGGCCTACTTGCCCTCCTAGTGGGTCATAGGGATCATGGTGAGGTTATATTGGCTTTTTGAAGTCTTTTGGTCCCCTTTAGGCTAGGACATCCATTTTGCTATTTGCACCCAAAGGTGCATTCCTACCCATTTTAATGAGTTCATGTGAGCCTTCCTGGCCCACTTTGTGTACTTAACTCACCATATGAACTATTCATGGTTATGTGGGGTTTTTAAGATATGTTATCCTCCCTTTTGGTTCACTTCTCATTAGGGTGGATCATGATGGCTAAGTGCACACCATGAGTTTTTCACCTCTTCCATTTTCATCCTAGGGTTCCAAGTCACTTGTCCTATTTTTGTCATGACTTGTCATGACAAAAATCATCTAGGGGCCTAGTAGTTTGGGGGATGTTACAAATCCCAATACAAAACAAAACAATTTCGTCCCCGAAATTTAGGATCGGGTGTACGGGTTTTCAGATCAAGCACAATTAAAATGAAAATCAAATACATTCTTGCAATCGAGTTTTACCTGATTCAAATAGTTTCGGGTAGCGTTGCTGCATTAGATCCAGTGGTTCCCAAGTATGTTCCTCCTGCCCATGGTTGGACCAAAGGACCTTTACTAGTGGCACCTTCTTTCGTCATAGAACCCGGATGCTGGAGTCGTCAATCCGGGTAGGCTCCATACGGACTGACCGATCTGTGTCTACTGGGCCTGAGGTACGAGTGATCTGTTGTTCTGGCTTAAGCAGAGCCTTCCGGAGCGAAGAGACGTGGAAGACGTCGTGCAAGTTCTCTAATTCTGGTGGTAGCTCCAGTCGGTATGCCAGAGGGCCAATCCGCTCCAGGATTTTGTAAGGTCCCATATACCTAGGACTGAGCTTCTTTAACCTCCGTACCCGTGTGACACCGTGCACTGGACGTACCTTCAGAAACACTTTGTCTCCCACCCGAAATTCTACATTACGATGCCGCGCGTCGTAATATTTGGCCTGTCGACTCTGGGCTTCTAGCATTCGTTCCCGGATTAGTCGCACCAGAGTGTCCGTGTCCTCTTCAAACTTCGACCCTGGCACCCCTGGAAAATCATCCTGAACCCATGACAGCGGGGTTCTGCATTTACGACCATACAATGCTTCGTAGGGGGCCATGCCGATGCTGGATTGATGGCTATTATTATAAGAAAACTCGGCGAGTGGCAGCAACCTTTCCCAAGGTTCGTTGCGGTCCAGAATGCAGAGGCGTAGTAGGTCTTCCATCGTCCGAATTGTACGTTCAGTTTGACCATCTGTCTGAGGGTGGAAGGCGGTGCTGAAGGTCAGCCGAGATCCCAGATAGGCTTGAACAGCCTTCCATTCCCGAGACGTAAACCGGCCATCCCGATCGGACACGATCGACTTAGGGACTTCGTGGTATCGAACAAATTTCTCTACAAATAGTCGTACTAACGTTCCGACCGGAGCACCCTTCCTGACTGGAATAAACCGAGCCACCTTCGTCAGCCTGTCAACAATCACCCATACTGAGTCATTCCCGGAGTGGGAGCGAGGTAGCCCATGCACGAAGTCCATAGATATGTCATCAAACTTCCACTCAGGCACAGGTAGAGGCTGCAATAGTCCTCCTGGCTTCTTGCATTCTGCCTTCACCTGCTGACAAGATACACAGTGCGTCACAAAACGGGCAATGTCTTTCTTCATACCGGGCCAGTACATTGACTTTCTCAGATCCGTCGTCATTTTGGAGACGCCCGGATGTATGGAGTACTTGCTATTATGTGCCTCAGCCATGATATCTTCCCGAATCCTATCTCCTTGTGGTATGAGTATCCGTCCACGGAAGTGAATGAGACCATCACACAAGGTAAAGTTCCCGGAGGGGCCTGACTCCAAGGCCGCAAACACTGGTTCCAATGATGCATCTTGTCTTTGCCCAAATTTAATGCGATCTTGGATATCACAAGTCATGCTCATGGCTGCCAAGTATTCTGCATAGGTTTCGGGGTTGGCCTTAGACATCAGTGTGACTTGCGTGTCCTGAAGTACCCTTATCAGCTCCATAACCATTAATCGAGGTTCCGTGTCGGATGCACTCGCTCTTCGGCTAAGTGCGTCTGCTACCGTGTTCGCCTTCCCGGGGTGATAGTGCATTGTGTATTGATAGTCACACAAGAACTCTAGCCATCTCCGTTGGCGTAGATTCAAGTCCTTCTGGGTGTCGATGTACTTGAGATTCTTGTGATCCGAGAAGATCTCGCAATGAACCCCATATAAGTAGTGCCTCCAAATCTTCAAGGCGAAAACCACGGCTCCGAGCTCTAAGTCGTGTACCGGATAATTTTGTTCATGTTTCTTTAATTGTCTCGAGGCATAGGCAATCACATGATCATGTTGCATGAGGACAGCGCCCATTCCTTGATAAGATGCGTCGGTGTAGATTTGAAATCCCTCCTTTCCGGATGGGAGGGTAAGAATGGGGGATGTGGTGAGTCGGTTCTTCAACTCCTGAAAGGCTGCCTCACACTTATCTGTCCACACAAATGCAGCATCCTTCTTTGTTAACGACGTGAGGGGAAGTGCAATCCTTGAAAATCCCTCCACGAACTTACGATAATATCCGGCTAGTCCCAGGAAGCTGCGGACATCCGAGGCCGACTTCGGTTGCGGCCAATCCCTTACTGCCCGTTCCTTGGCCGGATCCACTGCCAACCCGGCCCCACTGATCACGTGCCCTAGGAAAGCCACCTCCTGTAGCCAAAATTGGCACTTCGAGAACTTTGCATACATTTGATGTTGCCGTAACTTGCTCAAGACTTGAGTCAAGTGTTGGGTATGCTCCTCCTTTGTTTTGGAGTAGATTAAGATATCATCAATAAACACGATAACGAACCTATCTAGGTAAGGTTCGAATACATGGTTCATTAAGCTCATGAATGCAGAGGGAGCATTCGTGAGCCCGAATGGCATCACTGTAAATTCATATAATCCGTAACGAGAACTGAAGGCCGTCTTTGGAATATCTTCCTCTCGTATTCGCAACTGATAGTATCCGGACCTCAAATCAAGCTTAGAGAACCAGAAGGCCCCCTGTAGCTGGTCAAATAGCTCATCAATCCTCGGTAGCGGATATGTGTTCCGTACCGTCAGCCGATTCAGCTCTCGGTAGTCGATGCAGAGACGAAGCGACCCATCCTTCTTCTTTACAAATAGCACCGGTGCTCCCCAGGGTGATGAACTTGGTCTGACGAACCCTGAGTCCACCAGTTCCTGGAGTTGAATCCTGAACTCAGCCAATTCTTTCGGTGCCATTCTATATGGTGCCCGAGACACCGGTTTTGCTCCTGGTACTAGTTGAATTTGGAAGTCCTTTTCCCTGTGTGGCGGTAGTCCGGGTAGTTTTTCTGGGAAGACATCAGGAAATTTTTGAACTACGGGAATATCAGTCAGGGGATTACTTTCCTCCTTCATTTCAAAGCAGATCATGAAGACTTCATCTCCTTGCAAGTGGGCCTTGACAACTTGAATTGATGAGATTAAACGATGAGAGATAGGTTTAATACCTTCGATCACCACCTCGTCGCCCTCGTGTTTTAGCATGATTTTCTTTGTCTGACAATCGATCTTGGCGTGGTTCCAGTATAGCCAGTTCATGCCTAAGATTAGATCGTAGCCCTTCATCTTTAGCAGTGTTGCCGGCGCTTCGAACATCTTCCCTCCGATCTCCACATTCATGTTGCACTTAGCACATGTTTCTATCTCTGACCCGTCCGCCAGTCGCACCTTCCTTTCGACGCCTTCGAAATGTTGTATTTGGTCCAAGTCGTTCACGAATTCCGCCGAAACGAATGAGTGGGAGGCGCCCGTATCGAAAAGGGTGTACGCAGGCTTTTTACATACTAGCACTATACCTGGGTGATTTTGCGATTTAGTTTATTGTTTGACGTAAGCTAAAGGTCGGCAAGTAATTAAACAATTATGTAGGGAAAACTGAGGTACCTGTGATCACATCCTCTGGATTTCTGGGTTCGGCAAGATCCAGTGCATACATTTGCTCCGGCTGCCTGCCTCTACCCGGTGGCCCTCGGCCTCGTCCACGTCCTCGGCCTCGGCCCCTGATTTGTTGTACCGGTGGTGCTGCTATAGGTAGGGGTGGGGGGTTACCCCATCTCTGAGGGCAGTGAGCCTGCACATGTCCCGGTTGGTGACACCAGAAACACACTGGCGGGGGATGTGCTCTACCTTCTTGTTCTCGGGGCTCCTGTATCCGCAACGGCTGAGGTGCAAGTACAGCCGGGGGTCTCTGGTCCGGTCGGGGGTCTGGATGAGGTTGTCCTCTGCCTCTTTGATGTCTAATGAATCCACCGCGCTGTCGGTGGTCCCGTCCTCTATTCCCGTTTCCATCTTCCGCTGGCCTTTTTCCTCGGCCCTTCACCATTTGCTGATCTGCCTCCAGTCTTCTTGCTGCTTCACTGATTCGGGCTAAGCTGGAGTCCGCCACATATTGTAGGGAGTGTCTGAGATCGTCTCGTAGGCCCTTGAAGAACCTCTTGGCGTACCCAGAGTCGCTCAATTGATGTGATGTAGCGAAGCGAGCCAGGTGAGAGAACTCCCGCTGGTAATCCAATACTGAAAGATTCCCCTGCCTCAGATGCAAGAACCTTTCCTCCCGTTCATCTCTTGCTGTTTGAGGCACAAAGTGCTCAAGTAGTGCCTCCTTAAACTCTTCCCACGTGATGTCTGTGTACTCAAGACCGGCAAAGGTGGTGTCTAAAGCTGACTTCCACCATCTCTTAGCATGAGATTTTAGGGCAGAAACAGCTAAGGACACTGCAACATCCGTCGGGCAACGAATCCCTGCCAGCATTTCCTGGATTGCATCCAGCCATTCCTCCGTTTGCACCACTGACTCAGATCCTGTGTAAGATGGGGGGGAGAGACCTCGGAAGACGCTCAACCAGTTTGCCCCTGGGTTGGGGGCCTGAAGTGGGACCTGTTGCTGAGTAAAAGCTTGCAGGATAGCGGTCAGGGTCTGACCCAGCTCCGTTTGTTGGAACTGGACGGGAGCCGGTGGGGGAGGGACAACATTCTGTGCGGGAGGTACTTCGTCTTGCAGTGGGGGAACCGTAGCCTGTTCCGGAGGGACTTCGTCTTGCACTGGCGGAATCACGACCTGAACATGGGGAATCGTTCTCTGGTTGGGAACATTTACCGGAGGCTACATAAGAAAAGTGTTTAATTAGAAAGGTTGGCCCTAAGCATCTCGTTCGATGGACAATTTAACGTGATTTCTCCTATGGGCACACCATTGCTTCCGCTGCTAGTTTGTCCTCAAACTAACTCGAGCGGGGTTGCCCTAGGGTTGTGGACTCCTTCTTTGGATCGGTTTTGGCTAAGCTGATACCAGTTTGTAAGACCCCACCCCCTTTATTTTTTTTGAAGTCCGGGTCTTACCGCTCAGAACTGCCGTCTTGTGGTGGTACCCTCTCAATCATGGTCCCCACCACAACACGCCAATCCTGCCGGCTATACAACTATATCCAGGCCAACCAAATTATTATAAGGAAGAGTGAATTAAAAATACAAGTCCACAATAATCACTTCAAGTAGAGAAACATGTCCAACAAGAGATATTCATATAATACGAGTACATCAGAGAGCGGAAATTAAAACAAAAGTACAACATGGCCTAAGCCCGGTCCTCGGACGCCTTCTTCGCCTCTCTCCTGGCGAAGATATAACAATCTAAGCAACCACAAGGCTCGACTCCTTCAATGGCATATAACTCCGGCTTCTGACCGGGGTAGATGTGTAGCGTAGGAATATGAGGGGTCTTGCTTACCGGGGCTCTCCCGGCGGCAGCTGAGAGTCCGACTCCAGGCCTGTTCACCGTCTCAGGCACCACCCTCTGGGGGTTTACCTGCTCTTCCTGATTCTCCTGTAATAATAGGGTCCACTGACCGTCAGTCTAAAAGACTCAGCATATTCCTCACCGCCTCCACCCGCGACTCCTAGGCACCGTGCGGGAGGAGGAAGCGGAGGACAACAAGGGGTAATTCAATGAAACAGGTGACAAGTGGTAAATCTAGCAATGTATATCAAGCAAAAGATGCATATCTTCTAGTTAGCAGGAGTAAACTAATTAAGGTTACCCTAGCAGTTCTACAAATAGGCTTGTAATATGAGCAAACAATAGGAGAAAGTCACAATAGCAGTAAAATGAGCAAGTAAAGTAACATGAAGAGCAGCTAGGAAAATTAACCTTAACTTATATGCGAACACAAAGGCACATAAGCTAAGGGATCTGGCAAGCAATAAACTCATCGTATAAAAGGGTCCACATTGATTTATACGATGAGGTCTCTGTTTATGCAATGTGTATAAGGCAATGTAATATAAGAAGCAAATAAATACGAGCATCTACGAAAGTAACCTTAACTTATATGCACACACGAAGGCACATAAGCTAAGGGATCTGAAGGTATAAACTCATCATATAAAAGAGCCCACACTGATTTATACGATGAGGTCTCTGTTTATGCAGAAATGCTATGTTATGATATGCAATGCAATGATGCAATGTTTGTATTATTATTTCATACACATGCAACTCACTCACACGACTCTGTACGTACAGACCTTTAGTTCCCACTTTTCGGAGGTAGCTAACCTCTCGTCGTGGTCAAACGGTGGCAGAGGAGCGGGCGTCTCCTCACCTAGGTGGGTAAGTCACACTACCAGACCTAGGCCCAAACGTACGCTGTGATACCGGTACCCGGTACTCACGAGCTCCTGCGTACTAATCTGATTTGGCCAGGCAGGGTTTAGGGGATTCGTCCCGTCGGACGCGCAGTAAAACAACCTGGCCCCAAAGCAACCACTAGCTCTGCCGAGTCAACGAACTGCTGTCGGTGTGACGACTAAGACAGAACCGAAGACCCACCACATCTTATATACAAGCAACAAGTATTAGCCATTTACTACCGAGCCTCCAGCTCGCAATTCTATATCAACATTTATAAAAATAGAGCCTACCGCTCGCCCGACTATACCAGTCTTATATCTAAACTACGAGCCTACCGCTCGCTAGACTGTCCCAGTCTTTCCTTATAGCCCGAGCCTATTGCTCGCAGGACTATCCCAGTCTTTCCTTATAACCCGAGCCTATCGCTCGCAGGACTATCCCGTCCTTCCTTATAAACCGTTATGATTGGGATGAAGGTCAACTTGTTCAGTTCCCCTACTTAACTAGTCTTGCTTATAATTTAGTTGATCTTAGAAGTTTGGGGTGAATCCTGGACTTCCCGCGGGTTACCCGGTGAAGGGCTCGCAACGGTACTAGGGGATATACTGGTGTCTAATCCCCAGATTCCCCTTTCCACGATGTTTATCTCATTTTGTTACCACCCGTTCTTGTGTGCCCGTTTGCTCTCTAGTTGCTCTAGAATCCTATGGTGGATTACTTTTTCGACTCGGGCAGGTATGTGTCGGTGATCTACCAAACACCGAACCATGTCACTCCTAGTGTCCGACTATTCCCTGATTTGCCTCTTAACCACCACTTTCACTTCTGGGTAAGTCATCACTAGCGGTGGTGACCATCAGGTAGGGGTCCGAATCTATGTTTTCAGTTTCTACTGTCTGCAGACCGAGGTGAGACTGAACTAAGTTGACTTTCAAGGCGTTATCTTACCCTACCATGTCTAAGTGGGTTCCAAGTCTTGTCCTAAGTTCTTAATGGGTAATGAACCAGAGCCCCGAGTCTTGGTCTTCCTAGTTTTCTAAGGGGTATTGTAGGTTGAGTATCAGTTAGGAGTCTCTTTTATGTTCTACATCTGTGCCTCTATAGGTCCTGGGGTAACTACTACAGTCCCATGTTGGTCTAAGCTCCGGGTCCTAAGTCGTGTATTAACTGTGGGGTGTTTTATCCTTAAATTACCATTTATTACATCTGATAGACGTACCCAAATTTTCCCTACATCCTTAAGTCCAAAACTCCAATATGATGTTCAGAGGATTTCCACTCATGCACACGGGTTGGATTCTTAAATAGAGTTGGTTGTTATCAAGCCTACGGCACGGACAATCTCCAAGGTATTTCTATGAGTCCAATTCACTAACCCTCCGGATGCACTTTTATACACGTCTCACTAGATGTGACCTAAAAGAGGCTACCCCTATCCCAAGGTCATGAAATCAGTGGCATTTTAGTGGTGACCTAAGGGCTACAACATTCGTATTGATTACAGTCTCCAGACGTGGGTTTAACCTAGGTGAATTCAACTTACAAGTGCTGTACTGAGTATAAAATTCAACAAGGCTCTATTGTAGACATGTCTCACTAAAATTGACATAGAAGGAGTTGTACTAAACCAAATGGCACAAGGTCAGTGGCATTTTAAAGGTAACCTAAAGGGCTACAATGTTCATATTGATTACAATCTCCAGATATGGGTTCAACCTGGGTGAATTCAACTTACAAGTGCTGTACAAAGTATAAAACTCAGCAAATCACTATTGTAGACATGTCTCACTAAAATTGACGTAGAAGGAGTTGTACTAAACCAAATGACACAAGGTCAGTGACATTTTAAAGGTAACCTAAGGGCTACAATGTTCATATTGATTACAATCTCCAGATATGGGTTCAACCTGGGTGAATTCAACTTACAAGTGCTGTACAAAGTATAAAACTCTGCAAATCACTATTGTAGACATGTCTCACTAAAATTGACGTAGAAGGAGTTGTATTAAACCAAATGACACAAGGTCAGTGGCATTTTAAAGGTAACCTAAGGGATACAATGTTCATATTGATTACAATCTCCAGGTATGGGTTCAACCTGGGTGAATTCAACTTACAAGTGCTGTACAAAGTATAAAACTCTGCAAAGCACTATTGTAGACATGTCTCACTAAAATTGACATAGAAGGAGTTGTACTAAACCAAATGACACAAGGTCAGTGGCATTTTAAAGGTAACCTAAGGGCTACAATGTTCATATTGATTACAATCTCCAGATATGGGTTCAACCTGGGTGAATTCAACTTACAAGTGCTGTACAAAGTATAAAACTCTGCAAATCACTATTGTAGACATGTCTCACTAAAATTGACGTAGAAGGAGTTGTACTAAACCAAATGACACAAGGTCAGTGGCATTTTAAAGGTAACCTAAGGGCTACAATGTTCATATTGATTACAATCTCCAAATATGGGTTCAACCTGGGTGAATTCGACTTACAAGTGCTGTACAAAGTATAAAACTCTGCAAAGCACTATTGTAGACATGTCTCACTAAAATTGACATAGAAGGAGTTGTACTAAACCAAATGACACAAGGTCAGTGGCATTTTAAAGGTAACCTAAAGGCTACAATGTTCATATTGATTACAATCTCCAGATATGGGTTCAACCTGGGTGAATTCAACTTACAAGTGCTGTACAAAGTATAAAACTCTGCAAATCACTATTGTAGACATGTCTCACTAAAATTGACGTAGAAGGAGTTGTACTAAACCAAATGACACAAGGTCAGTGGCATTTTAAAGGTAACCTAAGGGCTACAATGTTCATATTGATTACAATCTCCAGATATGGGTTCAACCTGGGTGAATTCGACTTACAAGTGCTGTACAAAGTATAAAACTCTGCAAAGCACTATTGCAGACATGTCTCACTAAAATTGACATAGAAGGAGTTGTACTAAACCAAATGACACAAGGTCAGTGGCATTTTAAAGGTAACCTAAAGGGCTACAATGTTCATATCTAAAAGTGATACACTCACCCATACCACATATGGACTTAGCCAAAGTGATATCAACATGAAGTGATACACATTATTTACACACAAGGTACATCTATCACATAAAACCATGTGTGGCCCAAAGTGAGATTAGTACAACATCTTGGTGATATGAGCTAAGATTTTCCAACAATTCTAGAGGTGATGCATACACTCATGTCACCAAATTTGCTAAGTAGGATTATGTGGTTTACTAATAGACAAAATGAGCAGTCTTAGTAGAATGGATGCCCTGGTGTCCACAGTGCACCAAATTAAGTGATTAAGGTGGCAAATGAAAGTAGACCCATAGGTCTACAAATGTTATATCTGCCTATTTTTGCAAATATGGCCTCTAAGGCCTTCATAAACAGCATGCAAACTGAATAAAAACCTAGGCAGGAATGTGGTTTGCTAATAGACAAAATGAGCAGTCTTAGTAGAATGGATGCCCTGGTGTCCACAGTGCACCAAATTAAGTGATTAAGGTGGCAAATGAAAGTAGACCCATAGGGCTACAAATGTTATCTCTGCCTATTTTTGCAAATATGGCCTCTAAGGCCTTCATAACAGCATGCAAACTGAATAAAAACCTAGGCAGGAATGTGGTTTGCTAATAGACAAAATGAGCAGTCTTAGTAGAATGGATGCCCTGGTGTCCACAGTGCACCAAATTAAGTGATTAAGGTGGCAAATGAAAGTAGACCCATAGGGCTACAAATGTTATCTCTGCCTATGTTTGCAAATATGGCCTCTAAGGCCTTCATAAACAGCATGCAAACTGAATAAAAACCTAGGCAGGAATGTGGTTTGCTAATAGACAAAATGAGCAGTCTTAGTAGAATGGATGCCCTGGTGTCCACATTGCACCAAATTAAGTGATTAAGGTGGCAAATGAAAGTAGACCCATAGGGATACAAATGTTATCTCTGCCTATTTTTGCAAATATGGCCTCTAAGGCCTTCAAAAATTCCATGCAAACTACCTAAAAATCCTAGGTAGAATTATTTCCATTAAGTACACAAAATGAAATAATTTGCAAAACTTTAGAAAAACACTCTCTAAAAATTTCTAATTTTCTCACTAATCATAGGTTAAGTATGGATACCTGCATGGCCTAAAAAGAAATCATCCATGTTGCATGCACCAATTTCTCTTAAATTTCAAAACTACATAAATTGTGACATTATACATGCCACACTAAAACAGCTCTATAGGGAGCTACACTTTACCAAATATTATGTACAACATATCATTGGAAAGGTAAGAGAAAGATCTACAACATTGATGTTGGGGACTTTGTCTAATTTAGAGTGAAAACAGGTCAAATATCAGGCCAAAGATGCAGCAAATATTGTGACAGATTTCATAAATCAAGGTATATTTTTGACCAGCCTCACTAGATCGAGTGCTGTGGTCCCCAGACTTGACCAAATGGCCTGATTTTACTTCCATTGGAAAGTATACATCAAGGGCTATAAATGTTGTCTCTGAGCATTTTTCGAAATGAGGCCTCTAAAGGCCTTAAAATAATTAATCAAAACTTGTCAAAATTTGTAGCAGAAATTTGTATTAGGAATATTATTATTTAAGTGGTCTGCGGTTAGGATTTTCCCCCAAATCGGACGGCCAGGGAGTCGTCTTCCCCGATGGGCCAACGGCCCAGATCTCACGCGCCTGAGCCGTTTGCGGGGCATTATCCCGGCAATCTGCAGCACCCTACCGCCGGCCACCGCCTCCACCACCTCCGTTGAGGTGGTGGCTAACGCCAGGCGGCGACACGGCCACCGGAGATGGCCTCTCCGGCGATCCCGAGCAAGAAGAAATGCTCGAGAAATCTCCCTCTGTCTCACATGGGATCGGGCTCAATTGAGCCCGATTTCTCTCCTAAATGAGTCTAGATACTAGCACGAGTGGAGGGGGAAAGGAACTTGCCTGAGCACGGCCTTGGCGGCGGGTGTTGCGGCGGAGGAAGGTCGCGTTCCTATTCCCGGCATCCATGGCGTTTTCTGTGCGGCTGAGCTCGAAAACTTCTTCTGAAGAGGGGGCTCGACTGCTCTGGGAGTTCTGAACGTAGTGAGAGGGAGAAGAGAGGGGGAGGGAGTGTATATGGTCGGCTGCCATTAAGAGCTCTCGGATACTCCCCTTGCCGCCCAATCCAGCCAACCAGGAACTCTCCCCACTGCCCAATTTCGAGGGGAAATTATTCCCCCAGCTCAGAGCATGCTTGGGGAATGAAGAAGAGGTGCCATGTGGCAGCCATCCCCTCATTCCCTCCTCTTTTGCCTCCTCTTGTCCTCTTCCCCATTAAGGCTTAATCCAAGGGTAATTACCCCCTTCCCATTCGAAATTTCAGGTACCCATGGTCTGGTTATCATGTGGGCTGCCTCATTAGGCTATGGAATTGGGCTGGGTCCACTCAATTTGAGCTTTGGACTCACTTGACCCATATGGGGCAAATTGGGGATTTTTTAGGTTTGGGCTTGACTCAAGTTCACACCCTAAATGTGAGTGACCCACATCATCCCCTAAGACCCCCTGGGCCTTTTCCAAAGAGAATTGAGTCATGGTGAAATCAATTGAGGCTTGAGTGCACTTAGTTGTCTATAGGGGTAATTTGGGTATTTTGTCAATTTTTGCCCTAATTCTCCATGGTTGAATGAACACTATGCTCCCTTGAGGTCTCACATACTCCCCTTAGGGTTTGGGAATGATCAATTTGGTTATACTCAATCAATTGGAGGTTAATATGGGTTTTAGCACATTTAGGTCAACTTGGGGCTTCTTAGTGATTAACCCAATTTCCCCCAAATTGACAGCCCTATGATGGGGCTTTTGGGTCCCTTAGGTCCCTTAGGGAGGTTGCTATAGGTGAGTGGCTTCAATTTGATCAATTGGGGCTCAATTGCCCTTAATTATGGTGATTTGACCTAAGATTGCTCACAGTTGACTTTTGGTCAATTTGACCAAATTGGTTGACCCCAAAGGTCCCTAGTGGCCTACTTGCCCTCCTAGTGGGTCATAGGGATCATGGTGAGGTTATATTGGCTTTTTGAAGTCTTTTGGTCCCCTCTAGGCTAGGACATCCATTTTGCTATTTGCACCCAAAGGTGCATTCCTACCCATTTTAATGAGTTCATGTGGGCCTTCCTGGCCCACTTTGTGTACTTAACTCACCATATGAACTATTCATGGTTATGTGAGGTTTTTAAGATATGTTATCCTCCCTTTTGGTTCACTTCTCATTAGGGTGGATCATGATGGCTAAGTGCACACCATGAGTTTTTCACCTCTTCCATTTTCATCCTAGGGTTCCAAGTCACTTGTCCTATTTTTGTCATGACTTGTCATGACAAAAATCATCTAGGGGCCTAGTAGTTTGGGGGATGTTACACTTAGCCCCGATGCTGGCCCACTGACCAGGCTCCCATCAAGCTGGCAGGGCCGGGAACCGGTCGGTGGCCGGAGGTTTCAGAAGTACTTAGCCCCGATGCTGGCCTGCTGACCAGACTCCCATCAAGCTGTCAAGGCCGGGAACCGCTCGGTGGTCGGAGGTTTCATAAGTACTTTGCCCCAATGCTGGCATGATGACCAGGCTCCCATCAAGCTGGCAGGGTCAGGAACCGCTCGGTGGCCGGAGGTTTTAAATGTACTTAGCCCCAATGCTGGCCCGCTGACCAGGCTCCCATCAAGCTGGCAAGGCCAGGAACCGCTAAGTGACCGGAGGTTTCATAAGTACTTAGCCCCGAAGTTGGCCCGCTGACCAGGCTCCCATCAAGCTGCCAGGGCCGGGAACCGCTCGGTGGTCGGAGGTTTCAGAAGTACTTAGCCCCGATGCTGGTGTTGAAAATGTTGAAGTGGAAGTTTGTGAAGTTGGCGGTTTGGGGGGGAGACCGCGCGGTCTGGTCTGACCGCACGGTCTTGCGGTCTCCTCTGGAGGTCTGACCTCTCTGGTCTAGCCGCGGGTCATTCGGCGTGACCGCCGTTCTTCTGTCCAAGGGTGCCGAGGTGAGGCCGTGCGGTCTGGTCGCGTGACCGCGTGGCGAGCTATCTTCTGTTCGGTGTGACCCCGCGATCTGGTGCTTGTGATCGCGTGGTGGGGGCAACCCGGTCTGGTGGCTGTACGGTTTCTTTGTGGTGCGCATGGACTAAGGTCTTCTTAGTCGCGCGGTCTCCGGTTTGTGTTCGCATTCCTGGACTTTCAGCGATCAGCTGACATATGCGGTCACATGTGTTTGGTCGAATTGGCGGGCTGTTGCCCTAGTCGGTCTGGTGTGTTCGCGGTCTCTGGAGGAGGTCGGGTGGTGAACACAGATGATGAGCGTCATGACCAGGCGAGTTGTCATGATCGCGCGACTTCTATTGAAGTCGGCGAGCTCACTAAGCGGGAGAATCTTTTGCTGATCGCGCAGGTTGACCGGTCTGGTCGCGCGATCATGGGGTGGTGATCCTATCTCATAGGGTGGTGACTGGATCAGGTCTCATGCCTATAAATAGGAGCCACTGTAGCAGCAAAAATATAGCACCAAGTGTAAGCTGAGCTCGCGTCCTGTTCTTGCGGTCTTTTTTTTGTGACCGGCCGGCTAGCTGATCGAACTTGTTTTGTGCAGCTTCTGCGGATTGCGCGGGTAGCTGCGATCACCTCCTCTTCTGAAGGTGTTCGGGCGGTCTCGCGGCTTGCATTGCGGGTTGCTGGAGTTTGGTAGGATCAGTGGAGTTCGGGAGTTCGCGAGGTTCTCAGTTGGTGTTGTTCAATGCGCAGGCAGGCAGTTCGGGCGGTCTTGTTTTCTAGCCGGGTGGACTGTCAGGTCGAATGGTCAGGCGGTCTCAGTTGGCAGACCGCTGGTTTTCCTTTCAGCTGTTTTTCTCTTATGTTTTTGTGTACTGGCGAAATCATGTCTCGCCATGTATACCTCGCCCTGTAATGAAGAACTTTGCTTGATCAATAAAGATGGTGTTTGTTTCATGTGCTTCAAGTTGATTGGCTTGAACTTTTAGTTATACAATTCCTGCTCGCTCCTAGATCTTCAAAAAATTTCACATGGTATCAGAGTGAGGTTGGTTGTAGTGGATAGAGCAGTGAATAACTAAAAGTTGACATCGCCTTTGTGAAGAAGGAACCAGTGGTAGAGCCATGGAAGCAAGGGGTCTTGGAATTGAGATGCTTACATCGACTAACTTTAAGAAGTGGAAGTCGTGTATGCAAAGTTATCTTCTGGGTGAGGACCTCTGAGAGGTCGTTGGAGGAGAGAGCACGGAGGAAGTTATCCTGATTGGGGACAATGCTCATGAGGTGAGGAACTAGAGGCGGATCAATGCCAAAGCAGAGTTTGCTCTGAAGAGGGCAATATCACCTGACCTGTTTAATCACATCTTGGGGTGTGGATCAGCTGCATAGATCTGGAGAGCCCTGGATGGGCTGTTTAACAAGAAGAATGTAGCGAGGCTACCGTTTCTGGAGAATGAGCTAGCTAGATCGGCTCAAGGAGATCTTTCTATCTCTACGTTCTTCTTGAAGATGAAGAACTTGTGCGCCGAGATTTCAGCATTGGATCCTGATGAGCCAACTTCTGAGGCGAAGCTGAAGAGACACATCATCCGTGGCTTGCGGAAGGAATATGTTGCCTTTGTGACGTCGGTGCAGGATTGGGCAAATCAGCCGTCTCTGCTGGAGCTGGAAAATCTGCTTGCTTCGCAGGAGAGTCTGGCAAGGCAGATGGAGGGGGTGTCAGTATCTTGGGGAGATGGCGAGGTTCTCTTCACGGGGAAGAAGAAGAAGTGGGATAAGAAGAAGACCGCTGGAGGAGGCAATGGGCCTCAACTTCTGGACAGCAGGAGAGGGGCTATACTCCTAAGGCTGAAGGGAAGAAGAAGGGAGAAGGACCCAAGTGCTTTAGATGCGGGAATCTTGGTCATATGAGGAAAGATTGCTGGGTGAATCTTCAGCCGGGGCATGCTGCTGCAGGAAAGGAGGAAGCTGAGGCCAGACAGAATGATGGAGGATGGGGAGGAGCCTTCTCGGCTTCTGTTGGAGCTGCGGCTTCTATCAACTATCAGGAGGACTGGATCGTGGACTCGGGGTGTGGTCATCACCTCACCGGGGATGAGTCAAAGCTTACTTCAGCGTAGCCTTACTCAGGTAATGATGCCATTATTACTGCTGATAATACCGTGCATAGTGTCGAGAAGGTGGGGGTTGTTTCCTTGGGCAGTGATAGAGGGCCGCTTACGTTGAAGAGTGTCTATCATGTGCCTGGAATGAGGAAAAACCTCTTCTCTGTGACCAATGCTGTGAACGCTGGGTAACACGTTCTGTTTGGCCCAACCGAAGTGAGGTTTCTTCGGAATGTTGAAACCGTGAAAGCGGAGGTTGTTCATGTGGGGAGAAGGGCAAAAAACTTGTTCGTTTTATCGACAAGTTCTTATGTCGACAAGATGAGGACGAATGATAGTGCTGTCATATGGCACGAGAGGTTGGGGCATATAGGGATGGATAAGCTGAAGGCTATGGCGGTGAAAGGTCTGGTCAAGGGTCTGCCTAGTCTATCTTCCTACGAAGATGGTCATATTTGCGCAGGATGTCAGTTCGGCAAGTCTCATCGACTGCCGTTTGATAAGTCGCAGACAAGGAGTAGTGTGTCGTTGGAGTGCATCCACGGTGACTTGATGGGACCAACTGCTACCCCAAGCCTCGGAGGCAGCAGGTATATGCGGGTGTTGATCGATGACTACACCAGATATGTCTGGGTATATTTCTTAAAGGAGAAGGCGGATGCGTTTGCCAAGTTCGTGGAGTTCAAGGAGCTTGTGGAGGGTCGGCTTGGTCTGCGGGTTAAGAAGCTGAGGACTGACAATGGAGGGGAGTTCACCTCTAGTGAGTTCTCTACTTTTTGCAGGAAGGCAGGCGTCCGAAGGGAGCTTACTTGTGCGCATACTCCACAACAAAATGGAGTTGCAGAGCGGAAGATCCATCATCTGACGGAGACCTGCAAGTGTTGGCTGCATGCCAAGAGTATCCTAAAGTCCTTCTGGGCGGAGGGAATGTCTTGTGCTGCCTACGTCATCAACAGGATGCCTCTTAGTCCCATCAATATGAAGACCCCACATGAATTGATGTTCAAGGAAAAGCCAAGTGTGGCGCACCTTCGGGTGTTTGGTTCCACCTACTATGTGCACGTTCCAGATGCGCTTCGGACGAAGCTAGATGCGAAAGCAAGGAAGCTAGTCTTCATGGGTTATGATGACCGGAAGAAGGGCTGGAAGTGCATGGACCCGGAGACGCGGAGATTTGTTGTATCTCGCGACGTCGTGTTCGACGAGGTGACGTCTTATAAGGGAAGTTCTGGTGTTAAGCTACCAGAAAGCACGGTGGAGGAGCCGGAGAAAGCTATGGAAATCTTCAGGTGGAGATGCCTGTGTCACCAGGTGGTCCATCAATATCTAGTTCTGAGGCGGAGGCTTCTGGATCAGGAAGCAGGGGGAGCGATGCTCCGAGTACGTCTGGAAGGGGAGCTAGGGAAGAAGCAGCTGAAGATACTGCGAGTCAGGGGAAGGCATTGCGGAGATCGAAGCGAACAATCATTGCCCCTGATCGCTATACAGGAGGAAACATAGTGAGCTTTGTCTCGTGTTTCTTTGCTGGTCCCTTGGATGAGAAGGAGCCGTCGAGCTTTGAAAAGGCCAATGGCGTGGAACAGTGGGATTCAGCTATGCAGGAAGAGATGAGTGCTCTTGAAAAGAATGAGACTTGGTCTCTGGTGCCCAAGCCCAAGGGTATCACCCCTGTGACATGCAAGTGGGTCTACAAGCTCAAGAAGAAGGCAGACGACAGTATCGAGCGATACAAGGCTCGCCTTGTGGCTCGGGGGTTCTCGCAGCAATACGGTGAAGACTATGAAAAGACATTCAGTCTGGTGGCAAAAATGACTTCAGTTTGGGTTGTGATTGCCTTGGCGGCATGCTGGAGGTGGGAGATTTGGCAGCTCGACATAATGAATGCATTCTTGTATGGCGAGATTAATAAGGACATCTTCATGGTCCAGCCGCCAGGCTTCGTATCTGAAGATTTTCCTGACTATGTCTGCAAGTTGAAGAAGGCCATGTATGGGTTGAAGCAAGCGCCGAGGGCGTGGTATGTAAAGGTAGCAGAATATCTCTTATTCTGTGGGTTTGGTGCTTCAGACTCAGACTCAAGCTTGTTCGTCAAGAAGAGCGGGGAGCTTCAATTCATCATGCTGTTTTACGTCGACGAAATGATCGTGACGGGGAATTCGAAGGAGGAAGTAGCAAGGCTTCGGTCTGAGCTATCTATCAGGTTTGAGATGAAGGACTTAGGTGAGCTTCACCATTTCCTTGGACTCGAAGTGCAAAGGAAGGGAAGTGGAGTGCTGGTGTCCCAGGCTGGATATGCGGAGCGAATTGTGGAGCGGTTCGGCATGAAGGAAGGGAAGTGCATTTCCACACCTCTGTAGAAGGCCATGAAACTTAGCAAGGATGCGGGGAGGATTCTGGAAGATCCGCTGGTGTTCCGAGCTCTGGTTGGGAGCTTGATCTATCTGACAATTACCAGGCCGGATATTGCATATTCAGTTGGCAGGGTGAGCCGTTATATGGCGGAACCACGGATGCCTCATCTACTAGCGGCCAAGAATATATTGAAGTATGTCAAGGCGACTTCGGATATGGGTCTCCTTTACAGGAGGGATGCGGGCTTCGAGGTGCATGGGTACATGGATGCTGATTACGGGGGGGATTCAGATGATCGGAAGTCGACGTCTGGATACGTCTTTATGGCGGGCCCCACGACTATATCATGGTGCAGCAAGAAGCAGGATTCCGTGTCTGTCTCAACCACGGAAGTGGAATACAAGGCTTCGTCCTTGGCAGCTCAAGGAGCCATCTGGCTTAGGAGGTTGGTAGGAGACGTCCATAAGGAGGTTCGGGGTACGACTCTGCTCCGCAACGACAACGAGAGTGATCTCAAACTGGTTACTAATCCAGTTTGTCACGCGAGAACCAAGCATATCGAGATCGAGCATCATTCCATTCGTGAGAAGGTGTTGGAGGGGTCTCTTTCGGTCGAGCATGTTTGGAGTCAGGACAACATTGCTGACATTTTCACAAATGCGCTGGCGAAGGGGTCGTTTACTCGGCTAAGGAGTTTACTTGGGCTGTTTTCAACTTCTCACTTCAAGGGGGAGTGTTGAAAATGTTGAAGTGGAAGTTTGTGAAGTTGGCGGTCTGGGGGGGAGACCGCGCGGTCTAGTTTGACCGCACGGTCTTGCGGTCTCCTCTAGCGGTCTGACCTCTCTGGTCTAGCCGCGGGTTATTCGGCGTGACCGTCGTTCTTCTGTCCAAGGGTACCGAGGTGATGCCGCACGGTCTGGTCGCGTGACCGCGTGGCGAGCTGTCTTCTGTTCGGTGTGACCGCGCGATCTAGTGCTTGTGATCGTGTGGTGGGGGCAACCCGGTTTGGTGGCTGTCCGGTTTCTTTGTGGTGCGCGTGGACTAAAGTCTTCTTAGTCGCGCGGTCTCCGGTTTGTGTTTGTATGGCTGGTCTTTTGGCGATCAGCTGGCATATGCGGTCACAGGTGTTTGGTCGACTTGGCCGGTTGTTGCCCTAGTCGGTCTGGTGTGTTCTCGGTCTCTGGAGGAGGCCGGGTGGCGAACACAGGTGGTGAGCGTCATGACCAGGCGAGTTGTCATGATCGCGCGGCTTCTGCTGAAGTTGGTGAGCTCACTAAGCAGGAGGATCTTTTGCTGATCGCGCGGGTTGACCGGTCTGGTCGCGCGATCAAGGGGTGGCGATCCTATCTCATAGGGTGGTGACTGGATCAGGTCTCACGCCTATAAATAGGAGCCACTGTAGCAGCAAAAATATAGCACCAAGTGTAAGCTAAGCTCGCATCCTGTTCTTGCAGTCTCTTTTTTGTGACCGGCCGGCTAGCTGATCGAACTTGTTTTGTGCAGCTTCTGCGGATTGTGCAGGTAGCAGCGGTCACCTCCTCTTCTGAAGGTGTTCGGGCAGTCTCGTGGCTTGCAGTGTGGGTTGCTGAAGTTCGAGAGGATCAGTGGAGTTCGGGCGTTCGTGAGGTTCTCAGTTGGTGTTGTTCAAGGCGCAGACAGGCAGTTCGGGCGGTCTTGTTTTCTAGCCGGGCGGACTGTCAGGTCGAGCGGTCAGGCGATCTCAGTTGGCAGAACGTTGGTTTTCCTTTCAGCTGTTTTTCTCTTCTGTTTTTGTGTACTGGCAAAATTATGTCTCGCCATGTATACCTCGCCCTGTAATGAAGAACTTTACTTGATCAATAAATATTGTGTTTGTTACATGTGCTTCTGGTTGTGTGCCTTGAACTTTTAGTTATACAATTCCTGCTCACTCCTAGATCTTTGAAAAATTTCACAGCTGGCCCGCTGACCAGGCTCCCATCAAGCTGGCAGGGCCGGGAACCGCTCGGTGGCCGGAGGTTTCAGAAGTACTTAGCCCCGATCCTGGCCCACTGACCAGGCTCCCATCAAGCTGACAGGGCCGGGAACCGCTTGGTGGCCGGAGGTTTCAGAAGTACTTAGCCCCGATGCCATCCCGCTGACCAGGATCCCATCAAGCTGGCAGGGCCGGGAACTGCTCGGTGGCCGGAGGTTCGGAAGTACTTAGCCCCGATGCTGACCCGCTGACCAGGCTCCCATCAAGCTGGCAGGGCCGAGAACCGCTCGGTGGCCAGAGGTTTCAGAAGTACTTAGCTCCGATGCTGGCCCGCTGACTAGGCTCCCATCAAGCTGGCAGGGCCGGGAACCGCTCGGTGGTCGGAGGTTTCAGAAGTACTTAGCATCGATGCCGGCCCACTGAGCAGGCTCCCATCAAGCTGGCAGGGCCGGGAAATGCTCGGTGGCCGGAGGTTTCAGAAGTACTTAGCTCTGATGCTGGCCCGCTGACCAGGATCCCATCAAGCTGGAAGGGCCGGGAACCGCTCCATGGCCGGAGGTTTCAGAAGTACTTAGCCCTGATGCTGGCCCGCTGACCAGGCTCCCATCAAGTTGGCAGGGCCGGGAACTGCTCGGTGGCCGGAGGTTTCAGAAGTACTTAGCCCCGATGCTGACCCACTGACCAGGCTCCCATCAAGCTGGCAGGGACGGGAACCGCACGATGGCCAGAGGTTTCAGAAGTACTTAGCCCCGATGTTGGCCCGCAGACCAGGCTCCCATCAAGCTGGCAGGGTCGGGAACCGCTCGGTGGCTGAAGGTTTCAGAAGTACTTAGCCCCGATGCTGGCCCGCTGACCTGGCTCCCATCAAGCTGGCAGGGCCGGGAACCGCTCGGTGGCCTGAGGTTTCAGATGTACTTAGCCCCGATCCTGGCCCGCTGACCAGGCTCCTATCAAGCTGGCAGGGCCGGGAACCGATCGGTGGCCGGAAGTTTCATAAGTACTTAGCCACGATGCTGGCCCTCTGACCAGGCTCCCATCAAGCTGGCAGGGCCGGGAACCGCTCGGTGGCCTGAAGTTTCAGATGTACTTAGCCCCGATGCTGGCCCGCTGACCAGGATCCCATCAAGCTGGCAGGGCCGGGAAACGCTCCGTGGCCGGAGGTTTCAGAAGTACTTAGCCTCGATGCTGGCCCGCTAACCAGACTCCCATCAAGCTGGCAGGGCCGGGAACCGCTCGGTGGTCGGAGGTTTCAGAAGTACTTAGCCCCGACGCTGGCCCGCTGACCAGGCTCCCATCAAGCTGGCAGGGCCGGGAACCGCTCGGTAGCTGGAGGTTTCTGAAGTACTTAGCCCCGATGCTGTCCCACTGACAAGGCTCCCATCAAGCTGGCAGGGCCGGGAACCGCTCGGTTGCTGGAGGTTTCAGAATTACTTAGCCCCGATGCCGACCCACTGACCAGGATCCCATCAAGCTGGCAGGGTCGGGAACCGCTCGGTGGCCGGAGGTTCGGAAGTACTTAGCCCCGATGCTGGCCCGCTGACCAGGCTCCCATCAAGCTGGCAAGGCTGGGAACCGCTCGGTGGCTGGAGGTTTCAGAAGTACTTAACCCCGATGCTGGCTCGCTGACCAGGCTCCCATCAAGCTGGCAGGGCCAGGAACCGCTCGATGGTCGGAGGTTTCAGAAGTACTTAGCCCCGATGTTGGCCCGCTGAGCAGGCTCCCATCAAGCTGGCAGGGCCGGGAAATGCTCGGTGGCTGGAGGTTTCAGAAGTACTTAGCCCTGATGCTGGCCCGCTGACCAAGATCCCATCAAGCTGGCAGGGCCGGGAACTGCTCCGTGGCTGGAGGTTTCAGAAGTACTTAGCCCCGATGCTGGCCTGCTGACCAGGCTCCCATCAAGTTGGCAGGGCCGGGAACTGCTCGGTGGTCAGAGGTTTTATAAGTACTTAGCCCCGATGCTGGCCCACTGACCAGGCGCCCATCAAGCTGGCAGGGACGAGAACCGCACGGTGGCCAAAGGTTTCAGAAGTACTTAGCCCCGATGCTGGCCCGCTGACCAGGCTCCCATCAAGCTGGCAGGGTCGGGAACTTCTCGGTGGCCGGAGGTTTCAGAAGTACTTAGCCCCCAATGCTGGCCCGCTGACCAGGCTCCCATCAAGATGGCAGGGCCTGGAACCGCTCAGTGGCCTGAGGTTTCAGATGTACTTAGCCCCGATGCTGGCCCGCTGACCATACTTCATTCATGCTGGCAGGGCCGGGAACCGCTCGGTGGTCGGAGGTTTCATAAGTACTTAGCCCCAATGCTGACCCTCTGACCAGGCTCCCATCAAGCTTGCAGGGCCGGGAACCGCTCGGTGGCCTGAGGTTTCAGATGTACTTAGCCCCGATGCTAGCCCGCTGACCAGGATCCCATCAAGCTGGCAGGGCCGGGAAACGCTCCGTGGCCGGAGGTTTCAGAAGTACTTAGCCCCGATGCTGGCCCGCTGACCAAGCTCTCATCAAGCTGGCAGGGCCGGGAACCGCTCGGTGGCTGGAGGTTTCAGAAGTACTTAGCCCCGATGCTGGCCCGCTGACCAGGCTCCAATCAAGCTGGCAGGGACGGGAACTGCTCGGTGGCCGGAGGTTTCAGAAGTACTTAGCCCCGATGCTGGCCCGCTGACCAGGCTCCCATTAAGCAGGTAGGGTCTGGAACCGCTCGGTGGCCGGAGGTTTCAGAAGTACTTAGCCCCGATGCTGGCCCGCTGACCAGGATCCCATCAAGCTGGCAGGGTTGGGAACAGCTCGGTGGCCTGAGGTTTCAGATGTACATAGCCCCGATGCTGGCCCGCTGACCAGGCTCCCATCAAGCTGGCAGGGCCGGGAACCGCTCGGTGGCTGGAGGTTTCATAAGTACTTATCCCCGATGCTGGCCCGCTGACCAGGCAGGAACCGCTCGGTGGTCGGAGGTTTCAGAAGTACTTAGCCACGATGCTGGCCCACTGAGCAGTCTCCCATCAAGCTAGCAGGGCCGGGAAATGCTCGGTGGCCGAAGGTTTCAGAAGTACTTAGCCCCGATGCTGGCCCGCTGACCAGGATCCCATCAAGCTGGCAGGGCCGGGAACCGCTCCGTGGCCGGAGGTTTCAGAAGTACTTAGCCCCGATGCTGGCCCGCAGACCAGGCTCCCATCAAGCTGGCAGGGCCGAGAACCACTCGGTGGCCGGAGGTTTCAGAAGTACTTAGTCCCGATGCTGGCCCGCTGACCAGGCTCCCATCAAGCTGGCAGGGACGGGAACCGCTCGGTGGCCGGAGGTTTCAGAAGTACTTAGCCCCGTTGCTGGACCGCTGACCAGGCTCCCATCAAGCTGGCAGGGCCGGGATCTGCTCGGTGGCCAGAGGTTTCATAAGTACTTAGCCCCGATGCTGGACCGCAGAGCAGGCTCCCATCAAGCTGGCAGGGCCGAGAACCGCTCGGTGGTCGGAGGTTTCAGAAGTACTTAGCTCCGATGCTGGTCCGCTGAGCAGGCTCCCATCAAGCTGGCAGGGCCGAGAAATGCTCGGTGGTCGAAGGTTTCAGAAGTACTTAGCCCCGATCCTGGCCCGCTGACTAGGATCCCATCAAGCTGGCAGGGCCGGGAACCGCTCCGTGGCCGGAGGTTTCAGAAGTACTTAGCCCCGATGCTGGCCCGCTGACCAGGCTCCCATCAAGCTGGCTAGGCCGGGAACCGCTCGGTGGCCGGAGGTTTCAGAAGTACTTAGCCCCGATGCTGGCCCGCTGACCAGGCTCCCATCAAGCTGGCAGGGACGGGAGCCGCTCGGTGGCTGGAGGTTTCAGAAGTACTTAGCCCCGATGCTGACCCACAGACCAGGCTCCCATCAAGCTGGCAGGGCCGGGAACCGCTTGGTGGCCGGAGTTTTCAGAAGTACTTAGCTACGATGCTGGACCGCTGACCAGGCTCCCATCAAGCTGGCCGGGCCGGGAACCGCTCGGTGGACTGAGGTTTCAGATGTACTTAGCCCCAATGTTGACCCGCTGACCATGCTCCCATCAAGCTGGCAGGGCCGGGAACCGCTCGGTGGCCGGAGGTTTCATAAGTACTTAGCCCCGATGCTTGCCAGCTGTCCATGCTCCCATCAAGCTGGCAGGGCCGGTAACCGCTCGGTGGCCGGAGGGTTCAGAAGTACTTAGCCTCCAAGCTGGCCCGCTGACCAGGCTCCCATCAAGCTGGCAGGGCCGGGAACCGCTTAGTGGCCGGAGGTTTCAGATGTTTAGCCCCGATGCTGGCCCGCTGACCAGGCTCCCATCAAGCTGACAGGGTCGGGAACTGCTCGTTGGCCGGAGGTTTCAAAAGTACTTAGCCCCGACGCTGGCCCGCTGACCAGGCTCCCATCAAGCTGGCAGGGCCGGGAAACGCTCGGTGGTCGAAGGTTTCAGAAGTACTTAGTCCCTAGATGGCTCCGCTAGTCGGGCTCTCGCTAGCTGGTAGGGTAGGATGGCCTCTCAGGGAGGCTAAGTGATTTTCCCCCGAGATGGCTCCGCTAGCCGGGCTCTCGCTAGTCGACAGGGTAGGAAGGCCTCTCGGGGAGACTAAGTGTTTTTCCCCTGAGATGGCTCCGCTAGCCGGCAGGGTAGGAAGGCCTCTCGGGGAGGCTAAGTATTTTTCCCCCGAGATGGCTCCGCTAGCCGGCAGGGTAGGAAGGCCTCTCGGGGAAAATAATTATTTTTCCCCCGAGATGGCTCCGCTAGCTGGTCTCTCACTAGCCGGCAGGGTAAGATAGCCTCTCGGGTAGGCCAAGTAATTTTCCCCTTGAGGTGGCTCCATTAGCCGAGCTCTCGGGAAGGCACTCGCCGAATATACAGGTTTGGACTTTTCTTTCCAAGTGTGAGTCCCGCTCGAAAAGAGCGGGGATTGTTTACAACTCTGTATTCGCCGAGTGGGCCCCCGGGACCCAGGAGGTCTTTGGGCCAAATGTTATTTTTAGCTCTGTCCCAAGCAAAGAAAGGAGCGAGCAGGGAGGGCGGTCTGCCCCCTGCTCACCCAACCCTTGGAGGGGGGCGAGAGGAGAGGGCGGCCTGCCCCTTCTCGCTCCATCCCCAGTAAGGGGTGAGGGGAGAGGGCGGCCTGCCCCCTCTCTCCCCATCGCCAGTAAGGGGGTGAGAGGAGAGGGCGGCCTGCCCCCTCTCGCCCCATCCCCAGTAAGGGGGCGAGAGGAGAGGGCGGCCTGCCCCCTCTCGCCCCATCCCCAGCAAGGGGGGTTAGAGAGGAAGGCGGCCAACCCCCTCTCGCCCCCGTCCCTGCAAGGGAGGCGAGAGAGGCGGGCGGCCAGCCCCCTCTCGCCCCCGTCCCAAAAAGGGGTGCGAGAGGAGAGGGCGGCCTTCCCCCTCTCGCCCCAGCTCCAGTAAGGGGGCGAGAGCAAGGGGGGGTAGCCTGCCCCCTCTCGCCCAGCCCCGGGAAGAGGGGCGGTTTGCGTTTAGCGCTTCAGAATGACGGGATTTGGCTATTGGCATGCCAAAGTTGGGGGTATTTTCGTAATCTTGTATGCCGGAATGTGGCTATTGACAGACCAAGTCCAGAAATCTATAAATAGGACCAAGGGGCACCATTTGGAGGGACTTCTCTTTGGGCTTCTCTCTCTCCCAAGTTTCTTCAAGTGGGTGAAGAGAGCCTCCAAAGGTGCCCCAAGCTCAGCATTGACTTGGGAGTGGAAGCGCTTTAAGATCTTCCGGGTGTGTGGTGGGACCTCCTCGCTGAGCCCTTGATCTTGTTCCTAGTTTACTAAGTCTTCGGCCTAGCGCTCTCCCTTGAGAGAAGTAGGTGTGTGAGGTCACCCCCTCTTTTGGGGACCCCGAACTCCACAAGAGACCGATTGTCGGTTTCAACACTGACGGACTCCCCGACGCCCAACCCTCCCCTTCCCGCGATTTGCATGATGCCGCGCATTTGCCCGATGCCGCACATTTGCCCGATGCCGCTCCTCTGCCCGATGCCGCTCCTCCACCTGTTTCGACGGGGATGGGATCTGACAGCTCTACTATTGGAAGCCCAGCAGGTATAGCAAAAAACCTCCTAAAAGGCTCTAAAAATCCCATTTTTCTGATTCTAATGTTATAAATGCTCTAAGAATCCCTCAATGGATTGTAAATTACCAGTTCCTTTTTTCTGGTTGTAAATTGCTTATGTTTTTTTTTCTACGATTTTCCGGTCCTTTTTGAAGTTAGAAAATTGTTTACAACATTTTTGGATGATTACACTTGCAAATTCTCTCTACTGTGATATGTTTTGTATTTTAAATGACAACTATGGACTGTATGTTTGATTTTACGTGCTTAGTTAAATTTTTAATTTTTATGTTGGTCTGTAAATAATAATTTAGTTTGACATCAATAATCACATTAATATTCTCGGTCTGTCATTAACTGTGAGTTGTCATTAGTCAAAGTAGGTCTGCCCATAACATCACCCATATTTTATGGGTTCGGCGAACACAAACTAAAGTACCATTGAGAATTTTTTGTCGACTTCTTCAAAGCTTCTACCTCACACATGAGCATTGGACATTAACATAAGAATAAATATCCGTCGACAACACGCAATAATTTCTCATTAAAATAGGGTAATTATATAGGCAAACCTATTTCTGCTATTGGCAAGCCAACAAATCTAAAAAGCGCATCCCCCTCATTTCGATTAGTGGCGGGCCTAAAATTTCTCCCGATCTGCACAGCCCGCCTAATCTCTTGTTGGAAAGCCGCAACCCACCTAATCTCCCGATCTGCGCCGCTGATGCCTCGCCGCCGCTTGAAACGTCTTCCCCTTCGATGGTATTTCCTTCCAAGAACGATGCTCTCCGGCTAGGCTATTCTTTAGAAGCCACGCCTTTGGCTGTAGCGCCACCTCCACCAGAAGTTGCTCCTCCGCCTAATCCGACAGCGGCAGAGGACTCGTCTTCAACATTAGGTAATTCCTTGTTAACTCGGATCTTCCTCCTCTCAGTTTCCATGGTTTGTATTTAGCCCCTTCCATCTTTCTCCTCTATATGCGAGTTCGATGTGGAGATTTGTCGCGAAAATGTGTCGTTTCCTGCTTTATCGAACACTTCTCATCTACCAAATTAGACAGGGGAAGAAAACTCTTCTAAAACCGCATGTATATCAAAAATTTGGTTGTTCAGAGCCCTTCTCCTGCTCGTTTTCTGAATTTTTTTTATGAAAGTAATGTGGCTACTCTTAAGGGTTTTGTAAAATTCTTCTGAATTTTTTTGTATGTAAATTGCTGTTTGTTGCGGGTCGCTCGGGTGTTTTGGTAGACCGGTCGACTTGAACCGGCTTAGCTCGGAAGCGAACTGAGCGCGCTAACAGGCAAAATGTAAGCTAGTAAGTGACATGAGAACTTTTAACGTGGAAAACCCGGAAAGGGTGAAAAACCACGCGGCCGGAGCTGTGCCGACCAAACTTCACTATCTTCTGGGGGGTTACAGTCAGGTACTTAGAATTCGAGCACGACAGGCCGCCACTCATTACAATAATAGAGAGAGAGAATTCCGAAGGTGATATGCCACCTCTCAGAAAACCAAGTCTTTTTTCCTTCTAAGAACGGTGGAGAACAAAAGTGAGAATGCTCAGGAGAACAAAAGTGAGAATGCTGAGTCGCCTTTTGGGAGAAAGGAAATCTCCAAGTCCACGAAGGAGATCTTCAAGCGCCGAAGGAGAATTCCGAGGAAATCTTCAAAGGAGCTCTCTCGGGCGCAAAAGGCGAAGTCCCTTGAAATGAAGGCTCTGAGCTCCTTTTATAGCTTTGGCCGGGGGTAGCCCGGTAATTTTGTCGTCGTAACCACCGTAACCACCTGACTGGCGAATCACGCTGGTCGATTTGGAGCACATGGATCATCATTTTTCGTAAATTACCGTCTCGCCCTTCGGGCAGTTCGGGCAGCTTCGTTGAAGGTAAAAAAGGCGACAAGCGAGTCCTGCAATCTGAGAAATTAAGAAATGTTAACTTCGCGCGCGTTCAGAATTTGGGAACGTTCTGAGCGCGTTCAGAATGTGGAAACGTTCTGAGCATGCGGGGAAGCCTTCTGAGCGCGCGGGGAAGCACTCTGAGCGCGCAACGAACTCGGGAGTGTTCTGAGTGCGCAACGAACTTGGGAGCGTTCTGAGCGAACGAAGAGGCGTTCTGAGCGCGCAACGAGCGTGGGAGCGCTCTGAGCGCGTAACGAACGTACGAGCATTCTGAGCGAAGGGAGAGGCATTCTGAGTACGCAACGAGCGCGAGAGCGCTCGGAGCGCGCAACGAACACGAGAGCGTTCTGAGCGAACGGAGAGGCGTTCTGAGCGTGCAACGAGCGCGGGAGCGCTCTGAGCGCGCAACGAACACGAGAGCGTTCTGAGCGAACAGAGAGGTGTTCTGAGCGCGCAACTAGCGTGGGAGCATCCTGCGGCGAACATGGAAATGAGAAGTCGCGCCCCAAAGGGGGAACTGGGTTTCGACCGGGCGCTCCGCAGGACCCCCTGTAGGAGAGGGGGTGGTCTGGCCGCATCTGCACGGGGTGTGGCCGCACCCCAAGGGGGGTTGCGGCTCGGCGGCACCCCTAGAGGGGTGCGGCGGCTTGGCCGTACCCCAGGAGGGGTGCGGCGAGGCCGCATCTCAGGAGGGGTGCGGCTTTGCCGCACCCTAATAGGGGTGCGATTAGGCTGCACCCCTTGAGGGGGGTTCGGCGCTACCGCGCGTGCTAGCGCGCGGCAGCGCCGCGCAGTACCTCCATGCGTGTCATGGTGGTAGCGCGCCCGCTACCGCGCGCGGTAGTGCTTATGGTTGCACGCGGCGTTGCCGCGCGTGGTGCTGGCGCGCACTATTGAGTGCGGCCCTGCGACGCGTTCTGCGTGCGTATTTGCATGGGCAGTTGCCTGTGGAGATGGTGGGTTTGGCCCACTTTCCCACTCATCCCTCATCACCTTAGTGGTGGAGTTGGGTTTGTGAGTAACCGCTACCCGACTTTGGACATATAGATGAGAGCCCATGTGTGAATGCGTATCATAAGCCACCCAAACCTCCGGAGTCCGAATTTTTATACGGAGGAGTTCAGAGGTTTTGATTCTTCTGCTGCAGTTTCAATCATCGTCATCTTTGTGGCGCCTTGGGTAGGAATTGCCACTGAGGGATGAGTGTGCAGTTGCTTTTGTTTTCCCGTTATTTCTGGAAGTCGCCGCTCGGTTCTAACTGTGGGAGAAACTTTTATTTCGTCCTAACTGGTTGCGAGCTTGTCGCCCAGTGTTTGCATTGGAGATCGTGACGAGCTTGATTTTTAGCGTTGATTCCTGAGCAGCTTGGCGGCTTTTTTCATAACAAAAGATAAGTTTGCGTGAGTCTGAGCTCGCGCTTTTTTAAATAGTAGAAGATAAGTTTGCGTGAGCCCGAGCTCGCGGTTTTTTACATAATAGAACATAAGTTTGCGCGTGTTGGAGTTTCTGAGGTGATCTCAAAGCAATCAACAGTTAGTCTTACTGCCAACGCAATATGAGCCTATAGGGTCGCACATAAAAGTGTTTGGAGAAGTTGGAGAAAGGATTGTTTTGGTCTTACTCATATTGGATATGAGTGGAGGACCAATCCTATGACTGTTCGGAATTGAATTGAGAATGTCTCAAACGGGAAACAAGTACTCTTGAAGAATCGTCGAAATGGTTTCAACGAATTCTTTAGGACTTGACAAATTCGGCGAAAGTGTTTCGACGAATGGATTTATACCGACGAATTCGTTTAAAAGGTTTAAACGAAACTATGTCAATTCGTCTATTCGAATTCGTCTAAATCGTTTAGTCAAATTTATGATGATTCGTCTAAAGTGTTTAGTCGAAATCGTCTATTCGAATTCGTCTAAATCGTTTAGTCGAATTTAAGATAATTCGTTTAATGTGTTTAGTTGAATTTATGATAATTCGTCTAAAGTGTTTAGTCGAATTGTAATACATTCGACGAATTTAAATCCTAGCAGAATTGTTCTGTTTTTTCTCTGGTCTGCGGATAACCTATTTTATGCCTTGCGTATAAAAGAGATGCGATTAGGTCTTCTAAAGTGGTAGAATATATCGATCCTTTTCGCGATTTCAGAAGGGCCGAGAAGACGGAAGTGTTCCGATACCTCTCTCCCCGTCCGCCGACCTAGGCTTCGCCGACCATCGCCGCCTCCCCTTCAACGGACCTAGCAGTTCGTGGGGACGCAGAGGGTTGTTCTTCTCCGACCCATTCCTTGTACGACAAGGCATTGGGGTTCTCCTTCCTTGTGTGGATCTCTGTAGAGGGGCCGATCCATTTCGGATCTTGGAACTCGAAGTTCATCTACCAGATTTCTTGTTGGAGCATCTTGGTTGAGTATTGACTCAATCCCAGAAAGGTATATCGTATTTTGCTTTCCTAATCTCTTGATTCATGAAATCCGCAAGATCCTTACTCTTTAGGTTGTTCTAGTTATTTCTTCTGCTGCGCACCTTTGATGTGCCCTTATCATTCTGAATGGTATATAAAAAACCCAACAACGCGAGTCTGAGCTCGTGGCTTTTTTTACATAGTAGAAGATAAGTTTGCGCGAGTCTGAGCTCGTGATTTTTTAGATAATAGAACATACGTTTGCGCGAGTCTGAGCTCGCGGCTTTTTACATAATAAAAGATAAGTTTGCGCGAGCCTGAACTCGCGGCTTTTTACATAATAGAAGATTAGTTTGCGCGAGTCTGAGCTCGCGGCTTTTTTACATAGTAGAAGATAAGTTTGCGCGAGTCTGAGCTCGCGGCTTTTTGCATAATAGAAGATAGGTTTGCGCGAGTCTGAGCTCGCGACTTTCTTACATAGTAGAAGATAAGTTTGAGCGAGTCTGAGCTCGTGGCTTTTTACATAATAGAAGATAAGTTTGCGCGAGTCTGAGCTAGCGGCTTTTTTACGTAATAGAAGATTAGTTTGCGCGTGGCTTTTTACGATATGTTTGGTCGGTGAAGAGCGTATGTATTCAAACCGTGGACGAACGTAGGAGGGGCAGACACTTATGACGTCGGGACCTTACCGCGGTGGAGAAGGTCGAACCTTCAATCGATGGCAGTGAGAGATTGCTGCGAGCGCGCTGCCCGGAGGCAGTTGCTGTTCATTAGCGCGCTTCCTGGAGGCAGGTGCTGTTCATTAGCGTGCTGCCTGGAGGCAGGTGCTGTTCATTAGCGCGCTGCCTGGAGGCAGGTGCTGTTCATTAGCGCACTGTCTGGAGGCAGGTGCTGTTCATTAGCGCACTGCCTGGAGGCAGGTGCTGTTCATTAGCGCGCTACCTGGAGGCATGCGCTGTTCATTAGCGCGCTGCCTGGAGGTAGGTGCTGTTCATTAGCACTCTGCCTGGAGGCAGGTGATGTTCATTAGCGCACTGCCTGGAGGCAGGTGTTGTTCATTAGCGCACTGCCTAGAGGCAGGTGCTGTTCATTAGCGCACTGCCTAGAGACAGGTGCTGTTCATTAGCACCCTTCCTGGAGGCAGGTGCTATTCATTAGCACACTGTCTGGAGGCAGCAGGTGCTGTTCATTAGCGCACTGCCTCGAGGCAGGTGCTATTCATTAGCGCACTGCTTGGAGGCAGGTGTTGTTCATTAGCGCGCTACCTGGAGGAAGGTGTTATTCATTAGCGCATTGTCTGGAGGTAGGTGTTGTTCATTAGCGCCCTGCCTGGAGGCAGGTGATGTTCATTAGCGCACTGCCTGGAGGCAGGTGCTGTTCATTAGCGCACTGCCTAGAGGCAGATGCTGTTCATTAGCGCACTGCCTAGAAACAGGTTTTGTTCATTAGCGCGCTGCCTGGAGGCAGGTGCTGTTCATTAGCACCCTGCCTGGAGGCAGGTGTTGTTCATTAGTGCACTGTCTGGAGGAAGGTGTTGTTCATTAGCGCGCTGCCTGGAGGCACGTGCTGTTCATTAGTGCACTGCTTGGAGGCAGGTGCTGTTCATTAGCGCGCTGCCTGGAGGTAGGTGTTGTTCATTAGCGCGCTGCCTGGAGGCAGGTGCTGTTCATGCAAATGGACGTCTTTACATAGTTTTGATAGCACAGGATATGACATGCCTGAAATGATTAACTTTAAAAACTATTAGTCGTAGTGACAATTTACACAAAGTTTTTATAGAAACAAAGTTGGCAGAATATTTCAGTGGCGCTGGTAGAGCCCCGCTAATGGGTATGAAACTTTCTCCTAGGATGTCTGCCTTAAGGGTTGCCCCCAGCTCTTCCTGGTGAGTTGTTGGATGATCTCCTGCTGGCCGATGCTTAGCCTTGTAGAAATTTCCCCATTATGCCTTGTTGGACGAGACGCTCGATTTCATCCTTAAAATTGGAGCAATTTTATGTGTCATGTCCTTGTCCACGATGGAACTCACAATATTTTGTCTGGTCCCCTGCGTTTTTAGCGAGGGGTCTGGGCTTACAGAGCGCTTCATTGCCTTTGATTGCGTAGAGTACGTTAGTCCTGGTAGTGTTCAGGGGAGTGTAGTCTTGATGCTGGCGAGATCCTCGGTCTCGGTTGGGGTTATCGTGGTGCTTGTTTTTTTTATTGGGAACCGTCTGCGGTAGCGGCTCCTCTTTCTTTCTTTTCGGGCTCCCCTCGAACTGTCGGCGGTGCGCTTCAATTGCCTCATCTGCCGCTATCTGGGCCTCGACTCGCAGAACGAGGTCTGGGTAGTTAGGCACAGTTTCTCGCATCAGTGCAGAGTAGAAGCCACCGGGGTGGATACCTCCAAGGAAGACTCCTCGCAGGAGCTCGGGGTCGACCCCCGGGATTTGTCAAGCCTCTAAAGTGAAGCATCGAAAAAAATCCTTGAGAGTCTCTCCGTCATTCTGGCAGATTCCTGAGAGATGGGAGGGATCTCAGACAATCCTACGATTGGCGATGAACTGGTCCACGAACTGCTGCGCCATTTCTGCGAAGTTGTTGATGACCCCATCCCGCATGGAGTGATACCAAGTGTGCACTTGTCCTTTCAAGGTTGCCGGGAACACTTGACAGAGGAGCTGATCTGGAGCGTTGTAGAGTCACATGATGGTAGCGAAGTGGTTGACATGTTCTTACGAGTCGTCCGTCCCGTCGAATGTTTTGATGTTGGGAAGCTTGAAACCATTCGGAACTGGATGGGCCAAGACCTGAGGCGATAGTGGGGAGCCGTGGTGCGCGGGATGACGGGCGAGAGCTGCGAGGCGCCCCGCCTAGTCGTACTCTTCTGCTATCATGTCGCGTATCTCTTCTCGAGTGGCTCTTCCCATCACTTGTCCATGGAGACCTCTTCCCTGGTGCTGGCGATGGTGATAAGCTTCTGGTCTTCTGGGCGGCCGTGCAGGATGGGTGGAGCTTGCGGTGTCAGAGAATTCTTCTGAGGCTTCTTCTTCTTGAACGACTTCCTCATTTGGAGCATGATTCAGAGTCGGGGGAGGCGGAACGTTCAATGCTGGAGGTTGAGCGGGAGCTCGAGGAGCCCCAAGATTTCTTACGAGAGCCAGCATCTCAGTTTGCTGTTCTTCCGTTTGCAGCATGCGCCCCTCCAATGCTGTCGTGGGCACAAGCATTGCCTCTTCCACGAGAGGTGGGTTGATGAGTGAATGAGAAGGTACGGGATCGATGCGTCCTTCCGGGATCGATCCCTCGGTAGTACGAGCACTTCGTCTAGCCATTACAATTGGTGGCAAGCACTTCCTTTAGTGAGTCTTTGCAGAGCTTCAGAAATTCGTGTTCCCACAGACGACGCCAAACTATTGCGGGTCGCTCGGGTGCTTTGGTAGACCGGTCGACTTGAACCGTCTTAGCTCGAAAGCAAACCGAGTGCGCTAACAGTCAAAGAGTAAGCTACTAAGTGACACGAGAACTTTTAACGTGGAAACCCCGGAAAAGGTGAAAAACCACGCGGCCGGATCTGTGCCGACCAAACTTCACTATCTTCTGGGGGGTTACAGTCAGGTACTTAGAATTTGAGCGCGACAGACCGCCGCTCGTTACAATAATAGAGAGAGAGAAGGAATTCCAAAGGTGACAGACCACCTCTCAGAAAACTAAGTTTTTTCCTTCTGCGAACGGTGGAGAACAAAAGTGAGAATGCTCGGGAGAATAAAAGTGAGAATGCTGAGTCGCCTTTCGGGAGTAAGGAAATCTCTAAGTCCACGAAGGAGATCTTCAAGCGCTGAAAGAGAATTCTGAGAAAATCTTCAAAGGAGCTCTCTCGGGCGCAGAAGGCGAAGTCCCTTGAAATGAAGGCTCTGGGCTCCTTTTATAGCTTTAGTCAGGGGTAACCCGATAATTTTGCCGTCGTAACCACCTGACGGGCGAATCGCGCTGGTCGATTTGGAGCACATGGATCGTCATTTTTGTTGGATCGGTAGGCGCCCTTAGAGGGGGGTGAATAAGGGTTTTAAAAACTTTAGTGATATTTTGAATAACTTTGAAAATGCTTTGACTATTAAACTAGAGAAGATCAAGACAAATCAAGTAAAGTAAAAGTAAAGACATGATTTTATTAACTTGAGAAGCATGATTACAAAATTTGATCTCTTATCGAAGCTAGAAATCAAAGCTAATAGAAAAAGTCTTTTTGTTTTCTATACCGACTCGTATCCCCACGAACCGGTTGGCTTTAGCCGATCCTTCCCCGGATACGCCTCAAGCCGCTCTAGCCAACCTTTCCCCGGATATGGCCTCGAGCACCCCCTAGACCTACTCCCGAGACCTAGTCGCCAACACGAGGCGAATTTCAGCCCTAAGTCCTACCCAGACCTAGTCGCCAACACGAGGCGAATTCACTAACGGTTACAAGAATAAATATGTGAATATAAAAACATCAATAATAAAAACTCCCTCTAAGAACTTCTGAAGTTGGAGACGTTGGACCGCTGTAGTATAAGCGTTGTTGAAGCGGTCGCCCGTCGGATGAAGCGTGAAGAAGTCCTCCTTCAGAAATTCTCTCTAAGCTTGTGGTGGGAGTATCTCTCTGAACCTTCCTCTATATGCTGTGGCACGAAGCTCTGGAGTTTAGGGTTGTTGAAGGATGATGAAGACGGAGCCAATGGGTCCTTTTTATAGCCTCAGCGCTAGCGCCTGCGCTAGTGCTACCGCCGGTGCTATCCCATATTATGTAATATTTTGCGCGCGAGAATCTTTAATCCGGGGAAATAATTTCGCCATTCCTCTCATGCTCTGCGCTACCGCCGGCGCTATCGGCTACCACCAGCGCTATCCCATATTAGGACACATTCTGAGCGGCAGAATCTTCAATCCGAGGAAACAATTCCTCCTTGCCAACTGTGTGCGTCGCTACCGCCTGCGCTATCGGCTACCGCCAGGCGCTATCTCCTTCCATATGTGCTCCCGGAATTGCGCTATCATCGCTAGCGCCAGGCGCTAAGTGCTACCGCCGGCGCTAGTGGGAGACTTGGAATTCTTGGCTCAAAATTGGGGGCAACCATCCTTGAGTCATGTGGACTTTGATTTACTGCACACTTAAACACACAAGATCAAATACACATAGGATTTGTTATTCTCAAACCTTGGAGATGCGGAAGACCATGTTCCAACAAACTCCCCCTTTTGATAATAACTAATCCATTAATGATAAATCAGAGCATTAATAAAAAAGCATGATGAAACTATATTTGTGTGTGTGTGAGAGTGATGACTTAGGATAATTATTGATTTTAGCATTTAGAATTGATCCCCCTAAATACATGCTCCCCCTAAGTGGATGCTCTCCTAATATGTAAGCTATCATCTTAATTAAGCATTATAGTTTGATAGTACATTAATATTTATCATGTTAGTTCTCCCCCTTTTGTTATTAGCAAAAGTGGGTAAGGTGACACCACTTAAAAGTTGATAATTAGATAAAAGCATGATCGAGCTTGTAGAGAAGGAAATGATAAGGAGTTTTAGAATACCTTTCATTTAAATATATCAGAGTTTGAGTATTAGAATATTTTCATAAATCAGAGTTTGTAGTATAACCAAATTGTAATGATTTCCAAGTAACTAAACTACCCAGACAATATGTCTACACCCTAGCCCCGTACTAAGTGACGGATGGGCATGAGGAGCTGCATACATGTCGTAGGTTGGGATGTTAGTCCCATATGCAAACACTAGACACAACTCAACCCAGCACTCTTTCCCCTCAGAGCCTCGCAAGGCCCCACTGGACCCTCCCCGGTTAAGGACAAGACACTACAACAAAATCGCTTTACGACGACGTTTTTTTATGTCTTTAGTGACGATTTCAAAGCGTCACGATAGTTTTCGTGACGTTTATAAAAACGTCACAAAATCGTCGTGATTGCGCATGTCGCCGTAGCTCATTGCGACGCTTTCCAAAAAAACGTCGTGATTGCCAGTTACTCTACTGCGACATTTTTTTCAAAAACGTCATAATTGACAATTGTTCTATCGTGACACTTTTTAAAAAAAACGTCATAATAAGTAATTGCTCTATCGTGACACTTTTCCAAAAATTGTCGCAAAAGATGTTCATCCTACCACAACATTTCTTAGCTAACGTCACCAAAGCCAAAACTGTACAACAACGTTTTTTATTTTTAAAAAAAACGTCGTAAAATATTATATTTTAAAAAAAATGAAAAGAAATTATGATAATACTTCTCAAATAATCTAAATACTAATCAAAATTTCACTAAACATTTACTTTTTATTTTAATTTAATTTTAAACATTCAAACACAAATAAATAAAATATTCAATAGCAAAGAGAAGTGCGTTAAATATTCATTATTTTATTAATAAAAAAAGGGTGGGAGATTGCCCAAACCCCGCAATACAGACTAATAGTACTTTCATCTCTAATTAAACTAAATACATGAAAAAAAAGGTATCTACGAAGAAGAAAAATCTATGAATGCACATTCTTGTACATATTTGATAGTCAACTGATGTCTTCTCCTCTCTTCTTTAGATAATATCCACTAACACGAAAATCAAGCTACTACCTGCATCCCAAAATGCAAAAAATATGTTAAAAAACATTACTTGTATAGTAGTATCTCAGCACCAAGAATTTGGTAAAAGAAAAGATTCGATATATCAAGGAGCTTCTAAGGACAGTGATAGATATATGTTTTAGCATTGTTGTTATGGATTTTCTAATTGTGGAAGAGAGCTGAACCATTTTCTTGACATCTCTTTACCTATCAATGGAAGGAAAGAGACATTGGGCGCCAAAACTAGTTAACAAATCCGATGAACAATATCATTATAAGTAATTTGAAGCATGACATTAGATAAGAACTACTATGCAAGACAAACATTAACTGAATTTTCAAGCAGAAGATCAACATCAACCCAAAAAATATTTATTTGATTCACTAAACGCAAGGTATCTATTATTGGCCGACCTCATATGTATCTATCACAATAAATTAATGGAGTGATAAGCTTGAATTATGCGTTTAAATCAACTATATTCGGCATGGTTGTTAGAAGTTATTGTAGATCAATATCAACCCCAAAAAGTATAGCTTAAATCAATGGTAATTAATCTAAGATAGAGCATCAACTCTGAAAATGTAGCAGAAACTTTCAAGCATATATAACAGAGAAGCTGCATTTTTGGAGAAAGACATGAGAGGGAAAATGGAGTGTTCATATTTCAGGGAAAACAAAATTAGAAGCTAAATGTTTAGCAAACAAAATCAGAAGCTCAATGAAATAATCTATAACTGGTGAAATAACTTGTTTAACTGGTATAGTGAAATAGATGATTAACTGGAAGAATGTATAAATTTTTATGGGAGGGGCTCAATGTTAGTGAAATAATTCTATAAGATTCTTAAAATAGAGAAGCTCAATGTTAGTGAAAAAAACATCAAGAAGCGGTGTGCACTCATACAACATATTTTAATTATCCAACCCACTTTACAACTATGATGATCGAAATGGCAACCAATCTGAGTAATAAATGACTCAATCTGAGTAATAACACATTTTAAAATAACACTTAAAATATGAGTAATAAATGACTCAATCTGAGTAATAACACATCCATGAAAGTCATGTATCATAAACACATTTTAAAATAACACTTGCATATTAAAATATCATTCGCATATTAAAATAATATTTGCACATGAAAAATTTAGTGGGCTTACTTGATATCATAATGCCGAAAAATGGCAATGACGTGCTAGGCTTGATCGTGCGATCAACACTGCAATGAAAACGGCCATTATGTTAAATGTCAAATGAAGATTAAGAAATCACCATAACATTAATCAGAAACTGCAATCAAATGCTATCTACCATAACATTTGAAAACTGCAATCAAATGCTATCTAATTATCAGAAACTTGAACCATATAGCAAATTAATCATCTACCATAACATTTGAATAGTAGATTTTTTTAATACCTTGCAGGGGAACATCTGCATCTTGTCAAAACCACCAAACACACTAATTAATAAGTTGATAGATAAAAAGAGTAAATCAAACACCTTTGACAGAAATAGGCACTAATGTGATAACTTCAGTATTAATAAAACGGAATAAACATTAAAGAGCATCAATAAAACTTACATTATATGATTTGGGTGAATTATCTTTTCCTGAAACACAATATTTATAACACTGATCAGCAAATTAAAATCACCAGAAGGTGTTTTGAGTGAGTTATCTCTTCCTGAAACATCATAACATAAAAACAGTAAATAAAAACCCTTCTGTAGGATAGTTGTAACACTCATGAGCAAAATGAAAATCAGCAAAAGGTATTAATGCCAGGGAGAATTGAGAAGGGCATGACAGAGTGAGATCGTCGATTTAAGAGCAATTTGAATCTTGTCTCCTTCAAAATCTGAGTCTTGTCTCCACATTATTATAAGTAACTCACCTATCAAAGCAGGAAATCAAAGAAGGAAATCAAAGCAGGAGTAGAAGCAGGAGATCAAAGTAGGATGTCAAAAAACTGTAATAATAAAGCACAAAATTTAATCTATTAATGATTGTGATATCATTATTACCAAATTAGAGAAGATTTTGAGGCTTATTGATTACCTTACTTTCCATTAAGCATAAACAAAATATCACAGACATGCAACTTATGTAGAGAGATTGCCTTGCCTTTTCCATGGACATGCAACAAATAAATCCCCTTGAGATTTTAACTCAAAAAAAAAACTTTGCAGCTAAAAACACTTTGTAAAGTGTTTTTCAGGACTTAAAATTCCAATCTATAGGTTAATGTGTATATGTTTGGTATTAAACTCAAATACTAAGCTCAAGAAATCATATGTTTACCGCAATATCTCAAAGTGCAAATAAACCCTAATAAAGTGCAAAAAAATCACCTAAGCTCGGGGCAAGCAATTATTCGACAACAAAAAAATGAAGCCCAAGAAAACACTTTGCAGCAAAGAAATCCCCTTGAGATTCTAACTAAAAAAACACTGGTCTTTAAATTTCCAAGCAATAAATTTGGAGTTTTTCTTTTAGCACTGAAAAAACAGGAAGACAAAAGCAGTGGAACAAAATAGGAAGAAGAAAGCAGTTAGACGGAAAAACAATGGGATTGTTCAAACAATGAAGTGGAACAACAAACATTGAGTGTCATATTTGCTTTTGGGGTAAAATTAAATCAAGCAGTTAAATAAGTGCACATCGAACATTGCAGGTTAGATAATTGAACCTGGAGTCGGGATTGAGTGTTTGCAGGAGAAGCTGATGCATGGATGACTGAAGGCTCGGAGGAGCAGCATATTCGATGGTTGTTTAGTAAAAAAAAGATATAGCCTGAGCGGTCGACGAAGCTCTAGGAAGAAGAAGAACAGTACATCGAAAAAATGATATAACCTGAGCGGTCGACAAACCTGCTGAAGAACCTGAGCGCTCCTTTGAAGGGAGGCGGAACCGTCGAGGAGAAGCTTAGAGGAGTCGAGGCTCTACCGAGGAGGAAGAGGTCGAGGAGGAGCCGCTTAGGAGGAGCCGCCGGGGAGGGGCTGCGGGTAGGCTCTGTGGAGGAGGACCTTTGGAGGGGGCGAAGCTCTGCCGAGGAGGAAGTAGAGATTTTATGTTGAGGAGGCGTGACAGAGGTCCATGTGGCGGGCCGCGGTGGAGGAGTTCTTTTCTCTGAGGAGTCGTGCAGCGGTGTTGAGGAGAGGAGTGGATGGGCGGCGCTGACGGTGGCGAAGTAGGTGTCGAGGATGCGCGTAGAGTGCTAAGAAGGATGCGCAGCGGCAGGGCGGCACGGAGGCACGACGAGGAGGAGCTCTCTAGAATGGAGAAGGAGCTTTCGTATGAGGAGTTTCCGATAAGGATCTGTGGAGGAAGGAGTCGATCGAGGAGTGCTCCTTTTCTCCATGGAGGAGTCATGTACAGTGCGGAGGCGTGCAGACTGCCAAAAGTTGGCGTGTGCAGTGGCTTTTAGAGTGGCGTGTAGATTTTTTTTGGGGAGTTGAAATGAGGAGAAAATAATTTGGCGGGAATTAATGGGGAGAAAGCAAATGACCAAAATATATAGGCAATTTAAAATAAATAGTAAATTCTTAGGGGTATTTCGAGAAGCCCAAATGTTTCACCATGCATGCCTTCATCTTCCCTTATATAATAAAGATAATAAAGATATATATAAATTCTTCGGTTGGACAACATGGATGACGACCTTCGACACAAGTGCGAAAAATTATTTTAAAAATGGGGCTAAAATATTAGTCACGTATTAGATAACTGATTACGGGTTAGGGGAGGAAATGAAAAAGCTATGGCTAATTTACGGGTTAGGGGAGGAAGTGAATCGCCGGTTAGGGGGGAGGAAATAAAAAATTAAAAAAAAATTCCCTCCATAAATAATTTTATATTAAAATATTACATGAAAATTTTGGAAATGTATATTTCATTTTTACTTAAAAACATGTATTTTGTAACAAAATAATTTATTATTATTTTTGCACCAACAAAAATAGTTGTTATTTTTGAACGTAAACGCAAAATTCATATACATAGGAGCATTTGATATGAGGTTATGATCTGTTATGTTAGACTTTGTTTAATCGACTCGTCATTGATCGATGTAGTCATTTTCATCGTTACGCAACTCATAATACTTACAATATTGGAACATTCACCTAACGTCTCATCGATCAATGTAAACATATTCTCCATACAGAAAGAAATATCTTGGTATATATATATATATTGTAGGGTATTCCATAACTAGTAACATTTGACAAGATCATTGAGCTACAGGCCAAAAAATATATGGCTACATGATGTACGTATGTATGCTGACCCTAACAGTTATGTACGTTTGTGGAGACATATATAATATCCACAGTGAACACATTCATATTATATATATATATATTTAATTACTTGTATCGCAAGCTTACGATCGAGATCGTCGCTATCATCAATATAACTTCACTACCATCAAAAATATCATTATATATTAGAACTTTAACAGAAGATCATATGTTTTGATGACGCGCTCACCGTCTGCCGCAGTCGTCTCCCGACCATGGGAGTGCGGATAGTCAGGTGTGGTGTGCGCATAGCAAAATACCCTATCATGGCGATGCGCAAGCCAAGCGTATGATTATAGGTATGCACATAGCAAAACATGCACCCCCATCATGAGGGTACGGTGTGTGCATAGCCAAGCGTAGTAGTACGTTATGGGTGGTGCTCATAGCAATTAAATACCCCATCATGGGGGGGGTGTATAGCTAAGCATATGGTTATAGCGCATAGCGAAATACCTCATTGTACATGCATGCATGGGGGTGTGCATTCATATAGTTATGTGCGCATAGCAAAATATATATCCGGCCATCATGGGGTGCGCATAGCCCCAAGCACATAATTATGGGTGCATGTGTGCATACAAACTACCCATAGCATTGGAGTACGCACATAACCAAGTGTATGGTTATGGGTGTGTGCATAGAGATAGGGCTGATATATATCATCAACTTAAACATGCATAATGTGCGTCGTATACGTACTTCATGATGTATTTCATGCATCATGCTCACTAAGTACATGACATGATTCATGTTCAATCATTTGATAAATGATAACTATATCACTTATATCCCTTTTAACAAAAGATCTTCTGAAATGTTTGATAACAAATTTTAACAAAAAATCGTATGTTTTGATGACGTTTTTAAAAAAAATCGTCACGAAAGATAAACATGTATGCTGACGTGTTTTCATGCAAAGCGTGGCTAATGCTAAATTTTTATATTGACGACGTTTTAAAAAAAATTTGTCGCTAAATGTAAACAAACGACGACGTCTTCAAAAATGTCACAATAAAAACATTACTTTAGTGACGTTTTAAAAATAATCGTCACAAGAGCTTAACACGTATGGTGACATTTTCCCTAAAAAACGTAGCAAATGCTATTTTTTTGCATTAACGACGTTTATGAAAAAAATCGTCGCGAAATATAAAACTAACAGCGACGCTTTCAAAAACGTCGCAAAAAAAACATCGTCGTAGAGACTATATCTTGTAGTGAGACATGACTAGAGATAAAGGTTATCTAATGTCTACAACCCTACGCCCCCGCTATGGTGAGAAATGAAGCCATGGATAATAATTATTGGAAACATTTAATCTTTTTAAATCTAATGACATAGCCTATGGATTTATATTTTTATTTGAATTTATGAAAACACTCACATATCTATTTTGAAATCCATTCATAAATCAGAATTTTAGCATTACAATATTTTCATAGAAATAAAACAGAGTTTTTAGCAAAAAAGAAAATATTCATGTGTAGAGTAGCCAATATAAAAACTACCAAGCAATTCTACCATTTGTTGAAAGAAAGGAATTTTGGTATTTAAGACTTTGATATAAGCATGAGAGCGCAAGGTAGAAATATATGGTGATGATGCGGAAGACTTATAGAAATACAAGAAACATCTTATTGTAATGATGATCCCTAAAAAGATATATGAGTGAAATTTCATAAAGAAGATGTTTTTTGCAAATCATTTTTCAATTAAAATATTTAAGTTTGATAATAAAGTAACCAAGCATGAAATGATGTTATCAAAAAGAGATTACTACAATGTTACTTTAATTCACAATTTCAAAACAGACCAAACATTGTAGAAAGCATGCTAGGTTATCTTGTGCATTTCAAAAGTAAAGAGTAGTATAGAATTTGCAATAGGATCCAATACTCATGAGAAGAAGTGTTATGGAAGATAATGATGTGCACATGTGTATTTTTGAGTAGAGTAAACAAATGTTTTAATCAAAAATACAAGAAATATGTAAAGTAAAGAGCACAATAAAACACAAATAATTTTACTTCCACACACTTCAAAGCACAAAAATATGTACAACTACCAAGGTGCTTTGCACACACAATGCTCATTAAAACTTATCAGGGTGCAAAGTAGTGCTTGGGGGATCACATAATTTTATTCTTCAATATTGATTTTTTATTGTAATCCGGTGTACTTAAGAACAAGTGGTTTTTATTTTGAAAGAGAGTTATGGTTTGCACAAGATACTTTACTATTCTTTCCAAGGTGCTCAACCTCACAACGCTTATTAAGACTTATCAGGAGGTTCAAGTAGTGCTTGGTGGAGTTATCTTTGTCACTTTATTTTATGATTTTGTTTTGTACAAAGTTCTCCGAATACACTTGTTTTGCAAACCAATATAATTTATAAGAAAGATAACCACTTTTCTTAACTTTAAAAAGTGCAAATAAAAGTAGTGTAGGTAAGATACTTGTGCAATTTTAATTCATTGTACTATTACAAAACATACACAAGCATTCTTAGATTAAACACATAAGTAGACAATGCCAAAATAAGTGAGTGAATAGTGATCATTATCAAATATAAAACATTTACTCATACTTAGAGGCATGCTACGCATAGTTCTACACAAATTTTACAATTTAATTGATGCACATATTAATAGATATATCAAAGCATGATGAGAACAATGTTCAAAGTAGTTTGAAAAGATAAATTATAACATTATAGAAGTTCTAAATAATAGATTAAGTCATGCTTGATTTTCAATGAAGTTCATACAGTATTTTTGAAGAATAATTTTGATTTAACGTTTGAACTCATAAGATTGATCTTGGATTTCCCGAGGACTACCTTGTGAGGGGTTCGCCCGGTACTAGGAGATGTAATGGGATGATAGCCCAAATCCCCCTTTCGCAAGATACATGTGAGTAGAAAGTGTAAGTTCAAAATAATAATTTTTGATACTTGTTTTTGTTTTATATTTTTGTATTTGATTTTTGCATATAGGAATAGAAATCAAACAAATAACCAAAGAAAAAAAAATATTTTTTGTAATTTGGCTTTTGTAATTTTGTATTTTAATTTTTCAAAAATCAAATAAAGTCAGAAGTGCAAAACTAAATATTTCTTATAGAATAATATATTTTTAAGAATTTTTAAAATTTTTAAAATTACAGAAAACCAGATAGGTTCGCTAGCGCCGACGTTGGCGCTAGTGCTGAAAACAGTACATGATTTTCAATGATTTTGAAAATTTTACTTGTTGATCTTGATTAATTATCCCAATAGTAGGTTCATGCTGAAATCTCAGATTTTTAGGAAATGTTTTCGATGTTTAAAAATTGCAAAATTGCGTTTGTGAATGTGCTTAAACTTGAGAGAATTGGGACACATAACACAAGTCGTAAGAAACTGAATTTTGCATCACTAAGCAGCACAAACAGTGGATAATAATTGAGGAATTTTATAGAGTTTTATTTTCTTAAAAAATCAGAAGGGTGCGATACCGCCGGCGCTAGTGATAGCGCTGGCGCTATCGAGCCTTTAGTTAAATCCCGATCCCTTTTTCATTTTTGCCATTTTCATTCACCCTCTCCGGTAAAACCCTAGAAGACGACCCAGCCCACGTGTAGATCTGAGGTAAATCTTCATCCTTTTTTATGTTTTTTGTTTTAAAACTTGATTTTGTTGTTAGAGATGAAGATATTTTAGGTTTTTAGGTGGATTTAGAAACTAGATCTACAATGGTTGATTTTCTTCAAGATTAGTGTTTTTTATGAGGATTTTGGTTTTGATCTTGATTTTTGTGTGGATTTCTTGCATCTAGTAATTTAGGATCTGAAAGTGTTTTATTTTTAAGGAGATTTTTACTATTTCAGATGTGAGGAGTAGTGCCGGCACTACAGTAGGCGTTAATGATAACGCCGGGCGCTATTGATAGCGCTGGCGCTAGTAACGGTTGCTTAATTTTTAAATTTTTCTTGTATGTGCAGATGGCACCTGGATCTAAGGGTAAGAAAACATCAGAGCTGGCCGTGGAAGCAGCTGTAGTAGGTGTTCCATATGTCGTGGAGTTCGACTTGCCACGCCATCATCATATCATGCAGTTATTTGCTACTTCTGAGGTGTCAAATTTATTTAGTTCTGATGGATTTTCTTCGGAGTTAGTGCGAGATTTTTATACACACTTGGAAGACCCATCACAGACCAGGCTGGATGGAGGAGTGCAGTCACAGGTGCAAGGACAAGTGGTGACCATTACCCATGAACTACTGAGGCTCGTGTTTGGATTGTCCCAGCATTCTAATCGGTTGGAGATTGTGGAGAGGTTCAGGGTGGACAGAGATTGGACTCAGGTGAACATGGTGCTACATAATAAGGAATGCAGAAGTCTGATCTCGTCTGTGTAGACACTCACCGTGGATGCCCTAGTTGTTCAGGATGTATTACGCCACACAATTATGTTGAAGTTGGGTGACACAGCAAATGTCACAGCCCAGCTCAGTTATGTCACTTATTTTATTTTGGAGGAGGAGAAGTTCGCGTGGCTGACTTATTACTTTCTCTGATTCTCTATTCCTACAAGTTGCAGCAACCTTCCCGTCATAGATACAACAACTTTCCCCTGGGCGTCATCATACAGCGGGTGATTCAGATGATGTATCCTTCTATTGAAATGGGTTTCTACTTGATAGATTGCTACCCTCCTATCTATAGTACTTCTCACTTGCGAGCATCATTCATCCCGGATGAGCCATCGACATCTACTCGACCACCATTCCGGCGAGGAGCGTCATCTCGAGGAGCTCGAGATGATTCATTTGGGTCATTTCAAGAGGAGAAGGGAGAGCGGATGGCAAAAGTGGAGAAGGATGTTTCAGGGATAAAGAAGATGGTGAAGTTTATGATCAAGGCCTTAAAGCTAAAACCCTCAACACCGGAGCGGAGGGAGTGGGACAGCCCAGATCAGGAGCCGCCCCGTCATTCGACTCGGAAGGCTCGCAGAAGACACTCCCCAAGTCCAAGTGTGGAGGAGATAGATGAGGAAGAGTAGGTAGGAAGGTCCGAGGGAACACATTTCAGTTTTGTAATAATACAGGTGTTTGAACCTATGTTTTTGGATGTTGTTTGATTTTGTTATCTTTGGATGTTTGATCATTTTATCTGATCCTTCTTTGGTAGTTTTGTTTTATGTTTCATTTATAAATTTTGAAGTCATGAAGTGGAGATGTTTAGCATATTTTTGAAATCCTAAGATTAGATAATTTAATACCTCACAGAAGATTTTGAATAATATATAAATAATAACTAGGTCACCAAAATAGGATATGATTTTGAATTTTGATTAATTTTATAGGCATATTAACTTTAAGAGATAAGATCATGTTTCCTATAATATACGATGATCATAGCATGATAGCCTTTAAGAGAAATAAGAGAACAAAAATTAGAGCATATCATGAAGTAGAATATTTGATAATTTTTGATTTCTACTTCATGCGAATAATAGGGTATTATTGAATGAGAATTTTAGGTATCCAAAGAGGACCGGGAGTGACGGTTCCTTTGGGTACCCAAATACTACGTGTTTGCTTTTGGGTAGATAGAATTAAATGGGCCATTTTGAGTGGAGTTAGTGTTTCGTTTTTAATTTTGGGTCTCCATTCAAACTTTTGTTTAATATTATTTTTATGAGTCAAATTTCCATTGTGATTGTTGAAAATATTTTTCATAGGAAATTTGTGAACATTTACTTTTATGTTGGGGAAATGTTGATATTGTAAATAATGATGATAGTGTTTTGGAATTTCGTTTATAGTTTGTTGATGTCTTTTATTTCCATTGTTTGATTTATTAACGTTTTGAGAAATTATATTCATCTTGCTTTTAGATATATCTTGATATTGTGAATGTATGTTTTGTGAATTTTTCTTTATGATTTCCTTAAGCAGGTTGATTTTGGCATTTAATTCATCATTCTTAGTTCTTAAATTATGTCTAGCTTTATTATAAGCGATTGTGCTATTTTTAGGAGTTGAAACAATTGAATCTATATGATCTTGATAATTGTTTCTATATTCATCAAATGTTTCATCCATCTCTTTAATTTCAATTTTATATTCTTTACACTTAGCACAATCATTTATCAAAGATGAATTTTCTAAATATAAATTTTCATTTTGTTCTTTTATAAAAATAATTTCTTTTTCAAGTTCCTTAGATTTTTCTTTAATATTATTGCAATCAAGACACGGTTTTGTATTTTCAATAGAAGTGACATGAGTAAATCTAGATAAATCAGATTTTGATACTACTTTAACTTTTGCTTTTAATTTTTATTTTCTAAGCGTAATTTGCAATTTATATTTTTTAATTTCTAAAGTTTGCACTTTGTAATTTGTAGCAATTGTAAAGTAGAAATGGAAGTACAAAAGATGGGATTTGATTTCCTTACATTGCTTTTGGGAGAGGCATGATTTGAACATATGGTTTCTTTTAAATCTTTTTGGCACTCCTCTTCCGAAGGCAGTACTTCTTCTTTTCCATTTGATGTGCACTTCATGGATCCGTCATGAGAGGAGCATTCTTAAAGACTTGTGCAAGCTTGCATATTCTCTGGTTCATGCGATTGTTCCATACCTGTAGAAGGAGAATCATACATTTCATCAAGAAATTTCCATACTTTGTATGCACTAGAAAAACAATATATTAGTTTGAAAATATCTTGAGATAAAGCACAAAAAATATAATGCATAGCTTTTGCATTTAGGTGACGCTCTTGTTTATTTGATTCGTTCGTTGGTCTAACTATTGCTATATCCCATGCATTGATATCTAAACTTTTAATAAAATTTTCCATTAATAATTTCCACCCTTTATAATTTCTCCCTTCGAATAAAGGTGGTTTAGGAGATTTTTCTTCTTCATAAAAATTTACCCCATTAGTAGAAGCGAGATCATGAGATGCCATTATTCCCGGTTGTTAAGCCGATTTGGAATAACCTGCCTCTGATACCACTTGTTTGATCGGTAGGCGCCCTTAGAGGGGGGGGGGGGGTGAATAAGGGTTTTAAAAACTTTAGTGATATTTTGAATAACTTTGAAAATGCTTTGATTATTAAACTAGAGAAGATCAAGACAAATCAAGTAAAGTAAAAGTAAAGACATGATTTTATTAACTTGAGAAGCATGATTACAAAACTTGATCTCTTATCGAAGCTAGAAATCAAAGCTAATAGAAAGACCCTTTTTGTTTTCTATACCGACTTGTATCCCCACGAACCGGTTGGCTTTAGCCGATCCTTCCCCGGATACGGCCTCAAGCCGATCTAGCCAACCCTTCCCCGGATATGGCCTCGAGCACCCCCTGTTGGATCGTATAACGCCCTTAGAGGGGGGGTGAATAAGGGTGTGTTTAAAAATTAAATTTTTACTTAGTAAATTTTTAAAGAGATTTTACTTTACAAAAAAAATTACTTCTAAACACTTTCAAACCAATGCAATTTTAGTATTAAACCAAAACACAAATTTCTAAGATAAAGATTATGCCATCAAATATATAATTAAAGAAAGAGACATAATTATATTAATCATGAATTTTGAGTACAATAAAAATGATCTTAACAATGCTTAAGATCAAGGCACAATTATATTTACTAAAAATTCTACAATTTTGGTTAACCAATCCTTCTCCCAAGGATCGGAAGGCTATCGCTTGTCTCTCCCAAGACCAAGCCCAAGCCTATCCTCTAGATCTTCCCAAGATCTAGACGTAGCACACAAGGCCACGATTTCCCACCAAGCCACGCAAGGACTTGGACGCTCCGCACAAGGAAGCGATTTTCCCCTAAGCCGCGCAAGGACTTAGACGCCGCACGCAAGACGACGATTTCTCTACCAATACTAAATGAAAAGTATGTGAATGAAAATACAATATGAAAAGAACAACTCCCTAGAAAATCAGATCTCTGAACGGATTGTTGAAGCCTCGAGATGATTGATGATGTAGAAGCGCGCCCGATCTCATCTTCAATCTTCAATCCTTCTTTGCACAAATGGGAGTTGAGGAGGTTCTGGAGCTCTCTGGTTCGTATGCACTCAGGAAGGGACTGGAATTCTCAAAAGCTTGGAATGCACGAACCAGAGGAACCAATTTATAGAAATTCACTGTCGCCTGGGCGACAGTGACTGCCGGAATTTTCCGACAGCGCTAAACTGCCACTGGAGTGCCGTCGTGGGTGGAGTCATGGGCAGTTGCTGTAACCGTCGAGCTGTCGCCTGGGCGACATCGATGTCGGATTTCTGACAGCGCAAAACTGCCTTTCGTCGATCTGCCGTGGAGGGAAGTAGTTGTAACTTCTCTGCTGTCGCCTGGGCGACAGTGGCTGTCGGAATTTTCCGACAGTGAAATTTTCCCACATTCAATTTTAGCTCCAGCAGAAATGTGAACATCTCATACCTGTTATCTGCACACCATTGATAAAAATAGAATCAAATACAAACGGGACTTTGTTATTATCAAACCGGAGGAGTGCGAAACGCATGCTCCAATAATCTCCCCCTTTTGATAATAACAAATCCGTATAAAAAGAAATCATGTCTATTTAGATTGTTGATTTTAACCTTTGGTGTGTGCATAAAATTAACATGATATATATTTCTTGAAAATAAATGATCTACCTTTAGATGAAAGCTCCCCCTACATATATGCTCCCCCTAAATATATGCTCCCCCTAAATATATGATGTATTGTGTAGGTGGAATATTTAGGTGTAATAGATTTGTGATTGTTCTTTTTATACTTTTAATTCTCCCCCTTTTGATATTAGCAAAAGTTAATATTAGATAAAAGAGTAGTTCTTGATGGAATGGACATAGGATATAGAAAGAAAGAGTAAGCGGAAGCACTTTAGGTGAAATAATAGAAATATGCCATAGTATGAATAAACTCATGAAGTGACGGTATAGCCATATGAAGTAATGAAAGAAAATAACTTAAACATGAGTAAGATCATTTGAAAGTATCATAGAAAGACACAATAGTGTATAGAATTATGGAATATTTTCGGTCCAATTCTCATGAGATGAATATTTATTTAACATAATGATGTGTACATGTGATACTTAGATCAAACATATGAAGCTATTTAATTTACATGATCATTGAAATGTAGAACATTATAAAAGCACATAAAGGCAACTTTGACTTTGAAGATATAGCACAAGATGAATAGAAAACCATGTTTCTTTTGCACAAGACACTTTACAATTCTGTCCAAGGTGCTTAACCTCACAATGCTCATTAAGACTTATCAGGAGGGTAAGTAGTGCTTGGTGGAGTATCCTTGTCTTTATTTTAATTTTTTTAATCACAGATGTTGTGATATCTTAATTTTGATATATTGATATATATATTTTTTTTAAATGACCAAGGATCTCCGAATTCACTTGAATCGCAAAAGATGGTGTATATTTTGTTGTGCTAACAAATCAAGGGTGAAAGTTGTATTTAAGAAGTGCTATTTTATTATGTTAAAGCAAATATGATCCATGTATATATTAAATAAGTACACATATGTATTGATCAAAAGAAGTGAACGTGATAGTTCATTATGATAGATAAACAATTTCTCATACTTAGAGGCATGCGAAAACAATTTCCAATGGTCTAAACAACTAAGTAGAAGTGTCAATACGATGATAGCTTGGAAATGAAATCATATAAACATGTAAGTCATTTTTTTTAAATAAATAGCACATGGTTTGTCATCAAGTCATGAGGTGAAGCATTAATAATGACATATAACTATTGTAGATCATCAAAGGGACCCAACATTGATTTCTTAGTACATTTGGAGCTGTCAGAAAATTCCGACACCCACTGTCGCCTGGGCGACAGCCAAAAGTATAAATAGGGCATCAGATCGAGTCAAACCCTATTGTGCTTCATTTTTCTGGACTGTTGAGAGAGAGAGGGCTGTCGGAAATCGGCGACATCTCAAGATCTAAGGTATGGGAGTTTGCTTTTTATGGTTTTGACTCCAATTTTTTGTTGGATTTTTGATTTTGAAAGTAGAGAAGAAGGAAAATTTAGTTTTCATGTTGATTTTTGATGAATGGTGTAGGTTTTTGAAGTTTAGTTTTTTTATTATTTTAAAAAAAATGTAGATCTAGTTTAAAAACAAGTGGATCTTGTTGGATCTTTGTGAAAATTTTTGATTTTGTGATTTTTGTGATGAAGGGTTCCATTTGTTCATTCTCTAAAGGGTTTTGGTATATGTAGTTTAGTGTATAGGGTTGAAGATGATGAATAGTAAAGAATTTGTAGAATATGTTGATTTGAAAAACATAATTTTTTTTTTAAAACGTGATGTTGAAATAACATTGATTTTGAGTAGATCTCGAAGGATATGTAAAAAATTTTGAGAGAAATCACTTGGTGAGCTGTCGGAAAATTCCGACACCCACTGTCGCCTGGGCGACAGTGTTCCAGTGCACAACACATGTTTGATCTAATTTTTTTTGTTATTTGCAGAATGGCTTCCAGTTCCAAAGCTCGAAAGAGTACTTCGGAAGATGCACGTAGTTCATATCAAGTTTTTCCTGGGGTGGAGAAGGCTATTGTTGGAATAGCGAAGTATGTGGAATTTGAGTCGCCAAAGCACGATCATATCTATGATCGGCTTGCGAACGCAGGTATAATTTCAATAATCACACCAGAGGGGTTTTCTTCCTTTTTCATTCGTGAATTTTATAACCATTTGGAAGACCCAAATTTCACTGAATTGGATGGAGGAGTGAGATCAAGGATCCAAGGTCAACATGTGGAAATAACACATGTTGATCTATGAGAGGAATTCAGACTAGTGATGAGTGAGAATATGCCTGATATAGTGGAGAATTATCGAAAGGATAGAGAATGGACCCTTGTAAACATGAGTTTACATGGGAATCAAAAAAAGACTCTTACCACTGAAGTTACCTCACTTACTCCGGATGCGTTCTTAGTCCAAGATATATTAAGGAATTCAGTGATGTTGAAGAGTGGAGACACAAGAAGTATTATGGCTCAGTTGACCCTCTTTACATACTATATTATGGAGGATGAGCTTTTTGATGTGGCGGACTTCATACTCTCCCAGATTAGGTATGCGTATAGATTAAAGCATCCAAGATGGGTGAAGGTTCATACGCTGCCAATGGGGGCGGTAATACAGCGTGTACTTTATAAGAAGTATGGATGGATAGTGCAAGGTGCTTATTTGGATGATTGTTATCCGGAAATATATTATACGGGTTCAATGAAGGTGAAGAAGCCGCAGAGAAAAGCTCATCCGGGGATTGAGATTAGAGAGCCGACCATTTCTAGGGCAGGATCACTACGAGAGTCCATTGATGATTTGCGTGATTCATTAGAGGATCACAAGAGGGAAGTGAAGAAGGACCGTAGTCGAATGCAGAAATTTATGAAGTTTCTCGTCAAGGGTCTGAAGTTAAAGCTAACTCCGGAGGAAGAGGCCGAATGGCAAGTTCCGGACGAAGAACCGCCACGCGAATCGGTGAGGCGGACTCGCCGTGGTAAAGCCGTGAGACGAGGACCTCCAGAAGATTGTCCAGAGAGCAGCGGGGCTGGTTATGAAGATTCAGAGTAGTTTTATGTTGTTGCTGCTGCTGGGCGATGTCGGAAATTTCCGACATCCACTGTCGCCTGGGCGACAGTGAACTTCTTTAGATTTCTGCTTTTGTTTAATGAACTTGATCCTTAAGTTGTTTCTACTGTTTTTATTTGAACAATATTGATGTAATATTAATGATGTTGAATTTTTGTTAAGTCTTTTGAAATTTTATGTTTTGATTTTTAAGATTTTAGCTTTTTCTTTGTACATTGTTTATGTTTTGTGATAATAAATTTTTTTATTTTATTTATTTTATAGGCTTTAAATAGTGATATATTCATTGTGAAATGTCTAGAATTCCCAATTCTAGCCTAAGCATAGAAAAACGGGAATCCGATAACGGCTTAGTGAATATATCCGCTAGTTGATTTTCCGTGCCTATAAAGTTGATTTTTATATTACCCTTCTTAATATGATCCCTTATAAAATGATGTCGGACATCTATATGCTTAGATCTAGAATGTAATATGGGATTGTTAGTTAAGTCTATAGCACTTTTATTGTCACACTTTAATTCTACACTACTTTGTTGCATGCCAAAGTCTTCTAATGTTTGTGACATCCAAAGAGCTTGGGCACAACAACTACCTAGTGCAATATATTCGGCCTCGGTAGTTGAGAGGGCAACAGAATTCTGTTTCCTACTCGACCATGAAATAAGTGAAGGGCCGATAAAGTGACAAGTGCCACTAGTGCTTTTCCTATCTAAGGAACATCCCGCATAATCCGAATCCGAAAAACCATGTAAAATAAAAGAATCATTATGAGGATACCATAAACCTAATTTTGATGTGCCTATGAGATATCTAAAGATACGTTTCACCGCTTTTAAATGTGACTCTTTAGGATTAGCTTGAAATCTAGCACATAAACAAACGGCAAATATAATATCAGGTCTAGATGCGGTTAAATACAATAAAGACCCTATCATACTTCTATAAAGGGTTTGTTCAATTGAAACACCACTTTCATCTTTTCCTAATTTTAGTGAAGTACTCATAGGAGTGTTTGCATGCTTAAGGTTTTCAAATTCAAATCTTTTTAACATATCATGAATATATTTGGTTTGACATATAAAAATTCCATCATGTTTTTGTGTAATTTGAAAACCTAGAAAATATGAAAGTTCTCCAACCATACTCATTTCAAATTCATTTTTCATAATTTGAACTACTTCATTACACAACTCTTCATTAGTGGCTCCAAAAATAATATCATCAACATAAATTTGTAAAATAACTAAATCATGATCAATTTGCTTAATGAAGAGTGTAGAATCAGCACTTCCAATTTTATAATCGTGCTTTAACAAATATTGAGTTAATCGATCATACCAAGCACGAGGCGCTTGTTTTAATCCATAAAGCGCTTTATCTAACTTATAAACATAATTTGGATATTTCTCATTTATAAAGCCAGGGGGTTGTTCTACATACACTTCTTCTTTTATATACCCATTTAAAAATGCGGTTTTGACATCCATTTGATATAATTTAAATCTTTTAAAACAAGCAAATGCAAGAAATATTCTAACCGCTTCTAATCTTGCTACGGGTGCAAAAGTTTCATCAAAATCTACCCCTTCAATTTGTGCATAACCTTTTGCAACTAATCTGGCTTTATTTCTAACAATTCTAGATTCATTATCCATTTTATTTTTAAAAATCCACTTAACACCAACTACAGGACGGTTTTTGGGTCGTTCTACAAGATTCCAAACCTTATTACGTTCAAATTGATTAAGTTCTTCATTCATAGCTAAAAACCAAAATTCATCATTTAAAGCGGTGGAAACATCTTTTGGTTCTATTTCAGAAACAAAACAAAGGTTTGAAAATAAAACATGTAGTGATGAACGAGTACTAACCCCTTTTTGCGGATCTCCAATGATAAGCTCCTTTGGATGATCCTTAGAGAATCTCAATTCACTTGGAGGCACATATCCTTCTCTTTCTTCTTCTTCTCTATCTTCTTCTCCTCTTTCTTCTTCTCTTTCTTCTTCTTTTTCTTCTTCATTTTCTCCAAGTTCTTCTTCATCATTCTCCACCGTGGGAAGGAGTTCATCTTCTTTTCCTGTAATTTTCTTTTCTACACATGAAGCAAACTCATCAAACCTAACATGAATAGATTCTTCAACTATTTTTGTTCTTTTATTAAAAATTCTATAAGCTTTACTAGTTGAAGAATAGCCAATAAAAATACCTTCATCACATTTTTCATCAAATTTTCCTAAGGAATCTTTAGAATTCAAAATAAAACATTTACAACCAAAAAATTTGAAATAAGAAACATTTGGTTGTTTACTAAATATTAATTCATAAGGAGTTAATTTTAAAATAGGGCGAAGCATTGCTCTATTAATTACATAACATGCCGTGCGAACCGCTTCAGCCCAAAAAGATTTTGGTAATTTGAATTCAGATAACATTGTACGGGCTAACTCTTGAAGAGTTCTATTTTTCCTCTCCACTACACTATTTTGCTGTGGTGTGCGTGGAGCGAAAAATTCATGTTTAATTCCTAACTCCGTACAAAAAGAAATAAACTTTTCATTTTCAAATTCTCCTCCATGATCCGATCGTATGCGTTTAATTTTTAACTCAAATTCATTTTGGATACGCAAACATAATTTTGAAAATTCTGAAAATGCTTCGGATTTGGAGGTTAGAAATAAAGTCCAACAAAAACGAGAATAATCATCAATCAAAACAAATGTGTATTTTCTACCTCCTAAGCTAGAAATTCCAATTGGCCCAAATAAGTCCATATGTATTAATTGAAGTGGCCTAGTGGTAGAAATAATGTTTTTACTTTTGAAAGATGATTTTGAAAATTTTCCTTTTTGGCAAGGCACACATAGTGAAGAAGATAAATTTCCATTTAGCGAAGGTAAACCTTTAATTAATTTATCTTTTGAAAGTTTTGAAATTAACTTGGCACTAGCATGTCCAAGTCGCCTATGCCATAAATCTAATTCATCATTTTTTGATAGAAAACATTTCAAAGTAGAATTTGAAAAATCAAGAAATTTAATCATATATACATTATGACATCTAGGTGCGGTAAAAACAATTTCATTTGTTTTGGAATTAATAATTTTGCACAAATTTGTAGAAGATTCAAATAAAACATTTAAACCCTTATCACATAATTGACTAATAGAAATCAAATTATGCTTTAATCCTTCTACAAATAAAACATTTGAAATTGAAAAATTTTTGTTACCCACAACATCGATGCCGATGATTTTTCCTTTTCCATTGTCACCGAATGTAACAACTCCTCCTTTCTTCATCTCCAGGCTAATGAACTTCTCTTTATTGCCCGTCATGTGCTTTGAACAACCCGAGTCCAAGTACCACACGTCTTCTTTGTCCTTAGCCTGCCAACACACCTAGAAAGAAGAGGTGAGTAAAGATCTGGTTACCCAAGTGGTTCCACCCATAGTATAGGTAGAAGCCTTAGGCACCCAGATTTGTTTAATTTTAGTTTTTCCTTCCTTCCAGCAAGAGTCCGTAGTGTGACCAAATCTATTGCATTTGACACAAGTAATGTATTTAGAAGAGTATAACTTTTCTGGACTTTTACTGGATGAGGATGCAGTATTTGATGATTCATTAATTTTAGAATTTTTTAAAACAAATTTTCTGGACTTTTCACTGTCGCTGGCGACAGTGGTTGTCGCTGGGCGACAGCTTCCAGACGTGTATCCGAGTCCAAACCTTCCAGATCCATGGCGTTGGTATCCTAAGATCATATCCAGTGATCTTCGGCCCATTCCAAATTTTTTCATGGCTAGTATTAAGTCATGAATCTGGTTTCTCATTTTTGTATTCTCGGATACTAGATTTACGCATCTTCGTTCAAAAGATTTCTTTCCCTCATGGACTTTGGAAATTGAAGATTTCAGATCTCTCTCTAAAATCTCATTCTTTTTAGTAAGTACTTTTATTGTAGAATGAGATTTGGAAAGAGATTCTTCAAGTTCATTAATTCTTCCCAAAAAGTGATCACACTCTTGGCAAGAAATATCTCTTTTTCCAATAGTCTTAATTTCATTTAACAAATTTTTGTTTTCTTTAAGTAAAATTCCATTTTCAGATTTTAGAAGATCATTATCTTTTAAACTTTTTTCAAAAAATTTGCAAGTCTTTAAAAATTCAGAAAATAATTCATCATAGGTTGGAGGAGTTTCCTCAGTGTCGCTTTGGACACTGCATTCGTCATCAGATATGACGCTCTTTCCCATTAAGCATATGTTGGCCTCCTCTTCTTTACTTGAGTCGGAACTGCTTGCATCCTCAGACGTAGTATCATCCCAAGTTTCCGCCTTCAACACCTTCTTCGACCCTTTGTGCTTCTTTTCTTTAAGTTCTTTCAAGTACTTTGGACACTTGCTTCGAATGTGTCCTAACTTCTTGCAGTGATAGCACTCCGGTGGCGGTCTCTCTTCCTCCTCATAGCCTTCCTTTCCTTTTTTCTTCCTAAAGGTTTCCTTCTTAAAATACTTCTTAAACGAATTCCTTCTCTCCGAATTTTTCATAAATTTTCTAAATTTTTTAACAAATAAACTTTCCTCATCTTCTTCATCCTCCTCAGAATCACTAGTTTCTTCCTTCTTTGATCTTAGAGCCAATCCCTTCTTCCTTGGCTCCATATACTCTTGTTGTTGAATTTTCAATTCAACTTCATGAGTTTTCAAGTTCCCAATGAGACTCTCCAATTGTAAGGTCTTAAGATCATGTGACTCGGAAATTGCAGTCACTTTAGGATTGAACTTCGGGGGAAGTGATCTTAAGATTTTCCTTACCAAATCTCCATTTAAGAACACCTTTCCTAGCACCTTTGAGTCGTTCACGATTTTTGTAAATCGTGTGTACATCGTATCGATCTCTTCATTTACCTCCATTTTGAACCTTTCAAATTCAGACTCCAGTTGAAATAGCTTTGAATCTTTTACCTGCGAAGTACCTTCATGAGTGATTTCTAACAAATTCCAAATTTCAAATGCAGAATTACAAGCACAAACTCTATTAAATTCAGTGCGATCTAGTGCGCAAAATAAGGCATTCATGGCTTTTGCATTGTTCTTACATCTTAATTTATCATTGTCATCCCACTTGTCTTTGGGCTTATCCATAGTTACATCTCCTTCAACAACTGTTGGAGAAGTGTAACTAGATTCTACCATATTCCAGACTTCTATATCTAGCGCAATTAGAAAACAACGCAAACGTGTTTTCCAATAATTATAGTCTGTGCCCGTGAATAAAGGTGGTCTACTTATGCCTTGCCTCTCAACGAACGCATGATCGTTGTGCGCCATTACTCCCGGTGGTAAAACCGTTTTGGAGTAACCTCGCTCTGATACCACTTGTTGGATCGTATAACGCCCTTAGAGGGGGGGGGTGAATAAGGGTGTGTTTAAAAATTAAATTTTTACTTAGTAATTTTTTAAAGAGATTTTACTTTACAAAAAAAATTACTTCTAAACACTTTCAAACCAATGCAATTTTAGTATTAAACCAAAACACAAATTTCTAAGATAAAGATTATGCCATCAAATATATAATTAAAGAAAGAGACATAATTATATTAATCATGAATTTTGAGTACAATAAAAATGATCTTAACAAAGCTTAAGATCAAGGCACAATTATATTTACTAAAAATTCTACAATTTTGGTTAACCAATCCTTCTCCCAAGGATCGGAAGGCTATCGCTTGTCTCTCCCAAGACCAAGCCCAAGCCTATCCTCTAGATCTTCCCAAGATCTAGACGTAGCACACAAGGCCACGATTTCCCACCAAGCCACGCAAGGACTTGGACGCTCCGCACAAGGAAGCGATTTTCCCCTAAGCCGCGCAAGGACTTAGACGCCGCACGCAAGACGACGATTTCTCTACCAATACTAAATGAAAAGTATGTGAATGAAAATACAATATGAAAAGAACAACTCCCTAGAAAATCAGATCTCTGAACGGATTGTTGAAGCCTCGAGATGATTGATGATGTAGAAGCGCACCCGATCTCGTCTTCAATCTTCAATCCTTCTTTGCACAAATGGGAGTTGAGGAGGTTCTGGTGTAACACCTCCCCTGTAATGACCATATAATATGGGTCCGGCCGGGACCCCACAGCATACAACCGCCACAGCTTTAGTATTAGAAGATGATATTAACTGCCCAATCTCATAACTCAGACAACACAGCGGAAACAAACTAAGCCACAGAGATTGTCCATACTACAAAGGAGTCCAACTGGCCTTAAGGCCTTACAAAACAATGTCCAAAACATCAAACATTCCATAATAAAAGACATCCCAACAAAAGGGGAAAGATAGTTTTTCCCTAAGCTACCTCGGCATGCAAGCCGGATATAACAAAGTACGAAGAAAGTGATGCAGGAAATCAACTAAGCACTTCGTGAGGCTTTAGGCCTTTTTGGCCGGCGCGCTGGGTCCAGCCTGCGATTCGTGCCCTGCAACCAAATCACAAAGAGCGGTAAACGAGGGTCAGCTATGGCTGACCACAAGCGGTGTAACAACATCCCTCCTCCCGGCCGTCCTAGCGGACCCCGGGGAACTACTTCACCCTGCAAGTCAGCACTTCGTATGCAAATGTACATAAAGGAAAGCAACATAAATACTGGCATGAGTGTCACAAGCATCATCCACGTTTCTATGTTGAGTAGGTAATAAAAGGGGCCTAACAATGCAAAATGAGTGCAAGCCCGGGTTTCACCCAAGGCGCCCTAAAGCGTATGAATCTAACACATCATCACACATCACCAACACAAGGGTACTCAATACTTCCCCACAAGGGCATCAAAACCCAAGGCCAAGCGCTCTCGCTGAGACCCACCTCGCCTGGCCCACCATGCCATCGGGCTTGTCTGACAGCTCACACGCTTGGGCCGCCAACAACGCACCAAGACCGATTCTAAGAATTCTGGCCAATCAAAACGTCCCAAGGCCCTGGGCTTACTCTCGGGACAACGTCCACCGATTGCCTCGCCTGGCGACCGTCAACGGACTCAACCGTAGCACAGACATTCTCGTCAGTCAACAATCGAAGGGACTAATCTTGCCGGGACACTCTCCACACGTGAATCTCAGTCTTCACGGGATAGCCAGCCGACCACAAAGACCAATCGCGCCTTCGCACAACACTAGGCATCACAAGCCCCATAATCCGCACATTATTTCTCCGCCCTAAACCCAACATTTGTTACCACACGAAGCTACAAGGGCATCACAACGACGAGTTCGCCGTAATCGGATTTCTAACAAAACCCCTAAAATGTGCGTAAATCAACATCACCGGATCGGACCAACGGCCACAAATCCGGCTTCACCCACAATGCCTAATCCGCTAGCGGAGCGGATCTCTAGTGCAAAACATGCCGGGGACGGACACAATCAACCCGGTGGTTTCTCTTGAACCAAGGCGACCCGGATCCCTCTCACTCGACGGATCCGGTGCCAAAATGCAGAAAAAGAAGAGATGCCAAACACGCATCCTAAAGACCGGGAGGAGAAATGTCGTTACCTTTTGAGATCTCCTCCTAGCCATGAGAAGCTTGCAAACAAACGGTGGAGAAGAAGCGCCTTGATGCCCTCTACGCACTGCCGGTCTCGGATCGGCGAACGGAGCTCCGAAGCTCCGGCAATGGAGGATTCCCCTTCTTCCTCCTCCTTGCCTCCTCCTCCTTTCTCCAACCTAAGAGAGAGAAAGCCTTGGAAATAATGAGGGTTTAACTCCTCTACCAAGCCCTAAACCCCCCCAGCCATCCATCGCAGCCGTTGGATCGAATTCCAATAGATTTGGACAGACCGATCTCCTTCTCCGCTCAAAATCGCGGAGCAGAATAAACAGGGCGCACGATCACATGCGCACGGTCACTGGTCGTGCGCGAAGAGGACATTGGTCGTGCGCACTGTTCGAGACAGAACTCCGAATCCTTGCGACTAACGCACGATCACATGCGCACGGTCACTGGTCGTGCGCGAAGAGGACACTGGTCGTGCGCACTGTTCGAGACAGAACTCCGAATCCTTGCGGCTAACGCACGATCATTGGCGCACGATCACTGGTCGTGCGCGAAGAGGAGAAATGGTCGTGTGCAGAGAACTGCTATGGAATTCCTAGCCTATCCCGAGCGCAGCACTACCACCCCGCCTACCTCGCTGAACTACGATTTTTGGGGTGTTACAACTCCACCCCCCTTAAAAGAATTTCGTCCTCGAAATTTCAGAATTTAAACAGGAAATTCATAACGCATACCTGGAGCGAAAAGTTCCGGGAAATTCTCCCGCATCGCTTGCTCACGCTCCCAAGAGAATTCTTCTCGCCCGCAGTTGTCCCATCGCACCTTTACAAGTTTGACTTGCTTGTTACGCAACTGCCGGACTTCTGAATCCTCCACGCACACCGGGCGAACCCTCACCCCCAAGTTCTCCATCACCGGCACCGCCGCCGCTTCGACCACGACACTCGGCTCTACCAAAGCTTTCCTCAGCACGGAGACATGGAAAACGTCATGTAATCCACTCAGCTCTGCGGACAACGCCAAACGATAGGCTGCTTCGCCTATACGCTCCGTAACCTCGAACGGACCCAAATATCTCGGACTCAACTTCTTGAGTCGCCGCACCCGCGAAACACCCTTGAGCGGCTTGATCTTCAAGTAGACCATGTCGCCCACTGCAAACTCCACATTTCTGTGGCGCGCATTAAAATACTTCGCTTGTCGATCCTGAGAAACCTTCATGCGCTCCTGAATCGTCCGCACAATCTCGCAAGCATCTTCCACCACTTGCTTTCCCAAAAGCTTAGTGTCTCCCACCTCTGCCGAAGACATCGGCGTTCGACACTTCCTTCCATACAAAGCTTCGTATGGCGCCATCTTGATACTCGCCTGGAAGCTATTATTATAGGCGAACTCCACCATGAAAAGGTGGTCCTCCCAACCTTTGCCAAAGTCGAGAGCACACATCCTCAACATGTCTTCCAACGTACGGTTCGTTCGCTCCGTCTGACCATCGGTCTGCGGGTGGAACGCGGTGCTAAACTTGAGCTTCGTGCCTAGACTTTTCTGCACTAATCTCCAGTCCTTCGATGTGAATCTCCCATCGCGATCACTAACGATGCTCTTCGGAATCCCGTGCAACCGCACAATGTTTCGAACATAAAGCTCCACGAGCTTCTCCACGCCATCGCTCTTCTGATTCGGAATGAAGTGGGCCACCTTCGTCAGGCGATCCACTATCACCCAAATCGCATCGTTACCCTGCTGCGATCGAGGCAAACCATGCACAAAATCCATAGAGATGTCATCAAATTTCCATTCGGGGATGGGAAGAGGCTTCAAGAACCCGCCGGGCCTTTGGCACTCAGCCTTCACCAAGGCACAAGTCTGACATCGGCTCACGTACTCGGCTACATCCCGCTTCATCCCAGGCCACCAAAAAGATTTCTTCAAATCCGCGTACATCTTTGTACTTCCTGGATGAACGGAGTACTTCGTAAAGTGAGCTTCAAACATCAACTCCTCGCGAAGCTTGCCGAAGCGCGGAACACAGATCCTTCCGTCTCTCCTCAGAATTCCACCAACCATCTCCAAAGCAGTGCCTTCGCTTTGTTGAGCCTCCAACACCAACTGTTGGCACTCCTCGTCCGCACTGGTCGCCTCTCGGATTCGATCCGTTATATCACACTGCATTTCAATCCAGTTCAAACGGGCTATGCTAGACTCACCTCTAGCCACACAAGAAATGTCAAGAGACTCCAAGTCCCGAATCAAACGCTCGTTATGCGCCTCCATCCAATTACCTTGCTAGGAGTACTTCCTACTCAAAGCATCCGCCACCACGTTGGCTTTACCCGGCGTATACTGAATCTCCACGTCGTAGTCCCCAAGGAACTCGACCCACCTACGCTGCCGCATATTCAGATCCTTTTGGTCTAGGAGATACCTCAGGCTTTTGTGATCCGTGAAGATCTCCACCTTCGCACCATAAACATAGTGTCTCCACAGTTTTAGTGCAAAGATTACCGCCGCCAACTCCAGATCATGGACGGGATAATTCCTCTCATGAGTCTTTAACTGCCTTGACCCATACGCTATCACCTTGCCGTGCTGCACCAGCACGCAACCCAACCCGCAACCTGACGCGTCGCTAAAGATCTGAAATCCTTCCGTCCCACTAGGAAGACTAAGGATTGGGGCAGACATCAATCTTTCCTTCAAATTCTCGAATGCACGGGCACACTCCGGTGTCCAGACAAACCTCTGGTCCTTGCGAGTGAGTGTGGTGAGGGGCAACGCCATCCGCGAAAAGTTCTCCACGAACCTTCTATAATAACCAGCTAGTCCAAGGAAACTCCGGACTTCCGCCACGGTCCTCAAGACAGGCCAATCTCTAATGGCTTCAATCTTCGTTGGATCTACCGCCACCCAATCTACACTAATTAAGTGCCCCAAGAAAGCCACCTTCTAGATCCAAAACTCACATTTTGAGAACTTAGCATAAAGCTGATTCTCCCTTAGAGTTTGCAAAACTTGCCTCAAGTGAGACTCATGCTCTGCCTCCGATTTCGAATACACCAAGATATCATCTATAAACACCACCACGAACGAATCTAAGAACGGGCGAAAGACCCTGTTCATCAAATCCATGAACACAGATGGCGCGTTCGTCAAACCGAACGGCATCACCGAAAACTCGTAGTGGCCATACCGAGTCCCAAACGCTGTCTTGGCAACGTCCTCTTCTCGAATCTTCAACTGGTAGTACCCCGATTTCAAATCCAACTTGGAGTACACCACCGACCCCACTAACTGGTCGAACAAATCATCGATTCGGGAAATCAGATATTTATTCTTAACGGTCAATTTATTCAATTCACGGTAATCGATACACAACCGCATACTTCCGTCTTTCTTCTTCACAAACAAAACCGGCGCGCTCCACGGCGAAGAGCTGGGCCTAATGTACCCTTGCTCTAACAACTCCTGCAACTGAACCTTTAACTCGGCCAGTTCCTTCGGTGCCATCCTAAACGGAGTACGCGACACTGGCCTCGCACCCGGTACCAACTCTATCGAGAAATCAATTTCACGCTGAGGAGGTGCTCCCGGAAGCTCCTCGGGGAATACATCCTCAAATTTTTCCACCACCGGAACTTCTCTAATAGCCAACTTTGTGGAGTGAGTCTCCAACAAAGCTAAGAACGCCTCGCCTCCTTGGTTTACCGCACGCCTCATTTGCATAGCGGAAATCAGGGAGTAAGCCACTCCGCTTAGGCCTTCGAACTTGACCTATGCTCTACCTTCACCTCTCAGGGTTACCACCTTCAACTGGCAGTCGATACTAGCTCGCTGCTCCGCAAGCCAGTCCATTCCCAAGATAACATCGAATTCAGCTAGTGGCAGAATCGCTGCTACCAACACGAAATCACAATCGCCAATTTGCATCACAATGCGTCCCTTCCTCATGGTAGTCATGAAAGACCCATTCGGCATACGCACACTCAGCTCCACTCCTGCCACTACGGGCTCAGCAGCAATCTTCCGGATAAAACTTTCCGCAAGAAAAGAGTGTGACGCCCCCGTGTCGAACAACACTCGGGAGGGGTAGCCCGAAACTAGCACGAAACCTAACCACGTGCAAAACAAACATGAAAGGCCGCAAACTACATTATAGTAACAAACGGAACTTAAACCTTTCGTACCTGTCACCACATCGGGTTGACGTATCGCTTCCTGTTGCCCAAGATTATAGGCCCTAGGCTGCACTGGAGGGAACCGCGAAGCACTCGACTCCGCCGCTTTCCCCTTCTCTGCAACACCGGGACCCGAACGCACCGATTGTTCTTGTCTCGGCTCTGGCCCAGCTCCGCCCTCGGTGCAAAAACGACTAATGTGACCCACCTTGCCACACTGGTAACAAGTAACCGGACCGTTGGAACGGAAATCTCCCGAAGGTGCGCCACTTCTCTCCCCAGGCCAATTAGGACGGGGCTTCTTCTTCCATCGGCTGCCCTCGGACTTCCACTGGGACTGAGACTTAGGAGGTTTTCCTTCTCCCTGCCTTACCGCAACACCCTTTCGCCGTTGAGTTCGCTCCAAGTCGCTCTCCAGCGTGCGAGCGGCTTCGACCAACTCATTGAATCCCGCATTCTTCAAGGCTATGAGCGGTTGCCTTAAATTTTCCCTCAACCCTTGATAAAAGAGGTTATCTATCTCTTCATCATCTGCCATTGTCGTGCCCGCATACCGACCCAACCGAGTGAACTCTTGCAGATATTCATCCACCGTCTTCTCCCGCTGCACCAAATGCAGAAACTGCCGCTGCAGTGCTAACCTTGTTGAAGCCGGAATGTAACGCTTTAGGAAAGCGTTTCCGAACTCCTCCATGGACGGAACACGCCCAGCAAAAAGTCGACCGTTATGGTTCACCCACCACAATTTCGCATCGCCCTCTAACATGAAGCTCGCAAAGTGAGACTGCCTCTCAGCATGGGTCTCAGCTGCCTTCAAGAGCTCCTGGATCCTCGAAAGCCAATCCTCGGCATCCGTTGGAGTGCCCACTCCCTTGAATGTCGGAGGGTGGAAACTCAAGAAATACTTCATGAATCGATCACCCATCGGAATAGCTCTCTCCGCTAGAGGTTCTGCTTGCCTTACTTCGACATCCGGTGTATCCGGCGTAGCCGCCGGAGTGACAGGGGTCGCAACTTGCACCACCGGCGTAGGAACCCGTGGCATCGCTCCAGCTTGAGCCGCTACCATTGCCTCCGCTAGCATGCGACAGAAATCAGCCGGGGACATGCCCACATTCATGAGGCCTGGAGCAGTAGCACTACTCCCCGAAGGCTCCTCTTGCCTCCTCGATGTCCCCGCATCGTCGCCAACATCCTAGAATAAGCAAGGAACAAACAAACGCTCATCAGGATCTAAACGCAAGACCTGAACGCAGGGATACTCATGATCCCGCACTATACTCCTATGTGAACAATCTCTTACGCGATCCAAAAACACTAGACCTCGCAAGAATACTAGAACCAACCTAGCTCTGATACCAAATTGTAACACCTCCCCTGTAATGACCATATAATATGGGTCCGGCCGGGACCCCACAGCATACAACCGCCACAGCTTTAGTATTAGAAGATGATATTAACTGCCCAATCTCATAACTCAGACAACACAGCGGAAACAAACTAAGCCACGGAGATTGTCCATACTACAAAGGAGTCCAACTGGCCTTAAGGCCTTACAAAACAATGTCCAAAACATCAAACATTCCATAATAAAAGACATCCCAACAAAAGGGGAAAGATAGTTTTTCCCTAAGCTACCTCGGCATGCAAGCCGGATATAACAAAGTACGAAGAAAGTGATGCAGGAAATCAACTAAGCACTTCGTGAGGCTTTAGGCCTTTTTGGCCGGCGCGCTGGGTCCAGCCTGCGATTCGTGCCCTGCAACCAAATCACAAAGAGCGGTAAATGAGGGTCAGCTATGGCTGACCACAAGCGGTGTAACAACATCCCTCCTCCCGGCCGTCCTAGCGGACCCCGGGGAACTACTTCACCCTGCAAGTCAGCACTTCGTATGCAAATGTACATAAAGGAAAGCAACATAAATACTGGCATGAGTGTCACAAGCATCATCCACGTTTCTATGTTGAGCAGGTAATAAAAGGGGCCTAACAATGCAAAATGAGTGCAAGCCCGGGTTTCACCCAAGGCGCCCTAAAGCGTATGAATCTAACACATCATCACACATCACCAACACAAGGGTACTCAATACTTCCCCACAAGGGCATCAAAACCCAAGGCCAAGCGCTCTCGCTGAGACCCACCTCGCGTGGCCCACCATGCCATCGGGCTTGTCTGACAGCTCACACGCTCGGGCCGCCAACAACGCACCAAGACCGATTCTAAGAATTCTGGCCAATCAAAACGTCCCAAGGCCCTGGGCTTACTCTCGGGACAACGTCCACCGATTGCCTCGCCTGGCAACCGTCAACGGACTCAACCGTAGCACAGACATTCTCGTCAGTCAATAATCGAAGGGACTAATCTTGCCGGGACACTCTCCACACGTGAATCTCAGTCTTCACGAGATAGCCAGCCGACCACAAAGACCAATCGCGCCTTCGCACAACACTAGGCATCACAAGCCCCATAATCCGCACATTATTTCTCCGCCCTAAACCCAACATTCGTTACCACACGAAGCTACAAGGGCATCACAATGACGAGTTCGCCGTAATCGGATTTCTAACAAAACCCCTAAAATGTGCGTAAATCAACATCACCGGATCGGACCAACGGCCACAAATCCGGCTTCACCCACAATGCCTAATCCGCTAGCAGAGCGGATCTCTAGTGCAAAACATGTCGGGGACGGACACAATCAACCCGGTGGTTTCTCTTGAACCAAGGCGACCCGGATCCCTCTCACTCGACGGATCCGGTGCCAAAATGCAGAAAAAGAAGAGATGCCAAACACGCATCCTAAAGACCGGGAGGAGAAATGTCGTTACCTTTTGAGATCTCGTCCTAGCCATGAGAAGCTTGCAAACAAACGGTGGAGAAGAAGCGCCTTGATGCCCTCTACGCACTGCCGGTCTCGGATCGGCGAACGGAGCTCCGAAGCTCCGGCAATGGCGGATTCCCCTTCTTCCTCCTCCTTGCCTCCTCCTCCTTTCTCCAACCTAAGAGAGAGAAAGCCTTGGAAATAATGAGGGTTTAACTCCTCTACCAAGCCCTAAACCCCCCCAGCCATCCATCGCAGCCGTTGGATCGAATTCCAATAGATTTGGACGGACCGATCTCCTTCTCCGCTCAAAATCGCGGAGCAGAATAAACAGGGCGCACGATCACATGCGCACGGTCACTGGTCGTGCGCGAAGAGGACATTGGTCGTGCGCACTGTTCGAGACAGAACTCCGAATCCTTGCGACTAACGCACGATCACATGCGCACGGTCACTGGTCGTGCGCGAAGAGGACACTGGTCGTGCGCACTGTTCGAGACAGAACTCCGAATCCTTGCGGCTAACGCACGATCATTGGCGCACGATCACTGGTCGTGCGCGAAGAGGAGAAATGGTCGTGCGCAGAGAACTGCTATGGAATTCCTAGCCTATCCCGAGCGCAGCACTACCACGCCGCCTACCTCGCTGAACTACGATTTTTGGGGTGTTACATCTGGAGCTCTCTGGTTCGTATGCCTTCAGGAAGGGACTGGAATTCTCAAAAGCTTGGAATGCACGAACCAAAGGAACCAATTTATAGAAATTCACTGTCGCCTGGGCGATAGTGACTGTCGGAATTTTCCGACAGCGCTAAACTGCCGCTGGAGTGCCGTCGTGGGTGGAGTCGTGGGCAGTTGCTGTAACCGTCGAGCTGTCGCCTGGGCGACATCGATGTCGGATTTCTGACAGCGCAAAACTGCCTTTCGTCGATCTGCCGTGGAGGGAAGTAGTTGTAACTTCTCTGCTGTCGCCTGGGCGACAGTGGCTGTCGGAATTTTCCGACAGTGAAATTTTCCCACATTCAATTTTAGCTCCAGCAGAAATGTGAACATCTCATACCTGTTATCTGCACACCATTGATAAAAATAGAATCAAATACAAATGGGACTTTGTTATTATCAAACCGGAGGAGTGCAAAACGCATGCTCCAACACCCCCTAGACCTACTCCCGAGACCTAGTCGCCAACACGAGGCGAATTTCAGCCCTAAGTCCTACCCAGACCTAGTCGCCAACACGAGGCGAATTCACTAACGATTACAAGAATAAATATGTGAATATAAAAACATCAATAATAAAAACTCCCTCTAAGAACTTCTGAAGTTGGAGACGTTGGACCGCTGTAGTATAAGCGTTGTTGAAGCGGTCGCCGGTCGGATGAAGCGTGAAGAAGTCCTCCTTCAGAAATTCTCTCTAAGTTTGTGGTGGGAGTATCTCTCTGAACCTTCCTCTATATGCTGTGGCACGAAGCTCTGGAGTTTAGGGTTGTTGAAGGATGATGAAGACGGAGCTAATGGGTCCTTTTTATAGCCTCAGCGCTAGCGCCTGCGCTAGTGCTACCGCCGGCGCTATCCCATATTAAGTAATATTTTGCGCGCGAGAATCTTTAATCCGGGGAAATAATTTCGCCATTCCTCTTATGCTCCGCGCTACCGCCAGCGCTATCGGCTACCGCCAGCGCTATCCCATATTAGGACACATTCTGCGCCGCAGAATCTTCAATCTGAGGAAACAATTCCTCCTTGCCAACTGTGTGCGTCGCTACCGCCTGCGCTATCGGCTACCGTCGGGCGCTATCTCCTTCCATATGTGCTCCCGGAATTGCGCTATCATCGCTAGCGCCAGGCGCTAAGTGCTACCGCCGGCGCTAGTGGGAGACTTGGAATTGTTGGCTCAAAATTGGGGGCAACCATCCTTGAGTCATGTGGACTTTGATTTCCTGCACACTTAAACACACAAGATCAAATACACATAGCATTTGTTATTCTCAAACCTAGGAGATGCGAAAGACCATGTTCCAACAATTTTTTTAAATGACCGTCTCGCCCTTCAGGCAGTTCGGGCAGCTTCGTTGAGGGTAAAAAAAGCGACAAGCGAGTCCTTTAATCTGAGAAATTAAGAAATGTTAACTGCGCGCGCGTTTAGAATTTGGGAACGTTCTGAGCGCGTTCAGAACGTGGAAACGTTTTGAGCGTGCGAGGAAGCCTTCTGAGCGTGCGTGGAAGCGTTCTGAGCGCGCAATGAACTCGGGAGTGTTCTGAACGAGCAACGAACTTGGGATCGTTCTGAGCGAACGGAGAGACATTCTGAGCGTGCAACGAGTGTGGGAGCGCTCTGAGCGCGTAACGAATGTGAGAGCGTTCTGAGCGAACGGAGAGGCGTTCTGAGCGCGCAACGAGCGCGGGAGCGCTCTGAGCGCGCAACGAACATGAGAGCATTCTGAGCGAATGAAGAGGCGTTCGGAGCGTGCAACGAGCGCGGGAGCGTTCTGAGCGCGCAACGAACACGAGAGCGTTCTGAGCGAACGGAGAGGTATTCTGAGCGCGCAACGAGCGCGGGAGCATCTTGCGGCGAACGTGGAAATGAGAAGTCGCGCCCCAAAGGGGGAACTGGGTTCCGCCCGGGCGCTCTGCAGGACCCCCTGCAGGAGAGGGGGCGGTCTGGCCGCATCCGCACATGGTGTGGACGCACCCCAAGGGGGGTACAGCTCGGCCGCACCCCTAGATGGGTGCGGCGGCTTGGCCGCACCCAAGGAGGGGTGCGTCCTGGCCGCACCCCAAGAGGGGTGCGGCTGGGTCGCACCCCTAGAGGGTTGCGACGGCTTGGCCGCACCCCAGGAGGGGTGCGACTTTGCCGCACCCCAAGTGGGATGCGGTTAGGCCGCACCCCCTGAGGGGGGTTCGGTGCTACCGCACGTGCTAGCGCGCAGTATCGCCGTGCGGTACGGCCACGCGCATCGTGGCGGTAGCGGGCCCGCTACCGCGTGCGGTAGCGCGCGCGCGGTAGTGCTTGCGGTTGCGCGCAGCATTGCCGCGCGCGGTGCTGGCGCACACGGGTTGAGTGCGGCCTTGCGGCGCATTTTGCGTGCATCTTTGCACGGGCGGTTGGCTGTGGAGATGGTGGGTTTGGCAGACCTTCCACTCATCCCTCATCACCTTAGTGGTGGAGTTGGGTTTGTGAGTATCACTGTAAATGAGAGCCCATGTATGAATGCGTATCACTGTTAATGTGGTTGTCTGCAAGAAAAAATGTGTAGTTTGAAATTTTTCTGGCAATCTGTAGTTTAAAATCGATCTAGCAAGACAGATTTATGCAAATTTTTTTATTTCTCTCACATCAATACCAGTTGACATTTTTCTGAAACTTTTTGTATGTAATTGGTTCCAATTGCGTAGATTTTTTGTTCTTATATTTATTATTGTCTACGATATTTGCGCGCCGATCATGAAAAGAAGCATTGCACCCAAACAATCCCTTAAGGGAAAAAGAACTCTTCAAAGAGTACGAAAAGAAATGTCATCAAGCATATCAAAATATATATTTGACACAGTGGATATCAAGGAAGATGGACATTGTGACTATAGTGTTATTAGTTTGGCAATGGATATAGGGGAAAATTGGCAAATGGTGCGGAGTGAACTTCTTGGTGAAATGCAGCGGAACCAGAACCTATATGCAGAGATATATGGAAGCACAATATATAATGAACCTTTTGCCTCTTTAGTTTGTACAGTTATTCATGTGCCACTTGATAAGTGAATGACTATGTCTAATATGAGATTGATTGTAGCTTCGTGTTACAATATAAGATTCGTTCATTTCTCTTCATTCCAGTCTTTTACTTTCTTACCGTTATATTCTGCACCTCCAATATTGCAAGAATAATTTTTATTGGGTTCATCAATGGAAACCACTTTCTACAACTGTTGGTGCATGATGATTGTCCACTGCCGCCTTTATTCTCAAGTTGGAAGAAATATTGTCAAAATTTTGCTACTAAATGGGATCCGAGAGTTTTGTAAGTTAAAAACATTAGTAAATTATTTAATTTCTCTTCATTTCTATATGTTTACTATTTTAATAGTTTTAGAAATGTAATTTAAATTGCAGATTTATAACAAAAATTTTGGTCTTCCAACTTATAAATTACGGGGGAGAATCGTTTTTTGTGCTACAGTTCGATTCATGAAGTTTATGCATGTCTTTAAACTTTTAATTTATGTTATATTGTATATGTTTACTAGTTTAATAACTTTAAAATTGTAAATTTTAATTGCAGATTTTATAACGATATTTTGGCTCTTCCAATTTGTACATTTCGGGGACAATCAATTTTTGAACTACAACTTGATTGATGGTATTTAGGTAGGCATTATAGTCTCTATCCACTATGTATACATATTTTAATATTTGAATTGATTAAAAACATACTTTTATTTTTTGCAGGATGAATCGTTAAGAAAGACTACACTTTGGAGATTTTGTGTCTAAAATGATATGTTATGTAATTTTAGTGGCAACTATAGACTTTCTATTGGATTTCAATTGATTAATTAAAATTTTACATTTTCATGTTAGTCTACGAATAAAAGTTTGGTTTGACAGTAAAGGTCTTGGTCTGACATTAACATTCACGGTCTGCAATTAACCATGAGTTGTCATTAGCCAAAGTAGGTTTGCCTATAACATCACCCATAAAATATTGCATAATATATATTATGTGTGGTGTTATAAGCACAGTAATAATTGTTATTTGCGCCCCAAAGAACAATCAAGTAAACACTAATAGCTTTTATAATTCCTAAGCTCCTTTACCCGCACCCCAGCCCGACACCTTACTGTGCTCGCTCTCGCTGTCTGAAGTCCTTCGCGCTCCACTCGCCCTAGCAGACACCCCTTTGATCTCTTTCGAACACCACCTCCTCATCACGCCTAGTCATTGCCACCTCTTCTTTCGATCGCTGAGCCCTACTTGCCCTCATCCCTTTCGGTCATTATTGCCTTCATCCCTTCTGTTGGTTCTGTTCAAGCATTAGATGTGGATCATTGCAACATTTATGCACTTCCACTGCTAATTATTTTGCACAACCTGTGATGTGTTGAAATTTTCTTAGTATATTCCTTAAATAATATATATTTTCTCATTTTGAAGAACTCTTAAAATATAATACCAGGATCTGCAAAAAAATCAAAATTGCATAATAAAAGATAGTTTATAAATTGAGTCAGGATAAGGCGTATGATCATTATGGAGAAATCAACATTTGGAAAGAAGAAATCGCCGCACGGCGGAAACAGTAGAATTTGACACATAGAAACGACGTTTGTCGAATTCCTTGCGCGAGACAAAATGACAAGATGAAATCGACGCATGGAAAGTTGACGTAAGTCATTATGTATTCGACATACATCGTATTTCCCTAAATGCGTAATTCCCAATCTGAATCCCCAAGTGTTGGAATATTGTATCGAATATTCCTAAATATGTATATATTTTTCAGAATACATGAAATAAATGAAAAACATAACACTATATATATATTATAGAATCGAGCCTTGGTAGGGCGTATGATCACTATCCTAAAGAAGTTACACCACTCTCCGATAGGGTTTTCCACTGAAGCTCACTTCTCCAATGTACAACACCCGGCTAGATCCTGAAAACTCTGATGTGCGCAGACACTGAAGAAGCACAGAGTACCTGAACTCACACTTGATAAAGCAAATACAAAGAAAGCAGAATAGCCAAAAACCGCAGTAAGAACGAGAGAGACAAGTGTAGGTTTTGAGAGCGTCTTTAAAATGAATCAGAAAATCTTGTAAAATAGGAGTCTCGTAAAACGGTAAGAAATTAATCACACAATAATAGCAATGGCTATAATTAGTAAGTTTTTAATCATGCAGAGAAACGTTGGATTTCCAACGTATAACAGTTATGGCGAGAAAACACGTAAAAGAAGCGGTTAGAAAATTACGCATAATAACTGCAACGAAAAATGTCAAACGACAGAAGTTACATCAAATTCATATCGACGTTATGTCGAGTTATTATCGACGCAAGTCGAATCGAGAAAAAGATGCGTCGATTTCATATTGACGTAATTCCAAGTTGCTTGGACTTCTATTCGAAGTAGCTTGAACTTCTATTCAAAGCAGCTTAACTTAACTAAAATCAGGTGGTTCAAATAACCTACACTATTTTGTACAAAAAATACAATTCAATTCAATTATTCCCCAAATCTCAAATCCCAAATCCGGTCCGGTGTGTGCGCGTGTGTGGTTCATAGTTTCTCTTTATGTTCCTTTGAACTAATAAGAATGAGCGTTTTTCTTTATATACTCATAAATATGAGGAGATAAAGATGGTGGGATTAAAGATTCATCATTTCCTTTATGAAAGGTTTCCCTCCAAATAATTTGGATTCTCTCCATTTGGTTTTATAGTTTTTCATCAAATATGAGGAGATCAACATCAAACACCAAACAAGGCTCCAAAAACATTATAAATTAAATGTTTTATTACAATGTTTCTAACAATCCCCCACAAAAGCGAAAAAACCAAAATGCGAACTTCATAAATTATGATATTAATAATGATAAATAAAATCAAATACAAATCGGCTTCATCAAGTTGTATCTAATGCAATAGGTATAGGTGAAATGGTTACCTTGAACCTATACTTTGTACTTATTTCCTCTACGGAAGAGTATGATATGCAAGAGGCTTTGAATTATAAACGTTTGACCGGTAAATTAAATAAGCACACAAAATATTGGTTGTTCATTGGGTTATGACAGTGGACGCGTTAATGGTCATGCACATTCCTTGATTTTTCATGAGAGTTATTAGGGTTCAGCACAGATCCCAAAGTCACAGTCTCATGAATACCCCCATATAGGTGGTGCCTCAAGAAATATTCCATAAATAATATCTCGCAAAGATATATGCCTTTGGAAACCATTAAGAACTTTAAGTTCATCCTAAAATGTTACGTAGAACACAACATCAAAAGTATGTGGAGAAGGTTTTCTCAACTTTTAAATTTGTGCTCCCAACTACGTTATATCAACAGCTTCGTCGTTTCTACCATATTGAACCCAATTCATGGGATCTCTAATCACATGGGTTAGGTATCCATTGTTGGCAGTAAATCATGTGGGCTTAAGCCTCATTCCCTTCGATGACAACAAAATCTCCCTTCGGGACAATCCCTTGGTAAGATTATCAACCAGATTCAATTCTGACTTTACATAGTTGTCTGATATCACTTCTTTTCTTCTTTACTTCACAGACTTGTACCAGATTCTCATGAACTTATTCAGTTTAGCATTAGTACTATTTGAAGCAGTTAAATCAATCACAGATTTATTATCACAATACAAAGAAATAGCAGGTATAGGTTTGTCAAATAAAGGCATTTCAGAAGGTAAATTCCAAAGCCATTCAGCTTCGACACATGTAGTGTCTAAAGCTATAAGCTCTGATTCCATTGTGCTTCTTGAAATCACAGTTTGTTTTGTAGAAGCCCATGAAATGACGGCTCCTCGAAGGAGGAATACATAACCAGTTGTAGACTTAACATCTAAAGAATCATTTACCCAATTACATCTGAATAACCTTCAAGTACTTCGGGAAAATACGTAAATACTAAACTATAATCAATAGTTCCACGAAGGTATTTAAAAATTCTAGTTAACGAAATCCAATAGTCATCACTTGGATTGCAGGTATATATATCTACCTAATCTGCCTACGACATAGAAAATATCGGGTCTAGTGCGATTAGCAATATAAAGCAGTGATCTTATCATTTGTGCATATCTATGTTGGTCAACAGGTTCTCCAATATTTGTATATAGTTTTATGCTAGCGTCATAAGGAGTGGAAGCGGGTACGGAATCATATAAATTAAATTTATTGTTGTTTATTGGGTGACGACTTATCACCTAGAGGGGGGGTGAATAGGTTTTTCAAATTATTATCCCCTTTTTAGTGTTCTTGATTTCTGGTTAATAGATCTATAAAGTAGAAAGCACAACACAGAAAAACACACAAAGATGTATAGAGGTTCCTCAAGACCGGGTGTCTTGAGTAGTCCTCTTTCCCTCTGCGCCTACCTAGCAGTGTGCTAGGGTCGGCAAACATCGCCAAAAACTTCAGGCCCTCAAGCCTTACACCACGGACGCGCAAGTCCAACAGCCTAGGCCCGCAAGCCGCAACTGCCCCCGAGCACGCAAGCTCGACACTCAGGCCCTCAAGCCCTACACAACACAGACCCGCAATTCCTGTGCCTACAACCTAGGCCCGCAAGCCCCTACTGCGCCCGAGCCCTCAAGCTCGACAAGATCGGACTCGCAAGTCCACTGACCTGGCCCTCAAGCCTCACAGCTATCCAGCCCTCAAGCTAGACGGCGTCGGACCCGCAAGTCCACTGCCCTGGCCCTCAAGCCTCACAGCTCTCCAGCCCTCAAGCTAGACGGTGTCGGACCCGCAAGTCCACTGCCCTGGCCCTCAAGCCTCACATCTCTCCAACCCTCAAGCTAGACAAATAGACCCGCAAGCCTTACAATAAATACAGTGTTAAAAGACTGTTACTTCTGCCGGATGAAGATCGGCAACTTAGCCTGATGAAGATCGGCTTCTTTATGTTGAAGAAGATGCTTCTTAATTTCGAGTTTCGGCACTGGATCTTCTTCAGCCTTCTCTTCTTTTGCCAGATGTTGACCGGCTACTTTTCAGTCGATGGAGATGACTGATTCTTCAGAGAACACAAGATGTTTGTTCTCTACTTGATCTTCTTCTTCTCCGCCGAGAAAATTGTTCTATTGAAGTGTAGCAGTGGGATTCTTTTTCGTTCTTTTCTCTATTTCCAGAGTTCATTTTCTAGGGCATCATTGTTCCCTTTTATAGGACAGATGAGTCGCATAACGGTCGCATGTGGTGTCCTTTAATGTTAGACGCCCATTCCATAAGAGCACGCGCTGATTGGACAATCAGGCGGCGGCATTAAATGTTGACAGTGCATCCGCAACATTTGAATCTGTCTCGATGATATTTCCATCGTTACAACGACATGGATGATATCTCGACGACAGGACTTTGTCGATGCCTTGAACTTAGGTAGACTTGACTTTAATTCTTCTTGCTTCTGCCTCTGATGTTGTTATCTCGACGATACGAGACATTCTGGCGCTTCTGCATATACGACGATATGCTGTCTCTGACTGTGTCGTCGTAATCACCTTGTTCTCTCGATGACATGAGTGATAACGTGTCGACAGATCATGCTTTAGCAACTGCTTGTCTTCAGCTGTCCTTCTTCAGTCTTCTTGATGACATGTCTTCTTTATGACGATGTCTGGTCTTCTCGATGACAAGGCCACTATGGTGAAGTCGACGATACCGTGTCTTCTGGATGACATTACTTCCTTTTGTCTTCATTCTTCTTTGTGTTCGACGAACGATAATCTTTGTTCGACGAACAGCGTTCTACGATCGACGAGCTTTATTCTTCTGTCCCGTCTCTGCGATGAACTCCATTCAGCGTTCGACGATCGTCCTTCTGTGTTCGACGAACACGCCAAGTCCCAGCGGTCGACAAACTCGCCAATTCTCAGCGTTCGACGAACTTCATTCTTCGTTCGACGAACTTCCTTCTTCGTTCGACGAATCTTGTTCTACTAACTTCCTGAGATTTATAAGCTAGAGAAGTGATCAAATACAAAGTGAAGTTTTCTTGACTTGGTGACTTCTTCAAATCAGGAATCATGTGGGCAAGATTCCCAACAATCTCCCCCTATTTGAAGAAGTCGGAATCTCAATTCAAGACTACTTTCACTTGACAATAAATATTATAACCATAACTTTTGATCATGTAAGATTGTACTTATCTTTGCTGAACTTTCTGAGTACATCAGGCATGTAGCTCCCCCTTGATTTGATGTCTCTTCTTTTGTGGCTCCCCCTACACCTTTGCTCCCCTATCTTTGAGGTTTTCTACTTGAGCTATTTCTCCCCCTTTCTGACTTCTTTCCCGGAGCTCTTCTTTAAGTAGACAATAGTCCAAGCTCCCCCTTGCTCGGTCATAGTTCATCCAAATCCTGAGAGATTTTCTAACCAAGCATCTTGAAAGGGATTAGTGAAAAATAAGTAGAGGATTACTCTAAGTTTAACATTCCCAATTGGAATTTGAAGAAATTAAACTTAGCTTCATCTAGGGGCTTTGTAAATATATCAGCCACTTGTTTGTCTGTTGGGACAAACTCAAGGGTGATATGTTCATTTTTCACATGCTCCCTGATGATGTGATATTTGATCTCAATATGTTTAGTCCTGCTGTGAGAGACAAGGTTCTTAGCAATTGAAATTGCACTTGAAGAGTCACAAAACAGGGGTGTTTTGGTCATCTTTAGATTGTAGTCTTCAAGTTAATGTTTGATCCATAGCAGTTGGGCACAGCAGCTCCCAGCAGAGATATACTCTGACTCTGCTGTTGAGATTGGCACACTGGTATGCTTCTTACTGCTCCACGAGATCAGTCTTCCACCAAGGAATTGACATGTCCCTGAGGTACTCTTCCTGTCTTCCTTGCATCCTGCATAACCTGTATCTGATGTCTAGCATAGACCCATGAAAGATTGTATGACATTGTGCTAACTAAGCACACAAGGTGCAAGGCACGTTATCAGTTATCAGCAAGCAATAACTAGATATAGCAGTAATTGCACATTTATGAATACCATACATATCAAGAATAGCATGCCGGAATATCATCACAGGCATATGCCTTATAAGCATTCATAGATAATTGTTCATATACTAAGATTGTTCATATATACCAGACTAGTTATATAAGAGAACCAATTGTTCTTGAAGTAATATTATCCTTAGAAATCTACGACATTCAATCGTTTTGAACGAGACGTTTTCTTATGCCATGCTGGAGCTGGCTCCCTTCGTTTCCTTCTTCTTCTTTCGTCTGTAGAAGTTAATTGGCTTCGGGATCTTCTTTGGAGGAGGAGGAGGACCGTAGGGAAAGGCCATCTTATGTCGCTTCCTTTCTTCTAGGTCTTTCACGTGATGATTCCATTCAGTAGAGGAGTACACTCTTTCATGGTCTTTCTGACCGTGTCCAAATGCTATCCTTGACTCTGTGATGATTTCATTTGAGCGAGGGCTCCACCGACTTGATTCTGGATCCTGCTTGACCTCATTTATTCTCTTCTTTCTATACTCTTCGCAGGAGGTTTTCCTTTTCTTTCTAGGTGTTACGGATTCGTCTGATTCGGCTTCAGTGTCGGAGCTGATGGAGGGTTCAGTGTGTACACATGCGGATGGGGTTATTTGGAGTGCTTGCTTTATTTGATTATTTACCCATCTTGCTTGATGTGAACAAGCAGCTATGCTTCCTTTAATCTCCTCCTGGATTTCTTCTTTAATCCTCCTTTCCCCGTCTTGGATTTCTTCCGTTACTGACTCCTTCAGTTCGAACAGCTGTTCCAGGATCTCCTGATCTCTGACAACTATGAAGTCTCTTACTTCCAGAAGACTAGCGTCTAGGGTTTGCTTGTGGTTGGCGATCCTATTTAGGATGAGAGCGGTGGACTCCACATGTTGAGTGTGGAGTTGAGAGATGTCCTCCTTTATTGATTTTACCTCTTCCTTTATCTCATCCCTGATTTTGTTCACGGCTTTTTATGAGAGTTTCCATTCGCTCCCACAGAGTTGTGAGCATCATAGCGGAGGGAATCTCACCTGTCCCTTTTTCGGTTGCCATTGTCCTTGGGAAGGCGATACGTCGGAGATGAGGAGGGGGTTTGTCAATGGAGTAGTTTGAGGCCGATGAAAGAGTGATTTTTATTCTTGAGCATTCACTCTATTTATAGGGCAATTAGGTGAAGAGGCGCGTACCTTTGACACCGTTGATGAATGATTAGACGGCTCCGATGGTCCGATCCTAGTGCCGTGTTAAAAAGGCTCGTCTTTATTTAGCCGATACTGCTTTTGTCGTTGAGACACGTCCAGGATACGCATCCCTCCTGCCTAGTCCATCTGTCGTCGTGACATTTACTGTGTCGTCGACATATCTTATTGTATCGACGATACAATTCTTCCTTACATATCTGCCTAAGGCATTCTTCCGCCCTGCTTGGGAGTTATCCTTTGGCACCAACCCTGCACTAAGATTGTTAGTGAGCTAATTTTGTTGTTCCAGCCTATGGGCTAGAACAGCCAACTTGTCCAAGGCCCAGATCTATATGGGCACTTGGACTATCTGCAAATTGAGATTACAGACCCTTAGGAACCCAAGTAGTTTTGGGTCCTAGCACATTGTTAGCTTTGAAGAGCATACTGGATTTAACTACTTTCGGATATACGTAGTAATAATGAGTAAGGCGATTTGCAGGTTTAGCATTCGTTACCCTTGGAGCAGTTGGATTGTACCAACAATCAATTGCAAAGTGGCATGTCTTGCCACAACACCAGCAGTCAAACTTATTGTATCTTGTCCTCTTGCTGTTGGTAGGTGTATGATTCTTCTGTGGGCAGTTGGAGGAGTACCTGTAGGAGATAGAATTGTATTGGTTAGAGATATGACTCTTTCTGTTCACAATTCTTTTCTTGGAGGCAGTCCTTTGTAAGGGTTCCTTCATACTCGACCTACTGAGCTCATGTTCCCTTGTGATCCTTCTTTCATGATATACTTTGAATGCGGTTGGTAACTTCTTTCTTTCCCCTGTGGAAGTCCCATACATAAGATACCCAGGAAATGGTCCCCCCATGCCCTTATTGAAGGGAGAAGTGTCCATCCTTAGATTAGCCTTTGTCTCACAGAGTGAGTCTGAGCTATTTTCTTTGAAGTATTTTTGCTTTCTTTCTTGAGTGAAACAGCCGCCATAAACCAGTGGAGGAGTTGTCTTTGGTTTGGAAGAGTTGGCTCCTGTCCTTCCTTTTGAGGGGGATTTGTTCTTCAAGCCACTAGCCTGATTTACCCTGGTCTTTGGTGGTCTTGCCAGATCCCTATCCTTCTTTAGAAGAACAATTTCTTTGGTTAGAGAGTTGCATAGCTCTCTGCTGTCAACTAGAGCTTTCATAGTTTTCCCCGACTTGGCTATTAGATCCATGTTAGAGCTAGCATTATAATCTCTTCTGAGCTGGCAGAAATCTGAGTTCTCTATATTCAGCCTTTCAGACTTTTCCAAGAGATCGGAGTTTCTGGCTTGAAGAGCTGAGATCTCGTCAGCTTGCTTTTTACATAGCTCCTTGCTCCTTCTGAGGTCTTCTAAAAGATCCTCATAATTTTCTGAGAGGCTTATTTCAGATTCTGAATCAGTATTAGATAGGGGATCCCTTATGCTTACCTGTTCTTGTGGTGTCTCATCCTGAATTTCTTCCTCTGATTCAGATAGGACAGTCAGTCCAAAATGAGGTTCCTTCTATGTATCTGAATTACTTGAGTAACAATCACTCTTGGTTGTGATTTTCCTCTCAGCCGCAGTGCTTCTAACTTCTGATGATCCTTCCATGAGGACAGTTAGAGAGTTCCACATTTCTTTTGTTGTTGTGCAGTGAGCCAGTTCCTGAAGTGTTGAGAAGTCAACTGCACCAGCTATAATACTTATTGCTTCTTTGTTTATGATGTCTAGAAGGATCTCATCTTTTATTATAGACATGGAGGGTCCTTCTTGAATGATCAAGAACATTCGGGAATCCACTGCCTCCATGAATATTTTAGCTCTTACTTTCCAGAGTGCAAAGTTCTCTCTAGAACAAACAGCTATTCTTGACTCCATAGTTGTGTTACTAGGACACCCACTGGCAGATCTGTTCAAGTTGTTAAGCTTTTCTTTAAACAACCTGACTCTGATACCACTTGTTGTTTATTGGGTGTCGACTTATCACCTAAAGGGGGGGTAGGTTTTTCAAATTTTTATCCCCTTTTTGGTGTTCTTGATTTCTGTTTAATAGATCTATAAAGTAGAAAGCACAACACAGAAAAGCACACAAAGATGCATAGAGGTTCCTCAAGACCGGGTGTCTTGAGTAGTCATCTTTCCCTCTGCGCCTACCTAGCAGTGTGCTAGGGTCGGCAAATGCCGCCAAAAACTTCAGGCCCTCAAGCCTTACACCACGGACCCGCAAGTCCAACAGCCTAGGCCCGCAAGCCCCTGCTGCCCCCGAGCCCACAAGCTCGACACTCAGGCCCTCAAGCCCTACACAACACAGACCCGCATGTCCTGTGCCTACAGCCTAAGCCCGCAAGCCCCTACAACGCCCGAGCCCTCAAGCTCAACAAGATCGGACCCGCAAGTCCACTGCCCTGGCCCTCAAGCCTCACAGCTCTCCAGCCCTCAAGCTAGATGGTGTCAGACACGCAAGTCCACTGCCCTATCCCTCAAGCCTCATAACTCTCCAGCCCTCAAGCTAGACGGTGTCGGACCCGCAAGTCCACTGCCCTGGCCCTCAAGCCTCGCAGCTCTCCAGCCCTCAAGCTAGACAAATAGGCCCGCAAGCCTTACAGAAAATACAGTGTTAAAAGACTGTTACTTCTGCCGAATGAAGATCGACAACTTAGCCAGATGAAGATCGGCTTCTTTAGGTTGAAGAAGATGCTTCTTGATTTGGAGTTTCAGCACTGGATCTTCTTCAGCCTTCTCTTCTTTTTCCAGATGTTGACCGGCTACTTTTCAGTCGATGGAGATGACTGATTCTTCAGAGAACACTAGATGCTTGTTCTCTACTTCATCTTCTTCTTCTCCGCCGAGAAAATTGTTCTATTGAAGTGTAGAGGCGGGATACTTTTTTGTCCTTTTCTCTATTTCCAGAGTTCGTTTTCTAGGGCATCACTGTTCCCTTTTTATAGGAAATATGAGTCGCATAACAGTCACATGTGGTGTCCTTTAATGTCAGACGCCCATTCTATAAGAGCATGCGCTGATTGGACAATCAGGCGGCGGCATTAAATGCTGACAGCGCATCCGCAACATTTGAATCTCTCTCGACGATATTTCCATTGTTACAACGACATGGATGATATCTCGACGACAGGACTTTGTCGATGCCTTGAACTTAGGTAGACTTGACTTCAATTCTTCTTGCTTCTGCCTCTGATGCTGTTATCTTGACGATACGAGACATTCTGGCGCTTCTGCATATACCACGATATGCTATCTCTGACTGTGTCGTCGTAATCACCTTGTTCTCTCGACGACATGAGTGATAACATGTCGACAGATCATACTTTAGCAACTGCTTGTCTTCAGCTGTCCTTCTTCAGTCTTTTTGACGACAGGTCTTCTTTATGACGATGTTTGTTCTTCTCGATGACAAGTCCACTATGGTGAAGTCGACGATACCGCGTCTTCTGGACGACATTACTTCCTTTTTTCTTCATTCTTCTTTGCGTTCAACGAACGGTAATCTTCGTTCGACGAATAGCGTTCTGCGATCGACGAGCTTCATTCTTTTGTCCCGTCTCTGCGTTCAATGAACTCCATTCAGCATTCGACGATCTTCCTTCTGCGCTCGACGAACACGCCAAGTTTCAGCGGTCGATGAACTCGCCAATTCTCAGCGTTCGACGAACTGCATTCTTCGTTCGACGAACTTCCTTCTTTGTTCGACGAATCTTGTTCTACTAACTTCCTGAGATTTATAAGCTAGAGAAGTGATCAAATACAAAGTGAAGTTTTCTTGACTTGGTGACTTCTTCAAATCAGAAATCATGTGGGCAAAATTCCCAACATTTATGCATCATTTTCTCGATCGAATGGGAAAGAGATAATGACACAGTTGAATCAATTTTAGCTACCTTCATTCATAAAATGACATTAACTTCTCCCAAATCCTTCATATCTAATTTGGATGATAAATTATTTTTCCATATTATTAATAATTTTAGTTGAATTTTCAAAAATTAAAATATCAACTACATAGAGACATAATAAAATAAATTCATTTCCTTCTTATTTTACAAAAATACATTTATCATATTCATTAGATACAAAACTTTCGGGTTGAGTCATATAGACTTCGTCATCTAAGTCTCTATGTAAGAAAGCGAATTTGACGTCCATTTGATAAATAATTAATTTAGGGATCGATGTTAAGGCTACTTTGCAAAGGGATGTAATCCAAGCTACGGGAGGTATCCAAATAATCTATCACTTATTTTTGCGCATAGTCTTTAGCAACATGACGTGCCTTATATTTTTCTATGGAATCGTCCGGATTTAATTTCTTCTTAAAGATCCATGCACAACCTATGGCTTTGGCATCGGAAGGAAGATCGATTAGAATCCAAATTTTATTTTCTAGAATAGAATTAATTTTTGAATTTATAGCTTTTTTCCAAAAGGGACAATCAGATGAGGTTGTAGATTCCTTATATGAATTAGGATCTCCTTCAACTAGATAGGTGAAGTAGTCGTCTCCTAAAGTTCTTTCATTTTCAACTCTTTTGTTTCTTCTAGGTTCATCAATTTTTAATGGATCTATATCAGAGGAAGTTTGAATTGAGCTAGAAGATGGTTGAGATGAGTTGTTTAATTTATATGAGAATTTATCTTCAAAATAAACGGCATATCTAGCTTCTATAATAGTGTTATTTAATATTTCACTAATTAGAGAATTAGTAATAAGAAACCTATTAACACTACTATCTGAAGCATAACCTATAAAAATGGAGTCTAGTATTTTAGGTCCTATTTTCTTTCTTTTTGGTTCAGGGATTGCTACCTTAGACAAACACCCCCATACTCGAAGAATTTGGAGATTAGATTTCTTAATTTAAATAATTCAAAAGGGGTTTTATCATCATGCTTTTAAGGAATTCTATTAAGGATGAAAGAGGAGGTGAGCAACGCTTCTCCCCAAAGATTTTCTAGAGCATCGGACTCAGCTAACATGGCATTGACCATGTTCATTAAGGTTCGATTTTTGCGTACAGCTACACCATTTGATTGAGGAGAATATGGAGCAAGCACTTGATGAATGATCTCATGTTCTTGGAAAATCTGGGTTAGTTCATTCGAAGTGTATTCTCCACCTCGGTCGGATCTAAGAATTTTAATTGATGATCCTCATTGATTTTCTACTTCAGCTTTGAAAATCTTAAAGTATGAAAATGCTTTATCTTTAGTTTTTAATAAATATATGTAACAATATTTAGTAGAATCATCAATAAAAGTTACAAAATATTTATTTCCACCTCTAGTAGGTTGGTGGTTCGAGTCACATACATCCGAGTGAATTAACTCTAAAGGTTTTGAAGTTCTTTCAAATAATTTAAAAGGTTTTCTAGAAAACTTAGATTGCACACATATTTCACATCAAACACTTGGTGCAATATTAAATTTAGAAATTAAATTTAAAGACATCATTCTTTTCATACAATTTGAATTCACATATCCTAATCTAGCATGCCAAAAAATATAAGATGAACTTGGAACTATATAAGATGAAATTTGATTAACATCTAAATCAACAATATTTAATTTAAATAAAACATCACAAATATATTATTTACCAATACATACATTATTTAATGTTATTACAATTTTATTGGATTCTAAAACAATTTTATATCCTTTCTTAACCAGCAAGGATCCGCTCACTAGATTCTTCATAACTCTCGGCACATAAAACACATTATGCAAGCATAGTGTCTTCCCAGATGTCAACATAAGATCAACTCGCCCGCGACCATGAATTTTGTCGAAGACGCATCTCCTAGGATTACGCTTCCTCCACAGATGTCCTGAAAGGTGGCAAAATAAGAACGATCAAAACAAGTATGAATATTTGCTCCGGAATAAAACCACCAATCTGATGAACAAGTGAGAAGAAGACTATGTTGAGAAAAACCCCTTGGATTTAACTTAACAAATTATCTAAAGTGATTTTATCCCTTAGGTTTCAATTACCCATTGTATAGTGAGGGTAATATGGTAATTAGATGTCTTAGGATATCTCACTCAACTTAGGGTGACAAGACTAGATCAAGACAAGCAGAATTTGGGTTAAGTTAACAATTGCGGCGAATAAAAATTGACGCAACATCGATTTCTTGTCGGCGCAACTTAGACTAGAAGTCCAAGCAACTCAACTTTTTGTCGAAGTAGATCAAGTCGACGCTATGTCGAAAGGATGTCGACATAGAGGAAATGGACATATCGAAGTATCACTAGAAGTCGTCGCAGCTTTGACTTCAACTCAACACAGAAGAAAGAATCTGTCGAAGCCATCTGAAGTCGACGCAACATCGACTTCAATTCGAAGCAGATGATGAAGTTCAGAGTCAAGCCCTCACCTCGACGTTTATGTCGATAAGGTATCGACGCAACGTCGACAAGCAGACTTCAATCAGAGCAAGAATGAATTCAAAGCTGCTCTTACAAGAACTCGAAGGTGCGTCGATAAGAGAGAAAGAGAACTCGACGCAACGTCGAATACAGTCTGAAAAGGAAGCCTTTTTAGCTGTCATTTTGGATCTCTCTCTCAAGGCTCATAATACTGAAGACCGTTCTACAATGGTTCATTTATTGCCTAGAATAGAAAGAAGCAATAAAGAAGACAACAAAAGCTTTCTTGGAAAGGATCAAGACAGTTGGCAGACGGGTCGAGAAGAAATGAGGAAAGGAAGAGAAATTGTCCAGGCCAATACCTTTTCAGCACACTCTAAAAGAGGAAACAAATTCAAATTAAAGGATGGACAATAAATAAGAAGATTAGAGAGAAGAAACCAGAGCATTCAATACAGATATTCAAATTCTGTCGATTATGGTTCTCCTCCTTGTTCTTCCTTCTGAACCCTAGAAGACAGTGAAGAATAAATACTGCTCTCTCTTAGCACAGTAAAAATAGAAGGCTGCTCTTCATCAAAGATCATACATCAGTCAGATTTGAATAGAAGAAATTGACAGGATCTGAAGCTCATAATCCTTGCAAAACATCACTATCAAAAGCAAGGATACATTATTCACAGATCCAGAAAAGTGAAAACTGAAGCACAAGGCTTCACGGAATTTTGAGAACAGAATTCTCCCTCTTTCTTTCTCTTCCTTCTTCACATTCTCTTCAACTATAAAAGAGTTTTAAGAATCCCTCTTCCAAAGGATTCAGTGGTTCAAGATCTCCTTATATAAAGATCTGGTTGGTTCAAGAACTCTTTATCAAAAGATCTGGGTGTTCATGATCTGCTTATCAAAAGATCAGTGGTTCTAAGAGTCTCATTATCAAAAGACTCAGGTGTAACATCCCGACTTTTATTGGGTCACTAGACCCTAGTGAGCCCAATAAAAGTAGGCCCGAGCGATAGAGAATGACCCATTATAGGATAATGTACTAAGGGACTACAATCTGACTTCCGCCAGTTCCGTTAGACTCGTATGACCGATACGAGTGCAATGGAATTCGTTGCACCCCGATCTGAGGTCGTTTAGAGAAAACGACCATTTTGAGTATCGTTGTGCGCCGCTACCACACTATTGTGGAATAGTGGCCAAACGTACTCCGATCTGACTTCCGTCAGTTCTGTTAGACTCGTATGACCGATACGAGTGCAACGAAATTCGTTGCACCCCGATCCGAGGTCGTTTAGAGAAAACGACCATTTTGAGTATCGTTGTACGCCGCTACCACACTATTGTGGAATAGTGGCCAAACAGACTCCAATCTGACTTCCGTCAGTTCTGTCAGACTCGTATGACCGATATGAGTGCAACGAAATTCGTTGCACCCCGATCCGAGGTCGTTTAGAGAAAACGACCATTTTGAGTATCGTTGTGCGCCGCTACCACACTATTGTGGAATAGTGGCCAAACGTACTCTGATCTGACTTCCGTCAGTTCCGTTAGACTCGTATGACTGATACGAGTGAACGGAATTCATTGCACCCCGATCCGAGATCGTTTAGAGAAAATGACCATTTTGAGTATCGTTGTGCGCCGCTACCACACTATTGTGGAATAGTGGCCAAACATACTCCGATCTGACTTCCGTCAGTTTCGTTAGACTTGAATAGTCCACACTAGCGTCATGGAACTCGTTGATCGTCAATCCAAGGTCATGTGGAGAATATGCCCGTTATGGATTATGTAGGACGCCCCGGCACAACGCACGAAATACGGAACGTACAAACTCGGAATCGGCCCCGGTAAATCTTAGTGTACCCTCGGGATCATGGAGGACCCCGCCCTAAGTTGACCTTGGTTAACCCCCCCAGACATGAAGGTCTTTAAGAAAAGAAAATAGGGGGGATGTGAGAGAAGCTCCTTCCAGGAGAAAAGGGGGCTGCCCATGAACAGCCCTCCCTGTTGGGGCAAGGTAGGGGGGGGGAGAAAATACCCCCCCCCCCCCCCCCCCCCCCACACACACACACCCATCCCTCTTTAAAACCCACGAGGGGTAAAAAAGAGGAGAGGGAAGGCCTCCCTCTTCCTCTATAAAAGGAAGGGCCCAGCCTCCTTCCTGAGTACACGAACCCTCAGCCCTCCTCCTCCCCTGCCAGCTTCCTTCTTCCCTTGTCGAAGCTCTTTCCAGCCAACCTCTGCCACCACCTCCTCCCCATGGCAAGCCACCTCTCCACCTCCCGAGCTACTCCCCTACAGGTAGAAACCTTCTCCCTCCTCCCTCTTACTCCCTCAAGGCAGTCGGCCGCCTCCTCGTCGCCAGAGTACCGCCAGCCCCACCCCAAGCCATACCCAGGCTCGGGTGGGGAAGAGTGGCCGTATGCTAGCAACCCCAGCGTCGGTGGTGGAACTGGGGGAGCAGGTCCCCACCCGGGGACCCGAACTACGATGGGAGTAGGCGGTAGGGTCACCGGAGGACACGCCTCCGGCGGCACCCGCAACCTTCCCCTTCCGTTTTCATGTTTCCTGTACGAAGAAAGCCTCCCTCCAGCGGCGGCCAGCGGCGCCGGGCCGCCGTACCCCCTCCGGGGGACTGCCTCTTTCCTGGCGCCCCAACCAGGGGTGGCAGGGAAGGCCCTCCCAGCAGAGGCGGCGACGCAGCAAGCCTGCATGGCGCATGCAGGCTGCACCACCACCTCCCGCCCTCTGATTCTTTATTCCGGTGGTGGCCGGCGGCGCTAGGCCACCAGACAACCACCAGAGTGCTCGTCGGCTCCTAGCGCACTGACCAGGGGTGGCGCCGGCCCAAGCAGGCCGCTGCCCGGCGGCAGCAGCGGCCGCCTCCCAAGATATTATTCCAAGCCCGCGATCGATGAATGTGATTTATTCTGCGAAAATATACATCATTCTGCATTCGACGAAAAGATTTCTGTCTACGTTCGACGACATTTTAATCAGCCTGCGTTCGACGAACTATATTTTCACTTCGACGAACGCGTGCTTCGAATTGACGGGATTGTTCACTCTGCGATCAACAAAATTCTTTTAAACCTGCGTTCGACGAACTCTGGGCCGAGTTCGACGAATGCTTGAGTCAATTCGACGAAAGCTTCCTGCTGCATTCAGCGAAATTCTTTTAAACCTGTGTTCGACGAACTTTGGGCTGATTTCGACGAACGCTTGACTCAGTTCGACGAAATAGTAATAAAGGCTCAGTTCGACGAACTCAATTCTCGGTTCGACAAACTCAGCCCTGCATTCGACGAATTAGCACAAATTGGTCAGTTTGACGAACTCTTCCCTCAACTCGATGAATTAAAATACCAACGCGTAATTCGGGATGCAATCGCGAGGCGACGTCGCCAACATCAAAATATTAAAAAAATGTGAATCCAAGACACGGAAATAAGGAATTCTACGAAATATAAATAATCTCATAACATCTAAGTAAACTCCTACGAACGGAGAAAAGACCCCCTATGAACGGGGATTGAACGGAACTTCCTCCTAGGAACGGAGTCGACTTTGAAGCCTCCTGTTATGGAGTGAATGGACTACTAACCCTTTTCTTTATTATGCTATCCAGTCTTGTACTGGTCCTGTTTTACTTACAGTATTTATTCTTTAGATCTAGTCTCGCACTGGTCCCCCATGTATTTACTTTCAGTATTTATTCATTAAATCCAGTCTCGTATTGGTCCCCCTGCTTTACTTACATTATTTATTCTTTAGATCCAGTCTCACACTGGTCCCCCCTGTCTTTACTTTCAGTATTTATTCATAAAATCCAGTCTCGTACTGGTCCCCCTGCTTTACTTTCAGTATTTATTCATTAAATCCAGTCTCGTACTGGTCCCCCTGCTTTACTTATAGTATTTATGCTTAAATCCAGTCTCGTACTGGTCCCCCTGCTTTACTTTCAGTATTTATTCTTTAAATTCAGTCTCGTACTGGTCCCCCTGCTTTACTTACAGTATTTATGCTTAAATCCAGTCCTGTACTGGTCCCCCCCCCCTTTTACTTTCGGCATTTATTCTTAAATCCAGTCACGCACTGGTCCCCGTACTTATATTTTGGCCTCTGCTTCCGGCCCGTCTGACTGTCTATGTTGCACTCTTATACTTAGTGCTAACTGCAGTCCTACGCTGGCAAGCGGTGCTTCTCCTCTTTTTGTGAGGCCTTAGTTGGGGAAAACCCGGAGTTGAGTCCCTCCTCCTGAGCTAGCCCCAAATAAGGAGCCCTTCTACCGGCAAGCCTCCCGGTCGAGAGTCGAGTGACCGGTCGAGTAAGAATTCCGCGTCAAGTTTTAAAGCGCTTACTCTATGTATAGGCTTTGAAGATTGCTTGGTATAGTGGCGGGTCAGTGACACCCGCAGACCGTTCGTACCAGTGCGGGAGGGGTGACGACTCATGGCGACAGGGAGATGTGCGCAGCGGATCATCATCATTCCGAACCCGCTGTTTTTGCCTCCGCTGGTCGGCCTGAAAATCGAAATCGCCGGATGTCGCTCACATCCAGTTAGTACACTAAGTTGTACGAGAGGGCCTGAGTGATACGGTACGACTATATTCAGAAGTGGCAGGACTGGCCATTGTCACGGACGACCACATCGGTGAGGCCCGCGGGGTTCGCTACCCTGCTTGAAGCAAAGCGGTCCAAGCTGTGTCGACACAGAGTCTTTGTGTGTGCAGGTTTGAACACCTGAGCGCGAGTGTGTGCAAATTAGAGTTGCCTTTATTACATACTGCGCGTCTATGTTACCTCGCGGAAGTTTTGATGGGTAGGCCCTATAAATATATAAATATATATGTGTGTGTATATGTATACATGCTGCTAACTCTCTACTGTGCTTCGACTATTTAATTCCTGTACTTCAGCCCGCCCCAGGATACAGATCCGGGGAGGGGATGCATTTTCTACTTAGCTCTGTGACTAACGGCTATTCTTATAACCAATCATAGGTGATGGGACAGCGCGAAGCCCCCGCACTGCAGGATGAGATACCGGCCTTACAGGTGGCCCGTTCGGACTCTCCAGTCTCGCCCCTTGTCTTCCGCGACGTGAGTCCTAGAGTATAGGACTAGACTAGGATCATTTTGTCATAGTTATATGTAACCCCGAGGCAGATATTGTAAATAATAGGCTTCATCCCCTTTTGTCATGTAATGATAAGTTGTGTGGTAATTTTCCTATTTCTAATACTTCCGCTGTGTGAATCTGATGTGTTGTTGTGATTCTCGTGCCTGACAAGGTGACCACTCAGTGCTTGAGAGGGTGGGCCGTTGGCATCTGGGAAGCGCTAAGTGGCCGTCCTTGGGCAGTAAGATCCCCCTCCCTGAACCCGGTTCAGTTTGGGGAGGGGGAGTCTTACAAATGTATCAGAGCTACCACGATCCGACCACATGGGGCAGTCTTTAGATCCTCCCTTCCCAGCTTTTGTTCCTTGGTTCGGGACAAACCACGCAGCGGAAGCCTGGTGGACCCTTAGGTTTAAGGTTTAAGGATCCTAAATTGCACGGTAGTACACCATGCATTTTTCCGCTTCCTTTCAGTCAGTTCTGCAAAATTCTCTTATTTTTGCAAATACTGATGTTCGCCTGTTACTTCTCTAGATACCGGAGTCCAGTAACGGAAGGTCCTCCTCTAGGGATCAGTACCATCCTACCACTCCACCACCAGCCCCGGCCACCCTGGCTGCAGTCCCGTTTGTTGATACGGATCTAGGACGGACATTGACGGCGATGTTAGCCACCTTCCAGACGGCCATCCTACGGCCACCCCAACAGACCATCGTACCCACCGATCTTCTGACGACGTTCCGGGGATTAAGGCCCCCTACCTTTCGTGGTACCGAGTCTGCCATACAGGCAGAAGAGTGGGTGGAGAGGGTGGAGGAGCTCCTGATGAGGATGATGTGCCCCGCCGTGGCCGCAGTGTCTTTGGTAATGACTTTACTAGAGGGCTATGCCCAAGATTGTGTTGAAATTGTTGAAGTGGAAGTTTGGAGGGTTTGTGGACCTGGGCGGTCTGGGAGGAGGTCGGGCGGTCTGACGTGACCGCACGACCTGGCTGTCTGCATCTGCGGTCTGGCTGATCTAAGCCTAGCTGCGGTGGAGGTTGCGCGGTCTGTGCGTGACCGCGTGGCGTGCTGTCCTCTTCAAGGCTGTGGCGGTGTGGTGTGACCGCACAGTTTGATCCTGGTTCTCTCCTGAATGCGGTCTGGTAGCTGACCGGGCTTTCTGGGGGTATTCGCGGACTAAGGGTCTTAGTCGCGCGGTCTCAGTTCGCGGTCTCAGGAGGAGACTGGTATGCGAGCTGGTTGCTGTTCGCGGTCTCAGGAGGAGATCGGCATGCGGACAGGAGTTCGCGGTTTGATGGCGAACTGACTGTGTTCGCGGTCTCGTGCGAACACAGGTGGTGAATAGCTTCGGGCGGTCTGGCGTATTCCTTGTGGAGTCGCGGTCTGCTGTGAGAGTGGCGGTCTCTCATGGCGACATTGAAGCTGGCGGGTTTACCAAAATGAAGCAGAAGTAATGTTGCTGATCGCGCAGTGTGACCGGTCAGGTCGCGCGGTCTGGGGAGTGGTGATCCTATCTCATAGGGTGGTGACTGGATCAGGTCCCGCGCCTATAAATAGGAGGCCACTGTTGCAGCAAAAGACACACCAAGCGTAAGCTAAACTTTCTTCTTTCCTGCGGTCTATGTTTATGTGACCGAGCGGTCTCCTGATTGAGCTTCCCTTGTGCAGCTTCTGCGGATAGTGCGGGCAGCAGCGATCACCTCTTCCTCTGAAAGTGTTCGGGCGGTCTGCGGCTTGGAGTTGTGGTGCTGGAGTTCGGGAGAATCAGGAGGTCTGAAGAAGTGGGCGGTTTGATCAGCGAGCTGGTGGTGTTCTGTGATCGTCAAGTCGCTGCGGTCTGGCAGCTTTTGAGATCGCAGGGAGGTCGCGCGGTCTGGGCGGTCTCAAGTTATCTTCAACTTTGTATCTTTCCTTTTGTGTGTGTTGGCGAAATCATGTCTCGCCAAGCATGTCTTGCCTTGTAATTTTGAAGATGGTTATCAATAAAGATCAATTGTTTGCCTCCATTTGTTTCTGGTTGCTTGGCTTTTATCTCTAAGTTGTCTAGCTCCTGCTCGCTCCATAAAGATCCGAAAAATTTCACATGGTATCAGAGATAGGTTGGAGTGGTTGAGCAGTGAGTAACTTAGAGTAGCCATCGCCTTTGTGAAGAAGGAACCAGTGGAAGAACCATGGAAGGTGGATTTGCAAAGGGTCTTGGGATTGAGGTGCTTACATCGACTAACTTCAAGAAGTGGAAGTCGTGTATGCAAAACTATCTTGTAGGTGAGGACCTCTGGGAAGTTGTTAGAGGAGATCAGACGCAGGAAGTTGTTCCGGAAGGGGATAATGGGGCTGAGGTGAGAACTTGGAGGAGGACGAATGCGAAGGCAGAGTTCACTCTGAAGAGGGCAATTTCACCTGACCTATTTGATCACATCTTGGGGTGTGGATCAGCTGCGGAGATCTGGAGAGCCCTGGATGGGCTGTTTAACAAGAAGAATGTAGCGAGGCTGCAGTTCTTGGAGAATGAGCTGGCAAGGTCGGCTCAGGGCGATCTTTCTATCTCTACTTTCTTTCTGAAGCTGAAGAACTTGTGCGCTGAAATCTCAGCATTGGACCCTGATGAGCCTATCTCTGAGGCGAAGCTGAAGAGGCACATCATCCGCGTCCTGCGGAAGGAATATGTTGCCTTTGTGACGTCGGTGCAGGGTTGGGCAAATCAGCCGTCTCTGTTGGAGCTGGAGAACTTGCTTGCATCGCAAGAAAGTTTGGCAAGGCAGATGGCGGGGGTGTCAGTGGCTGGGGGAGATGGCGAAGTGCACTTCTCGGGAAAGAAGAAGAAGTGGGATAAGAAGAAGAAGACCGCTGGAGCAGGCTATGGGCCTTCAACTTCTGGGCAGCAGGAAAGGGGGTATGCTCCCAAGGCTGACGGGAAGAAGAAGGGTGAAGGTCCGAAGTGCTTCAAGTGTGGAAAGTATGGCCACATCAGGAAGGATTGCAAGGTGGTCACCCAAGCTGGGCATGCTGCGGAGAAGGAGGAAGCTGAGACCAGGCACATTCAAGGAGGTTGGGGAGGAGCCTTCTCGGCTTCTGTTGGAGCTTCTGCTCCTATCAACTATCTGGAGGACTGGATCGTGGACTCGGGGTGTGGTCATCACCTCACCGGAGACGAGACCAAGCTTTCTTCTGCACAGCCCTATACAGGTAACAATGCAATCATTACTGCTGATAATACTGTACATCCAGT